>CP136064.1:68315513-69737014 GCA_032622095.1 Siphonodentalium dalli | reverse complement strand
CATACAATTGTGTGATTTCCCATTGCCAGTCCCCTTGTTATAGCGCTTTGGGAGACATACATGTAACACTACTAGTAACACAATGGTTTGTAGAGATCAACTTGTGTTTCCACAAAGAATACTTCTTTGTGGAAACAAAAGTTGATTTCTACAAACCACTGCGCTACATCCCTCCCAAAGCACTATAACTGAGGGACTTAGCCCAGTTCATCCCAGAGCACGATTCCCCAAGGTGGGGTTCTCAAGACAAATTGTTTGTTAAACAATTTTTTTGTTTAATTTTAAACTAAAATAGTTTGAACTTCTTGCCTCTGAAAACAGTACCAAACTAGTCTCTTTGAAAAGAAAGGAATCACACCAGATTAACTCAAGGTTTAACAAAATATAAAACAATGTTTTCTAACAGGGTTCTGGTATGTAAAATTTTATATACAAGTTTATATCAGATACAACAATATGTCAAAAGGATTTAGACTCGAACATGTCTGTTCTTCCTCTTGATTAAATGTAGGTGTCTCTTTATTGGGAACAGTTAATACCGGCATGTCAAATTTAAAGTACCTCCCATAACATTCAACCACCTCTTTGATGTTAGAGTCGGATGAAACTTTTTGGAAGACCGCTTCCATCAAATTACCAACGTAACAAACTGGACCCGTGGCATTTTCGGAAATATTTGGTTTCTCTATTTTAATGATGTGTTTGTAAACTTCATATATCGTTCTCGATGGATCGATAGATCCGAAAATAGTCCACGTTTTTATTATCTTGAACCCGCTAGTAATAAGGGTGCAAAGTAGCCTCTTTTATTTGAAATTCGATTCATAAACACGTGCAATTTATTTGGAAATGAAACAGGAACTGGTGCGTATAAATATTGTTCCGTGAGTAAACGAATAGCAGTGTTTGATTAGCGAAAAGAAACCGGTGTGTAAAAAATATTGTCCCGAGAGTGTACAAATACCGGTGTTGTGAAAATTATGATTGGATTTTGCAAATTTTTTTTTAGATGCGGCGACATTTTCATGACGCGGGCGGTGCTTGAGAACACGGGAAGTTTTAATGGCCTTACTACCAAATCCCTTCTTTTATTTCAGGTTTTTGACAAACATTTCAATGAGAAGAGACATAAGCTGACTGTAGCAGGGAAACCACCTCCAGGGTGAATAACATTAGCTTATCTTTAAGATGTATTTATGGTTCTATTTACATTGATCAACAACCTACAAACTTTAATTCAACATCATTGTCGCTTTGTTTTGCTGTTTACTGAAAACCAACTTTTACTGAAATAGTTAAATTTTAATTGGTACGAAATAACTGTGGAATGCTGTTTTATACAAACATGCATGGAATTGAGATCGAACAGACAAGCTGCCTAGTTTGATTCAATTCAATAATGTATTTGATAACTATGTTCGAACATGTGTTAAAGTGATGTGAAACACTGTTGTAGGGTGATCAAATAGAAATGGAAAATAATCTTGCTGAAAGTAGTTGTTTTTACAAATATTATATCCAAACTTACAATACACACCGTCATTCTTGTATATTAAATTAATGCAGTGACTCTCGATGGCGAAATCGTTTTCTTTAGTTTATCACGGATAGTTGCGTCCCGAATTGAGATGTAAATATTTACAATTGAGCGCAGTTCAGATGATGTTTTTTATGGAATGGGATGGTTGGTTTGCTTGAGATTTTCGGTGATGTTAGTAGAATGTGACATTTCTCAGTTGGTAAAGCACCTGCATAATAACTTATTAGTTTCACGCGCTCGAACAAGTCAGTCCATAATATGTCTTTAATTAGACTTTGTCAAGATGAACTATTATATAATAAGCTGCACCTGTTGTATGTACTTTATTACTGGTATGTCCATAAATCTTCGCACATACCATGCAGCCTTAGTTACACATCAAGAATCAGAATCTCAAATCTTTTAATGGAATTCGTAACCAGGGTTTATCCTCGGTATTGTGGGAATGGGCACAGAGCCTCTTCAATTGGGACAAAGTCGTGATGTGAAGTGTAGAATTTTCATGTTGTAAATGATGGACAAGCTACCATACTAAATAATCAACCATATTCCCACAAATGCTAATGGTTGAAGTTCAAAAATTCCATTCTAAGGTCAAGCCTTGAAATAGGGTGTCTGTCATTTGCAGAATGAGGTCCCCAGAGGGTGAATTTAGTGATGCTACCCCGCATAGCGGGCTAGCATCACCAAATTCACCCTCTGGGGACCTCATTCTGCTGAGGTGTAAGCAGAATGAGGTCCCCAGAGGGTGAATTTGGTGATGCTAGCCCGCTATGCGGGGTAGCATCACTAAATTCACCCCCTGGGGACCTCATTCTGCAAATGACAGACACCCTATTTCAAGGCTTGTCTAAGGTTACACCTTCTATGTCATTCCTATCAGACAACTTGAACTACACATGGCCATCAGACTGTTAATGATTTCCAGATAATTCCATGGAACAATCGCTTGTCATATGTGCCTACATATATAAACCTAAGTTTACAATTGTATCTTGGGCTATTAGTTCGACAGACTTTGTTTTGTTTTATTCTGGTTTAAAGTTACCTATTGTCGAGGTAGTGGGGTTTTGTTTTGCGCTATGGGGTGTTCGCTTTTCATTTTGAAGAACTTTGTGGGTGTACTCTTCACAGTGAATTAGAATAATTGCTCATTAACTATTTCATGATGGTGCAGAATTAAAGATCCTGTGCCAGTGTATTCTCTTATAAATGCGAGTCTCCCATAGGGAGCCTCACATATATAAAAGAATGCATTGGCAAACAGGGTCAAGGTAAATATTGTAGGCCAATGTGCCAATGCATTCTATTATATATGTGAGTCCCATAGGGACTAAATGAAGCTCCGAGTGAAACCAGTTTCACAGGACACTGTGTCCATGAGACTCACATATATAAGAGAATGCATTGGCACAAGGTTTTCGAACACTTTCAGAAACCTCCAGTCATGGAAAGGTTAATCAACAATCAGTTGACTCTTGATGAAACTGGGAGAATGGTTGGGAATTTTTAGCCTAAAATTTTGAAGAATGAGGTCTATTTGCCTTTGGGATAATGGCCGATATTCGATATTGCTAATGTACCTGGGATAAGCCCTGGTAGCTGATGGTATCATATATCACTTGAACCTTCGTCGGGTCTCCTGATAATCCGTATGCCATTCTCATGTCATTTGACCGCTAATTATTCCCTGAAAAAAAAGTGAGGGGTGTACAGAAATCAGTGGTGTCCGTCCTAGATGGTTTTGCTTGATTACTTTTAGATTTAGTTATGATTGCTTTCAAATTTGGCATATGGATTACTCATATGAAAATACAGATCAAATTTCTGTTCGGTCTGCCCATTTTCACTGCAGTTATTCTACAAATACCCAGCTCCAAATGACGCCACCATTTCGGAAGACACTGGTTGGGCGGCCTATATTTGATAATAGATTTTCAACTTAGATGATTGTTGTTTTCAGACTATGTAATCCAAATACCCTTCCTTGTCATATTATTTTGGCAGTTTTGGCAGTTTAAAGTAATTTTTTTTTACGATTATAGAGGCTTGCCGGAAGCAGTTAAAGAAGGAATGATGATGAAGAATCGACCACTGTGTAAAGTGTGTAATGTCAGACTGAGGCAGGAGGAGACTTGGAGTGATCATCAGCTGACGGCTGTTCATAGAGTGAGTACAAATAATTTACATTTCCTGACTGAGTATCTGAAAAGTCTTGAAGGTACTCAATCCGATCAGATGCTCCTAAATTACTATTTCTTTGGCTTCGGGGGTAAAAAATATTTGATTCAAGTCGAGGAACCCACCCATCAAAGCTCAGAGTGATTAGATATCGATGTTTGGAGTTTGCTGTTTCTATTGTTTGTGGACCAGAACTTGTCCAGAACCAGGTGCTCAAATGGACAAATTGAGGTTGTAAGATGGATAACTGGAAAATCAAGTGGTAACTATTAACAATAATAACACTTGATTTTAAAGTTATCCATCTTACAACCGCAATTTGAGTACCTTTAATGGTTAAATGGTAATATGAAAACTTATATTTGTGTGATCTATATATAAAGTGGAACTGTCTTCTTTTTTGTTAGTGATTATCGCATGAGAGCAGAAGGATACCTACGAAAGATTATCCTTATGCCGTCTATTAGAGTGTGGTAAGCTCTAACACAATCCAATTGCGGCTCTATATTTATTACAAAAGACAAACAAAGGTGATGTTATTCAGTTCGCTAGTGCATCTTATATGTTGTAATCAGCCACCCGACGCCCTTGTAATTGCATACTTCTTTTGCCCCAGTACACATAGTAATACTTCTGAATTGGTCTTTATCTCATTGTTTTGGGTACTAAATTTCACAAAACTTGTATTATGTTAGTCAGATTCGCTGGTATTTTGATACCCAGGTGAGGCTCATGTATAGATACAATTGAAGATTTGTTTTGATTCACAAATCTCACCCCTGATTCAATTTGAGATTTAGATTTGACTGTAAATCACCGATTCGCAAGTCCCTAGTTAATAAACTATAGTTTCGCTGAGTTTTCACAAGTGATGTCAACATAAACAGTGAGTCTCATTATATGCAGTATCCCTAGTGGTAACATCACCAAAACATTTTTTATCAAGAACGATTGAACCTTCACACAGTCTTTGCACAAAGAATTGAATTCCGAAAGGAAATTAAAGTTTATAAAATGATCTACAATCTTTGCCATTGAAAAACCATCATAGAAAGGTCTTAGTACACAACTTGGAATCGGCAAATATTTGATCAGGGACATAATTAAAATCTGCAACAAGATCATTATAAAATCAGTCTTTATATGTTGTTTATTAAAGTTTCTTCAAATAATTTACTCTTCATAATGGCGGGTTCATGATGGTGGTGTTTTCTATAAATTAAACCCCGAACAAAAAGATCAGTCTAAAGAGTTTGTAGAGGTGTTACTGTAGTTGGGAATGAGCGAACAAGGAAGTATAAAATATGATAATTGTGACAACTCTTAATATATATGTGTTGTAAATTCTATTTGCAGGCAAAGGGCAAGGCACCATACATTCCATCTAATAAAACAATTGACAAATCATCAGACAAGAAATTAGCTGACAAGTCATCAGACAAAGATAGTAAGTAGTCCATGAGTTGGTAAAAAGGGAAAAGATGGTTGTCTTCTGGTGGTGACTTTATGGTAAACATCCAAATTAAATTGATTCCTCGAACCCTTATCATCGGGGAATTGATTTGCTCCAACACTAACTCATTGATGTTGCTCCATCTTCCCTGGTAGAGTCCATCACCATTAAAGGCACGGGCGGCGTTCATATTTGTTCAAATCGCCATCAACAGAAGGAATATAAAATATATATAGTTTTGTTCATATGCCAAACATAATCTGTGCGTAAATAGTATATTGTCGTCAAGACGTACGATGGTGTACGTAAACAAGAACCTGCTCGTGTTACAGAAATTTTGTTTCTGTTTACATAACACAGCGCAATTCTATTGGTTAATCACACACAAAAGATATAAACGCTCTTTATTATTTCCATATCAGGAAAACAGTAACAAATAATGCTCTTTATGTTTACCATATCCGGATCTAAACAAAAGCCAGGTTCTGTAACGTTTTTTGCTTTTGTTTACATAACAAAGGAAAAACATTTGACAATAACATACTGTTTATGCCATATTTCTGATTGGTATAAGAACAAGGTCTGTCTGTATTTTACTATTTCTGTTTATGGCTGTTTTTGACAGAGCTGAATATTTTAACAGCATGCCCACCGGCAACGCCGCCCGTATATTTAATATCTCATTATTCTCATTTCATCCACAGTTAAATCCAATATAGCAACATCCAATCCTCCAAACTGAGCATAGACACGGCGATATCTCGATATATAATAAATATATGAAAAATCCGTTTATAAAAAAGAGTAACTTCTTGTTGGCATATTCCACATATATGTATGTGTTTATTAGAATATGTGGCATCTACCTTTAAACTGTATCAGTGTATGGAAGACATATAAAGGAGTTTCTCTGCCTAAGTTCTATCACCATTCCACAAGAAAGAATTCATGAATATATTTTATTACTTATCCAGACTAAAAAGTGTCTCCCCTGAATCCGACGGCCACTATAAGATATATGTTTTGTTCTAAGTGGCAACAAAAACTGTTATTTTCAATGGCGACCACCATCCCTGGTTCAGACGGCCGAAAAGCCGTGGCATTTCAAAATTTTATCAATGTTGGTGCCTCTCCACCGGTTGTTACCCTCTTGGGTTCGAACTCAATCTGGACTGATTTTCAAGCTTGATCTGAGTTGAGGGACATCTCAATGTGCCATTCCCATCGTAACATGGCTGTTTGAACATTAAATGATAGTTCATGTACATAGAAAGTATGAAAACATCATACTGAGCCAGTGACTCTGCCCATTAATCTGATATTGCCATAATTTGAGACAGTCAGGAGTGGAGCAGATTACAGGATCTTGTCTAGCCCAAACTGTGAATATCGGTCCCCCTAAACTACATCCCGGGCCCTAACTTTGACCACCTGAAGTTGAAGTATGAGATATCTATATTCATGTTTGGCTGACATTTTTCAAATCAATATTGGTGTAAACAGTTATTTTCCCCAAAATATCATATAAACATTTCTGTCAGTTTAATATAGAGAAGAAGGGGCGATTCATCAACAAGCTTAACCCTTTACCCAACAGAAGGGCCCTGTGCCAATGCATTCTCTTATATATGCGAGTCGACCATAGGTCGCCTCGCATATATAAGAGAATGCATTGGCTTAACCCTTAAGGGCCTGGAGATATAGCAATATAATGACTATTCTTGGGTGGTATTAGTATAGCTCATACAACACAACAACGGATTAAGGTACGGTGAAGTAACATATGTCAATCTCAAGGTAAATGAAAGTTCTATAAATTGTGACATGTCGCACCTGAGCTAACATTGTTGTCACCTGTCAAATTTACCTGTAATCAACAGGTAAAATATTGAAAAACTAATAAATTTATGTACTGAATTGAATTTCTGTCTTGTGTTTGAATATTTTCAGCATATTTGATATATAAGATCAAATATAACCTTTGTTGGTCAATTTCCACAACTTTGGATGGATGAAAACAATTATCTCAGTCTCAGGTAAAAGACTAACAACCGATGGTTATAAGACAAAATATTCACAGATTCTGAGTTTTACCTGTTGTAATAAAATGATTATTATTGTTACTTTGTGTCCCTGTATATTGTCCTGAAATGTTGTGTGGGCCAATATATCTGGATGGGGGTGTCAACCTTTGACCCAGGGCTTCATCCGTCAATCAGCTGACAGTTACCTGTGAACAGGTAACTGAAAGCAATGAAAGTTGCAAATATTATTTCATAACATAAAATTTATATTGAATGTCTCAAAATAACATGTTTTCATATACATTTACAGATGTAATGTCTTTCACATACTAATAATGTCCCAATTTGTGAGAAACTGTACTAATTACAGATGAGTTTATCCATAAATGTCCATTTCCTGGATATAGGTGTGTCCTCCTCAACTTGTGATGAAAACAAATTTGTTTGGTAAACAATCAAGTCTCCAAGAACTCAATTTCTGTTGAATTCTCATCCAAAGAAAGCTGAGGACCTGTATTATTCCTGTCAAATCCTGGAATTGACGATGAACAAGATTTTCAGTCCAGGTATCAGCAGGTGTGACAGGTGTTGTTGATTGTTGAGGTGCGTCACCGTGTCCATCGGAGTCGCTATAATAGCCTATATTAATCATCGTTAGATTCATTTTATTCTGAGTCCGATAAACTGTCATCTAAGTCAGAATAATCTGTTATTTCAACCGGAATTATGTTCTTTTTTTGCCGCAAAGATGGCATATAGTATCCGCAGAAACTCAGGTGGACTAAACCAGGTGTGTCATGAGAAAAAACATTGAAAAATTACCGATAAAAACGTGTATGGGCGCGGCCATTTTTGTATGCGTAATACGTCATCATTACCGGGGTGAATACCATACCGGAAGTAGCTGATTCTATTAGAATTACGATGTTTACCGCGGGAGTTTTGAAAACACGTATTATCCGTATATCGGCCCTTAAGGGTTAACACATTAAAAATTATAAAATTGTTAAAGAATGTAAGAAAAAATGGTAAAAAGATTTTTTTTAGGCCAATGCATTCTTTTATATATGCGAGGCGACCTAGGGTCGACTCGCATATATAAGAGAATGCATTGGCACAGGGCATAACTGTAACTATCACAATGTGGTCAAGGAGCCGGTTCCAATGATATCCATATTTGTATGGTTCTATTGAGACAGACCGAATATATTTTAGGCTGTTGAAGCTTTATTTGGCCGGTTTGTTGGGTAAAGGGTTAAATGGAAACGCACAGCATTATTGGGTAACTTTTCTTCCTAGCAGCTACAATTATTATTGCTTAGCTAATCTACACTACTTTAAGCGAAAAGATCATATTGTAATGCTGATATTGTGCCAGTTCTGTGTTGTGAAATGTTGTTGAAAATTTTTCAGCTCCACTAGATAGACAATGATTTTCATAGTATAAATGAAATGGAATCTTCATTTTAGGTCGAAGTTCAAAAGATGAGAAGAAATCCCAAAGTCATTCTAAGTCATCATCACAGTCAAAACAGTCTGTAAGTTGAATTATTGAAGGAAATAAAAGCCGAGACAGCATGCAACTCAAAGAAAGAATCTCTGTCCCCAGATAAAGTTATTAAAGTCACGTGCGGCATTCATTGCAGAAATATTCATATTTGTTCAAATCGCCATCAACAGAAGGAATATTAAAAAATATATAGTTTGTTCATATGCCAAATATAATCGGCGCGTAAATAGTATATTATCGTCAAGACGTACGATGGTGTATGTAAACAAGAGCCTGCTTGTGTTACAGAAGTTTTGCTTCTGTTTACATAACACAGTGCAATTCTATTGGTTAATCACACACAAACACTCTTTATTATTTCCATATCAGGAAAACAGTAACAAATAACGCTCTTTATGTTTACCATATCTGGATCTAAACAAAAGCCAGGTTCTGTTAACGTTTTTTTGCTTTTGTTTACATAACAAAGGAAAAACATTTGACAATAACATACTGTTTATGCCATATTTCTGATTGGTATAAGAACAAGGCCTGTCTATATTTTACTATTATTTCTGTTTATGGCGGTTTTTGACGGAGGTGAATATTTTAACAGCATACCTACCACCAATGCCACCCGTATCTTTAAGACCATAGAGTGCAAAGAGAAGGAGTTATACCGCTATATACTATAGAACCTCCCCCCCCCCCCCATCCCAGTCAGCAACAGACAAATACAACTGACTTCTTCCAGAAATATACGGACATGCATGGATGCCGTCGCGAGAGGTCACACAAGGTCACAGTTCGCTGTGGATTTGCATGGCGATCAGTGACGATCGCAAATTAATTTCAGAATATAAGATGATGAAAAGTAGCGCCAGCAACAAAAAATAAGGTATGCCAGTTTCCCATGAAAACAGATGTTTGTATATATGTACATATGTTGGGGAATTCGACTTCGAACTAGGCTTAAACCACACTCGCACATAGGCTCTGACGAAGGTTCGAGATTGTCCAACTGATTCGAAATTCGTCTGGAGAATCGTTCATATTTTGAATATAGGTTACACTCCTCTTTTGTATCCACATTTCATTTCATGAACATTAAGCAGAATTAAGCAAATATTGCTGCTCAAGACTCCAGTCAATTGCTCAAAACTTACTCTTAGGATTTTAATAAGAGACAATTTGATTCGATGTGAAATTCGAGCCGCAAATGCCCGATTCGTCACACCATCCAAGCAACCAGGAAAATTAGGGGTGGGACGATATGCCTATGCCACGATACGATATCTCGATACACGAGATGTGATATGATACGTATCTAGATATGGTACTTTCCTATGCTACAAGATGATGAAGATCGATTGATCAGTTTGTAAGGCTACCGTGGCATGCAAAATTTGAGACCCCCCCCCCCCCCCCCCCCATCAGAGACAGTGAGACACCCATGTTTCCAATTGTGCATCTAGTTCACAAACCTGAACACAAAACACAACTAACACCAACATCAATATCTAGGTTAGCGGGCTTACTCCCTAGATGGTTCCCTGGGCGCTGATGAATGTCCTCGGGCGGCATAGATACGCTTGTCGTGGCCGTAGTATAAGCTATCGAATAATTATCTCTTTCAAAACTACTAACAATAACACATACAAATTTGCAAATACACGATTTCACCCGCGCCCGTGCTTATGGGAGGACGGGTGGGACATAATAATTATAAACACTACTTGGCACTCCAAACCTTCAGAGACGCACCAACCAACACAGTCTGGCCTCAGCTGCTTCCTCATCCGTGACTGCACTGCACAACCAGGTCAACAGACACTCGCACAGGAGTGGAAGGCAGGCATTGCACCATCAAGAGTTGAGGGGCCCCAACCGACCTTAAGTCAACCGGCTGGCATTTCACCCTCTTCCTAGAGTTGAGCCCGTAGTACAAGCCCGGAATAAAACAGACTAAGGCAACCGGAGTCCATGCAAGCACTAAATAGGACAATATGTACAACTATTCACAACTCAAAACAATATATATATATATATCAACGCACAAAACTCACACACAAAAATCAAGGTAAGTCTTCTCCGCCGGTCCTGGTTCGGAATGGGGGTGGGGCTTTGCTTCTTGCTTTGGTGGCATCCACCCCATGCACAGTAGGCAAACACCTACTGTGCATGGGTATATATCAATCTCACAAACCCTACAAACGCTCTTCAGCGGAAATACAGCATTCAAACGTAGGTTGTAGGAGAGGGCCAACGGCCCTTTCAAATCTTCCCGGGTATCGTCCCCAAACTCCAAACTTTCTAACAGTAATTACCTTGATGCGAGGCTTCCTATGAGAGACTCACATAATTTATATAAGAGAATGCTCTCACACAGGATCTTTAATGCTGCACCAGCGCAGCTCCTGTCACGAAAGTGTTAACATCTATGATATTTTTGTGCATTTTTTTCTTTGACAGCCAAGAGCATCGAGACTTGAACAAAAGAGTACTAAGGAGAGTAGTAAGGAAGTCAAAGAGATCGAGATTAGTATGGTGTCTGAGGATGGGGATGTACCAGAAGGTATGGTTATCAGATTTCAATAAAATTTGGTACAGAGGTTCAACATCATGCAGGTCAGGGTCCAGCTGAGAGGGCGACGTGGGCGAGGAAGTCTCCATATTCTAGCTCACTTCACCCGAATTTTGCAGCCGGCGAAGTTTAAGTCGCCCTGAAATTTCCGAAGTTGACCAACGAAAATAGGCAAAATATTCATCCTAATTTACTGCCAACATTGATTGAAGCCAGTTATCCATTGACACTGTCTTGGCTAACACCATAGTTACTATTAACATCTGTATTTGGGAGCATATTCAGACCTGAGTGTTGATTGCAGACAGCTGTGAATACATGGTCAGGTGTCCACAGTGACTTGTGATTTTGAGGCTATCACACCTGAAGATTACAACTCTACACCTTGCGTCAGATCATCACCCCTTTGTTAAATTTTTTAAAGGCCAGAATAATTTTGAAAACAAATTGATTTTTTCAATATATTAATATCTGTACCCAGGTTAGGCACCTTGAATGAGTGAGAATGTTCAAGATTTCGTTTCGTTTAGCATTTTTTTCGTATTCATAAGCATTGTGTAATTTTAATTTTTTTCGTATTCATAAGCTGTTGTAAAAATGCCGTTCTTCCAAAATTATTATATAAAATGCTACCATTCTCTCACAATTATGTTTGGACATTATTCATAGTTATTAGAGTGATAATTTAAACATAAAGTTTCCACATTTGAACCATTGTTTCATCATTTTAATTTAAATATTACATATCTCCTATTTTCGTTATATAGGCGACTACAGTGCAGGCCGATTTAAATTTTGGTCTAGGCTGGATGCATCATGACTGCTTTAAAAAAGGGGCAAATGACTGTGTTAATGGTTTCCATTATACGGTTGTCATTCATTCTATTTTTGTCCATCCACAATATCTCAGCCATGGGTTATCGGATCTGAATGAAATTTGGATCGTTATCACGATGGCATTCGAAAAAGTGTCCTATGACGTTTACATTTTCTGTTCTAGAGTTATTCTTCTTTGCATATTTTAAATTTGGTGACCGTCCTGCATATGTTTTAATTTGTCAATGGTGGGATATGCAAGGATCCGAGATGCAACTTCTTATTTTGGTCAGGTTTTTACTCCTTCCCTTTTTGTAATTTTTGTCCCCCGACATTCTGTCTGAGGACTATAGAAATGACCCTCGTTCATCTGTGTGTCCGTCCATCTGTCCACTTTTGTCTGAGCCTGTGTTCTGTCCTTTTCTGATCAACTTTGCACATATATCAACCAGCATGGGCACCTGCGATTTTGAGTTCGGTTGGACTCATTTTCGATATAGAATTATACATCCTGGGACGCATCTTTTGTCCGAGCCTGTATTCCGTCATTTTGCTGTCAATGTTTTTAAAGCGTGCCACAGATGTCAACTAGCATGGGGACCTGCACACCTGCAATTTTTAGTTTATTCAGCGTCATTTTTGCGTTAATTGCTCTATTTAGACATAGAATCGTACATCCTGGTTTGCATCTTTTGTCAGAGTCTGTAGTCCATTATTTTCCAGTCAAATTTTTAAAAACTTGATCAGCATGGCAACCTGCGCACCTGCTATTTTGAGTTCAGTCGGAGTCATTTTGGCTGAGCTATTGCGATTTTTCGACATAGAAATGTTTTTAGGGATCTGAAACCCATAAATCCTTCAAACCTGTCACCTTCTTTGGGAGAAATTTTGGTCAGCGACCTTTTACTCTTTTAAACTTGGCTCATGTATAGAAACATGACCACCTGCAATTTTGATGTTGGCCAGACATGTCCTTCCTGAGTTATTGTCTGTTCTGCCATAGGGCTTTGTTGCCTCAATGTATACTTGCTCCCAGAATTTTTTTTGGGGGACTATTGAAATCACTTGTGTCCATGCGTCTGTCCATTCCACATGGTTTCTATATGATATATTCAGTAAATTAATGAAATTAAAATTATTTGGTATGTGAGCTTATAGGTTAGGGGCACAGGTCAAGTTCGAATAAGGGTACGGTCTGCTTATTTTTGCTGGACTTATGGTCCTTGTTGACTTAGAATTTCCCGAATATTTTGGGTTCTGGATGATAACTTTAGTTATAGTTATCTGATTGTTTTCAAATTTGATATATCAATTACTCACATGAAAATACAGGTCAAGTTCATATTTGGGTTTGGTCCACTTATTTTTCACTGGAGTTGACTTAGAATTTCGCGATTATTTTGGTTTCAGGATGATAACTTCATAGACTTAGAATTTACTGATTATTCTGGTGTCTAATTAAATAAACATAGGTGTGTTAACAACATAGATAGTTGGAAATTTGAATCAATGATTGTTCCCATAATTCAATTTTTCATTTCTAATAAAGCCACCTTATTCGGGGGACGTTTGACCTAGCAGCCTTTTAGTTCGAACACAATTGTCAATAGAGTTACCTCAACACTGATATCAGTGTAGAACAGGAGTTATGTTGCCATAACAATCTATCAGATGATTTCTGTATTTGTTTGGTATACTCTCCTTTCCTGTTTTGCAGCCCCCCGATACCAAATTATATATGTCCGTCAATTGTTTAAAGTAGGGAATTGATTTCCATTGCTTGACACTTTGGGAACTAGACCATCAGATCTGATGGAAGTAAAAGGCATTGTATGAAAACAAACTTAAAACTTTCTCCCATGTGGCCCTCATTTGTGCTTGGATCCCGATAAGAGCTTTTGCGATATAAACCAAATGCGACAATCAAATTGGATCCTTGTAAAATAGAAGGAAATATACTAATGCCTGAATGTTCATTTCTAGCTTTCAACAAATAAGTTATCATTTATTCACAGGAGTTGAACATGTTGTTGCTGTCAGTGGATTCTACTGTAAGCTGTGTCGCAAGTTTTATACAGATGAGGATTTAGCACGAGTGAAACACTGTAAGACTAAAGATCATATAAACAAGTCTAGGGTAAGTTAATAGCCTCAGATAATGAAATTTTGAGTATGTGTCATTGTTATCCCTTTCTAAACTAAATACTCATTGATGAGTAGCTTCCTTAGAAATGTTCAAATAAAAAGTTCAACATAGGAGGTTGGTTGAACTTATTATCTGAACATTTCCCTCCAATAAATATGACTCCTTCTGTACTTCTTTTATCTGTCGTCGCTTGTTTTTTTCTGAAACCCCTCCAGATGAATAATATACATTCCAGTGTGTACTTTTATAACTAATGGGAGATTTCATTTAGTAAAGTAAGGGTTAAAATAGATCACAAGGTGTTTTTTTCTATGTTCTTTATGATGGTTGTTTTTCACATGGGTTATTCATTTAAATGTTATCAAACCCTTAGTGGAGTGATGGACATATGTTTCTCAGACATTTTATTTTCATCAAAATGTGCAGTTAGGCAGGATTTTGTCCCTTGGGGAAACTATAGATGACCTCATCCATCCATCCATTTGTGTGTCCATCAAACATTATGGGTACCTTCATTGTATAATCATCCCCTCCCACAGTATTGAATGTCGCGAATTGAAACTTTAGGATATTGTTACCAATCTATTGCTGATGTGCAACATGTATTAGGACCACAGAAAATATTGTTTTTATACTAGTTACAACATGTATATGGATGACAGAAAATATCACGTTTGACCAAGTTATTTCCCTTTCTTGACTCCCCTTCTCATTCTAATTATAGATTGACTTTGTTGTTATTATCCCCTGCAAATGAAGTTTGGTTGGAGATATAGGAATGCACTCGCTTCGTCTGTGAATCTGAGTCCATCCATCCGCCCGTAACAACTTTGAAGCTCTATATCTTTGTCATCGTCAGTCGGATTTAATGATCTTCGGTATGCAGATGAACCAACATGGTCGAAAGAGTATTAACAGGGGGTTTCGTCCATTTTTTTTTCCGGACTTATGGCCCTTATTGAGTAATAGGACTTAGTGTGAAAATGGATTTCACTCTTTACATGACTAAATCCTTCTGCACTTACGTTTGCATTTTCATTTTGTCCTGAGTTATCAACCTTAGTTTGTAAATTTTTCGTGATTTTTAGTTTGCCAGATTGATAACAAATAGATATAAACCGATTTCAATCATTTTTAGCTCACCTGAGAAGAAGTCTCCGGTGGAGCTATAGTCATCACTCCTCGTCCGTCGTCAGTCCGTCTGTCCATCAAGAATCATCTTCTTCTCCAGTACCCTAAGGCCAAATGGGTTCATATTTGGTGTGGATGTTCCCTGGTTGACTCAGACTCAGATTTGTTAAAATAAGATCACTGAGTCAAATAGTTGCGAAGCTAGGGCCATAACTCTTTCCCACTATAGTAATTCTTAAAACAACTTCTTTTCAAGAACCATCAGGCCTATTTAGCTTATATTTGGTATGGAAGGTCCTTGGGTGACTGGGGGTCAGATTTGTTCAAATGGGGTCACTTGGTCAAATAGGGGCAGAATCAGGGACATAACTCTATTCTCCCTAGTAATTATTAGAACGACTTCTTCTCCAGAATCATTGGGCCGATTTAGCTAATATTTTTTATGGTGGGTCCTTGTGTGACTGGGGTTCAGATTTGTTCAAATGGGGTCAGTGTGTCAAATAGATGCCGTGTCAGGATCATAACTTAAAAACAAATATATTTTTAAATTTAAATCCTTGCTCAAATAAAAAAAAACAATAAAAATTCAAAATGAACAATACAATTTTATTTTTTTTTAATTTTAACCCCTGATTTTTGGTTTTTTTTTTAGACACAAAACACCCCATTCCACCCTTACCCTCCACGCCCCTGTCCCCACTACCACCCCCCCCCCCCCCCCCCCAATCTGCGCCGCCCCTGCACCCACTGCAGTCAAGAAAAAATTAATTAGAAAAACACCATTGTAACATCCATAGAGTATGGTATTAGCCCCAGACAGAAAGAGTTAATAACACAGTCATCAACTCAGATGTTATCTAGCTGGCTGACAGGTAGGTGTAAACATTCATGCCCTGTGTTAACATCATATCAAAACAAAATGCTGTATGTCTGACATTTGCAGAATGAGGTCCCCAGAGGGTGAATTTAGTGATGCTACTCTGCACAGTAGGCTAGCATCACCAAATACACTCTCCAGGGACCCCATTCTGCTTAGGCCTCATCTTCAGGGAAGTATACAGGGTCTTAAATTGACATTTCTACTTACTTTTTCCATTCTGTTCAGTTTCTATATCCCCTAATTTGATAAAATTGATAATTGAAGTGCCCAATGGGTGCACATCACCAATTAACTGGACAACTTCAATCTGTTCCTATGTCTCCCATAGCAGTTGAGACCTAAGCATAATGAGGTCCACAGAGGGTGAATTTGGTGATGCTAGCCCACCTTGCAGGATTGCAGCACTTAATTCACCCTTTAGGGACCTCATTCTGCAAAAGTCAGACACTATATTCAGGCTTGGCTGTTCCAATATTATATTCTTAACCACCACCTATCCAGTTGTACTCATTATACCCTGATTTGCAAAGAAAACTTGGGGGGGTGTATTGGATTAAATTTGTCTGTCAGTATGTCCTCCCATCCATCCCTCTGTTGGGATGTCTCCATCCATCCATCAATTTTGTTCTTCTCCACATACATATTAAAGACCGAATGGGTTTATATATTTTGACTCACATTCAAATTTGTTCAAATGAGTTCTTCAGGTCATATAGGTGAGAAGCCAGGGCCATAACTCTTTCCCTCCATAGTATTCTTCAAAAACCATCAGGCCTATTTAGCTTTTGGTATGGAGGGTCCTTTGGTGAGTGGGGTTCAGATTTGTACACGTGAGGTCATTTTTAGGAAACTTTTGAGGAAAATCAGTTTTCTTCAACTCTTAAAATCTACTGTTTGAAATTTCTAGATGAATGGATCTCATAGATGGGGATTCACATTTGTTCAAATAGGGGCAGAGATAAGAGATTTAACTCTCAACCACCCACTCTACCTGTATGTATGCTGTTTGATACTGGTATAATAATATATAGATTCCTATTGATTTCTAAGCTGCCTGGGTGGGGGCAAAGAGGCTGTAGATTTGATTTTTCAACCAGTAACGGTCCATATTTTCCTACTTCGGGTTAAACTGTTCGACCGAAATAGCCACAAATTTGAACATGCTTCCACCACAAGGACCATCAGGTCTATTTTACTGATATTTAGTATGAAGGGTTCTTTGGTGTCTGGTATTCAAATTTATTCAGATGTGGTCACCAGGCTAAATAGGGTGGGACCAGGGACATAACTGTATGTCTCTATAGTCATTCTTAAATTGTCTTCTCAAGAGAGGTTAGACTATTTAGCTTACATATAGTATGGAGGATCCTTTAGTGACTGATATTCAGATTTGTTAACATCAGGTCAACCTGTTAAGAAATGACGGGGCTATGGGGAGTTAACACTTTTGTGTTTAAAAAAATCATTGAAATACCAAATTTATTAAAACATTACCTTGGAACTACCTAACTGATTAATCTGACATACATGTATGGTGTTTTGGGTCCATGGATAAATAGGCTTCAAACATGTCTAAATGGTTTTATAAAAAGGTGCTTGTGAGATTGGAAATTTCCATAATTTGAGAAAATTTGAGATGTCGGTTGTGAAATTCCAATCCAAGACTTGGGAGTCTGGAGCCCGGTCGGGAGGGGACTTGTTGAGCTGGAGTAGGGGGGTGATCAGTAGTGTACAGTGGGTAATTTCAAGGTGGATATTCACCTTGAAATTACCCACTGTACACTACTGAAGCCTCTCTAGCCACATATCGTGTTTATATCTACTTCTTTTAAAGTGATTATGAAAAGTTCTGACTATTGTGGTCTCCAGAGTCCCAGTCTCATCAGTCTTTGCAGTCTGGTGAGCGATCCCACAGTCTTTGACTGTCTTGTTTGAATTCATGCAGGTTTTATTCAATCATCACATGCTAAAGCAGCCAAACTATGACATCTTTCAAATTTAAGCCACATCAGAAATGAAAGCCACCTTAGCGGGGGATACTCTGGGCGATGCACTTGTTTTCATTATGAATAACTCTACAGTAATGAGATTTCACATGTCAGAACCATTGTTAACAGTTATGTCCACACAATTATGTAAATAGTGGAATTAATGTGCTTAGTCCAATAAGTTAACAAAAGTTGACAGTAAAGCATTGAAAAATATTCTGAAAATCATATTCATACAAAAATATTTACACTTACTACTCAATTAGTGATGTTTGTTGACAAAAAAAGTTTTGTTAGAGGAGAACTATCAATAATAAATATAAGAACAAAGTTTTAAAATTTCGTCATAATCTTCTTAGTTGTGATGTTTTTACATTTTTTATATTATGTGCACATGTACCCACTTTCAGAAAATACAAGCTGCACAGCAAAAAGCAGCTCCTGTCAAGGAAGAGGAAAAGCAGGAGGAAGAGCAGGAAGAAGAGGTGGAGCCAAAACTTGAAGAAGAACATGAGGAAGAAGAAGAGTCTAAGGAACCAGAGTCGGGTGACACAGAGACTAAAGAGGAGGATGAAGACTTCATCGTGCAATCAGAGGTCAAGGATGGTAAGATACGTCGCTCTCAGACACCTTCCCCAATTTGATTTAAACACTATCTTTTCCCCAAGATTTACAATTATGATTTAAAACAACATTCTCATGATGAAAATGGGAAAACAATAGAAAAGGGGGGAAGATGATCTAGCAGCTAGCAGTTTTCTGCTTTTGTTGAGCTAGCTCCTCAGGGAAGTAGAAAGATTGAAGAAAGAAAGAAAGTGCGAATTGGAACTGTTAGAAAATTAATAGTTTTAAGTAATGTGGCATATTATGTAATGCATACGGTTATACAAAACTATGTAGATATGTAGATGGGAGAAGGTTGTGACGGAAAAAGAAAGGGGGGGGGGTATATTCATGAGGTAGATGATAGCAGAGAGAGAGAGTGTGTGTGTGAAAGAAAGAAGATATAAATCTATATATACACAAAACGACACACAAGTGTGTTTATTGGTTTGTTGATACAGTATGAGTGTTGGCGCCTATCCTTCCATGCTGTATCAACAAACCCATTTATACATCACCCTTCCTAGAATCCATGCATTAAAAAATGCAGACTTACAAGATTTATTTAGCCACATACGTGGCTTGTTTTGCCATGTGTGATGATGCTATTTTATAGTTCTGGTTTCATGGTTTAGGCAACTGTCATTTGACATCAACGAGATACGTATGGAACATATGTTCCATACAGATTTGTAAATATGGAACAGCAATAACACTAGGAACAAGCATGTAATAAATGTTGGTATGCTACCACAGTGAAGCTATAAGGATTGCATCACTTTAGCTATAAAAAAACAAACATGTTATACACATCTTACTATTAATAGAAATACAATTTGCAGATGGAGAGAGTGGTTCCGAGAAAGATGATGGAGAAGATGCAGATGTTCATGAATCGGACGATCATATGGAGAGTGAACCAGAGTCTATGGAGCAGGACCCAGAGGTTGAGCTTTTAGAGGCAACCAACGGTCATGATTCTGATGTTGGTCATGATTCTGATGTTGGTCATGATTCTGATGTTGTCGCGGATGCAGAAGACGGTGTATCAGTCACAGAGGAGAAAGATGAGGAAGAGAAGAAAGAGGAAGAATCGCCCAAGGTAAGAATATTTAATGAGGATGAATGATAATTTGGTATGTCCCATTAGACAATATTCTACCACCCCACGTTAGATTGTGGATATTTCGACCTCAGAACATGATAACTTGGACCAATATTATTATGCCCTCGACCCCGCATGAGGTTCAGGACATATTGCCAAGGGCTCAGTCTGTCCGTCTGAACATATCACCTTGTAACCCGGGTGTTACTTCTCGGATTTTGTTGTCCTTTGGTATGGTGGGAAAGGATATCTACATGCTACGGGTTTCGTCGATTAATTTTTACCAGTTATGGCCCTTGATTGGCTTGAATTTTTTTTTTGTGTCCGTACAAACATTCAGTTTGTAATTATGGTATTAAATATAAGATTTTGTTGTCTTTGGCATGGTGATAGCACGGGTCGGGGAAAAGGTTACGCACATACTACGTATTTTGCCCATTTATTTTTATGTTTGGCATGACTTCTAGATGGGAGCCATATATTTTTGTTTTTGTGCAATTCTATAAAAAACATGGCTGCCGGCAGCCATCTTCGGATTTCACATTTGAATTCATGACTAAATCCTTCGGCACACCCTACAGACCACATCCCTCGTCTCATCATTACCAAACTTCATATGGATATTCGGGGTTATCACTAGATGGGAGCCATCATCTTTTCCCAAATTTCTGTAAAAAGCATGGCTGCCAGTGGCCATCTTTGATTTTACTCTTTGCATGACAAAATCCTTTGGCACACCCCACAGGCCACACTTGTATAAAAAAAAACGTAACACAGTTATTTCGTACTGATCAAGAATTATCCCAACAGTTTGCATGCGAATAAAAAGGTTGCACGCTTTGAATTTGGGGGCCATGTGCAGGCCTGAGAAAAGGAATTTGACTTTGTGGCCTAAACAACAAACCATGTTTCGTAAAGGTTATCCTGGAATCCCGAGTATTATCTATTTATTGTTTGATTAACGTAAGCTTTCGGCTGTATATAGACAGTCTTATCAGGCAGAATATTTTATGAAGGCAGTTCGTAAACAAACTTTACAAAGCTTGCGTTAATTAAAAACTACTATGTCGTTAATTGTGTTTCATTTATAAGGAAACAATCATTGAAATAAAGACCTATCAACATTAGTTATGATGTAACACAGGCATGGATAGCTAGTGGGCCTCTGTGGGGGATGGGTGTCCACCTTAGAATTTCCAACTGCACCCATCAGAAGCAGACCCAAATATCCAAGTCTGGGAGGTTCCCTTTGTACACACCCACTCCCTCTTTGCCAACTGGTACTCCAGGATTTCCAACTGTTGGAAGTGTCCAACCTGAACAACCTACTGATGGCCCCCAAAATTAGGAAAAATGTCCCATGAAAACTGTAATTATGTGGCATGTTAGATACCAAATGTTCCCATGGCATTTCCTACGGTATTGCTTATTGCCGTGGCCAATTTTGAGTACTGCCTTGACGTTGGAAATTTCCAAAAGATAGCCATATATCAGTCAAAAAAAATTCCCTAAACAAGTGGTCTCACCTTATGTGAGAATCGGTTCTAAATCTGCAGACGTCATGGTGCTAAATCGCGCATGTCACGGTACTATGTTGCATTTTTGAGTTAAAACAAGGAGTCGTCACAGAAAATGGTGAGTGTGTGTTTTATTTCCGAGAATCCTTGATGGATGTTGGCACTCGTATTTTGTAGTTGATCTCAGTAACAATACTATCCAATCGCTTTTATTACTCTCATAGAAAACACTTCTAAAATTTAAATGATCAGTCAGATTTGTCAAGATAATCTCCATTTCCCCCTTTGAAGTGCTATCCTCGCAACACAGCGAATATCCCATGGCAATAGATGGTAATATTTCAACGAAGGGATGCATATTGATCTTAACATGGTGTAGAATTCTGAAATTTTAATTAATTTGCACCAAAACGGTGTTTAATTTACACAGCATGCATGCCTCAGTGCGCTTTCAGTAAAAATTGGCATGCCCCAGTGCGATTCCTGTATAACAAAAGTTGCCTGTTTGATAAAAAAAACACTATATGGAATACTCAGAATGGTATTTGTCTTTACAATAATTGAGCAATATATATATACAATCGATCAATTGTAGAAATATTTGTTCTTAAAGTTCGGAACACTGTGTTTTGATATATTTAGTGTATGTGCATTGAGAATGTGTGTGTTATCTCTTATTGTAAGGATTAATGACTGGTGGTGCAAGCAATGTTGTTAAAGGATATATAAAACGGTAAAACAAATTATTAATGAAAATTTGGTATCAAAGGGTTCTTATGTTACCAGTTGTCATGACATGTGGTTTGGGAGTTAAGAAATATACAGATCTAACTTTATGCAACTGTACACTGAAATGTAACATGCACGATTGCTCTGAAATACCTTTGAGTAGTCGGGGAATATTCCATTGAAAATAAGTTGGGAAATAATTGATTTGTAAACATGTCAAAATATACACATTTTATCAAATAATAGGTAATAAAAACCACTGATGCGATACTAGTAACAAATGTGGAGGATACGTTTGGGGTTAAATTCTTAATAATCTCACCTTTTGTTCTCGTGTGTTTAATTGTTTGCGAGTCGCTAACTGTTCTTACCGGAAGTGCGCTGTGACATGCGCAATTTAGCACCGAGACTTTGTGATGTCTGCAGATTTAGAACCAATTCTCATGTGGCAGTTGAGACCCCATGCTAAAGTTAGAAAAAAATGTAACTTTCAGTTTAAAAACAACAAATTTCATACTACTAGTAAATGAGTATAGTAAATACTGGTTTGAAAATATATGACGGCATGGAATTTCTAACTGTTGGAAAATTTTACCTAAGTTGGCCCCCTTGTCGCCTGAGCACAAGTTAATTGATATGTTGATTTTTTTCTTACAGAGAAGAACACCAGGAAGAGCTGCTGCCGTCCGAGGAAGATCAGCCAGACGTGGATCAAAAAAATAACTGATTGACAGTCAGGGGAGCTAATATTGAATCTGTCGTATGGAGCCATTATATTATTTTATCATATTCACTGTCACAATGTCCACACTTTAATATTGTTGAAATCAAATGTTTTTACTGTTGTACGAATATTGTATGAAGATGTTGAGGTGAAATTGTCTGAATTTCTGTTGGCATTTATTTTAGAATATTTTTGATAATATTCTGGACACAGAACAGCTACCAGTAGCATATTCCATTATCACAGTTCACACATTTGTACACTGTCTTGTTATATTTCATTTTCTTGTTTTGAATTTAACATAATATTGTTCTAGTAGTGAAGCAATGAACTGAATAGTGTTGGAAGTTGTGAGTGTGATATGTAATCGATAACAAGGCCAGGAACCAAGTCATAATTTTCTCTAAAATGGCGGCAAGATCGTGCCTTGAAATTTTTGTTTCTTCAATGTTTTACAAAGATATCAACAAGCTATTAGACTAATGAACTATCACAACAACTCATCTTGGATACTGCAAAAGCCAGATATCGAACAGATATGTTTACAGAGATTTTGTTGTTCAAATTTCAGAACCTCGAAAAATGGTGATCAAAGTCACTTGAACACTTATATCGTCTCAACAGTCATATTTATATGGGGACTGGATTCATATTTAGTTAGAAAAAAATTGATACATACATGTAGCTCATATGCTATATTTTTTGTTGAGTTATTTATATAGGTGAAGAAACCGATTAAAATAGTGTTGAAACGACTAGGGTTTTGCATAGTCGACTAATAGACAGTCAAAAATTGAGTCGAAGTCAACTAATCGACAACCCCCATTCCCATGGATAACATCCCTTTTACTATGTGACATTGTGTACTAAATAAAATAACCACAAATTTGCCTAATGACAATGTCTTTTGATCTACCCATTTCAATACGAGACATCTTGCTGCCATTTTCAAACAAATTATGACATCGGTTCCCGGACTTGGATAAGGGAGTCAGAGTGGTGAAGAACCTAATATACTTGTAACATATTAATATAGTCTTCATTCTTAACTCTCTCTCTCTCTCTCCTTCAGCTTATTTGTAGCTTAAATTGAATGTCTTTTAAATAAATGGTTTTTGTTAAATTCTGTCTTTAAATATTTCTTGTCCCATTAGGGTTACAATGGTATTAATATGGTCAATAGCCTTGTCTGTTTTTGTTTTTTGTTTTTGCATAAAAAATACAGCTCTCAAAGAAGTTAACTCTTTATAGGGAATTTTATTTTTGTTGTGTGATGTGAAACACAGGTATGTGGCACAATAGACCCCACCACCACAAAGACATATTTTAGACAAGGTAACTATCTATCAGATTGTCCAAATTCCCACCACCTGGCGTTGTCAAGCTATAGCTAACATATTTAAAAAAATTGTACTCAAACTCAAACCGAGGGACTCTAGTTCATTTTGACATATCACCCGACTCGATCAGTTGATTGTGTCAAAAGTTACAGGCATCAGAACAGAACAATTCTGGCCAAAATTTCTGATCGGACATTTACTCGGCACACTGGATGAAAAACATTTACGATCAGACCAGAGAGTGTAGCCCGTTTTTGTCGATGACATTCATCAAGACTTACATTGGATTAATTTCTGGTAAATTTCAATTGATTTCATCTCATAAAACAATCTCCTCTTGCACCCATGTACAGAGATATGCAGTTAAACAGCTTTCATGAAAGTTAGAGACGTAATTTGTCTTCCATTTTGGCGACCTTGGAACAAATTACGCTTCGCACTGTCTTGAGAACTATTTAACTGCATAGTGCCATGAGAGCCATAAGAAACATCTTTTATGGGTTGAAATGAATCAAAATTTACCTGAAATGTAAGTATTGATGAATGTCATCGACGAAAAATATCGGTCCCCTCAGAAAATTCCTTTAGTCGGTGTGCCCAGTAAATGTCCGACCAGAAATTTTGGCTTAAAATGTTCTGTTCCAATGCCTGTGACTTTTGATACAATCAACCAATCGAGTCGGGTGATGTGCCAAACTGAACCAGAGCCCTTCTTGAACAAAATTGACATTATAGTCTGAATAACATGTCATAAATATTTTAGCCACAGATTGATAACAACGGGTGGTGGGAATTTTGGTCAGCTGATAGTTACCTTGTCTTATATATATGTCTTTAGGGTGGTGGGGTCTATTGTGCCAAATACCTGTGGTATGAAATGGCATTAATTTGTAGTGCGGTTTTGACATTGATTACAAACAATATCAGATTTAAAGACTCCATGCTTAGCATTTTTAGTCAAGTTTTTAACTTGCTTTAGCAAAGAACATTTGGTGTGCGCTGGCAACAAACCTATATAAATTAGCCATTTATTGATGGATTCTGAATTTTTTTTTGGTATGTGAGTTAATTGTTATGTGCGACAGCTGTACACAGAAAATCGGGTCTGCCCCAACTTTCTAACTAGACTTATGCCACTTTTCTATTTCTATTTATAGAAATTTTATATCCGTTAGTGCGATAACTTGAACAAACATCAAACCATTTCATTCATATTCGGTATATGGATCTATTACAACAACATCATGAACGAGTTCAAAAAACAGATTTGTCCGATCCCTTTTACCTGAGTTGAACAATTGTCAACTGATTACATTCATATTTGATATGTTGACCTTTCACAACAATATCATGATTGAGTCTAAAACCAGGTTTGTCCGATTTATTTTATCTGACTTAGGCCCTTTGGCAATTTTATGACCGTAGTGTGAAAACATGAACAAATTTCAACCGATTCCATTCAAATTGGGTATATGGATCTTACACAACAATATCTTGATTGAGATCAAAAACCAGGTTTGTCCAATTTTTATGTTTACCCATACCATAGTATGGTAAACATAGTGTCGTTGTCCGGATTGACCACTCGTCGTCGTTCGTCCATCCGTCCGTCCGTCTGTCGTGCCGTAGACACTTCGCGAGTAATGCGATAACTCAAACATTTTCTATCCAATCGAAACCAAATTTTGTATATGGGTTTCTCAGCCCACAATACAGATCGAGTTCGAATATGGGTTTGATCCGATTTATTTTAAAGGAGTTATGACCCTTTTTCGAAGAAGAAAAAAAATTGATTTTTAACTTTTATAATAATAAAAAAAATGTCATTGACTCTTTCATTTGTTTTCATTTAGATATTGATGATTATGATACAAGTTGATAAAAAGGTTCGCAATGTGTCCCTTTAATTTTTTTTAATAATTTAAAAAAAAAATTGAAAAACTAACACCATTATAACTCTGCCAAGGGTACCCCGAATCACCACACCAAATTTTTTTAAATCAGTCAACAATCTTGTGTTATGTACTTGTAAATCTGTTTGGAGCAACATTAAATCCAATTCACCAAATCCATCCCATGCTTTTGGACTGCTATTGATAAGGCTATATTATTTTCTGATATCTCTTATGCCAATGTGCAAATAATCTGATAAAGAAGGCTATGATATCTAATTTAAAATAAAGATTCAACAATAAACATCACGTGATATTAACAGTAGACATTGGACATCTGTTCTGCATAGTTATATCTTCAGATGGTCTGAGGTCATTATAATTGTTATTGGTTTAATAGAGAGGTCAGTGTTCAACATAAACAATTCCTGTGATTTGTTGACAGCTCTGCTATATAATTGATATTAATGGGTCAGCAGTGGGGTGGCTTATCTGAAAACTATATTGTTGGTAGAATTTGACACATTATTATTGTAAACTTAAATTGGACTCTCTTAACCCAAGTAGTCCATGTCCAGGTCACACCTTTCACATTTAACCCAAGGCTGTGGTGGCATTCTCTTATATAAATGCCAGTGATCCATAAATTCCAATAATTTGTGTTATGTACATTTGTCTATAATAGTACATAACAGTATACTCTATAATTCAACATCAAAACTCTCATTTATTCGATCATAGTAATTTTTTTATTGCCAAAGGATGGGTTAACATCTTCCAATCGTGATCGTCCGATCGTTTTTACCTTAGTTATGAGTTGTGTTTCTTTAGTTCATCCATTTTTTTTTTTGGCTCAACTTGACAAAGTCAAGTTTGAGCTATTGCCATGGGTTGGCATATCTCTATCAAGACCTGTAGATGGGAGCCTCCTATTTTGGCTGAAAATCGTAAAAAAAAAACAAAAAAAAAACATGGCCACCAGCAGCCATCTTAAATTTCAAATTTGAATCCATAGGCACACCCTGCAGCTCTCATTTATTGGAGAAAATTTACAGGCAAGGCATGTTTAGAATCTCCTCTACATGGGAGCTATCAAATTTGAACAATTTGTTATTAGTTTCCGCAGCAGTACCTAATTGGTACTGAAACTTATACATGTGTTAACCCATTATGGGAGAGTTATTATACCCCCTTTAAAAAAAAAAAGGGGGGGTATACTGTTTTGCACCTGTCGTTCCGTGTGTCCGTCGAGCCGTCCGTTCGTCCGTCCGATGTCTGTTCATGTCATAACTTGAACAATAGTGCTCGGATCTCAATGAAATTAGGTATGGATGTTCACTACTATGAGGACATTAAATAGAGGGTTCCATCGTTTTGTTCTGATTTTCCATTCTAGAGTTATTCATCTTTGTTTATCTGGAAATGTTGAATTTTTGGTCCATCTGGTGTCTGTTCATGTCTTAACTTCAACAGTTGTGCTGGGATCTCAATGAAATGTGGTATGGATGTTCACAACTATGAGGATATTAAATAGCGGGTTCCATCGTTTTGTTCGAATTTTCCATTCTAGAGTTATTCATCTTTGTTTATCTGGAAATGTTGGATTTTTGGTCTGTCTGGTGTCTGTTCATGTCGTAACTTCAACAGTTGTGCTGGGATCTCAATGAAATTTGGTATGGATGTTCACCACTATGAGGACATTCAATAGAGGGGTTCAATAGAGGGTTCCATTGTTCTGTTTGGCTTTTCCATTCTAGAGTTATTCAAGTTTGTTTATCTGGACATGTTGGCTGTTTGGTCCATCCGATGTCTGTTCAGGTCATAACTGGAACAGTAATGCTCGGATCTCAATGAAATTTTGTATGGATGTTCACCACTATGAGGACATTTAATGGCACATTCAACTGTTTTGTTTTGTTTTTTGTGCTATAGTTATTCATCTTCGTTTATATGAAAATGCTGATTTTTGGGTCCATCTGTCTGAGTATAGCAGTCATAAGTTATAGATATGCCCACACTAGGGGGTATGTACCGGATGACAGTCCATCTCTTGTTAATCATGAAAATAAGGAAGTCAATCTATTTTTTCATCTACTTGATGATAGTTGTTTTACAGAATTTTATGTTATTTCACATGAACCCACTTTGAAGGCCTTGAGTCCATTTAATGTCTGAATATGAGTTACAAATAATTATAATCCCCCAACTATTTTATAAACTAATAGGTTTATTTCATAGAGGTATAATGGCCAAGGTATCTGCTGTCCTCGCTTATAACAACACACATGATCATTGGCATTATCAAGTCGCCATTGTGATGCTAAGTTTGACACTTGTTTCTGGACATGACCACAGATGCCCTGCATGGTCAGAGTAAGGTGGAAAACAGTTCTAGACATGCAGTTTGAGCTATTGCAATGGGTTGGCATCTGTCGCTTCAACAATTTCCTTCGGCATGCCCTGCAGGTTGCATCTCTTATCTGATCTTTACCAAACTTCATATGTAGCCTGACAAATTATATAAGTCGCTCTTCAAAAGTTATCGGCCTAAGGCCTTCGGTTGATATTATTCAGACAAAATCACATGATGGCTTTCAGGTAAACATACAAATATTAAACATTGTTATTGTTATTTGTATGTTTTCCTGAATGCCATCATTTGAATTTGTCTGAATAATATCAACCGAAGAAGGCCTAAGGCCAAAAGCTTTTGAAGAGCTACTTATGTAATTTATCAGCCTACAGGGTCCCTCATCTCCTGGGCCATTTAGTTGTATGTATCTTCAGGGTGACCTATAGATGGGAGACAATCAAATTTTTATGAAAAACATGACCATCTTGGATTTCAAATTTGAATCCATTGGCACACCCTACAGCCTGTATTTATGGCCGGATCATTTTTAGCTCAACTGTACAACGTAAAGTTTGAGCTATTGCCATGGGTTGGCATCTGTTCATCTGTGTGTCCGTCCATGTGTCAACACTTTTCTTTGGCATGTCCTATATGTAGCTTCAGGGTGACCTATAGATGGGAGCTATCAAATTTTTCTTAATTTCGAAGAAAAACATGGCCACCAGCAGCCATCTTTAATTTCAAATTTGAATCCTACAGCCCGTATTTATGGTCATATCATTTTACTCAACTTTACTTTGTGAAGTTTGAGCTATTGCCATGGCTTGGTATTCGTCGTGCGTGTATGCGTGATTCATCAACAATTTCCTTTAGCATGGGCCACAGGTTGTACCTTTGGTCGGACCATTATGAAATTTGTCATGGGCGTTGACATTGACATGTAGATGGGAACCAGTCATTTTGGGGTCTTTCGACAAAAAAACATGGCCGCCAGTGACCATCTTGGATTTAAAAATTCAATCCATTAGCACGGGCTACAGGCCGGAGTGTTCGTCTGATCATCATGAAATTTGCCGTGGAAGTTAATATTGACATGTAGATTGGAAACATGACCATCTTGGATTTTACTATTTGTATGACTAAATCCTTTGACACAGGCTACAGGTCGTATCTTTGGTCAGATCATCATGAAATTTGTCATGGATGTTAACATTGACATGTAAATGGGAACGAGTCATTTTGGGGTCATTCGGCAAAAAACATGGCTGCCAGTGGCCATCTTGGATTTAAAAATTCAATCCATTAGCACGGGCTACAGGCTGTGCTGTTTTTTCTGATCATGAAATTTGTCATTTATGTTAATATTGACATGTAGATGGGAACGAGCCATTTTGGGGTCATTCGGCCAAAAAACATGGCCACCAGCAGACATCTTGGATTTTACTCTTTGCATGACTAAATCCTTTGGCACGGGCTACAGGTCGTACCTTTGGTAGGATCATCATGAAATTTGTCATGGATGTTAATATTGACAGGTAGATGGGAACGAGTCATTTTGGGGTCATTCGGCAATAAAACATGGCCACCAGCAGCCATCTTGGATTTTACTATTTGTATGACCAAATCCTTTGACACAGGCTACAGTCGTATCTTTGGTCAGATCATCATGAAATTTGTCATGGATGTTAACATTGACATGTAAATGGGAACGAGTCATTTTGGGGTCATTCGGCAAAAAAACATGGCTGCCAGTGGCCATCTTGGATTTAAAAATTCAATCCATTAGCACGGGCTACAGGCTGTGCTGTTTTTAGCTCAACTTTACTTTGTAAAGTTTGATCTATTGCCATGGCTTGGTATCCGTCGTGTGTGTGAGGGTGTGTGTGTGTGTGCGTGATTCGTCAACAATTTCCTTTAGCATGGGCTACAGTTCGTACCTTTGGTCCGATTATTATGAAATGTGTCATGGATGTTGACATTGATATGTAGATGGGAACGAGTCATTTTGGGGTCATTCGGTAAAAAAACATGGCCGCCAGCGGCCATCTTGGATATCAAAATTCAATCCACTAGCACGGGCTACAGGCCGTACTGTTCGTCGTATTGTCATGAAATTTGTCATGGATGTTAATATTGACATGTAGATGGGAACGAGTAATTTTGGGGTCATTCGGCCAAAAAACATGGCCGCCGGCAGCAATCTTAGATTTTACTCATTGCATGACTAAATCCTTTGACACGGGCTACAGGTCGTACCTTTGGTTGGATCATCATACAATTTGTCATGTATGTTAGCAATGACATGTAGATGGGAACGGGTCATTTTGGGGTCATTCGGCCGAAAAACATGGCCGCCAGCGGCCATCTTTGATTTCAAAATTCAATTCATTAGCACGGGCTACATGTCGTACTGTTCGTCTGATCATCATGAAATTTGTCATGGATATTAATATTGACATGTAGATGGGAACGATTAATTTTGGGGTCATTCGGCCAAATAACGTGGTCGCTGGCAGCCATCTTAGATTTTACTCTTTGCATGACTAAATCATTTAGCACGGGCTACAGGTCGTACCTTTGGTCAGATCATCATGAAATTTATCATGGATGTTAACAATGACATCTAAATGGGAACGAGTCATTTTGGGGCCATTCGGCCAAAAAACATGGCCGCCAGCAGCCATCGTGGATTTTACTCTTTGTATGACTAAATCCTTTAGCACGGGCTACATACATGTCATACCTTTAGTCTGATCATCATAAAATTTGTGTCATGGCTGTTGAAATTGGAATGCAGATTGGAACGAGTCTTTTTGGGGTCATTAGGACAAAAATCATGGCTGCCAGCTGCCATCTTTGATTTCAAAATTTAATCCATTAGCACGGGCCACAGGTCGTACTCTTCGCCTGATCATCATGAAATTTGTCATGGATGTTAATATTGACATGTAGATGGGAACGAGTTTTTTTGGGGTCATTCGGCCAAAAAACATGGCCGCCAGCAGCCATCTTGGATTTTACTCTTTGTATGACTAAATTCTTTAGCGCGGGCTACATGTCGTACCTTTAGTCTAATCATTATAACATTTGTCATGGATGTTAACAATGACATGTAGATGGGAACGAGTCATTTGTGGGGTCATTTGGCCGAAAAACATGGCCGCCAGCAGCCATCTTGGATTTTACTCTTTGTATGACTAAATCCTTTAGCACGGGCTACAGGTCGTACATTTAGTCTGATCATCATAAAAATATGTCATGAATGTTAATAATGACATGTAGATGGGAACGAGTCATTTTGGGGTCATTCGGCAAAAAAACATGGCCACCAGCAGCCATCTTGGATTTTACTCTTTGTATGACTAAATCCTTTAGCACGGACTACAATCGTACCTTGGGTCTGATCATCATGAAATTTTTCGTGGCTGTTGAAATTGGAATGTAGATGGGAACGAGTCATTTTGGGGTCATTCGGATGAAAAACATGGCCACCAGTGGCCATCTTTGATTTCAAAATTCAATCCATTAGCACGGGTTACAGGTCGTACTGTTCGTCTGATCATCATGCAAGTTGTCATGGGTGTTAATATTTAATTGTAGATGGGAACGAATATTTTTGGGGTCATTCGGCCAAAAAACATGGCCGCCGGCAGCCATCTTAGATTTTACTCTTTGTATGACTAAATCCTTTAGCACGGGCTACAGGTCGTACCTTTAGTCTGATCATCATAAAATTTTGTCATGGCTATTGAAATTGGAATATAGATGGGAACGAGTCATTTTGGGGTAATTCGGACAAAAATCATGACCGCCAGCGGCCATCTTGGATTTCAAAATTCAATCCATTAACACAGGCTACAGGTCGTACTGTTCATCTGATCATCATGAAATTTGTCATGGATGTTAATATTGACATGTAGATGGGAACAAGTAATTTTGGGGTCATTCGGCCAAAAAACATGGCCGCCAGCAGCCATCTTGGATTTTACTCTTTGCATGACTAAATCCTTTGGCACGGGCTACAGGTCGTACCTTTGGTCGGATCATTGTGAAATTTGTCTTGACTTTTGACATTGACATGTAGATGGGAACGAGACATTTTGGGGTTATTCGGCATTAAAACATGGCTGCCAGCGGCCATCTTGGATTCTACTCTTTGCTTGACTAAAGCTATCAAATGTTTTTGAATTGTTGGAAAACATAGCCGCCAGCAACAATCTTAGATTTTACTTTTATATACATGTATATATATATCTCTTCGTGTTGATAAACTAGTATTGGACATTCAACTTTCCACATTCCTAATCACTCCATCGACAGTAACACATTAAATTATTCCCTTTCCAAGTTGATCTACAGTGTCATTGACACTTTCATTCTAATCATCATGAAATTTGTAATTTATGTTAATGTTGACATGTAGATGGGATCATTAGGCCAAAAAACATGGGAGGCTCCTATTTTGACCAAAATTCGTTGAAAAACATGGCCGCCAGCGTCCATCTTGGAATTTACACTTTGTATGACTAATATTAAATCCTTTGGCACACCATACAGACCACAACCCTCATCCGATATCACCAAATGTCATATGGATTCGAATTTTCTCTTTGTATGACTAAATACTTCGGCACACCCAACAGGCCACATCTCTCATCTGATCGTCACCAAACTTCCTATGGATAATCGGGGTGACCTCTAGATGGAAGCCTCCTATTTTAACTGAATTTTTTTTTTAAACATGGCCGCCAACAGCCATCATTGATTTCATTTTTCAATCCATCGGCACACACCGGAGTCCGCATTTATTGGAGAATTTATTTGAAAATTTACAGGCATGTTTAGAATCACCTCTATATGGGAGCTATCAAATTTGAACTATTTTCGATGAAAAACAGGGCGCCGGCAGCCATCTTGGATTTTACTCTTTACATGACGAAATCTTTGGCGCACCCTACATACCACATTCCTCATCTGAGGATCACCAAACTTCATATGAATCTTCCGGGTGACCTCTAGATGGGAGCCTCTTATTTTGATCAGCGTCCATCTTGGAATTTATTCTTTGTATGGTCACTTTGATCAGCGTCTATCTTGGAATTTACTCTTTGTATGATCACTTCCCTCATCCGATCATCCTCCTCCTAACTTCAAATGGATTTTTGGTGTGACCTCTAGTTTACTTACCGTCTTCTTTATCATTCTATTCATTGCTCCACAAAAAATTAACTCCTTCCCAAATTGAGCTACAGTGTCATTGACACTTTCACGTGTTATTATTCCAGGATGATGACTGTGATGAAGGTGAAATCGGGGAACCCGGTACTGGTAGGCGGAAGGTGAAAAAGGATGCGCTCTGTAAATTCTATGTAAGAGAACATTGTACATGGGGAACGAAATGTCGCTTTATCCACCAGGCATCAATGACAAAGGTTCGTTATCTGTCATTTTCCAAATTAAAGTACATGCATTTATATAAACCTTTTTTGAACTGAACTCTTAGTGATAGGTAGTTATTTGATTGCTATTCATTAATTTCTAGGGATGTTAAAGTGATGTGAAACACTCCGGTAGGGTGATCAAATAGAAATGGAGAATAATCTTTCTCAAAGTAGTTATTTTTGCGAATATTAATCCAAATTGACAATACACACCGTCATTTTGATATATTAACTAAATGCAATGACTCTCGATGGCAAAATCATTTGTGTGTGTTTATCGTCAATAGTTGCGTCCTGAATCGAGATGTAAATATTTACAATTGAGCGTAGTTCAGACGATGTTTTATATGGAATGGTATGGTCGATTTCTTTGAAATTTTCGGTGATGTTAGTAGAATGCTACATTCCCCAGGTTGATATAATGCCTGAGTACTAACTTATCAGTCTCACACACCAGAACAAGTCCATAATATGTCCTTAAGCTTGTTGTTGAACTCATAAGGCCATGCAAAATCAAATTTCCGTTTCTCAGACAGAAGACTTTTGAATAACAACGGTAATGAGAGACAGGAAATTAACTGCATGACCTAAGCTTCTTATTGAATTCATAATCTGAACTAGATCATGCCATGAATCTCTACTCTGACTAATGCCCGTAGAGATCATATCCCACAATACAAAATCTTCAAACTTTTTGATTGATTGATTGATTGGTTGGGGTTTAACGTCGTTTTAGCAACAAAGCCATATCACGACGAGAAGAAACAGATTATCAAAATCGAGTGAAGCAACTGTGATTAGAAATGACAGTGAATTAGACTAAAACGAAACGAAATATATACAAATAAAAAACACCCAAATCTGAGTGTGAGTGCTCGATTGGGGCCAGAACCATTAAGAAACTGACCACTGTGCAAACACATATAAAACAGAATATCAAAATACATAGCAATACTGTTTTGAAAACAACAAAGAGAAAACCTACATGAAATGTTTTCAGCAAATATAAATAATGTATTAAGACTTTCGCATATCAAAATATTGGAAGTAACTGACAACCTCGCCCATGGGTTGATTGGTAAGATATTTATAATATCTGATGAATATGGCGTGAGTCTTAATTATTTCGTCAAGTTGACAATCGGGTGGCTGGATCACCGGTAGGCGATCCTTCGCCCAAAATCCAGCCTCATTCCAAAATGCAATGGAGTACCCATCCAAAGATGACCCCTTCTCTCGAAGCATCGCATCAAACTTAAAAAAATTCAATGCTCAACCTCTGCTTCTGAGAGTCAAAAAACTTGACAGACCCAGGTGACAGACCCAGGTGACAGACCTTGGTGACAGACCTTGGAGATTTTTGTTTTGGAACAATTGGATCAACATCCTTAGTTGGTTTTGGAGCAGACGTAAAACTGCAGTAGCTGATGTATCCATTGCACGTGAGACAGGTTCAGGAACAGGAGAAATATCATTCTCCTGAACTTGTGTAGCTAATGATATACTGACGAGTTTTGTTTGATTCTCTGTCTGAGTGCTGGCATTAACATACTTTTTCTTAGAAACGGCAGCCGAGTATGTTACTTGAGAAATTGATGGTCTGGCACCAACTAATGGCTTAGCATCCATGCACGGTAAATGTTTCTCAGCCTTACATTTTGTATCTTGAATTCATAGTCCCAGATGGGACATGAACGATCGATTGCAGCATGTGAACCTTGACAGTTCGAACATTTTTTAGGATTTGTACAATCCTTATAATCATGACCAGAAACAGAACAGTACTGTGCACAAATGGTTTATTTACTTTTACAATGTTCATGGCCATGCATAGACCTGGCATTTAAAACAGCATAATGGATTTGGAACATAGGTACTTATATCTATCTTCATGTACCCAACCTTCAATGTCGGTGGATGTTCATGCCGATTGAAGGTCAGAAGATAACTATTCAGAGGAACTTGAATACCATCAACTGTTTTTGTAAATCGACGGACTTCTGTAACTCCCTGTGGTGCCAACTCCGCCAATATCTCTGATTGTGAAGAATCAGCGATATCGCGGGTCGCAACACAGCTCTGATACCATTTAATGTCTTGTGATGAGTAACCAATACTGGAGTTTGTGCAATAGTTGTTAACTCTAGCAGAGCATCAGATTGAACTTTCTTTGAGCATTCAATCAAGAGAGAGCCACTTATTGGCCCAGTCCTGATTGCTTTTACATATTTCAATTTTCCAGCTATGCTTTGCAGCGTGTTATCAATGACAAATTTAGATAGAAGGTCGTTTCACATTTGGGTCAAAACCAAGTACCGAGGGAATACCACAGCATCATTGGAACTTGGCGAGTCATCATTCTTACGAGCAAGAAGTTGTTTTTTTATTTGAGTTGCCATACGAAAAGCATAAAGTCGACAACTAGCCCAGCAGCCGCTGTGGACTACCCTTCAAATTCTGGTGGGGCCAAAGACTGGTACATAGCTGAAGCGGTGACCCGTTTAGCCACTGCATATAGCAGCCTCCCGGTACCTATCCACAGTGAGACAGGCGTGAACAATACAGGATTTAACACTCAACAATCATCAGGACGAACACAGCAGAGACAAGAGAAAACAAACACCATACATGAAAAAACTGAAAACAATACTTCAAACATCAGACGAGCAATACAACATATAACAAAATTGAATCTGAAACACTGCGGAGAGGCGTGACTAGCCGATTGATTGAGTCGGGTCAACTCAACCACCCGTATTGAAGTGAAGTAGGACCAAAGAGGACCATGAGCTAAGTTGTATCTGCAGGTCTATGCCTCATGTGATACAACCGCCCTAGTACCTCCAGGACTCCTACACCACACCTCACGGGATGCACCCCACGACAAACAGGGTGCCACATTAGGGGATTTTTACCCCTCACAGTGGGGCGGTAGGCCTATTCTACCCCGGGCCCACACGGAGGTCAAACTTTTTGAAGTTTTGACAGGGAACCTTATAAAGTCAAAAAAAATAATTCAGGAAATATATTTCTTAGTTATCTGTTCCTTAATAATGTACTTCACTATCGGTGACTGTCCCAACTCAAAATTGCATTCTTTTCTCTGACTTTTGTGAGCCGATATCGCCAAAAAAACTTACTACCAAGGAGAAATTCCGTATTTGTAAGCGAAGCAAAGCAAAATCGCCCACAAAGTCACTTAAATCGTTAAATTTTGAATTGGGACCTTTATCTACAGCGAAGTACATTATTAAGGAACAGATACTAACTAAGAAATATATTCCCCATGTAATTTTTTGACTTTATAAGGTTCACTGTCAAAACTTTCCAAAAATTTCCAAGGTTTTGTATTGGTGGAATATGATCTCTACAGGCGTTAGACAGAGTAGAGATTCATGGCATGATCTAAATCTGAACATTCCTACAAAGTGAAGTGAACAAGTGAAGAATTCATTATTCTGGTATTTCTGGATATGCTATACTTTTGGAATTGATGGGTATCTCCCCACTTAGGCCATTTATAATCAATTTGGATAAATCCGTCCTTGAACCTAGTAAGAGTATCACATATTTGGGCCATAATTCATGACAGTTACTTTAACTTCTGATCGAATCATGGCAATTAAAAAGGCTTGTATCAACCTTTGTGCACACAATGCTGCATCAATATGACTTGTCTCACATTTTATTGGTTTGATAGTAGCTAGTTTTGAAGCTGTAGAATATTCCAAATTGCACTACAGGGTTTTAGAATGTGCTCAGGCCGCAATAAGTTTCAGTTTAATTTTGACTCATTTATGAAAGTCACAGAATGCATGCGTCAAGAACTGTTTTGGTGGATTCGGAATATTGAAACGGCTAGTCATTCAATTAAACACAGCCCTATTGATGTTACAAGAAAACCATAGTCAGAAATGGTAACGCCCTCAATATCATATTATTATATAGCCATATACACAATATAACAACTTTAATGTGGTGATTGTGAAAAATCAGTATATAGGTAACGCCTATGTAGTTGATTATATATGATATTGTTTTCTAATTTCATTTGAAATAGTGGTCTGAATAGCGCATGAAATAGCAAAAATTTGCGATCTTCGTAACATGGTTAAAGTACGAGCACGTTTCTAATAACATTTAGTATCCAATTACGCAAATATCGAGTATGTTTTAATCACATTTAGTCCACCACCTCCTGCGACAGGGTCAGATATACTTGCCAATACACACCCTAGGAGAGCGTAATGCTGATCTAAGAATGTCCTCAGGTAATAAACTCCTGATATGACCTCTCATAAGGATTAATTAAAATACATGTATGGTTCCATGAGGGTAGTGCGATTCATGTTCGAATTAAATTTCTTAAACAATCGTCAAATCCCCGTGTAGTATAATAGTATATAGCATTCCGATTTATGTCACGTAAAAATAAACGAAAGATGTTCAAATAACAATGCAACAAAGCAGGTAAAGAGCAATAAAAACACATAACGTGCAGCGCGCTTATGGTTCACGCGCCAATTCCCGTTAGAATTAATCGCCTCGCGCTTCTTTGCATGCAAATAACAAGCCATGGGTCAATCAAGCATTTCTCGAGAGACGCCCGCTGCATGAAATAATGATGAAAACGACAATAAACAAAATTGAAATTCCCAAACTACACCTTTTATCAGACTCGGCCTCGGGGTTGCACTACAACTTTAATGCGTCCCAAAAATCCAAATTTCTATAAATAAAACCCCCAGTGCCCATAGGATACCAAGAAACTGTAGATTATTATACACACGGAGGGCGAAATAATGTGTGCTCCGCTGCCAGCCAACTGGGTTGGGGAATGGTGTGCGAGGGGCTTTCTGTGGGGGCCGTTGGTCTGATCTTGAAGCTCAGTCATAAATCAATTATCTAGAACTGTTGGGTGGATTTTTTGGGTTGCAATTATTCCAGGGTAACATTAGAGTTAAACATGTTTAATTGTATATGGACAACACAACTGCCGTGACTTACATAAATAAGATGGGTGGTTATGGGTTCCCCTGATTGTCACCAATTGGTAATTAAAGTATGGGAATGGTGTCAAACTAGAAATGTGTGGATAACAAAAAAAAAACTCATATTGCTGGATCTCAAAATCAAATCACGGATACTGCATCTCGCAATTTCAGTGATTGCCATGATTGGCAATTGGATAATTGGATCATATCACAGAAATTTATGGTGTACTCCAAATTTATATGTTTACAACTAGACGCAATTATCAATTGCAAAATTTGTGTACATGGAAACCTGAACCCGAAGCTATTTGTATAGATGCAATTACTCAAAATTGTGGTAATCGGTATTCTTATATGTTCCTCCTTTCAGTCTCATTGGCCAATGTCTGAAGAAGATTTGGGCAGAACAGGCAGAGTGCATAATGATCGCACCACTTTGGACAACACACCCATGGTTCAGTCAGATGATGGAGATGGTTATTCACGTGCCGTTGATCCTTCAACAATATCCTCATCTGTTGAGACTCCCTCATTCTGGAGAGATTCATCCGCTGCATGCCAAGTTGACTTTAATGGCATGTCGTTTATCAGACAACAATTCATCAATCGTGGCTTTTCGTCAGAAACTTCCTCAAAATTGTTATGTTTATGGAGAGAAGGCACCAAAAAGCAGTATAACACATATCAGAAACAATGGTTCGACTTTTGTAATAGCCGGCAGATAATCCAATTTATCCTTATTTAACGGATGTGTTAGACTTTCTTATTTCAACGAAATTTGTGTTAGAGTGTCATAAACACTGCATGATCTGCTCTCGCAGCTTTGGAAGTTCATGTTGATGGACATTTGGTTAGTCGACATCTGCTTGTGATTCGATTTCTTCGTGGCGTGTTTAACTGTAGACCACCAACACCCCGATACGTGTATACTTGGGATGTAAATTTGGTGTTACAATATCTCAAAACATTGATGCCTTTGGATGTTATTAGTTTGAAAGATTTATCTTTTGAAATTAGTTATGTTAATATATCTAACATTTGCTTCTCGAATGCAACCAATCAAAGCTTTACAGTTGCATTGTATGTCGAAAACAGACACTGTTTTTGTCTTCAGTTATTGTACTGTTTTAAAAACAAGTAGACCTGGTGCTTTATCATCACCACTGCAACTTGTGAGATATGTGAATGATTCCGATTTATGTGTTTACCGAACGTTGGAAGAATACTTTCATCGAACTCCACCTCTTCATTCTGATAATACAGGGAATGACAATTGCTTAGTACTGAGTTATATCAAACCTCACTCTCCAGCATCAATTGACACCTTAGCACGTTGGATTTGGACTGTGATGGTGCGGTCAGGTGTTGATGACAGTGTGCGGGGGGCATTGCTAGGTTTTAAAATAAACCTATTGTTGATATGAATCAATCTGTATCTGCTGATTGTGTACCACATGTTGATCTATCTCATTGAGGGTTCAAAAAATAATAATGTGTTATTAAAACATAGTTGTGACTTACTGTTTGACAAATTTGCTATGTTGATGCTTCAAAGTCTCATTTATTACCGAAGTCAAGTTTGAGCTATTGCCATGTGTTGGCGTCCGTCGTCCTTCTCTGCGTCCATCAACAATTTCCTTTGCCGCACCCTACAGACCACATCTTTCATACGATCATCACCAAACTTGATATGGATCTTCGGGTGACTTCTAGATGGGAGCCAACAATTTAAAAAAAAAAACATGGCCAGCAGCCATCTTGGATTTCAAATTTGAATCCATCGCCGCACCCTGCAGCCCAGATTTATTGGAGAATTGTTTTGAAAGTTTACAGGCATGTTTGGGATCACCTCCAGATAGGAGCTACCTTACTCGTATTTAAATTCGCACAGTACTATTTTTCGCTCAGTTTTGAATTCGCGCACTTTAAATTCGCGCACCTAGCTGTGCGAATTCAAAACCGATATTTTCGTAGTATTTCTGTGATATTATCTCGGAGCTGATGAGAGTTTCGGTTCTTGTCATTAGTATATGTGAACATTAAACACCATCGCGGCGGATTTACATCGTGTAGACAATAGACTAGTAACTACATACATCATAATTTTGTGGTGATCTGGAATATTAATTTTTCTTATACAAGCATTTCAACAATGTCTACGTTACCATGATTTGTCGCTTGGCATTGTGAGCATTGGTCTTGATAGAGGTTGGCCGAATGCAAATATATACATACATGTATAGGTGTAATTGTCTATTCAACCGTTCATAATACATGTAAACTCAGCAATATAGCACTCTTGTATTTCATATGGACTGTGGTTTAGATTAAACTTGGGAGTCGGTACTATTTTTCGCTCAGTTTTAAATACTACTGCGCGAATTGAAATACGAGTAAGGTATGGATTTAAAACGATTTTCGATGAAAAACATGGCTGCCGGCAGCCATCTTGGATATTACTCTTTGCAAGACTAAATCATTTGGCACACCCTATAGACCACATCCCTCATCCGATCGTCACCAAACATCATAGGGATCTTTGGGATGACCTCTAGATGGGAGTCGTCAATTTGTTTCCGAAATTCGTTTAAAAAAACATGGCCACTGGCAGCAATCATGGATTTCAAATTTGAATCCATTGCCACACCCTGCAGCCCGCATTTTATTGGAAAAATGTTTTGAAAATTTCAGGCATGTCTTTGATCACCTCTAGATTGAATCTATCAAATTTGAAAGATTTTCGATGAAAAACATGGCCGCTGGAAGCCATCTTGGATATCACTCTTTGCATGACTAAATCCTTTGCCACACCCAACATGCCACATCTCTCATCCAGTCGTCACCAATATGGATTTGAGTCCATCGGCATACCATGCAGCCCACATTTATTGGTGAAATGTTTGAAATGAAAATAATTTCATCCACACAATACAAGCCCTTTACTGTAACTTTTTGACTTCCTTCATTCTTCATAATTCTATTCATTGCTCAGCAAAAACTCCTTCCCAAGTTGAGCTACAGTGTCACTTACACTCTCATTATGTGTACCCAGACCATAGTATGGTACACATACGACGTCCAGATTGACCACAGGTCGTTCGCCCTACTGTCTGTCAGGCGACACTTTACGCATGGTGTGATGACTCAAACATTTTTTATCCGATCGGAACCAAATTTTGTATGTGTGTTTATCAGCCTAAAATACAGTTTCGAGTTTGAATATGGGTTTGATCTGATTGTTTTTTTTACAGAGTTATGGCACTTTTTGAACTTTTTCGATTTAGAATTCACGCTTGCTGAAATAACTAAAAAAAAGTTGTATCTGATCGAAACCAAATTTGAAATATGGGTTTGATCCGATTTTTTTTAACAGAGTTAGTCTTTCCAAGATTAACATTGAATATTATGGATTTTAGCGTGCAAGCTGAAAATAGCTAATCAATATCGCCAAGGTATGGGTTAAACATCTGACCGGCCTCTCGTTTTAAAAATATATCCTAAATTGTTTACCCTGAAATGGGAATAAACATTGTATTCTGAAGTATATATACTACATATAGCAGTAGAGTATAGGAGTGGGTCATCACTTCAGAACACACACCCCTCTGCTGGATGCATATAATTCATCACTGTTCCCGATTGTGACACAAATACAAATTTGGCACTTCCTGCTGCGAATCCTAAAAACTTCTTTTTTTTAATTAAAAGCAATAAAATTAAACTAGGTACATCATATCACATTATGCTAATCGAAATGAAAACTTGAAACTAAAATATGTTGCCTGGCATATGGATAAAAGACTAATCTATTAAATTTTCTTAATTGTTTTATGTTCATCTGCATCTTCATTTATGATGTTCTTCACCATGCACAGAACGAGGCCGGACAAATGCTTTGTCCATGTATACATGTATAGTCAACAGTTACATTTCATTATATTGTATTCAAATGATATGTTTTGCGTCACTTGACGATTTGGTAACACAATTAAGGACATCAAGAACATTTTTAAAATGTGCAATCACTGTGACCTCAGTACGTTTCTGAATGTTTTAATGTTTGTAACTGCAGGTTCACAGTCAGGACCAGTAGGAACAGAAAGGTGGGCCTTTGTTGAAGTATCGAACAAGTTGATAAAAATTATAGCATAAAACATAAAAAAATGCATTTCAAAAATATGTAAAACACTTTGTTGAGCATGTCTCCAACTGTGTAACAAAGCATTGCATAGTATCAATAATACTGTTGGAGTATGATGATATGAGGGCCATCGAATCGGATTGTGTACCTTTAAAAGTCATCTGACTCAATAACATTTGGTCAATTGATCATCTCTAACAAACAACGTCCATGCATGCTTTTGTTTCACAAAGACGATAAAGCGCGTTCTCAGTTATCATATTTTGTACTAATTTTAAAGATACGGGCGGTGTTGGCGGTGGGTATGCTGTTAAAATATTCACCTCCGTCAAAAACCGCCATAAACAGAAAGAACAGTAAAATATAGACAGACATTGTTCTTATACTAATCATAAATATGGCATAAACAGTATGTTATTGTCAATTTTTCCCCCTTTGTTGTGTAAACAAAAGGAAAAAACGTTACGTTACCTGGCTTTTGTTTAGATCCGGATATGGTAAACACAAAGAGCGTTATTTGTTACCGTTTTCCTGATATGGAAATAATAAATAGCGTTTATATAATTTGTGTGTGATTAACCAATAGAATTGCGCTGTGTTTTGTAAACAGAAGCACAACATCTGTAACACGAGCAGGCTCTTGCTTACGTACACCATCGTACGTCTTGACGACAATATGCTATTTACGCGCTGATTATGTTTGGTATATGAACAAAACTATATATATTTTAATATTCCTTCTGTTGATGGCGATTTGAACAAATATGAATATTTCTGCAACGAACGCCAACCGTGCCTTTAAACGCAAAACTGGTGAATGCTTTTGTGGATTTTCGCGATGCTTGTGCCGTACGAAAGGTGGCAATTGCACGTGTTTTTCTCTCGTCTTTTGTGTGGTATAAGCCATGCAAAGTTTTGTTCAGGAAATTTGGACTAATTTGGTATCACATCGGACCACAGGGATCCTGGAATTTCGAAATAATAAAATAAAATAAAAACAAATTCCAGGACCCCGGATATTTTCGTGATCTTTAAGTGTGTGCCGGAAACCGAGGTATGTAGGTAGCGGGTAGCACGCGTCATCAATGACTCATCATATTGACGAGACGGTTGTTGGTTCAATCCCGATATGGGCAATTTTGGGACAGATCAGCAAGATTCATCGAGTCGTGGTATACATTATTGAGTTACTGAGAATAAAGCAATGAACCATTCAATCTATTCTCTGCTGGTTACACATTCATGAATGTACAGACCAACTCCATATAATTATAGTGCTTACGTTAAGGATCAGACGCACGTTTCGCCAATATTTCCTGGTATTTCAAAATGGATTTGGTATAAGTGATTATTTTTACACAACATTAAAAAAGGCTAAGAATCATCAACTCGTTGGAAATTATAACCTCATTTGGTTTACGTTTATGACATTACCAATATTCAATATTTCACTGTTTTCAGGTACCAAGAAATCTGTAAGATAGATTTTTTTCTAAAAGGGCAGTTCATATATCCATGATATAATATCTGAAGATCATGACAGGAGACTTAATTATTATTGAATCGTGAAATTTCATGATTATTTTCATTTAGAAAGGCAACTACCCATAAACAATATTCTATATTTGAGAATGTCCATGTCATGCCTGTTGATCAATGAACAATTGGGCTGAGGTGAGATCTGGGTCAGAGGTGCATAACCACGTTAAAGCTGTCAACCATATCAGTAACACTGTGGCCTAATTCCAGCTGATTGCTCCCTGATTGAGTGGACCACACTGCTTATCAACAATTGTTTTCATTGGGCTGGAATATTCGCGACTGTTTTAATTCTTAATTATAATACATGGGGGTATGATGTTATGTTATGCACTTAAACATTTAACTCAACAGCATGATATAAATGAATCCTGTCATAGAGCCAGGCAATAAGTTATTTGGTGATTGAATTGTTGTGTGAAATTATTCATTATTCTAGCAGTTGTTGGCACCGAAAGTAACCAAAGAAGTAGAAAATAATATTTTCAACCTATCTTTTTTCTTCTCTTAATAATTGCTCAGGTTCTATATACAATGAAGATGGCGATGTGTGAAATTCAAGACTTTTTTGCAGATAAATCCAAGGAAATTCTTTGTTGAAAATCTCTTGCGATTTTTGGCTATATTTATGAAAAACGAACATCTGCCCCTTGATCAGTCTGTGTAAACATACACTCAGATTCATACTGATACTGATATATGTGGGTATGTAGTTTACTCCAGACTGCCCCTTGATATGAATGCGAATGTTAATTTGAAGAATGTGCTCCAATGGATGTCCAGATAGATATATAGATATATATTTTTAATGGCTTTTAGATGCATAACAAGTAGACATGAGAGCTCAAGCACATGCATATATACAACAGAGCAAGACAGAGTGTGGCATTTATATGCTATAAATATAAAAATAGATATATAAATATTACATGAATGCAGCTTGGCAGTTCTGCAGAGGGACACGATGGTGATTTAGTAATATATACTAAATAAACACTCATACCTTATATAGAAACATGATAATCAACCCGTGGCCACCCCCTCAACGAGACTGTCATATCGCTTAAGAGATACTAGTAAGATAACAGGAGATACGTAAGACAATGAAAGATAGAGATGAAGGTAGAGAGGTAGATAGAGAAGTATAAGAGACATATATATATGCTCGGTCTGACAAGTCATGCCATCGATTGCCACCAAGGAGCGCACAGAAAAGCAAGCCAAATCTTACTTATTTCCACTGTGATCCTGACTGGTAGCCGATCACATGACTGACCAGGCCACAACATAAGTTCTCTTAAGGCCATAATATTAATAATATACATATAAATCAGTACCTAAAATTTGATCAAATAATTTCTGTTTTATTAAGTTAATCCAAGTGGCAAAATTACAGTTAGGTTCAATGTGTTTATCATAATTATTCGACAAAGTGGTTCCTGTGTAGAAAAAGCTATTGTATCCAAATACTCTAACATGAGGCACAGACAATCTAAAATTACCAGACCGAAGATTATATCTGCAATGAGTGTTTGAAAATTGGAATCCATCTCTTAGGTAGTTTGGAGCTTTTCCATCTGTGATGTTTTTCATGATTGTAAAGTTTTCTTTGGATACTCTGGATTTAAACTCTTCATAACCTATATATTTGTATATCTTTTCAAGCTCAGAACAAACCGGATTAATTTATTTTGGAAAAATTGTAGTTTATTTTTGGTAGTTGTACTCAAAGAGCTATACCAAATAGAGGATGCATAATCAAGGTGGCACTTTAATAGGATAGTATATAGAAATGAGAAGTTAGAAGCTGGATGTCTTATAGTTGCAATATGTAACCATTATGACCGCGTTAATTGCTTTCGATGTTTAGGTATGAACAATAGCTGGACCATGCACTCTTGGCCGGAACACAATACCTCCTATGTTAGATCCGCATTTAGAAGCTCTCTGGTGTGGTGAATGAGAAACCTGCAGTAATAAGCCGTAGTTTTTGTAATAATTCGAAAGATTAGTTGTTTTAACGGAATTCTGAGGCGGTGAATTCATGTGACCAATATATTTTATATTATAGTTTATATTTATGGCTAATAATATGATCTTGAGGGCGTTACCATTTCTGATTATGATTTTCTTGTGGTTTTGTGTGCAGCAGATATGTGTAACATTATGGAGAAGGGGTAAACGTGGTGATGCGGTTGCATAAAACGTACTACGTTTCGCGTACATGTGGCCTGTAAGCAAATTTAATTACCAGGTATACAGACAGTCTCTGCCACAAAATATGTAGGCAATTATGGTTAAGTTAAGAATTTATTGAAGATAGTCTATGGTACTCCTTTGTATTTTGTTCAATTGCGTTCATAGTATACCACCATGCATTACTGTGATAACAGCGAAATGTTCGTGTTTCACCACTTGACCGAAGGCAACTATGACTACTATTTTAAGACACGGACAATAGGATCTGCACATTTACCCAGTACCATATGAATAGCTCTCATGTTGTAGTGAATTTTGACAGATTTGATGTTGCAGATATAAAAATAAATGATGATCACATTCGTGAGACTGCTATGAGTATATATATTTCTTCTTCTAGAAAAGATCACAAAATCAATGCATCCCTATTAAATCCCATTTAACTGTTTAATTACACATATGTCACACGATTCAAGATCAATAGTACAAATACAAATTGCGTTATTTCAAGTTTCTGTTTCTAGGCGTCCAAAACGTTTGAGACCCTGCTTTCGCGTGCTCTCTCGCGAGATAATTCGCACATCTCTTATCACAAGTTCCCCTTATACTCTGAAATCAATCTTCCTCGCATAATTCGAGAGCTTGTTCACTCTTATATGACTAGCCGTTCAATTGTCCACAAATTGTAAATTTTATTCGATTTTGTTACTAATTAGGTATTCTGAATTTTTCGATTCCAACGCCATCTTGGATTACAATATTGCTCAAAGCGGATTTTGGATATGTTATAGAGGATATATTTCTCTTCAAACTTGAATAAAAACCAACTTAGCCCAATTTTGTTCTAGGTTGACCCTAAAATTTTAGCATATATATCAACCAGCCTATGTGTGGAAATTTAGAAAATGTGTGTCATGCCACCATAATCAATTAGCAAGCCTTAGTTAACCTAACGGGCACCACGGGTGATGCTATTCTAACATTTACTCTGAGTTCAATAATATTGAAAATATAGGAGAATTGTTTGGATACCCGCCGTTTCTCCTCATTAATTCCTTATGTACCCAGAAGACTCTTTGGTGGTCCCAACGACCCTAGATGTACCCGATCCTTTGTCATCATATTCCTATAAGGCGGGTGAAAAAAAAACGATAATCTCCTGTAAACACACCCATTTATAATTTTTCATGTAACCACAGGCTGTTCCGTATTGATCCGGGTTTAGCAACCGACAAGAAAATCTCGAACGACCCTGGGCCGGGTACCCGACAGAGGCGGGCTTTTATTTACGACGCTGAATCGGTCGGTTATAACGCAAACAGTCGCATATTAAAAATGAAACAATCTACAAATGCGTTTCATGTTCTGCTGATGATGGCCATCGCACGAAATTGTCAAGGTGAGATTTTATATATTATTTTAAAGCATAGATAAGAGAAAACTGACTAAAAATTATATGTTTTCATAGTGTGGTAGTATTGAAAAATAAGGTCGATCAAATTCACGAAATACCGGACAAGTATATATAGACCTAAAATATATTATAAATAAATTTTAACAAACTTAGCGAAGTCCTGGCAATTTTCTAGCTGTATGTTTAAATTTTTCGCACCGAATTGAGAGAAACGTTCTTCATACCATATCGGGAATGGACTAACATAAATCCTCTTTATTATCTCATGCCGAATCATTGAATTTGATTGACTTGAGTAACATTTTTTTTAAGATTGCACGGTCCAAATTTTTACCAAATAATTAAAGTGATGTGAAACACACCGGTAGGGTGACCAACTAGAACTTGAGAATACTCTTGCTCAAAGTAGTTATTTTTTACGAATATTAATCCAAATTGACAACACACACCGTCAGTCTAATATATTAATTAAAAGCAATGACCCTCGATGATGAAATCAATTGTGTTCGTTTATCGCCCATAGTTGCGTCCTGAATCGAGATGGAAATATTTACAATTGAGCGTAGTTCAGACGATGTTTTCTGTGGAGTGGTCTGGTCGATTTCTTTGAAATTTTCGGCGATGTTCGTAGAATGCTACATTTCCCAGGTTGGCATAGTGCCTGGGTACTAACTTCTAAATATCGCCCACCGAAATAAGTCCATAATATGTCTTTAAGAACGATATTATATTATAAAGAGCGTTATCCATTATGAGTTTTTGTGATCGTTTTCGGCCTATTGCTTATGGATTAGTTTGTGAGCTCGTCAGATTGTGTGGTAAGAATGGTGGTGATTGGACGTATTGCTTATGGATTAGTTTGTGAGCTTGTCAGATTGTGTGGTAAGAATGGTGGTGATTCGACGTATTGCTTATGGATTAGTTTGTGAGCTCGTCAGATTGTGTGGTAATAATGGTGGCGATTCGACGTATTGCTTATGGATTAGTTTGTGAGCTTGTCAGATTGTGTGGTAAGAATGGTGGTGATTCGACGTATTGCTTATGGATTAGTTTGTGCATGAGCTCGTCAGATTGTGTGGTAATAATGGTGGTGATTCGACGTATTGCTTATGGATTAGTTTGTGAGCTCGTCAGATTGTGTGGTAAGAATTGTGGTGATTCGACGTATTGCTTATGGATTAGTTTGTGAGCTCGTCAGATTGTGTGGTAAGAATGGTGGTGATTCGACGTATTGCTTATATATTAGTTTGTGAGCTCGTCAGATTGTGTGGTAAGAAGGGTGGTGATTCGACGTATTGCATATTGATTAGTTTTTGAGCTTGTCAGATTACGTGGTAAGAATTGTGGTGATTGCATGGACGTATTGAATATTGATTAGTTTGTGAGCTTGTTACGTGTTACCAATCCTTTCTCGTGAATTGAAAGTGTTCGCTTCAAAGTAAAAACTGATCGCTTTGTTGCTCTTTTTCATAATAAAGGATGCCAAACAATAACTTATCTTCAAATTGTTGTCAAATATATAACTTGGCTGTGGTGATAACTGGCTTCACATGTAAAAATTGGATGACCAACAGCCTAATTCGAATCGGCAAACTTCAAATTAAATTTTCGAAGGCGTAATTTCAAACTCCACAGGATTTTCGCAAAATTTCAGGAAGCCCCAGTCATGAAAGGGTTAATCTGCATGATTGCCAACGAAATAACGACTCTGAATTTATGGCGCTGAACATACGTGATTTGTATATATTTTTCGATAAATTCGTGATTTGTATATATTTTTCGATAAATTTCAAATAGTTTCGTTTGTGTCGGTTATTTGTTTTTAAATTTTGGCGGTCGCGTAAATATGCCTTCAGTTTTCCGGACAGTCGGGCGTTATTTCGTTGCCGATTCCCGAATTCGATGAATACAAATAGCTCAGCGATTGTTCGGGGTCGTATTTTGTGTTCGACGTTATATTTGTTTGACCTCAATGCATCTAGCTGGGACATATCATTCTCATAGAAAGAAAGGTTTCTAGGCTAGGCACAACCACATATTGATTCGAATGTCCTTTTTACAGTGTTGTTTTGAATTGAAGTGTTTGGCCACTGGCAGATCTTCCTTGTTTTTTATATTTTTCCGATGACCTGTGATTCTTAGGCGAAGTTTTTGCCCGGTCTCCCCTATATAATGAATATCCGGACACTAAGTCTTGGCACACATGACGAGATACACCAAACCGCTAGAATTACAGTTGAATGAGCCGTTCGGTCGAAAAATGTGACCATCTTTGGTTCTCCGAATGTTCCATAGTAAAATTAATGTTAGGGTATACACTATTGAACGCTTTGTGGAGTATATAGTTGAAGAGCCGTAACACCATGGTCCCAAATAAAGAATACATCGTCGATATAACGGAAGTAGCGACGTGGTTTTAGTTCGCATCGTTGTAGAAAATTGTCTTCCAGGGCGGCCATGAACATATTAGCCAGTTGAGGTGAAATGGCGGACCCCATGGTACATCACATTCGTTGTAGAAACGTATGGTTATTAAAGTTGAAGTAGTTATGTCCCAGGATGAATTGTGTAAGTTTTGAAATAGTTTCGCTGCTGGTCGACAATGGAGAATCACCGAGCCATCTCTGTAGGGCATCCAAACCGTCCTCGTGATGAATATTTGTTTATAGCGCCTTCACGTCCATTGTTACAAAAATGCATTGGTTGCTAATATCCCCCACCTGAGATAATTTATTAAGAAAGTCCATGGAGTCCTGAATGAAGCTGTCATTAGATCTTACGATCGGTTTCAGCTGGTCATCAACGCCCTTGGAAATTCTCTCTGTCATAGTGCAGTATACCAAGATATATATTATTTTTAGCTCCGATTTTCACGAAATAGATACACATTCTCTCCATGATATGCGAAATATAATAGTGCATGTGTTTTAAAGACGCCACCACATCGGTGAAGTTTGGGTCAGGGGTGGGGAGGGGGGGGGGCACTAACAATAATAATAATGTTTTAGTTGCCGACTTCCACCAAAGTTATACACTGTCATCTCCATTATACGAGGGATATAACGGTATGGTTTAAAGAAACAATGTGGCCCTATTCGAGTTAGTGGTGGGGAGGGAGGGGCACACAAAAAGTGCTTAGACAAACTTGTGTCACTGATTTTCACCAAACGTATATATACTCATCATCTAAGGAACATAGTGGTTTGGGCTTAAGTGTGGCGTCGTAGGACCAGAAGTGCATCAGAATGCCTGGATAAAATATTTTTATTGCCGATTACTACCAAAATTAGATATACATGTAAGCATACCCATGAGTCTAATGACGTGATTCAAAGTTGGCATACGGAGCGGAGCCGGGGTCAGATACCTACCTCATAGTTTCTTTAAATTTTAAATTCTGTTTCTAAATTTTCCAAAGACACCAGCAATCTATATATTGGACCAATATCAGCTTTCACAATAACTCATCACGGTTACTTCAAGTTAAAAACTTTGGATATCGAACAGATTCGTTTCAATGAGATTTTGGCGTTAAAATTTCAGAACCTTGAAAAATGGGAACCATATTAAGTCGCTTGAAAACTTATATCGTCTCGGCTGTCATACTTATATGAGGGCGGGAAACCACGATAGTTAAAGTAAGATAACAAAAACTGATACATAGCTTATTTGCTAACTATTTTGGTTGAGTTATTTATATAGGTGAAGAAAACGGTGAGACATCTTGCTGCCATTTTCGTGAAATTTATTACCGTAAGTTCCAGGCCCTGAGTGACGTTTGGGAGGGGGTCATAGTGGCATCAGCATTAACACAACCGTGTGGTTACGAAATCTCCTTTTAATTTATATTATGGATCTACATGATACGAGGAATCTACTAGTGTGGTTTGAAGATGCCAAAAGTGACATGCACGCTCTGAGTTAGGCCGGGGTCGCGGCACACAAATGGATAAAAACAAAATTGCCAATAGAAATTTTAACCATATATAATATTCGGTTAATTTCAAAGGTAAACTGTGTGTCAATTTAGTGAATCACCAAATTGGTCAGTGAGTATTCAGACATTATCCAATATGGATGCATGTGACAACCAGGAGCCGAGACACTTCCAAACACTGAATCCTCCCTGAAACGTATTTTCTATCTGGAAATACCTGTCAAATCAGATAGCCCATTTTCTGTCCTTTTTATTAACCAATTGAGATTCTTATCATATATCATGGAATTAACATGTATCTGCAGAGGTTTATGTTATGAGAAAACCAGTTTTAGGGGAGGGTTAAGTTTTTGGAAATATATCGGCTTGTTCGATATCAGTGCTTGTGATGTTGATATTAGTAAATCATGTATATAATGCTGAACATTTTGATGCACCACTGAGAGCTTTATACCAAAAACAAAATGAAAAATTTATAGGAAATCTTCTGGAGAACTTTTTTGAAAAAGCATTGCAATTTTTATCCCACAGGGTTAGAGTGAAAGCCAAGAACTGGAATGCGTTAAATAGCTACCTGTTTAGAAAAACATAATTATTTACAGGAAGTCATTACAATAAATGTAATAGTAACAGATACAAACATGTGAGTGACAATTGTTTGGGGCACAATAACCGCATATAGATGTAGGCCAAAAGGACAGACATCAATCGAGAATTTATTCCCAAAAAAAAAACAAAGGGAGGGAGGGTTTTCAAAATTAGCGACCGGCTTCACCGGTCAATTTATTGGAAAGAAAGTTAACACAACCGCTTCGCCCATCCCTTCCGGCAAAAAAATATAGTTCCCACGATTCTGCTCGGCGAAGTATTCCAATTTGCAAACTAAATAGCATTACTGCCAAAATTCCTGTACTTTATAATTATGTTTTAATTTCGTCTAAGTATACTTCGCAACATCAGTGTATAAGCTTACTTATCTGAAATGTCATGCGTTATGGTGTAGTGATCTATGCGAGTGAAAAATTTGCTACCAAACATGTTTGCGTTTGTACACAATTTTGGTTTAAATTACGCATCTGGTTAACCCTTTGTGATAAAATACGTACCTCTTATACGACTATGTTTTTATACATTTTTATTTGCATTTTCTTGCATTTAAAAAAAAATTGTTAGAGAATATTATTGTTTGCACATCGTGAATGTTAAGCAACACAGATAGAATAAATCTCTGAGAGTAAAGTTTATTTTATTCGACATTTCTCTGATGATATTGGTTTTCCCGATTATGCTGAAATTTGCAGGTAAAAAACACTAAAAAGGTAAAAACAAATATATTTTCCATCTGCGCCACCATGATGCCTCAGTGTATTGGAAGCCCCATGGGGCAAGGCCGCAAGACTACAACATACATGTATGACTGATAGCTTCTCGTCTGTCTTCAATATTCGTCAATTAAACGCACCAGGTTACCATTATTTTGTAGGTGCTTGCATTAAAACATTATTTCCATAAAACTTCTGACGCTTGGAAATAATATTGGTCCTTTTATTTTGCTCCCGATGACAGATGATGTCATACTACACGAAACGTTAACTGTATGGAGCGCCGATCTAGTTACTATCTTATCGCGTTTCCCAGCTAAAGCTAATTTCACTCATTTTAACTGGTTCAAAACACAGGAAAACACTTTATTTTAGAATTTCAGTTGTTTCCTAATCACAATCTAACTGCAATAAGTGTGGTCGTCAAGCTCTACCCGCGACGTTTAACGAAAATTGCATTTCATCATTTCGGCTCCCTGACTATCCATGTTTATTATATAGCCAATTACCCTACAAATGAATTATATGACTTAGTCCAATTTTGTTTTATAAGGTGTCGAACATTGTATCCTGGGAATGTGTACCAGATTAAAAATAATTATATAGCTTTTAGCGTTGCAATTTTAAGAATCGGTTCCGGTATTTGTGAATTATGACCGTTAGAAGTGAGGAGGTATTCGAAATAGTGAACTCCTTTGTTACGTATTATATCAATAGCGATGAGTTTGATAAAGTGGCATGTTCGTTTTAAATTTGATTTTTTAAATAACATAGTCGTATAAGAGCGACGTATTTTATCCCAAAGGGTTAACCAGATGCGTGAATTTAAACCAAAATTGTGTACAAACGCAAACATATTTGGTAGCGAGATCTTTCACTCGCATAGATCACTACACCATAACGCATGACATTTCAATTTCAGATAAGTAAGTATTTTGGCAGTAATGCTATTTAGTTTGCGAATGGGAATAACTCGCAGAGCAGAATCGTGGGAACTATATTTTTTGCCGGAAGGGATGCGCGAAGTGGTTGTGTTAACTTTCTTTCCAACAAATTGATCGACGAAGACGGTCGCTTATTTTGAAAACCCTCCATCCCTCCCCGTTTGTTGTTTTTTGTTTGTTTTGGGAATACACATTCGATTAATGTCTGCCCCTTTTGGCCTACATCTATATGCGGTTATTGTGCCTAAAAATTGTCACCCACATGTTTGTATTTGTTACTACTACATTTATTTGATCGGCTTCCTGTAAATAATTATGTTTTTTCTAAACAGGTAGCTATAAACGCATTCCAGTTGTTGTCTTTCTCTCTGACCCTGTGGGATAAATATATAGTTTTACTCGTTGTTAACGAAACGCCCATGTGGCCGAGTATATAAATATCCACCTTTCGACGACCATGATATCCTGCCCGACAACCACACGTCAACAATGTATTTCGCTAACGCTAACGTAAATTTTAACGCCAACATGTACTTAAAGATCATAATCCGAATTAAGTCTCCCAAATTACTATTTCGTCGGCGTCGGGGGTAAACAATATTTGATTCGAGTTGAGGAACCCACCCATTAGAGCTCAGAGTGATCTGATATCGATTTTTGAAATTTGTTATTTTTCTAGATATGTACTTATTTGTGGCATGGAAAACAAAAGTCGTCAAGGCGACTGTCTGGGACAAAATTGCGGATGAATATGGATAACTCTAAAATCAAGTGGTAATACGGCCAAATTTCGTGATAATCAAGTGATAAAACGGCCATATTTCGTTGAACAACATATAACACGTTTTGTGAAATTTTATACCAGAGGCTAGCCTAATTTTGTTGTAATTTATAAATGTTGTTGTTGTTGTTATTGTTGTTGTTGTTGTTGTAACTTGATGACATGGGGACCGTCTGGTTGGATTTAGCACCTTTAAAACAAATATGTTCGATATCCGCTTTTGCTGGCATAACTCATTAGTCTAATAACTTGCTTATATCTTTCGAAAAATTAGAAAAACGAATGCTAATACTTACAGGTGTAATACATGTATATTGCCACCATTTGGGAACACTCTTTGACGTAGGTTCCAGGCCCTTGGTGTGGTCTTAGCTGTTGAAAGTCACACTAAACCCCAAGTAAATAAGTATACAATATATACAAATAACACTATTTGCAGGATTTTGCCCGATGGGGTGGACCCTCAATGATGTTATTAACTTGTGTGTGACTGCTTCTAAAGTGACGAAAACTTGGGATCAGGCCCGCACCTTGTGCAAAGACGCTGGGGGAGATCTATTGACGATCGACGGGCCAGCTAGGAATAAAATCGCCGATGACCTCGTCACGTGAGTACATATGAAACAACTGCGATGACGACGATGGTGATGATGGTGAATATGATGACAGTTGTGATGATGATGGTATTGATGACGCGACGAAATAATGACAATTATGGCGATGATGACGACGACGGTGTTGGACACGTATGGACCACGACCGCACATGCCATCCCAGTACTTTGTATATACATAACTATGGATGGCATATATTTATGATTGAGTGAATTAAATGAAGACTCTTTCTAAATTCAGTCATTTATTACAGAATTTACAGTCCTACATGTATACTATACTCAACAGAAAATATCCAATAAAAGATTTATACGAGTCAAGAATAAACTCATGTACACAAACAACCACATATATAACAACATGATAATTTTAACGAAAATGATTAAAAGGCTTAAACCGACTTGGTTTATGTACGTAATTTGGAAAGAGGTATAAGATAGGTTGACAACTACACGATACATTGACATACCGGGTTCATATGCTCGGAAAAAGTCCATGGTCACGACCATTTTCCAGCTGTTTTCAACATTTCGAACAGAAGTACTAACGGGCGCTCTTTATTTCTACCATATTAGGAATAGACTAACACGGAACGCTCTTTTCTAACCATGTCGTGCAAATGGTTTTTTGTTTGGGACCCAAACATCGTGTTCAATGTTGTATTTTTTATGACAACAATGCGTCTTTCTGTGACACATGATGCCCGTAAAATGATAGTTCAAGTATGTATCGACATATTTCGATACCAAGCGAATACATGTATTATTTAGATGTATTTTGGAGCGCCAAGTGGCTTTAAGTCATATACTCATTCTCATTATTATTACAACATTGTACCATGTTGTTTTACATCGTTCAAAGAGTACATTAGTGTATTTTGCACTCATCCCTGACTGAAATTCGTTCATTTGTTGTGTATCTTCTGTTCAATATAGTATGAAATGGCCCCGTAAATGGCTTAGGTATAGTTTCCATTTAAGTTTTAACTAAACCACTCCAATATTGACGCCGGGGATAAGTTGGGTAAAAAAAAAGTCCGAAATGGAGAACAAAATTACTACATACCTCACAGGAGTGACAAACAGAAAACAACTACACCTGCGTTAGATATAGTAAGTATGGAATCCTATTACGGCCACTTGCTAATGGCGCTTTCGGCGCACTTTTTGTCGCTTTCGGCGCTTTCGGCGCGCGCGCCGAAAGCGACAAAAAGTGCGCCATTAGCGTTGTTTCGGCGCGCGCCGAAAGCGCCGAAAGCGACAAAATGTGCGCCGATCGGCGCACTTTTTGTCGCTTTCGGCGCTTTCGGCGCGCGCGCCGAAAGCGACAAAAAGTGCGCCATTAGCGTTGTTTCGGCGCGCGCCGAAAGCGCCGAAAGAGCGCCATTAGCGCGGTGCGCCATTAGGGCATTCGGCGCGGTGCGCCATTAGCGCATGTATACAATTAAGTATGTGATCAGCCCAGCAGGGGTGCCGGAAGAGGGGGCAGCTGATCCCCTGCCCTTGACCAAGGGGGCAGGACTTGCCCTTTTTCTGGAGACAGAAAATGCTGTGTTTAATCTCGTGTTTTTATAGCAAAATGTAACTTTTTGGGTCCAAATACCACCAATTTCACAAGGAATATTAATTTTTTGTCAAAAACGGCCATAAAAACCGACAAATACCTTTAAAATAGGGATTTTTGTCACAATGAATTTATGGTTGTTTTTTCCGAGTTTGCGGAGAAAATTCCCTTTTTTGGGCAGAAAAGTGCCATTTTTGTAGGCTCTTCCCCCCCCCCCCCGATGCCCTTGGATGCTCCCGGCACCTCAGTGCAGATCGGACATGGCCATATGTGTACAATGTATAGGCCTATGTATCAATTTTAAAAGGGAGGGGCTGAATTTTGCTGTAGATACACCTCTAAATGCTATAATTTGTCATTATTCAGATTTAAAATTATTTATTAATATGGTACTTAACACATGTATGAATTTTCACTATAAATGAGTCTAAATATAGTCAAGTGATTAGTATGCATACATTTGAGCAACTTTTTAAGTGAGTGTTGCCGCATGTAATTAAATGTAATATAATGAAAAAGTCTGTTAATAATTGAACACCACAACTGACTGTCACTAGCTGTGATAGACTTGCAGTGAATATATTGATTGAGTAATTGGCAATCATGAATATTTTTGTGGGACAAACCCCAGCTTCTGGCATGATTCAGGGTACGTTCATACGCTGGCAAGTTTGCAAGGTACATTTTTGTGGGCATTTCGTCATAGAAAACCACATGGTGCCAGAATATGAACGGAAATATGCACCTAACAAGCATCTTTACCAGAGCGAAAGACATCGGAAGTAACATTTATATAGTTCCACTTGTACTACCAGTGCTACCTCCAAATACCTGTATGATTTATTCTTGTGAGATAATTTGCATGATATTTACAGGCAAATTCCGGTAGCATCGTTACCAGTGGAACTACAGAGATTTATTTCGCACGTATACTAGTAGTTAGCCCCCCAACTTTGGTCAAAAGTATAACAGTTGGAAATTTCATACTTGCCAAAACATTAGTTGGAAATTTCACACCAACAATAGGTGAAATATGTTCTTGTAGTTTGATTATAAAACAATTTATTGGGGGGGGGGGAAATGTTCCTATGTTTGGTAAAAACTTTGGACAGAAATGGTCATCAGTTGGAAATTTTCCAACCTTAGGGGGGGTAACAGATTGGAAATTTCCAACACTTGGAAAGCTTGTGTCCTGGTCCCTCCCCCGTGGCCAGTCAAAAACTTCTAGTTAATTTAAGAAAACAATATTGTCATACATTTGGTCAACATTGTCATTGGAATTGTCATCAGTTGGAAATTTTCCAACCTAAGTGGGGGGTGTAGGGTTTAAATTTACAACGGTAGGAAGGCTTGAGGCTAGTGTAGATGTTACGATTTCAAAATTTTCTTGTTAAGATTTCTAAATTTTCGCACACCGGATCGAACCATGGTCGGCCCGGTGTGTCATTGCCCCACATCCACATGGCCAATACAAAACTGCTAATTAGTTTAGCAAAACAATATTTTACTACATTTGGTCAAATTTGTGGACAGAAATGGTCATCACTTGAAGAATTTTCCAACCTGAGGGGAGTATGAGGTTTGAAATTTTTCAAATAACTAATAAATGTTCAGGTTAAAATATCTGTCAATGTTCTCATACCAGGAATATAGAAATATAAAACCATGGCTTATGAATATATTAGAAATTAGGCCTGACTGAGGTTCAAGGGGGGGGGGGGGGGTGCAAATGGAATTATTCAAAAACTTGTGTTGGTCTGATTCTGACTAAAGGGGGATGCAGTTGGAATTTCCCAAGGTGGACACCCCCCCCAAACATGTAGTTGAAATTGAAGTCAGAAGAACCCCTCCCCCCAGATTGTACCATGAAACTTTACTCTGCATAGTGCTTGTAGAGATATTATTCCATCAGTGCAAAACATGGGAACTTTTTTTATGTTCTAACATGGAACTTTATAACATTGAACAAACAAGGCAGAGAACATGTTGGACTCTCCGTTACCACATCCCTGCATCCATGCGAATGGGGGGGGGGGGGGGGTCAGGAGCTGTGGCTTTTGAAGTTCACTCACCTAATTGTAATTCCATATTTCTGATAAAACTTATAGATAATTTCACGGTGTGTAAAATTTAGAAAAAAATTGTCAACAATAAACGCCTCCATTTTAATGGCATACAGAAGTTACACCTCGTTACGCATGCCGGAAACGCTACACTTTTTGTCGCTTTCGGCGCTTTCGGCGCATCGCGCCGAAAGCGACAAAATGTGCGCCGATCGGCGCACTTTTTGTCGCTTTCGGCGCTTTCGGCGCGTTACTAACGGCGCATATTTTGTCGCTTTCGGCGCGGTGCGCCGAAAGCGCCGAAAGCGCCGAAAGCGACAAAAAGTGCGCCGTAACGGCGCATATTTTGTCGCTTTCGGCGCTTTCGGCGCGCGCCGAAATAACGCTAATGGCGCACATTTTGTCGCTTTCGGCGCACCGCGCCGAAAGCGCCGAAAGCGCCGAAAGCGACAAATAGTGCGCCGTTACGGCGCACTTTTTGTCGCTTTCGGCGCTTTCGGCGCTTTCGGCGCGTTACTAATGGCGCACTTTTTGTCGCTTTCGGCGCTTTCGGCGCATCGCGCCGAAAGCGCCGAAAGCGCCATTAGCAAGTGGCCGTAATAGGATTCCATAAGTAAGTATAGTATAGTACCGGTGACAGAAATTGGAAATATGATATACTTTCTTCACAACTGAAAACTCACTGTGTGTTTACGCTCATGGTTTGTAGTCGAAAAATTGCCATAAATAAAACAGTGGTGCATGTTTTTTTAGGTCTAGTCTGGGTAAGTGGGACCATCTCGGTTGTCGTATGACTATAATGTGTAACTATGTTCGTTTCTACTGTACTGTTGTTTTTCTATATGTGTTTCATATGTCATTCATTGAACTCTTCATATCGTGCAGGATATAAATAAATATATAACATAATTTTAAAAGGTCATTTATACATGCAATTAACTGACTCTTTTCGGGGATATTGTTATGTATAGTCGTTCTCTGTTGTGAATAGCATAAGACCACGCATATATAATCCCTAGTTTCTAATTTACAATTTATCAATAAGGGTCCTTTGCAACCCCCGCTGTAATAGATGCACAGTAGCAATGTAACTGAGGGTACGTTCATACGCTGGCAAGTTTGCACGGTATGTTTTTGCGAGCATTTCGTCATAGAAAACACATGGTGCCAGAAAATGAACGGAAATGTGCACATAACATGCATCTTTACCAAAGCGAAAGACATGAGAAGTAACATTTATCTATTTCCACTTGTAACAGTGTTACTGGAATTTGCCTCCAAATACTTGTATGATTTATTCTTACGAGATAATTGCATGATATTTACAGGCAAATTCCGGTATCATCGTTACAAGTGGAACTACATATATTTTACTTCGCACGTATAGTTAGCTGTTGCACAGATGCACTTTATGTGCTGGTTTCCGTTCATATGATGACACCATATCGTTTTCTACGACAAAATGCCTGCAAATCAAAACTTGCCAGTGTATGAACGTACCCTAAGGCGTATTGGGTTAAGATTTGGAAATAAATAAGATGCTCGAAATTGTGTTTGCCACTAAACGAGACACTAGGTTTAAGAATGTAAACTAAACAATCATTGGAATTGTTCATTTGGAGAAAAATAATTTGCGCCTATACTATAGTTACTGCATGATGCATGGTTCAATAACGAACACACGACTCTATTGACTAAATTAGACTAATCCCAGTAATTCGTGGACACCCATGACCAACAAGTACCATTAATGTTCTGGAAATAAACAAGATGCTCGAAATTATGCTTCCTCTTGGTGAGACAAGCCAGTTAAATACCGAACAAACGAACTGTATTGATTAAATTAGACTAATTATGACCAAGGCTTATTAAACACAATGTCGTGTTAAAACTTCCTCGAAAGTCGATATCTGACCATCAAAACATTCTATTAAAGGATTGTGATCCCGAATAATACAATTAAGCACGACGGAAAGCACCCCCAATTAAGAACTTAATGACCAGGTCCCGTAATTATCGCGTCAAAATAGGCCGAAAAATAAATACACTTGCTTTGGAATGCCGAACGTTCGGTTTAAACATGAATCAAATAACCAGTTTCAATTACATACACGTAACTCTGTGATATTTGACTCATTTGCAAATCATAGCATGTCAAAACTGTCTCTCTGATCCTCGACAATTTTGCTGAACGAAAGCGTCTTCGTGCTGCGAAAGTCATTTTCATACCGTCCGACGTACTTCGAGTCCCAGTATTTATGTTTAAATTTAACTTTCTAATGTCGCGACAGATAGCAATTCATATCAACATCGCGTACTCTTGATATGAGACTCAAGCCGTTCAAAATCGTACCATCGCCACAAATGACAATTTCGTAAATGCTAAATCGTTCTATGTCCTTGACCAATTAAATTCAACCGATGAGACCGTGTGATTAAGGTTGAACCAATGCATGGCGACAAGTGAAATTCGTTTTTTTCTTGTAATGGGGTATTTTGGGATGGTATGAAATTTGTCTCCTTCATATATACACATGTTGATGTTTAAACTACTCCCGTATATTTCGTCGACATCGTATCTCCAAATGCTTATGTATTTTTGCATAAAATTAAATAAAACGCATTTTCAGCAGATACTGAGATGGAACACTCAAGCACTGACGGAATGTCAGAAGCCAATTATCCCTTTACCCAACAAACCGGCCAAAAACGGCCAAATAAAGCTGCAACAGCCTAAATTATCTTGGGTCTGTCTCAATAAAACCATACAAATATGGATACCATTGGAACCGGCTCATTGACCACATTGTGATGGTTACAGTTATGCCCTGTGCCAATGCATTCTCTTATATATGCGAGTCGACCATAGGTCGCCTCGCATATATAAGAGAATGCATTGGCCTAAAAAAAATCTTTTTTTAACACTTTTTACCATTTTTTCTTACATTCTTTAACAATTTTATAATTTTTAATGTGTTAAGCCAATGCATTCTCTTATATATGCGAGGCGACCTATGGTCGACTCGCATATATAAGAGAATGCATTGGCACAGGGCCGTTCTTTTGGGTAAAGGGTTAAACTATGTGTCCTGAATGGTAGAATTAACTTTCTAGCACTAACCAAACACCATTTCAAAGTCCCTTGGATGATGGCAAACTTAATTTGAATCTGAACGTTTAATGTGAATCTCATCCCATACAGAGGGTTTTGTTATCAGATTGGAATGTAATCAGCATTTTGTATGATCAGATATACCAAAGTGTTCCCTCAGGGACGTTGTCTCTTATTTTCTTTGTGGTGGAGTGGGTGTAGCTTTACATTTGGATCTTATACCATTACTGCACTCTTAGCCTAACCCAACATACATTCATGCATTGTCATGCAATTCATAACTGTATCATTACAAAAAGTGGCTGTCAAATGAGAACGGGGATTTTTCGATGGTTTCTTGATCACCTACCATATTTAAAGTATTGAATACACCACGTGCTGATGTGATATGTTATCAGTACCAACCGAGGTTGTGTAAACATGGCAGTGCTATCCAGGAATACGAAACATAATTGTACGCAATATATATGGATGGGTTCGTTCCCGACATTATGTGACACTTTACAAAAAGAGAATTGCCCTTCAGCTCGCGGGTCTACTCAAGATTCAAATATGGGGGGGGGGGGGTCCCAAAAACAGTGAATTTTGGCCCTTATTATTTGTCAGCCACTTTTAGTAAAGTATCTTAAGCTGTCGGGACTAATCATCCATACACATTGTGTATTTCTTGATATAATTACATTTTGTGCATACTCAGTTAATATTGAGGGCATATCCCTTTGGATACTGGTTTCTTCCCAAGTAAAATGGAATGGAAAAAACTCGTGAAATCTTCAGTTGCAACTCACTACAGACTGGAATGGTTAAACTCTGTTTCATCTGACACTGATCTCTCTTTATTTCTGAAATGCCACGCCGATCCGCTGTCTTCCTGGCGAATATGGTCTCTGCTTTCGCACAACCGTCACCGATCGAGAGAGCTGCGTCATCTGGTACTTCTATTAAATAAAACCACATATCCAAATAGACTGTGTTGTGCTCAGTGCGGCTTATTTTACGACAATGAGATTACCCACGCGCTATTCTCCTGCAAAGCAAGTATTTTGATACATCTACGTGATATCTTTTTGGAGAGAATTATTGACGTTTTCGGGATCCGGGCTTTCGATCGCCTGCAATCCCTGTCATGTCTGAACTTAACGGCGCTACTTCTAGGAAGTACTACCCTGTGTGAATGGATAGATGTCTGTTGTAACTCCGGCATATATGGCAAGAAACGTGAGCAAAACGTTAAGGGGGTATGTTTTTGTCCCATGTAGAAAGCCTTGATACAGAGCGGGACAAGCGTTACAGAAGCTGATAAAATATGTTTTTATTTTTCATCGTTATCTGCGTCTTAGTAGTAACCCTTGATACAGAGCGATACAAGCGTTACAGAAGTTTAAGGAATCGTTTTTATTTCTAGCGATTATCTGCGTCCCAGTAGTAACTTTGGAGTATACATTTTAGATTGAAGGAGATGGAAGGGATTGGATTGACTGTAAAAAGAACATACGAACGAACGCCCCAATGTGATAAATCACGAAATGTCATCAGCAAATATAACACGGATAATACATATGCAGTCTGTAATTTAGAGTTCAATCAGTGTACACATTCTTAGAAATATGGGTTATTGAAAGTCCCTGCTGCGGAATATGAACTGAGGAATTTATTGATTAATTCTTTTTAAAACTTATTCCGCACCGGTGACGATCGAGTTCTTTTGTTTTGTTATTCCGGGAATATTATGTCGGGAATGAATCTAGAAACTATATCCGTGAGTTCGAGAATTTAAAGAAACCCTTTTGGGGGCATTGCCCGTGTTTATTTGAAAATGTGCATTAAATGAATCTGGGAGACCACCATTCCTCCATTCTAGAATAAAAAAAATGCAACATTAAGTTCATATAGATAATTAAGCTTCAAAATTTCATTTTTGCTAAATAAGGGATCTGTAATTCAGATTGTTTTCTTCTGGAACAGAACATATTTATGGGCATGTTTAGTGTGGCCCATAGTACAATACCATACAATAAACAACTTTGAAAATCGTACTTGCCTAATACTGATCACCCCTTACTATCGACAGCGAGAATAGATAATTACGACAATATTTTCATTGGAAATTTATAAACGAGAAGCACCCACTCCTGTAAAGTTTGCGGGGATAAGTATTTTGTAAATTGCGATCATATTTTGAGTGTTATAACCTTATATCGTTGTACAACTGTGCCAAAGTTTATTCAGTCCCCTGCTATGCTGGCCTAACCACTGCCATCACGTATATTTTCGTAATTAAATTTAATATGTTTATTATAAGAGTTTTGTTACAATTCATTCTGGCTTGATGTATAACCAATATTCAAATGCATATGGGCAGTTCTGTTTCTCAGAACAATGCAGAATAAATGTAATCGAACAAAGTCTTAGATTATGCACTGAGATATTTCCTCATATTATGTGTACGTGATGGCAATGGTCAGTCCATTGTAGCAGTTTGCTAATGTGCGTCATCATCTGATCATGTTAAAATTGATATAAAAACACATATTTTGCAGCAACGGTGATCATGTTTGGTTCGGCATGAGAGATGTGAATAAGCTCGACAGCTGGGAGCATGTAATCGACGGTTCTGCGGTCACGTGGTTCAAGTGGATGCCCACCTATTCATTCGACCCAAGTAGGCCATGCGCAGCTTTCTGTGGGGCTCACAACGAATGGGCGTACGAATCATGTTCAAACAGGAGACGATACATGTGCCAGAAACCACCAAGTAGGTTGCTATAAAATGGGAACTATCCAAGTATGGAAATAGTATGCTGTCATTTGCAGAATGACGTCCCCAGAGGGTGAAATTAGTGCACGGTGGGCTAGCGTCACCAAATTCACCCTCTGGCAACCTCATTCTGAATTGGCCTCAACTGCTATGGGAGACCTAGGATTAGATCCCCAGATGATTTTGGTGGTGTACACCCATCAGTCACCTCGATTATGTACTAGTATTTTATCTTCTGCAAATTAGGGGATATAGAAACTTTCCAGAAGGGAAAAAGTAACTAAAAACAATGTTAATTTGAGACTATATATATTCCCAATCAGAATTAGGTCCACAGTGGGTGAATTTGGTGATGTTAGCCGCTATGCGGGATAGCATAACTAAAGTCACGCTCTGGGGGCCATCTTCTGCAAATGACAGGCACACCATTTCTAGGCTTGGAACTATCGTAATTCATATATAAGACATGAATTCAACTAATCTATTGCGTTATATAGACTAGTAAGTTAACCAAACATTTGTTGAGAGAAAAGACACATTAGGGATGCTTGCATTGGAAACTGATAACTTCGCCTGTCAAGCATTGGCATACCACCCGGTCCTTACTATGTTGTGCACTACCAGCGTAAACCTGTTTAAAATATTAGGCCATGGCAGCGCCAACAAGATCTTGTCTTAATAGCTTAAGATCCGATCTCCGTCTGCTGGCAACGCGAACATTTTAAAGAGCGTTTCCCACAGAAGAAGTGATTTTAAAGAGCGCTGTTATGAAGAAGTGATTTTAAAGAGTGCTGTGTTGAAGAAGTGATTTTAAAGAGTTCTTGTTAACATTTTAGCGATGCAAACAGACGGATAATGGATCTCAAGCTAGAAAGATCAGATTCAGTTAACGCTGCCAACTTTTAAAACAGATTTCCCGTGGTAGCTCATAAAATCGCAAGGACTGGGTGGGCATAGTTTCTCACTTACATCTAACAAAAACGATGCAAGGAACTTTGCGCGGACTTCGTTTGGAAATAGAACATAATTGTCCGACCTCACAGCGAATTATAATCTTTTGTGTTTGTGTTTCAATACAAACCTCCCAACTGTCACATCCAGATGAGTTTAAATCTCCAACTGTCACACACCCAGACGAGTTTAAACCTCCCAAATGTCACACCCATATGAGTTTAAACCTCCCAACTAGCACACCTATATCAGTTTAAACATCCCAACTGTCACACCCAGATGAGTTTAAACATCCCAAATGGCACACCCAGATGGATGTAAGCCTCCCAACTGTCACACCCAGATGAGTTTGGGATTTAAGTTAGTTAGAACAGTCGTAAAGGTGGGAATGTACTGTTTTTATTTTTGAGCAAATGAATGAACTTGAGCCAGGAATAAGTGCAAAACACACTCATGTGTTCTATAAATGATGCAAACAACATGGTACATGTAATTATAATGAGTTTATGGCTCGAGCCGTAAACTCATTTTCATTATAATTACAATCTTTACATCGTTCATAGAGCACACGACAATCACCTCAGACACAGAAGATATCTTACCGATTTCCATAACTGAAGACGATCATTATATAGTAGCAAATCAAAGTTTATAGTTGACTTTTAATGATGTATTGTGATATAACATGTAAATTGTACTCGCAATTGGAACCAAAAGTCCAGTTGGATTTGTTCCTTTAATTAAATATGTATATATATATATTGCACTTATTCCGGGCTCAAATTCATTCATTTGTTACCTACATTATGTTAAGTATAATAGGAGATGGCCCCATAAATGGCTGGGTTTTTGTGTAAAGAAAGGGTTAACGGTGATAATTTGATCAATCTGATGTAATTACGCAGGTCCAGGAGCTATATGCACAGACAGGACATTTGCCGAAATCTCACAAGAAGATAAGCTGTTTCTTTACGACCTCGACAAACCCGTCAGCGCCCAGAGTACAGAGGACTGTGTCGTCTACTGCTGTGGGGTGGACCAATGTGCCGCAATTTCATACACGGTTGCGGGATGTCAGGCCTACACAACAACCGACACGAAATGCAAGGACAACTGTCTCAAGGATGAGAAATGCAAGGTCCTCCTCTTGGAAGAGCCATAAAACGCCTACAGGTTGACAGTGTGTGAATGTCTTGGACTATTGGTGTCATGGGAAGTTAGAAGGAAATAAATCAAATTGTGTTACTTGTGTATTTGTTAAAAAGCCGACCCAATGTGGGGACAGGAACTGTTACATGTACCGTACGATCATGTTCACATACACTGAAATTATTTAGCTGTATAATAGCGGCTCAACATACAAGGTATCTGATATCTTCACTAACTTTTATATCGGTAGACACAGTGGTAGACACTGTAAAAATGGACCGGTTAATGCCGCGAAGATTGTAGGCAACATGTACTGTGACCATGGTCTGAGCTATCTAGGAAGTATTTTGGCGAATGTTTGAACATTTTTCATAAACATGGCCAAATTAAACCAAAATATAGAATCATTGAGCAAACAAAAATAAAACAAATACAAACGTCCACTATATAAAACAGTAGACCATCTCTTCTATAATATAGTCTACCCTGGCGGGTATGAATGTTGCAGTTTCATCAAAATAATTTTGGGATTAAGTACCTCTGAAAATTTCCACCGCTTCCCCCAACAACCATTATAGGTTTATTTTCAATTTTGTTCCAGAAATATGTCTCTTTGTTGTGTAAATATAATAAACATGCCGGTTATTTCGTATACGTGACTTTTAACCAAATAACGACCGGAGTTTTTGTTATTTGAAAACATAATCTTTTAATTCAAGCTAAAATGGTGCCATGGGGCGTGCCACGATATAGCTTGTTAGCGTATATTACAGCCCCTATTTGTCTAACATACATTATTTGTTTCTATATAGTGTAATATCCGGACGGTTTGGTGGTCTCTGTGCTCGTCACTTGATACATGCTCATTCATAATTTATAGGTTGCAAAGAAAAATAAGCGATATATCAGGTTATATGAAGAGAGCTGTCGCGTTCTGCTGTTTATGGGGAAGATATTTCAAGACAAATGTTGATGGTCCACCGGTTGGCGATTATCGCAATACGATAGAGGAACACTCCGACGTTCGTACTCAGATTTCACCAATTATTTTTACATCGCTTGCCTGTCCTAAGTTTCACGGGAAAATGTCTAATTTGATTTTATTTGTCGTCATATATGTATTTATCACCCCTTTTATTATTCATTTTCATAAAAATGAAATAAAACAAGCCGGAGATGATATGTTTAAAATGTTTTAAGCATGAAAGTTGTTATCAGAGTACGTTATACTTGTGATAGTTACGCTACGCACACGGTGTTCCCCTATCGTATTGCGATAATCGCCAACCTGGTCCACCAGGGATTGGTTTAGTCCCAACTGAATGCATGACGCTAACGTGAGGACCAGGGGCAAGAACCTACGTAATAATTTGCTGAATAAATGGCGTATGGTTTGACGCCTGGTAATTTCATTTTGTTTTTTTCTCTTAAGATTCCAAAAATATCAACAAGCTATATACTAGTGAGTTATCCCAACAATCCATATCGGATACTGCAAAAGACGGATAGTGATCAGATTTGATTTTATGGATAATTTGGCATTGCAATTTCAGAACCACGAACAATGGTGACCGATGTCATTTGAACACTTATATCTTCTCAAAAGTCATATATATATATATGGGGTGGGATCCATACGAGATTGCAACAAGATAAATAGCTCTTTCACTATCATTTTGGTCTTGCCGCCATTTTCGAGAAAATTATGACGTGTATGTTCCCCGCTCATATGCGGCAATTAAGTGAATATGTTCACTACACCAGCTGCCAATAGGATCAGTTCTTTGTTAACATCTGGATAACCAATAATAACTACAGGTTTGAAATGACAGGATGGAAATTAATATAATTCCCTGATTTCTGTTCAGAATTAACTTGTCTGTATCGCCTTGAAAATTTACAATTGGGTTCTTACTGGCAACATAGGTTAACTAACGGTGATATGAGGAAACAAAACATTCTCTTTATTTAATCTGGTTGAAGTTAGTAATACAGGTAACACATTTCACCAGAAGTTCATAAATCCCCTTTTTACGAAAATACACCAGAAGGTACACCGAGTATTTGCTTCAGTCGGGATGGCCGGATGACAATCAGAATAACAAAGACCGAATTGTTTACTCACACTCGCCAGGAAAAATATCTTGTAGTCAACATCTAAATATCTACAGGTATGACTTGCGTCCTCTATATATCGACACAATTTGGTATTCTCGTTCTGGTTAGCTCGTTGACGGCTGATGTTGTCCATGTATGTACAGTTAGCCTCTGTTAGTCTATCTGCCGGCATGTGGATGAAAGGCTGCACATGTTGATACCGTCTTCAACACATAAGAAACTTTCGATCTATATGTTCCATGTCGAGTTTAAATGAATCGTTGATTTATGACGCTCACTTCGGCACAAACTCCCACGAAAACGTATCACATGTTAACATATCAGAAAGCCAGGATCTATACATAAAACTGTTATACTGTAGATATCGACAAGATCGAATGTTACTAGCCCAAGTAATTTACTTCCAATGCCATTTGTCAAGACAAAGCCGTCTCATATCAGTGGCCGAGCTTGTTGATGAACGTACCAACCGGTCTTATTCAATCGATGAATCACATAAATCTGTATCGCCCATTAAATATCTAAGCGTGGGAAATGTGTAAGTAACATTGCCCTGCCAATAATCGTTTCACTTTTAACGACAAACATTCCTCGCGAGATCCACGATAATTTATTTTTGGTCACATGGAATGTTCTATTCCTGCTGACGATGGGTTTCTACCGGAATATATAATGGCTGCCGTGACATTCGAGCTGTTTTCTCGCAACCGACACCCGAACGCACTTGCAGCATAGTTCCTGAATCGACGTGACAACACGCTATATATGAATGGATTCACGCAACTGTTAGATATCTGCATACATATTGCCACATCGAAGAATTGAGTTCGGTCCTCTACCTCTGGGAAAAGCGAACGCGGAAGTACAAAAAAGAGAAACATCGGCAATAGCAAAGCTAGATAAAAAATAACTACCGCTGCCGTTATCGCGGTCATCTTTGCTGAGACATAAACGCTGTCATTTGATAATTTTCTTTTTAGTTGGTTTTGCTTTTTTAAACCAAACAGTTTACTACAATGGAATATAGTGAGAAAAATGGCCGGTAGTAAATAGTAAATGACAATGTACATAGATTTCGTGCATTCTTCTTCGTGGTTGTCTGGGTGGGAATGTGGCTTCGACAACACGATGTTGACTATTGTTATAAGACACAACGGAACCAGCCATATTATAACCAGCACACGAGTTGTCGATCTTATGTTTATATGAACTCTAGCCCTGAAAGGGTATATTAATACGTAATATCGGATCGCAGCCAATACAACAATATGAAATGACGACACCATTGGTAAAACCATAGTCATTAAGAAAAGCACGTATTTCAATATTTCCGAAGTATGTACATGTATGACGAAACCAGAATAAGCCAGGGAAATAACCAATACGATGAGAAAATCTACAATTGCCAAACTAGCAATAACAACGTATGTTGGATTGTGGAATTGCTTCGTACGTACGATTGTCCAAACCACAATAATGTTCCCAATAAATCCGACTATCCCAATGGCGAAGAGAACATACAAGAACGAGTCGTTTCTTTGGATCCCAGTCATGTGGTCCGGCCATGGGTGAACAGCGCATGCGTTAACACTCGGTGCCATCGAAGAGGTTTCATGGCTCATGTTCTGTGTGTTATTATCTACGAACATAGTTTTGTTAGTATGTTATTCCAGAAATCACGTGTTTTATTGTCAATTCTCAATCGGAATTCGATCAGAATGATTCAACCTTGGTGGTTGAAAGAGCTGTTGTGAATAACATAACACGTTATCTGTTTCCGAAGAATCGCTGTTGATTTATCAGCTGCAACAAGAGTCAAAAAGGTCTACACGAATACCAGTTATGTAAGGATTTGTGTATATTCTTTTAAAAACTCCACGTGGATCATCATAGTTGCACGAAGATTGGCACAAGTTTCTTTCCAATTCAAAGGACTGGTAAACATAATCATAAGACTGACGTTGTAATCAGAGCAGATGGATGTACCCGAATGAACAACTCCTCTTGATGTAATGTTTTTTTGTACTCCGCGAATTCCACATCAGTATTCTATACCGTGGTCGTTATCACGTGCCATGAAGGCAATTCTCCATCATAGAGGTTACATCGTGGGCAGAAAGTTTGCTGTGGTAATTGGTCTTTCATTTCATTGGTTCATTTCTCCTTGCGGCTAAATGTATTCCATTAGTATAGTCCATTACGCTAGGTGCAGTTGTGACCAAGATAACAATCATTTCCGGATTTTTTCGATAAACATGTTGCAAAACCCTTCCATTAAGAAAAGTGCGCGTCAGCGCATGCCATGGGGCGCGAAGAAGCAAACAGCAAACCGCACGTTTATAGTTTGGCTTGATTTATCTGCACCTGGTTAAGCGGTCCTGTTAATTTGCTATGATGTTCGCGGTGCATGGGTTCTACTGAATTGCAATCTTGCCGGTGGGGCAAGGCGATACTTTTATGAATGAGTATACCGTTAAGTTGTCTTTCTCGCGGGGTTCGGATAATCTGATGATATCGATGCACAATCCGAATTTACGTTCCCAAATTTATTTGGCTTCGGTTGAAAAAATTATTTGATTCGAATCGAGGAACCCACCCATCAAAGCTAAGAGTGATTAGATATCCATTTTTGAAATTTGTTATTTTTCGAAATGTGTACTTATTTGTGGCCTGGTAAAAAAAATCGTTAAACCGACGGTCTCGGACAAAACTGCGGATGAAGATGGATAACTCTCAAATCAAGTGGTAATACGGCCAAATGTCGTCATAATGAGGTGATAATATGGCCATATATTTAAATATTTAAAGATATATATGGTCATGAATGATTAATACACACATTGGTTTGTTCTCAAATCGCTTCGAACAGCCAAACACCACGAACAACACAACATTAAATAAATAACTGTACTTTTTCTCAACAGCATCATTTTGTCATACCAGCGCAATGGTATTTCAACAGCACCTACCAAAATCATAGAAAATTATGGGGACCACTTAATCAGACATATGTGACCCGCCATATCAAATCCAGTCGTAAGTCGGGATTTTTTTTACCCTGTGCCAATGCATTCTCTTATATATGCGAGTCGACCATAGGTCGCCTCGCATATATAAGAGAATGCATTGGCCTAACAATTTTTTATCATTTTTTTTAAATAAATGTTTCTTACAATTTTTAGGACAAACACAAACATCCATTACCCTGCAGGGAGACCCACACATTTATAGAAGCATATAGAAGAGTGTCGTCTGCTCATGTTTGTCTGGGGCTCTGTATGGGTGAAATTATAAATTTTTTAAAGAATACAAGAACAAATTATTAAAATTGTAAAAAAAATTGTTAGGCCAATGCATTCTCTTATATATGCGAGGCGACCTATGGTCGACTCGCATATATAAGAGAATGCATTGGCACAGGGTAAAAACAATCCCGACTTACGACTGGATTTGATATGGCGGGTCACATATTATCGTTGCTTTAGATGCTATGAAATATCACGACGTTGTCAGTTTTACTGGTGGAACGCAGACCGCATACGGTTAATTTCACATGGAACTCATTCCTCTACGTGTAGCAATCGCCGACCCCGGAAAGCAACTCACAACATTTCTCAGATACACTAATCAGGTTATAAATCCGCGGTCATCTGGATTAGAACCAACTTCGCCATCGCTTATGTTGGCCTATAATGCACCAAGTTCCTTACCTGCCGATCAACTGGGGTCTCATTGTCGCTCAGCTATAGTTTACTCTCAAATAGTCTATTTCTGTTTTTCTAAAATAAACTAGAAGCGCTAATTTCAAAATTAGGTTACAATATTTTTCAAAAAATTACAAATCGTCACTTGATTTGTGACAAAGGGTTGCCTTCTGTCGATGCTGATTCTGTGAGAAATGTTACTACCGCGATTGACATAACAGTTCAAAGGTACTCAATCCGATCAGACGGTTATTATACTTCCATGGTGTAACCAAGGAAGTATATTGTTTTTCTATTGGGGTAGTTTTCTGATTATTTGGAAATACTTAGAAACTAATGCAATAGGAACGCGAAATCTCTAGCGAATGTAGGCATCTAAGGTCTACTAAAAATAAAGGTATCCGCATATCGGTCAAATGTTTCTTGACGGAGTTACCACCCTTTTTCGATTATTTTTTATTATTATTTGTTATTATACTCGACACTTTTGCAACGCCTTAATATCTGAAAGTATGGGGAGTATCGAACTGAAAGTTTGTACGTATTTGGGGTCAATGAGTTCTAACCTATCGGCATACAGGAAATTATAAGGAGCAGAGCATCGAAAATTGGACCGTATGCACACCTCGATATGCCCTACTGCCCACGGGCATCACAACTTGTGTCCGCGCTTTCCCTGAGGAGTTACCGCCCATAAATAGGGACACACTATACACCAGGATGAATAAACTGAGGTTGTTTTGTTTTGTTGTTTTTTATAAGTCCAGCGCTATCATTTTTTTTATCACATATTCCGAATTGGAAGAGTGATTTGGACCCGAATATGCCGCTTAAACATTTTTTCTCCCATGCCTTTGCGATATGCGGGGAACGGAAATATTGCAACTATTTTCCCGCCAAATCCAAACGGGCTAATAAAAGAGCAAGGTAATGCCGTAGCAGATACGTCGGCATACTGTAGGTACGTCCCCAAAATGTTACTGCTATACTCTAATAGCAGCCTGCCCAACGAAGAGTGCGATTAGGGGTGGGTGCGATTTTTGGAAAATTCCTCAGAAATCGTAAAGGGGGGGGGATTCAAACATCGAGATACAATTATGTTTTACTAGTGAATCTGATGGGCAGTGTTCAGGCGCATCTAGAGTGCGATTTTCGAATTGTCAGATGGAACGGTTTACTCCTGACAACGCTATATACTATAAATATGTATACTTAAGTAGTCTATCACTAAACTAATTTTTAGCCCCAAATCCAAACGGGCTAATGAAGGAGCCAGTTTAATGCAGGAGCATGTACGTCGGTATACTGTAGATACGCCTCCAAAATTTTACCGCTCTACTATAAATGCAACCTGCTCAACGGAGAGCTTGCGTCGGGGTGGGTTCAGACTTGGCAAATTCCACCGAAAACAAAAGCGGAAAATTACTCAAAAAATCAAACATTGAGATAAAAACTTTTTGATGAGTGCACGTGGTTAGCAGTATCCACGCGCAACTAAAGTATAATTGTAATAAGTTTTAGAGTCGACCGTTTACTCCTGGTAGCGTGTAACATTGTTAACGGGTGATATATATTACTCAAATTCAAACGCACTCTTCTTGACGCCAAATTCAAACGGGTTTATCAAGGAGCATGGCTAATGCATGAGCAGGTACAACGATATACCATAGGTACGCCCCAAAGATTCACTGCTCTACTATGAAAGCAACATGCGCGATGGAGAGCGCATACGCCCTCGGATAGTCGAGCCTTTTGGCAAATTCCACCGAAACTCGTAAAAGGGGAAAAATGGAAAATAGTTTGAACACTGCAGTATACGGTAGTATATACGGACAACATTAGTTTTAGAGCGGACGGGTAAGCACTCAGCTAGCATTATCGATTGTGATATAGTTATCTCGCGATTACAGTTAACTCTATTACAAAGGCGTTAATGACTATAGTGTAGCGATGACGCACTGAAATACTAATTCATTAATTAGCTAAGCGGTCTTTCCTCCGCCATTAAAACTAAAAGATTCTGAATCCGTAACTGAAAGAATATTCAATAAATGCGCAATAACAGAGTCATGGTACATTAATATGATTGACACACTTTTGAGCTACATGTCGATCACGATATAATCAGACACGCCAAATTTCGTGACCATTGAACAGGATTTAGACGTCCTGGGGATTGGGATTAAAATGGACCGGTTATTGCCGCGAAGATTGTAGGCAACATGTACTGTGACCATGGTCTGAGCTATCTAGGAAGTATTTTGGCGAATGTTTGAACATTTTTCATAAACATGGCCAAATTAAACCAAAATATAGAATCATTGAGCAAACAAAAATAAAACAAATACAAACGTCCACTATATAAAACAGTAGACCATCTCTTCTATAATATAGTCTACCCTGGCTGGTATGAATGTTGCAGTTTCGTCAAAATAATTTTGGGATTAAGTACCTCTGAGAATTTCCACCGCTTCCTCCATCAACCATTCTAGGTTTATTTTCAATTTTGTTCCAGAAATATGTCTCTTTGTTGTGTAAATCTAATAAACATGCCGGTTATTTCGTATACGTGACTTTTAACCAAATAACGACCGGAGTTTTTGTTATTTGAAAACATAATCTTTTAATTCAAGCTAAAATGGTGCCATGGGGCGTGCCACGATATAGCTTGTTAGCGTATATTACAGCCCCTATTTGTCTAACATGCATTATTTGTTTCCATATAGTGTGATATCCGGACGGTTTGGTGGTCTCTGTGCTCGTCACTTGGTACATGCTCATTCATAATTTATAGGTTGCAAAGAAAAATAAGCGATATATCAGGTTATATGAAGAGAGCTGTCGCGTTCTGCTGTTTATGGGGAAGATATTTCAAGACAAATGTTGATGGTCCACCGGTTGCGATTATCGCAATACGATAGAGGAACACTCCGACGTTCGTACTCAGATTTCACCAATTATTTTTACATCGCTTGCCTGTCCTAAGTTTCACGGAAAATGTCTAATTTGATTTTATTTGTCGTCATATCTGTATTTATCACCCCTTTTATTATTCATTTTCATAAAAATGAAATAAAACAAGCCGAAGATGATATGTTTAAAATGTTTTAAGCATGAAAGTTGTTATCAGAGTACGTTATACTTGTGATAGTTACGCTACGCACACGGTGTTCCCCTATCGTATTGCGATAATCGCCAACCTGGTCCACCAGGGATTGGTTTAGTCCCAACTGAATGCATGACGCTAACGTGAGGACCAGGGGCAAGAACCTACGTAATAATTTGCTGAATAAATGGCGTAAGGTTTGACGCCTGGTAATTTCATTTTGTTTTTTTCTCTTAAGATTCCAAAAATATCAACAAGCTATATACTAGTGAGTTATCCCAACAATCCATATCGGATACTGCAAAAGACGGATAGTGATCAGATTTGATTTTATGGATAATTTGGCATTGCAATTTCAGAACCACGAACAATGGTGACCGATGTCATTTGAACACTTATATTTTCTCAAAAGTCATATATATATGGGGTGGGATCCATACGAGCTTGCAACAAGATAAATAGCTCTTTCACTATCATTTTGGTCTTGCCGCCATTTTCGAGCAAATTATGACGTGTATGTTCCCCGCTCATATGCGGCAATTAAGTGAATATGTTCACTACACCAGCTGCCAATAGGATCAGTTCTTTGTTAACATCTGGATAACCAATAATAACTACAGGTTTGAAATGACAGGATGGAAATTAATATAATTCCCTGATTTCTGTTCAGAATTAACTTGTCTGTATCGCCTTGAAAATTTACAATTGCTTTCTTACTGGCAACATAGGTTAACTAACTGTGATATGAGGAAACAAAACATTCTTTTTATTTAATCTGGTTGAAGTTAGTAATACAGGTAACACATTTCACCAGAAGTTCATAAATCCCCTTTTAACCAAAATACACCAGAAGGTACACCGAGTATTTGCTTCAGTCGGGATGGCCGGCTGACAATCAGAATAACAAAGACCGAATTGTTTACTCACACTCGCCAGGAAAAATATCTTGTAGTCAACATCTAAATATCTACAGGTATGACTTGCGTCCTCTATATATCGACACAATTTGGTATTCTCGTTCTGGTTAGCTCGTTGACGGCTGATGTTGTCCATGTATGTACAGTTAGCCTCTGTTGGTCTATCTGCCGGCATGTGGATGAAAGGCTGCACATGTTGATACCGTCTTCAAAACATAAGAAACTTTCGATCTATATGTTCCATGTCGAGTTTAAATGAATCGTTGATTTATGACGCTCACTTCGGCACAAACTCCCACGAAAACGTATCACATGTTAACATATCAGAAAGCCAGGATCTATACATAAAACTGTTATACTGTAGATATCGACAAGATCGAATGTTACTAGCCCAAGTAATTTACTTCCAATGCCATTTGTCAAGACAAAGCCGTCTCATATCAGTGGCCGAGCTTGTTGATGAACGTACCAACCGGTCTTATTCAATCGATGAATCACATAAATCTGTATCGCCCATTAAATATCTAAGCGTGGGAAATGTGTAAGTAACATTGCCCTGCCAATAATCGTTTCACTTTTAACGACAAACATTCCTCGCGAGATCCACGATAATTTATTTTTGGTCACATGGAATGTTCTATTCCTGCTGACGATGGGTTTCTACCGGAATATATAATGGCTGCCGTGACATTCGAGCTGTTTTCTCGCAACCGACACCCGAACGCACTTGCAGCATAGTTCCTGAATCGACGTGACAACACGCTATATATGAATGGATTCACGCAACTGTTAGATATCTGCATACATATTGCCACATCGAAGAATTGAGTTCGGTCCTCTACCTCTGGGAAAAGCGAACGCGGAAGTACAAAAAAGAGAAACATCGGCAATAGCAAAGCTAGATAAAAAATAACTACCGCTGCCGTTATCGCGGTCATCTTTGCTGAGACATAAACGCTGTCATTTGATAATTTTCTTTTTAGTTGGTTTTGCTTTTTTAAACCAAACAGTTTACTACAATGGAATATAGTGAGAAAAATGGCCGGTAGTAAATAGTAAATGACAATGTACATAGATTTCGTGCATTCTTCTTCGTGGTTGTCTGGGTGGGAATGTGGCTTCGACAACACGATGTTGACTATTGTTATAAGACACAACGGAACCAGCCATATTATAACCAGCACACGAGTTGTCGATCTTATGTTTATATGAACTCTAGCCCTGAAAGGGTATATTAATACGTAATATCGGATCGCAGCCAATACAACAATATGAAATGACGACACCATTGGTAAAACCATAGTCATTAAGAAAAGCACGTATTTCAATATTTCCGAAGTATGTACATGTATGACGAAACCAGAATAAGCCAGGGAAATAACCAATACGATGAGAAAATCTACAATTGCCAAACTAGCAATAACAACGTATGTTGGATTGTGGAATTGCTTCGTACGTACGATTGTCCAAACCACAATAATGTTCCCAATAAATCCGACTATCCCAATGGCGAAGAGAACATACAAGAACGAGTCGTTTCTTTGGACCCCAGTCATGTGGTCCGGCCATGGGTGAACAGCGCATGCGTTAACACTCGGTGCCATCGAAGAGGTTTCATGGCTCATGTTCTGTGTGTTATTATCTACGAACATAGTTTTGTTAGTATGTTATTCCAGAAATCACGTGTTTTATTGTCAATTCTCAATCGGAATTCGATCAGAATGATTCAACCTTGGTGGTTAAAAGAGCTGTTGTGAATAACATAACACGTTATCTGTTTCCGAAGAATCGCTGTTGATTTATCAGCTGCAACAAGAGTCAAAAAGGTCTACACGAATACCAGTTATGTAAAGATTGGTGTATATTCTTTTAAAAACTCCACGTGGATCATCATAGTTGCACGAAGATTGGCACGAGTTTCTTTCCAATTCAAAGGACTGGTAAACATAATCATAAGACTGACGTTGTAATCAGAGCAGATGGATGTACCCGAATGAATAATTCCTCTTGATCGAATGTTTTTTTGTACTCCGCGAAATCCACATCAGTATTCTATACCGTGGTCGTCATCACGTGCCATGTAGGCAATTCTCTATCATAGAGGTTACATCGTGGGCAGAAAGTTTGCTGTGGTAATTGGTCTTTCATTTCATTGGTTCATTTCTCATTGCGGCTAAATGTATTCCATTAGTATAGCCCATTACGATAGGTGCAGTTGTGACCAAGATAACAATCATTTCCGGAATTTTTGCGATAAACATGTTGCAAAACCCTTCCATTAAGAAAAGTGCGCGTCTGCGCATGCCATGGGGCGCGAAGAAGCAATCAGCAAACCGCAATGAGCCATTGGGGCACGAAGAAGCAAACAGCAAACCGCGTATGAGTCTTGGAGTCATGAGAAGAGTAAGTTAATTTCTTTCTAGAACCACCATGACAAAAATCTTTATTCTACACTCATTATTCCACATCTAACATATTGTAGTGCCATTTGGAGCGCAACAACGAAAAATTACCTTGAGGCTGTTCTAAACAAAATCAGAATTAATGATATTGCAACTTTAACAAGAAGTTTATAGTTTGGCTTGATTTATCTGCACGTGAGGCCTTAGTTGTCCAAAATATTCATATTTGTTCCAATCACCGTAAACAGAAAAACATTAAAACGCATACAGTTTCGTTCATATATACCATGACCATCGCGTAAACAGCATGTTATCATAAAGATTTACTATATTTTACCTAAGCAAGAGCCTGATTGTGTTACAGAAGACAACACAATGCTGCTGGCTAATCACACACAAATGGCATAAACGCTCTTTATTCGTTCCATATTAGGAATTCACCCACACAGAACGCTCTTTATGTTTACCATCATAATATAAACAAACACCAGAAAAGTAACTTGTTATGCTTTTGTTTACATAACAATGGTAAAAAAATGACAATAACATACTGTTTATGCGATATTTCTTATTTGTATACGGACAAAGTCTGTCTACATTTTGTTGTTCTTTCTGTTTGTGGCGGTTTTTGACGGGTGGAAATATTTTCACAGCATACCCACCGCCAAGGCCAACCGTACCTTTAAGCGGTCCTGTTAATTTGCTATGATGTTCGCGGTGTATGGGTTCTACTGAATTGCAATCTTGCCGGTGGGGCAAGGCGATACTTTTATGAATAAGTATACCGTTAAGTTGTCTTTCTCGCGGGGTTCGGATAATCTGATGATATCGATGCATAATCCGAATTTACGTTCCCAAATTTATTTGGCTTCGGTTGAAAAAAATATTTGATTCGAATCGAGGGTGGCATCAAAGCTAAGAGTGATTAGATATCCATTTTTGAAATTTGTTATTTTTCGAAATGTGTACTTATTTGTGGCCTGGTAAAAAAAATCGTTAAACCGACGGTCTCGGACAAAACTGCGGATGAAGATGGATAACTCTCAAATCAAGTGTAATACGGCAAAATGTCGTCATAATGAGGTGATAGTATGGCCATATATTTAAATATTTAAAGATATATATGGTCATATATGTTCATGAATGATTAATACACACATTGGTTTGTTCTCAAATCGCTCCGAACAGCCAAACACCACGAACAATACAACATTAAATAAATAACTGTACTTTTTCGCAACAGCATCATTTTGTCATACCAGCGCAATGGTATTTCAACAGCACCTACCAAAATCATAGAAAATTATGGGGATCACTTAACCAGTCATATGTGACCCGCAATATCAAATCCAGTCGTAAGTCGGGATTGTTTTTACCCTGTGCCAATGCATTCTCTTATATATGCGAGTCGACCATAGGTCGCCTCGCATATATAAGAGAATGCATTGGCCTAACAATTTTTTATCATTTTTTTTAAATAAATGTTTCTTACAATTTTTAGGACATAAAATAAAAAAAACATCCATTACCCTGTAGGGAGACCCACACATTTATAGAAGCATATAGAAGAGTGTCGTCTGCTCATGTTTGTCTGGGGCTCTGTATGGGTGAAATTATAAAAAAAATTAAGAATACAAGAACAAATTATTAAAATTGTAAAAACATTGTTAGGCCAATGCATTCTCTTATATATGCGAGGCGACCTATGGTCGACTCGCATATATAAGAGAATGCATTGGCACAGGGTAAAAACAATCCCGACTTACGACTGGATTTGATATGGCGGGTCACATATTATCGTTGCTTTAGTTGCTATGAGATATCACGACGTTGTCAGTTTTACTGGTGGAACGCAGACAGCATACGGTTAATTTCACATGGAACTCATTCCTCTACGTGTAGCCTTCGCCGACCCCGGAAAGCAACTCACAACATTTCTCAGATACACTAATCAGGTTATAAATCCGCGGTCATCTGGATTAGAACCAACTTCGCCATCGCTTATGTTGGCCTATAATGCACCAAGTTCCTTACCTGCCGATCAACTGGGGTCTCATTGTCGCTCAGCTATAGTTTACTCTCAAATAGTCTATTTCTGTTTTTCTAAAATAAACTAGAAGCAGGGGGGGGGGTGAATTTACCACCCGGGGTGGGTGGGTGGTCAAAGCCACCAACAAGCAATTTTTTCCGCAACTAATAAAATAAATTCCTGCTTGTTTTTTAGTGTTTTGGCAATGAGTTGGGCTTCAAACCCACTTTGAATGAGAGAAATAATGTAATTCTAACTGTAAACTGACTGCAGGCAGTTATCGTGTTGTATTTTGTTGCAAATTTGGAAATCCAAGATGGTGGCCGCTGGCAGCCATGTTTTTTTGGCCGAATGACCTCAAAATGACTCATTCCTATTTACATGTCCATGTTAACATCCATGATAAATAGTATGCACAGAAATTCATATACAGCTGTTTACAGTGAATTTCCCCCCGCAAATCTCTGTTTTAGTGTTAAAAGGGGGGGTGGGTGTCAAAAAATGGTCGGAAAAAACTGCCGAAAACGGAAAAAAATTTGGCGGTGGGGGTGGGTGGGTACAAAAAATGATCGAAAGGGAAAAAATGCCATATGTGCCTGAATTTTTTTCCGACCCCCCCCCCCCCCCCCCCCCCCCCCCACCCCCTGCAGAAGCGCTAATTAGGTTACAATATTTTTCAAAAAATTACAAATCGTCACTTGATTTGTGACAAAGGGTTGCCTTCTGTCGATGCTGATTCTGTGAGAAATGTTACTACCGCGATTGACATAACAGTTCAAAGGTACTCAATCCGATCAGACGGTTATTATACTTCCATGGTGTAACCAAGGAAGTATATTGTTTTTCTATTGGGGTAGTTTTCGGATTATTTGGAAATACTTAGAAACTAATGCAATAGGAACGCGAAATCTCTAGCGAATGTAGGCATCTAAGGTCTACTAAAAATAAAGGTATCCGCATATCGGTCAAATGTTTCTTGACGGAGTTACCACCCTTTTTCGATTATTTATTATTATTATTTGTTATTATACTCGACACTTTTGCAACGCCTTAATATCTGAAAGTATGGGGAGTATCGAACTGAAAGTTTGTACGTATTTGGGGTCAATGAGTTCTAACCTATCGGCATACAGGAAATTATAAGGAGCAGAGCATCGAAAATTGGACCGTATGCACACCTCGATATGCCCTACTGCCCACGGGCATCACAACTTGTGTCCGCGCTTTCCCTGAGGAGTTACCGCCCATAAATAGGGACACACTATACACCAGGATGAATAAACTGAGGTTGTTTTGTTTTGTTGTTTTTTATAAGTCCAGCGCTATCATTTTTTTTTTTATCACATATTCCGAATTGGAAGAGTGATTTGGACCCGAATATGCCGCTTAAACATTTTTTCTCCCATGCCTTTGCGATATGCGGGGAACGGAAATATTGCAACTATTTTCCCGCCAAATCCAAACGGGCTAATAAAAGAGCAAGGTAATGCCGTAGCAGATACGTCGGCATACTGTAGGTACGTCCCCAAAATGTTACTGCTATACTCTAATAGCAGCCTGCCCAACGAAGAGTGCGATTAGGGGTGGGTGCGATTTTTGGAAAATTCCTCAGAAATCGTAAAGGGGGGGGGGGATTCAAACATCGAGATACAATTATGTTTTACTAGTGAATCTGATGGGCAGTGTTCATGCAGGCGCATCTAGAGTGCGATTTTCGAATTGTCAGATGGAACGGTTTACTCCTGACAACGCTATATACTATAAATATGTATACTTAAGTAGTCTATCACTAAACTATTTTTAGCCCCAAATCCAAACGGGCTAATGAAGGAGCCAGTTTAATGCAGGAGCATGTACGTCGGTATACTGTAGATACGCCTCCAAAATTTTACCGCTCTACTATAAATGCAACCTGCTCAACGGAGAGCTTGCGTCGGGGTGGGTTCAGACTTGGCAAATTCCACCAAAAACAAAAGCGGAAAATTACTCAAAAAATCAAACATTGAGATAAAAACTTTTTGATGAGTGCACGTGGTTAGCAGTATCCACGCGCAACTAAAGTATAATTGTAATAAGTTTTAGAGTCGACCGTTTACTCCTGGTAGCGTGTAACATTGTTAACGGGTGATATATACATGTATTACTCAAATTCAAACGCACTCTTCTTGACGCCAAATTCAAACGGGTTTATCAAGGAGCATGGCTAATGATGAGCAGGTACAACGATATACCATAGGTACGCCCCAAAGATTCACTGCTCTACTATGAAAGCAACACGCGCGATGGAGAGGGCATACGCCCTCGGATGGTCGAGCCTTTTGGCAAATTCCACCGAAACTCGTAAAAGGGGAAAAATGGAAAATAGTTTGAACACTGCATGTTTTTGGTAGTATATACGGACAACATTAGTTTTAGAGCGGACGGGTAAGCACTCAGCTAGCATTATCGATTGTGATATAGTTATATCGCGATTACAGTTAACTCTATTACAAAGGCGTTAATGACTATAGTGTAGCGATGACGCACTGAAATACTAATTAATTAATTAGCTAAGCGGTCTTTCCTCCGCCATTAAAACTAAAAGATTCTGAATCCGTAACTGAAAGAATATTCAATAAATGCGAAATAACAGAGTCATGGTACATTAATATGATTGACACACTTTTGAGCTACATGTCGATCACGATATAATCAGACACGCCAAATTTCGTGACCATTGAACAGGATTTAGACGTCCTGGGGATTGGGATTAAAATGGACCGGTTATTGCCGCGAAGATTGTAGGCAACATGTACTGTGACCATGGTCTGAGCTATCTAGGAAGTATTTTGGCGAATGTTTGAACATTTTTCATAAACATGGCCAAATTAAACCAAAATATAGAATCATTGAGCAAACAAAAATAAAACAAATACAAACGTCCACTATATAAAACAGTAGACCATCTCTTCTATAATATAGTCTACCCTGGCTGGTATGAATGTTGCAGTTTCATCAAAATAATTTGGGGATTAAGTACCTCTGAGAATTTCCACCGCTTCCTCCATCAACCATTCTAGGTTTATTTTCAATTTTGTTCCAGAAATATGTCTCTTTGTTGTGTAAATCTAATAAACATGCCGGTTATTTCGTATACGTGACTTTTAACCAAATAACGACCGGAGTTTTTGTTATTTGAAAACATAATCTTTTAATTCAAGCTAAAATGGTGCCATGGGGCGTGCCACGATATAGCTTGTTAGCGTATATTACAGCCCCTATTTGTCTAACATACATTATTTGTTTCTATATAGTGTAATATCCGGACGGTTTGGTGGTCTCTGTGCTCGTCACTTGGTACATGCTCATTCATAATTTATAGGTTGCAAAGAAAAATAAGCGATATATCAGGTTATATGAAGAGAGCTGTCGCGTTCTGCTGTTTATGGGGAAGATATTTCAAGACAATTGTTGATGGTCCACCGGTTGGCGATTATCGCAATACGATAGAGGAACACTCCGACGTTCGTACTCAGATCCACCAATTATTTTTACATCGCTTGCCTGTCCTAAGTTTCACGGGAAAATGTCTAATTTGATTTTATTTGTCGTCATATCTGTATTTATCACCCCTTTTATTATTCATTTTCATAAAAATGAAATAAAACAAGCCGAAGATGATATGTTTAAAATGTTTTAAGCATGAAAGTTGTTATCAGAGTACGTTATACTTGTGATAGTTACGCTACGCACACGGTGTTCCCCTATCGTATTGCGGTAATCGCCAACCTGGTCCACCAGGGATTGGTTTAGTCCCAAATGAATGCATGACGCTAACGTGAGGACCAGGGGCAAGAACCTACGTAATAATTTGCTGAATAAATGGCGTAAGGTTTGACGCCTGGTAATTTCATTTTGTGTTTTTCTCTTAAGATTCCAAAAATATCAACAAGCTATATACAAGTGAGTTATCCCAACAATCCATATCGGATACTGCAAAAGACGGATAGTGATCAGATTTGATTTTATGGATAATTTGGCATTGCAATTTCAGAACCACGAACAATGGTGACCGATGTCATTTGAACACTTATATCTTCTCAAAAGTCATATATATATGGGGTGGGATCCATACGAGCTTGCAACAAGATAAATAGCTCTTTCACTATCATTTTGGTCTTGCCGCCATTTTCGAGAAAATTATGACGTGTATGTTCCCCGCTCATATGCGGCAATTAAGTGAATATGTTCACTACACCAGCTGCCAATAGGATCAGTTCTTTGTTAACATCTGGATAACCAATAATAACTACAGGTTTGAAATGACAGGATGGAAATTAATATAATTCCCTGATTTCTGTTCAGAATTAACTTGTCTGTATCGCCTTGAAAATTTATGACTTGCGTCCTCTATATATCGACACAATTTGGTATTCTCGTTCTGGTTAGCTCGTTGACGGCTGATGTTGTCCATGTATGTACAGTTAGCCTCTGTTAGTCTATCTGCCGGCATGTGGATGAAAGGCTGCACATGTTGATACCGTCTTCAAAACATAAGAAACTTTCGATCTATATGTTCCATGTCGAGTTTAAATGAATCGTTAATTTATGACGCTCACGTCGGCACAAACTCCCACGAAAACGTATCACATGTTAACATATCAGAAAGCCAGGATCTATACATAAAACTGTTATACTGTAGATATCGACAAGATCGAATGTTACTAGCCCAAGTAATTTACTTCCAATGCCATTTGTCAAGACAAAGCCGTCTCATATCAGTGGCCGAGCTTGTTGATGAACGTACCAACCGGTCTTATTCAATCAATGAATCACATAAATCTGTATCGCCCATTAAATATCTAAGCGTGGGCAATGTGTAAGTAACATTGCCCTGCCAATAATCGTTTCACTTTTAACGACAAACATTCCTTGCGAGATCCACGATAATTTATTTTTGGTCACATGGAATGTTCTATTCCTGCTGACGATGGGTTTCTACCGGAATATATAATGGCTGCCGTGATATTCGAGCTGTTTTCTCGCAACCGACACCCGAACGCACTTGCAGCATAGTTCCTGAATCGACGTGACAACACGCTATATATGAATGGATTCACGCAACTGTTAGATATCTGCATACATATTGCCACATCGAAGAATTGAGTTCGGTCCTCTACCTCTGGGAAAAGCGAACGCGGAAGTACAAAAAAGAGAAACATCGGCAATAGCAAAGCTAGATAAAAAATAACTACCGCTGCCGTTATCGCGGTCATCTTTGCTGAGACATAAACGCTGTCATTTGATAATTTTCTTTTTAGTTGGTTTTGCTTTTTTAAACCAAACAGTTTACTACAATGGAATATAGTGAGAAAAATGGCCGGTAGTAAATAGTAAATGACAATGTACATAGATTTCGTGCAATCTTCTTCGTGGTTGTCTGGGTGGGAATGTGGCTTCGACAACACGATGTTGACTATTGTTATAAGACACAACGGAACCAGCCATATTATAACCAGCACACGAGTTGTCGATCTTATGTTTATATGAACTCTAGCCCTGAAAGGGTATATTAATACGTAATATCGGATCGCAGCCAATACAACAATATGAAATGACGACACCATTGGTAAAACCATAGTCATTAAGAAAAGCACGTATTTCAATATTTCCGAAGTATGTACATGTATGACGAAACCAGAATAAGCCAGGGAAATAACCAATACGATGAGAAAATCTACAATTGCCAAACTTGCAATAACAACGTATGTTGGATTGTGGAATTGCTTCGTACGTACGATTGTCCAAACCACAATAATGTTCCCAATAAATCCGACTATCCCAATGGCGAAGAGAACATACAAGAACGAGTCGTTTCTTTGGATCCCAGTCATGTGGTCCGGCCATGGGTGAACAGCGCATGCGTTAACACTCGGTGCCATCGAAGAGGTTTCATGGCTCATGTTCTGTGTGTTATTATCTACGAACTTAGTTTTGTTAGTATGTTATTCCAGAAATCACGTGTTTTATTGTCAATTCTCAATCGGAATTCGATCAGAATGATTCAACCTTGGTGGTTGAAAGAGCTGTTGTGAATAACATAACACGTTATCTGTTTCCGAAGAATCGCTGTTGATTTATCAACTGCAACAAGAGTCAAAAAGGTCTACACGAATACCAGTTATGTAAAGATTTGTGTATATTCTTTTAAAAACTCCACGTGGATCATCATAGTTGCACGAAGATTGGCACGAGTTTCTTTCCAATTCAAAGGACTGGTAAACATAATCATAAGACTGACGTTGTAATCAGAGCAGATGGATGTACCCGAATGAACAACTCCTCTTGATCTAATGTTTTTTTGTACTCCGCGAATTCCACATCAGTATTCTATACCGTGGTCGTTATCACGTGCCATGAAGGCAATTCTCCATCATAGAGGTTACATCGTGGGCAGAAAGTTTGCTGTGGTAATTGGTCTTTCATTTCATTGGTTCATTTCTCCTTGCGACTAAATGTATTTCATTAGTATAGTCCATTACGCTAGGTGCAGTTGTGACCAAGATAACAATCATTTCCGGATTTTTTCGATAAACATGTTGCAAAACCCTTCCATTAAGAAAAGTGCGCGTCAGCGCATGCCATGGGGCGCGAAGAAGCAAACAGCAAACCGCACGTTTATAGTTTGGCTTGATTTATCTGCACGTGGTTAAGCGGTCCTGTTAATTTGCTATGATGTTCGCGGTGCATGGGTTCTACTGAATTGCAATCTTGCCGGTGGGGCAAGGCGATACTTTTATGAATGAGTATACCGTTAAGTTGTCTTTCTCGCGGGGTTCGGATAATCTGATGATATCGATGCATAATCCGAATTTACGTTCCCAAATTTATTTGGCTTCGGTTGAAAAAAATATTTGATTCGAATCGAGGAACCCACCCATCAAAGCTAAGAGTGATTAGATATCCATTTTTGAAATTTGTTATTGTTCGAAATGTGTACTTATTTGTGGCCTGGTAAAAAAAATCGTTAAACCGACGGTCTCGGACAAAACTGCGGATGAAGATGGATAACTCTCAAATCAAGTGGTAATACGGCAAAATGTCGTCATAATGAGGTGATAATATGGCCATATATTTAAATATTTAAAGATATATATGGTCATATATGTTCATGAATGATTAATACACACATTGGTTTGTTCTCAAATCGCTCCGAACAGCCAAACACCACGAACAATACAACATTAAATAAATAACTGTACTTTTTCTCAACAGCATCATTTTGTCATACCAGCGCAATGGTATTTCAACAGCACCTACCAAAATCATAGAAAATTATGGGGACCACTTAATCAGACATATGTGACCCGCCATATCAAATCCAGTCGTAAGTCGGGATTTTTGTTACCCTGTGCCAATGCATTCTCTTATATATGCGAGTCGACCATAGGTCGCCTCGCATATATAAGAGAATGCATTGGCCTAACAATTTTTTATCTTTTTTTTTAAATAAATGTTTCTTACAATTTTTAGGACAAAAAAAAACATCCATTACCCTGCAGGGAGACCCACACATTTATAGAAGCATTTAGAAGAGTGTCGTCTGCTCCTGTTTGTCTGGGGCTCTGTATGGGTGAAATTATAAAAATTTTAAAGAATACAAGAACAAATTATTAAAATTGTAAAAAAAAAAGTTAGGCCAATGCATTCTCTTATATATGCGAGGCGACCTATGGTCTACTCGCATATATAAGAGAATGCATTGGCACAGGGTAAAAACAATCCCGACTTACGACTGGATTTTATATGGCGGGTCACATATTATCGTTGCTTTAGTTGCTATGAGATATCACGACGTTGTCAGTTTTACTGGTGGAACGCAGACCGCATACGGTTAATTTCACATGGAACTCATTCCTCTACGTGTAGCAATCGCCGACCCCGGATAGCAACTCACAACATTTCTCAGATACACTAATCAGGTTATAAATCCGCGGTCATCTGGATTAGAACCAACTTCGCCATCGCTTATGTTGGCCTATAATGCACCAAGTTCATTACCTGCCGATCAACTGGGGTCTCATTGTCGCTCAGCTATAGTTTACTCTCAAATAGTCTATTTCTGTTTTTCTAAAATAAACTAGAAGCGCTAATTTCAAAATTAGGTTACAATATTTTTCAAAAAATTACAAATCGTCACTTGATTTGTGACAAAGGGTTGCCTTCTGTCGATGCTGATTCTGTGAGAAATGTTACTACGGCGATTGACATAACAGTTCAAAGGTACTCAATCCGATCAGACGGTTATTATACTTCCATGGTGTAACCAAGGAAGTATATTGTTTTTCTATTGGGGTAGTTTTCTGATTATTTGGAAATACTTAGAAACTAATGCAATAGGAACGCGAAATCTCTAGCGAATGTAGGCATCTAAGGTCTACTAAAAATAAAGGTATCCGCATATCGGTCAAATGTTTCTTGACGGAGTTACCACCCTTTTTCGATTATTTTTTATTATTATTTGTTATTATACTCGACACTTTTGCAACGCCTTAATATCTGAAAGTATGGGGAGTATCGAACTGAAAGTTTGTACGTATTTGGGGTCAATGAGTTCTAACCTATCGGCATACAGGAAATTATAAGGAGCAGAGCATCGAAAATTGGACCGTATATGCACACCTCGATATGCCCTACTGCCCACGGGCATCACAACTTGTGTCCGCGCTTTCCCTGAGGAGTTACCGCCCATAAATAGGGACACACTATACACCAGGATGAATAAACTGAGGTTGTTTTGTTTTGTTGTTTTTTATAAGTCCAGCGCTATCATTTTTTTTTATCACATATTCCGAATTGGAAGAGTGATTTGGACCCGAATATGCCGCTTAAACATTTTTTCTCCCATGCCTTTGCGATATGCGAGGAACGGAAATATTGCAACTATTTTCCAGCCAAATCCAAACGGGCTAATAAAAGAGCAAGGTAATGCCGTAGCAGATACGTCGGCATACTGTAGGTACGTCCCCAAAATGTTACTGCTATACTCTAATAGCAGCCTGCCCAACGAAGAGTGCGATTAGGGGTGGGTGCGATTTTTGGAAAATTCCTCAGAAATCGTAAAGGGGGGGGGGATTCAAACATCGAGATACAATTATGTTTTACTAGTGAATCTGATGGGCAGTGTTCAGGCGCATCTAGAGTGCGATTTTCGAATTGTCAGATGGAACGGTTTACTCCTGACAACGCTATATACTATAAATATGTATACTTAAGTAGTCTATCACTAAACTATTTTTAGCCCCAAATCCAAACGGGCTAATGAAGGAGCCAGTTTAATGCAGGAGCATGTACGTCGGTATACTGTAGATACGCCTCCAAAATTTTACCGCTCTACTATAAATGCAACCTGCTCAACGGAGAGCTTGCGTCGGGGTGGGTTCAGACTTGGCAAATTCCACCGAAAACAAAAGCGGAAAATTACTCAAAAAATCAAACATTGAGATAAAAACTTTTTGATGAGTGCACGTGGTTAGCAGTATCCACGCGCAACTAAAGTATAATTGTAATACGTTTTAGAGTCGACCGTTTACTCCTGGTAGCGTGTAACATTGTTAACGGGTGATATATATTACTCAAATTCAAACGCACTCTTCTTGACGCCAAATTCAAACGGGTTTATCAAGGAGCATGGCTAATGCATGAGCAGGTACAACGATATACCATAGGTACGCCCCAAAGATTCACTGCTCTACTATGAAAGCAACATGCGCGATGGAGAGCGCATACGCCCTCGGATGGTCGAGCCTTTTGGCAAATTCCACCGAAACTCGTAAAAGGGGAAAAATGGAAAATAGTTTGAACACTGCATGTTTTTGGTAGTATATACGGACAACATTAGTTTTAGAGCGGACGGGTCGGCACTCAGCTAGCATTATCGATTGTGATATAGTTATCTCGCGATTACAGTTAACTCTATTACAAAGGCGTTAATGACTATAGTGTAGCGATGACGCACTGAAATACTAATTAATTAATTAGCTAAGCGGTCTTTCCTCCGCCATTAAAACTAAAAGATTCTGAATCCGTAACTGAAAGAATATTCAATAAATGCGAAATAACAGAGTCATGGTACATTAATATGATTGACACACTTTTGAGCTACATGTCGATCACGATATAATCAGACCCGCCAAATTTCGTGACCATTGAACAGGATTTAGACGTCCTGGGGATTGGGATTAAAATGGACCGGTTATTGCCGCGAAGATTGTAGGCAACATGTACTGTGACCATGGTCTGAGCTATCTAGGAAGTATTTTGGCGAATGTTTGAACATTTTTCATAAACATGGCCAAATTAAACCAAAATATAGAATCATTGAGCAAACAAAAATAAAACAAATACAAACGTCCACTATATAAAACAGTAGACCATCTATTCTATAATATAGTCTACCCTGGCTGGTATGAATGTTGCAGTTTCGTCAAAATAATTTTGGGATTAAGTACCTCTGAGAATTTCCACCGCTTCCTCCATCAACCATTCTAGGTTTATTTTCAATTTTGTTCCAGAAATATGTCTCTTTGTTGTGTAAATCTAATAAACATGCCGGTTATTTCGTATACGTGACTTTTAACCAAATAACGACCGGAGTTTTTGTTATTTGAAAACATAATCTTTTAAAGGCACGTGAGGCCTTAGTTGTCGAAAATATTCATATTTGTTCCAACACCGTAAACAGAAAAACATTAAAACGCATACAGTTTCGTTCATATATACCATGACCATCGCGTAAACAGCATGTTATCATAAAGATTTACTATATTTTACCTAAGCAAGAGCCTGCTTGTGTTACAGAAGACAACACAATGCTGCTGGCTAATCACACACAAATGGCATAAACGCTCTTTATTCGTTCCATATTAGGAATTCACCCACAAAGAACGCTCTTTATGTTTACCATCATAATATAAACAAACACCAGAAAAGTAACTTTTTATGCTTTTGTTTACATAACAATGGTCAAAAATATGACAATAACATACTGTTTATGCGATATTTCTTATTTGTATACGGACAAAGTCTGTCTACATTTTGTTGTTCTTTCTGTTTGTGGCGGTTTTTGACGGGTGGAAATATTTTCACAGCATACCCACCGCCAAGGCCAACCGTACCTTTAATTCAAGCTAAAATGGTGCCATGGGGCGTGCCACGATATAGCTTGTTAGCGTATATTACAGCCCCTATTTGTCTAACATGCATTATTTGTTTCCATATAGTGTAATATCCGGACGGTTTGGTGGTCTCTGTGCTCGTCACTTGGTACATGCTCATTCATAATTTATAGGTTGCAAAGAAAAATAAGCGATATATCAGGTTATATGAAGAGAGCTGTCGCGTTCTGCTGTTTATGGGGAAGATATTTCAAGACAAATGTTGATGGTCCACCGGTTGGCGATTATCGCAATACGATAGAGGAACACTCCGACGTTCGTACTCAGATTTCACCAATTATTTTTACATCGCTTGCCTGTCCTAAGTTTCACGGAAAATGTCTAATTTGATTTTATTTGTCGTCATATCTGTATTTATCACCCCTTTTATTATTCATTTTCATAAAAATGAAATAAAACAAGCCGAAGATGATATGTTTAAAATGTTTTAAGCATGAAAGTTGTTATCAGAGTACGTTATACTTGTGATAGTTACGCTACGCACACGGTGTTCCCCTATCGTATTGCGATAATCGCCAACCTGGTCCACCAGGGATTGGTTTAGTCCCAACTGAATGCATGACGCTAACGTGAGGACCAGGGGCAAGAACCTACGTAATAATTTGCTGAATAAATGGCGTAAGGTTTGACGCCTGGTAATTTCATTTTGTTTTTTTCTCTTAAGATTCCAAAAATATCAACAAGCTATATACTAGTGAGTTATCCCAACAATCCATATCGGATACTGCAAAAGACGGATAGTGATCAGATTTGATTTTATGGATAATTTGGCATTGCAATTTCAGAACCACGAACAATGGTGACCGATGTCATTTGAACACTTATATCTTCTCAAAAGTCATATATATATATGGGGTGGGATCCATACGAGCTTGCAACAAGATAAATAGCTCTTTCACTATCATTTTGGTCTTGCCGCCATTTTCGAGCAAATTATGACGTGTATGTTCCCCGCTCATATGCGGCAATTAAGTGAATATGTTCACTACACCAGCTGCCAATAGGATCAGTTCTTTGTTAACATCTGGATAACCAATAATAACTACAGGTTTGAAATGACAGGATGGAAATTAATATAATTCCCTGATTTCTGTTCAGAATTAACTTGTCTGTATCGCCTTGAAAATTTACAATTGGGTTCTTACTGGCAACATAGGTTAACTAACGGTGATATGAGGAAACAAAACATTCTCTTTATTTAATCTGGTTGAAGTTAGTAATACAGGTAACACATTTCACCAGAAGTTCATAAATCCCATTTTAACCAAAATACACCAGAAGGTACACCGAGTATTTGCTTCAGTCGGGATGGTCGGCTGACAATCAGAATAACAAAGACCGAATTGTTTACTCACACTCGCCAGGAAAAATATCTTGTAGTCAACATCTAAATATCTACAGGTATGACTTGCGTCCTCTATATATCGACACAATTTGGTATTCTCGTTCTGGTTAGCTCGTTGACGGCTGATGTTGTCCATGTATGTACAGTTAGCCTCTGTTAGTCTATCTGCCGGCATGTGGATGAAAGGCTGCACATGTTGATACCGTCTTCAAAACATAAGAAACTTTCGATCTATATGTTCCATGTCGAGTTTAAATGAATCGTTGATTTATGACGCTCACTTCGGCACAAACTCCCACGAAAACGTATCACATGTTAACATATCAGAAAGCCAGGATCTATACATAAAACTGTTATACTGTAGATATCGACAAGATCGAATGTTACTAGCCCAAGTAATTTACTTCCAATGCCATTTGTCAAGACACAGCCGTCTCATATCAGTGGCCGAGCTTGTTGATGAACGTACCAACCGGTCTTATTCAATCAATGAATCACACAAATCTGTATCGCCCATTAAATATCTAAGCGTGGGCAATGTGTAAGTAACATTGCCCTGCCAATAATCGTTTCACTTTTAACGACAAACATTCCTCGCGAGATCCACGATAATTTATTTTTGGTCACATGGAATGTTCTATTCCTGCTGACGATGGGTTCTACCGGAATATATAATGGCTGCCGTGATATTCGAGCTGTTTTCTCGCAACCGACACCCGAACGCACTTGCAGCATAGTTCCTGAATCGACGTGACAACACGCTATATATGAATGGATTCACGCAACTGTTAGATATCTGCATACATATTGCCACATCGAAGAATTGAGTTCGGTCCTCTACCTCTGGGAAAAGCGAACGCGGGGGTACAAAAAAGAGAAACATCGGCAATAGCAAAGCTAGATAAAAAATAACTACCGCTGCCGTTATCGCGGTCATCTTTGCTGAGACATAAACGCTGTCATTTGATAATTTTCTTTTTAGTTGGTTTTGCTTTTTTAAACCAAACAGTTTACTACAATGGAATATAGTGAGAAAAATGGCCGGTAGTAAATAGTAAATGACAATGTACATAGATTTCGTGCATTCTTCTTCGTGGTTGTCTGGGTGGGAATGTGGCTTCGACAACACGATGTTGACTATTGTTATAAGACACAACGGAACCAGCCATATTATAACCAGCACACGAGTTGTCGATCTTATGTTTATATGAACTCTAGCCCTGAAAGGGTATATTAATACGTAATATCGGATCGCAGCCAATACAACAATATGAAATGACGACACCATTGGTAAAACCATAGTCATTAAGAAAAGCACGTATTTCAATATTTCCGAAGTATGTACATGTATGACGAAACCAGAATAAGCCAGGGAAATAACCAATACGATGAGAAAATCTACAATTGCCAAACTTGCAATAACAACGTATGTTGGATTGTGGAATTGCTTCGTACGTACGATTGTCCAAACCACAATAATGTTCCCAATAAATCCGACTATCCCAATGGCGAAGAGAACATACAAGAACGAGTCGTTTCTTTTGGATCCCAGTCATGTGGTCCGGCCATGGGTGAACAGCGCATGCGTTAACACTCGGTGCCATCGAAGAGGTTTCATGGCTCATGTTCTGTGTGTTATTATCTACGAACATAGTTTTGTTAGTATGTTATTCCAGAAATCACGTGTTTTATTGTCAATTCTCAATCGGAATTCGATCAGAATGATTCAACCTTGGTGGTTGAAAGAGCTGTTGTGAATAACATAACACCTTATCTGTTTCCGAAGAATCGCTGTTGATTTATCAGCTGCAACAAGAGTCAAAAAGGTCTACACGAATACCAGTTATGTAAAGATTTGTGTATATTCTTTTAAAAACTCCACGTGGATCATCATAGTTGCACGAAGATTGGCACGAGTTTCTTTCCAATTCAAAGGACTGGTAAACATAACCATAAGACTGACGTTGTAATCAGAGCAGATGGATGTACCCGAATGAATAATTCCTCTTGATCGAATGTTTTTTTGTACTCCGCGAAATCCACATCAGTATTCTATACCGTGGTCGTCATCACGTGCCATGTAGGCAATTCTCTATCATAGAGGTTACATCGTGGGCAGAAAGTTTGCTGTGGTAATTGGTCTTTCATTTCATTGGTTCATTTCTCCTTGCGGCTAAATGTATTCCATTAGTATAGTCCATTACGATAGGTGCAGTTGTGACCAAGATAACAATCATTTCCGGAATTTTTTCGATAAACATGTTGCAAAACCCTTCCATTAAGAAAAGTGCGCGTCTGCGCATGCCATGGGGCGCGAAGAAGCAATCAGCAAACCGCAATGAGCCATGGGGCGCGAAGAAGCAAACAGCAAACCGCGTATGAGTCTTGGAGTCATGAGAAGAGTAAGTTAATTTCTTTCTAGAACCACCATGACAAAAATCTTTATTCTACACTCATTATTCCACATCTAACATATTGTAGTGCCATTTGGAGCGCAACAACGAAAAATTACCTTGAGGCTGTTCTAAACAAAATCAGAATTAATGATATTGCAACTTTAACAAGAAGTTTATAGTTTGGCTTGATTTATCTGCACGTGGTTAAAGGCACGTGAGGCCTTAGTTGTCCAAAATATTCATATTTGTTCCAATCACCGTAAACAGAAAAACATTAAAACGCATACAGTTTCGTTCATATATACCATGACCATCGCGTAAACAGCATGTTATCATAAAGATTTACTATATTTTACCTAAGCAAGAGCCTGATTGTGTTACAGAAGACAACACAATGCTGCTGGCTAATCACACACAAATGGCATAAACGCTCTTTATTCGTTCCATATTAGGAATTCACCCACAAAGAACGCTCTTTATGTTTACCATCATAATATAAACAAACACCAGAAAAGTAACTTGTTATGCTTTTGTTTACATAACAATGGTAAAAAAATGACAATAATATACTGTTTATGCGATATTTCTTATTTGTATACGGACAAAGTCTGTCTACATTTTGTTGTTCTTTCTGTTTGTGGCGGTTTTTGACGGGTGGAAATATTTTCACAGCATACCCACCGCCAAGGCCAACCGTACCTTTAAGCGGTCCTGTTAATTTGCTATGATGTTCGCGGTGCATGGGTTCTACTGAATTGCAATCTTGCCGGTGGGGCAAGGCGATACTTTTATGAATGAGTATACCGTTAAGTTGTCTTTCTCGCGGGGTTCGGATAATCTGATGATATCGATGCATAATCCGAATTTACGTTCCCAAATTTATTTGGCTTCGGTTGAAAAAAATATTTGATTCGAATCGAGGGTGGCATCAAAGCTAAGAGTGATTAGATATCCATTTTTGAAATTTGTTATTTTTCGAAATGTGTACTTATTTGTGGCCTGGTAAAAAAAATCGTTAAACCGACGGTCTCGGACAAAACTGCGGATGAAGATGGATAACTATCAAATCAAGTGGTAATACGGCCAAATGTCGTCATAATGAGGTGATAATACGGCCATATATTTAAATATTTAAAGATATATATGGTCATATATGTGCATGAATGATTAATACACACATTGGTTTGTTCTCAAATCGCTCCGAACAGCCAAACACCACGAACAATACAACATTAAATAAATAACTGTACTTTTTCTCAACAGCATCAGTTTGTCATACCAGCGCAATGGTATTTCAACAGCACCTACCAAAATCATAGAAAATTATGGGGACCACTTAATCAGACATATGTGACCCGCCATATCAAATCCAGTCGTGCCAATAGGTCGCCTCGCATATATAAGAGAATGCATTGGCCTAACAATATTTTATCATTTTTTTAAAATAAATGATTCTTAGGACATAAAATAAAAAAAACATCCATTACCCTGCAGGGAGACCCACACATTTATAGAAGCATATAGAAGAGTGTCGTCTGCTCATGTTTGTCTGGGGCTCTGTATGGGTGAAATTATAATTTTTTTTTAAAGAATACAAGAACAAATTATTAAAATTGTAAAAAAATTGTTAGGCCAATGCATTCTCTTATATATATATATGCGAGGCGACCTATGGTCGACTCGCATATATAAGAGAATGCATTGGCACAGGGTAAAAACAATCCCGACTTACGACTGGATTTGATATGGCGGGTCACATATTATCGTTGCTTTAGTTGCTATGAGATATCACGACGTTGTCAGTTTTACTGGTGGAACGCAGACCGCATACGGTTAATTTCACATGGAACTCATTCCTCTACGTGTAGCAATCACCGACCCCGGAAAGCAACTCACAACATTTCTCAGATACACTAATCAGGTTATAAATCCGCGGTCATCTGGATTAGAACCAACTTCGCCATCGCTTATGTTGGCCTATAATGCACCAAGTTCCTTACCTGCCGATCAACTGGGGTCTCATTGTCGCTCAGCTATAGTTTACTCTCAAATAGTCTATTTCTGTTTTTCTAAAATAAACTAGAAGCGCTAATTTCAAAATTAGGTTACAATATTTCTCAAAAAATTACAAATCGTCACTTGATTTGTGACAAAGGGTTGCCTTCTGTCGATGCTGATTCTGTGAGAAATGTTACTACCGCGATTGACATAACAGTTCAAAGGTACTCAATCCGATCAGACGGTTATTATACTTACATGGTGTAACCAAGGAAGTATATTGTTTTTCTATTGGGTATAGTTTTCTGATTATTTGGAAATACTTAGAAACTAATGCAATAGGAACGCGAAATCTCTAGCGAATGTAGGCATCTAAGGTCTACTAAAAATAAAGGTATCCGCATATCGGTCAAATGTTTCTTGACGGAGTTACCGCCCTTTTTCGATTATTTATTATTATTATTTGTTATTATACTCGACACTTTTGCAACGCCTCAATATCTGAAAGTATGGGGAGTATCGAACTGAAAGTTTGTACGTATTTGGGTCAATGAGTTCTAACCTATCGGCATACAGGAAATTATAAGGAGCAGAGCATCGAAAATTAGACCGTATGCACGCCTCGATATGCCCTACTGCCCATGGGCATCACAACTTGTGTCCGCGCTTTCCCTGAGGAGTTACCGCCCATAAATAGGGACACACTATACACCAGGATGAATAAACTGAGGTTGTTTTGTTTGGTTGTTTTTTTATAAGTCCAGCGCTATAATTTTTTTTATCACATATTCCGAATTGGAAGAGTGATTTGGACCCGAATATGCCGCTTAAACATTTTTTCTCCCATGCCTTTGCGATATGCGGGGAACGGAAATATTGCAACTATTTTCCCGCCAAATCCAAACGGGCTAATAAAAGAGCAAGGTAATGCCGTAGCAGATACGTCGGCATACTGTAGGTACGTCCCCAAAATGTTACTGCTATACTCTAATAGCAGCCTGCCCAACGAAGAGTGCGATTAGGGGTGGGTGCGATTTATGGAAAATTCCTCAGAAATCGTAAAGGGGGGGGGGGGGGATTCAAACATCGAGATACAATTATGTTTTACTAGTGAATCTGATGGGCAGTGTTCAGGCGCATCTAGAGTGCAATTTTCGAATTGTCAGATGGAACGGTTTACTCCTGACAACGCTATATACTATAAATATGTATACTTAAGTAGTCTATCACTAAACTATTTTTAGCCCCAAATCCAAACGGGCTAATGAAGGAGCCAGTTTAATGCAGGAGCATGTACGTCGGTATACTGTATATACGCCTCTACTATAAATGCAACCTGCTCAACGGAGAGCTTGCGTCGGGGTGGGTTCAGACTTGGCAAATTCCACCGAAAACAAAAGCGGAAAATTACTCAAAAAATAAAACATTGAGATAAAAACTTTTTGATGAGTGCACGTGGTTAGGTTACACTGGTGTAAATATTTCCCATAGGCTTCAATGTTAACGTTTGTTGATCTGCATCAGAGGTCAAATGGAAACTGTTCAAACTGCCTTCGGATTATGTGAGCTTGACATCTGTGGAAACTTTCCCAATAAAAAAATCAACACCGTCTAGCAGGGAATCCACTTCAAATTTTCGTTTTTTCATGACTAGGGTCAGTTCCGCACTAAAAAAATATTGTCATTTTTTCAATCACACTTAAAATTTCTAAACAGCCACAACAGACTTCACCTTTAATGAATGGGCCTCTTGGCAAATGAAGTTTGTGGGAGAATGATTCCTTGAATTTTTGTCAACAGTTTACATTTAATTCATGCAACCAATCACAGCCCAGAGTGTTTTAACTGTGAAACTCTATACTCCTCCCGCAACCGCAGGGGGAGCTGGCTATAGTATTTACACCAGTGTAACCTAAAGGGCCATGTGGCCTTTCTTCATATTTTTTGTGCATAACCCATTGTGAACCTTGATATATACCTATAATTATTAAACTGATGTTGTTTTAAAAAAATGTGTTTTTAATGCCATGTGACCCTTTAATTGGAACCCACCCAATAATACACCCATTCAGAATAAAAAGCCAAAATGCAGGTTGGATTTGAGTTTAATTTAATAATATGAGGCATCTAATAAAGCATGAGAAGTTATACCACATTCATTTGATCAGGTTTTCACTTGGCTTTCATCTGTTGTGTCCCATGAATTTAATTTCTCCACAGGAACAGATATGCACAGGTTTCATTTAACCCTATGCAAATCAGCTGCAGATTCACACAAAAAATGCCTTTACTTTGAAAAATAAATAGTGTGGAGGGTTCATTAGTCAGTAAACTTGGCATAATTTTGAAGAACAATTACTACTTGTCCCAAAATCAGAAAAATTAAGTGGAAAATTATTTAAACAATGAGCTCAGACAAGGGTGTTTTAACCCTGGGTCAGGTGAATTTTCCTGATTGAAAATGGTGCTAAAATTTGTAATGTCTGCTGCAATCCCAATTAGAAGGAATCCTTAATCTATTGTCTCACAGTATCAAATGTCGTTAACTAACATTGGACAGGGGGTGCCAATGATGAGGTTATAATGACAACATGTTCCTTCAGCTGATAAAGTAGTAATATATCAACAGATAAGATGGCAGACATTTTCAAGCATCATTAATTTCAAAACTCCTTAAAAGCAAGGTGCTGATCTCAGAACGGTTAGTTGTCATCATTTCTCGAGACAAATATCATTTCTCATTGTAAAAATTCTGGAAGTTGTATATTCGCGAGAAGAATTTTCCAAATTAATGCTGTTAATGTGACAGAGTTGTTGAGTGGATTTTGGAATTTGTGAGGACTGTGAGACAATGAAGTTTACATTTGATAATCCCCTCAGATTCAAACCAGGACACAAACAGTTGTATAAAGCCAAGCGAGAACCATATGTGGATAACAGAGTAGTGAAACATTTACGCAAAAGAACGATCATTACATCACTGGACATTCTCGAAAAGCCAATCTCTGTGAGAGCACATCAAACTCGGTCTGCTGCAAACAGTCTTAATCCAAGAGGGAAGGGTCAATCTGACAACAAAGAGCCTGAAAGAAAAAATGAAAGGTAAACATCTCTCACAATATTCCATACAACAAACAATGTTATATGCATGTTCTTTTCATCATATAGATAAGAAATAGGGGGGGGGGGGGTATGCAATTCAGCATTATAATATCAATAAACTAAACATATATTTGATCTTCTCAAATCAAGTGTATGACTTTAAAATCTTTTTTCAAAATCTTGGCTGTGTCCTCCTGCATGACAACAAAAATTAATTTGACATGCCCCCATCCCTCTGTGTGCAGGAAATGATTTGAAAACTGTACCCTGAGTCAAAACACAGGTTTTCAGCCTAATAATTTGCAGATAGAGTTACTCCCCTTATTCTGTTCATATGAATTGGGTCACTAATTGCAAACAGCACAGGTATAACATTGCTTTGCATGCAGATATATATAAATTAAATTGCAGCACTGTGAGTGCTTTAGTTTACTATTCATTCAAAGGACTGTTTGGAGCAGGCAGTGTTTTTAAAGAAAAAAAATATCTCACAGTTAGACCGATATGTATGTACCTTTAATATATATGGTTCAAAGAGTAAAATTTAGGATTTTACTTTTTAATTTTCAGAAATGATAGCCCAGACAAGAGATGTGTCAGTGGTTGGCAATGCGAATGCGGATCAAACAGGGTGGTCAATATACGCCGAAATGCGATGATGTGGAACTCTTCCTTCGAAAAACATAGGGCATATAAACCCACGTGTACAGGATTCCTATACTGGGACATGAACGCTGAGGAAATTCGTGGAATTGGATGTAGAGAGAAAATGATTTGCACGTGTTGTGATTTTAGATCTGAAATTTTCAACCTGTATGATGAAATTATAACAGGGAACCCTGGCAGGAGACCAGCAAAACCAAATGTTGGACTTTCAGTCGGATTATCTAAAACACCCATTGCAGCAGGAGGATTCAGACGCATATGTGCAAGTGCTAATATTCCCCCGCCAGCCGAAAAGTCAATTCAGAGCACAGGAAATAAAAGTTTACCAAAAATTGAGGAAATAAATAAAAAGGATCTCCGAGAAAGACGTTCGAAACTCATACATAAACAACAAACTGATGGAAAGAAGAGTCCACATATCATCGACGCACAGGCAGATGGACTTTATAATAATCCGATTTATTCTGGGTGTGGCAGAAACCCATTTCAACCAAGCACTCAAGTTATATACAGTGTTGTTGAAAATCTAACGCCGTCACATGACATTATTGGACTTGTGGTGCACAACAAGCTTTGTTCGAAACGCAAACACCTGAACAAATGTGATAATCACACATGTGGGAAAGACTGTTTCGCAACGATTCCATTTGAGAAGAGCATCGGCGATGAGAGAACATGGGCGAAAGAAGCATTTGGTGAAATGAAAACCAATAGCAATATCGAGATTGGTCACCTTGTTACTGATCCCGATGCAGAGGGCTTCAAAGGCTGTGAGGATCTCTATGACGAAGGAGCAACAGCGACCAGACCAACTCATCAACTGGACTCAGCTCATGTGTCGAGAAGCCATCGGAAATTCATCAAAAACCATAAGACGCTGCCAACTCTCATCGCTGGACCTGACCTAAAAAGCAAATCAAAACTGATAAATAAACTCGCAATGAACATTTCTGATCGATGTCAGGGTGAATTGACATCTGCGGGAAAGCATTTCAAAGCCAACGCTGAAGGAATGAAGAAACATTTACTGAATGTGAAAGAAGCAATAGTGAAGTGTTTCCAAAACTCCCATGTTATGTGTAAAAAATACTCATATCTGTGCAAGGGAACGAAAAAATCCAACTGGATCGTTAAAAATGAAACTGTGCTAGGACCCAAATTTACGATCAATAAAACTTCGGACTGTTCGGATATTCTCACGGAGTGTGTTGACTACAGACTGTGTCCACAAATGATTGACAAGACTTTTCTTGGCATGAACACGCAAAAAGCCGAGGCATTCAACAGAGCAATTCGGGTATCTCTGCCCAAAAATGTGACATTTACCCGAAATGTTAGTGGGCGTGCACATTCAGCTTGCCATTCCACAAATGTAGGCTGTGGGAATTCCATATCTGTGTTGTGTAAAGAACTTGATTGTGAGATTCACCCAAGATCAAAAGTGTCCAAAAGACTTGCAGCAGTGCAGAAGGCTGGAAATGACTTGAGATCATATAAAATGACCAAAAAGTCCAAACGGGCAAGAGTGGACAGGAGGGCAAAGTTATATGCTCTCTACGACAAACATAGTGAGGAAATTGCCTATCAGAAGGATATCATGATTCCACCTGAAGCATGTCCCAAACAGTTAAAGGAACACACATACACTAAGTCATCCAAGTGGAAAAGGGTTAAACCAAGGAGGTGAAATGTACCTTTCTCTTTAACTCAAATCAGACAAAAGGGTCTATGTGCCCTAGTGCAATATTTCTGTCCCTCGCAATGGCGTCGTTCAACATTTTTTTCATGGCTTTCCATAACAATGTGGTCGGGATTTACACATGTCTTCCTATGGCATATGTGACTAAGTTCGAGGCTGCCATGGGTAATAGGCGGGTGGAGACATCGCGAGTCTGTGTTTTATGACGAATGCTATTCGGTGGACACCCCAATCCTTTCTCGGCTGACCGGGCTCAGAATTATAACTCGAAGGGAACTTGACATATAAATATCCATAACCGTCCTTTCTTGTCCGACCTGTCCAAACGCGACAGTCGAACAACCCCTCAAATCTCGATTTTTCGGATAATTTCGCATTGTAAAAATCATAAAATTGACTCTCCTCCATGTTTATTCACTTGTATGACTTAAATGTGTGTTTAAAAATTGGATTTGGGACATGCTATCAGGAACTGGATAAATACCTTTAGGTTACACTGGTGTAAATATTTCCCATAGGCTTCAATGTTAACGTTTGTTGATCTGCATCAGAGGTCAAATGGAAACTGTTCAAACTGCCTTCGGATTATGTGAGCTTGACATCTGTGGAAACTTTCCCAATAAAAAAATCAACACCGTCTAGCAGGGAATCCACTTCAAATTTTCGTTTTTTCATGACTAGGGTCAGTTCCGCACTAAAAAAATATTGTCATTTTTTCAATCACACTTAAAATTTCTAAACAGCCACAACAGACTTCACCTTTAATGAATGGGCCTCTTGGCAAATGAAGTTTGTGGGAGAATGATTCCTTGAATTTTTGTCAACAGTTTACATTTAATTCATGCAACCAATCACAGCCCAGAGTGTTTTAACTGTGAAACTCTATACTCCTCCCGCAACCGCAGGGGGAGCTGGCTATAGTATTTACACCAGTGTAACCGTTAGCAGTATCCACGCGCAACTAAAGTATAATTGTAATAAGTTCTAGAGTCGACCGTTTACTCCTGGTAGCGTGTAACATTGTTAACGGGTGATATATATTACTCAAATTCAAACGCACTCTTCTTGACGCCAAATTCAAACGGGTTTATCAAGGAGCATGGCTAATGCATGAGCAGGTACAACGATATACCATGGGTACGCCCCAAAGATTCACTGCTCTACTATGAAAGCAACATGCGCGATGGAGAGCGCATACGCCCTCGGATGGTCGAGCCTTTTGGCAAATTCCACCGAAACTCGTAAAAGGGGAAAAATGGAAAATAGTTTGAACACTGCATGTTTTTGGTAGTATATACGGACAACATTAGTTTTAGAGCGGACGGGTCGGCACTCAGCTAGCATTATCGATCGTGATATAGTTATCTCGCGATTACAGTTAACTCTATTACAAAGGCGTTAATGACTATAGTGTAGCGATGACGCACTGAAATACTAATTAATTAATTAGCTAAGCGGTCTTTCCTCCGCCATTAAAACTAAAAGATTCTGAATCCGTAACTGAAAGAATATTCAATAAATGCGAAATAACAGAGTCATGGTACATTAATATGATTGACACACTTTTGAGCTACATGTCGATCACGATATAATCAGACACGCCAAATTTCGTGACCATTGAACAGGATTTAGACGTCCTGGGGATTGGTTATAATTAGCCCTAAAATGTATCCCTAACGAATAACAAGAACTATTTGGCTGGGGTTAATGGTGGCTCAGCTGGTCAGGACCATGATGCATTAGACTGTCATTAATAATCCACGCTGGGTCGAACCAAATGACATAAACCTTTGGAATATATATCTTATTTAGAAATGTCAATGCAAGTCCGCCATCAGATCACAAAGCACCAATATGCATTCGCATGAAGAGTAACACACATATACGCATAACACACATGGAATGGGATACCGTGGAAGTATATCTGATTCCATGGAATCTGACCTCTAGTTCCTAGATATTTTGCCTTTTCTGCGATGTTTAGTTTCTGATGGTGTAGGTAGTTACTAGGGTTGTGGTAATCGTAATCAGTAATCGTAATCAAAGTAATCGATTACAAAATTTGGAGTAATCGTCTGTAATCAGTAATCATGACATTTCTTGATTACAAGTAATCGTAGTCAATTACTTTCAAATGTATCTGTAATCATGATTACATTTTGATTACTTTTTGATTACTTTTACTAAAATATCCATATGGATGGCTACTGGATACTCATAGTCTCATACTGTGGAGTGTGTAAAGACACAAACAACTGTTAACAACATATTAGAAAGTTAGTACAATTTTGTCATGTGTTATGTTAGTGGTACAGTGTGTATGTACATTCTGGCAATGGACACAGATAACAACACAAAATTGTTGAGTACAGCATCAATGGCAATAAACTTGTGATACAGACAATGAAATGTTCTAATGTGAATAAATAGGCTAGCCAACTTCATTTATGAATAAATGGAATTGGGACTGCTGCATACAATGACTGTAGAGTCACACTGACACAATATGGCTAATTAAGTGAACAAAGCAGGTGTGATGTACATTGGTAGACCTTAAAATTAGCTGGTTTGTCATTTACTGCACTCATGGAGTTAAGCCTTATTTATCCTCATCAGGATTAACAAAGGATGACCATCAAATAAATACTAGTGCTATCTTCATTGTGTTGGGTATTGAATCTAACAAAACATGCAAATAATTTATAATTGTTTCTGGTGATATTTTCATAAATATTATGCGTTAGTTTGAATGCATGTAAGAAAATTAAAAATATATAAAAATATATTTACATAATGTATTCCCAATAAGTTAGTTAGCATTATTGCGCATGTGCGGGAAATGAGCATGGCGGCTGTAAATTTGCTCCGATTTCAATTTACTTTCTAAGTTAAAATCCGTAGTCATCTGAAGATCTGGATCAACATTTAAAACTCTAAAGATACGATAAGTATAATTTGTCACCATATTGTTGCGAAATTACAACTAATCCTTTGCAAGATGGCAGATGGTCCAGAAAAACGAAAGGCCAGTAAAGAATTGACACCACCGCCTTCGAAAGAACCTAACATGGCTACATCCCCGCAAACAATGAGTGAGGTTTCATCAGTCATCGGACAATCTTATCGAATGCTTCAAAATGATGGTCCGAGCGCAATAGATGCAGTAAATTCTTATAATGTGTTTGACACTCCCCAAAACCGAAAAGAAGAAATAAGTTTTCGCGTTCAAAATTCGGTCTCACAACAACAAAGTGGGCGATCGGATGGAGACAAATGTGACACTATAATCCAGATGCTAGGTAATGTGCATACACGACTCGATACTCTTGATAAAGTCAAAAGTGACGTTGAAAATTTTGGTTCACGACTCAAATCTATGGAAGGCCTCTTTATGGGAATGAAAATGGAAGTTGATCAAGCGAAAGCAGACACCCAGCATTCATTGCGATATGTGGACAATATTCAAAATAAACAACAGGAAATGGGTCAAGTGATCAACAGCATGGTGGGAAATTATAATAACATTGTCGATGAACTCGCCCGCTTGAATGAAAATCAGGTCAAAACAAATGAGCGTGTTATAGATCAGGAGAGCCGAGGTATGAAATACAACCTGATTTTTACTGGTTTACTCGAGCGTGAATCTAACACAGTTTCAACTGACGATATAGTACGCGAATTCTTCTAGGATGATCTCAAAATTGAAGAAGACATCATGTTTGGCAATGTCCATCGACTTAAGGGTAACTTTAAAGGGAAACCAAAACGTGTGATTGCCAGATTCTCCCAATTTAGACAGCGTGAACTGGTGAGAAAAGGCTGTCAGGGAACTTGATTCATCACAATACAATGTTTACGAACAATTTCCTAGAGAATTGGATGAGTACAGGAGGAACATTCTTCTTCCGGTTGCGAGAAATGCCCGTAAAAGCGGCAAAAAAGCACATGTTGCGGGTGACAGGTTGTTCGTTGATAATTTTGAATTTGCGTGTGAATCAATGAAATACCCGCTTACAAAGATTTTTAATCTCATACTGAAAACGGGTGTCGTGCCCACAGAATGGGGTCTCGGTGTTATACTCCCAATGTATAAGGGAAATGACTCAGCTTCGGCTGACAACTATCGTCCAATAACCCTTGTTAGTTGTATTTCTAAAGTTTTTACTTCGATTATCAGCCAACGAATTCAGTCATTTCTGCAAAATAATGATCTTCTATGTGAAAATCAGGCTGGATTTAGAACTGGATATTCTACGGTTGATCATATGTTTACATTGAACAGTTTAATAGAGCTAGCAAAACTGCAGAGTAATAATCTATACTGCGCCTTTATTGATCTTTCAAAGGCCTTTGATAACGTTTGGCGAATTGGACTTTGGCAAAAAATGTTTGAAATTGGTATAAATGGTCGAGTTCTAAATGTTGTCAGGAGTATGTATAATGGAATTAAATCAAGTGTTTTCTTTGGCAAAACATATTCCTCATACTTCCCGTGCAATATTGGAGTCCGACAAGGAGGGAACCTATCCCCAATCTTTTTCTATTTTCACTAACGACTTGGAGAAATTCCTGAGTAGAAGGGTCGGAAATGGCATAAATTTATCTGGAAATAAATTAACATCGGTGCGTGATTATTTTAACTTAGGATAATTTATTTACAATATACATGAATTATACAATGGCAGAAATACATAATAAGGTAAAGCAGTATATTGTCGGGGGTAGCCTAGCCCTATCGGGCTGTCTTCCTGCTGCCCCCTAAAACAGGTATAAATAATAGAATATATAGATGCTTGTATCCATATCCACGCACACGTACAGACTATAATCATATATGAAACTTTGTAGAATCCAGTACTTAGGGCATAACAAACACAAGTATTGGTGTGGTTGTGAGCCAATCCAGACGAGTTATAAGATCGAAAATGTATTATCTCTCCATATGAATGTTTTGAACTGTTCAGGTTTTCTAAACATATGACTATTTCCGTTCCAGTTCCAGTTCCATGGGTTTATTAGGAACAAAACAGTTAGTTTTGTGTTGCTACAACGGATTCAGGCGAGAGATACCACCATTTTTTGTTCGGTAAACACAATGAGGATCTATAAGATCGCCGGGAAGTCTCTTTGTTGAGTGAGGTTCTGGGATAATTCAGATTAACAATATTACATATATGTAATGTTCTATGTATGTCTAGCGGTATAGGGTCATAGCCACGTTAGAGTAATCATAATAATATACGGTAGCATCTATGATGTATGGTAGTGTATGGGCATGCTAGGAACGAGAATGCGATGTGTGTCCACTTACAGGTACGTTGTGAAGAACATTATTCGAGTAGATTTAGGATTATGTATCGCGTATGACTATTAATGTTCGTTGTATTATAGAGCACAATCGGGACATCCTTTGTTTTTACAGCGTACATTTTCTGGGTAATTTCTCAGCATGGCTATCTGTAAGCGCTTCTTCAATGTGTGCCTGCTTTGGCAAGAAGTATAAACTTTTTCCATATTGTTCCATGTTGTGGGGAATGCGTGGTGGGGTAGGTTTCCTGACCAGTCAGTTCTAGGAAGTTCCAACAGTACGGGATTCGGGTGTCTTGGGGTTGATTTTGCTCGTTTGTTGTACATCATTCCAAAAGACGCAGGCAGACGGTTATAACACCAGTCATGCATGAACATTGAGGAATTGAGAGTGTGTAAGTCATATATTTTTAAGATATTCTCTCTTTTAAATAGTGGATCTGTGTGACTCCTGTACTTCTTATTGCATATTATACGCAATGCTCGTTTTTGTAATAGGAATATTTTCTTGACTTCCGGAACATGACCCCATATTTGGATACCATAAACTAAGTGGCTTTGAATCAGAGCATAGTACAATGTTTTCAATGCTTTACTTGGGAAAAAGTTTTTCACCTTATTGATGCAGTAGATTGCATGTGATATTTTGGAGCAGATTACGGATATGTGCTTTTTGAATGTCAAGTTCTCATCAATGTGGATACCTAAGAATTTTGTCGAGGATTCACGCCCAAGATTTCTTATTCGGTTCAATTCAATGTTATTTAGCTTTAATTTCAAAGTATTCCATTTTTTGTCATTGTTTTGTGGGTGTAAAAGCATATAATTGCTTTTATTAATATTAATTGAAAGTTTATTGCAGCAGCACCAATCGGATACATTGGCTAATTCATTGTTGACGTAACTTTGTACTAGTTCGCCATCTTTACCGCTTGTGAACAGTGTGGTGTCATCGGCATACGATAATATGTCCATTGTTGTAGAATTTACCATATCATTCACGTATATTAAAAAAATAATCGGCCCAAGAATTGAGCCTTGGGGTACCCCACAGGAGGTATTCATTAGGCTAGAGGTACTTCCACTATATTCAACGTATTGCCTCCTCTCATTCAAATAACTATGGAACCATGACATTGCTACACCCCTGATGCCATAGTGGTCAAGTTTCGATATAAGTATCTTGTGGTCGATCGTATCGAATGCTTTAGATAAATCAATAAATACAGCTAAGGTGGAATCCCGTGACGGTGTATCATTATTTTTAACGACATGATCTAGAAGGTGCATTATCGGATGAAATGTTGAGTGATTTGGTCTGAATCCATATTGGTGTTTATACAAGATTTCTTGTTTATTTAGAAAATCTACTAGTCGTTTTTGCATAATTTTTTCAAGCAGTTTAGAGAACGATGGCAGGATACTGATTGGGCGATAATTTGTTATTTCCTTAGAATTATTTATTTTAGGAATGGGGACTACTTTGGAAATTTTCATTTTCCTTGGGAATATTCCCTCTTCAAACGATAGATTACATATATGCTTAAGTGGTGGGGCTATTATGAAGATACTCTCTTTCATAAGTGCGGTCGATATTCCGTTGTGATCTTTGCTCATTTTCCCTTTCATAGTATAACATGTCAATATTATTTCCTGTATCGTTGTTGGTTCAATTTCGAATTCCTTTGTTCGCCTATTTCGAAGGTAATCAGTGAATTTTTCATCATTTCCAGTGTGTATAGAGTCGCTGGTGTTTCGACCGATATTTGAAAAGTAGTCATTGAATTTTTCGGCTATTATGTTCGGGTCAGATATCTCGGTATCGTTATCTTTAAATGTCTGTGGGTAGTTACATGATTTTTTAGTTTTATTGATGGCGTTTTTGAGAATTTTCCATGTGTTTTTTATATCATTCTTATTTTTTTCTAGACTATCGCAATAATAATTATTTTTACATTTCCTTATTAGTTTGTTATATAGTTGACGATAATTTAAATAGGCGATTTTATTTTTTTCTGAAGGTGCCTTCAGTTTATTAGAGTATAATTCTTGCTTAGTAATAGAGGATTTTATTAGTCCAGATGTCATCCATGGTTCGCGCTTTATATATTTTTTGGGTACATTTCGTGTTATTAATGGAAAAGCTAGATCATGCGCGTTCATATATATGTCTAAAAACAATTCATATGCCTTATCGGGGGAGTTACAATTGAGAACTGAGTCGAATTTACATGATTTTAACAAGTTTTTGAAAATATTGACATTATTTGGGTTGTAGTTCCTATACGTGACTTTTTTATGAGAGGGTTTTATGGGTTTTTGTTTGTTTGATTCGGAGAGGAATATGCCGAAATGATCGGAGATGTCACAGGTAATTATCCCTGTTTGGTGGCCACCTTGTACTTTGTTGGTATAAATGTGATCAATTAGGGTAGCAGAGTGTTCAGTAATTCTTGTCGGTTTTGTTATCATGGGCACGAATCCTCTACTGAGTACATTGTTTATGAAATCGTTAGTTTTTTGATGTGTCTCGAAATTTAAGAGGTCGATGTTGAGGTCTCCTATTATGTAAGACTTGGTATTGTTCACTTGTTCTAATATATTATCGAATTTTAACATAAATTTGTCCAAATCGGCCTTTGGTGCTGTGTTTGGTCTATAAATACATCCTATTATATAATTATCGTTCGCCCCTCGGTGTATTTCTATAAATAATGTTTCTATTACGTGTGGTATAAATATTGTTAAATCAGGTCTGGGTTTATATTGAAGATTCTCCTTTATATATATACCAACACCGCCTCTGCCATCGTCGCCGTCTGGTCGAGATTTGAATTCTAAGGGGTGATATCCGGGAAGTGAAAAATCTGAGGAACTATGCACTTTGAATATTGCCTACTATATGCTGATGATACTATCCTGCTTTCAAATTCAGCCGGCGGACTACATAATATGCTGAACGATTATTCTGAATATTGTCACAAATGGAAGTTGATAATAAATAATAAGAAAAGTAATGTTATTGTCTTCGGTCGTCGTAATAAAAAGAGAGAAGAAACTGAAAGATTTACTATTGGCAGTCATCCCATTGAAATTGTGTCACATTATAAATATTTAGGTGTCATTTTTCACAGAAATAGTTCTTTTATGATGGAAAAGAAAGCCCGGTGCGATAATGCAAAGAAAGCCATGAGGCATCTCAATCTTTCTCTCGATTGTGTCATAGATTTATATGAGAAAACAATAGTCCCAATCCTTTTATACGGTTCAAAAATTTGGGGCACAGCAAACAATGAAATGATACAGAGAACTGAGCTATGGTTTCTTAAATATGTAATGAGCCTAAAATCATCTACTCCAACAGCTTTTATATATGGCGAGTTAGGGATTTACCCAATTACTGTTAAAATAGAACAAAGGATACTCAACTATTGGGGGAAAATGATTAGCGGGAATCGTAAAAAGTTTAATTTCATTTTGTATTGGTCATTATGCAGTAGGTTCAGTCCCAAAGATAAATTCATCAATAACAAATCAAAATGGGTTAATTATGTTAACGGTCGCATGACAGATCTTGAGTTAAGTGAGATATGGGATAAGCACTTCATTGGTACCCCCGATAGTTTCAAAGGAAAAATAAAAGAAAGAACTCGGGAGAAATTCTTACAAGATTGGTGGACAAAAATAAAATCATCAGACAAGTATTCATTCTATCGGATATGTAAAACATCGTTTGGTTGTGAAAACTACTTATTACGACTAGAGCCGAGTGACACGCGAAATTTGTTAAAATTAAGGACGCGTAACCATCGTTTACCCATAGAAACGGGCGACTGGGCAGGAGTGAGTAAAGACGCCCGCGATTGCAACTTCTGTGGTAAAAATACCGGCGATGAATACCATGTACTGCTTGAATGTGTAGAGTTTGCGACGACCCGAATAAAATACATAGCGCCGTACTACTATATTCAACCCTCTGAAATTAAATTATCGCAATTAATGACCAATAGGAAAGTACAAGTTCAACGCGGTCTCGCTAAATTCGCTTCCGTAATATTCTCCCGTTTAATGAACTGAATATTTGAACTGTCATTTCTTTTTAACTTATCGATGGAACCCGATATGCCCCATTTAAACTGAAAATGTAACCCTCACCCCCACATTAACACACCCCGCTTGGGATCCAAGGGCTGAGTGACAGCCGTGTCGTAGTTAACTGCGGCATTACCCAACAAAAGTAGCCATGCTAGCTTAATGTAAGTGTAGCATGTATCCACTTCAATTGAGAAAAAGATCATGTAAATAGTAAATGGATTCTGAAATGGCGATTCTTGCAATATAATTATATATATATACATGAACACTGCATTCTGTGACTGAGATTCATCTTGATCAAACCTTTTAAAATGATTATATAATATGGAATATCTACCCTACACTGATTGGTAATTACATGTTGTTGTTGCTGGACATCATAGTCAAGCACTTGTGATATACCAATGGAATGTTATGTGCATCTATCCATGTTGAACAAGCCTTAAAAGTATATGAAATTAATTAAATGGGTAATCATGGAGTACCAACGTAATTGAGATACATGAATATGTGTAAGTATCTGACTATGGTGTCTAGCAGCCCTTTGTTATATAAGGAGCTATTTATGGTAATGTTGATTTGAATCCTTAAAATTTTCAGTATGTTATTTACATGTTAAAGATGTATTAAGGGATCCAGAAATTTAAGTCTCCAGTTTATAAAATAACAGATCTGTCTATTATATGACAACCATATATCGATTAAATGTAAAATAATATGCAGGCGTTCAATATGTTATTCAGCTGTGTTGCATTCAAATATATTCCTCGTCTGATAACTGAAAGTCTGGAACCCTAAATACATCTTTAAATGTCCGTGAAATATTTTGAATCGCCGTGCTGTTTTCCCGCACCCACATTGTGTTATTAAATTCATGTTCCGTATTACCATGTATTATTGGTTATTGGAATAAAAGTATCAAACAAAAACAGTGCATAACTTCATGATGAAACCTTTCCAAAACATGTAAATGTAAATTTTGTATATGTTTATTGCTTGCATCTTTCTATCGTTTCAGTCGTTTCTTGTTTCCAAATTATGCCCTGATGTCTTTATTCAATCAAATTTGATATATTAATTTGAATTATTTAATTATTTATTCCTATGGGATCAAAATGGTTTGGAAACTAACAATTGTAATCAGATGTAATCAAAAAGTAATCGATTACATTTACTAAAGTAATTGTGATCGTAATCAATTACATTGGAAACAAATGTAATCAGTAATCGTAATCGTAATCATGTAAATAAAAAGTAATTGTAATCGATTACATTGGCATGTAATTAATTGCCCCAACCCTGAGGTAGTAATCATGGATTATAGGTTTTTTCCCTATGTATGTGGATTATTTAACATTTATCGGTACGGAATGCAATTTGCCACTCATCTTCCCACTTTTCGAGTTTGAGGAGGTCTTGTTGGATAGTATTGCAGTCTGAGGGTGATGATATGGTACAGTAGACTATGGTTTCATCTGCAAGGAGGCGAGAGTGACGTTAGAGATGGTGGGAGGTCGTTAATGTAGATGAGAAAGAGACAGGGCCCAAGGACAGAATCCCGTGGAACCCCAGAAAGAACGGGACGAGCGGACAATTCTTGGCCATTGACAACAACTTTCTGTGATCGGTTAGACAGAAAGTCTTGAACCCAGTTTACAGCTCTGTTATTTATGCCGATTCCTCTGAGTTTTAGGATTAACTTTGGTGGTCAACTTTGTCGAAAGCTTTTGAGAAGTCCATAACTGCGACATTAGTCTGATTGCCTTTGGTCATATATTTTCGAAAATTTCTTGTGTGAAAGCAATGAGCTGGGTTTCACAACTCAGTTTTTAGCGGAAGCCATGTTGGTTGGATAACAGGAACTGATTTGAGTCAAGGTAGGACATGGTTTTAGAGACAATGATGCATTCGAGCTGCTTGTTGGGGATGCAGGTCAGGGGTATAGGGCAGTAGTTAGCTGGTTTAGATTTTGTGCCTTTTTTGAAAATAGGAGAGACTAAGGCTTTCTTCCAGTCTGATGGTACATGGCCAGTGCGGAGCGAAATTGAGAAGAGACATGTAATGACAGGAGCTATTTGTTTGTGCACCATTTTCAGGAAATAAGGAGAGATATTATTCACCCCGAAGGCTTTGAGCTTCGCCAGCATGTTTGAGACGCCATCAGTTGTGTCCCGAAGAAGAACAGTAACTCTATTACTGTAGTATCGCATGCTGACGTATCATGTTTCAATGTGACAGGTACCCCCGGTATGCAAATGAGCAGCACGACTCTAGATGAAATACGTGGGGTTCATAAACTCTATGCAAATATTTGATTTTGTTTAGTGGGGTTTGAAGCGACCTAGTTCGCTGTTATATGCATCTGGTGGGGGCTCAATGTGCATACATTGGGAGATTCTATATTACATTATAGATTACGAATGTCGACGTAAGCTATACATGCCCATTCGAAATGCAAAATAGTAAGGTAGAACAAAGTGGCTGGATTTCAGGTAGTGCAAAGATGACTCGAGATTAAAACACACAATTTAACCATTTTTACAGATTCTGACAAAAGTCTGGTGCGCCACATATTATGTCTTAAATTATAGCACCAAACTCTTCGAAATTTTATTTATTGCCCAGCCCATAATTGCTATATTGAAGTTAATGTCAATAATTTAAACATTATGAAAACTGGTGGCACAAATGTGTGAAATCTAGGTTTTGTATTCCGTATTTTCCAGGTAGTTTCATCTGTCTGTTATAACTGCAATGGACTTCAGGATTCAGAGGGTGTGAAATACAAAGTCCTCCGTTGTATAACACGCACAATATCATTTAATACCAAAGCCATTACAAATTAACAACAATGAAACGTTTTAACTGATACAATACATCACATAATAATGATAAATCAAGAGATTATTAACAGATCACACACACAAGTTATAACAACGTTCATTTTGTTGTTGAATCATGCATATAATTAATTTCATACAGGATTGGGGGTATATAAACTTATTCGTTTATACGGGAAACTGTGTCAGTTGTTTCCCGGTGTAGGTATATTTGCTACGGTGCAATGTACCAGGAAGATTTACACAATTTCCAAATAAAAAAAAATTTCATGTTATATTTATGCCTCCGGAAACATGCCGAGCATTGCACTTTGAACATGCTTGGGACTATACAACACACAAGGCGCCTATTTTTAGAAGCCAATTTAATTTTTGAGACAGTGCAAATTTATTTGGGATTGGGTGGGATTCGAACCCCGGCCCATGACGGCGAGTGCGCCTTGGGACTCAAAGACCGACGTCAATACCACACGCAACGTCGGACGTTGAGTCTCAAGGCGCGCTCGCCGTCATGGGCCGGGGTTCGAATCCCATTCATAGTCTTTGGTATAGGTCCCATCAAGCATTGTTTTTTTTTCTTCGAAAGAAATGGTACGTGTAATCAAATAGCTGTACTTTGGCTGTACCTTGACATGCACACACAAAAGGCTTAATTTTATCCATTTTTTGTACTAAAATTGACCACTGATAGAGCGAATTTCAGTAAATTAGCTTCTTCTACCCGGTAGAGCTATGGTAGAGCTGAGAAATATTTGAAATAGAAAAAAAAAGTTATGATAGAAATTTCAAAAAACAAAAATGTCTTGCAAACGCTGATGACAGAATTTAGGGTAGATAATTCGGGTTATTTTCCTGTAACCAAACACACGCAGTTGGTTTTCACTGAATACGAAAATCATGTTACATATCCAATGTTTTCACTTTTTGGTTAACTTTCCCAAAATTAAACCTTGAAAACTTCAAACCAGTAACGTCAAATTTAGCACAGGCTACGCTGGCATGTTTCTTTTTCTTTTCCATAGACCGCAGCTACAACCAGATAAATCGTGTACTGCTACCTTAATTACCATTCGACGTAAACCGCCATTAACTCCGTAAGATGTCACGCTTTCCAGTGTATAGCATAATGTATTGATTTTTGGGATATATTCGATCAGAATTGGCAAAACATCCCACCAATGGATCTGGGCGTAAAGTCTGCTATATATAGAACATTATATATACACGGGACTTCGGTGTAAAACCAGCATTATCCCAACCGATTTCACTAGTTGCTTTACGTCGAATGAAACTTGGACTAGTCAGAGATATATGATCAGATGGATAGCATATAAACAGACACACGGGTGATCACGGACGCAATGCATGTATAATACACAAAGGAGAATAACTCAAAAGGGAAATATGAAAATCGCCAACACTTCATGCAAAACCCCTATGATGGTGAGTATATAAAAGCCGAATTTCACTGAGATCCTAAAATTCATGGCTGAGATATTAGTTAGGTTCAGCCACACGCACTAGTAACTTGTAACGTGTGTCCTGTGAATCACGTGACCATTTGCATATAAACGTTCATCATTAAGAAAACTTATGTCAAAGCATGTCGGTGGCGATACCACTACGGAAAATTCCAGGAAGCTCCAGTCATGGAAGTGTTAAAGCCCGTCGGTGGTATGAAGCTTGAAATTATGCTATTAAATTCTGGTCGACAACTATTCCTGTTGACAAAGTAGACTCCTTTGAGAATATATAGTCTGTTGCATTTGGCTCTTTCTCCAATTACGTCACCAGCGTACTTTTGTTTGGTTTCTTTGTAAAGTCGCCATCAAATAAGGTGGATGAAGTAATTAAATCATATTTAAATATATCTTGGTATTGGAGACCACGCTTCATTGCCATTTCATTATTCTGTGTGCAACACTGAGTTCTTTAGGTGATATTTTGATGGCGATTTAACCCTTGGTTGAAGCGCGTATTCTATTGTCGGCAGATTTGTGCGATGAATTGTGTCTGTTAGCTTCTTTTTCCGTTGCACGAACCTTTCTTTTCCGAATTGGGAGTATTCAGTTTCTCCTATCGTGTATACCGATAGGAGTTGAGCTGCGTCATCAGCAGGAACTAGTTGGGCTGTAATAAAATAATGCAGATTAGCGTTCGATACTAGGCTGTATGGATGATCTTTTTGGCACATAACATCATACAGCTTCTTAACTGATTTATTCAGCAAGTTAGACACTTCACCAGCGAGTTCATGGTGCAAAACAGTCTCTCTGGATACCAGCTCTGCCTTTGTCAGCTTTCGAAATGTGTTACTGACTTGGACTTGGACTTGTCTCCTGTGTCCTATAATCCCGTTCGTGCTTTTCTGGGAACGCTGTATGGTCTGTGCAAGCTTCATATCGGGTGCAACGCCATTGAACAACCCTGAATTTTCTTTAACCACAAAATGTCCCTCGCAGAATTTTTTGTATAGGTCGGGATTTGACGTTGGTAATAACTCATACGCTCCAGATACCATGAAGCATATCGCAGGTAGTTAATACTGTCCATTGCCTTGAATAAAGGGAGAAAATCTTGAACATATTGCAAATGTATCAACCAATCACCTTCTCTGTCGGCAGCAACCAACCGTTTAAAATTAGACACCATTCTGAGGAAGTTCTCCCAATATTCACACATTTGCGATGTCGCGGCGCTTTCTTTCGAAAAGTCGTCAAATCCCTTACGATACTGATCTGTCTTAACAAGCTTTGAAATAAGAACTTTTGCTGTATTGTTATCTTTATCTTGAAAGGACTGTTCAAGTAGTGAAATGTCATGAGCCATCTCAGCATCAGTCTGAGCTTTCCCTCCGCAGAATGCATCCCAGTTCATGGCTTCAATGGCATCTGCTATCATTATAAGGCCGCGCATGGAACGGACGTAATGTCCACCACTCATCAAGGATGATACTGTTTTTTCACCGAATATCACGCATTCCACCAGGGCCTCTTCCGCGCCACTTCCTGAAAGATATTTCCCGATGCATCGCTGAACAACCTTGGCCATATGAAAACTACCTAACATAGGCACTTTACTCTTAAAGCGATCTGGGCTTTTCGTTGTTATCTCCACAACAGTCTGGAAAACGTCTTCATCACAGAAAACCGGCATGGCACTCTGTGGAAATTGCTTTCCCATAATCTGCAAGTTATTCAATGCTGTGTAAACGGATGCAGCCGATGTTACAGGATGTGGGATATATGGCAGAAATCCAACATGCATCAGTGGGATCCTGGCGTCGGAAACCAGCGCGCGGCAACCGGCCCAAGATGGTCCACGAAAGCGTCCAACACCTGGTCCATTTCTAATCAAACTGACAATGAATTCTATCTCTTTCTCAGCTATCGTTGTGTCCTTCATATTGAGTAGGCCGCCGTCGACTTTGAAGTTATCTGGAAGGTCTGGTTTAGTCTTTGGGTGCTGGTACTCTGAAATCATTTGACAAGGCAACTGATTATTTACATAAGTGCTTATTGGTTTTAGGTTCATTGCTGTAATCGTGCCTTTTGATTTTAATTTCATCGGTTTCTGTTGAAACATGGTAAGCACCGTACCGTGGTTGCTTGACTTCCCATATAAACTTGATCTATCCTCATGATCAAAATTATCAAGAGCACTGATGGTGAAGTCACTTGTTGTAAAGTGACTTGGCACTAGAGTATCATTGTTTTCGCATGAAGCAATTGTATATTGGACGAGTTTCTTGCGACAACACATGATCTCGTTGTAGAAAACGCACATTCCAACCCTGTTCATAGTAGCTCCCTACTTTTACATCTGTCATACACTGTATGTGCCATCAGAAGAGGGAGTGGTGCTTTCTTTCTTCCTCGATGAATTCCACAGAAGAGCATCTGGAATACTACTTAAATGCAGAGTGCATGCCTTGACGCAGATACAGTTCGTTCATGTCTAATATTCCCAGCTCATTCGAACTGTTATGTAGAGGAATCTGTATCGTCGGTATATGCATATGTCTCTCCGGTAACAGAATGGTCATAGAGATGAGACAGGAGGCGTCCCTTGTCCAAATAAAATAATGTGGCAAAGAATGTTACCAATACATCAGGCATTGTTGTATCCATCCATGATTCTTTCAATTCTGTCGCATCACAAAACTTGTCATTGAGAGAGAAATCTAACCGACAGAGTTCCTCACGAATTGTCTTTGCAGCATTCTTCATGATTTCAGCCGACCTCAACTTTTGTAATATATCAGTCACTGTCAGATCTCCTGGAAAAAACCATCATTGACTCATTTTTCCTTTCAGATGGACATAACTGAATGAACGTCATCTCCCTTTGAGTTCAGGATAAATAACTTTATCTCTCGATTTGAAAAGGAACAGTTTTCGTTCTCTGCATTCATCATGTCCCGTATATCAGATAAAGCTATGCCATAACCTATGTTGATTATTGTCTTTAGTGAATCCAATTTCTGTTCAAAGATCTTACTCTTGGGAGATTTGTTGGTAGGCTCTTGACTCCGTCGACTGAATCGTTTTAAATATGCTGACATACAATTGCTGTGATACAAAAAGTCAGCACCGAATACCTGCGTCTTTTCCTCCAAATCAGCCACCCTGGTGTAAACCTCCCTTGGAAAAATACATAGCCGCTTCGAGTAATTTCTGTGCCCTTGGACTTTCACACACACGATATTTGTCCTTAACATTGTTGTGCTGAATATTTTCACATATGAAACACGGCAGTCTGGTAACGTGTTCCTCACTGGAAGGTGGTGCCCGTGCTAAAACATCAGATCTTAACTTCATACTTAAGTCGGTCGGTGCCTTGATACTTCCGCTACAGTCCTCACTATCGTCACTGGACTTCTTCAGTGTGATGTTATCTAGCGTTTCGCGAAGTGTGTATGTTTTGTAGCACTCGATGGTAAGAGAAGTCTGACCCGTCCAAATATCACAACCTCTTGTACACATCATCACCCCTTATCTCAGCTGCATCGTGCAGTCGATTCCGCCCGTTCTCGGTCGAAACCAATGGAGTTTCCCCTTCTGGCATATAACGCATAGCCTACATGTTTTACCAAAATCCCCACTGGGTCCAATTCTTTTTAGCAAGCGAGTTGCCAGGTTCATCATTTTATGAATTTCAAGGTCCCGAAAGTAGAACAAACAAAAGAAACAATAAATCACGTTGCATTTGATGATATATATGGCTATCTAAATATTCGTCCTAACAAACTAATTTCACCATTGGGTTACTCAAATTATGAATATCCACCTGATATTTTTAGTTTATTTTAGTCATGGCTAGCCCAATACATCCGATAAATAAAGATAAGTTTAATAAGAAAATGTCCAAACACAAACCAATCATATACTTACAAAGATAACTAAAACTAAAGTTATCACCGGGTCAATTCCATTTAAAAGTTCCATTTTGGTCAATTTTACAAAATTAAATACTCATGCAGTGATGTTGTTTAATTTGAAAAAGGAACCCCCAATTTCCCAAAACGTTTTATATTCTGTGGATTGCTCACTCCAATCTGGAGTTATGATCATTCCCATTGTTACATAATGTTTTCATTGGGAAACTCTTTTTTTTTCAGTGTAATTTTTACACATGACACAATATTATCAAATGATGGGAATGACATAAAATATTAGGTCAATTTTAATAAGAGGGGCGAATTCTGCAAATGTGTTATTAGTTGGAGGTTCACCGCTAACGTTTATGTTACAGGACTAAGATTAATTTCTGGCCCAAAAATTATGTCCCATCAGTCACAAATTATGTTATGGAATTATTGTACATAAAAAAATGTTTCATCTTCCCCAAATAAATCTTGTTTCCATATCCCTACCAACTTGCCTTAACATGTTTGCACCAACAAGAGTTGCTGTAATATCTTAGGTTTTCATGTGTGGACTCATATAAAAATGTCCAATCAGTCACAAAATATAATGGTATTTCCAACAAATCTCAATCGAATGGCCCTGAATTCTTTTGGAAATTACCTATATACATCGAAAACAGACATTATTCTTCATAATATCGATTATCCAGTATCATATTTAGTAGTTTATATTGCCTGTCTGCATTTGTCACTATTAAATAATCCTGGGTTTCTAGTGAACAATGACAAAATCAACTCTGATAGAGATAAATCAGATTGAATTTAAATCAGATTGAATTCAGTTGAACATTTATTGATTGCTTATCATAATCAAGTGTTAATTAGGCGACTGTAGACAGTCCTAGAACTAGACATATTTTGCTACATGTGAAGTTTCTTACACTGTTTCTTACATTTATGTTTGATTATAACCAATATAAATGGTAACAAATTGTGAAGTCACAAAGATAAACCTAACATGGAGATAGTAATCAACATGATCGCCTTTAAGACATAGCACAGAGCATGTTCTTATATCCAGCCAAATACAAAATGAAAATCCTGGCAACTCTTGGGGGTTCCGGTGCCTGTCTTGGAATAATGTAGCTGTCCTGGAACCAGACATCTTTTGCTACCTTGTGAACATCTTAATGCTGTAAAAACCCGGAATTTTCAGTCCAAATATATCCACACTCGGAACTTTTAATGTGGTATTGAGGCAACTATCATCGTATCCTAAGCTATTTCTCAGAAATAACAGCACCTAGTATAGAAAAGATTAACTACTTATTATGAATTCAGATCAGTGCAACAAATATAACATTGCAAATCTCTGTGTTGCACTGAGATTACGGTTGTATGACAACTTTGGTCACCTCTGCCCCACCTTAAGTAGGTGCTCTTAAGTCAATCTGCACTGGATCAGGTATATATATTTAGGCAGTGGTTATAGTATATATCAAATGAAAGTCCTTTCTGGTCTCATATCTTTCTGACTGCCAAACAGTGTACTATAGCAGTTTGCCTATAAGATACTAACTAGTGAGAAAATGGGGAAGACTCCGGCTGAAAGACAGCGAAATAGAAGGAAAAAACTTCGCCACATGGGAGAATACACTAATTACCGCAAGCAACAGAATGCTTATCGTCGGGAGTGGGCCAACAGACAAAAAAAATGAAAATGTCATTAGAAGATAAAGAGAAACAGAGGAAAAAGGAAAGAGATAGAAAAGCATCATACAGGTATGAATGGAGTTTTTAAAATTATGTATTGTTCTGGGGAGGCAAGGGGGGGGGGGGGGGGGGTCATGTCTCTATTCAGAAGGTCCGCTATTCCAGTTAGGTATGCTGAAGCTTCACTATTCTGAATGTTCCCTATTCCGTAGGTTTGCTATTCCAAATGTTACTTTTATTCCAAAGGTTCTACATTCTAAAAGTATATTGAGAGGGTTCTTTCTTTCGAAGACTGTTATGAAGGATCTTCATTCGGAATAGCTTGTAACATTTAAAAAACAAATTTGTTGTTGTTGTCATGGTTTAATACTTGGTTTGTGTTGAAACCAGGAACTTAGTTAAAATTGCAGCCTATTTGGGTTACTACTACATGGCAGCTACAGTACATGCTTGTACGAGATTCGTCGCGGCATGTACTTCTTTCTACAGATTAGCCAACTGACATTGTGCGCTTTAATCCGCTTGCTATTTTCAAATTGGTTGATCATAAAGCCACAATGGACTACCATGCCATGTTTTTGTGCAAATATACACTACATACGTATGTGTCCATCACATAGATTTATATTCTAAATAATCATTTTCGCTGTCTTTCCATGAAACATATTTAGCACTGCAGTCATGGGGGAACTTCAAAAATGAAGGAGACCAAATATGTTCCAAATTTAACTAAGTTCCTGGTGTCAACACAACAAATCTGTATATATAATGGAGGGGGTACTGGTATATGGAATTATACTTGGAAGTATTTTTCATTCCATGTATATTTGGGGGGGGGGGGGACATGTATATGTATGTTGATGAATTTATGAACAAATATGTCCATAATAGCCAACCTTCGGAATAGCCAACCCAACCTGGCCAGTTAGGTATGTGGGTTTCAGTTAGGTGTACAGAGGCCCACTAAGAAGGGACTTATGGTGCATTGACATCAATCTGAGAATTATCAGTCACGTACATGGGGATATGGGGGTTGAATTTGAGTGCTAATATTAGAGCTGAATGCAGGAAAATTACTTGGAAATTTGAGTACAGTTTAAACTATAAAAAACTTTTATTCAAGTTTCATAAAAAAGCAGGGAGCTATGCTATTTTAACTCAACTTTACTTTGTAAAGTTTGAGAGCTATTGCCATGGCTTGGTATCCATCATCCGTGTGTATGCGTGAGGCGTCAATAATACAGGCTACAGGTCGTATATTTTGTCGGATCATCGAAATTTGTCATGGATGTTAACATTGACATGTAAATGGGAACGAGTCATTTTGGGGTCATTCGGCAAAAAAAAACATGGCTGCCAGTGGCCATCTTGGATTTTACTCTTTGCATAACTAGACCTTTCAACTTTCCATATTCCTAATTGCTCCATTGACTGTAACACATGAGATTATCCCTTTCCAAGTTGAGCTACAGTGTCATTGACACTTTCATTACACGGACATTTGAAAATGGTTGTAAATATGAAAGCAGGTCGTCTGTCGGTCTATCTGTCCATCTGGTAACATTTTGGTTTCTGGTTGATATTAACGCGTTTGGATCATTTGATAAGAAACAAACTTGGTATGTGTGTTTCTCACAAAAAATAGATAAGTACCAAATAAATGATGTCGGGCGGGGGGGGGGGGGGGGGGGCAGCCGTCCGTCTGTCCATTAAATTTTCGTTTCAGGATAACTCTTGAAAGTTCCATTGAACCCAATGTTTATTAAATTCGGTTTGGAGATTTTATATCCTAAAACAAAGTTCAAGTTAGATTTTGGGTTTCGTCTGCCATTTTTGACAATTTCGGAAAAAAGGGGGCTAATGGTAATATTTTGCCACCATTTGCGGTGCACTTGTTATTTATGAATCCAGTGGGTAACCTTTCCCCTAAACTGGGCTATCAATACACCATAGCACAACAAAATCTGATGATCCATGCCCCAGTTACAAGTTGAAATGTCCAAACAGCCACAAAATGTTTAAATATGTTAATATGTGGGTATGCTTTCCCCCAATCTGGATATTACCATGCCGAAGGGACAACACAATCCAACAATTAACACCCGAGTTACAAGGTGACATGTTCGGACGAATAGACGGATGGACGAAGCATAACAAACGTGCCAAATAGTTTGGATATGTGATAATGAACATTTTTAATCATTGTTCCTCCGACTATCCTAGGGCTTACTTGTTCTATTCCAGAAGGAAACTAACAATGCACCAGCCTGGTTTCACACTTGCCATGCACAGTCCTGTGTACACGAAAGCATCTCTCCCTAGGGCATACAATAGGGTGTCTAACAAGTTGCCATCAAGCCCAAGAAAAAGATCCAAAATTGTACGGAAACTTGCCCTTAAGTTTTCACCATTGGCATTTCAACCTCCAGCAAAAAGAAGACAGGCGCATTTAGAAATAGAGGAGAAAACCTTAAGTGAAGATATATCATTCTACCAGGATGATGAAATATCTGCAGTTGCCCCATCAAGAAGGACTTCATTATTGTCCGAGAGAAAGGCAACAAATCAAAGTTGCAGAAGAGATACCTTCATTTGACAATAGGTGAAACCTACCAGCAATTCAAACTCAAGTTTTAAAATGCCAAAATTGGTAAATCCAAATTTGCTGACCTTCGCCCAAAGAATGTATTGTTGTGCGAATAAACACCGGCCAACGTTTGCCTTTGTATTTACCATGAACATGTTCGGCTATTGTTAGAAAGCTTAGACATTTTTCCAAATTTCAACTTCCGATTTTGTAAATTTGATTGTCTGTAATGATGAGAATGAAGAGTGTATGATGAGAATGAAGAGTGTATGATGGGAACTTGTGGAGACTGTGGGTGCTTGGGGAAGTTTGACGAGATTGTTGCCAGGGATAAGTGCTCTATGCAATGTTGTTCAAAGCTTATGTATAAGCAATGGGAGAAAAATGAAGATGAGCGATTGTTGCGCAATAACAAATCGGACACCTTGGAAAATGTATTTAATCTGCTGAAGTCAAAAACACAAGCATTTTTATTGCATGTCTTTGTGAAAAGAATTCAAGCAAATAACTTCAAAAGCATCAAAGAGAATCTCCAGCCAGGAGTTGTATTAATACAAGTAGATTTTAGTGATAATTTTGTCCACAAATCACAGGATGAAATACAGTCTGTTAATTGGGATTCTCTCTCATCAACCCTTTACACTGCCATGGTTTACTTCAGACAAAGCTCTGAAGAAGTCAGATCTGCACATTATGTTGTAATATCAGACTATAAACATCATGACAAATATGCTGTTTGTGCCTTCAATGAAGAGTTACTGAACAACTTCACTGAAGAGTATAAATTAAATGTCAGTGAGCTTCATCTGCAATCAGATGGCACTGGGCAACATTTTAAGCAGAACTATAGCCTGTCTTACATCACATCCAATAAGCTCAAAGTAAATTGGCATTTTTCGGCTACATCCCATGTGAAGCGTTGCATGGATGGTATCGGGAGCACAGTAAAGCGTAAAGTTGGGTAGACAATCAGAAGCCAGGGAATAGATTTGAACACATCAGCAGAATTTGCTGAAATTGCTAGGGAGGTATGCCCAAACATAAATATATTATTCTGTTCAATGTCTGAAATTGAGCAGCGTAAACCAAAACTTGACAAATATTGGAACCCATGTGGGATAGAAAACTATCCCCGGTATACGGATGTCACAATATTTTGAATCTGTCCAACCATATGTTATCAGACATGGCATGCACTCTATGGTTGGTACGGATAAACTAGATCTGTTCTCTTTCATAACAGGTCAAAACTCAACTGAAATTCAATCTGATCCTGCATTAACAAATGTGTCTACGCATGTTCTTAAAGATACTCTTTTCATGTGGCCAGTGGGTTGTTGTAACATATGAAGCACATGAGTACCATGGTTGCAGAATCAATTCCAAATAAAATGTCTTATAAAAAGTGCATTTGGAAATACATATGTATTTGAAAAGGATTGTGATACCATTTGGTATAAAAAAAACATATATTAAGAATAGAGTTCTGAATGAACCAATCCTGCTCAATGCTAGCGGGGTGTACACAATTATTCCAAGCTAATTTAATATCACCTTAAATGAGTTACTGTTTGTGTTTGTCACCTTAAATATTAAATATCACTTTAAATGAGTTACTGTTTGGGATTGTCAGTGAGAAGTTTTCATATTTGTGGTAAAGATGATTATTTTTAAATCATTGATTAGAAAGCAAAGTTCATGATCAGATTGTTCAAATTGTTTATCAAATTTGATATATTTTAAAAAGTCATAAATTGTTCTTTAGAACCGAAATATAATTAATTCTGAAAGCTCAGACGTATTTTAGAGATTGAAAATTGATCTAAACAATAGCTTGTTTTTTTTTTGAAAGTGGAATCCCTCGAGCAATTGACCATATTTTCCTAAAGCACAAGACACTGTTCATTCATCAACTACTGTTAATTATTGTTCAATATGTATTTGTATGTAATTATTTTCAATGAGTTCAGAATTTCAAGTGACATTTTACATAATGAGTCCAGTTATATACTCTACATGCAAACTTCAATATTTCAATCGATTGAATGGACCAGTTTTGTTAACTCCACAATTCACTGTGAAATTAGGAATAGCTGACATCTAGTCCAAGTCTTCTCGTACTAAAACCGGCTAAGATATTGGGATGGAGGTGCCGGTCTTTAGTCCAAGCCCGCTTCTATACCAATCCTATCACACGAGTTACGCCCACGATCTGTGGCGGGAATCTGTGGTGTATTTTACTCGATTTACCTAATGAATCAATACATGATGCTATATACATCGGAAAGAGAGACATCTTATGGTCATAATGGTGTATAATAATCTAACTTTCATGTTAAATTACGCATAGAATATTCCGGTTGATTGTCACCAACATCGCTGTTTTTTCTGTTTGTTTACTTAACTGAAAGCCGAACTCAGGTTCCGAAGAACTTCGGCATTGTCCGGTGTTTGTTCTGAGTATTCTAGTTTCCGTTTCTATATATAGCGCGGGGTTTTCCGAACAAAATAGCGAAAACCGATCGCCGCAAAGTCCAGTTTCCAATGTGCTTTGAGAACAATTCCCGCACTAAAAACTTAATGACATAATGGAGGATCAGAAAGGTAGTTTTGTTGACAATTTTCGCAAGCAAACTTGTCAAAATTGGAGCAAATTAGAACTCTTGTGTCTGACTTGCCATGCGTGTGATTTTCATCCATGTGCATTTTGACTTTTGTGTTGCAAAATAATCGGAGAACCGAATCACACAGTTTCGAAATATAGTTCTTCCGTTTTAGTGGGACTTTTCAAACTTAAGGTTAAAAATTTATACAAATTTTGTTTGATTTTTTGTGTGCTTAACAAGAGCAGTATATTGCTCTGTTCGCTTAGTATATATCTTAATTTCGCTGAAGTCCACCAAATGTGGGAAATGTAGCACCATATTATTTATTCTAATGGTCGTTGTGTTTACACTGTTTTAAACTTTGAGAGGGTTGTAATTCCCCGTAATTTATTTAATGTATTACATTTATATCTTCAATGTTTAATTAATCTATTTATTTTTTATTTATTGACACACATAATTACGATTACAATGGAGAATTCATCGTAATTTGCGTTGTCAGTCGAAAATCTACGGAATATTTTCAACGGAAAATGCCGAACACAGTTCGCGAGGTCAACTGAGTTCGCATACTTTTAAAAATTTGTAAACATTGCGGTAAATGTCTCTTTTCGCATTAAATTACCGCTTTCAATTCACAACTGATGTGGGTTTCAGATCAAATAGCATGTCTTCTGCGGAAAATATCCGTTTATTGTCGCAATTGTGATATTTTATTTCATATAATTGTGGTTTTATTTGAGCGGGTCACTAACGCTTAAGTCGTGTCATAAGAATGCATGGGCCTGGAACTCGGACTAAAGACCGGCACCTCCATCCAAATATCTTAGCCGGTTTTAGTACGAGAAGACTTGGACTAGCTGACATCTCGATTTGTCAAATGTACTAGGAAACAATTGTATCACATACAAATTATTTTGAAATTTCTGTGATGAAAATATTCCTCTGAAGTAATACCTTATTTTTTAAATTAAAACCGCGTATGTGTCTGCTGTACTCTCATAAGACAATGTCACTAAATTCGTGAACACATGATAAATAGTTGCATCGCTTCATTTTTTCATATTGCAATGAACTTCAATTATTATGAAACTGAAATATTAGTTCAAAATAAATTATTTTATTATGAGGACTTTCTATATTCAATTTTCATTGTGATTGTTGCCCAGTGTAAAAACTATGGTGTTTAAAAGTCAGCAATGACTTCCGGTCCAAAATATTGCAACAAAACAAGCAGAAGTTGATACGCGTCCCATCAGTCACGAAAATAATGTGCCAACAGTCACGCCAACTGCCACTCCATAGTTTAGAATGGGCATGGTCATGGAAATATAAACCACATCAGGGGAAAGAAAAATTCAATAGCTACATATTGAGACAATTATAAGTGAGTGTAACATGGTTTGTTATATGTAGCACTCTTTTGTCTGATGGTACTCAAAAACGGTGTCCGAACAGGTCCCATCAGTCACACGATGAACATTCAAACTATTTGTCCTTGATATGTTTCCTAATTGAGGCAGTACTTAATAGTGTTAGAGAGTGGTTCACACTCTTCAAGAAACATATATATAATTCTATCAAGCATCACCCAAAATTAAATAACAGAGGGTTCAAAAAGCTGATTTTCTAGCTTGTCCCATCAGTCACAAGTGGAAATGACCACCGGAGAAACAAATAGCAGATTATAAGTCGACAAGGACCATAACTCTCGCAAAAATATGTGAACCGAACCCAAATTAGAACTCGTCCTGTATTTACATATAGGTAATCCACATACGAAATTTAAAAATAATCCGATAACTAAAACTAAAGTTATCATCCGGAAACCATCTGGGACGGATGGACGCATTGACTGACTGACGGGTGTACACCGCTGATTTCTATAGTCCCTCCAAATGTGTTTTGATAATTCAATTGGAGGTAAAAACTTTAAACATGACTATAACATTCGTGAGCATAATTGGTAAACATCCATTTCAGTATATTTCTTTTTGTGATGAGTTCTATCTTCTATGTTTTGATATCCGACTTCAGTACAGTAGTGTGCTAAATTTAGCATGATAATATACCAATATAGCGGTTCTTGTTTTCTGTTATTCCTTATTTTTGCAAAGCCAAAACGCTTCGCGTCGGGAACTATACCCACCCCACTGGAACTACACGGGCGTTGTCAATTCCAAGCCATCCTCTATATAAACATACCTCCATTTTATCTAGACGTAACACAGCTAACAGTCCCCGGTAATCTTCACACAATAGATAATTCAGGTTCACGCTATGCGACAATCTGCAGCATAAATCCAGATCTGAAACAGATGTGTTATGTTAACAGACTGCCATGTAAAATGAATAAACATATCACAATTATTATCCAAATTCCAAATTTGGGCAGGAGCCTACTCCTCCCCAGGCGCTGGCCCATGCACTTGCCTCACCAATAGCCAAACAAATATTTACATGCACAATTTAAAAACATATCACATCAACCGATTTCAAATTTGGGATATATTTCCCCTCCCTATGTCAGTTCAAATGTCTCACCCAAACCAAACAATTGCATGCATAATGTAAAAATGTATCACATCAAACGAATTCAAAATTTGAGCAGCACTTCCCCTACCTAGGCGCTGGCCAGTTCAATTGCCCCACCCAAACCAAACATAAATATTTACATGCAAAATTTAACAATGTATCACATCAACTAATCTCAAATTTGGGCAGCACTTCCCCTCCCTAGGCGCTGGCCAGTTCACTTGCCACAGCCACCACCCAACATATACAACCATGCATGCAAAATGTGACAACAAATTATTGCATAAATCAACATACAAATTTACTCAAACATTAATTAGAAGTTTTCTGCATTTTTCATTCAGAGTTAGATTTTCTATATAAAAATTTCAGTTTTGCATTTACCTTACTTAGAACATGCTCTGCCATCATTTATCCATTAAGCCTCTGATCCAGGAACACCCCCAAATATTTAACAAATTTGGTTGGTGCGATGTCAACGCTATCGCAGCATACCCTCAGTTCAGAGTGTTTTTTAAGTTTCTTTCCAGACCCAAACAGAATTGATTCTGTTTTCCCTAAATGTAAGGACAATTTGTTGTCAACCAACCATAATTTCAGTTTATTCATTTCTGAACTGAGCCTCTGCTCGATAGCGCGGACATCACAACCAGAGACGAGAGTCATCCGCATATAGAAGGCGACAATCCACAGCCTGGCTAGCAGCGTTCACATAGAGTAGGAAAGGAAGGGGGCCTAAGATTTACCCTTGAGGGACAGTAAAACTCGTAAATTGTCAGAACCGAAGGACCGAGATACCACGAGAGCATCCATAGCTGGCCAAAAATCGTGTTACTTAATTAAAAAAGTCCTCAAATATTTTTTATATTACTGGTATGGTAATAGTTAAAAAAAAAATTATCATGAATTATCAATCTGATTCAGTATTTGACCTTTCCGATAGTGAATTTAATGATTCTAGTGGCGAATCTTCTGTCAGTGAGGAAAGTGATACCGATTATCTTGCGAGTCCTCCAATTGATTTTAAGAGGGTATCGGGGATTACAAGTGTTGGCCAACGGGAGTACGAATTTTCAGAATCATCTGGGCCCGATTGATCCGCCACATCGTGATGCTCGTCCAATTGTCTATTTGACGTTTGTCACTGTGAATTTCTTGAAGATGATCGTTTCGGAGACCAAGTGTGCAGAGCAGTATATCTCATAAAAAATTACCAAATGCTTTTAAGCCCAATTCAAGAGTCCACCAGTGGTATAAGACGTGTTTCTGAAATGAAAGCTTTCATTGTAGTAGTCCTGAATATGGCTCTCATCAGAAAGCCATGTATGACTATGTATTGGAACATAAGCAATCCATCACAATCCACTCCATGGTTCCGTCAAGTATTCAAGAGGAATCGCTTTCAGAACATCCTTCGATTTTTCCATGTGTATGATAACGCAAGCAACACAACAGTAACTGATCCATCACACCCAGCGTATGACCATACTGCAAGATTTATGCCGGTTGTTAATCATGCAAATTGTGTGTTTAAACATAAGTACATACCATATAAATTTGTAACGGTCGATGAAAGTCTTGTCGGAACTCGATCACGGATCGCCATTCTACAATATTTGCCCAATAACTACCACGCACGTTTTGGTATAAAGCTATGGATGCTTTGCGAATCTGTGACCGGTTACTGCATTCACTTTTTCCGTTATTTGGGTAAAAAGTTTGAAGATCACCATGTAGAGGTGAATCAGCCCTATCAAGTTGTCATGCAATGTTTGCGTATGACCAGCTTACTCAACAAGGGTTACCATGTTGTCATGGACAATTTTGCTCACATCAGTTAAGCTAGCCTGGGACTTGATTGAACAGGGTACTTTCTTAACTGGCACTACACGTAGCAATCGGAAGGACTTGCCTCATGCTGTGAAGGTCTCGAATCAAAGTTTACTAGAAAAGATGTATTGGATATGTGAAAAGGGAAAGATAATGATATTATCTTTCAGAGAGAAAAAGTGTCAGAAGAAACCGGTGATCCTGGTTTCCACCTCCTCCATTTCCTGGGACACAATATCTAAGACAGGAAAATCAAAACCTGAAATTGTTAACCAATGAAATACCAAGATGTCAGGTGTAGACATGAATGATATGATGCTATATGCATATCACAACGGACGAAAAACAGTGAAGGCTTGGAAAAATGTTGTTTTCAAAATTATTTCGAGAATGGCTCTAAATGCTTATATTATTTATAGGACAAATACTTCAGATAGTCCCAAATATTCATGTTTAATTTCTTGCCAGCATAGTCGACGACCTGGTCTGTGACCATTTGTCTTGTCAGACTGAGACACCTATCTCCAGTGACAATGAGGCAGTTGGCATCGGTCTTCGAAGGTTACCGGGTAAAACTGAGAGGGAGTTTTCTGGTGTTCAGATAGAAAGCAGGGTGTGAGGAGGACACGAACACAACAGCATGTGCTTATTGTGGGAAAGGTGTGCATCATGAGTGTGTGCCCAGGCATTTGTGTGTTAAGGCCAGGGAATCATGATTGTAACCGTTGATACTGATGTCAACTGGCTTATTGATAGTTTTTAATGAAAATAAAGTGCATTCCCCATCATCAATTGTAATTTGAATTACAGTGAAAGTAAGCTTCCAGATTTCATGCAAACAAAGTTGGATGAACAAACTAATATACTTCGAGTACATTATAATGACAAAAGCGATATACATAATTGTTCATAGACTACTTGTATATCATATACTGGTATGTCAATAAGACACAGTAAGTTAAACATATCGCCACTGGTCCCGACAATATGCCACAATGTTGGTACATGGGTCCTGTTGAGTTGATATGATGCTGGTAGGGAAAACTGATGTCAAGAAGTACCGTTAATGTTTTCGAAATTTGTCATTTTCGCAGTCTATGGAAAATCTTTTTCCCCACTTTGCGGGATAACATCACCAAATTCACCCTCTGGGAACCTCATTCCTCAAATGACAGACAACCCATCTGCAGGTTTATTATATATATATATTGCAAATTTTAGGTGAGCGGTCAACAATGCTAAACCCTGATATAGAAAGTTATATACACGGGAATTTAACATGGGGCCGGCATTTTCCCAGACGATTGCATTGGCTGTTTTACATCAAAGAAATCTTGGACTAGTTCTATAATAGATACGGTCCAACATAGCTGACAAATTTACGTAACCGTTTTAATAGGTTTACAGATTCCGCAAATTTGCACAATATATATATTCAGAGTTAATGCTGAATTATGTAGCAAATAATGTAAACTGACATTTACTAAAATTGGCTGAAACTAGAGTCTGACTTGCAAAATGATCACAAACTTCCAAGCCTTCAAACTCATGTATAGTATATTTACTTGCGAGATTAAAATCACACTTCCTGCTAAACCCATGGAGCCATTCAATATATAAAAAAAATGAAAAGCAAACACTAGATATTACTGTTCATATTTTATCTGAAAACTGAATTATAAAAAAAATATATTTGCATCAGATATTGATTGCTGGGATAAATTGATAAAAAGTGACACAACTTCCCGCCACTGGATATGATTCTGCAAAATAAAAAGTTTTATACACAGCACTATCACAATCGACTTCACTAACTGATCTACCCCAAAGGACACTTGGACTATTATATAAACTAATAAATGGAGGAAACATTTTCCGTTGATTGGTTGGTACATTTTTTAATGAAATGTAGCACAAATATTTGTTTCTGAATCTCAGACAAGTAGACTTATACATACAGTTTATTGTTCATTATATATCGTTCATTAGTAATCTCAAGTATTTATTATGCATCATTCATGCATACAATTCCTGAAAGTTGAGTTGACTTTTAATTTTAAATATACAAGAACACTATTAAACAGTTATTTCCATTCCAATACAGTGCTTGAAATATAGGTTCATTTTATCAAAGATTATGTCACACAAAAAAATGCTATGCGTTCTGTCTACATGCCCCAATCTACTCCAGAAACGGGCGCGTGATCTTGTATACTTTATTAATAGTATGATACTTGTGATGATGCATGATTGACTGTAACATATTAATAATGTACACCCCAGTAACTGAGTTTTTCTAGAAAATGGATTCTTTTTGCAAGTCCTATAAACTAGTGGCTCGAGTTCTGTTGGAACTGTCATTCAGAATCCTCCTGAGAATCAACACAAAACCTTTGCAGCGCAGTATATATCAAAAGAGTTCACCTTTTTCAAAACTAAGTTTTGTTGGGCCTAACATTTGGACATGAGTGACTGTTTCTAAATCTAGATTGTAAAATTGATTTATTTACCAATTAGCTTTTCACTGAATTTAAGTTTGGCCACTTATGCACTGTATAAAGTAATAAAAACACGATTACTTGACAAATTATAAAATAGCTATTATCAAGAGGCATTGTGAAACATTTTAACCAGTGCATGGTTTACATATGCTGTTAGTCACAATAATCAGTTACCAACATGTAACCTATATCAGATAGTACATGCAACCCGAAAAGTTAACGAATTTCCGAAAAATGTCCTCTCCCCACATCATGTTGGCAGAACCAGACCCTAACTTGCTTCACAAGTATGTAAAATAGAAGAGTCCAGAAATTTATCTGGTTCTATATACCATTTAGATGATTTGCTCTGGGGCAGCAAAAGGTAATTGTATCTTCAAATATTGGAGATCAGAGTGAATAGTATACGTAAATATATACTATATAATGGATATATACATACAATATATAAATAAATATATATATATATTATATATATGTGCACATATAGACATAATTCAATCATAAATAAAGGTGAGCTATGAAAAATAATAGAATAAGGTCATCCAAAATTAATTGTTTATTATGCAATGTTTTTGAATAGCAGTGAGGGAGTGACATACCTGTACGTATGGATATACCGGTACTAAAAAAAATAAAAAAAATTTATAAATAATTTCCAAAATTTGTTAAAACATCCAACTGCTGCCGCCATTTATTTAAATGCGGCTGTGCCTGAGAAACAAATAATTAATTGTTGATGGCCTAGGGAATTTAAATTTTACTGCATTATATAGGTGTCACTAAGCCAAAATAGTTTGCTCTATAGGTCATTTTTGTGAAAAACTATGTTTTAGAGTTATCCCCCTCTGATAGCACGAGTTATGCCTCTTGATTGTCTTCTTGATTTGGAGGGGGGGGGGGCAAATAATCATCAACATATATTATACTGATAATCCGCATACTATCCCATAAAATTTTAAAAGTTATTTTGTCAGTAGCAGATTTCTATTTTATCACAATTTTACATGAAAATTGTGGTTTTTCTCTAATATCTCTGGCTTTAATTTAGGTGTAAATCTAGCCCGGCAACGAAAGAGTTAACAAGCATGCGTGAAAATTAACACAAATCAAACAAGAACTAGAAATTACAAACCGAAAATACATAATGGAATATGTGATATTTAGTGCGAGATCAAATTGGTCAGATTTATGTTTACATTCGTGGTAACCTTACACAAGCTCTGTGAATTTGTGAGAAATGTACGAACTTAATCGAACTTTTGCACCGCCCATGCACCTTATGTCATTTATATGATTTTATACAATATACACACTATGATTAAAACTATGACATCCTCTATTATGTATACATATTATATATGTATATAACCTTGCCAACCTGTAATAATTGTATTCATTGTCAACAAAGTCTGGGCCCTATACTATTGAATACAAGTTTTGCAATATCAGCGTTGATTTGTGATTTACTAATTTTGTAATACATATTTTGTGTTCTATAGTATTCGACTGAATTTCTATCAGTATATTTCTTTCATTGTCAATAGAAACTGAATTATGTGCCCATAGCTCTTTTTGTGCAGAAGACATTGACATGCAAAGACTTGTATTATCTTTTTGGCGAACCATCTATATACCGGGATTCAATTCACCGGAAACTCTCTGCATTTGGTGGAGGAAAAGGGGCCTGACAATTTCAATTGTTCATGTTTTCATAGTACTCGAACGCTTCAGCTTGGTAATATGTAAGAACTCGTATCAGGGATTGATAAAGCATTTGCTAAGCTGGTTCTATAGTACGGCAATATGCTAATTTTGCAAAAGTTCAGTATTAAATTACAGCTGCAATGTTACATTATTGATTTATTTTTACGCCAGTGAGTAATGGTGAGTGGGATTATCTGGGTACACGGTCTTTGTAATGCGGTACCGGAATTTCAATTTTTAACCCATCATCAGTGGTTTACGCTCAATGGAGTTGAAACGAGATAGCCATGTCAGCCGCCTAGATTTCAATTAAGAATTTGATTATAGACATACAGTTGTCGGGCTGGGGCTCAAACGTATAGATAAACGATCTTTATTTAGGGCTACACATATACGCGGTGAATCGGAGACGGGTGGCTTTTCCCACTGAAACAACAGTTACTGATAATTTCAGACTAAGTGTATCTGTCAGAAGGTCTATTATATTATGGTGTCATTTTGCCTGCTGTCCACCAGCACGTGTGATGTCAAAGGACTGGGACACCGAATACACCCAAATTTGGCAAGTTGGAAATCTCATGCCTGGTGCAATATTATGATTAGGTGGAAATTGTTGTGAGTTTGATTTTCCAATTAACCAGTATATAGTGTGAATTTTGTTGTTTTAGCATAAAAATCGAATATTTTCCTGTTTTGTTTTTGCCAATTTATTTTACTGAAATTGCAATTGTTTGGACAGTTTCCAATCATAGTGGGTGTTATATGTTGGAAATGGCCAACAGATGGGTTGAAAAGCTTGAGGTATCAGTTGGAACACTGCAGCCCAAGCTCGCACGTGTCAGTCTAATTTATAAAAAAAAAAGTTAATACATAAATAAATATAAGAATACAAATAAAAAGATTCAGCAATTCTGTTCTGCAATAGAAAGCATAATAGCGTTATACGAAACGATTGATACAATTTAATCTGCAATATAAAGCATTCGATGAAACTATGTCTATATGTATGTACAATTCCAATTTGTAACAAATGTTTCATAGACTGCTGCGGATTAAACACGTACAGGTAGATTCCGTCTCCTCTGCGTGAAATGTACAGATGAAACAGTGTATCGTTTATGTTTATATATATACAAGAACGTTTTGTAACAATAGTTTTACAGAATGTGATATGACAGGAGAGTGACTGATTTATGTGGTTATATTCTCCTCTCGAATTCATTGAAACTCAAATGAAACCTTATTTTACATGATGAAAGAAAAATGTTAATGTCTATATTTCCGGAACAGAAAGAGAACGGCCCAACGGTATAGATAGACAGGTTATCATGGACAGAAAGCGAAGGGCCCAACGCAACTTCTCGGATTATCGTACTTGGCAGAAATATTCATTTGCGTACGCAAATCACCGATGTTGGCCGATTGTGGACCAATGGTGCTTATAGACAGGTTCTCTGTGACTGAAAAAGAAAGGACCAGTGGTGCCGATGGACAGGTTCTAGAGGGAAGTTATATTGTTCATTAAAGGGAGAGAGTACATGTACATATATCCAGTCATTATATATGCCTTCTTCTACTCAATTCAACAGAATATATGCAACAAATATATGAATTTGAGTCAGGGATTAGTGAAGAACACTCATGTAAAAACTCTATGAATGATGTAAATATCAAGTTAATTTTAATGACAATGAGTAAATGGCTTAAGCCTTACTCATTTTCATTAACATTATCAGGCTGTTATACGTAATTCGACTTTGTATTAATAACTGTATTTAGATCTCATTCTTGGCTCATATTAATTCTTTTTTAATTGATATTTTCTGTTGAATATATATATACTGTAGCCCCATAATTAGCTTGATTAAGGTATCGTCTCCCTTTAAAGGCACGGTTGGCCTTGGCGGTGGGTATCCTGTGAAAATATTTACACCCGTCAAAAACCACCACAAACAGAAAGAACATCAAAATGTAGACAGACTTTGTCCGTATACAAATAAGAAATATCGCATAAACAGTATGTTATTGTCATCTATTTGACCATTGTTATGTAAACAAAAACATAAAAAGTTACTTTTCTGGTGTTTGTTTATGTTATGATGGTAAACATAAAGAGCGTTCTTTGTTGGTGAATTCCTGATATGGAACTAATAAAGAGCATTTATGCCATTTGTGTGTGATTATCCAGTAGCATTGTGCTGTCTTCTGTAACACAACCAGGCTCTTGCTTAGGTAATATATAGTAGGTCTTTGTGATAACATGCTGTTTACGCGATGGTCATGGTATATATGAACGAAACTGTATGCGTTTTAAGGTTTTTCTGTTTACGGTGATTGGAACAAATATGAATATTTTCGACAACTAAGGCCTCACGTGCCTTTAACAGCAAAGTTGGGAAATGTTAGACTATAGGTGGGGTATTAGTTGAAATTTATAACAGTTAAACAAAAGCAAAAAAATATGTTAGCATATTTTAATGGATAGATACCAAGCTGAATCATCTCAAACAATATCTGTTCAACTAAGCTGTCACCTTTTTTTGCTATTTAAGACCATACAGGAATAATTTACTTTTATTTTTTACCTTTCTTCGGCAGAATGATGACTTGACTGGCGGTTTTGTGTCAAGCAAAGACGAAATGACACTAGTGACTCTAATAGATTCAAACAGGGATGATGTGGATGCGAATAATGAGGTGGGTACTCGTTGCTGTACAATTCTAAATAAAAAGACCCAATTTATACAGCTTCTCAACAGTCCCTTCATCAATTGTGCTCAATACTAATAACTTTGTTGTATGATATATATACCGACTAGGTTATATCACATGCATCCATGTACATAGCATTGGTACTAAACTGTTTTGTCCTATTTCATGTGAATCAAATATTAACTGATATTATTGGACTGAGAAAAAAAAACTCAATGTATTCATTATAATTTATTTTCAAACCCCTTGAAAGAAATCTATTTTTGTTTATGCTCTCCTTGAAAACAAAGGTTGATGTAAAGACAGAGAATCGTGCAGCTGCAATACATGACGAACATGCGACATTATCAAAGGCGGCATGCAGACAGCGTTATTGAGTACATCAAGCGAATCTGCGCCATATAAAGTATCACAGAGTGGATCCACATAAATATTTCTTCGAATGTTTAAAATGGAAAAGGCTACGATGGTCACATTCGTGACTGAATGACAACTCAGCCGATAGCCACAAACACGAAAATTGACACAATATAGAGGTTGGATTAATTCTGTCTTCATTGTGTATTTTTCACGCACTTAGGGCTGAATTAGTTTGACAAATAACGAAACAATCTCCTAAATATATTTCCCTTCTTCTGTTTACCAATGTGTGCTGATCCACTGTGGAACTTGACCATATTTTCATTTTCAGAATAAATTTCTTCAATTCTCCTATGGAATTCTTCATCAATAGCTGATTGGATAAATTTCTGTCTTCATTTCCTTTCTTCTGTTCACCAATGTGTGCTGGTTCACTTTGGAACTTGACCATATTTTAATTTTTCATATAATTTTTTTTATTTTCCTATGGAATTCTCATCAATAGCTGAGTTTGGATAAAATTATGTCTTCAATGTATATTTTAACGTGCTTAGAGTAGGGGGTCAGAAAGAGAGGTTTCAGACACGTATGCGCTTTTTATATTTTGACATATCTTGGCCCCCAACCACCCTTTTAAGACATTGCTCAACGAGTTGGAAATACTGAGGTGAACTAATTACCTTGCATATCATGCAAGAAATTGTTTTCCAAATCGAAGATAGCGGCCAAAATGGCGACCGAAATTTGAAAACAAGGTTACATTCCTTTACTTTTTACGATGGGCGTTATTGTTACGCGAATTTTACCCACAATTACATGTTGATATGGAACATTGATATGAAGTATTCATTTGAGTTTGGTAAATTCTCGCAGTCAAGATGGATGCTATCAATTGAAAAGAAGTCGATGTTTTGTCATACACTGTAGCAGAACATCTATTATGACATCATAACTGCAATTAAGACGTATGACACATGCAGTCCATTCTTTGATATATGTATATATGAGGTTCGGCACAGCAGCAATGTTACATATTTTATGCCGAATTTTATGCCTCTCAAAAAATTTGCATTGTCTCAAAAATCAAATTTGCATTCTTTGATACCCTGTTCGATTTTAACACCACTAAATAACAAGCACTTCTGCTTTGGGGCGAACAAGTTTTGATTTGAGTTTAGGACCCATCAATCACTCAAAGCTCAGAGCTAATAGCTTTCGATTTGTAAAATTAGATTTCGACTTTTGGAGTTAATTTATTTCTACACCTCGAATAGTTGTCAGCCAAGCAACAATTCCACCGGAAATACATATGTGCGAACTCTGTAACGAGTTTGGAGGTCGCGTTGTGACAAAAACAAAACATGACCCCAAAATGAACAGCTTGTCAAAATCTTATCCAACAATATTCCAAATATATGCAATTCAATTTGTCATATGATTATTATCGGCACGAGAGTAGCATAGTATAATTAATAATAATCAATTGATATTTGTAGACGAGACGACCGTTTGCACATGGAGATTCTATGAAGTCATACATTACTTTCTATTAATAGTATTTATATATCCACACTAGCGGATGTATCCGGCGTTGGTACCAAATGTTGCACGGGTAAAGTGTGGCAAAATTAAATTAAACATTTACAATAAATTAGGAACTATTGTTTACTATAAAGCTCCCCCCATCCTTTATCCGGACTTGGGACCGGCTGATTCAGGCGGACTTGTCTTAATTTCTTGTTTTTTTTCTTCCACTTTGTCCCGATAAGCTAAGATATAAAGAGCGTACATGTCTTTCTTTGTCTCGATAAGGTAAAGATAAAGAGCGTTATTTTCGTTTCTGTTATTGTAATGTGACTCCTTGTGTGGATATAAAAAGGCGACGTCGCGCAGTCAGGACCAAACCCATGTTAACCGGAGAGCCGAAATACATAGCCATGCCAAATTTCATCGTGATCGGTACAGAAATGGGGACGCCTATAAGGAACATACTTCAATATCATTTATTCTGGAACAAGTCATTTTGACTATTAGTTCCGACACTTTACACGCTATCAATTTTCACATGTCACATATAATGGGTTTTGTTTTGTTTTTAGTTTGAAGAATCAGTCGTTTCTCAAATCGTGATAGAATGGGTCAGCTAATGTTTTGAACTCTTCTATATATAAGGATTCGGTTGCAGCGATTAAATCTGGCAAATTGTTCCAGTGCTTGATCACCCGCTGCTTGAAAAAAATATTTCCCACATTCTCCTCTCATCGGGGCATTTACAGTTTGACAATGACCTCTTGTCCTGTCGTAAAGTGCATTCCGGAAATGCTGGCAACTGTCCAGGTTATATCGATTTTTAACAAACTTAAAATTTTCAATGAGGTCACCTCTGAATCCTCTACATTTCACATACATCCAATTGCCGAAGAGAGAACCAAACAATTGATATATGTATGACATTTATTCTTGAACGATCCATGCGGAATACACATAAACTTGTTAAAGGTACTCAATCCGTAAAGAGGGTCCCCATCTCAACAGATTCCAACAACAACAATCCGATCAGAGGGTCATATATTACTATTTCTTTGGCTTTGGGGGTAAAAAATATTTGATTCGAGTCGAGGAACCCATCAAACAAAGCTCAGAGTTATTAGATATTGATTTTTGAAATTTGTTAATCGCTCGAGATGAGTACTAATAACTGCCGTCAATTTGGTAACCTGCTCGAGATTTTACGCCAAAACTCTATTAAAACAGACAAGGATGGATAACTCTATAATCAAGTGGTAATAATAACGAAATTTTGACTGTCTTCTGGGCCAGAAAGAATTCCCGATAATGAAAAATAATAGATTTCTAAAATCGATATCTAACAAATCTGAGCTTTGATGGGTGACTTCCTCGACTCGAATCAAATATTTTTGACCCCCGAAGCCATTGAAATAGTAATTGAGAGGAGTTTTATCGCATTGAGTACCTTTAATATGTGGCATACAACCATGCGCCAATTATATGCCATACCCCATGGCAGAACATAAATTTCCCGCATGAGGTATGGCACGAGTGGAGAATGACACATACCTGCATACGCACATGCATGGAATAATATCAATAATAGACTGTACACGTATGGCCACAGCACATGCAGCCACATACCAATTATATGTCATAGGCTATAGGAGCAATGAGATTCCCCCTATAGAGTATGGCACAGTAATATGTGATTATGTGAAGAATATGTGGCTGCAGGATCTGTGAATCACTGAATGAAAAATATATATGATTAATATTGATTATGAAATGCCCCGGGAGGGTGGGTGGGAAATTGTTTGTATTTTCCCGCATGGAAAGATCAAGAAAGGTAGAATTGAGTTATCTCTCTTCATTCATCGGCGCCTGCTAGGAGGCTATAGTCTATTCCAAACTAATATTCCCTCATCTGCAATTACCTAGTTTGACAAGGCCAAACTAACACAATTGCCGAAGAGAGAACCAAACAATTGATATATGTATGACATTTATTCTTGAACGATCCATGCGGAATACACATAAACTTGTTAATATGTGGAATACAACCATGCGCTAATTATATGCCATACCCCATGGCAGAACATAAATTCCCCCATGAGGTATGGCACGAGTGGAGAATGACACATACCTGCATACGCACATGCATGAAATAATATCATTTATAGACTGTACACGTATGGCCACAGCACATGCAGCCACATACCAATTATACATGTATGGCATAGGCTATAGGAGGAATGAGATCCCCCCTATAGAGTATGGAACATTAATATGTGATTATATGAAGAATATGTGGCTGCAGGATCTGTGAATGAAAAATATATATGATTAATATTGATTATGAAATGCCCGCCAAGCCGTAGGCCGCCAAGAAGGTAGAACTGCCATGACATCATGCTGACAGGCATATTAGTTGATGGACCAGAATGTCGAAGTCAAGTTGTTTGCTGGGTAGGAGCAGGAGGTAGCTTCTGGGGCCCCCAAACAGCACACCACCTCAGAGGGCGCCAACACAAGACCCTGATGACGTTGAAAGCAAGCAACCTGAAATGAATTACTGGCAGCAGAATACATGCTAACATAGGAAGTTATATATGCAGGGAAGTGAACTTGAATGCTTAGTCGCCAGGAATTATGTTAACTGCTTGGATCAATAGGTGGCGCAGACGACGTGTACCTTCAAAATTTAGGTGCAGCATATCAATTCCAGCATATAAATGTGTTTTAATTTGCCCATTGGCTACAAACGGTTTATAGGCTCGGATGTAGGATACTCTACGTTCGGCACAAAGTCGTTTTAATTGAGTATTAATTCTTGTCACTTTGTCACCAAGTGTAGCATGATCTTTCGGACGAGGTAAGATGGCTAGAAACGTGAATTTTGCTCGGCAAACTGCTTTTGAAACTGTGATTAAGTTGTTATAATTCGCCAAGATGTGTCGCTCTGATTTGCTTTCCACATCGTTTGTTCCAACAAGAAAAATTATATGAGTGAAGTGCTTAAGCGTACTAGCCTTCAGTTTGCCAAGCATGCTTGTCATCCTACTGATTGTGTAACCTGGGTAAGGCCAAACTGACAAGTCACCAACATCGCGGACGTATTTAGCGATGCTATCTGATAGGAGAAGCACTGAACGCAAGGTTTTGCCTGAAACCAAATTATTGAAAAGTTGAAAACCCCAAAATGGTACTTTTCATCTTGAAAACACGGACAATCGATCCTTCATTGTATTGTGGAGGTATGTTTGTATGCGTCACTAGCCCAATCGCCAGTGAGTTGAATTAGCTCAGATGGGACCCCTGACTGAAAGGCCCACGAGGCCCCACCCCGGCGGAAGGAATGCATTGAATAGAGATTAGGGTCTTTCCCTATTAATCCCAAAAGTTGTCGTAAAAGGATTGTGTTTGAATATAGCTAAGCGATGTGACAGAATGTGGTGAATATGCTGAGCAAATAAAGGCTGGATGGGGTGGACTCCCTGGAACAAGTCATGCCATGTTCTTATACGCAGTAACCGGACGCAAGGGAGACACAGGAATTGATTAAACCAGTGGCAATTAAATATCTTTTGACCTTGCTGTATGGTTTTGGACCACTTAATGACCACAATAATAGCTTCGTCACCATACATATATCACCCCTAGTCAACTGCTTGGTAGGGTCAAATTTGTCGGGGGATTCAGGCACTAAATTTGATTTCCTCAGCATTAGAAAGAATGCGACCAAGAACAGGAACCATAATGAAACATCCACCGCGTTATTCTGTCGGATAAATGAGTACATTGACATCAACATATGAGGAGTAATAGGCAATACTTGGTGGAGATGATGACATTTAGTTCGTGCTATGCCACGTAACGCTAATTCCAATTTGAGCGCATCGAATGGTGCAGTCTCAAAGTCAAGAATTTTGTGCAAAACTTTGAGGCCACTCACGTAATTTTTAATTTAATGAGACTGAACGGATTTGAATGAGCGAGACAAACAAAAATGAGTGTATAAAACTAGACTTCCAAGTTCCTGTAGATACTGGTAAGTCTGGTAGGTGAAAATATGCACTGAATAACAGATATGCATATTTGTGGCGCGGAGCGCAGGCCCATGTTTAAAGTACGATCAAAATTTTCCACTCCACATGAACCCCAGTAGTTTTATATCTCTTGCATCACAAATTTGATGGAAAGCCTGAGCCGAGTCCCGTTTAAATATATGGCAGTAATGAGATTTCTTTTTGATTAATGCAACCAAATCGTCCACTTTTGGATAGGTCAAATTGACAGGCTCACCCAAATATTCTGCTGACGAAACTTGATCAAAACTAAGATCCACTATAACGCGCCGTTCAGAGTCATTGTTTTTTGGAACTGTATTAACAGGGCTGATTTTAACAGGACAACTGACCGGATTCGCATCGAATGGGCCGAGGATTGCGCTATATTCTTGTTCATTCGTGATATATTTGTCGATGGCAACAGGAAATTCCCGAGCACCTTTGTGTTTTTTGTAAGAACCCGGTATTTGTGAATGTTTTATTTTCCCAGCGAAACCAATCGGGAACCCATATTTTATCAACTGCCAAATATTAGCATCTAAGTGCCCCTGTAAATTGCCGCGAAAGAATCTCCAATTTAACCCCGATTCCACAGCAATCTTACAACACTGAAAATTAGGAGCACCGGAACAGTGAATATGATCGTGCTGTCGGATAATTCGTTCCGTAAAACTCAGTTGACCCTCTGACCATGGATAGTCTGTTATGAGTATGCTATCACCCTTACTGCTACTTTCACGATCACCACCGGACAACACTTGACAAGAATTAGGAGTCTTGTTAACTTTATGACGCGCACTATGACCGATACTTCCGGATTTAACTCGGCAGGAATTATCAGGTATGTTAACAGTATCTTGAGACTGAGCTGATCAATTCGTGCATCCAGCTGAGAATCACTTTCATTACACAAGTCAGTCATTTCGCATGGAATTGTGTCACAACCGTTCTTCGCTTTTTTCTGAATGTCCAGTGGAATAATGCTATCCACATTCGAACTGTTCCCAACATGATCTCGAACGGGATCTTCGTCGCCGCTTGCATCGGATTCAAGCGGGCTAATGGCAGTCTGATGATCAATGTCGTCGCCATCATTCATTTTTTATAATTAATTTCTTTGCGTTTTCTCTGCGAACGATCAGCCATATCTTCATGTAATTTATTTAAATGGAGGAATAATGATTCCGTCAAAGTAGTATCAAATCAAAATGTCAAAAGTTCGACTCAAGGGTGTCGATGTTTGAAGATTGTTTTAGCGGAGGAAAATTGTTTGTATTTTCCCGCATGGAAAGATCGAGAAAGGTAAAATTGAGTTATCTCTCTTCATTCATCGGCGCCTGCTAGGAGGCTATAGTCTATTCCAAACTAATATTCCCTCATCTGCAATTACCTAGTTTGACAAGGCCAAACTAACACAAGAAAACTAAGATGCATGCATCAGGTCGCCCGTGAACTATTTATCATAGCATTCTTGTTGCTATCGATTATACATTTTGGAATATCTGTATGTATGTGTGTATGAATGCATGTATGTATGTGTGCTATAGACTCGAACACTGATCGACCGATCCGACTCGGATTTGGTATTTAACGTGTCAACCTGACCTCGCTCATAGCCATGTTTCTGGACCTTGACCGATCCGACTAAAATTTGTGTGTAGGACTACTTCGATCCCGGGAGCAATATGGACGGGTCCAATTTCACGTGCGACCATGTCATCGAACGTGCTGATATAGGCATGTTTCTGGACCAATTGAAATATAGTTTGTCCAGATGCTGTATATACCGGGTACTGCCCAGATGAAGGCGATCACAAAGAAATCCCTAAATAGCCCGAACGAAGTCGAGTACATCAGCTAGTATTATATATTTCTAGATTTAGTTACAAACTTTATACATGTATATTGTACAAAGAAATGTTTGACAAATGTATCTATATCAATATTAGCATGAGGGTCATTAAAAATTAGATACGACGAAACAAAATTTTGAAGGGTGCATGTGATTGTGAGGAATAATAGGATCATAGGTAAATTTAATTTATGGACGCTTGTTAATTTTCATTGGACTAAATGTATCAGGTAAATTGTTATATTTCAAATGATGACAGGAATGTGGAAAGTTGAACTACCCAAGTAATACTGGCTATCCGCACGAAGAGATATACATGTATATCAAAACCAAAATAGAAGATGGCTGCTGGCGACCATGTTTTCCAAAGATATTCAAAGCATTCGATAGCTCCCATCTAGTGGTCACCCCGATGATCAATATGAAGTTTGGTGACTATCAGATGAGGGATGTGGTCTATAGAGGTGGTAAAGAATTCAGTCATACAAAGAGTAAGATACAAAATTGCTGTCTGTGGTCATGTTTTTAACGAAATTCGGAAAAAAATATATTACTCTCATCCTGGTTATCCAGAAGATCATTGTGGAATCTGGTGACGATCGGACAAGGGATGTCGTCTGTAGGATCAACCAAATTATTTAGCCATAAAAATAGTAAAACTCAAGATCACCGCTGGCAGTGATGTTTTCACAAGGAAATTTTGAGAGAAAAAATATGGCTCCCATCTAGTGGTGACCCAAAATATCCACATGAGAAACATTTCTCCAATAAATGCTGGCTGCAGGATGCGCCAATTGATTCAAATTTGAAATTTAGCAGGGTTTACTGCTGGTGGCCATGTTTTCCCCGCAAATTTGATAGACTAATGAACAAAACCACTGAATCCGTTGAATCAATATACATATACACATATATATATGTGCATTGTTATCCACACTACTGGTATATAAAGGTACTGAAAATAACTATATTATACTAGTATACACAAAATAAACCATATATTATGGCTATGGGTTCTGATATCCGAACATGACAGCTGAGAACTTGGTGTGAATTGAAGAGTAGTGGGGTCTCAAAAATATCTACCCCTCCACGTTAGAAACATGCCATTAAATAGCATAAGTATAATCTAGCTCGAAGTCAGAAGTGATCCATCAAACCGCTCTTAATTCAACCAGATCATAACACCCCATGTATGGTCGATCACATGATGATCTAGGTGGAATCGGGCTTCTCAAAGTACCGCCGGTACCACACATGCCGGTACCGGTATCGATACTTTGCTAGTACCGCGGTTCCGGTACCGGTACTGGAAAGCCATTTTATAGTTCTAGAGGTATCTGGAGGTAATACAGTGCTGAAAATCACAAGCCACGAACTCTATTATTAACTTGAACTAATGATAATTTGATATCAGAATAAAGAAACTATTTCGGGATATTAGATACCATTTTGGAATATACTAACAAACTTTCCCGTAGAGTTTAGTGATGCGCAAATGACAACATAGACAATGGAACTATTCGTTGCACACGTTTTGTGGTTTTAACTTATTGTTCTTCAGTGTGTGATAAACTGATAGAAAGTAACGTGACACACGTCGGTGGTGTTCACTTCACAATATTCAATCAGAATAAATGTATTTGCAAAGTCGCGCGGTCGGCCATTTTAAATCAAAACAATAATGAGTCAAGTTAGGCAACAATTTCTCTCCACGAGTTCCTATACCAAATATGAACTATCATGTCTATTCAGCAAATTACATGTACATTGTGCACGGTTCGTGGATATTCGTTCCCGATTTTATGATATAACTGGAGAATGGTCTACGTTATATATGCAAACTGATACATGTGAACGGGTACGTGTGTATGTGATTAATCAAAACGTGTGGGACATACTTGTGGATGGGGTCGTTGGTGAATAAATGATAAGAAATTGTAACTGGGTTTAGTGTATAATTGCCACAACTGGGCAAAAATAAAGGCAAAAACATAAGTTGCAATCACAAGTTCCCAACACAAAATAATCTTTGAAGATTAAAACAATATCACAAGGCCGTGCTTTCAAAGAATTGGAATTCAACCATTGAAGAGTTATAATAGACACATAAAAACCAGGAACCACCCTTCCGTGACCGACCTCTCGCGCCATGAATACAATCGCGATCGATGTGCATCGCGTGTAGTTTAAAGATCGAAACTTGATACTACTGTATTTTTGCCAAACAGCCTGCTGATCTACGATTCTACGAACGTGCATATATGCAACCACTGTACCGAGTACCGGCGAATCTGCACACAAGTACCGTTACCGCAAAAATGCCCGAGTACGCGTTGAGAAGCCTGGGTGGAATTGTTGTATAAAAACAGCACTACATGTAAATATAAAATAAAACAGTGCTACATCTTATTACAGATTATTTCCACATATAATCAGTGACTATATATACAGGCAGTCTAACAAAATAAAGTTTCAGTGACACTCTATCCGAAGAGGGGGATAATTTCATCTGTTACAGTCAATGGAGCGATTATAAATCTGGAAAACTGAAATTTCTAAGTAATACTAGATATCGACATGACGCGTATAGTGTGTTTCAGAACGAAAAAGTTGAATAAAATCAACAAATTTGTAAATTTAACAATTCAAATGTTATTGTATTGCATGTCCCAACCCGGACATATACACCTTTTATTCCGAGCCGACCTCGGCCTCGGTATACATTTTATAGTATGTCCCGAACTGGCACACGTCGACTGGGGCGAGTTAGCCCTGGGGCGAGTAGGCCGAGTCCGGCACCTTCTATAATTTGCAGCAGGTATCCGTTTACGCTGGTTTACGCGTAATTTAATTTAGAAAGTTCCCCAATTAGTATCGTAAATAGAGCTACTGTATTTGACAGAGACTGCCTCTGTTATTGATTATCATGTTGTTATAATTAAAAAACGACAAATGCACATGCCGTTCAAACGTAGTAGTCTATTTTCCCCATGTTAAACGACATCCGCAAATACCAAATAACGCTAACCTACTGCAATTGTTTTACACGACAACTGTTAACATATTTGGGCTGAATTCATCTGATGTGGTATGATTCCTCAAAATAAACAACACACCATCGTTACTTGGAAATGTAGTTTGGGCTAACATTTACACAAATCCTCCACCTCCTCTATCCTGACACACACGTCAGATGAGAAACAGCCATCATAGAACCGCCCAAATTGGGCGAAACAATTAAGTTTTATCATCCGTTCACGGTAACTTAGTTTGTTTGATTGTGGAATCATCTTTGTTGCCCTGAGCTGCACCTGTTCATGTTTGACACTCTGGTATTTTAAATAGGGGTCCCAAGCAGTATTGCAGTATTCCAGAATTGGTCGGACCATATATACTGGCATGAAGTTTTCGGAACGTATCTGGAGTTAGTTTTTTGAATGTACGACGAATGACTCACAGTATCAAACAAACCTTGTTACATGCATAGAGGGAGAGAGACCGAGGAACGCACATACCATACCCTCACATTCGCTGTCCCGATAAGGTAACAAATAAAGAGCGTTTATGTCGTTTCGGTAATGCTGATATTGCGTCATAACGTCAAAAGGCAACGTCAGGCAGAGTCAGGACCCAGCCCATTTTACTCGGAGAGCTGAAATACATACCCCACAATTGGCGCAGAAATGTTGACGCATGGAAGGAGCATACATCGAGAGAGTCTCACACACGCACATTCGCATTTAAATATTAAGATATTATACTGATTACTACACCATGTACGTGTATATGTTAATTTGAATGCATACTGTCCTTGTAAGGATGTTTTGCCAATTAACTTATCTTATCTTGTGCCGTGATCCGAAAATATGCCCGCAATAGAAGACGATGAAAATTATCGCCAGAAGCAATATTGACGGTATCTTGTGATAGTCATGCCGATATATAACCAGGTATCCTGATTCTCGATTCAGTAATGTTTTATGATGGACAGAGACAAGTTAGTACCATGCCGATCACACGTGAAAGATGTTTGTTTACATTTATGATTACACGTGCATGGTGACGTGCTAGGGAATTGCAGTTCGAACCAGGCATTATTACCATATAAGGAATTAGAGGTGTAGAAAATAAATACGATTAATATATTCTGAATCTAATGGCTTTGAACTTTGAAGGGTGGGTACATCGACTCAAATCAAAGATTCGAGTGGGTTTTAAATAAGCTCTTATTAGCTTGTCGTTTTTTAAAGGCACGGGCGGCGATCGTTGCAGAAATATTCATATTTGTTCAAATCGCCATCAACAGAAGGAATATTAAAATATATGTAGTTTTGTTCATATGCCAAACATAATCAGCGCGTAAATAGTATATTGTCGTCAAGACGTACGATGGTGTACGTAAACAAGAGCCTGCTCGTGTTACAGAAGTTTTGCTTCTGTTTACATAACACAGCTCAATTCTATTGGTTAATCGCACACAAATGATATAATCGCTCTTTATTATTTCCATATCAGGAAAACAGTAACAAACTAGAATGCACTCACTTGAGCTGCCTATACTTGCGCCCATCACACATTTGGCATGTTTTGTGGTGTCTTACCAACAACAGTTTGAACCACGGGTGCTGGCCCCTCGTTTGAGAGATCGATAACAAAATGCTAGATATCAAATCTCAGTTCATTCATCGCTGAAATAGTTGTGTGTACGGACAGGATATCTCTGTTATCTCAAGTTGATCTATTACACTAATGATAGTCTTAGTAATACGTACGAGTTGTTTGACATATTTATAGAACAATACAGACATCGTTCAAATAAAGGGTGTGAAGACGATTGGTTGCCGATGATGCTATATTATATACCAATTGGGTTAAATTACTAGTTAAGGGATTAAGGAAAGGTGCCTCTCGGCCCTTTCGACAATCCCGGGCTTGCCCCCCGAACCACTCACTCTACTAAATTACTAGTTTGACTATAATGATATCAAGTGTGTATGCCAGTGGCAAAAACCATCAAAGAAAATTACAAATACCGACACAAATAAATAAAAGACACGCGACCGTTGACTAGTCTTTGATTAACAGTGTGTGAATGTGAACATGCCCTTAGTGACTGATCTACAGTCTTCGGGAACATATCATCAAAATGTCTATTGCGTTGAGAATGAGAAAGCTTGTTTTCCCAGTTAATTAATAAGGCATTTTAATAATCCATGTTTCCACATTCACATTTTTCAGTGCAATTGGTTTTCAATTGAACCACGCACTCGATGTTTGGCCGGACATGATTTATTTGCACCAGGATCTTTCGAAAATGTTTTGAACTTTCCAGAAATGTGTTCACACCTCACTGTCTCTGCGAAAAAAAAAACGATTCCGCACGCATCTTTTAGACTTGATCTCAACTCATTTCCCCGAGTTTCAAATTACGTAAAATAGGCTTCTAATGGGCAGTACTATTGCCCACTTTTGTTTTTCATGCAGTATATATATATATATATATTTATAATAATAAAACACGAAGTTGTTGGCAGAAGGAATGGTTTAGCCTGTCCGTGTAACACGAGTCTCAGCTGTCTGGACATCGACGCAATCGTGTCTGATGTTTTGCGCGCCCATGTAGCTTGTGACGTCCTGATGTGCGTCGTGACGTCATGGCGTCTTGATCGGTTTCCAGAAAGACATCATTCGATATTGTTCATTTATGAACGATTTATTACCAAAATAAAACCAGATTACAATGCAAATTAAGTATATATGTGGATTTAAATTACAATTGTTGCAACCATTTCATATTAGCGCGTGTGCATTCTTTACAGTATGTACTTCCCGTATGACGTAACATGTTCGCGGAAGGACAGATAAACAGAGTTCCGGACCGAAAACATTACTTGCGTCCAGCATAGAATGGCGCAAGTAATAACGCTCTTTAAGTTTACCATATCCGGATCAAAACAAAAGCCAGGTTCTGTAACGTTTTTTGCTTTTGTTTACATAACAAAGGAAAGACATTTGACAATAACATACTGTTTATGCCATATTTCTGATTGGTATAAGAACAACGTCTGTCTATATTTTACTATTCTTTCTGTTTTTGGCGGAGGTGAATATTTTAACAGCATACCCACCGCCAACGCCGCCCGTATCTTTAATCCATCTGTATCGGTATTGTGATATTTGTTTGATTTCGAAATAAATTCTGTTTACACTAAATCAAATGTTTTTCACCCAATTCAATTCTTTAATGTTCTAACAATGTTTGGCACGAGAACCGTTCATGTTGAAAACAAAATACAATTTACATGTCATTGGTAAACAAATTTAGCATAAATCAGACATATTAAATGTAAATTCATCGTGACACTGTGTGTACATGCATATATACACATACATATACTCACACATATACATATGTGTAAAAAATATTTGGGTTCATGTGAGAATAATAATGCAATTAGTGGATATAGTCGGGCTTATTCTGCGGTGATCCAACTTTAAGTATATATGTCTGAGATACCCCAGAAGCCATATAACTAGTAATAGAAGGAGTTAAATCGGACAGGCCATCTTTAAATAAAAGTCATCCTGTGGCATATAAATTACGTATTGTTTGACCTACTTTTAGCCCGGGACCTAGATGTAACAAAATCAATAATAAAGTTCAGGCTTTAATTAAACCGCCACGGGGCATTCGCAACGATGAAATTTCGTTTTAGCCCATCGTTAAATCATTGGAAATCGCACATTCCCCATGATAATTTGCAATGAGAGGACTCACGCTTAGAATAACTTACGATGCCAGCCCCATTCACATTAAACCAGATGTGCTGTGATCTACGTGAAGTTCATACCTCTTGATATTTAAACTGATGTAAAACACTCCGATAGGGTGATCAAATAGAAATGGAGAGTAATCGTGCTCAAAGTAGTTATTTTTACGAATAATACTCCAAATTGACAAAACACATCGCCATTCTTATATGCTAATTATATGCAATGACTGTCGATACCGAAATCATTTGCGTTAGTTTATCACCGTTAGTAGCTAATATGGAATGTGTCCCGAATCGAGATGTAAATATTTATAATTGAGCATAGTATAGACGATGTTTTCTGTGGAGTCCTATGGTCGATTTCTATGAAAATTTCGGCGATGTTAGTAGAAGGCTACATTCCCCGAGATGGCATGGCGCCTGAGTACTAGCTTATCAGTTTCACGCACCCGAACAAATCCATAATATATCTTTAAATTAATTTGCACAGGGGAATGAACTGCTTTCAACTTTTCATACATACATCGGTGAGTGGAAGCTATTTAACCCTTTACCCAACAGAACGGCCCTGTGCCAATGCATTCTCTTGTATATGCGAGTCGACCATAGGTCGCCTCGCATATATAAGAGAATGCATTGGCTTAAAGGCACGCGAGGCCTTAGTTGTCCAAAATATTCATATTTGTTCCAATCACCGTAAACAGAAAAAACATTAAAACGCATACAGTTTCGTTCATATATACCATGACCATCGCGTAAACAGCATGTTATCATAAAGATTTACTATATTTTACCTAAGCAAGAGCCTGATTGTGTTACAGAAGACAACACAATGCTGCTGGCTAATCACACACAAATGGCATAAACGCTCTTTATTCGTTCCATATTAGGAATTCACCCACAAAGAACGCTCTTTATGTTTACCATCATAATATAAACAAACACCAGAAAAGTAACTTGTTATGCTTTTGTTTACATAACAATGGTCAAAAAATGACAATAACATACTGTTTATGCGATATTTCTTATTTGTATACGGACAAAGTCTGTCTACATTTTGTTGTTCTTTCTGTTTGTGGCGGTTTTTGACGGGTGGAAATATTTTCACAGCATACCCACCGCCAAGGCCAACCGTACCTTTAACACATATTAAAAATGATAAAATTGTCAAAGAATGTAGAAAAAGATAAAAATGTTTAAAAAGATTTTTTTTAGGCCAATGCATTCTCTTATATATGCGAGGCGACCTATTGTCGACTCGCATATATAAGAGAATGCATTGGCACAGGGCAAAGGGTTAATGGACTCATTGAAGTGGCAGATTGTCACCTCAGAACGTCACTAGAGTCGGTGGACTGTAGATCTGTTTTGTATATATATTTAGTACATAATACATTGTGTGCTATTGAGTAATAATTAGTAAAGCAACACCATACATTACTGGGACTAAGGTCGGATACACCGCAATGACATTGTGCGACATTAACCCTTTGAGTGCCAGGGGCCGATCTCATCGGTCCTAAACCTACAAAATAAGTCTTAAAGAATATAAGAATATATTATTAAAATTGTAAAAAAAAAAAAATATTGTTAGGCCAATGCATTCTCTTATATATGCGATGCGACCTATGGTCGACTCGCATATATAAGAGAATGCATTGGCACAGGGTATATGAGTTGATACAAAAATCGATCTGACACTCAAAGGGTTAACTGTAGCAATATTAAAGTACTTGTATTTGAAGAAAAAAAAAACAATTCGTTTGAAATGGTTCGACTAAACTCACAATTGTTTGTAAATATCTACGAAAGTGTCAATAACTCTGTAGCTTAACTTCGGGAGGGGGTAATTTTATGCTGAATATAATCATATAGAAGAATGAAAGTCAAAAGTTTCAGTAAAGGTATTGTGTTGTGCAGATGATATTATTTTCATTAAAAAAAATATCCCATAAATATGGACTGCATGGTATGCAGAAGGATTCAAATGTGAAATTCAAGATGGCTGCTGGTACCCATGTTTTAAACGAATTTCGGCAAAAATGTCACACCAGAGTACCATATGAAGCTTGGTGACAATGAGATGAGGGATGTGGCATGTAGGGTGTGTCGAAGAATTTAGTCTTTAGAAAAATCCAAAATGGCTCGGAGATCATATTTTTCAAGCGAAATGTGGAAAAAATGTGATAGCCCCATCTAGAGGTGATGCTTATCATGCCTATAAATTAAAAAGAATCTGATAAATCCGTGCTACAGGGTGTGCCAATAGATTCAAATTTGAAATCTGCTGGCGGCCATCTAGAAGTCACTCCGAAGATCAATATGAAGTTTGTGATGATCGGTAGAGGGATGTGGTCTTTAGGGTGTGCCAAATAAATTAGTAGTGTAAAGAGTAAAATACAAGGTGGTTGCTTAAAATCGTTCAAATGTGATGATCCTTTATATTTCAACGAAATTCGGAAACATTTGATAGCCCTCATCTAGAGGTGATCCTAAACATGCATGTACATTTCAAAACATTTCTCCAATAAATGCGGGCTGCAGGGTGTTCCGATTGATTAAAATTTGAAATCCAAGATGGCTGCTGGTGGCCATGTTTTTAACGAACTTCGGAAAAAAATCGATGGCTCCCATCTAGAGGCTAACCGAAGATCCATAAGAAGTTTGGTGATGATCGGATGATGGATGCGGCCTGTAGGGTGTGGCACCAAAGGAAATTGCTGACGGAAGGACAGACGACGGACGCCAATCTACAATCCTTGGGTTTTTCAAGTGAGCCAAAAAGTAAAACAAAATGTTTCATAACAATTAACTAGCAGAACATTATACCAATATATTTCAACTCACGCAAAATTGCCCCCTCTGATTGGTCGCCAAATTTGTCCTATATTGTAGTGTTCTAAATTTAGCGCACTACTATATAATATAGTATCGTGCTACATTTATCACAATAATATACCAAACCCGCATGCGAAAAGCAGCGAACAGCTGGAGGCCCCATCTCGAAATATATATATACGTAATTGTATGCACGAATTTACTAAGGCGTGTCCAAGTGAAATCAAAACATTACCATGAAAACTTTTTTTTCACAGGAACGACGTCAACTTGCGCTTCGCATCATCGTTTGAATTAACTTTGCGTTTCCATTTCGGGTTTTCCTGCTTTCAATATCTTAGATGCTGCGCGATTCGTTTTTTTTGTTTTTTTGTTTTTGGTGAAAATTATGTTTCTCCTAAACTGTTTATCTGTAAGCGAATAATCATACTTGCTCCCAGCAAAACGAGATGTACTTGATATTGACTCCAGAAGTGACTTTGCACAGTCAATTTTGTTTTTGTAGGATACAGTTTATGTATGTTTTTGTAGGATACAGTTTATGTAGTACGTACTTAGTCTGACTGTTTATGTATAATGAAATAATGGATGCTTGGTCCCCACCCTGTGGTTTTTCTCTTTAGAAACGGAACATTCTGGACATGCACTTGATGCGACGGAGTCGCTGTCAGTTTATTTGTGGCCACGCTTTATCCTAAACATCACTATTCGAATAAACACACAATTTCGACTTTAAGTTATATGATGAATATGAATTACATGATTAAAAAATACCAGACTTTGTCCATACGAAATATTTATCAAATTCTAACTTATGTCTCTAGCTCATGTGCCCCATCGTATCATGTTAACATTTATACATGTATGTATATGCATGTCGCTATGACAGTATTCCTGTGTAAATGACTCGAGTGTATCAAATAAATAGTCTGTATACAGTGACGGGCACATCCACTCTGGCTGGGTCTTCTTTATCTTTTTATTCGATGATTTTTCTATTTTTGTTGTTATGTCCAATGATCAACAACATTGCGATATTCACAGTGAACACCATTGAATAGGAATTGTCCTGTTTCGGGTTTGTGCTGTCGAATAGATTCCTGTTCTCAGGGAAGAGTTTCACTCACATAACATGACATAAGTTCTGGGTGGGTGTGCCTTCAATGACAAACAACGCATACATTTATATTAATATTACATATATACCATCATATAATTATGAACCTGTTAAATGTCCCTTTGTCGCGTATTTGTATTTAAATTTGTATATCTCACATACCATATTGATTGGTTTATTGAGATTAAAGAATTGAATTGGAAACAATTACTGTATAAAACGGTATATACTGTTAACATACATAATTTACGTCATCTGGATAGCACAGCAGAATAATTAAAATGTCTAAATATGTCATATCGCTTTTAGAAGTTATTGAACTGGATCAACATTCAAACTCTATTTTCATGTGATTAATCAGCAATGGGATAACTAACTAAAGCCAAACACAAAAAATAAACAAATTCGAAGTTAACAAAACGGGGCATTACTCTGACAATTTCCATCCAACCAAACCCACATTCGATTGATTGATTTATTGAGGGTTTATTTAACGCCATTTTAGCCGCTAGGCCATATCACCACCAAGAACAGAATCAGGTATCAAATAAGATCGTGTATATAATTCAGACAGTTGATTAGATTAAAGCAAGGAGCTATGTACATATAAAAGCACCAAAGAGAAAAGTTTCCATTTGGAGTCAGGAATATGAATTCGAGAACTGTCTGTGCAAACATAATATAAAATGCATAAAAGTAGTACACGAATACATAACTAATAGCAAATAGCATCAAGTTACCAAGGCTGCACATCGAAATATGTAAATTGACTTATAACATCAAATTTCGCATTGGCAGGGTATTTATAATATTTGATGAATCGTGTATGACCATTTATCAATGCGTCAAGCTGACTGTCAGTGGGTGAGACAGAATGTCATTTTTAACCCAAACAACAGCTTCAATCCACAAATAATGTTTGGTGTATTTTAGAGTTAACGTTTCTCGTCAAGCTCTCGTCAAGGATCAACATGAATGTGATGTGTTGTAGTAACTGGCTCAACTTGAGTGAAATGTTTTTGGAACAATCGTTGCCACATCGGTAGGTGTTTTCACGGCCTGTTGTACAGGTTCGGGAACCGCAATGAGTTCGGTCTGATACATTTGGGTTGCTTGCGACATACGAATGATGATGGTCTGACTGTTGTATGTCTGAGTGCTGGTATCAGCACACTGTTTTGTAGATACGGCACAGAGCACCAACTATTGTCCTTGCATCGAAATAGGATAGACGTTTCTCCGCCTTACACCTTTTAATTTTGAATTTATAATCCCATATGGGACATGAACGATCCATCGCAGCATGTGAACCTTGACAGTCAGAACATTTATTTGTGTACAATCCTCATGGTCATATCCAGAATCAGAACAGCGTGTACATATGGTTTCTTTGCTTATACATTGTTCCTGACCACGACAATATGGTTAACCCTTTACCCAACAAACCGGCAAAAACGCCCAAATAAAGCTTCAACAGTCTAAAATATCTTCGGTCTGTCTCAATAACACCATACAAATATGGATATTATTGGAACCGGTTCATTGACCACATTGTGATGGTTACAGTTATGCCCAGTGCCAATGCATTCTCTTATATATGCGAGTCGGCCATAGGTCGCCTCGCATATATAAGAGAATGCATTGGTACAGGGCCGTTCTGTTGGGTAAAGGGTTAAAACATCGTAATGGATTCGGAACATAAGTACTTAAATCTACCTTCGTGCACCAAATCTTCAATATCACATCCACATCGATTGGAGGTCAGAAGATAGCTATTCAAATGAACGTTTTGTCCATCAACTGCCTGTGAAAATCTACGGACGTCTGTAACTCCTTGTGGTGCCAAATCAGCTTATATCTCTGACTCAGAAGAATCAGCCGCCTATACCGCGAATAACTCTGCTACTGTTCAATGTCTTGTGAGGAGTAATAAACACTGGTGTTTGTGCAATAGACGTTAATTATATAAGCGCGTCAGCTTGAATTTTTCTTGAACATTCGGTCAGAAGCGAGCCAATAGTGGTCCAGTCCTGATCGGTTTGACAGATTTTAATTGTCCGGCTATGCTTTGTAGTGTTTTAATCACAAATACAGAAGGTATCTTGAGTTTTCATTCTTACGTTTCTGTTTGTTTTGAGTTGCCATGTGAAAAGTCCAGCAGCCGCCTCCGACTACTTTAAGAGTATAAACAAATGTTCTTTTCATATTTACCGCAATTTGTCCATCGAAAATACAATTATTTCCCCTGCATCACTCCTGAGTGTATGGTAATGCGGGGCGTATATTTGCTCGGTAATGAAGGCGACATTTGTGTGGATACGTCGATAAATCAATAATTTCCGGACGGTAGTATGCATCCCTGTCCAAACGGTTATCAATATACTCTGTTCGTGGCGGAGTACCACAAGACTTAGTTCGACGCATGAAACAAGATGAGCGCGGATCGGTACGTTTGTAAAGGCGCGCGCGGATCGTGGGGCAATTGCGGGTTACCGTTGCATTAGCCGATTATCTATTCACCCCGTAAACCTGGTGTCCCCAACCCGGATCAATGTTTTTAAAATATGAACATATCCTCCCTCAGATGAATGTATTTATCGCCCAGGTAAACGATGATATTCACTATCGCAATTGTACCTTCGTGTCCAAAGCGGAATGTTCGCTCAATGGGACAGAGAACATTGCTCGCTTTTCACCCGGGCACATTTAGTGGGGAAAACAATTATCCGCAATCAATTGGAGGTATCCGCCGGAATTTCGGGTGTCAAAGCCACCGAATGCTGCTGCAATAAGATGTCAACGAAAATGAGTTGGGATATATTTCACATTGTTCATAACTATAGCACTATTCTCAATTCCGGTAATTAAATAAACACAGCGGTGTTGCATCAGACGTCAAGTCTCAGACGAATTTATACAAATTAAGGATTTGCGTCACGCAGTCCAATGGATCGATTTTAAACTACATATATTATATATTTAAGTCATTAATCAATTAAGAACCATCAATTATATTAGCTATTCACTTGTCTGTGTATCAATTTAGTTCCGCCTTTCTATGGAATGATGCCGTCGTGTAGTCCATATATGGTGCAGCTCGCCTCCATAAATCATTGAAGCTGGTTCCGCCAGCTCGGATTGGTGTACCCAGAGGAAAAGTAGTGGAATAGAGGGTACTTCAGAACGTGACCTAGTAATCTGGAAATGTTTCCCTTTAATTGACGTACAGGTCGGCACATGTAAAATCTTTCGTTTTGGTTGTGTGTGTGTGTGTGGGGGGGGGGGTGGTAACAGTGTAAATCACGAGTGAGTAGGGGCGTGGCAAAGCCGCTGGAGATGGACGTCCAACTGCACATCAGATTCTTCAATTGTTGGAAATGTCCAACCTGACACTCCTATAAGATTAGAATTTTGTCCCCCGACATTCCGTCTGAGGACTATAGTAATGACCCTCGTCCGTGTGTCCGTCCGGAAGTTTGTCTGAGCCTGTATTCTGTCATCGGTCATCAGGCGATCGGGCAAGTCGCCAGTTGTAGTTGAAGTGAATATATTAACCCATATGCTGCTGTCGAATTCGCTATGAATTTACGCAAAATCGCCGAAAATAACACCCGCCGACCGCACCTCCCCCAGGGGTCCTGTATAGATAGACCTGTATGTACCAATGTTCCTATCCCCAAGTCGATATGTATGTGCAGGAGAAGAGGACGTACAAACTTCCCCAACAGGAAACATGGATTAATTAAAAAGCCAACTACTGAAATGTGTATGATTGTATTCTATAGTTGAACAATTTTGGCCCTTTCCCTGCCCAAGCATTTTTGGTAGGCATTTGCTTTTTACTATCTTTGCAACAAGAATTTCACCCCGTGATATCTCACAGCAATATATGCTAACAGCAATCCAGTTAATAATAGTAATTAAAAAATAAAAAATAATAGTAATTAGTTTGTAATTGGTATTGAACTTTAGAGAAATATGAAAATAAATATGTGACATGATTTCGACAGAAGTTGTAATCTGGATGTACAATCAAACATAATCTCATTCAGGCCTATATGAGGCTGAATTGTATTTCGTTGAGGGCTTCATGAATGTATTTTCTTCAACATTGAACGCTTCGACATAAGAAAATTGTATAGATCGAGCAAGAACTGAATAGAAAAATTAAAATACGTATTTTGCATTATGGAATGGATATAAGTCGTCTGTTTTGTTTCTGTGTTCTTTTTAAAGCATATATATTTTATATGTAGTCAAAATATCAACCGTTAGTCTCAAGCATAACTGATATCATACCAGTACGGTTTTATTATATCACAGTTGACTGAATAATATTGAAGATACACATTGAGACTTGTTATACACATTTAAGCACATGAGCTCTCGACCATTCTGGTGGCAATATTATTATCAAGTGAAAATCACGAAATGCTGTAGTTGCACTCATACACGCACTCGAAATATCGTCATGTGACGTAACACTCATGTGACGTAAATGGGCACTAAGCTTGAATGCTCTTTTTATCAGCCAGTTGATTGCAAATACAAAGTTTGTAAGTACTGAATGCTAATTTTGTTGCTTTCCATTGTGGATGCAAGATGGGCAAGCATTTTATGCGTAGTTAACTTTCACATTCCAGCCTCTGTTTATAACGGAAAATAATAACATCGGACGGACCAATAGCACAACGTATCCTCGCGGAAATACGCACATAATGGACCTATGTTGTGAAATAGGTACATAATGTGATTATTTGATTCTGAAATAAGCAGCTAATGGACGCACAGCCGTTATTTTGTTTTATGGCGCGGGCCACAGTGAAAACACCTGTTAAAGAGGGTACACCTGGAAATTTGTGAGTTGGCTTATTTGTGTCATGCGCACATAATCTATACTTGGAAACCCCTCAATGTGAGTCGATAATGTGTCTAAATTGTTCTCATTTTCAGCACATTATCGACTCAAAATAGGCCATTCTAAGCACATTATCTACCTAAAATAAGTTCTTTTATAAGCAGTTAATGTGCTGCTTTTAGGGAGAACAGGCTGGATAGCAGGTAATGATGGCCAGTTATGGACTTTCAACTGAGGAAGTTTACGCACGTTTTAAATGTATGTTAGCCAGCCTATAAACTATATCAATGTCTCAATTATGACCGTTTGTGACCGTTAAGCAGACAATTCGCTTCGAACATTCTGAATTATGTAGTGTCACATCGGATCGTTGACCTTTGAAGAAATTGACTTGTCTGTTAACACCGATTGCAGGGGTGGGTTAAAAACATGCGGAGTAGAGGAAATAATGAAAGGCTACTTTTAATTTTTTGTTGTAATTTCCAAACCGACATAAACAACGCCGTTCACATTGTGTACGCCTATTTGGGTGTTCGGGTTCTAAAATAAATAAGGTTTTCCCAGACCTGCAGTGACAACAGAAGCCGAAACATAACCAACGACTTAACCGACCAGAAATTAATAAAGAGGACATGTAGGCCAGTCATTTTTGACGTACAATTCCCCAGTATAATACACAACGCATACAGTTTGTACAAACATAAAGGTGGCTAAATAATCAATAGCAAATAAAATTAAATTAAATATGGCTTCACATGGAAATATGTTGCATTGGCAGGATAGTTATAATATTTGATGAATCTGGCCTGAGCCTTTATCAAAAGGTCACGGTCAGCTTGGTGATATACATGTTGAAGGTCATCTTTCACCCAATCTGCAGCTTCTATCCACGACTGCTGTTGGTGTCTTTCAAAGTTAAACGTTTCCCATCAATCAGTGAGTTCAACTTTTCAAACTCAAATATCAACCTCTGTTTGAGAGTCAAACTGTTTGAGAGTTTTTGGCGATTTTTTTTTTTAGCAACAGGCTCAACATGAGTAGACTGTTTTGGATCATCTGGCTCAACGTGAGTAGAGGTGTCCATAGCCTGTGATATAAGTTCTGGAGTAGAGGCTATATCGGTCTCTTCAACGTGAGTTGTTAGTGATACACTGACGACATAGGTTTGACTATATGAGTGCTGACATCAGCGCATTTCCTTGCGGACAGTTCGCAGAAAATGTGCGATGTCCATCGGACGGTCGAGATCCAGTAATTTTCGGAACGTCTGGATATGAGAGTTGTTTATCATATTTCATATTATGTACTTTAAATTCATTATCCCCAAAAAATAGGACACGAGCGATCAGTTACTGGATGTGCACCGAGACAGTTCGAACACATTTGTGGCTGTGGGCAATTAGTTGTGTTCGTGGCTTGTGGTAGAAGACCATGCACATATGGTGTTTGCCTTTGTGCTTACAACTTGCGTGACCATGACCATACTGTTGACATTTAGAACACCACAAAAGGGATGGTACAGATGTAATCACTGAGTCTTGAGGCCGATTTAAGGTAAGAACATAGCTGGTTAATAGTACTTTATTACCATCAATTGTTTTTGATATTCTATGAACATTTGTGACTCCCTGTGGAGCCAGTTCAGCCAATATCTCAGATTCAGGCGAATCAGACATATCACGGGTTCTCAAATGTTCATAATTCGGTAACTGTTATTTCTAAATCATAGCCTATAACGAAGGCCATCCGTGCCGTTAAAGACATACAATGGACTTACTTCGGTGAATAAAATCGACAAGTTAGTATCCAAACACTATCACAACTGGAAGAATGTAGCAATCAACTCAGATTATCTAAAATTCCAACAACATCGATTGTACCATTTCAGAGAACACAACGGTTGAACAAAGCAGAAATGTAAATATTTACTACAATATTCGGGACGCATTATTGAGCATAAACAGTATACAAAGATTGCACCGATAATAGTGAACGCGTGTAATTCGTTTATAACAATGCTGCTGTTTTTTTTACTATTTGGATATAAAATTTACGAAAATAACTTACTTTGGCATGATTAATTGTTATTCAGGGTTGAAAACCTGAGCCTGAGTGTATCACATCACTTTAAGGTGTTATATATTTATTTTCATTGATACCTAACCTGAGTCTGTGCTTGATAAGTCAATATACCAGTGTTTGAACCATTCGTGTTGTACCGCATAGCGATTTGGCTACTACGGTTGGGACACAGTCACATTGGTCATAGATCGAAGACACAACATGCATCGGGGAAGATTAATTTTCACACTCACGCGTCTGAATGAAGTCATTCACAAAACTCAATCTTTTAAGAAATAAATTGTCCATTCATTCTGTTAAAACAACAGTTGTTGGAACCAGTGATGGAAAGAAAATTTCTAAAAAGATGTCATTGTAATACCACTTGTTAATGAAGTATGTGTTTTGTGTCAAAGTGGATATTGTAACATAATATTACAAAGGTATCGGAGGTAAGTTTTTACAACTTACCTCCGCCCCTCTCCCATTAAGATTTATACAAATACAAAAGTGATACCGAACATACCATCTACACAGGGCGATATGTCGCGTGTAATGTTTTTGGGTCAAAGAGGATATATCTCGGTATTATTTTGTTAGCTACGAACATTTTATTCGGCCGGTGACACCCGTCGGAAATTGTTCGCGGTTTTATTTTAGTCAGAATCGGACAGAAGGGGTTATATATTCTTCCTAATTTGATGGACATTTTTTCGATTTTCAATGTACTATTGTATAGTTGCGAATCTGTTCCTATATTAAACTTCGCCCGGAACAGATGTCAAATCAAGTGTTCGAAGATTCTACGAATTTCTACAAAGAATCTGTTCCGTGTCCCGACAGTGATAACTGCCTATTCACCGCTCGCTGTTCTTTGCAATTAATATGCAAAAATGGTGTATTAGTGTTGCAATATTCATAGGGGAGATGGGAAGCTTTCGAATGATGTCTAATATGTAATTTATAAAACGGTTAATTGTTTTGTTGCGTATAACGCGAGTAAATTGTGTTTATTCGTGTATCTATGTTTTTGTTACTCGGAAGCTGTTCCTGGTGCCGTTCGTATTATTCGGGATGCAGCCGCCCAAGTAAATCGGGACTACCACACCAGCTGGGTGCTGTCGTATAAAACCTACACCGCATGGTGAATTCGGATAAGGATCGCCGCAATGCTCGTCCTCGTACCGAGCGCCAGGGAACAGACAGCCCGATCAATATGAGACTGTTAAGAAGGCGAACTCGATTGGTGTTAGGTATACGCCGGTACGATATTGATTGCTTCCAGCCTATCTATCGGAGACACGAGAACTCGGTGTTCAATGTATCGGTTGGGCATTTGGATTCGCGTGTCGGAAATATCATTCCATCGCTGTATTGTCGCGGTATGTCATGAGCGTTTGAGAGCGCACAAAGAGTACCTGGACCTGGACGTCTTATAATTCAGCGCCGGAGCTTAGGTCGGATGGCAAGGTAGACTGTGTAGTAATGTAGTTCGGCTAGCTAACCCGTCAAGCGGCTGTGTAGCTCCTTCTCTTTATGATAGGCGCGTATCGTAAATTGAACTTTTTACTTTACTTTAAACATATTTTAATGTATCTAGAAAAATATACGGGGCACAAGTTACAAAACTTACAACTTGGTGTAAACAATATTTATTCCCAATACAAAACAAGATGAATATTTTACAAAAATGCTAATGGATGAGTATGGGTGATTGGAAAGGGATGAGACAACAAGCCTATTGTGGCTTTTTTGTAAGTCCTCTCCACTTACAACTTGTCCCTCTCCTGATACAATCATGGAACATACATAAAAATACAAAGCAGATATAGCACAAAGTGTGTATAAAGAATAGTGCAGAGTGTGTGCGCTGCGGATGTCGGGTTTTCATCTGTATTCCAATCTCAGTTATGAAGAAAAGCCTAGAATTCAGTGAGTTTGAAAGATGAATGGCGAGATTTACCATGTTATCATACATCAGTTTGTTCAAAACGCTTTGGTTTAGCTATAAAAGATTGAGTAATGCGAAAAAAGTAGTGTTCTTGTGGTTTGATATACATTTAACCCCATATATGAAATGATTTGCTTCTAATGATTGAAAGCCATTAATACTTAGATTTCGATAAAAGTCAATTATCTGATCTATACATAAAGGGCGTAAATTGATCCGGACTTTACCAATAACTCTGGGAACCTCATGATGTGGCATAGTGTCGGAAATAACGATAAAAGGCAATACTTCATTTACCATTACATTTAATTTTTCCATTTGTTTCTAAAAGGCTAATAATTAAGCCTGTTCTCGTGAAAATGATCACGTTATCGACTTATAATAGACCTGTTTAGGTTCTATAATGGGCTTAGAGTCGCCTAATTTTGAGTCCATAACGAACTGACATGAGATTCATTTTCGTGCCAATGTCGACTCATGTTCACTTATTATAAGTTCATTATGGGCGGTAAACAACAACTCACGATTTTCCAGATGTAAGCTTTTTTAAATGTATTTTCATTGTGGCCCGCGGAATAACGGGCATAAGTCCACAATGGGATTTTTTTTCAGAATTAAATAATCCAAAATGAACCAATGTGAATATTCTATGTATATTATGAACCTAATTGTTGAATAATTAAATAAGGTGGAAGTAGGATATTAGTCACCCTCAACGTCGCTAGTAACACTGTTTACAATCATGTGAGCGTTGTCAGTGTCAAATACTTCCGATTGCAATATAAACAGAGATCGACGACTGGTGCGCAGTGAGTGCCATAAAATGATACTGTTTCATCATGCTTCCAATATTTCCGGAATAATATGAACTTATCATTTAAAGACACGAACTATTTCCATCGACAGATGAGACACCGCAGTTCTCAGAATATCAGGAATGTATGCATCTATAGGCAACATATCCGCGTGCAAATATGTTAATTAATATTGGACCTAAATATTCACATAGGTTCATATTGGACTTGATTCTGAAATAAGCCCATAGTGGACTTATATCAGTTATTCCATTTTATGGCGCGGGCCACAGTAAAACACATTACAACGAGTGTACATCTGGGAAGTCGATTTAGGTTCATATAGAGCTTAAACAATGACGATATTGGCTTATTTGTGTTTTTTATATAAAATCAATATCAACTTATTTTCAGAACAGGCTGCTATAGGAAGGACATTGCTACTTTAGAAAGACGATGTTGAATCGGCAAATTAGTAACATGAACACCCGATGCTGACATTTTATACAACATTACGGGTATAAATCACGTCTCAGACCAGAACATTGCTTGTGCTCGATGAGCTGGTTTATTTACATGATTTTGTCGCAAATATTTGTCCAAAGGGGTTCCGAAAATAGTAATTTTAAACGGGCGGTGGCGTGGAATAATAGAGACCTTTCGCAAAACTCACGTTTACGATTACGGTTACGGATAGGGTACTACGTCACCAACCTTTGTGTACTTTCTAATCGTTCTCGTATTTTACTATACGTAATAACGGTTACGATTTCATGGTTTCTAATAAGCTCAAATAACACCTGAAATTTATTTTCTGCAATATATCACTTTACTCCGTTCGAGACTGTATATGTATATCATGTAAACCATCCAGTTGTATTGAGCTACGACCTCGATATGCTGTTTAGATTGTCAATCACTGTACTCGTCGTCGTGAATCACGAGCTTCCCGCGAAATAAGATCGCTATTCACAACGGATAGCCATCGCTGGCTGCGACAGAAAACTTTACAGTAAGAGGAGTGCACTATCAAACCAGTCGCCAAAAATACAGTTTATAGTTTGCGATGCATGATGAGTTTTGAGTGATTATTATGTGCAAGATAGTACACAATATATAGTGAAATTCAACAATTATTTAATTCAACAACCCATGGTCGTGTCCTAACGTGTGCAGTTATAGAATGCCACAGGAGAGCCTAACGAATGGCATAACCCTATTAATGAAAAGTGAAAGATTTTGTGTTCTCTTCCCCTTTCCCGAATTGAATAGTTCATTCAATTTAATAATATTCGGTTTTCGGTTGAAGTTGGGTTTTATATACCTCTCTCGTAGAGTCTGTAATGCAGGGCATTTAACATTACATGGAATTCATAACCGAGTTTAAAATTACATGGAATTCATAACTGAGTTCTAAGTTACATAAAGTACTCTGTCTGAGTAATCTGAACCTACCCTGGATCCCGATTCAACTGGTAAGTAGTAATTTCTGCTCCTGAACCGTAACTAAAAGAATATTTGGCACACCCACCGACATCACCAGAGCTCAGCAGTCTCTGTCAGGTTTGTTCTTTGCATTTATTTTTAATTTAAAAACACGCACAAATGCGGCATTTAAAGGTACTCAATCCGATTAGATGTCCCCATATCATCCGATTCCAACAACAATATTTTTTTGAAATGCCGCTTCTGTTATCAGAATCGAGTAATTGCTCAACATTAATGCTAACCACAGTCAACTATATTATAAAATTGCCCAAAACCTGTTATTTATTAACATTTTGTTCAACGAAATTTTGCCGGTTTGTCAAATATCTGACAAAAAAGCAACTTGATGCACATCGCTTCTACCGTGTCGACTTTGTTTCGATTTGGTAGTAACAAATCAGAAGTGATGCACATCAGCGAGCTCACAACCTTATGTCGGATTTCCTGAAGCCGCAATCGCATTGAAATCAAATCGCGGACATGAAGGGGCTTGAACGATGGCGTCGTGGTTGATGTGAGGTCCAAATTCAGGAACCCCTCTTCCTCATCAGCATAACGTCTATCTGGTCATCCATGCTAACAACGAACTGTATTTCCACCACATATGACCTGGCATTTATACCTGTATTGCCACAATATATCACGTGATTCCCGGGTCGTACGTTGTGACTGGTCGAATTATTGACAATATTAACAGGTCATGATTATCGCAATGTTGCAAATGAGACGATAAGTGAAGTATTAAGGGACTGTATATCAAACACAGGTACGAAAAAATGATCGTACGTGTTCGTCAAAACTCTTACGCGTAACCGTTTTGCGAAAGGACTTTTTGGCCATACGGATAGACTTACGACTACGAATAGCTATCCGTATTCGTAATCGTAAACGTGAGGATGCGAAAGGTCTCTAATAATAGGCGAGTGCGGTTTACAGTAGGTTTCGCGGCTTTCGTTTACGAGTTTGAGCAATAATTTAGCTGCCAAATGTTCGTCTGTGTGTTTTATAACTACAACAAATACTTCAACAGGGATTGTGAGACTCTCAGCCATTGGTTCCAAGTTAATTTGAGTTTGAAGCACTGAGAATATCATATTTTGGAGTGTACGTGGTTTACGCGTAGATAGTCATTGCAAGTATTGAGTGAGCTAATTTGTAACTAAAAGTTCGTAAGATTTATAATCATTCCGTGTCAAGAAAAGACACTATTTTGGTGATTATGGTGATGAATACACTCTTCAAACTCAGTGCAGTGGGTGGTATATATAAATTGAAGGACCTTCGTGAAATGGAGTTTTATATACAATCTTGAATATCCAATTGAGTATTTTACCAAATTTTGAACCATGTCCTTATTTCTTGAATATTTTAGTATGATGTATGCAATAGCTTAATGTACTTATTCTTGATAAGAAACAACGTGTTGCCATTAGTTATAGGTTTGCCATTTTTTAAATGGACTGTACTAACAGTTAACATAGAAATTACTTTATCTGCATCAAATAGTCCATCACTGAGCCATTTGTATATATTGTTCAGCTTCCAACATTATTCATAAAAGTTCTAAAATAGACAGTATACACAAATTGGAATTAGTTCATGCAAAAGGCAGTAAAAGGTGAAGAAATAATGGGAAAATGTGTTTTATGCGCGTACGCGATAAAACTTGGGACGTCACACAGTACCGTCAGGGGATGGGAATTCCGACAGTTTTTTCTCAATATGTCGGAATACAACATTTTGGCGATTTCGGAGTCTGACAATGAGTCATATTCCTCCGTGTCTGATTCTTCTTGAGAAGATCTTTTAGTTGCGATAGTTGGAGCGTATATGCACGAGCCGGAATTGCCAGAAAATCAGCCTGGTGCCAGTGTGGGGCCACCAAACGAAGTATACATTGAATATCGAAGAGATTAACCGCGCGTCGGCGATTGGTGAGTGTGTTTCCGAGTCCCACCAAACTGTCAGTGTGAAAACATGTCACTAATATGTCAGAAAATTGCACTGAATACTAGCAAGAATCCCTTTTTATGCGCCCGGGCATGTATAATAATAATAATTCATACTCAAGACAGTGAAAATACGAAATACAATTATATCATGTGTTGAAATTATGTGTTCTGCCACTGCCAGTCCATGGCTGCTTACGAATTAACATTGGATTCAGCTATCAGTGTCACAATCAGTGAAAAATGAAAAACAAATGCCAAAAATGAGCTACATGTTAATTTCAATGTGATTTGGAAATTTTTGTTTTAACCAAATGACAATACAAAAAATTACACTGGCTAGACGAGATTTCACGGTTATTTCGGGATGGTTAGTTGGTTGATTGGGTTTATCTTCGTTTCAGTCGCTGTGCCTCATCACGACGTTGTCTGTTTTACGGATGAAGGAATACCACGCATTGGGTTAATTTCACCAGGAAATCACTTCAATGTGTTTAGAAACCACATATCCCCGGAAAGCAACTGACAAACTTGCCCAGATACACGAATCTGGTTACCCTCTTTTTGCTTGGATCTCGGGGGGGGGTGGGTGGTGTATTGACTATGTCGCTCAGCCAACGTATGCTTTGATCCGTCTGGTTACCATATTACAATATTCATTAGTTAACTTGTTGACTCGTCTCGACGTTAGATTTTTTACAACCAGTGGCGTAGGAACTTCAATCCTTGCACCCGGATCTGTGCGTTGCGGTGGCTTTCACTTTCGCTCCCGGTTAGGTGTAAATTTCACTCAAACCTTCAATCGAGTGGGGGTGGCTTTAACGCCGTGTGAGAGGGCGATAATTTGTTGATATGTACACCGATTAGCTTGGAATTTTAATATAGAAGACTTTCATTTATTGGAGAATGTGGCCATTGAACAAATAAACAATAGTTTTCTTGTACAAATCTGGCAAGTTTGTGGTAACCATCCAGAAAACCTAAGATGTAGACACTTTTCTGAATACGTGTATATCTCGTTTATACAATGTCACCCAATCCCAGTTCAATATGCCTATTTTTCATCGAAAACCTGCAAATATACATTATTACTAGCGAGAATGGTAACACATCGTAGGATGGCACAGTTATTAATTTTCAACCGTTACAAAACCATCTGTATATTTTCAATGCATTCGCTGATGAAAAACGATCTGTTTCGTACGTAAATAATGGAAAAACACACGGGGCATACTTGATATATGATAATATACAAATATATAGACACTTTGATACGATCATAGGACTTTATCCTGACCAATTTTATTACTCCCAGCAGAGTATTCATTGTGAAAATGGCAGACATGTGTCGCTGGTAACAGTTGTCATGTATAATCGGAATATGCTCAGCGCACGACAGCAACTGTTTTCGAATCGTTTCAATGTCGCCATCCTCTATGGATGATATGCACCAATATAGACAAGAAAAATAAATGGGTGCATCAGATATATACCACATGATTTATTTTACAAAGAAGTAGTCACGTATATAGATTTTATATTGGAACTTCAAAAATACGCATCTAATTAATAGATATATCATGACAATGTTTCCTTCCGATATGTCGAGAAACGGACAAATTCGTCACCCGTAATTGAAACACAAGAAAACTAAGATGCATGCATCAGGTCGGCCGTGAACTATCTACCATAGAATTGTTGTAGCTATCGATTATACATTTTGGAACACCTGTCTGTATGTATGTGTGTATGCATGAATGCATGTGTGTATGTGTTATAGACTCTAACACTGCTCGACTGATCCGACTCGGATTTGGTATTTAACGTGTCAACTTGACCTCGCTCATAGGCATGTAGGACTACTTCGATCCCGGGAGCAATATTGACGGGTCCAATTTCACGTGGGACCATGTTCTCGAACGTGCTGATGTAGGCATGTTTCTGGACTATTTGGACGGGTCAAATCTTGATCCCGACCTGACTTTGACATTCAAAAAGATCAATTCAAGGTCAATTCTGGTAAAACGAAGTATTTCAACGAAATATAATACCTACTGTTACTTTTGTCCCAGGAGTGTTTCGGGTGGGTCAAATTATGACCCTGACCTGATCATGACATTCAAAATTGTCAATTCAAGGTCAAATCGGGTAAAGCCGGGCGGATTTCGACGGGTACTTTTGTCGTGACTTTTGTCCGGGGAGTGTTTTGGGCGGGTCAAATGGTGACCCGACATGACGTTCACCTTTAAAATGGTCAATTCAAGGTTAAATCGCGCAATTCTCCGAAAATCAGAGGGGAACATCCCGGACGAAGTAGGGTCCACCAGCTACTATTATATATTTCTAGATTTAGTTACAAACTAAATACCTGTATATTGTACAAAGAAATGTTTGACAAATATATCTGTATCAATATTACCATACGGGTCATTAAAATAGATACGACGAAACAAATTTTGAAGGGTGCATGGTATCAGGTAAATTTTTATATTTCAAATGATGACAGGAATGCGGAAAGTTGAAGTACCTACGTAATACTGGCTATCCGAATGAAGAGATATACATGTATATAAAAACCAAAATAGAAGATGACTGCTGGCGACAATGTTTTCCAAAAAAATTCAAAGCATTCGATAGCTCCCATCTAGTTGTCAGCCCGAAGATCAATATAAAGTGTGGTGACTATCAGATGAGGGATATGACTGTACAGTTGCTAAACAATTCAGTCACGCAAAAGAGGATCAAACAGTAAGATACCAAATTGCTGCCTGTGGTAATGTTTTTTAACGAAATTCGGGAAAATTAGATTACTCTCCCCCTGGTTATCCAGAAGATCATTGTGGAATCTGGTGACGATCGGACAAGGGGTGTCGTCTGCAGGATCAACCAAATTATTTAGCCATAAAAATAGTAAAATTCAAGATCACCGCTGGCAGTGATGTCTTCACAAGGACAGCTTGAGAACAAAACATGGCTCACATCTAGCGGTGACACAAACTATCCACATGAGAAAAAGTTCTCCAATAAAAGCTGGCTGCAGGGTGCGCCAATTGATTCAAATTCGAAATTTAACAGGGTGTACTGCTTGTGGCCATGTTTTCCCCGCAAATTTGATAGACTGATGGACAAAACCACTGAATCCGTTGAATCAATATACATGTATACATGGATTAATGTATATGCATTGTTATACACAGTACTGGTATATAAAGGTACTGAAAATAACAATATTACTAGTATACACAAAATAAACCATATATCATGGCTATGGGTTCTAATATCCGAATATGACAGCTGATGACTTGGTGTGAATTGAAGAGTGGTGGTGTCTCATGCATATCTAACCCTCCATGTTAGAAACATGCCATTAAATGTCATAAGTATAATCTAGCTTGAGGACAGAAGTTATCCATAAAAAAACCCTTAATTCAACCAGGTCCTCGCGCGATGTATGGTCGATCGCATGATGATCTAGGGGGGATTAGAATTGTTGTATAAAAACAGCACTGCATGTAAATATAAAATAAAATAGTGCTACATCTTATTACAGATTATTGCCATATATAATCAGTGACTATACAGACAGTCTGACAAAATAAAGTTTCAGTGACACTCTATCCGAAGAGGGGAATAATTCCATCTGTTACAGTCAATGGAGCAATTATGAATCTGTAAAGGTGAAATTTCTAAGTAATACTAGATATCGACATGACGCGATAACATATAACGTAAATGCAATATGGCCGCTGGCGACCATTTTTTCCTATAAAATTAAAAAAATATTTGATAGCTCTCATCTGATAGATCAATATCAAGATAAATATGAAGTTTAGTGATGATCGGATGAGTGAAGTGGACTGTGCTAAACGGTTTAGTAATGCTTAAAAAGATTTTTACCTTAATATTTTTATGTTCACTTTATAAACTTCACTGAGTCATCTTTGTCATGTATTGAGTTTGATATCTTTTGTTAACAGTTTATAAATCATGTATGTCTCATGTTTGTTATTTTAATTTATGTGTTTATTATCATTAAATAAAGTTGAATTCCTTAAAAAGATTCTTACCTCAATGTTTTTATGTTCACTTTATAAACTCCACTGAGTCATCTTTGTCATGTATTGAATTTGATATCTTTTGTTAACAGTTCATAAATTATGTATGTCTCGTGTTCGTTATTATATTATATACGCTTTATAGTGTGTTTCAGAACGAAAACAAAATGAATAAAATCAACAAATTTGTCAATTTAAAAACAATTCAAACGTTGTTGTATTCCATGTCCCAGCCCGGACATATACACCAAATTTCAATAATATTCATTGAGAAACAACGGACCAAACGCCATATAACACCCCGTATGCATCTTTTATTCCGAGTTGGCCTTTTATTCCGAGTTGGCACGCACCGATTGGGCGAGTTAGCCCTGGGGCGAGTACGCCGATTCCGACACCTTTTCTATTTGCAGCAGGTTAAGTTTACGCGTAATTTAATTTACAAAGTTCCCCAATTGGTATCGTAAATAGAGCGACCTTATTTGACAGAGAATGCCTCTGTTATTGATTATAAAGTTGCTATACATTAAAAACGACAATTCACATGCTCGTTCAAGCGCAGTAGTCTATTTTCCCCATGTTAAAGGACATCCACAAATACTAAATAACGCTAACTTACTGCCGAATGTTTTACACGACAACTGTTAACATATTTGGGCTGAATTCATCTGACGCGGTATTATTCCTCAAAATAAACAACAAAACCATCGTTACTTGGAAATGTAGTTTGGGCTAACATTTACATAAATCCTCCACATCATTATTCCGACACACACGTCAGATGAAAAACTCACATGAAGTAACCGGCCAAATTGGCCGAAATGACGCCATATATAATGCAACATTGGTGTAATCTCAACCCAGCCCATGATACTTACGTGACAAAAATACCCATATGATAGAATCTATAGATATGAAACTTCACCAGATCGCCTGCGAAACGACGAAAAAGTCAACCGAACGTGATTGATATCAGAGCGAGATGTCTGGTGTACTCGTGACCAAGCACATGATACTTACACGGTCAAGTTACCCCTAAATATGAAGCGTGATCATGCATGTACAATTTGAAAATTACCTGCTCATAAATGTGGGCTATATAATAGTTTGCCGATGGATTCAAATGGTGACATCCAATAAGCGTATTCCAAAGGATTTAGTGATGCAAATCAATGTCAACCAATCACACATACGGAATTCGGAATTAACCTGATGAAAATTGCGAGATGTAGAGCGTCCATACATGTGTTGTTGGGGATATATGTCGGAACATTTCACCCAAGAGAGAGGGGTGAAAATGGAACTTAGAAATTTTGGTCTGGTTCAATGGGCGTGAAGTATAGAGATTCCAAGTTGGGCATCCCCACCACAGCGTGGATCGTCTATCCACGTGCATGTCTCGCATCCCTTCATTCAGACATTAACTCCCTCGTCAACTGGGACGTGAAGGTTACCAGCTGTTGGAACTTTCCATAATGTCCTCTTGGTTTGGAAACCATCCAACTGATGTGAATTTCACGTGAAAACATGCACATGATTTTTTCAAACAGACCCGATAGTGTCCCATTCAATAGAAGTGCGTACACATCAGCCCATAGCGTAGCGCCATGCATGCATACATGTGACCATGTTCGAACAGACCCGACAGTGACCACATACACTATAAGTACATACACCCAACCCGTGTCGCCACGTCCCTACAAGGTGGTTGTATATTAAAATCAACTTCTATATAATTAATCGACGGTGCATGTGACAAAACAGAGTGTGTGGTGTCTCACGAAAACCGACATGCACGGAGGTCAGGTCTGCAGGACATTATTTGCAGACAATATATTGCAACTCTGGAACGTAAGGGGTCAATAGCGGCGCTCTGTGTGACCGCGATCCCCGGGTGGTGGGGTTTTCATTAGACCACCCACTGTTCTAATAACTAAAATCACCCTAGATTTGCTATGGTATTGAGTTTAATGTTTAAATCACATATTATAAACCTATTTCCTTTACTAAAGGTCAGTAATAATATTAATTGTTACCCAATAGTAGAGTTTTACTTCGTAAATCATTGGGATTTAGAATTAACTGGTTAACCCCAAATTCGCGTTCGTAACACCACAACGAACTGTTGCCCGCCCTGAATGAACTGTTGCCCGGTTGGCAATCACGGTCAGCTTTCGTGGCGTCACGAGTGAACTGTTGTCCGACCCGAGCGAACTGTTGACTGGCTCCGAGCGAACTGTTGACTGGCCCGAACGAACTGTTACATGGTTTGCAATTTCCGTGACGTTTCGGCTATTTCCGGCAATATCCGGTTTCGTTTTTTAATTATACCGGATTTCCGCATTGTCACTGTCACTATTAAAGAGTGTGATTAATTAGCAATGACCTGATTATATACAAGTAAATATATTAGGTAACAAAGCAATTATTTCATGTGTCTTTTGGGAACAGGCAAAATTGTTGTCCCTCGATAGTCATTCCTGATACCTCGGGACAACAATTTTGACTGTTCCCAAAAGACACATGAAATAATTGCTTACTATTCTACTTTTAATTAACCATTTTCATCTTCTCACCGTAAACACGCTTACTACCTTCCGTCCATGTACAAAATATCGTATCAATATTTACTTCATTTCACTACAAAAAATACTCAACAAGTGATTACCAAGAACATGTATAAAATTAATAATGGTATATTACGGCTTTTAAAAAAAGCACTGGCAATTTCGGGCAAACATTTATTCATATTTGTAAACCGCGAGACCCTTGTGAAATCTGTTGACACACTGAAAGAGAAATATCCCAACATTACAGTCACCCGTTTGGCGAAAATGACGCGTTATGCTTTGCAGCCGTTCATTGCTGAGAATGTGATATCTTATGGATATATCGGGTAATGCTTTTCCAAGGTCTATTGTCAGGTGTTTAAATTCCAACAGTTACACTCTACATACTACCATACGTGTTACTCATTTTGAGTCACTAGTTCATTAACTAACATTGAACAATGTAATTTCCGTTGGCAGGGAAAAACGGCTTATGAAAACGATCATTGCAAGTGTTTGGCTCGCCTTACAACAACTCAAAATGTGTTTAAAAAACTACCTTATTTAAAAGTAGATATCTGACAATCTAAATCCCCATTAAACGGGCATGGTCGTCCGAACCCAAGGCATATGTACCGGTATACACAATATGGCAAGGGTTACCTCAACACATGTACCTACGCGGAAGATTTCAGAAGGAAATTGTCGACATAGCTGATAAACGTTTTGTTTTTATCCATGAAATTTGAAATCATTTCGTTTGTACCCGTTGACATATCGGAATCAGCTAACCTTCCGAGTGATGTAAAAATTGTACCTGTCGACCATTTGGATGCAAATCCAACTTTTGTGGTACGAAATCATGTTTATGATTAGAATGAATTAAGGTAAAGTGGCGCATGGAGTCAAAACAGTTTCCATTTAAGATAACACAATATACGTTTTTCCGGACGGTCGTGCATATCGTTTCGCTCCGATTCCGGAACTTCAATGAATCGGAATGACGGACGAAGATTTCGGGACCAGGAAGCTGGATTTGTTTATGACTTCAATGCGTCATTCTGGGACATATGTTGTTGTTATGAAGGTATTGATGCAAGTATTTATCGACCTATATTTAAAGATACGGGCGGCGTTGGCGGTGGGTATGCTGTTAAAATAAAAGCTCTTTAACCCTTTGAGTGCCAGGTCGATTTTTGTATCAACCCATATACCCTGTGCCAATGCATTCTCTTATATATGCGAGTCGATCATAGGTCGCCTCGCATATATAAGAGAATGCATTGGCCTATAACAATTTTTACAGTAAAATATAGACAGACTTTGTTCTTATACCAATCAGAAATATGGCATAAACAGTATGTTATTGTCAAATGTTTTTTCCTTTGTTATGTAAACACAAGCAAAAACGTAACAGAACCTGGCTTTTTTTTTAGATCCGGATATGGTAAACATAAAGAGCGTTATTTGTTACTGTTTTCCTGATATGGAATGATAAAGAGCTTTTATATCATTTGTGTGTGATTAACCAATAGAATTGCGCTGTGTTATGTAAACAGAACCAAAACGTCTGTAACACGAGCAGGCTCTAACTAGTTTACATACACCATCGTACGTCTTGACGACAATATACTATTTACGCGCCGATTATGTTTGGTATATGAACAAAACTATATATATTTTAATATTCCTTCTGTTGACGGCGATTTGAACAAATATGAATATTTCTGCAACGAACGCCACACGTTCCTTTAAACCCAGAAACATACAAAAGCAAATGTCATGTGTTATTTAGAGCGCAATCCACCACGTTGCTTTAATATGTTCATGGGTATCAGTGTTCGCGCTGTCGGTGGCCAATAACAATTTGACACAATTTTTTTTTATTTGGCTATTGACAATTTTTGTTTACCTCATATGGAGACGGAAATCTAATTCAAAAGCGCTAAGTAGCTCGACGAAATTAGACGACGAAACAATATCGCCGCCGATTCACCAGTCTGTTTGCGCTCCAAACTACACCTTATAATATTCGCTTTTGAGTTGTTTCCCGTATCGAATCGAAATAGGTCGATACATACTTGAACTATATTTCTATGGGCTTTATTGTGGTTAAATGTCCTAGGAAGACCCAGTGAAGTAATCACAAATACAACGTTGAACGCGGTGTTTGTGTTCCAAACAAACGGCTTGGAACAGAAAAGAGCGTTCCGTGTTAGTCTGTTCCTGATATGGTAGAATTAACCCTTTGAGTGCCAGGGGCCGATCGCATCGGCCCTAAACCTACAAAATAAGTCTGTTAAAGAATATAAGAATAAATTATTAAAATTGTGAAAAATTGTAAAAAAAAAAATGTTAGGCAGATGCATTCTCTTATATATGTGAGGCGACCTATGATCGACTAGCATATATAAGAGAATGCATTGGCACAGGGTATATGGGTTGATACAAAAATCGACCTGGCACTCAAAGGGTTAAAGAGCTTTTATTTCACTTCTGTGCGATGAATTAAAACCAGCTGGAAAATGGCTATGACCATGGGAAGAATTTTTCATAGCATATGAAGGCGGTATATCAATATTTCGTGTATTTATGAACCTATATTATTCCTCCTTCCAAATTACGTATAGACAAAAATTTGAAGCTCGAATGAGCCATGTCCGTTTAAAAGAAAAATTTAAAAAGCGATTATTATTAGGTGTATTTTGGAGCGCAAACCGCCAAGTGGTTCTAATAGGTTTATGGTTATTCTGATGGCCATCTGTATTATGTATGCGGAGCTGATTCGACGTTTCCGTTATGTCCACTTTGTTCCCGATGAGTTCCGCTATTGATCGGTAGCTGTTAGTGTGCGACATTGATCTGTGTCGTTAAATATTCATCCAGATATACGCACATTATATTGTCGTGCAGCCTTCTACAGCGACCGGCGATTCTATTAAATTTGTTGCAAACCTCTGCGATGTTGGTGTGTAACAACGCGAATAACTACATCAAGATGTCGATCTACAGACTGTTTATACTTTGAAAAAAACTTTGCCGCAGTCATATACCGTACGTTGCTGGCGGTTTTCAATCTTTTTAGCACATAATTGAGGGAGACGCTCTTTATTTTTACAGAGAAAACCGCTATTTGTTTTGTTCCGTATTGATTGAGGGTTTAACGTCGTTTTAGCCGCTATGCCATATCACGACCAAGAACAGAAACAGGTATAAAAAAGGTCGTAGCGAAGCAACTGTGTAGATAAATCAGACAGTGTATTAGATTGAAACAATGTAATGATGACAAGAGGAATGTTTCCACTTGAAGCAGGAAATAAATTCAAGAACTGACTATCATACTATAAAACGTATATAAAAGTAGTACAAGAATAGATAATAAATAGCAACTAAAAAACACGAAATTACCTAGGATCCACATCGAAATATGTAAAGCAGCTTTTAAAGTGATGTGAAACACTCCGGTCGGGTGATCCAATGGAAATAGAGAATAATCTTGTTCAAAGTAGTTATTTAAAAAACTATTATAACCAAATTGACAACACACACCGTCATTCTTATATATTAATTCAATGCAGTGACTCTCGATGGCGAAATCGTTTTCGTTTGTTTATTGCTGATATATGCGTCCCGAATCTAGTAGTAAATATTTACAATTGAGCGTAGTTCAGACGATGTTTTCCATGGAGCGGTACGGTCGATTTGTTTCATATTTTCGGCGATGTTTGTAGAATGGTGTATTCCTCCAGTTTGCATAGCGCCTGAATACTAACTTATCAGTTTCACGCATCCGAACAAGTACATAATATGATTTTAAAATCAGATTTGGCAGTGATAAGGTATTTATAATATTTGATGAATGGCACATGAACCTTTATCAATGCGTCAAGCTGATGGTCGGGTGGGTGAGACAGATGTGCCTTTCTTTCTGAGAGTCGAAACGTTTGAGTGACTTTGGCGATCTATGTTTCCAAGCAAAAGGCGATTTTTCTTTTGAAACAATATGATCAAGTTGCATAGACTGTTTCGGAGGAAATGTCTCAACCATAGCAGCTGTATCCATAGCCTGCGCTACAGGTTCAGGGACGGGAATAATATCAGTCTTCTCAACTTGTGTTGCTACATGTAGTGATATACTGACGAGTTTGGTTTGACTGTCTGAGTGCTGGCTTCAAAACACTTTTCGAAGTGATTTAAGTACGCCCACCCTTTCGACAAATCAACCAGTTTATGATTGATCGATTTTGAGTACAGGCGTTCCGTTGGGAATTCCGGGACTATTTAAAACCTATTGTTTATTATGGATACTATGTTTAATTTGTTAATCCTGTTTTTGTGGTAAACGACCACCAACGTTAAATTCCATTCAGAGAATGACTATGTATTTTCTCACAGATTACATTGATATTATATTAATATATTGGAATATTCATAGAGAGTGAATTTATTATTGAAAAGACTATTTCAGAATGGTAATTTGGAATATCTACAATTAATCCTTCATTTTCGGTTGATGCTAGAGTTAGCCACAAGTTGTGGTTAGCTGCCAATCAAATACAATCATTCCAACAGATCCTCGTGCAAACATGTTTATATATGACCTAAATATTCCAGAGGATATGAAGCCGGTATTATCATGAAAACCCTGTGCCAATGTATTCTCTTTAATATGCGAGCCGACCATAGGTCGCTTCGCATATATAAGAGAATGCATTGGCCTAACAAATTTTATATTATTTTTTATAATTGTTAAAAAATGTAACAAAAAAAAATGATAAAATATTGTTAAAGGCACGTGAGGCCTTAGTTGTCGAAAATATTCATATTTGTTCTAATCACCGTAAACAGAAAAACATTAAAACAGTTTTACAGTTTCGTTCATATATACCATGACCATCACGTAAACAGCATGTTATCATAAAGACCTACTATATTTTACCTAAGCAAGAGCCTGGTTGTGTTACAGAAGACAGCACAATGCTACTGGCTAATCACACACAAATGGCATAAACGCTCTTTATTAGTTCCATATCAGGAATTCACCAACAAAGAACGCTCTTTATGTTTACCATCATAATATAAACAAACAGCCGAAAAGTAACTTTTTATGCTTTTGTTTACATAACAATGGTCAAACATTTGACAATAACATACTATTTGTGCGATATTTCTTATTTGTATACGGACAAAGTCTGTCTACATTTCGATGTTCTTTCAGTTTGTGGCGGTTTTTGACGGGTGGAAATATTTTCACAGGATACCCACCGCCAAGGCCAAACGTACCTTTAAAGCATGTAAGAAAATGATAAAAATTGATAAACAATGTGGTGTAGATGACTATATTAGCTCGAATGAGCCATGTCCGTTTAAGTGTAGATTCTGTCACGGTGTTTCTGTACAATAACAGTAACAGTAAACTCGAGATATACCTATGCATACCTCGGTCACGAGCAGCAATTCATGGCGAAAACATTCGTATCCATACGGCGCTGTACCGGTGTTCATAACCTATTCGGAATCAGTCATTGTGTAATTGGCGTGTCACTAGTATATGGTGTTCGATTCAGAGGGGTGTTTTTGTTTGCAGCACGGTATCGATCGTAGGTTTGTGTAGTGCATATGTTCTCCTAAATCGCGTATGTCACACACACAGGGGACGTGTAAGTAAGACGCCGACGGTTGATTAAGACATTTGAATGGATTTATGAGCGGGCACGGCTCACTTGAACCTCCAAATTATGTCTACGAGATTTGACAGGAGGGAAAATAGCAGCCTGTTATCTGAAAATAAGCACAATACGGGCTTATTTTATAATTACGCGAAATAAGATGATATCGACATTACATGTATCTGAAAACTCAAATAAGCACTATGTGGGCTAAACGATGGTTATTGAAATAACCCGATATGGGACTGTTTAAATTTGAAATAATCCCGCCTTGTGCTTATTTTCACGAGAACAGACAAGCAAATAACACGAATAAACAAACTCACGACTTACCAGATGTACGCTCTTTATAATGTGTTTTATTTGTGGTCCGCACCATCCACCGGAATAACGGGGGGATAAGTACCATGTATGGGAACCTATGTGAATATTTATAATTGATCGATTAGGTCTTAACATCATTTTAGCAACAATGCAAATAGTCGGGGAGCCAATAAGGTCCACCTGCACCCCCCCCCCGATGATTACAAATAACCTTATTTTTATTGTTCCCTATGGTATCCAGATAAAGAATCCGGAATTCACCGAAAAATAAAGTGGCCCTACTAGGTGCTAGAGCCATTTGAATCCAAGATGGCCGCCATTTCCTCTAATTCCGACCAGCTGTATTTAATCGTTGTAATAGAACGGTTGTTAGCAAAAGACACAGACAAAATGTATGCCATTTTGTTGGTAAGATGTCCTTCTTCAAAATGACGGCAAATAATTTCGAAAACAATTCAAAATGGCCGCCGAAAAATGACGTCATATGCACGAAAATAGGTAATTTAATTAATATTTCACCATATCTTTAATTTTTCTTCAAATTAATCATTAGTAAATGGCAATGTTTTTGAGACAGTCATCAAGCGTGATATTATAGCGTCATTTTAAGACATTTGCCATTGACGAGGGTTCCGTAATAGATACAGAAAGAGGATTTGAAAAAGAGGGGTGAATTTTCGATTTTTTTTGCAAGACGATTTTGATAGTCATTTTATCGACAAACTACACAGGCTGTTAATAGAACGTCAACAACTATGTGCTTTATTTTATTGGACGGATGTTTTACTTCAATGGGAATGAAATTGGTGTAGAAAATTTCCAAAATGGCCGCCGAAAATATGAAAAATGGTAAATATTGCCCCAGGGTGTCCTGCAATGGCTTACAAGTTGTGGTTGATATATAAAATTGGCTAATCTGTATTATATACATTGAATACTAACATGTCTGATGTACCATGGATCATTGTTTCTATTGTCACCACTGACATCACCAGAAATATTGGATTTTTCTCTCACATAAATATCGTCAAAAATTAACTTTTCAGGGTTGGACAATTTTTTTAAGTAAAATGCATCTATCTTAAATGTGTCATACTACGGTGTTTATAGACCAAATTGCTCAAGATGGCTTCCAAAATGGCTTCCAAAATGGCAACCAATTTTGTAAAAAGTTATTTTTTATAATATATCCCGAACATTATTATCTGCGTTATCCGACAAGGTAGCAAACAGTTTCTGTGACTCACTTGGTTATTATACGTGTTAGTTAATTAATTGACAACTACGTTCTATTCTGTTTGTCCCGGTTCCGTATGGGGCATGACAAATTCATTTTAAAGTTGCAGTATGGAATTTTGCGGAGAACCTCTTTTGTGATTCTGGCCATATTATTGAAAGGAAATGGGCAGAACTTTGAAACGGAACTGAGATGAACCATAATATGTGGCTATTCTGGCCCATTATGATAAAAAGTGATCAACTGGATAAAAGATGGATGCAATATGGCAGCCAGGGAGTCACTGTATGATCATAGGTGATGTGAATAGGTATACAGGGAGTTACTGTATGGTCATGAATGATGTGAATAGGAATACAAGGAGTGACTATATGGTTATGAGTGAGGAATATAAGGAGTGGCTATATGGGCATGTGTGAGGAGAGTAGCTACGTGGTCATCCGTGTGTTGTTTATGTATATATGGAGTGACTGTAAGGTCGTGGTGGGATGTATATGTGTACCGTGTGTGGCTGTATTGTGACATGTGGGTGTATATGTATATTTGTGCTGTCTGTATGATCATGGATGGAGTGCTTAGATAAATAGGGAGTGATTTTATGGTTATGGGTAATGTGTATAGGTGCACATGGTATGCCTGTACGGTCAAGATTGAAGTTATATGCATACCTGGAATAAGCTGGATGGTCATTGACGAGCGTGTGGCTATATAGGGAGTGCCATTTTGGTAACGGGTGGGTCGTATATTTATATGTGTTGTGGATGTATTATCATCGGTGGTGTATAGGGTGTAGATGAATGATCATGGATAGCGTGTATGAGTATACAGTGAGTTGCTGAATTGTCATGTGTGAGGTGTATATGCAAGTATAAAACTTATGAGTGGTCGTGTGTGCGGGTATTGGTATATTTAGAATGGCTCACCATTGGTGAGGTGTATATGTATATCTGGATTGACTCTATGGTCATGGGTATGGCGAATAGATATACATGTAGTGGCTGTAGGGTCCATGGTGAGGTAAATAGGTATACAATGAGTGACTGTATGATCGTGAATGTGGTGAATATGTATACATAGAGTGACTATATGGTCAGGTGTAGGAGTATACCTGGTGTTCATGCATGGTGACTCATGGCTGTATCGTCATTTGTGGCATGTACCGGTATAACCAAATATGGCTGTGTGGTCAGGTGTACGTGTATAGAGTGTGTTCCTATGTTGTCATTTGTGTGGTGTTTATGTACATATGAGGTCATGTGTGGGTTGTACATGTGTAATTTGGGTGGCTATCGCTTTCCACAATAACTCAAGGATATGCTAATCAATAGAGAGGTCATGTCAAAGAGTTCTCCATCTTGATAGTGTGTGTGTACATGGGGGAACTTTAAACGTGAAAAAGCGATAGCCGACAATTACCACACAGTCATTCCATATATACATAAACACCACAGACATAACAACATAGTGACCAACTGTATAAACGTACACCTGACCCATGACCACGGATGGCCATACAGCCATGAGTCACAATGCAGGCACACCGGGTATAATCCTAAACATGACCCATAACCATAGAGTCACTCCTTGTATACCCATTCACCTCACCATTGGCCATACGGTCATCCCATGTATACCTATTCTCCACACACACATGGTCAAATAGACATTTAATATATACATCAACACCACACCAATGACCATAGAGTCACCCCGGGTATACATATCCACCTCACCAATGGTCATATAGCCACTCGCTTCATACACATACCCTCACCCATGGCACCTGGTATACTCCTTCATCTGACCTATGACCATATAGTCACCCCGTGTCTAGCTATTCAAAACATTCATACATGATCATGGTCAATCATAGTATATATATATTCACCTCACCCTTGGCCATGTCACTCCCTGTATCCCTATTTGTCACACCATAGCAGAATAGCCACTCAAGATATACTAATACTCCCCAGCCATGTCAGTATATTCACTCCATGTATGCATATGCACATCATCTATGGCCATATAGCCGCTCGCTATATACACACATACCCGTCGCACATGACCATACAGCAACACATGTGTATACCCGTATAACCTACACATGACCATACCGACACGAGTCACCAAGCAGGAACACCGGGTATACTCATACACCTGACACATGACCATTTAGTCACTCCCTGTATAGCTATTCATTATATTTATGATCATACAGTCACTCATTGTATACACACATGTACTCGTCTCACCATTGACCATACAATAACTCCCTGTATACCTATTCACCTCACCTATGATCATATAGTAACTTCCTGGATACCATATTGGCATCCACCCTGTATCCAGTTGATATGTTTTATCATAATGGACCAGAATAGCCGCATATTATGGTTCATCTCAGTTCCGTTTCAAAGTGCTGCCCATTTCCTTTCAATAATATGGCAAGAATCACAAAAGAGGTTCTCCGCAAAATTCCATACTGCAACTTTAAAATGAATTTGTCATGCCCCAAACGGAACTGGGACAAACATAATAGAACTTAGTTGTCAGTTAATTAACTAACACGTATAATAACCAAGTGAGTCACAATTTACTACCTTGTCGGATAACGCAGAGAATAATGTTCGGGATATATGTAAAAAAATAACTTTTTACAAATTTGGTTGCCATTTTGGAAGCCATCTTGAGCAATTTGGTCTATAAACACCGTAGTGTGACACATTTAAGATAGACCAAAACAATAAATACCTTTAATACCAATGATATTTGCATTTTACTTAAAACAATTGTCCAACCCTGAAAAGTGAATTTTTGCCGATATTTATGTCAAGTTTGTGAGAGAAAAATCCAATATTTCTGGTGATGTCAGCGGTGACAATAGAAACAATGATCCATGGTGCATCAGACATGTTAGTATTCAATGTATATAATACAGATTAGCCAATTTTATATATCAACCACAACTTGTAAGCCATTGCAGGACACCCTGGGGTAATATTTACCATTTTTCATATTTTCGGCGGCCATTTTGGAAATTTTCTACACCAATTTCATTCCCATTGAAGTAAAACATCCGTCCAATAAAATAAAGCGCATCGTTGTTGACATTCTATTAACAGCTTGTGTGGTTTGTCGTTAAAATGACTATCAAAATCGTCTTGCAAAAAACATCGAAAATTTCACCCCTCTTTTTCAAATCCTCTTTCTGTATCTATTACGGAACTCTCGTCAATGGCAAATGTCTTAAAATGACGCTATAATATCACGATTGATGACTGTCTCAAAAACATTGCCATTTACTAATGATTAATGTGAAGAAAAATGGAAGATATGGTGAAATATTAATTAAATTTCCTATTTTCGTGCATATGACGTCATTATTCGTCGGCCATTTTTTAAGTTTTTCGAAATTATTTGCCGTCATTTTGAAGAAGGACATCATACCAACAAAATGGCATACATTTTGTCCGTGTCTTTTGCTAACAACCGATCTATTACAACGATTAAATACAGCTGGTCGGAATTAGAGGAAATGGCGGCCATCTTGGATTCAAATGGCTCTAGCACCTAGTAGGGCCACCTTTATTTTTCGGTGAAATCCGGATTCTTTATCTGGATACCATAGGGACCAATAAAAATAAGGTTATTTGTAATCATCGGGGGGGTGCAGGTGGACCTTATTGGCTCCCCGACTAAATATCACGACGAAAAGAAACAGATTATTAACATCGAGTGAAGCAACTGTGATTAGAAATGACAGTGAATTAGACTAAAACTTTTATACAAATAAAAAACACCCTAAATCAGCGAGAGTACTCGATTGGGGTCGGAGCCGTTCTTGTGCAAATGCATATAAAATAGAATATCAAAACAGAATTACTCCCCTGAGAACAGCAAAAATATAAAACCTGCATGAAATCAGCAAATATAAGTTAATTTAACAAGGTGGATCTACATCGAAATATATGTGAAGTAGCTTTTAATAGTGCTCCCTGTATGATTCGTAATATATTTATATATCTGATGAATCTGGCGTGAGTCTGAATCAATTCGTCAAGTTGACGATCGGGTGGTAGGCTCTGCAGGTGACCTGTCATCAAATATCTAGCCTCCCCTCCCATAAGACATGGTTTCGTACGTTTTCATCAGTTGAGTGTTTTTCTTGAAGCATCGCATCAAACTTTGCAAAAGCAACGATCAACCTGTTTTTATGAGAGTCGAAACTTTTGAGATTTTGGAGATTTACGTTTTGGAACAATGGGATCAACTTCCTTAGTTGGTTTTGGAGCAAATGTAAGAACTGCAGCAGCTGTATCCATTGCCTGTGATACAGGTTCTGTAACAGTAGTAATATCATTCTCCTGAACTTGTGTTGCTAGTGATACACTGACGAGTTTTGTTTGACTCTCTGTCTGAGTGCTGACATCAACATATTCATTTCAAGAATGTGACTTGCGGAATTGATGGTTTCGCACCAACTATATTCTTAGCACATATATATACGATACATGTTTCTCAGCCTTACATCTTCGTATCTTGAATTCATAGTCCCATATGGGACATGAACAATCCATTGTGGCATGTGAACCTTGACAGTTTGAATTTTTTTGTACGATTTGTGCAATCCTTATGATCATGACCAGATATAGAACAGCGTACACAAATGGTTTCTTTACTTTTACAATGGCCCTGGCAGTTAAAACATCGTTATGGATTTGGAACATATCTACCTTCATGTACCCATCCTTCGATGTCGGTGGATGTTCGCACCGATTGAATGTCAGAATATAACTATTCAGAGGAACCGTCAGTCCATCAACAGTCTTTATAAATCTACGGACTTCTGTGCCTCCCTGTGGTGCCAACTCCGTCAATATTTCTGATGCCGAAGAATCAGCTATATCGCGGGATCTCAACACAGCTCTGCTACTACCAAATGTCTTATGAGGAGTAACCAACACTGGTGTCTGTGCAATAGTCGTTAACTGCAGCATAGCATCAGATTGAACTTTGTTTGAACATTCAATCAAGAGAGAGCCACTTATTGGCCCAGTCCTGATTGGTTTAATGAATTTCAATTGTCCAGCAATGCCATGTAGCGTTTTATCAATGACAAAGATAGAATGTCTTTCACATTCGGGTCAAATCCAAGAATCAAATACTGAGAGAATACCACAGCATCATTGGTACTTGGTGGATCATCATTCTTACAAGTAAATCTTTGTTTTTGTATTTGAGTTGTTATACGAAAAGCAAAAAGTCGACAACTAGCCCAGCAGCCGCCGTAGATTACTCTTCGAATTCTAGTCGGACCAAAGACTGGTACATAAGATAAGCGGTGACAAGTTTAGCCACTGCATAAAGCAGCCTCCCGGTACCTCCCAACAGTGAGACAGGCATGAACAGTACATGATTTGGCAATCAACAATCATCAGGACGAACAATCAAGAGACAGGAGAGAACAGAAACATACGCGAAAAAAGTACCCCCAAGAGATGCACGCCACGGCAAACATGATGCCGCCACATTGGGAGAATTTTACCGCTTGCAGTTGAGCGGTAGGCCTATTCTACACCGGGCCCACACGGGGTTTGTAAATATCTAGGTCCAATATGTATGAACTTATGTGAATATTTAGGTCCAATATGAACCTATGTGATATTTAGGTACAATATGAACATATGTGAATATTTAGGTACAATATGAACCTATGTGATATTTAGGTACAATATGAACCTATGTGATATTTAGGTACAATATGAACATATGTGAATATTTAGGTCCAATATAAAACCTATGTCAGCATTAAGGTACACTATGAACCTGTGAATAGTTAGGTCTAATATGAACCTATGTGAATATTTTGGTCCAATATGAACTTATTTGAATATTTAAATTGAATATCTCACGATCTTCAGATGTTATATCATGGATATATAAACATCACTTTTGAAAAAGTTCTATTTTACAGAAGTTCTTCGTACCTGAAAAACAACGAAAGTTTTAATATTTTCATTCATACAAATATAGTAAATGGGGTTATAATTACCAACGAGTTGATGGTTCTTAAATATTGTGTCACAATAATCGCTTGTACCAAATTTCAAACAGAATTTGAGAAAGAATATATATTTTGAAAGTAGGCATATATCCAATTTCCTTTAAAAATTCCCAAGGATATGTTATATTTCGTCGGAGTTCGTATTTTGAAAAATTTATTCCTGTTTGATAATTCGAGACGCCAGGAGTCTGCCGCTGATTAGTAATTCAATTGAATCATATATAGTATTTAAATTCCACTTATTGTCGTTTTCGTAATATCAACTGATTTTTAAAATGAAATAATCTATTTCTTAGAGCCGTGTTGCTAAACCTGGTATTTTTTTTCCACAAACAGCAACTGTGATGTAATCTATTAAGATCAGAATATGTCGATAAACGACAATGATAATGCTAGCGTTCCGCTTACCTGACCATTATATTAACAATAAGTATATGTATAAAGTCCAGATAAAGGGACCAATTGTCATTAATATAAAATGATTTATTAGCTCGTGATACTAAAACACAAACCCGGGGTCGTCCTGTTCACCCGGCGACTATTGTTTCGGGTAGGTGTTGAAGCAGGTGTGATAATCCTCAACATCACAGAGCTGCCGACTATAGTTTTTATCATAATTGTTACTGGGAATTGGTTGCGATGGCTAATTTCGACGGCGATGAGCGGCCGGACGATGAGGATAATTGGGTTTTTTTGAAAATTCAAAACTCGAGGAATACAGCGCGTAGAGGGCTCATTTTGGTGTCTAGCGAAAGGCCGATATTCGCCCTATCCACACATATTAACCCCGCCACTGAACGGACACCGGAAGTTGCATTATGAACGAAGAAATGCACATGTGATATATTTCAACAAATTTATTAAATACTCAAGATATATATATATAACAAATACTATCAATATAACATAACATGAATTATAGCACATTAATGTTTGATACTGTTTGATACTGAATCCATGTATTCGAGAATATCTATTTCGCCTGCGCCGAAAACTCTCTTGAAATGTCTGATGGAATTGTCAACTTTGCGATATCGCATCTTGCGTGGGCCAATCCTTCCACCCGCTCTCAATTGGATGACGGTTGCTTCCTGTTAAGCTTGCTCTTTCTTCAGGAAATCTATCAACCTGAAGATGTGAGCAAGATAACACCAATTGCAGTTTTCGGTGCCATCCTTTCACATGATTTGTCGTTCTTGGACTAATTGTGTCGTGGTGATTCCATAGCTGGCGGCCATGGCTCCCTTCCACCCAGAACTCGGTGATGTAATCCGTGAACTTGGTGACGTTTTCTTCGAGACCTGTGTTGCTTGTCGCAGGGTAATCGTCCAGCGCTTCGAATCAGGCATCACCAACCATCTCGACAGGAACCATAGGGAGGGCTAGAGCTCTTCTTATGAGGGTATTTTGGTCGTTGCCTTCAGTATCTTCGTATAGCTGCTGTAGGTGGCATTTCTTAACATTCTTCAGCACTGCTTGGCCGTAATGGAATAGGCATCATTTCATTGTAGCTGACGGAAATGTAGCTGCCAGGGCGTTTTGGGCAGCTGTCTCATAATCTGTGAAAATTCCACTTGGGCTGATGGTGATGTCGAGTGTTGCTGCCCTTTCTTTCACCAGATTGAAGAAACGTTGGTATGTGTGTTGGGTCTTGTTGGGAAGTAAGCCATACACCAAAGGGCACATCTTTCCGGCGACGAGTGCGTGTATCGTGTACAGTTGAAAGAAGATCGTTGGGCTTTTGTCAAACGTTCCATCACAGAAGATCGTTCCGGCAACAGCTAAATTTTCTAGATTTTCTCTGGTCGCGAATATCAGAATCTTTTCAGTCTCTTCGTACACCAGTTTTACTTTAGTTATTACTTGCTTAGTTTTCTTTCTGAATACTAATATAAAGAGCGTTGCCAGATTAATGAGAATGCGAAATTAAATTTACTCAGTACATACTTCCTATTTCTTCCTGGTATAGCGTTGTTACTGGCTTGTTACTTGTCTTAACAAGCTTTTTGAGGTCTGCAATCCAGGAATCTGCTGCTAATTGGTTGAAATCAGGTTCGTGGTTATGGTTGCCGCTGTTGGATATCACCATATCGTTCTCAGTGTTGGTGGTTGCACGGCAGTCTTTCTTACAACATCGCCAATGAATTCGATCATTTCTCCTTGATTTAACGGAGAATTTGTAGTCATCATATACCAGATACTTTCCACCTCTAGTATTTGGAATATAATTTACGTTCACGTGTGTGCTTGCCATCGTGTTTATGTCAGACCAGGGAATCTAACAGTATATATATTCAGTAGTGAACTCTACTTAAAACACTGATAATAATTCATAATACATCTTTACAAACAAATAATAAAACGTGTAAAATAAATAAACTGAATGTGGCTCACGCTATTAAACGTTATTCACCACCAACAGTTATGGACTGTGACAACACTGGACCGCAGGTGTTTTGATATGGACTATAATCTCCACCGGCCAAGTCGTTAATCTCTGCCTGCCGGGTAGACAGGATATACCCCACAAACCCACTTGCCATGCAGAATCTACATCGTGGAAGTCAGTTTTCTACTGACGAAGGCCTATGGCCGAAAGCTATGGAATGAGCTAATAAATCATTTTACATTATATTAACACTTCCACGATGTAGATTCTGCATGGCAAGTGGGTTTGTGTTTTAGTATCACGAGCTTATTTGATCCATTTGCACAATACCCTGTCTAAATTAAGTGAAACTCCGGATTCATATACTTTTATAGCACAAAATAATTCACCTTGGATTTGGTTGTTGGAAGGGGTAACTATGATTTACGTCCCACATTACAGGCGGAAACTCGTGTTATATATCATTAGTTCATATAATCAGAGAAAGATACTACAAGCGAGATGTGCAGCTATATATTGACAACATGAAATTCTTAACCCGTTGTTGCCATAAAGCCCCGCTAATAAGCTAATAACTTTGGAGTTTTCACCAAATACTCTGACTGAAATGATAAACGCCATGCATATACTCCTGACTTTCTTATCGATGTGTCTATGTACAGGCCCCTGGAAATGTTTTTAATTTTGCACACGCTTTACGCCCCTATATATGTTGGACATCTTATACTTTACAAATTATATGTCTACATATTTTTTGAGAGCCTCTCAATACACTCACTGTAGGTAAATGTGCAACATATATAAAAGTCTGCAAAACCATGACCATTAAAGAAGAAAATGGAGAAATAGAAAAACTTTGTTCTTATATTCGTTATTTAAAGCTCTTCAGTAACCAAATGTCGGGTGTTGAAACCATTGTTATGTAAACCAACATATTACACTACAGCGATTTGTTAACCAGCATAGCTAATCATGTAGTAAGTTCAAATATGTTTATCTGAATATCATTGTCAGAATATTATCCAATGTTTACCGTCAAATTTTGATTAAACTTTGGTATCATATTGGACCAATACATCTAGGTAATTCCACTGTAACAATAATGTTTAGATAACAATGTGTTAGAGTTATTAAATGTACTCAATCCGATTAAGCGCCCACTCAATACTATTAATTTGGCCTGGGGGTCAAAAATACTTGATTCGAGTCGAGGATCCCACCCATCAAAGCTCTGAGTGATCAGATATCTATTATTTTTCACCACTTGAAATATTTAGGGTCCCAGTAAAAGTCGACGATAAGACTGTCTTGGACCAAATTGCGGATGAAGATGTGTCAGATATTTGAACAAAATGTTGATAAATAACAGGTTTTTGGGCAATTTATACTATAGTTGACTGTGGTTAGCATTAGTTTTGGGCAGTTAATCGACTCTGATAACTGAAGCGGCATTTCAAAAAAGTTGTTGTTGTTGGAATCTGATATGGGGACCATCGAATCGGATTAAGTACCTTTAAAGGTACGGTTGGCCTTGGCGGTGGGTATGCTGTGAAAATATTTCCACCCGTCAAAAACCGCCACAAACAGAAAGAACAACAAAATGTAGACAGACTTTGTCCGTATACAAATAAGAAATATCGCATAAACAGTATGTTATTGTCATATTTTTGACCATTGTTATGTAAACAAAAGCATAAAAAGTTACTTTTCTGGTGTTTGTTTATATTATGATGGTAAACATAAAGAGCGTTCTTTGTGGGTGAATTCCTAATATGGAACGAATAAAGAGCGTTTATGCCATTTATGTGTGATTAGCCAGCAGCATTGTGTTGTCTTCTGTAACACAATCAGGCTCTTGCTTAGGTAAAATATAGTAAATCTTTATGATAACATGCTCTTTACGCGATGGTCATGGTATAAATGAACGAAACTGTATGCGTTTTAATGTTTTTCTGTTTACGGTGATTGGAACAAATATGGATATTTTCGACAACTAAGGCCTCACGTGCCTTTAAAGGCACGTGAGGCCTTAGTTGTCGAAAATATTCATATTTTTTCCAATCACCGTAAACAGAAAAACATTAAAACGCATACAGTTTTGTTCATATATACCATAAGAAATATCACATAAACAGCATGTTATCATTTACTATATTTTACCTAAGCAAGAGCCTGATTGTGTTACAGAAGACCGCACAATGCTGCTGGCTAATCACACACATATGGCAGAAACGCTCTTTATTCGTTCCACATCAGGAATTCACCAACAAAGAACGCTCTTTATGTTCACCATCATAATATCAACAAACACCAGAAAAGTAACTTTCTATGCTTTTGTTTACATAACAATGGTCAAATATATGACAATAACATACTGTTTATGTGATATTTCTTATTTGTATACGGACAAAGTCTGTCTACATTTTGTTGTTCTTTCTGTTTGTGACGGTTTTTGACGGGTGGAATATTTTCACAGGATACCCACCGCCAAGGCCAACCGTACCTTTAATAATGAAAATAAGAACAAACTCAATCTATTTTTTCATGTACTTGTTGATAATAGTTGTTTTACAGACGTTTAAGTTTTGCATGAACCAACTTCAAAGGCATTGGGTCCCTTTAAACACTGTAAAACCTGTATATAATGTTAAATAGAATTGATGATACCGGAAGCATTATCTGGCTTCACGACAGCGCAATTTATTGTGTAAAACAGGGGTCCATGTAATGGGCAGGCCAACAAAGAACGCATCATGGAATCGCCACAACGCGCTCAAAGTATCCATGGTGTTAAACACCAAGCTGCTGTCATGGTTGGACGCACAGCCATCGACTCATGTTGCTCATCGTGCACGTTACGTAGGAAAACGAGCATATCAAAATCACGAGGAATGGTGGACCATTTGCGGCTCTGACTTCATTCGTTGCGGTACATATCGATACTCGTGATATATTATGTAAGAAGTGTCGTTCAATCATCTGTTGCTGGCTTCGTTTGATTATTCCGATTTACGACAGGGTCGTCACACTTCAAATGTGCGAGTCTTGTCTATGACATACGGGGGACCTGTCATCAATATTGGTTTAAACAATATTTATTTCATCCAAATTATATAATAAAAGTGCGAAACACGAAACCAATATGTATGTGAGGAATTACAGGGAGGAAGAGGATGTGGCAACAAGCGTTAGCCGCGTATAGAGCCATCTCTTTAGTGGTAAACGCTGTCTCACCATCTCGCCTCGTCATTGCATGATTTTTGCTTAGTCGAATTATTCTGGTATGTGAGCAAGAGTCAAGAGTGGTCATTCCAAAAATAAAAATATCTTTAAATATATTCATGGCCTTATTTATATGTGCGACATGCATGTATTATGCAGACTTTACATGCATGGAAAGCACACCAAATCAAATTCCTTCTGGTGTCTTTGGCAGCATATACAGACTTCACCCTCCCTTTGTATTGTGATTTCGGCGAGTCACGTTTGATACATCTTGCGATTTGCCAAGGCTTCTCGTCAAACAGTTTCTAATGTTTAATTTTCCTATGACAAGATATTTATGATAATTTATTATTCTGGCGTTACACTTTATCAACGCACTCAGTAAATTGATGATCGGGTATGTGACACAGAATGTCGTCTTTCGTCCAACTGGAATCAACAAACAAATACTTGGATACTTTCAAAATTAAACGTTTCTCTTCAATTACCCTTTATAACTTTTCAAACTCGTATCTTTCTGAGAGTCAAAATGGTAGAGATTTTGGCGATTGTTTTTGGAGCAACTGGCTCAACCTGAGAATATTGATTTGGAGCAACTGGCTCAACTGGAGTAGGTTATTTTAGAGCAACGGGTTCATCTTCAGTATATGTGCCCATGGTCTGTGATGCTCGTTTTGGAACATGCAGTATCGATCGCTCTCACTTGAGTTGCTAGTGACTATATTGTTCTGACTCTGTCGGAGTGCTTGCATCAACGTATTTCCTTGCAGACACAACAGCAGAAAATGTGCGATGTTCAGCTGATGGTCGAGGTCCAGAAAATTTTCTGAGCATCTGGATTTGATAGATGTTTTTAAGCTTTCATGTTCTGTACTTTGAATTCATTCCCAAATCTGGCATGAACGATCCGTTTGCTGTGTGGTGCACCGAAACAGTTTGAACACTTTTGGTTGTGATAAAGTCGTGTGTTCATGGCCTGAGGCAGAACGTGCACATGTGTCTTTGTTCTTGCAATTCTATAAGTCATGACTATACATTTGACACTAAAACACCGCAAATGTCACTGTGAGTTTCATGTACATCACTAATGTCCGGTGGGTGTCGACACCGGTCGAAGGTAAGATCATATACTTACCACCAATCGTTATCGACATTCTATGAACACTTATGACCCCCCGTGTAGCTCAACATATCCTCGCGCACATAATCGACATATAACGTGAAGTAGGTACATAATGTGATTATTTGATTCTGAAATAAGCAGATAATGTACTCATACCCGTTAATTCGTGTTATGGTGCGGGCCACAGTGAAAAACATGTTAAAGAGCGTACACCTGGAAAGTCGTGAGTTAGGTTATTTGTGTCATTGTCCGCACATGATCTGCTTATCAGTCGATAACGTGACTAATTTTCAGCACATTATCGACTCTAAATGAGCATTTTTAGGCGATTCCATGGAAAGCAGATTATCTACCTAAATCAAGTTCTATTATAAGCAGATAATGTGCGGGTTTTAGAGAGAACATGCAGACTACGTACAAGGTCAGCCAATAACTCAGACAAATCGGGTATACATGTACCATGGGATATCATACCAGCCATACTGCTACTCAAGGTCTTATGAGGAGTAACCGACACATGTATTTGTGCAAGTATGCACGAGATGTTATCGGAAGAAGAGCGTCATATTGGACATTCAATCAGGAGTGGTCCATTTACTGGCCCAATGTCTGATTGGCTTGACATATTTCAATTCTGCCTATTCTCTTGAAAATAAACCCATATTGAACTTATATTAAAGAACAAATAAGCCCATATCGGCATTATGTGAAGCTGAATTACGCTTCATATGAAACTAAATAGACTTAGCAGACGTACGCGCTTTATAGTGTGTTTTCACTGTGGCCCGCATCATAAAACAATTAACGGATATGAAACATCCTCGCGCAAATAGTTTCATAATCGACCTATTCTATTCACATAGGTTCAGATTGTATTATGTGATTCCGAAATAAGCCGATGGTGGACTTTTATCCGTTATTCCGTTTAATGGCACGGGCCACAATGAAAACACATTATAAAGCGGGTACGTCTGGTAAGTCATGAGTTGGTATATTCTTGTTATTGTCCGCACATAATGAACTTATAATAAGTCATTATGAGTCGATAGTGCCACTAAAACACTCTCATTTCAGTTCATTGTGAAATCAAAATGAGGCGATTTTACGCCGATTGTGAACCTAAAACAAAGCCGATAACGTGCGGTTTTTCGGGAGAACAAGGTGGAGTATAAATCCACTATGGGCTTATATCAAAATCAAATAAGTCCAATATGAACCTGTGTGAATATTTAAGTCCAATACGAGAATATGGTGTTCAATTGTCCAGCAATACTTGGAAGCGTTCTATCAATGACGAATGAGTTTTTGACATTGGGATCAACCATGCAAGTACTAATGATGTATCATTCCTCCGTTCAATGCGTTGTGTTTTAGGTTTAGTTGCCATATGAAAAGCAAATAATATACAACTAGCACAGCAGTCATCTTGGACTACACTTAGAATTATTGTCGGGCCCAACACTGGTACATAGCTGAGGCGGTGACATTTGACCGTTTAGCCAGGTGCATATCCTCCGAAAAAATCATCAGGAAGAAATTCAAAGCAACAGGCCAGACACAACATACACGAATGAATAGACAAACAACGCCGTAAACACCAGAAGAACAATGCAAAAGATAATAAATTTAATCTGAAAATACTGGAGAGGTGACTAGCCGATTGATTGAGCCGGATCAACTCAACCACCCGTCTTGAGAGATGTAGGACTGCCGTGGACCATGAACTACACCGCTTCCACAGGTCGTTGACTGAGTACAACCAGGATTCCTAAACCACACACGGGTTGCAACACACCACAAACATGGTGTCACAACAGGGGATTCTTACTCGTCGCAGTGGGGCTATATAGGCCTATATATTCTACCCCGGCAGGTAGGTCCAATTTTCCGAGAAGTTGACTTGTCCACCTCTCATCTTCGAGCTTCTATTGCGTATTGTGCTAACTGTTGTCTGAATATTTTATTCACGTTTCTGCAATTTCAACGTCAATGAAGTGTCATGTCAAGATAGCCTCTTGCAAATACGCATATAATCGACCTATAAAGTAAATAGGTACATCATGTGATTATTTGATTCTGAAATAAGCAGATAATGGACTCATGTCCGTTATTTCGTTTTATGGCGCGGGCCACATACAAAACACATATTAAAGAGCGTACACCTGAAAAGTCGTGTGTTGGATTATATGTGTCATTGTGCGCACATCATCTGCTTAGAATAGCCTCATTATGAGTCGGTAATGTGACTAAAATGCTCTAATTTTCAGCAGATTATCGACTCAACATGAAGCTATTCTCAGCAGATTATCAACCTAAAACTAGTTCTATTGTAAGCAGAAAATGTGCGTTTTTTCGGGCGAACAGGCTGGTACTGTACTCTGTCAGTTACTATATCATTTACGTTGACAAGATATCGGACGTTCTCTTTCTTCCACAAGTTCCACCATTATACCCATTGTGAACTCCGTTCAGACTTCCTACGCGGCTGTAAGCGCATTGCTGACTTCTATGGGATACTAGAAAATCCAACATTTCCTTTTCCTCCAACGAGTTTGTACACAACAGGGAGCCTATCTGTGAGTTTGTCATCCTGATACAGAAAGTTCTTAGTCTGCAGAACGTTTTTGGAAATATATTAATATGTCCATTTTATGACAGAAACGTCTCGCGGAGATTCTGCATAACATGTAATAAAAACTAATTTCACTTTACTTTTGGTAACTGGTTCTTATTTACCAAGTGTTGCTCTCGTGTTGTTGGACGTTGTAAGAATCAAATCGCTTCAAATACATCTGCGCAAAATTTTCGTCTTTCTGCTTTTGTGTGGAATTTCAGCCCCTATGTCTGTAGACACATTGCTATATACCATGATATTGTTCTCATCGAATACGATATGATTTTGACGGACTTGTGTTTTGCTTTATCTTCAAGTGATTCAATGTATTCGAAGTGCATGGGTTCATGCGAAATAACGTAAAAGTCTGTAAAAAAAAACAATGTTATCAACTAGTACATGAACAGACTTTGTTTATATATTCATTATTAATAATTCTCCAATAATGAGATTTCGCATGTCAAAACATTGCCTTCTAAACAGTAGAATTACCAATACAAGTCTAGTTAGTCCAATAAGATACCAACGTTTAATGGAAACTTAACGATGAACATCGGAATAGGTAGGAGCATTGCAAAAATGTTCTGAATATCATATTTAGACTACAATATCTAAACGTACTACACGACTAGCGATTATATTGTTGACAAATCAAAGGTTTTATTTACATACAATGGTTTCAACATGTGAAAAATAATGAATATAAGAACAAAGTTAATATACCAATGTAACACTCTTATTGGTACCAATACGAGTGTTACGTTGTTATTTGTTGGATCATCATGAGGTCCCTTTGGGCTAGACTATCTATTGTATTAAAGTTAATATATTTCGCCAAGCCTTCAGTTCTATCGGGGATTGATTTATTGATTGATGTGACTAATATATCAATCAAGCAAGACGAATTACACTGCAAGAACTCTTCAGGTTCTGCGACTCGTTTCATTTGTTGCTTATGCGGACGTTGATTGCGATATGTTTAGTTCTCTCATTACTCAAACCATTGGATCATTAACGTACCTTAATTCTTGATAATGATGTCTCGGGCATGACTATCATTCCCCCACGTCGTTTCTTCTGCTATACACATCTCGGTCGTTCGTTTGACATTACTCCCGTTTTCCTCTTTCTCATCCTTGATTTGGACAGCCCTCACTTGGTCCTTTGTAAAAAAAAAATTCAATCTTATCTGGTTATTTATAATTTTATAGTTGCTGCCACTGGGATGCATAACAATAACTTGTACATCATCACCCTCGGTCAGATCGACATCACCTGGGTGTTGTACATACATTAAATACATACTAATAATTGACAGTTTTGTATAGCGTAAAATCCACAGATGTGCTCTAAAACGCGCGACACGTTGAACATAAAATACAATTTGCAGACAGTAGATATACGAACAACAGTAAAACTGCAACACTATAAGTATACACCTTATATAAAAATACAGAATCCATTGATTTATAAACTCGGAAAATTATAACAGGCTGTTACGCCGAGTTATGTAGTAACTGACGAGTTTTGTGGTAGCTCACGAGTTATGTAGTAACAATCGACGAGTTTTGTGGTAGCTCACGAGTTTTGTAGTACAATCGACGAGTTATGTAGTAATTTGGGTTACGAGTTTTGTAGTAAAATATCGACGAGTTTTGTAGTAAAAAAAAGCTAACGAGTTTTGTAGTAATACTCGTCGAATTTTGTAGCAACAATTTTAGTCAGTTTCAAAGGCATGTTTGGACTTAATAAAATCATATGTAGTAATAGCAATGTTTTTTTGTTTAAGTGTGTGTGTGGTGGACGTTAATGACGTTGTAGCTCAACTTGATGTTGGTCCCTCGTCACTGCTGTGTCGTTTCTCATCAGATCTGAGCCAAACTTCGTACCTAGAAGTACTATGGCCATGTTATTAACTTGAACCTGACCCCCATTACGTCAAACGTCGCGTCCTGACATTAATGGCATTGTAGCTCAATCTGATGGTGGTCCATCGTCATTCATCCGCTGTTTATCGGCAGATCGGGACGAAACATGATACATAGACGTATTGTGGCAATGTTATTTATGTGCACCTGATCCCGATTACCTCAGACGTCGCGTTCTGACCTTAATGACGTTGTAGCTCAACTTGATATTGGTCCCTCGTCACTGCTGTGCCGTTTTTCGGCAGATATGAGCGAAACTTCGTACCTAGAAGTACTATGGCCATGTTATTAACTTGGACCTGGTCCCCATTACGTCAGATGTCGCGTTCTGATGTTAATGACGTTGTAGCTCAACTCGATGATGGTCACTCGTCACTCCTCCGCAGTTTATCGGCAGATCGGGACGAAACTTGGTACATAGACGTATTGTGGCCATGTTATTGGTGTGGACCAGGTCCCGGTTACGTTAGCCGTCGCGTCCTGGCGCAATGACGTTGTAGCTCAACCGGATGGTGATCCATCGTCACTCATCCGCTGTTTCTCGGCAGATCGAGGCGAAACTTCGTACCTAGAAGTACTATGGCCATGTTATTAACTTGGACCTGGTCCCCATCACGTCATATGTCGCGTTCTGACGTTAATGACGTTGTAGCTCAACCTGATGGTGGTCCATCGTCACTCATCCGCTGTTTATCGGCAGATCGGGACGAAACTTGGTACATAGACGTATTGTGGCCATGTTATTGGTGTGGACCAGGTCCCGGTTACGTTAGCCGTCGCGTCCTGGCGCAATGACGTTGTAGCTCAACCGGATGGTGATCCATCGTCACTCATCCGCTGTTTCTCGGTAGATCGAGGCGAAACTTCGTACCTAGAAGTACTATGGCCATGTTATTAACTTGGACCTGGTCTCCATTACACCAGACGTCGCGTTCTGACGTTAATGACGTTGTAGCTCAACTCGATGATGGTCCCTCGTCACTCCTCCGCAGTTTATCGGCAGATCAGTTCGAAACATAGTACATAGACGTATTGTGGCCATGTTATTTATGTGGACCTGGTCCCGATTACCTGAGACGTCGCGTTTTGACGTTAATGACGTTGTAGCTCAACTTGATATTGGTCCCTCGTCACTGCTGTTTTTTGGCAGATATGAGCAAAACTTGGCACATAGAAGTGCTGTGGCCATGTTAGTAACTTGGGCCTGGTCGCGATAACATCGGATGTCGCGTTCTGACGTTAATGAGATTGCGCATCAACTTGACAGACCGGAGAGAAATGCATGGCCACGTTAGTAACGCGGACCTAGTCGCGATTACGTCGGACGTCTCGTTCTGAGGTTAATAACATTGTAGCTCAACTTGGGGTTGTTCCACCGTCTCCCGACAGATCGGGACAAAATCTTGTATCTAAAGGTACTTCGGTCAGGTTAATTGTATGGTCTTGGTAGCGATTGTCCCACACGTCGGGGTCTGACGTTAATGGCTTTGTAGCTGAACTATGTTGTTCATCTGCACTCCATATATAAATCGGGACATAACCGAGGGGTATTTTGCGTCTCAAATTGGAAATAGAAAGATGGCGCGATTCGTCCAGCTAAAAATCAGTTACAACTTTGAACGTGTTGATTTCGCTTTCAAGTTTTGCCGAAACATGCTTTATTTCAAAGAGGCGGCTTCGTCGACTTTTTGGTTTTCCGTTAACCTCGACAATGGTGTATGGATAATCTAGAGAGCGATCATGATTTTCAAATCAGGTACGTATCATAACAAAAACAAATTAACGGCTTGTTTAAAGTGGCATTGTCTACATGCTTTCGAAAATATATATTTGTCAGTTTCAATGCAGGTAATGAATTCAGCATGTTGGGAAACCCGGGCCCGGTAGGCGTTTTTGTGGTTTCATTACTGCAGAGATTAATGAAATATCGTGCGAAAAACGAAAAAGGTGTCCCGTGTTTTTTACAGTCACATTTTGGTCTTAAATCGCACACAGCTTGACTGCGTGTCTTTTTTTTCGTGCGTGTAAGTCCAATGTGACACACGTTTGGGACAAAATGTGACTTCCGAGGGAGAATTATAGTTGGTCGACTTTTTCGATCTTCGGCTTCTTCTGTGCACGGTATCTCGTTAACCTCTCCGGGAAAAAAAATCATAAACATTGTCGCAAAGGTTTTCTTAAATTGTCAAACTGACACTGGACACTGCCGCTTTGACAAAAAGCAAAAACGTGCAGTCACTTTGTATTACATCCGAATGTACACTCTTATATAGCAGCCGCACTTAAAATAATAATAAGATGACGCCCAGTGAGGCCGAGTTCTTTTGGCTACACATACATGTATATGTAAAATATTTACTGGTGTGTAACCTATTCCAACATGGTGAATCCCTCTATAACAAAAGAACGAGTCAATCTGAATTGTCGCGATTCGCGTGGAGTATATATATATGAAAGCTCAAATAATCATTTATTATGCCGACTATTAAGTTTGACCAATCAGCTTTCGTAAGTAGTGTGGCCGCACTGAACCATATGGGAAAACTTATGGGGTCTTCTCATGAGGCTTCCGCCATTTGATTCGGAGAAATTCTTCACGGCCCGACTGCACTTAAATGTTAGGCCTATAACAAAGTGTTTTAATTGGTTCGGGGTCGTTGGCATAATAAATACGTTATATGGCGTTTAGTTGGCGGATACGTTATCCTGCGGCCTCACCCAATATTGTTTTCACTTCGCCTCACATGACACGGTATCCGCCAATCAAACGCCCTGTAACTTATAGTATGCACCCGTGGTGATGGTCGGACGACGTTCAGCTTAATCGTCCTATAACGGTGTTGACATATGTGACCAGATAAAATTTCGTTATCTTTGGCGCTCGTTTTCAATTTTACACAAGCAGATTTATTAATTTATATTCGCCATTCCTATAAACTCAGGGTGTGTGTAGTTAAATCGGGTACATAAATACTTACCGTCGCAGAGGGGGGGGGGGTTGGGGGCGTAAGACGGTGGTGGGTCTGGTCAGTGGGACAAAACAGCAATTGTTCCCGCCACTCAAAAACTATTTCTGCATGTTTTTTTTAGTGTTTGTCTTCAGAACACCTTAGAATAAAGAGAAATAATGTAATTCTAACTGATATACTGGCAGCAGAGAGTTATCCTGTTGTAATATTTTGTAAATGGGTCCAAGGTACGACAAAACTCGTCAATTGTCACCACAAAACTCGTCAATTTTACCACAAATCTCGTCGATTTTACTACAAAACTCGTCGATGTTACTACAAAACTCGTCGATTGTTACTACAAAACTCGTCAATTGTTACTACAAAACTCGTCAATTTTACAACAAATCTCGTCGATTTTACTACAAAACTCGTCAATTGTCACCACAAAACTCGTCAATTTTACCACAAAAGTCTTCAATTGTTACTACAAAACCCGTCGATTTGTTACTACAAAACTCGTCAATTTTACCACAAGACTCGTCAATTGTTACTACGAAACTCGTCAGTTGTTACTACAAAACTCGTCGATTGTTATTACAAAACTCGTCGATTGTTACTACAAAACTCGTCAATTTTACAACAAATCTCGTCGATTTTACTACAAAACTCGTCAATTGTCACCACAAAACTCGTCAAGTCAACGTCAAGTTGAGTTACAACGTCATTACTTCAGAACGCGATGTCCGAGGTAATCGCGACCAGGTCCAAGTTAAAAATAACATAGTCTGGTGTAATGGGGTCCAGGTGTGCAAGTTAATAACATGGCCATAGTACTTCTAGGTGCGAAGTTTCGCCTCGATCTGCCGAGAAACAGCGGATGAGTGACGATGGATCACCATCAGGTTGAGCTACAACGTTATTGCCACAAGGACGCGACGGCTAACGTAATCCGGACCTGGTCCACATCAATAACATGGCCACAATACGTCTATGTACCAAGTTTCGTCCCGATCTGCCGATAAACAGCGGATGAATGACGATGGACCACCATCAGATTGAGCTACAATGTCATTAACGTCAGGACGCGACGTTTGACGTTCATGTTAATAGCATGGCTCATATCTGCCGAAAAACGGCACAGCAGTGACGAGGGACCAATATCAAGATCAGCTACAACGTCCTTAACGTCAGAACGCGACGTCTGAGGTAATCGGGACCAGGTGCACATAAATAACATGGCCACAGTACGTCTATGTATCATGTTTCGTCCCGATCTGCCGATAAACAGCGGATGAATGACGATGGACCACCATCAGATTGAGCTACAATGACATTAACGTCATGACGTGACGTTTGACGTAATGGGGACTATGACCAAGTTAATAACATGGCCATAGTACTTCTATGTACGAAGTTCCGCTCATATCTGCCGAAAAACGACACAGCAGTGACGAGGGACCAATATCAAATTGAGCTATAACGTCATTAACGTCAGAACGCGACGTCTGAGGTAATCGGGACCAGGTGCACATAAATAACATGGCCACAGTACGTCTATGTATCATGTTTCGTCCCGATCTGCCGATAAACAGCGGATGAATGACGATGGACCACCATCAGATTGAGCTACAATGACATTAACGTCATGACGTGACGTTTGACGTAATGGGGGCCAGGTTCAAGTTAATAACATGGCCATAGTACTTCTAGGTACGAAGTTTAGCTCAGATCTGCCGAGAAACGGCACCGCAGTGACGAGGGACCAACATCAAGTTGAGCTGCAGTGTCATTAACGTCCACCACACAAACAATTACACAAAAAACATTGCATTTACTATATAAGATTTTATTAAGTCCAAACCCGCCTTTGAAACTGACTAAAAATTGTTGCTACAAAACTCGACGAGTATTACTACAAAACTCGTTAGCTTGTTTTTTACTACAAAACTCGTCGATATTTTACTACAAAACTCGTAACCTGAAATTACTACATAACTCGTCGATTTTACTACAAAACTCGTGAGCTACCACAAAACTCGTCGAGTGTTACTACATAACTCGTGAGCTACCACAAAACTCGTCAGTTACTACATAACTCGGCGTAACACAGGCTACATGTATATGATAAAAAATAATAACTGCGAAAGGGTAAAATAGGCAAACGTGAAGCAATAAGATATGGCTACACTGTGTGTAATATGCGAGTTAATGAATAAACGAATAAAATAGTAAATAAAAGGTTGGAATTTTATCCAAAAACAGTCAATGAGTCTAAGATTTTCAAGCAGCTAGAAATTTACAATGTAAAAAATAGTTAAGATACTGACTGATCGGTGTTTACATTAGTATTGTTTGTACCTCCTAATTTACAATGACCCATTTGAATAAGACTCACTGGGTGCACAATCGTCCTGCCACTCGGTGCCTGAATAGTATCAATATCAACATATTGCTCTGATTCAAGAAATTATTCCAGCATCTAACAAGATTAGCATTTAGGTCACAGCTAATAACATGCATGATTTTAATATAATAAATGAAAACCACACTTGTTTAACGGCCTTGTTCTGATAATTGAAACTCAATTTCACTTTGACTGACATGAAATACCTTAGTACTTAACATTAATTTTGAACCTGTCTCAAAAAATCCGAATGAGTCTTGAACAATTGGCGCATTGTCATTTTCGCTCAAGACAGATCACCGAACAATGCTTTCTGTCCTACAGCCACCTCCGTCAACAATGGCGACTGGTTTTGAAGTATTCCAAGTGGTATTCTTAGTATGGAATTTGACTGACATAATTATTATAGGTTGACCTTGGAACGGATTTTGAATTCCGATGATGGACCACCAGTCCACCTCATTTCATCTAAATTATCACAAGGCTCATTAGCAAAGCTACTTTCATACAGACAAGCCCAAAACGTGTATACGTTATCTGTAGTTCTATAATTTGAATCAGAGCAGATAAAAATGTTTGAACATATTCGCGGCTCCACAGTGCATTTTGAATTTCAGTTTGATAATCGCACGAGTAGATGAGCGAAATCCAATTGTAACATTAAATATTGCTTTGAGTTGTCATCTTTAAAACATTGATCCTGATTTATTTCGTATTAATATGATCCAATACACTCAAGTAACTGGTTATTTCATGTTTAATCCAACACAAGCCTTGAAATAGTGTGCCTGTCATTTGCAGAATGAGGTCCCCAGAGGGTGAATTTAGTGATGCTACCCTGCATAGCGGGCTAGCATCACCAAATTCACCCTCTGTGAATCCCATTCTGCTGAGTTATAAGCAGAATGAGGTCCCCAGAGGGTGAATTTGGTGATGCTAGCCCGCTATGCGGGGTAGCATCACTAAATTCACCCTCTGGGGACCTCATTCTGCAAATGACAGACACACTATTTCAAGGCTTGATCCAACATATCCTCGGCCAAATATGCACATAATCGACCTATAAATGTGAAGTAACTACACAATGTGAGTATTTGATTCTGAAATAAGCAGATAATTGACTCATGGCCGTTATTTCGTTTATGGCGCAGGCCACAGTGAAACCATATCTTAAAGAGCTTACACTTACACTATGTCCGCACATAATCTGCTTACAATTGCATCATTATGAGTCGAAGATGTGACTAAAACACTCTCATTTTCAGCACATTATCGACTCAAAATAGGACGATTCTAAGCAGATTGTCCACCTAAAACAAGCTCTATTATAAGCAGATAGTATGCGGTTTTCAGGAGAACAGGCTGGTTGAATCATCTCATGTATAAACTCGAAGACGGTCTGTCAGATTTTACACCAGAAAACCGCCATTTTTTCGTTTTCTACATCAAACTAATAATTAAATTGTTCCCGTGATCCCATTAATATGAGTTTTTTTTTGGCCAGGTATCGACATTCAAAAAGAGGAAATGTTACAGTTTGTTTTTGTTTTTGTCAGACTAGCAAACATTCTAATTATCGCCTTCTATAAAGAGCGTACATGCTCCCCCTCACCAAAACGCGTTAGATAATAAAGAGCGTTCTGAATTGTGATTTTTTTTTTTATCATTTTGCCAATTATTTATTGTGGATTTATCCCTCGTCACTCATTCCAATATAGCAAATAATACTCAAAACTATTTTGGGGGCATTCTTGGAATGATTCTTAACGAAGCAACATTATCCACTCGTATATGTGCGTGCTTGTTTAATTACTTTTTGACAGATGTATATAACCAGCTGTGATTGACCCCCTTCCATGGCGCCTGACGCATGAATATTACTATAGACGATCATCATTTTTATCACGCAACAACCCAATTATCGAAAATTCCCCACCACTGTCATCATTTCACTTCATCTGCCCCCTTTGGTCTTCTATTTTCTCCCCCATATCTCTCGCTCTATCTCTCTCTGCCTCCTGTTACCCGTAAAGGCACGTGCGGCCTTAATTGTCGAAAATATTCATATTTGTTCCAAACACCGTAAACAGAAAAACAGTAAAACGCATACAGTTCCGTTCATATATACCATGACCATAACGTAAACAGCATGTTATCATAAAGACCTACTATATTTTACCTAAGCAAGAGCCTGGTTGTGTTACAGAAGACAGCACAATGCTACTGGCTAATCACACACAAATGGCATAAACGCTCTTTATTAGTTCCATATCAGGTATTCACCAACAAAGAACGCTCTTTATGTTTACCATCATAATATAAACAAACACCAGAAAAGTAACTTTTTACGCTTTTGTTTACATAACAATGGTCAAACATATGACCATAACATACTGTTTATGCGATGTTTCTTATTTGTATACGGACAAAGTCTATCTACATTTTGATGTTCTTTCTGTTTGTGGCGGTTTTTGACGGGTGGATAGATTTTCACAGGATACCCACCGCCAAGGCCAACCGTGTCTTTAACACTATCTTCTCCCTTTCTTCCATCCCTAACTCAAATTCAGTTATATATCTCCATTTCTCCTAAAACCATTATTTCCAACCCTTCCCGTTTAACATATACGCCCCTCACTTATTGGAGACGGGGCATGTAGCCAAAGAGGAGAAGACTGCACTCAGGCTTGTTGTCTGATTCTCGTTTCCATACATAACTCTTCTATTGTGCATATATGTGTCATCTGTGTGTTGTGTTATTTGTTTGGATTTGGAAATAAAAATATGTTTACACTAATATATGGTGAGAAATCGTCCCATGTAAATGAAAAGGCATCAATTTGGATCTGGTCTCAACGCAACATACTTTTGTATTGAAGATATGAAGCAAGAAAATCAATATCTGGAGTGGAAAAAAAACGTTCACACAATGACTTGAAAACAGATCTATCCAATTGCAATGCATACTCATTAAAATGCCTAGATAGATTATCAACGCTTCAGAGATCTTTAGCAGTGAGACATCACCTCCAGCGAGAAGTACAGTAATGCCCTAAATAATCGACTCCTTAACCATAGCAGAATTATGGGTAACTTTTCAGGATTTAGTCGGAAATATTGTTTGTTGCCATTCATTGAGAGCTTTCCGATGAATGGCAACAAACCATATTTCCGACTAAATCCTGAACAGTTACCCATAATTCTGCTGTGGTTAAAGAGTCGATTATTTAGGGCATTACTGTACTTAAATGTGTAGTAGACTGAGGGATCATGATCTAAACTGTTGCGAGCGAATAATCCCCAAATTTCTGTGTTTGATCATTGTGGTATTGATCAATTCGCAGTCGCCCGGTGTTGTGATTTCATCCAACAGTTGTGTCTTCATTGGGATCAAACAGCTTATGATGTGATTGACCTGTCAACTCAACAAGTTCACAGTAAAAGAGAATTTGTTCTCGTGTTGAACAATGTGTGACGCCTGAAAGGTGGGGAAAACACCGAAGATGGGTACAATGTTGGAAGGGAATTAAATGTTTATCCCCACTGGTCGCTCATTCAAATTTTGCTGAACAATATTCCTCATCCGGCCGCATTTACATTCGCTCATATTCGGGATAAACAACAATGCATGTTTTGGTAGCAATACACAATTTCCAGCATTTTTTTTTAATTTTAAACAGAAATGGTAGATGCAAGCAAATGGCTGTACGTTGGCCTGTTCGTAGAATTTATCACTGAGGTATGCTCTCTGGTTTGCAAATTAACTATTTTCAACGTAAAGGTAGAGCGAATGTCAGTAAATAAGCTTCTAGCGATAGAGCTTTTAGAGCTGCGAAATATTTGAAATAGACAAAGTTATCGTAGCAATTTCTAAAAAATTATCATATTACGCACCACAATGTTTCACTGTTTTGTGAACTTTCAGTTTTGTAAAATAAACCATCAAACCCAACATATCCTCGCGGAAATAAGCACATATACAACTTATAATTTGAAATAGGTACATAATGTGATTATTTGATTCTGAAATAAGCAGATAATGGACTCTTACCCGTTATTTCATTTTATGGCGGGGCCACAGTGAAAACACCTGTTAAAGAGCGTACACCTGAAAAGTCGTAAGTTGACTTATTTGTTTTATTGTCCGCACATCATCTGCTTAAAATCGCCTAATTATGAGTCGATAATGTGAGTAAAATGTTCTCATTTTCAGCACATTATCGAATCAAAATGAGGCGATTCTAAGGAGAATATCCACCTAAAACAAGTTGAATTATAAGCAGATACTATGCTGGTTTTCGGGAGAACAGGCTGATCAAACCAGTAATGTCAATGTCACATTTAACACAAGTTACACTGGCAGTTATGCCCCCCAGATACTTATTGTTCTATTTGTCAAATCCTCTACAACCCGTGAAATAGTGTAATGCTAATCAAAAGATAGTAACATATAGTTAAATAGTGTGCTGTATTACCGGTATACATGTAGCTAAATAGTGTGCTGTATTACCCGTAATCACAACACAGTAACATATTTAATAAATAGAGCATGGATTGGAGTGAAATACGCCGATATAGTGCATAGTGAGGTTGTGTAGTTCATGACGCGAAGCGGAGTGAACTACACAACCGCACTATGCACTATATCGGCGTATTTCACGACAAGTCATGCTCTAATTATTATATTGTATCGAACAAATGCAGAAATTAAAGGCAAACCAGTGGGCAAACACCATTTTTTTTAAAAGAAAAAAAAATAATATGTAAAAAAAAAAAAAAAAAAAAAAATCCGCTTTGTTCAGGTTTGTTTGTTTGTTTTTGTTTAATTAATTCTTTGTATTTTTTTTTTTTCAATGTTTGTTTCCTGTTTTTAAAAAAACTTTGGCTGCCTGTTTGTTGTTTTTTTTAATTATTTGTTGTTGTTTTTTTTTTAATTATTTTTATTTGTTGTAAATGTTTATTTATTGTTTGTTTATTTTTTCCTGTTTGTTTTCCTGTTTTAAAAAAAACTTCTTTTTTTTAAATTCCCCTTTGTTCAGGTTTGTTTGTGCCTGTGGTGACCAGTGACCAAACTCAAGAACATTTAGTCCAATGTCAACACATTTCAACCACTTACCCACTCTTAATTGGTGCCCGGACGAACGAAGAATGTATTAAATTTGGTCATTTATTAGTATAAGTCGCTCTTGTACACGGAACTATCAGAATAATTGAGCCGCGAAATTATTGATTATTTTCGAACCGAGCGGTCACGTGACTCTGATCGGAAGCAAAGAATTTACGGCTACAAAAAAAAGTGTACCCAACTCCGGAAACATGAACGTATGATTGGTGTTATTAGGCCATGAAAATCTGCAGTAGCGTGTTTTTCAACAGCATAGGGGTATTATTTATTTACAAGAGACAGCTAAAACAAGCTGTAATCGGCAAATTGTATTCTCGGTTCATTTTATTAATTGTTCGGGTACGGCAACCGATCACACGTTTTAGTGTTACCGGTATATGAATGAGGTATCGCGAACTTAGGAAACGCAACGGGACTCCAGAGAAAACCTTTGTAATTTTGATTTAGCAGTAGGAAACTACTATTTTCAACTTTTACTAAGTTCAGACAATTGATGTTCGCCTTACTGAAGCTTTAATTTGGATCAGCAGCGAAATAACAAGTAGTTTCAGAACAAAGTTTGATGTAGTGTTCGTTACTATTTTTAGTAGTCAAAACTACATATGCATAGTGCACGATGGGAGAGACTTGAAGGCGTAGTATACAACTACGACTAATAGAGTCGAGTAGCCAACCAATCGGAAAGCTTGATTTCAATAACAAAGTCACGTGAGATACAATATAGTTAAATAGTGTGCTGTATTACCGGTAATCACAAGACAGTAACATATAGTTAAATAGTGTGCTGTATTACAGGTACTCACAAGACAGTAACATATAGTTAAATAGTGTGCTGTATTACCGGTAATCACAAGACAGTAACATATAGTTAAATAGTGTGCTGTATTACCGGTAATCACAAGACAGTAACATATAGTTAAATAGTGTGCTGTATTACCGGTATACATGTAGTTAAATAGTGTGCTGTATTACCCGTAATCACAAGACAGTAACATATAGTTGAATAGTGTGCTGTATTACACGTAATCACAAGACAGTAACATATAGTTAAATAGTGTGCTGTATTACCGGTAATCACAATACAGTAACATTTAGTTAAATAGTGTGCTGTATTACCCGTAATCACAACACAGTAACATATAGTTAAATAGTGTGCTGTATTACCGGTATACATGTGGTTAAATAGTGTGCTGTATTACCCGTAATCACAAGACAGTAACATGTAGTTAAATAGTGTGCTGTATTACCCGTAATCACAAGACAGTAACATATAGATAAATAGTGTGCTGTATTACCGGTATACATGTAGTTAAATAGTGTGCTGTATTGCCGGTAATCACAAGATAGTAACATATAGTTAAATAGTGTGCTGTATTACCGGTATACATGTAGTTTAAATAGTGTGCTGTATTACCGGTATTCACAAGACAGTAACATATAGTTAAATAGTGTGCTGTATTACCGGTATACATGTAGTTAAATAGTGTGCTGTATTACCGGTAATCACAAGACAGTAACATATAGTTACGTGCGCTCGCGCAACAGTATGGCGATCAGTCAGATTCGTAGGTACGTACGTTGGTGTCACCCTACCGATTTCACTCCATGACGTCACCCTTTCGCAGTAAATGCCGGCGACGTTACGGAGTAGATTATAGAGTTGACGCCCTTGGCACTGACTTCCGTTACTAGCTCGTTGCTATATAAACAACCCAGCGGTGTGGCTTTTGTCGAAAATTGACAGTCAGTACATTCGCCCTGTATACATGTACTTTCAGAAAATACAAAACACCACAACGTTATACCCCACCAATGTCAGTGTATCGATATCATTTTACCAAATTTCTTGACATGAAACCGCGACAGACACGGCGTGAAATACATCGCATTGAGTAAACAATTTCCCATTGTTTCAATTCAACTTCATGATCGCGGTAAAATCAAAACCGCAATTTGTAAAATAAAAAGTCGTGAATTGGCTGAGTGTTTTCTATGGCTGCACATTTCGTTGATAATTATGAGCCATTTGTTTGTCTAAATAACATTTTTAAGTTCGCCGTCGCCCATTAACTAACTTTGCCACAGTATATTCGCCATGTACCTTTCCGAAATCACAAAACACCACACTGTTATCCCCTAAATAAAATTATTGAAGATTGTAATTGTCTTGTTTTGCTAACATTAAATTAAATTAAATTAAATAAATTAAGTAAAATACAGTGAAATAATTTTTGTTAATTATTTTTTTTATTACATTTTTGCGCACGTTGGCATCTCTCTGAGTGCATTCTAGTTAAATAGTGTGCTGTATTATCGGTAATCACAAGACAGTAACATATAGTTAAATAGTGTTCTGTATTACCGGTAATCACAAGACAGTAACATATAGTTAAATAGTGTGATGTATTCCCAGTAATCAAAAGACAGTAACTTAAATTAAATAGTGTGCTGTGTTACCGGTAATCATAATACAGTAACATGTAGTTAAATATTGTGCTGTATTAGTGCTAATCACAATACAGTAACATGTAGTTAAATAGTGTGCTGTATTCCCAGTAATCAAAAGACAGTGACATATAGTTAAATAGTGTGCTGTATTACCCGTAATCCAAAGACAGTAACATATAGTTAATCCTCGCAATGAAAGGTGGTTTGCATACCAAGAGCGTTCGATGATGTTACAATCCTGATAAACAAGAAGAAATGACTCAGAAGTAACCAAACCATTTTATTCAGCTCTTAAACATGTACATATAATTCATGCATGTCTTCCTTGTGGTCCCTTAGACTAATCTGACAGAATAACACACAGTTCTTCACCACGAAATCATTCATGTTGGTCTAAAACTGCATCTGATACACTTTATGATGGTATCAAAGATGAGCGATATTCGAATTTTTAAAACGTTTCTGAACTAAACCAGTTTGCTACATGTACTTCTATAATTGTATGTACCGAGACTCCTGTACTGAGACTCCTGCGCTGAAAGCATCCGAATCACATATCCCGCTAAAGAGTGGGTGTCGGGTATCGATACCGGCTGCCAATGAACAGTTTTTCGGCCATCTTGAAATAGTAGAACTAGTTACTGCTTTGAACATTTTTAAAGATATGAATAACTGAGATTTGTTTAGAACAGATGCTGTTCGTTGCAAATGTTCGTTCAAAGTTTAAAGACACCACTTTTTTTTCATTTATATAAGCATGAAACATGGATGGTGGATGCGGCTTACGATTTGAAGATGTTTTGTGAAATAGATTATGCTGAAAATAGCTTCTTCTAAAATAATCATGAGATGGGGAATACAAGGCCCTGTTCTCTTTGAAAACTAGTTAGCGACGTCGTAGTAACAGGCCTTTCGGATAGTGATTTCAAAGTTAATTCTTCCCAAGGTTTTAGAAATTCCAGAATACGCAAAACCATAGATACATCCCATGTGGGATGATATCTAGGTAATGATGGTCTAGTTTAAACAGTATTTATTCCATGAATAATACAACAATAGAAATTACATCAGAATTAGTATATAACATCATGGACCGGATTCGACATCAAAGCTTCTGGGCTTATGTGAGTCGTTTCCGGGAATCAGTTTTATCCATCCCACCTAGCGAGAGAGTGATGGTCTGGTTTATATGTCGTTATATGTACCATTTTAATTCAGATATGACTGTCGTTTCGTGTAGCCGCTTATCGCTGAATGGCGGTCTATTATTTGAAAAACCTTTCATTAATCTTGTCAAGATTTGACTGGTAAAGTCTAATTTTCAGCCAGCGAGTCCTAGAGTTAGTGACAGAATTTTTGATTTATGCAGATTAAGTACACTGTGAGATTTATTTCTGGAGATATAAATCCATTACATATTGGACGATATCCCGGACTTATGACGAAATGTACTAACTTGTTTTGAACCACACCAAAGATAACACTTTCTCCAGGCGAAATCATATTGCTTGCGAGTTGATTTTCGCCATGATTGTAATATATATGTGGCAGTGATATTTATACATTCTCCGTTTATGAAGCAAGTGATGACAACATCTCTACGGTTAAATTTAAAGATGCTATTAGAAGGTGATCTGGCCGTGAGGCAGATGGGCAATTTTCTGGGATCTCAGACGTTTGGCCACTACGAGCTCAAGCAATTGGGGAAACCATGATTAACTTGGCCAATGTGGTATTATTATAAGACATTTTCTCACCTTGTCCGACACTATTGTATGTAGGATTCTTGGAATGACTCTGAAGGGTGCATACATATATATGGTGAGAAATCTTCTCAAGTAAATGTAAAGGCATCTATGATAGCATTTGGATCTAGTCTCCAGTCAACATAGTTTTGTAATTGTGTGTTCAGCTATGAAGCAAACAAATCAAAACATGGAGTTAAAAAACTGTCATCCAATGAGTTGAAAACAGATATATCCAATTGCCATTCATAAGCATTATTAAAATTCCAAGATAAATTATTTGGAATAACATTTTCCCCCCGCAATGAGAGTCGCCGAAAGATGTATATTACTCCGATTTCCCGTGTAATATGACATAATCAAGGAGATTTGGAATTATTTGGTGTCAAATCGACCATGGATTTGTATTCTTTAGGCTTTAGAATGTTGCGTTAATAATTGTCAGCTATTCCTCACATGTGACAACTGATTAGCAACAGAATATTGTTCACAGACCTTTCCTACATATAGAACTTGGCGAAGCATCGTGCCAAACTTCTCCCCAAAATGTTTTAAAATCCACTTAGCTTATTAAAAAGTTAATATTATCGCGCTCCAAATTTCACCGAATAATATTAACTTTTTAATCCCCCCCCCCCGTACCGAAATAGGTCGTTAAATACTTGAACTACCTGAATTGTTTATTCTTATAAACTATAACATACAGTGTTAAGAAATACAAACAAACGTAACGTTGGGCCGGTCTTCTTCCAACACAGATTACAACATGCATAATATACAATTCACGCATTACATTAAACACGATGATATATGACAATGCAAAATATTTTATAACATAAAGGTACATATATGTGATTGGAAGGAGATCGGTCCGCCGATATGATCACAACGCATGCGCCTGTTTGATAATTTTCAACAGAAAAATTGGGGAAAATGACTAATTATGGGGGAGAATCGTCCCCAACTATTACAGCGAGGAACTAAAGGGAGTAGTCCTCGTCCGACAATTTAGTCGGAACTTGGTCATGATGGTGGGGGCTCGGGGGGCCCTCAGTATAATTATATGAGTAATTAGGAACATGTCTCGTTTAACGTGCGGTTCATTAAGAGAAGGAACTTACATATGTTGCGCACAACTACTGGTCGTCGGATGTTCATCAGTTGATACATTTTTATTGTCGTACGATTAGTATAATAGTAACTTGTACAGTCTATTATTCATAGCTATATCATGCCAATCCCCAACTTCTATTGGTAATCGATGATTGCGTGTTCGGAATTTTGATAAAACTTCTTTATGGCTAAGCACGTTAAAGTAAGGTTCACATTCGAATTAATGTTGTCTTCATTGTACGGTAAAACGCATACTTGGATGAACTAAAAGATCCATACCATTCCTGGAGGTATGTATCACGCAATTTCAATTTAGTAGAAGATCTGAACCACTCAATATTTGGGATAAAGTGTGATACAAACAAAAAGCTCATTCCAATATCATCTGATATGTTTTAACCCGAGTAACCAGTCCATTCGACCACGTCTCTGATTACCAGTTCGTCGCTTGCAACTGTACAATGACCAATAAATCATAACAAATATTTGCATTTGTTTGCCAGTTATAAGTTTTGCCCAAAAATTCAAAATTCTTTGCTTTATTTTTCTTTCAATGGGGACCAAACCGAGTTCACCATATACCATACTCGTAGGGGTAGTTGCTTTGAGACGAAGAATAAACTTCAAGAACCACAGTTCCACCGGCTTGTCGGGTCCACCTTGCCGACACCCCAAATTTCAGAGCCGTACAATAATATTGGTTCAACCGTTGTGTGATAAAGTTCTATTACAGTTGGGATCGGTAACTTAAGTTTTCGCATTTTGCATATGAGACCAAACATTGTTTTCTTAGCCTGCTCACATCTGAACTTCTCGGTAAGGAAAGAACCATCCTATGAAAACGTAACACCGAGGTACTTGTATTCGTCAGTAACATTAATAGTCCTATTGTTTAGTGCGAAATGATTTGGTATTTCTTCTTGGTCCGATTTATTACGAAATACTACGACGTTACTTTTGGTGTTGTTTATCGATAACTTCCAGTAATTACAGTATTGCATGTGCATAATCATTGAGCATATGTTGTAAGTGAAATGCGCCTTGCGAGAAAAGTACGGTGTCGTCTACATAGAGTAGACAAAATAGCTTCAGGTAACCGAAATTTAAGTTGTTCTGTAATCGGGAGATTTGGAAGCCACCCCCTAAATAGGTTCTAAGATGCTCCTCTAAATCGTTCGTGTATAATGAAAATAAGATAGGTGACATATTTTAACCTTGTCGGACACCAGTATTACAATTGAATAGTGATGAATATTCGCCACTAGAAAACACACACGATTTCATGCCGTGATACATATTGATGATGACGTTTAAAATTCTACCTTTTATTCCGGAACTGAAAAGTTTCTGCCATACACCTATACGCCAAACACTGTCAAAGGCCTTTGATAAATATATGAAGGCACAATAAAGTCGCTTACCATACTTCTTTGACAACTCAATCAAACAGTTCAAGGACAATACATGATCAGTTGTTGAGTAACCACTCCGAACTCCGACTTGATTCTCAGATAAAATAAGATTCTGATCCAAGAATGATTGAATGCGATTACCGAGGATAGATGTGAATAATTTAGAAATACAACTGACCAGAGTGATTGGTCGGTAGTTGTCAGGGTCACGGGGGTCAATATATTTATAGAGTGGTTTTATTACACCTATTCCCCATTCTCTTGGTACAACACCACTTTTCAATATAATGTTAAAAAATAGTTTTAGATATTCCCTCATAACAACAGGGGCGAATATAATATATTCCACTCTTATATTATCGATACCCGACGACTTACCTAAGCTAATCTTTGATATGGCAAAATTTATTTCTTCAATCGATATTTCATAGTCCAAGACGTCAACATTATGATTACTGACATCGAAAAACACATCATCAACGCGTGCATTGAACGAGGCATAATAATCGCGAAATTGCGAGAGATTTGGCATTGTTCTGGTATTACTTCGCTTTTGACGCCCCAGTAAATTCCAGTATTCTTTGGTTTTAACGGAGGTAGACGGTCGTAGCTTTTCACGGAGGCTTGCGTAATATTTATATTTACTTTTTCGAAGCGAGTTTTTATATGTTCTCCGAGCGTCACCTAAAGCTTGTCGGTTGTTTTGGCTCATAAGCTTTTTGTATGCCGCACGGATACAATCACAACTGAACCATGGTGATTTCGCAGCATGAACTTGATTCTTATGGCTATTCACTGGTCGACTACCCAGTGCTGACACTGCTGCATCCTGGTAAATACATTTCAATTTCTCGTTCAAATACGGCATGTCCGAATCAGTTATGTACTCGGTATCATTGAACTTGTTAACAGATTCGAAAAAGGCCTGCATGGCAAGTGGATCAAAAGATTCTCGAAAATGCAAAACTTTTTCGTCAAGCCACGGCTTAATAGCAACGTCACGGGGTACAAATGGTAGCCCACAAGCTTCGGCACGGATTCGCTCAGTGGTACGCGCATTGCGAGATCTCTCCGCGGTAGCGGTGCCCGTGATCTTGAGAAGTAAGGCGGAGTGAACATCACTGAATAATTCATTGAATTCATTGACCTGAAATGAAGTGATATGAGCTACAATTTCAGGTGAACATATAAGGTAGTCAATCAAACTTGCGTTACGTCATGTCAGCTGACCAATCCCATTATCTGCTCCAATTCGGCCATTCCCGATACGTAGTGTTGCACTTTTACAAACTTCTATTAACTTATAACCAAAGTTGTTTGTTTTTGGATCACGTGAACACCGCTGAGTGTGTTGCACGGGTGCACTATTGTCGTCGTGAGTGTAATCAATCAGTCTAGCAGTCCTAGCATTAAAATCTCCAACAATGATAACATTATCACAATGGACTGACTTAACTTCGACTATGGACGTATATATAGTTTCGAAACAATCATTGGAATTATACTTAGTTCCTTCAGGCGGGATATAAACATTTCCAATTACAATTGAACACGTGGGATCTAGAGTAACCTTAATCCACAGAATATGCTCGCACGTGAACGGGAGAGTTTCAATCATATCACTGATACCATCTTTCACTAATAAATACACATAAGCCACCGGACCGGTAATGTGATATAGTTTGTCTATTACGTCGAACCTGAATCAGATAGCCGGGTACATCTATTAGGTCAGCGTCGTCAGTTTTGGTCTCTTGCAAACAAATTATATCAAATTGTTCCAAAATCATTAAGAATTCCGGATCATCCAATTTGTTCAAAATGCCACCTGTAATTAAAGAGCAGATATTCAATTCAGCCCTCCGTTCCCCAGGTCCTTAGCTGCGCACACCCGGGTTCCCAACTGGGGCCGTGACCCGCTAACTGGGGGTGGGTTTGGCGGGATTGGAACAGTTAATGGAGCGCTTGGGCGCATTACATAACTTTGATTATCCATCATATCTCCACCCTGGCACGACCAGTAACCAGTGGGTCATGTGGGCAACTGGTGCTGCCAGTGGGGTGGGGCTACCATGGCATGTACTGGTAAAGTTGGAACCTGCACATAGTTGTTCAACATTGGAACAGGACATCACTGTCTACTGGGATCCCACCTATAAGGAGGTGGATCGTTCGCACACACAACTTGATTGTTCACAATCAGTTTAGCAGAGACAACGCGAGCGACATTACCATTATTTCTCGCAGTTTTTGGCAACCGGGAACAAAATGTTCTTCCTATAGTCCTGAACTTCTCTCGGGTATTGTTCTACGACCATTATATGTCTAATAAAGACGCAATGACGTCATAAACATTACAACTTTGAACACGATGTTTGAGTCACAAACACAACGCAGACATTTGCATGGCATGGAACAGAAAAGAGCGTTCCGTTTTGTGGCCATGGAAATCGTTTTCAGAGCATATGAAGCCGGTATATCACTATATATTTCGTGTATTTGTGAGCCTATCTTATACCTCCTTTCAAAATACGTATGCAAAATTAGGAGCTCGAATGAGCCACGCCCGTTTAAATAATATGAAAATTTAAGGCCTTTCAAACAGACTGATGTTTTCATGAATTTTGCCCCTGTGTTGTTCAAGGAAGTTTGATTGATAAGGAGTAAATGAGTTTTGGTTTAAGCTCACAGCATCTTGAGAAACCAGTGCAGAACATTGAGTGTACATCCGGTTCAGACGGACGTTCTATCGGCGCGTCGAATTTAATTCAATAAATGGACCCAAGACAATCGCAGTGGGTAAATGTGCTATATATATATGTCTGTAAAAACATCATAATTAAGAAGTACGTGGAGAAATAGACAAACTTTGTTGTTATATTCATTATTGATAGCTCTCCAATAACGACATTTCGCGTGTTGCAACCAATTGTTATGTAAACAATACTGTTACAGTGATTTGTATACAAACCGCATCGCTAATCGTGTAGTAAGTTAAAATATATTTTATCCTGAATATGATTTTCAGAATATTGTTCAATATTTTGCCCATTTCCAATGTTTACTATCAAGTTCTCATTAAACTTTGGTATATTAAGGACTAATTGGACTTTTATCGGTAAATACACTCTTTACATAACAATGGTTTTGACATACGAAATATCATTATTAGACAGATAAAACAAAGTCAATCTATGTTTTCATGTACTTTTCATGATAGTTGTTTTATTGAATTTTATGTTATTTCGCATGAATCTACTATGAGTACCTTATGTCCCTTTAAGTTAGTCGAAAGTCCGTCTCAAATACGTTTTGATTCAGGCGGATACGTTCATAGGCGCGACGAATTTAACTCATACAGTGAAACTTGTACTTAATGGGTGTCAGAATTTGGTACTTTATTGAAAATCCGCGCCCACACCCAACGTTTAACACATTGCCAGTCTCTTATCACTGTCGATAACAAAAAAACCCCAACATGTTTTGAAATAATTGTGTTCCAATTTAGACTATACTAGTATATCCTTTGTCGCAACTCAAGCGATATACAGGCACAACTATTGATATTTACTATTCATGTGCGAATATTAGATAGCCTATATTAGAAGTACAATGTCATGCATATGTGGTCAATGTGACGGAGAATAAACACCATGTTTTAAATACGCAATACATTATATTGTCCTACTAAAACCCGACCATGCCGCCCCGAGTGGTCCGATAGAGATGGTTCGGGCACTATCGTGCAGTACAGACCTGTATGTACCAAAGTTATGTACCAAGTCGATATCTCAAGCGGAAACGGTACTGTTATCCCCTAACTTGCGGTCGATCCGCCAGATACGCAAAATAGAAAAGGCACCGACCGCACTCCTCCGAACTGGCAGACCACGGAAAGGGACATCATATCATGCAGCTAATACCCCTCTGCATCTATGGCCGATCGGGCAAGTTGCCAGCTATACCGGAAGTGAATATATTCACCCATACGCTGCTGTCGAAATCGATATGCATGTACGCAACAACACAGAACGTTGACACACACATTCCGTACCGCCATCTGGGGACCGAGCGAGATGGGGCATGTATTATCGTGCAGAATAGACCTGTATGTACCATATATTTCCAATCCCCAAGTTGATATCTCAAGCGGAAACGGCACTGTTAACCCCTAACTTGCGGCCGATTCCGCCACATGCATAGCGAATTCGACCGCCGATAATGGATTAATATATTCACTACCGGTACAGCGAGCAACTTGCCCAATCGCCTATTGATGCAGAGTTTTTATCTGCATGATATGATGACCCTTTCCCTGGTCAGAGAGTTAGGAGAGGTTCGGTCGATGCTTTTTTTTTTATTTTGCGTACCTGGCGGAATCGGCCGCAAGTTATGGGTTAATAGTACCGTTTCCGCTTGAAATACCGACTGGGGGATTGGAACTTTAGTATATACAGGTATATTCTTCACGATGGTACATGCCCCATCTCGTTCGGTCCCCTGTGGCGGTACCGTCAACGGGTGTTATTTTCTGTGTGTTTTGTGTACATGCATAGAAAATTCGACCGCAGCGTATGGGTCAATTTATTCACTTCGGGTATAGCAAGCAACTTGCCCAATCGCCCATGGACGCACAAGGGTATTCGCTGCGTCATATATGATGTCCCTTTCCGTGGTCAGACAGCTAGGAGAGGTGTTGTCGGTGTCTATCTTATTTTGAGTACCTGGCGCATTCGGCCGCAAGTTAGGGGTTAACAGTGACATTTCCGCTTGAGATATCGACTTGGGGATTGGAACTTTGGTGCATACTGCATGGTCTATTCTGCACGACAGTGCCCGAACTATCTCGATCTGACCCCTCGGAACGGTGCGGTCGGGTACGGTCGGGTTTTAGTAGGACCTTGAAACACAAATGTAACATATGAATATAAAGTCGAACGCGCGCACCATGCAGCCCATCACAAATAAAGCCGCGACATATTGCTCTTTCAAGTACAGTTCATAATTGTGTTGCCGTGGTCACTCATGCGTGATTCGGGAAATACATGATATCAGTATAGATAATATATAACTCAATAACCGTAATTGATATATATAGTTTGATGTTATGTCTATGTGCTTCTCTTGAAACATGGTAAAGTAGTATTTCCGCTATTTAGTTTCTGTCAATCTATCCACAATTTAATTTCATCTTTTGTAGTCAGCATCGTATAAGATATCTGGGCGTACATATTATTTATTTACACATTCCATTAATTCCTTATCAATGGGAGCTTATTCCGCCTCTTATTATACGTCCATGGTGTACGCGTAACAATTAAAGGAAATATATTGCTTTTCTATTGTGGCCGTTTTCGGTTTAATTGGAAATACTCCGAGACTAATGGCAGTATGAACGCGAAATCTCAAGGGAATGTAGGCATCTAAAAGGGCTGCTGAAAATTAAGGTATCGCGAGTTCGACCCAACGTTTCTTCGCGGAGTTATCGCCCTTGTACTAATATTTTTTCTTTATTATTAAACGGGACACATTTGCATTTCGGAAAATGTGAGGAGTTGGACACTAAAAGTGATTACGTATGTTGGAGCTAGTGAGTTATAGCTAACAGTCATATAACGAATACCGCGTTTTCCGAGCGAAGTTATCTCCCTTTATCTGAAAATAATGTCATTTTAACATCGCGAAAATTATTAGGAGCGGCGCATCAAAAATTGGACAGCATGCACACCTCGATATGCCATAAAGACCACGGGCATCAACACTTTTGTATTTCCTCGTCCAAAATTGGCTGAGAGTGACCCGAGTCTGCCCCCAGGTCACAATTACGCACCGCTAAGATATAGGATCTGGATACATTTCGCTTTTTTCCAGCTAATTACCCTCGGATTGTATAACATGTGCAACGAATGCAAACGAGTTCACGTTAACATATACATGTATAAAACAAGCCCGAAAAGTCTGGCGCGGATCCGACAAAGATAACACAGCTATAACGGAGAGAACGCATTCAGGTGGGTAGAGGCTGAGGTCCCCCTCCATCGCACGAGCCCCTTTGAAACATTGCAAAACTTCTAAGCGGTTAAAACGTCTCAAAGCTTTCCCGGCAGGCGGGGCCTGCAGCCGCACCTTTATATGTCACCCAGTCCCCATCACCAGCCTCGGTGGAGGGTGTGGCATTATCCTAATTATCACCGAGTTACAGACCCCAACGTCGGCAATCCAGGTTTTTATTTATTCAGACTCTCTCTCTCTCTCTCTCTCTCTCTCTCTCTCTCTCTCTCTCTCTCTCTCTCTCTCTCTCTCTCTCTCTCTCTCTCTCTCTCTCTCTCTCTCTCTCTCTCTCTCTCTCTCTCCTCTCCTCTCTGTCTCTCTGTCTCTATATCTATCTCTCTCTCTCTTGCGAAATACCAAAGTGGTAGGCCCTCCATTCTTGTAAGCATAATTCATCCGAAACAAAAGAAATTTAGAGGTCATGCTTTATACTATTTTGCTCTATGTTACGCGGGCACCAGAAATGCCAAGTTTCGTGACTGTCTGACAGGAATTGGGCGTCATGGGGATGGGCGGTGAGTAGCACTAAAATGTCTCTCCACCAAATCGAGCCAAATGTGTGGCTGATGGACACAGGAGGGGTGGCTAAGTTGATCAAGAACATGATGCATTAGACTGACACAAACCATCCTACCCATGACATAAAACCAGGCAATATATGTTAAGTCAAAATGGCAACTCAGGTCTAAAAGCAGATCACGAAGCAAGAGTTTACCTTTAAATAAGGAGGAACTATAGCCTATACATACAGCACACCCATCGGCTTTCGATACCAAGGGAGTAGATCTTATTTCAAGGAACCAGACCTCTATAGTTGGCATTGTAAACCAACTGTATTTGCCAATTCGGCAACTCTAGATTTCTGCTTTCTCAATGAGGAAGGAAAATATCTTGCAAATGCCACTAGCAGTTAGGTTGAAATGGTCATTGTCACCCCCTTTCGTTCAGTTGGGTACGCAGCTTTTTAAAACTTTCAGTTGGGTACCCAGCTTTTATAAAATTTACAGTTGGGTACCCATCTTTATGAGCAGTCAATCTGCAGTACCTATGTCCTATGCATACAATTCATCTCCGCTATTATGTTCAAGCATCGTGACGAATGGACATCATAATTCATATGTAAATTAGTATTCACACATTTACCAGGTTCATTTCGCAATCAACTGAGGGCAATCACTAATTAAATAAAGCTAAGTGTGAGATTTCATAAAGCTGGGTACCCAAATGTAAATTTTACAAAAGCTGGGTACCCAACTGAAAATAAAAAAAGCTGGGTACCCAACTGAACGAAGGGAGGTGACAATGACTATTTCAGCAGCAGTTAGGGGATATGGTTACGTTTGCCATGCTTATCTGCTGGTGGGGTCATTGTCACAAGGCATCGATCACATTCGTAGCCAGCTTTTTAAATCGATCACAAATGTAGCCAGCTTTTCTATGGCGATCACATTTGTAGCCAGCTTTTCATATTCAGGCGAGCCTCAATCAACGCGATCAGGTTAATCTCATTTTTCTGAGTTGATGGATGACCAACAACTTGAATTTTGTTTTGATATTAGTTCATCTAATAACCTGAGGTTTCCGACCAATGTCGTTGGAATGCTCGAATTATATTCCAATATAAGTTGATAAACGAAATCAGTTTTGGAGCATGACGTCGACATGTTAGTCACGAACGTGATGACGTCATATTTCACGCCATATAAAGCATGGAATTAGAAAAGCTGGCTACGAATGTGATCGCAGATGAAAAAAGCTGGCTACATTTGTGATCCATTTAAAAAGTTGGCTACGAATGTGACCGGAGCCTTGTGACAATGACCCCATCGGCCCAATTTGGGATGAGACAATACAAAATGTTCAGGTCATAGCTTATTGTATAACAATAATTATATGTTACACCATGGACCGGATTCTACATCAAGCGTATAGTGTTATGTCAGTCGTTTCCGGGAATCGTTTTATATCCACCACCTATAGCGAGAGCGTGAATGTCTGTCTGTATAACCTGTCAATATACCGCTTGATTCCAGAGTTGACTGTGGTTTCATACGATCATTTCCTTGCTCCCGCGAGATAGGGTGAGTCAATGCACGTCGGGCAATGTCAATATAATTGTGTACTGAAAATAAAGCTAGAAGTAAGACAGTTCTGTATTGGTTGAGAGATGTAAAATATTAACTTCCAGTCAGATGAACGTCCAAGAATGTCTTGTCACTAAGAAATAATTTTGTTCCCATTGTGCAGAGCAGGTCTTGTAACGACAATATATCGCGACCAATGGGTACATGAACACCGGAGATAGTATTGTTTTTATGATCGGATGCTTTCTGGGACGGTTCGGTCTCAAATGGAAATATTATGATGCCGATCAAGAAATAATGGGTCTGGAGTCTTTTCACAGAGTAATACACTATAAATATAGTAATGACTATGGAATCCGAGCCAAATTGCAGGATTGTACTGAGAGGTGCTGGAATGTGTGAAAACGGTCGTTGCATACTACGTCAATGCATAATAGGTCTGCAGACTTAAAATTTCCACATAATTATATACTAACTAAACGGCGGATCGTGTTCAGATTTCAGGGTCGCAGCTGTATGTTTAATAAGGTGTGATGTTCTATTGTTTTTGTTTCTATTGGCATTGTTAAAATGTTTATAATAGTAAAAGATAAAAAAAAAAGGTGTGGCGCCAGGAATAATACACCAATCAAAACAGAAAGACCGTTAAACATTTATGCAGGGACGTTGCCACATATTCTCAAAATGGCGGGTTGGTATCGAGTGGTACAAACGGCGGCTTTTAGTTTTACGTACGTAAAAACATGGCTATAATATATAACGACCATCTACAATGACAAAGGAGAAACCTAACGCAAGATATCATTTATTTTCGTATGTGTTATGGGACGGCTTGGTCTCGCAAATCGAACGAATATAAATAAGGTGATGCCGATCAAGAACTAAATGGTCTACAGTCTTCAGATATTCAGACACCGATGCACTAACCAAAAGTCAGAACACGCCAAATTTACAGGATCGTTCTTGTATGTTTACTGGGGGTGGGCTATGAGGGGTGGAAACGGTTCTCGCACAACATCAAAACGAATGTATATAGCATTGTAGGTTTCCAATTTTCGCGACATGATATACGCTAACCAAAGGGAGGTATTATATGCTCAAACTTTAGGGACGTAGCTTCGTGTTTAAGGGTGGCGACAAGTGTGTGAACGGTTCTTGTGCGATGTATCAACTTGGTGAAATAATGCGTCATAACCGTTGAAACAGTAATCCAGAAAGGAACACCAAAATTCCAATTTCAGGGACATATATCCGCATGTTTTTGTTATCTCTTACTATACTAAATACTCATTGATGAGTATTTATCCCATAGGAAATGTTCAGATAATAAGTTCAACAAACATTTGTTGAACTTATATCTGAACATATCCATCCAATAAAGTGAACTCCTTCTGCATTTTTATTTTCTGTCATCTGCTTTTTCCTGGACACACATCCAGATGAATACTAGACCATTCTAATGTATACTTTTATAACTGAGTGCGAAAATATATTTAGTATAGACAGGGTTATAATATGGTTATTGCTATTATGTATATAGTAGCGTTGCGGAAAAACAGTTAGCTTTGCCCATCCCATCTCAAGGTCGTCGAAAGGCGAACATTAGACATTCAATTTCTAGCTGGTCCATCTCGACCCGATAATGGCACCGCCATGCATGCTTGAAACCACGGCACCGCATTTCTGCTGTCCAAACACGCCCGATATTTTCGACTCCACTTGTGTCTGTCTCCTCGTTCTCTTGTGTTGCAAATTATGTCAATGCCAATGCAGTTGACCTACTTATGTTGTCCTTACTTCATTTAATTGTTTTGTCTAATAGTACATGTATAATGGCCTAATTGTAATGACATTCTTCACGCTAATGCGTTTTGTCTTCTTTATCAATGCAAGGACGCATCCCTAAAATGTCATCGTGATACGAAACCAATCCCCATAACTCGGACGCCGCATTTCCGAAGAAAGAAATTAACCTTACATACTTTATATATTTCCCATATCATGGAAATATATAATGTAACAGTATTTATGAATTTCGTGAGGTCACCCAGGTACGATGCGACACGGTGGGTGGTCAAAATGTTCAACAGTTGAAAATCCCATGCCTCGATCACACCACATCTGTTTTAAATTTGCACCACATATAGATTGTAATTATTCTCATTGTTTGATTTTCCAATAAATAATTAGTGGGGAATTTATTGTTTTTAGACCAACAGTGGCATACTTTTTTATTTTGGTCTGAAATTTCCATCAGTTGGAAATTTCCCAACGTTTGGTGGGAGGGGGGAGGCGACCCTCTAAACACGTCCCTGTGTGAGGGCACCGTGACAGAAAACGAAAATTACACATTATACTCTCTAAAGGTGTCCGGCTTTTTTTTATTATATGTTTGATTTAATAAATGTTTTTTAGAAGGATTCCGGATCCCTGCGGTTTTCTCGTATCATGGGGATGCATATATCGGAGATAAAATATTTTATAAGTTTTGTGCCCTTTCATCCATCCCCGACTGTTTGCCTCTTTTGACGTAGATCAGTTTGGTGAAAATAGTCAAAAACATAAATTGTGTCAATTTTGGTTTCCTCCCCATCCAGAACTCCGACGGTGCCACTTTGAACTATTCATGCATAATAAGACCTCATATCACGGTGATTGCTATATTTATAATTTTGGAGGAAGTCGGTGGTGAAAATATTCTTATCAGTGGTTCTAACCCCGACATGGGTGAAAATCAGGACCGATTTTCTAGCTTGTTCTGAGTTGAGGGACATCTCAATGTGCCATTCGGATCGATACATGGTCTTTTCGATAAGAAATAATAATTTGTCCACGCTCATTGAAGAAAACACATTTGCAGCAATGAACACAATCATACTGAGTCCGTGCCTCCATAAATCTGATATTGAAATGCTTATACTTATAAACGTATTCATACTGCATTTGTCAATTTCCTCGTGAAAAGTTAACTCTATTGGACCCTTAGATTGTCCAATGTGAATTTCTATAGCGAACAGAAAAACAAACAAACGTTCGAAAATGTAGATAAGAAAAGGGGCAAATTATATATCGTAAAGATATGTGATATCTGTGGCCTAGATGTGACCACTGACTCATACAGAAAATATTTTACTTTAGCTCTGAACCTTACCCTTTTAATACAAAATGCGCACGAAACAAAAAAGAGCGTTTCTTGTTTTTATTTTTCTCATATGGTATACACTAAAGAGCGATTATATTACTTATGTGCAGATATTTTAAATCAGCTGATTTCCTGTGACTTCCAGACTTCTGTGAGTTTTTCCGTAGTCTAAAAATGTGTATTAGTATATAAGGTATTTTTAGAACGTAAAGTTTGAGCTAATGCCATGGGTTGTCGTCCGTGTGTGCGTGCGCCCGGCCATGCGTGCGTCAAAATTTTCCTTTAGCACGCCCTATATACAGGCCGCATCCCTTAGCCGGTCTTCGCCAAACTCCATATGTATAGCTCCGGGATGAACTAGATGAGAGCTATAAATGTTGTCCGAATTTTGATGAAAAACATGGCCGCCAGCAGCCAGCTTGGATTTAAAATTTGAATCCATCGGCACAACCTCCTATATACAGCCCGTATTTATGGCCGTGTTATTATTTTTTTATTTTGCACGCACGATTGTTATCACCTGAAGATGTGAGCTATCAAATTTGAACGATTTTCGAATAAAAGCATGGTAGTCGGCAGCCATCTTGGAATTTACTCTATGAATAAATCCTTCGGCACACCCTATACAGGCCACATCTCATCCGATCGTCACTAAACTTCATATGGATCATCGGGGTGACCTCTATATCGGTGGGAGCCTCCTATTTTGTTAAAAATCCTTCGGCGATGCCCGCATTTATTAGAGAATTGATTTGAAAATTTACAGGCATGTTTAGAATCACCTCTAAATGGGAGCTATCAAATTTGAACACTTTTCAATGAAAAACATGGCCACCGGCAACCATCTTGGATTTTACTCTTTGCATGACTAAATCCTTTGCCACACCCTACAGACCACATTCCTCATCTTATGATCACCAAACTTCATATGGATCTGCGAGGTGACCTCCAGATGGGAGCCTATTATTTTGACCGAAATTCGTTGAAAAACATGGCCGCCAACGGGCCATCTGGGAATTTACTCTTTGTATGACTAAATCTTTTGGCGCACCCTACAGACCACATCCCTCATCCGATCATCACTAAACTTCATCGGGGTGACCTCAAGGTGGGAGCCTCCTGTTTTGACCAAAATTTGTTGAAAAACATCTTGGAATTTACTCTTTGTATTACAAAATCCTTTAGCGCGCTCTACAAACCACATCCATCATCCGATCATCACCAAACGTCATATTGATGTTCGGTGTGACCTCTAAGTTTACATTCCTTCTTCGTTATCATGCTATTCATTGCTCAGCAAAAGATATACTCAAGTTGAGCTACAGTGTCATTGACGCTTTCGTTGTTGATATGTTTCAAAAGCGAAGATTGAAAGTATGTTTTATCTTCAATGTCCATGTGGTATTTACCTGGAAATCGAAAACAATGGCTTCGAAATTCAAGTCAGAAGATTTTGTCTAATTTTGGTGTCAGATTAGAAGGGACATCTTCAAAGTTCGTATTTAAGAATAGGTCCCTTAAACCCCGTGACGGTTTTAAGCCTGAAATTATGCTCGATTTTTTGGGGAATTCTAACTGCAACACCCACCCCTCCTTGAACCAGACCAAACTCCTATATGTGTTCGCGAAATACCCGAAATTTCAAACCCAATACCACTCCCATAAGGTTGTTGGAAAAATTCATACTGGTGGCCATTTCAGACCAAAATTTTGACCAAAAGTAGAAATATATAATTATGTTGGTCTAAAAACAAATAATTTTCCTACAAATGACAAACAATGAGAACGATTTAAACATATACATAAAGGGTTTAAAATTAATATCCAACTCAATGTGTCAGACAAGAACATTTTGACCAAAGTTGGGGGGGGGGGGGGTTAGACCCTGTCGTGCCGGCACGTCCCTGGCTAAACGTTAACAATTCTTATGATGACATAAGAGTCTTATTAAAGTCATTTATAATTTACAAAAAAAAAGCCTTCCTGTTTATAGTTTATTCTTGATCTGGTAGAAATAAAGAGTCTCTGTCTCATTTATGTGCGAACAATTGAAAACCGCTGAAATTTGCTCTATATTCGGTGAGTTTTGTTTTCAGAGTATATCAATCATGCGGGTGGATCACACCTTCCGAATTATTAACATGTATACACAATGTAGAGGTTTAAAGATCCAATGTCCAAGTTTACACCAAATTAGTCAAACTTTCCTGAGATTATGTTCAGTTTACCAAAAAAAATATACTTGCAATCATTATCATTCGAATACGTCCAAGACGATCACAAAAGATCATAAAAGTTATAACGCTCTTTATGATCTACCGCTTTTGGGCAAAGAAAGCATGGAGGCTCTTTATAAGAGGCGATCATTGGATATGTTGCCAGGCTGACAACAATTCAAGTCCGGTCACCAAAACCTGATATTAATGGACGCATGCGTCCGATCTAATTATACCCCTCCCCCTCTTTTTAAACTTAGCATATATATTTGGTATCATGGGTACATGTGCACCTGCGATCATATATGATGTCCGTCTGACTATTTTTTGTGTAGTTCTTTTGACATAGAACATTTTCGCAGCATGCAGAACTTTGTCAGAGTTTGTAAAAATACATCTTCCGATCACAGATGCCGATTGGACAATTTTGTTTGAAGTTGTTCTCGGCTTTCTGTCATGGGGGTACCCCTAATTGGTCCCATCGGGACAGCACACTTCTAGTTATGTTCCGGTATACAACACATACATATGGTAAAATGACAAAATAGGGGTGGCCTGAGTGGCTTCATATCATCATATAGCAATTCGCTAGGACCCACCACCATTGTAACAAATTAACAAGACACTTAACTGGGGTGATATAGACCAAGATTTGACTGAGTATAATTTCGATGATCTAGACTCACCACCAGGAACGTGGATTCTTGTAGCCGACTGGGTGTTATAAATCCAAGGAATTCAGAAATAGAGTATAATTATATAGTTGGCCATGGGGCTTGGTCTGATTAAAAAGCTGCTATGTGAAGACTCTTCGGTCATGCAAACTTGTAATTCCCCATCCACAAGTTTCTTAACGGTCCGATTAATGTTTACATCATATAACTATCATTGTTCATGTTCTATATCCGATCTATAACAAGTATATCCTACCAAATGCTGACCGCGAGGAGGTTTTATTGGTCAGATATCGACTTTATATAGGAAGTTTTTCACGTTTTGAGTCTTTTGCCGGCTAGCTTCATGGTTAATTAAAGATACGGGCGGTGTTGGCGGTGGCGGTGGGTATGCTGTTAAAATGTTCAGCTCCGTCAAAAACCGCCATAAACAGACAGAATAGTAAAACATAGACAGACCTTGTTCTTATACCAATCAGAAATATGGCATAAACAGTATGTTATTGTCAAATGTGTTTTCCCTTTGTTATGTAAACAAAAGCAAAAAAAAAACGTTACAGAACCTGGCTTTTGTTTAGATCTGGATATGGTAAACGTAAAGAGCGTTATTTGTTACTGTTTTCCCGATATGGAAATAATAAAGAGCGTTTATACCATTTGTGTGTGATTCACCAATATAATTGAGCTATGTTGTGTAAACAGAAGCAAAACTTATGTAACACGAGCAGGCTCTTGTTTACGTACACACTCGTACGTCTTGACGACACTATACTAGTTACGCGCTGATTATGTTTGGCACATGAACAAAACTATATATATTTTAATATTCCTTCTGTTGATGGCGATTAATGAACAGATTGCAACGAACGCCACCGTGCCTTTAAAATTATCAGTGCAGTGGATATTGATAAGTATATATATATATATATATATATATATTGAGAGAGAGAGGAGAGAGAGAGAGATGAGAGAGAGAGAGAGGAGAGAGAGAGAGAGAGAGAGAGAGATAGAGAGAGAGAGAGAGAGAGAGGAGAGAGAGAGATAGAGAGCGAGGAGAAGAGAGAGAGAGAGAGAGAGAGAGAGAGAGAGATAGAGATAGAGAGAGAGAGAGAGAGAGAGAGAGAGAGAGAGAGAGAGAAAGAGAGAGAGAGAGAGAGAGAGAGAGAGAGAGAGAGAGAGAGTAACTATATTATTCTACTGCACGCAGAAATCACCCGCGGGAAGCAACAGACATTAAACTTGGCCAGATACACGAATAGTTCCACTCTGTGCGTACATGACCACAAATCCGCGCCTATCAGGATTGGAATTTAGAATTTGGAACCACTCACAGGGTCAGCTTCGCCGTCGATCGCTGGAGGACTTATATGCTGGCATAATGCGCCGCACACCTTACCAACTGAGCAACAGAAAAGAAGGGGTGGGGCATACATGCATGCGCAGTGTATACACGATTACATGTTTATATATCGATACAGAGTTATGGCCTTATGGGTCGAACGTTTACGCGAAATACATGCACTTTGATCCCGTCATGACCCGGTATAATCGGCCTATATTTGTTAGAAAGAGGGTATGGCAAATATTCACTACATACACGTGCCCTCTGGGGTGACCGTTATTCGCCACTGCTTAGGACTATAATATATACGCTCGCACAGCCCGTTAATAATTTACGAAGCTTGCTATGCGATAGACCACGATACCTACAAATGGTACAATCGGTCGTTAACAACCTCTCCAAAAAGCACGACCGCGAAAATTTCATCGACTCGCTCTATGCATGCGTGAATCGTGCTTGTGGTGGACATTCGCCATCAAATGGTATATTTTGAAAATTGACTCAGTCGGGAAAATACCGTGCTTCACAAGCAAGAATTTATATAGCCAATATATATCTACCTGCAGCAAGAGCCGAGGTCTGTGTAGGCCTATACAGCAGTTTAACGGTACCGTAACGAGAAAGTCGCCCCACTGTTTTATTCAGTGGTGAATTCATGATGTGGATTATTGTCTCGTAACACATAACGGGAGTTTAATCAGATCGTTTGGAGATTTGTGTACAGTTATTCGGTGCGCGAAGAGAATCGTCGATGCTCTGAATACAGTGTGTAATTGCAGCAACATTCGCGGCACACGGCGAAGTTGATTATGAATGCTCGGAACCTACTAGCGGCAAGTGTCAAAACATCAATCGAACTTCGCCGCGCTATCGGTCTATAGCCCAGCGACGCATCTACATGTACCAGGCTGGCGTAATTTATGTCAAGGCACGTGTGTAGCTTTATATTCATCGGGGACTCATATGGTATAGTACTCTTATTATGTGTGTACCGAACAAGCTTATGCCTTGTTCATTGTCTGTTGTGAAGTATACCGATAGCGAGTCGCATGCATTCACAATTCATATCATCGAGCCATTCGTTGTTCGATTCGATTTGTTAACTACGCAAGGCATCGAAAATAGGCGACATGGTTGTAAGTAAACTCGTCCGCGCTGGGAAGTGTGCGAGCTGTTTAGACAACGCTTATGTTTATACAACACGAGAGTATTATTTTCGAAAGCTCTGGTTGGATTTCGACATATATTGAGGTATTTTGGCGAAGAAATCACCAGTTCGCATGTTCACTATTTTGTGGAGCGCACGTAAGAATTCGTAACATGGGAGTTTTGTTTTCCGACTGCATATTTTTCACGGATGTAAATTTTAACTACACGTGTTTGGTTATAAGAGGAAGTATATTATATGATTTATCATAAACATGAGGCAATTACTAGTTTTCTTTTCAAAATGTTAGACTGAGATTGTATTTTCAAAGGAACCATGCAGTCTGAAGTTCTGAACTGTGTTTCACCAATCCAAGAATCAGCACAGATCAAGGAATCACAATTTCAGTGGTATTTTTCCAGAATTTTTATCACAATTTCATTTGATGTCTCTGTTTCACGTCACGATGTGTTTGGAAGAGCCTGTGATAGAGTACTTAGACTCATCAATTGAATATTAGATAACAATTTCCTTAAAGCTAGAATGTACAGCATTCCAGAGGACCTATGATATTGTTCTCAGTGTGAGAAGTGATTGGGAAATGGAAAGTTCCTAGTGGAAATCTGATCAAGTTTAGTTTGCTGCCCCTGCATGTTGAATTGGTTAAGTCTTCGCGTCCCGATGGCTCAGTAGGTATAAACATTCAGTCTGGTCAGCGATGGCAAATCGGCTTCGAATCCGGATAAGTGCAGATTTGTGATCCACGCACAGGGAGAGTACTTGTACTTGTAATTCTCTACTATTAACCTGATTTGTGTACTCTATCTGGGCAAGTTTGTCAGTTTGCGTTCTCAGGGTCATTGGTTTCTATGTGCAATAGAGTGATCTCCTGGTGGTTTAACTCTCTGTGCTGTCTTTCTTCCAGATGAAAAACTGCTGTTGTGGTATGGCATACTGACTGAAATGACGATAAACCCCAATGACCCTAAACCAACAGCAAAGTTTCACTGATTGGGGCAGTGATGTTTTTCCTTATTAAGAAGATGGAAAATGCTTGCCTGAAATTGGATGTGTGGCAGGGAACAGTATACTAGAGGTGTTCCCCTCTTGTTGATAGGGAGTATGCCCTGGAAAAATCTTCTAAATTTTGCATCAAAATTTCTTGTCGTTGATTTCCCACTGTTAAATTTCATTACATGCTTGCTTGCTATGTAAAATATTAATGAGATCAAAATGCAGTGCCACAGTGGTGGAACAGAGTTCGAGAAAATAGTAAGGGGATTGGTTTTTCCACAGCAAAGTATCACTGAATTTTAGATGATTGACATACCCATGTTCTCCAAATCTCACAAGAAGAAGTGCATGCAAAGTTAAATCTATACACATTTGAAATGTTTTTATTTGGAAATAACATCAACAATTATTCATTTAATGAAAAAATTTGCAATGAGTTTGATATTAAACATAACTTAATGCTAACATCAAAAATATTAAAGTGAATCTTAATCTTCAGGCCTAAAATTATACCTAATAATTTCTCTTTTGTAAGGTTCCAGTGACCAAATAGACTTTATACATTTATGTGTTGAAACAACTTTACTCAGTTGTAAAGTCTCAGAAATATCAACTTCCCACACATAAGTCAAACAAGTGTGGTGGAGCAGGAGGGTACTAGTAGGGCATGCAAGGGGGATGCAAAAACTCGCAATGAATTTGATATTTAACATAACTTAATGCTAACATCCAAAATATTAAAGTGACTCTTAATGTTCAGGCCTAAAAATTTAACCAATTAATTTCTGTTTTGTAATGTTCCAGTAACAATTAGACTTTATTTGTGCTGAAACAACGTTACTCAGTGCTCAAATCTTAGAAATATCAACTTCCCACACAGAAGTCAAACAAGTGTGGCAGAGAAGGGGGGGGGGGGTGGGGGGTACGGCATGCAAGGAAAGGGGGAATGAAATATCAACTTCCCACACATAAGTCAAACAAGTGTGGTGGAGCAGGGGGTACTAGTAGGGCATGCAAGGGGGATGAATTTGATATTGAAAAAAACTTATTGCTAATATCCAAAATATTAAAGTGACTCTTAAAGGTACTCAACCCGATAAAACTCCTCTCAATTACTATTTCAATGGCTTCGGGGGTCAAAAATATTTGATTCGAGTCGAGGAAGTCACCCCATCAAAGCTCAGATTTGTTAGATATCGATTTTAGAAATCTATTATTTTTCATTATCGGGAATACTATCTGGCCCAAAACTCAGTAAAAATTGCGTTAAAATTACCACTTGATTTTAGAGTTATTCATCCTTGTCTGTTTGAATAGATTTTGAGTACACATCCAGAGCAGATTACGGCAGTTATTAGTACTAATCTCGAGAACATAACAAATTTGAAAAATCAATATCTAATAACTCTGAGCTTTGTTTGATGGGTTCCTCGACTCGAATCAAATATTTTTTACCCCCAAAGCCAAAGAAATAGTAATATAGGACCCTCTGATCGGATTGTTGTTGTTGGAATCTGTTGAGATGGGGACCCTCTTTACGGGTTGAGTACCTTTAATCTTCAAGCCATAAAAATAAACCAAGTAATTTCTCTTTTGTAATGTTCAGTGACCAAGTAGACTTTATATGTGCTGAAACGACTTACTCAGTGCTCAAAGTCTTAGAAATATCAACTTCCCACACAGAAGTCAAACAAGTTTTGCGGAGCAGGGGGGTATGGCATGCAAGGGGGAATGCAAAAACTCGCAATGAATTTGATATTGAACATAACAAAATGCTAACATCCAAAATATTAAAGTGACTCTTAATCTTCAGGCCTAAAATTAAACCTCGTAATTTCTCTTTTGTAATGTTCAGTGACCAAATAGACTTTTAATGCGCTGAAACAACTTACTCAGTACTCAAGTCTCAGAAGTATCAACTTCCCACACAGAAGTCAAACAAGTGTGCCAGAGCAGGGGGGTAGGGCATGCAGGAGCTGGACCCCCCCCCCCCCCCCCCCCCCCCCTCACTTGCCCTTCACTGATGCCAATGTAAAATCATAATATACATAGGCAAAAGTGCCCATTTGAAAATGCCCACATACCTTTCAGTGCTTGAGTCATATCCACCATCGCTGGTTAGTCAAGTGAGACATATGCTCTTTACATTTTTTCCATGTCAGGAAACACTAACATGTAGCACTCATTGATATTTTACCCCAAGAAAAAGAGGTATATTAGTAGTATTTATATCAGAGGCGATAAACACTACTTCAGTAAGTATTTGTGATTAGTTATATCTGAGGGATAAATACTACTTCAGTAAGTTTTTGTGAGGCATATAGAGTGAGCCGACTGGTATTTCTTTTGTTTACTTCTGTTTTAAAGTGACTTATAATTTTCATTGTTGAGATTAAACATACAAATGTAGTAAATTATGAATACCAAAAATACTATTTTCTCCAAAATTAATAATTGCGCTGACACTATTATTAGGCACCTGAGAGTACACACACTGTACATGTGTGTATCAGTAAAATATTAGTGAAGTCATTTTCTTCTTTGGTGTGGAACATTAACACGTTCACTGCTGACTACGAGTTATCTCTTACTTTTTGCATGTAATTGAATGGGCTTCGGCAGTGAATGTGTTAAAGAGCTTTTCATGTTAGTCTTTTCCTGATACATTAATAATAAAGAGCGTTTGTATTTCTGGTACTAATATCATTTGAAAATGGGTGTTAAATCTCTGTTACTCTTGATTCTTTCAGGAAAATTGAAAGCTGTATGTCAGTAATTCCTGTATTTTTTTTATAAACACTAACATCTTGTTTAGCAGCAGTTTTCCTATAAAAGATGGGTCAGCCGAAATAAAAATAAAATTGCATGTTGAAACATCAAAATGGCTTTAAATTGATTCTAGCGGAAAACAAAGCTTCTGCTGTGTTGGTTTTGTAACATGCAGCTAAGCAATTAGATCATGCCTTGAATCTCTACACTGGCTAAGGCCCATAGAGATCATATGAGGGTATCACCCCCCTTTTCGGTACGCGGGATTCAGGGTGTTTTGAAGCCGTACGCGGGATTCATACCCCCGAATTAACTGGTATTCGGGTTCAAGCAAAACATCTTGGACGCAGGTTTTGATGGCGCAAAGTAATATTTTGTGCTAGTTATCTGTATGAGTGGGTGGGTAGAATAGCTTCTTGGGCATATTCGACCACCATGCCATCATAAACATGCTAAAAATGCTTGACGCCAGTCTAGATGCTAAGATTTTGCGATTTTCTTGTTCAGATTACAAAATTTTGCGCACACCGGGCCGAACCATGGTCGGCCCGGTGTGTCATTGTCTCTCCCCTGTGGCCAATACAAAAATGCTAATAAGTTTAACAATATTTTACTACATTTGGTCAAACTTGTGGTCATCAGTTGGAGAATTTTCCAACCTGAGGGGGAGTATGAGGTTTGAAATTTCCAACACTATAGGAAAGCTTTAGTTGAGGCCAGTCTGGATGCTAGGATTTGCGATTTTCTTGTTCAAATTTCAAAATTTTCTCACACCGGCCGAACAACGATGGTCAGCTCGGTGTGTTGTGGTCTCTTGCCCGTAGCCGTGTGCATTTGTATTGAGTTAGACCACTAGATGTTAGGATTTATGCAATGTTTCAGGTTAAAATATCTGAATTTTCTCATACCGGGAATATAGAACCATGATTTATGAAGATATAGGATATTAGGCCTAAACACTGAGGTGCAAGGGGGGGGGGGGGGGTGGGGGTCCAAATGGAATTATGCAAAACTTGTGTTCGGTCTGATTCTGACTCAAGGAGGGGGGGGGGGGGGGTGCAGTTGGAATTTCCCAAGGTGGACACCCCCAACGGAAACCCTCTAGCCACGTCCCTGATCATAAAGTATCATTAATGGTCTCATAATGCGACCGGCATCATAATGTGTCTATGTAACTTCTATGTATTATTTCTTAACATGTATTCAGGATTCACCCCCCAAAATTAACTCGTATTCAGGATTCACCCCCCAAAATTAACTGGTATTCAGGATTCAGGGGGGGGGGGGTGATACCCTCTCATATTCCACCTGTAAGTTTTGACAGGGAACCTTATGAAATTGAAAAAATAATGCTGGGAATATATTTCTTAGTTATTATTAAATTATTTTTAACTTAATAATGTATTTCACTGAAGGTAAAGGTCCTAACTCGAAATTTCATGATCTAATTGACTTTGTGAGCTTACAATTATGGAATTTATCCTTATTTATTGTGATATCAGCTCAGAAAAGTCACAAAAAAGCATGCAATTTCAATTTGGGACCTTCACCTACATGTACAGTAAAGTATATTATTAAGGAACAGATAGTAAAACTAAGAAATATATTTCCTGCATCATTTTTTTGACTTTACAAGGTTCCCTGTCAAAACTTAAAAAAGTGTCAGGGTTTTGTACTGGTGGAATATGATCTCTACAGGCGTTAGCCTCAATAGCCTGAGTAGAGATTCATGGTATGATCTACTAAGCAATAGCAAATTATAAAAAGGCACACATTTGAAACCAAAACCAATACAACAATGTAACAGAATGGCGGGGGAGGGGGTCAGAGTGGGAAGGGAAGGGGAGATATGCAGGTGATAGATAAACTGTTACACTGGTGCTAAAATTACAAACAAAATTCTGTAACAGTTGCTGCAATTTTTTCTATAATATAATAATTGTTTACTGTCGCTTTTTACAAAAAGAAACAGAAAAATATTTAAATAAAAAAACAACATGGAGTAATTTTTGTTATCCAAAATCTAAATTGTTGGTGTAGAATTTGAGGCCTGTAGATTATTATAATTTATTTTGTCACTCTGACAGAGACATGCTGACCATAAATAAAGCCTTGTGGTCACTGTTGTGGTGGTGTTTTTTTGTATATTTTATTCTTGCAGCATTTTCATCATATTAGTAAATTTGTTGGTTAAAAAGTGAAAGCGAACGAAGTACAGTGAAACCTCTGCAATACAAACACCCTTTGGACCGACCTTTCTGTTCGGTTTAGAGAGGTATTCGGTTTAAAGAAAATCGCACTTTAATGTATTGCCGTTTTTACAAAGTGTTGTCGAATTAAACTTTATTCAATAAAGTAACAAAATAATATATAAATAACAATATATAAAACATGGTATAATAAGAATTAAAACATGGTACATTAAGACGTAATACATGTATCGATAAGACAGGAAACATGGAAACGATAGATTTTACTGTATTCCACATTTTTTTTTAAATGTTGCTGATATGGTATAGTACCCCAAAGATGAAGCAGCCTCATTCACATTTCTGCGGCGATCGGTCCATTCAAAATCGCGGCGGATCGCCATAAGTCGCCATAAATCGCCGACATCTGAACACGGGAATGCCACCATTTTGAGTGCAAAGGATTATAATTTAATGACCATCGATATATTTGTCGCCGTGTTTCGTCAACTTTCGCGCAAATGCTAATAACGCCACAAATAGACGATCCTTTATATTGGACTTGTATGTTTTATGGCATACTTACACATATACAGCGAAGATCTGCAGCGCAGTTCTGTCATGGTAAAGGCAAGAAGGATAGACACAATCATAGACTATGAATGTTAGAAAGATATGGTCCCAGACCCCTGGACCGATTTCAACCAAATTTCTTTGGTGACTCAGGATACCCCGGCTGATGTTATTTTATTTCTTCAAAATTTCGATTTAAACTGACAAGGCTCATTCGAGGTTCCAAATTCTGTCTACATTATTTGGAAGGAGTTAAAAGATAGGTTGACAAATACAAAAAATATTTATATTATGGCTTCATATACTCTGAAAATATAATTGCCATGGTCACAGCCATTTTCCAGCTGTTTTCAATTGTTCGCATAGAAGTAAAAAAACGCTCTTTATTTCTACCATATCAAGAATAGATTAACACGGGACGCTCTATTTTGTTGCATGCAGTGCACATGGCTGTTTTTTGTCTGTGATCCAGACAATGTGTTTTTTTATGACTTCAATGCGTCTTTCTGGGCATTTCTGGCGAATCACCAAAAACTCTGAATGCCGTCACGATGAGTGGTAGCCCCCGATGCCATGACAAGGAGGCCATGACAAGTAGTTTTCGCAGCTAGCTCAACCAATTTTGTGGCTGGTTAGCCAGCTAAGTTGGCTCAGTGGCGACATTTTTTGCTAACAAAATATGGCTGCTCATTTCCACAATTTTCCTAATCTCCGGTTATAGACCCCGTTTGTTTTAGTGTTTGTGGTGAACCCATAGAATCCCAGACCACACATGCTCTTTTGTTGTTGGGGCTTTTCCATTATGGCAAAAATTCATGAATGGATGGCATGGATGTAAATGTTCCCATCTACATGTAATCAGTATAAGTTACATGAGGACTTCTGTCAACTTCAGACTGCTATCATCTGACACTGGCATATATTGAGAAATGCCAGCGATGTCATAGACTGAGTCATGTCAAAATAAACAATCTATCCTCTAACCCTTTCAATACTGAAGGGACTCTCCCATTCAGTTGTATGAAAGCATGCATTGGAATAGTCTATTCCACATTGAGAGGCCCGTGTGATAATAGAACAACCATGCCGTGTCCATGCGAGTATACCAATATTAGGCAATGGGGTTTACTTATTTGCGATGCATAGTACAGTTGTGCTTTGTCACAAAGTGATATCAACAGGGCATAGTAACAAACTTCAGTTGCAATATGATTCAGACTACTATGAGATTTGTATAAGGCCAAAAATTAAAAAAACATCTGTGTTACCCAACCGACCTGCCGAAATTGGGCCGACCTGGATTTTTTTCTTCTTCAAATTTTCAACCCCAAAAAAATGTTTTTTGTTTATTACTGTGTTTACATTAAGCAACAATAATTTTAGATTTCAAAAACAATTTAATTCTATTAAAATATATGTCATTGTGGTTGCAGATGATTCCCAATCTCAGGAATAAATCTGCAGTCTGTAAAACCTGCCTGTGGTGATCTTGTTTGTTCTACTCCAATGTTGGGCACTAAAAAGCCCATGAAATTATCTACTGGTTTCTTCGGGTGTTTAAAACTAACAAGCATGTATACGCCAGTCACCAGTGTGGATACGGTTCTTCTAAGTTGGGGGGGGGGGGGCAATTTGAATGCCTCGGTTTGGTACCTTTCAAGGTGTGGTGCTGTGGTACCATTTTCAGTGTGCCCGAGGTGTGGGACTAAATATTTCAATGCAATTGAGGTGGGTCTTGAGGAACATTTACACCCTGTGCAGTGTGTCTGACAGTCTGAGGCACATATCAGATATCGTGCCAGTGGAGGTTTGTCTTAGGTCCTGAGGTGTATGACCAAATATTTAAGTGAGGTTTGGGTTAATATCTTAAAAGTCATGTCATTATTATAAAGCCATAGAAAAGCCCTATTATGGTGAATCATCTTGGGCCTGTTGATATGTCCATATTATGCTCTGAGGAAGATGTGCTACCAAAATCTAAACTGAGAAAATGATTGTAGTAAGAGAGCTGCATATTTCAGTGCCTGGGAGCCAATGCCAATACTTATTATCATATTAGTGTGCAATATTAACTGTTTACTTACAATATACATGGACAGCCTTCACACAAGTGTAGAGTGTTAGCATTAATGTCCCTCTTAACTGCTCGGGAAAAAAAAAAATATTTACCAACAAAAAAGTCCCTACCTACCAACCTGGAATTTTTTGGCACCGTAATAGGAAACAAGTAATTTTTGTTTTGGCCTATTACCAAATCTATCAGCATATACAGCATTATACACTAATTACCACCTGCTCCTGGTATGGCTAGTGGGAGAATATTTGCATTTAGTGAATTAGTAACACATAGTAGAATTGTGCATAGGGATGTATCACCAAGTCAGTGACACCCGAAGTAATCGACTCTTTAACTACAGCAGAATTATGGGTAACTTTTCAGGATTTAGTCGGAAAGATGGCTTGTTGCCATTTATCGGAAAGCTCTCGGGGAGATTGACTGCCATGATTATTAGCATTTAGTAGTTTATGCATGCATGTAGAATTGCACATGAATATATATTCTGTCTCAATGACAATTATCTAAATATGAAACAAGTGATAATATATATGATACACATGGCATGCTATCGAGATAGTTGACTTGTCACCAGATTATCCGTGACTCCTCCAGAACAGCATCAAACCAACCGATATCCCAAGCTGTTGTGGACCAAGAAGACTTGGTCTAGGTGGCAGTAAGAGTCAGGGATGGTGTTCAGGGCCCCATAAAAGTTGGGATGTGGCTTTGTATTGATATATAATCCACAGCAATTCTATCAATTATGTGTCCATGCATATTTAAAATCAACAGAAACATATCAACAGTTTGATCAAATTTTGACCAGGGCAACGCTGGTTACCATTCTAGTATGTAATACAATTAGGAGTTCATTACACCTACATAATGTTTGGCTTTAATTCTCAATCCAAGAGTTCAGATGTACCAAACAAAAGTTCATATCTTATAATGCTATAATTATGTGCATGTCGTTCTCATAGATGTCATGTGTGAGAAATGTCTTTAACTGGTTCAGTGCTGAAAGCCCATATTTGGACCCTATGTAAGAGTGCTGGAAGCCCAGATTTTGGGCTTTGGCGATGACACTGTATTGCTTGTTTAGTTTAATCATTTAAATAGAGTTTGTCAGGTAATATTTTGGAAATATTGTTGCATATATAATTAAATTGGGACATTGTGAAGTTTTAATGGATGCAGACCAATAACATTGTCAGAAAAGGTACTTCTATTGCAAAAAGTTTGAGAAAAATGATAAATTGTTTTGCCCAACGACGTCCGACAACCAAGCCCATAACCATAACCTAATCAGACTTTCAGGCTCATATCCATAACCTAATTTGACAACCAGGCTCATAACCATAGCCTAATGTGGTATCCAGGCCCATAACCATATCCTAATGAGACATCCAGACTCATAACCATATCCTAATGAGATATCCAGACCCATAACCATAGCCTAATCATTAGGCTAATGAGACATCCAGGCTCATAACCATAGCATAATGAGACAACCAAGCCCACAACCATAGGCTGATGAGACATCCAGGCTCATAACCATAGCCTGTTGAGACATCCAGGCTCATAACATAATCACAAATGTAAATATGTGGGGGTCAAATTTGATAAAAGAGTGCAAATGTAGTAAACTACCTACTCCGAGCATAAAATCCAATGATTTTCTGTTTATTTAAATAAATATACGCATTTCATTATGCTATGTAGGATATTTAGCAGCGAACCAGTTAATGAGTCTACTGATTAAATATGCCAAATGCTTGTAAGTTCTGCAATTGTGATGCATAGGAATGATAATTCTTACCTGAATGATGATGTATTTTTAGATTTCAAGTTAGGAGTGGGTATAATTATTGCCCAGTAGATGGTCATTATTAGATAAAATACAAATTTATAGCTTACACGATTACTGTTTTGTTGTTATATACAAATTATATACATTTAGGACTCAAAATACATATATTTCCTAAGACTCTTGTGACCTAATATATTTTATCATGGAGATGCAGGCCTACACATTTGAGGCGAACGACTGTTCTGTTTGCTTAGAGGTTACCCAAAATGAACATGTATGCCGCACAGGCGGGGTGGGGGGGGGTAGTAAAAAAGTTGCAGGAAGGTATGCCGTTTTTTTGCGTCAGGCATTTTCGGGGACCCACCACCCCAAAACCTGCAATTTTTTTTTTTTTTTACTCTCAATTTTTTTACACCCACCCCCCAAATTTAACTAAATTTGGTCTAAAACCACACAAAACTCTACTGATATCACCCATGTGACTGGGATTGATCTCATTTAGTTCAAATAACAGTGTAACCTGTTTCAGAAGCTGTTTTAATTGAAACAAAAAATGTTTTATAAATAGCTGATCATCTGGAAACCTAGGTCATTGGGCAGGATAAACACAATTTCATAATTTCTATTTCCTGTTTAGTCAGTCAACTAGCCCATTATCTAACATATTCCATACCACTTATGTTAGTCTACTGGAGCAGCTTACTTCTACTATACTAAACTAGCTGAAACAAACTCCCTGGGGGGCCTATATTCAGCGTCGAGACACCTGTGGCCCCCTTTGTGGGACTTATCTCACATTTTGATCTTAGACAGAGCCTTTATTTATCGGCAGCCCCTTCAAGCACATTTTGATCATCAAAACATTTTGATTTATATATATTGTTTTAACTAATTTTTGTTTTAGATTGAATTCCTTGCTCAATTTAACAAAACCAATTTTATTTAATTTTTTTTAATTCAAAAGTTTAAAAAACACTTATTATAACATCCGCCAGGGTACCCCGAGTCACCACACCAAATTTGGATGAACTCGGTCCAGGGGTCTGAGAGAGAAAATCCAGACAGATCCTACTCATTTATATATATACATGTAGATGACAAGCAGTCACAGCACTATACCAGACTTAGATACTTTAGGACAGGACTTGTGAGAGATCATCTGAGTTCACAGACATGCAAATAATTCACTGATTGGCTTGATGCACTGATGACAGATATTTCTACCCATTGATAGTCACATTAATGTTTGAGACAGTCGCCTACTCTTTTTCCATGCAAACAATGATCTACATGTAAGCATTAGTTACATCAGGACAAGTTTATTTATATATGCAAACTTAGGTCATTGTACAGGATACACACAATTCCATAATTTCTAACCATTTCCCGATAAGTCTTGTCAACCAGCCCATTATCTAGCATTTAACATGCCTTAACACTTTTGTTGATCTGATGGAGCAATGTCTGTTATAATGAATGACAACCAGTCACTATGCCAGACTTGGGATATTTTAGGTGTTGTGAGAGTAACAGATCACATGAGTTGATAGACATGCAAATAATTCACTGATTGGCTTGATGCAGTGATGAACAGTGTGATGACAGTTATATTCTAGCCATTGATGGTCACATTAATGTTTGAGACAGTTGCTCGCTCTTTTTCCATGCACACAATGATCTAGGCTTTAGTTACAAGTTTATTTATTTCAGTTTTAATTTTTTTCGAGGCTTCTTTATGAAGGGTGTTGGGAAGTATTTTTTTCTCCCCACTGTCCTATATCCAACATGCCATAGCTTATAATGTCATCTCCATTAAGACCCATATGAGGTCCCAGTAACATAAATATGGTGTTTTTGCTGTTGTAAATTCTTATAATATGTTTTAAACTGTCAAATAAGGGCACAAAAGGTCTTTAGTAAAAAATGTGCATGAGGTTGTAAAAAAACGTGTTTTTTCCCCTTAGGGTAACCCACCCACCCTGGCATACCTTCCTGCAAATTTTTTATTACCCTCCCACCTGTGCCGCAAATGAAAAACAGGTTGTGCTGACGAAAAACATGCTGTCTGGAAGTTTCTTGAATGTCTCACTATCACTGATTAATTAGCTCAATTAAGACTGGAATGCTTTAAACATGGTATAATGCAACATCATGCTGATGAATTTTAATAAAATTCAAAATTGGGAGCTTGAATAAAGCTGAATTTGGAAAAAGTTGTCCAGTAATGCTCTAAGTAATCGACTCCTTAACCACAGCAGAATTATGGCTAACTTTTCAGGATTTAGTCGGAAATATGGCTTGTTGCCATTCATCGGAAAGCTCTCGGGAGCCTCGCATATATAAGAGAATTCACTGGCTAACAAGTTCCAAGTGAATATTGTTAGGCCAATTTATTCTCTTATGTATGAGAGGATCCCTATGGCAGACTCGCATATATAAGAGAATGCATTGGCACAGGATTTTCACAAAATTTCAGGAAGCTCCAGGCATGGATTATCTCATTGCAAATTCAATATTTATTGCTAATGTAACCAATTTTGTGAGGGAAATTATCAGTGAATGAAGCATTTTGCATAAGCTTTTAGATATCGTATGGGACATAGTATGAGTTATGAGGAACATTCCAGGGGAACAAAAAATATGTTGCACGTAATTTAGAAATTTGCAGGCCTGGAGATGCTATGAATTTGTTGGAATGTAATTTCGTCTTTTTTCGCAGAAATTCGTCAATAATTTAGTGATTTACAATTTAAAACTAGGAATATTTCTTTACTTTAGTTTGAAAATCTGGAACAGTTTGAGGATGGCCAGGGGCAAAACATGCATTCAATGAATGGAATTTGGCTGACACCAAGGAGGGTGCTCTCTTTATTCTAGAGGGGGTATGATGGTATCCATCACCTCCACTATTTGAGACTCCCTAGCAACAGCCTTACATTTTCTGGTATATGCTGTGCCTAAAGTACAGTGCTACGAAAGTAACCATGTAATATTCAGCTCAGCATACATCTGCAGTTACATGTACATGTAATTTGTCCTGAGCATCAATGGGAATTGTAATGTGGTTATGCCACCCTGGGCCTGTGTCTAAATGTTTCAGCAGACCACTGGTTTCTATGGTGTGTGTACAGTCACCTGTTTGAGCGATATATGATAATGAATTGACTGACGCCAATAAGACTGTGTAGTCATCAATAGTGATTGCGTCGCTTTTATGCTCTGACACGGACATGCGCAGTGCTGTGTTGTCACTGGTTTTGTTTCAACTATGCATAATCAAGAGGTTAAAGACATATTATGGACTTGTTCGGGTGCATTAAACTGACAAGTTAGTACTCAGGCGCTGTGCCAACTGGGGGATGTAAAATTCTACTAACATCGCCGAAAATCTCAACGAAAAAGACCACACCACTCCACAGAAAACATCGCCTGAACAACACGCAATTGTAAATATTTACATCTCGATTCGGGGCGCAACAAACGGCGATAAACAAACGCAAATGATTTCACCAACGAGAGTCATTGAATTAAATTGATATATAAGAATGATGGTGTGTGTTGTAAATTTGGATTTATATTCGTGAAAATAACTACTTTGAGCAAGATTATTCTTTATTTCTATTTGATTACCCTACCTGAATGTTTCACATCACTTTAAAAGTCCTACATTCATGTACCTAGTATCCTGAAAATAGTTATGATTTTGGATTTATGTCTGATACATGTATGTGAATACATGTGAATTAAGACACTGATGTCTGCATACAGAGAGATACAGGGATGGTGTCAAAATTTTCCTGACACACCGGTTTTTGTATATAGAGAGAAACGGGGGTGACATCAGGATTTCCCCGACACAGGGGCTACCATCCCCAACAGCGGGACTATAGGGTCCCAGGACCTACCGGAACAGCCCAATGGGAGAATATACTTAGAAATATGGGACCAAAAGTCACAGAATCCTTGATTTTAGAGGCCTTCATCCGGCCCGTCATATTTAATATATAAAAACAAAAGTTTATGCAATGCAAGTCGGTAACAGCTGGAACAATGCTCGATATTACACCACTTGGTGAGTTGGGCATTAGTTTGTTTTAGACGTTGAAGGTGAAATGTTTGAACACGTGACTTCACACCTGTACTCTGTACTCACATGTCTGTTGTTCCCAGAATCATAAACATGGATGACGCGAGTTCCTTGATATATAATGTACATCATGTACAGCATTATATAACAATCAACTATTAACACGGCGTGTGTTAGCGTCATGAGCCATCTGTAAATGGAGAATCTGGTACAAAGCCGAGTCAGTGCAATTTTCCATACCCTGCGAAGGAAGGGTACACCCGGTACCTGCTCCACATATATAGGCAATTTTGTTCGAACTTTGTTGCCTGGGTCCTGTGGTTTCTCCGTGCAGTGTCATGATTGTATAATGAACTTAACCCTATGCATGGCTTTCTTCTGCTGATAAACTGATATTACCATGAATGACTGCTAAACCGCAACCAATCAAATAACTTGAGCAGAGGAGTACTATTTTCAGTTCTTAAAACATTGCTGCACCAGGAACTACATGTATGTGCTGCAGGTAGATGTTTTGAAGGCTTAGCTGAATAAATCTCTGTCAGAAACTAGACACTGTACAAAGTAATGCCATGAAATATATGACCCTTTAAGTTAAAGACTTTAACCTCAGCAGAATTATGGGGATTTTTTTCAAGATTTAGTCGGAAATATGGCTTGTTGCCATTCATCGGAAATTTCTCACCGAGAGGTATCCGATGAATGAGGGTATCACCCCCATCCCCCCTGAATCCTGAATACCAGTTAATTTTGGGGGGTGAATCCTGAATACCAGTTAATTTTAGGGGGTGAATCCTGAATACATGTTAAGAAATAATATGCGATAAATGACATACAATTTGACTGTTTTAATATCAGACAGATACAAGCAGAAGTTACATAGACACATTATGATGCCTGTCACGTTATGAGGCCGTTATGATACGATTAATGATACTTTATGATGGCATGGTGGTCGAATATGCCCAAGAAGCTATTCTACCCACTCATTCATACAGATAACTAACACATAATATTACTTTGCGCCATCAAAACCTGCATCCAAGATGTTTTGCTTGAACCCGAATACCAGTTAATTCGGGGGTATGAATCCCGTGTACGGCTTCAAAACACCCCGAATCCCGGGTACCGAAAAGGGGGGGGGGGGGGGTGATACCCTCATGAATGGCAGCAAGCCATATTTCCGACTAAATCCTGAAAAAATTCCAATAATTCTGCTGTGGTTTAGGGGTCGATTATTTAGGAAATTAATGTACCTGGGATTTGTGTTATGATGAAATATATTTTATGTGCATTTATTCAAACAGGACTTTCTCGGTCGAATGTTGGGTGTTTCGTGTACATATACAATAACAAGTCAATTGGTCCAAAAGCCTTGAGAATTTATTGTTCTGTTTTGAAGCATTACCAAATTCACCCTTTGGGGACCTCATTCTGCTTAGGCCACAACTGCTGTAGGAGACCTAGGATCAGATTGAAGTTCCCCAGTTGAAGTTGGTGACGTTCACCCATTAGTCACCTCAATTATGTATTATCTTCTACAAATTAAGGGATATAAAAACTAAACAGAAGTAACTAAAACAATGTTATTTTGAGACTATAAATACTTCTTGGAAGATGAGACCTAAGCGGAGTGAGAGGTCCCCAGAGGGTGAATTTGCTGTGCAGGATAGCATACTAAATTCACCCTCTGGGGACCTTATTCTGCAAATGACAGACACAATATTTCAAGGATAATGTTGGGATATCCCTCTACATAAGGCCAACATTGCATTTTGTTTCTTTCCCCACTCTAAAAACACCTCACTACTCTGCACTACTCATAATATTTTATTGGCTCCTCAGAAAATTTAAACACTTGAATAGATTACTGGAAATGTATTGAAAAATTGTTTTTCTTTAACATACTGTAGCTTTAAAGATATAGGCTACATGACGTTTTATAAATATTTAGATGAATAGATCAAATTTTTAATCTCAACAGAATTTTATTAAATTCTTCAGTCTAGTGCTTACTTAAAGGTACTAAATCCGATTTGATGGTCCCCATATCATCATATTCCAACAACAACGTTTGTTTAAATGCCGCTTCAGTTAACAGTATTGATTAATTCCCCCAAAATAATGCTAACCATAGTCAACTATTGTATAAAATTGCCCAAAACCTGTTATTTATCAAAATTTTGTTCAACTATATTTTCTGAAATATCTGACACAAAAAAGCCACTGGATTTTAGAGTTATCCATCTTCATCCGCAATTTGGTAAGTGACTGTCTTCTCGTCAACCTTTTATTGGGCCACTAAAATCATCAGTGCTAACAAAAATATTAGATTACAGAAATTGATATCTGATCACTCTGAACTTTGATGGGTGGGTTCCTCGACTAGAATAAAATATTTTTGACCCCCGAAGCCAAGGAAATAGTAATATGCTACCGTTAATTTGGATTATGCATCTTTAAATACAACCCATCCTGGGTATCGTCCTCCACACAGGTCTGAAATATTGTTTTTGTTCATGCACCTTGTTTATTATTGACTACTTTGTTTGAAAAAATATCTGCTCTGTTTCTAACCAAAATGGTGACAAGAGGTACGCTGTCGCGTGGCATTTGCCCCCGACCGTAGCAATTCGGATTAAGCATGGACGAAACTGCGGATATCCGAGGAGGTCTATATGACCATTCCAAAAGAAGTTTGTACTAGAAATTCCGGAAACCCAAAAACAAGCAAAAATTCAAATTTTCTAAGTTGAAAAAAGGGCCATAACTCTGGGAAAAAGTCATCAGATCATACCCAAATTCGCACTTGACATGTATTTTCATATAACTGATCCACAAAAATACGGGATTTGCAATCGTACCACCAAAGCTCACGCTATCATTTGGAAACCCAAAAAAACAAGAGAAAATTGAATTTTCTAAGTAAAAAAAGGGCCATAACTCTGGTGAAAATGGGTGGACAAAACCCGCGCTATGCATGTAGCTGTTCCCCCATGCGGCTCTATCACCATACCAAATATCAGCTAAATCTGCCCAGCGGTTGCTGAACAATAATGCAAAATGTTTGTACGGACGGAATAAATTGAATTTTCTAAGTCAAAAAAGGGCCATAACTCAGGTGAAAATGGGTGGACGAAACCTGCGCTATGCATGTAGCTGTTCCCCCATGCTGCTCTATCACCATACCAAATATCAGTTAAATCTGCCCAGCGGTTGCTGAACAATAATGCAAAATGTTTGTACAGACGGTACGGACGTACGGACGGAGACGTCGACTATATACCCGCCGACTTCAAGTCGGGGGCATAATAATGAATAAGATCAGACGGAAAAAAATTATATGGTCAGTTCAGTCGGGTGAAAGACTGAAGTTCAGGCCTTAACCCTTTGGAGAGAATTTATAACGTCATATTCATGACGCATGCGTGAGTGTAACGTCAACACCATAGCAATAATTATTAAAAATTTTGGGTAAGTTTAAGGGTCCAATAATTTGTTATAATTAATGTGTATTTTCTGTTTACATGTGCTATTATAATCTATTGAACTTATTCAGTGGGACATTATATTAATCAAAATATCTCCTATACAATTCATTTATAATTTATAAATCAGATGATTAACTGAAGTTATGTCTGCATAAAAATGACACTTCCTGAAACGACATATATGTCGTTCCACTCGCGAACTGTATGGCGACATATATGTCATTCTACTCGCCAAAGGGTTAAAAAGATAAAATGGTAGGCCAATCTTTGAGTGACTGAATAGGTAACACTTAGTACCAATTAAATTTATAATTGCTTTATTATTTGAAAGAGTCCATGGTATTCAGATTATTTTATTATACTCCGTGACCAAAGAAAACGGTGGGTATTGGATTGCATGCGTCCAATCCTCCATCCATCTGTCGGTCCATCTCACCGTCCAATCCTCCATCCATCCGTCGGTCCATCTTACCGATCATCCGTCTGCCATCTGGCGGAACAGATATCTCAAACACAGGTTGTTCGGTCTCAATGAAATTTGGTATGGATGTTCACCACAATGAGGACTTTCAGGGGGAGTGTTAAATCATATTATTTGGGCTTTCCATTCTACCAATTGGCCATTAATAATTTTGTGCCTGTCACATAAATTTTCACAAAGTATATGCTACGGGACACTTGAGGTATTTAACTCTTCCATGACTGGAGCTTCTTGAACTTTTGCAAAAACCCTGTACCAATGCATTCTCTTATATATGAGAGTCCCCCATTGGCCTAACAAAATTTACCTTGACCGTATTAACCAGTGCATACCCTTATATATGCAAGGCTTCCTATGGGAGACTCGCATATATATATGAGAAGGCACTCGCACAGGTTCTTTAGTGCTGCACCAGCGCAGCTTCCATTAAAAAGGTTTAAAAAGCAACAAATAATGACACTGCCCAACTTTTGCCAAATCATGTTGGAATGTACCCAAATTGACAATTAGGGTCCTGCGAATTTTTATCGAGACCGAATATCGAATTGAATTTGTGACACAAAATTGATTATCGAATCAAATAACTAATGGAGCGACGAATCAAATTAGAATTTTTTGATCCCATTGATGCCAGTTATCTCACTTACTTGATCCTGCAATGACTTACCACACTGTATAACTACAGTTGATCACGACATATGAAGATATAAGAAATTCAAAGTTCTCTCATCTGTATATTGTATTTGTCAAATATTAAATCATGTTTTTATATATTAATGCATGTGAAAATAAAACTTGCAATCTGGCACTCATAAACATAAAATTTTATTTGAAACTGAATTTATGTCCGTATGAGCCTATGAAAATATTTACTGCGGTAATTAGGCTATTTACAATTGTAGGCCTCTTAATTAAGGTAGAAATTATCATAATGTTGTTTTGACTTTGTTTGATAACCTACATATACATGTAGTTCAAATATACTGTGTAGGCCTACATATGTGGATCTGTGTTAGTGTTTCACACAATTGTAGTAACAGTACCACAAATAACACACAGATGTGTCAGATCATTCTGATGTCAAGTTTCAAAGAACTCGCTACATGTGTTGGTCATCTATAAAATAGATTTAATGACACATTTGGTAACATTCCCGAATAAAATAATTAAATATGAATACAGTATATGATACATGTGTTATTGTAAATCATAATTGGTTTCTTTGCTGAAGGGATGTTAAAACCTAATCAATCAATCAATCATTGCATGGTCTTGGAGTGGGTTATTTTGGGAAAGTAGTGATTCAGTAGGCTAAATATGTTGGCAGACTGTCGATAAGCAACCTGACACTCCCCTGTATAATAGACTATGAGACTGTTTACCTATATATTCAAAAATTTCAAACTGATGGTTTCGTCTCGAATCCAATTTCGAATCGAATATTGAATATTCGCAGGACCCTATTGACAATATATGAAATCTAGCATGCAATTGTGTTTATTGGTGTATATAAAATACCTGTATTATTTAATCCTTTGTATACCAAATGGATTCTCCCAAAAAGTTATAACCGTATTTAATGGAATGATCTATTATTCATTTGGAGGGGTTATCAGGAAATAAAAGCAGGTGACAGACAGACAAAAAGATAGTAGAAGAGCAGAAGGCTTGCAATTCATTGGTGGGAAATGTTCAGATAATAAGTTCATCAAACAACCTTATTATCTGAACATTTCCTTTGGGAACTACCCGTCAATGAGTCTTTAGTTTACAAATGGTTAATTCTTTCCTTTTTTCATCAGTTGTTTATCACTCGCTTGATAAAGTTGAGGTACTTTGTTGTTAACTTGCAATAGATGAAAATTATGGGAGCGATGGGCACGCGGAATTGCACCTCTCCTCGAAATCAAAATACTAGCACAGATATATAGATGTATTCGCCTTTATTTTGCCATAAGCCCCTTTTACTGATACAGATATTTGGAACTGTTCATTGATGTTTTACACTAGTTTTACACTCAGATATACAGACTATTACATTAGCCTCTTTGCTGATTTGACGTCCGTAACTATTGCAGACATAAAAGTGCACGTCGTGTGCTATATGGTCCATAAGTATTATGGACCTACTTCAGCACACTAGCAGTAAGCCATTATTCATAACTGGAACTCGAGATTGGTGCATCGGAATAACTGTATCTCGAAGTTTCAAACAGTGTATGATATTCCACGATTGAGTCAGTGTTATGGTTCTTGTGATATTCCCGTTATATTTTTCCACTGGAAAATGGCAATAACGTCAACAGCCCAGCACATGACATGGTAACGTCATTTAGCAGCCAAGAGGTTAATTGACTGAATAATTTACTAACATGATAGATATCAGCTACAAGTACCTTTTAATTTATATTTTTATAATTTTCTTTTAGGAAATACAGTTTGGGAAATGACTTTAATGATGTGATTGAAAGCTGATATCAGAACTAATCATGGCCAAGGTTCTGGATTTGTCGAGATCTAAGGACGTCTCGACTGACACGGTGGACATGGATATCAACGATGAAGGAAACAATGGTTCACCACTCGATCTCTCTAGTGGAAAGAAGAAATTGACCAATGAAGTAGCAGATGAGCTTTCAAATGCAAATACGGGTAAAACAGAAGAGACCATTACTTACCTCTCATCAAGTTTGTTTGACACTAAATTTGTACAGACAAAGCCAAAGAAAATTGTTCCTTTGAATGTTCCTGTGTATCACAGACGAGGCACTGACCCTAAAAGGGCTCATGACGAAGATGTAGTTCTTCTTTCACATGAGAAAAATCCAGTTTCTTCATGTGGCACAATATTTTTTTATCACAAATATACAGGACCACCGTGTGTGTCTCCCATTTCGAATTTGCAAAATCCATATTCTAGTGCTGCACATAATCAGGATTTAAAACCGCCTAAATTATCACCGATTCCGAAAGCTCATTGCAACCAGCCGGACATGTTGTTTATGCCGAAAGCTCATGATCATTCACCGTTCACCACTCCATCGAACACGCACACCGTCACGTCTGACTCATCATGTAGCACGAGTCATCTACATGAGGCAAAAGCCATTCCATCAACATCAACCTGTAGTCAGGCAAAGGGCAGTGACTCTAATATCTCTAGCAGCGTTAAACGAAGTTTGAATTTCATAATTGGACCAAATTGCTCAACAGAAATTGCAGCATATAATAGTTTTCTACAGCAGCTATTTCACAGGAAAGAAAGTTCTGGCAGCGAGACCGTGACAATGTCTTCGAAATGTGTGTATTCAACTCCTGTTTCTTCCGAATCAGTTAATATAACAAAATGTTATACGACAGTGACAGCGCCTTTATCAGCCTGTCGTAGCAGTGCATCATGGAAGAATGTTCCTGTAGCGAATGTTGCTCCAATGATAAAAAAGGAAGAAAAGCCTTCAACTCCTCCCACCCCAGGGAACGATGTTAAGTCTGCTGATCCCAGTCTTAAAACTCCGGTGTCAAATAGTGTTTGTGTTAAATCTGAAGCTGTTTCTAGCATGCAGTGTGAAGTTTCGGAAAATACAACACCACCTCTGTCGACAGATATTCAGACTGTTTCTTGTTCTAATCAACTTTGTGAAGTGCAAGATGAGACAAAATCGCCAGACATGGATGAGAATCAAAGAGACTTCCTGGGCAAAGCTGATAGACGATTTTTCAGGGCAAAAGTTCGTGACTATGAATGTTTAAAGTCGCATACCAGCTCTGACGAGGAATTTCTTAATGAACTTCAAAATTTCGATCATGTTGAAATGAAACTGAAGGAAAGAAGAAAGACCTGTAGAGGAAGCTTAAGTTCGGAAGTTACTAATAGCTCATCACTTAGTGACAAGCCTGAAGGTCGGAACATTGGTTGTGATGAGCTATTACCGGCACGACGTCATTCAGCTGACAGTCCAAAAGTGTGCACCAAGAAAAAGAAGAAAGACGGGAACAAACAGGTTTCTGATGTGAGTATTTTGACCCTTTAGTTACAGGAATGCTCTAAATAATCTCACTGAGAGCTTTCCAATGAATGGCAACAAGCCATATTTCCGACTAAATCCTGAAAAATTACCCATAATTCTGATGTGGTTAAGAAGTTGATTATTTAGGGCATTACTGCGCATGTACTCCCATTTGATAATATTTACACTCATTTTTTCATTCGTGTGGAACCTGAATGGAGGATATTGGTTGGTTGAAATAATTTCGTGTGATGTCCTGTGCAGACCCCAACTTGTTTTCATATTGTACGGATGGTAGTCAATGTGATACCAGAATATTGTTCATAACGGGCGCTAAATTCTCTTTTAATTTGCAATTTGAGTGTAAATAGCATACATTAAGGCATGGATTTTGATTTTCTTTGAGTATGGATGTAAGTTGGTCTGACATTTTTGTGTGTGGAATGCTTTTGATTTTACCAGTATAGGATCCAGATTGATAGATGCAACAAAGACGGGAGATTGAAAATTACCAGCACAGATGTCACAAGTAACTGTTAACACACGTATAACTCTATAACCGGCCAAAGGTTGTGGTCACTTTAATATAGGATAAATTTCCTTCGACGTAAACCAGCTAGTGAATTTCGGTTGGATAATGTAATGTGAAAAATAAATGTTATCACTTTGTTAACAATTTGAACTCATTTGACCTCACTGAGGGGAAAGTGGGAACTGAGGTTACTCGTAATTATGCGGCATATTCTATGTGTAATTTAAATGAAAGTTAGGTTATAATACATCAGTATGACTGTTTGACTCTTTCCGATGTATATAGCATAAAGTATTGAATTGTTGGGCAAAATCGATTAAAACTGACAAAAAAATCCCACCACTGGATCTGGGCGTGAAGTCTGCTATAGAAAGATATATACATCGAAGGAAACTTGGACTAAGTGACTTATAGCCGAGATCGTTTATGTTATATTATGATACACACATAATAACTGAACAAGTTATTTGGGCACGGACATTATTTTACGATAACGAAATAGCAGCTGTGCTAATCAGGCTAGGGTCAATGAAATAACATTTTGCATCTTCTAAAATAAACATCTGAGCATGGATGACACTACATGTATTTCTGTCTATAGGCCTATATCACATTAAGCTATGATTATTATCAGCATTATAAACTTTCAAGGGAAATAAGGAGTTTTGTCAAATGTTAATGTTGTAATTGTTTATCTGTGAAATATTGATCAATCGAGTATTCGTTTCAACACTAGTTAGTGATAATGATTTTTGTCATTTTGCAAGTTACCTTACCCAGGAAAGACAACTCTAAAAATACTATGAACTGAACAGGTTCAGTTTTACTCCACATTACAAAATAACAGTTTTGTTCCCCTCTGACAAGAATGATTTACGTATCATTTATATAATTCAAATGTATTTGGATCTGTTTGCCATTGATATTATTGTACCAATATCTTCTTGAAAGCCTCATGTCTTTAATCCTGCAATATCAGTAAATATGTACATTTACCTGTATGCTACATTGACACTTTATCTATGTTTATCAGGTTACACTTGCTCTCAGGGAGAGAAGGAAAAGAATAGAGAAAGAAAGGGAGGATCATCAGAAGGAAAAAGAATGTCCCAATAATAATATAAAGAAAACAACTGAAGGTATATTAAAGATGCTTTATCTCTTTCCGACAACTTTCAACAACAACAATCACAATAACTTGTCTACAGGTGGCGATAACGGGATAACTTGGAACAAATAAATATCAACTGATTTTGTTGATATTTGGTAAATGAGACTTGCTCAACAATATCTTGATAGAGTTTGAAAACTGACCAGGTCCACCTACTTTGGGCACATTTACAGCCCTTAATTAGTTCATTTGTCATGAGTTTTGGTCATGATCAGTGTTCGCACTGTCGGTGACCAAATCGGCCAATGTGTAATTTTTTTTTTAATTGGCCAATAATTTTTTTTTTTAATGGGAGTGTTGAATTAACCCTTTACCCAACAGAACGGCCCTGTGCCAATGCATTCTCTTATATATGCGAGTCGACCATAGGTCGCCTCGCATATATAAGAGAATGCATTGGCTTAACACATTAAAAATTATAAAATTGTTAAAGAATGTAAGAAAAAATGGTAAAAAGTGTTAAAAAAAGATTTTTTTTAGGCCAATGCATTCTCTTATATATGCGAGGCGACCTATGGTCGACTCGCATATATAAGAGAATGCATTGGCACAGGGCATAACTGTAACCATCACAATGTGGTCAATGAGCTGGTTCCAATGATATCCATATTTGTATGGTTTTATTGAGACAGACCCAAGATAATTTAGGCTGTTGCAGCTTTATTTGGCCGTTTTTGGCCGGTTTGTTGGGTAAAGGGTTAATGCTGACAGCTGCACAAAGGGGACATTATGCAACTCTTTGACATCTAATCAGTGTTTTTTGTTTATATGTAGTCATAACACCGACTATTTCTTTTTATTACGCAGTCTGTAAGATAAAATATTGATATTTAGTAAATGAGTCTTGCTCTACAATGTCTTGATCGAGTTTGAAAACAGCTAGGTCAACGTATTTTGGGTGGAGTTACGGCCCTTAGCCCTTTCATGACTGGAGCTTCCTGAAAACCCTGTGCCAATGCATTCTCTTATCTATGCAAGTCTCGCATAGGGAGCCTCACATATATAAGAGAATACATTATCCTAACAATATATACCTTCACCTTGTAAGTTAGTGCATTCTCTTATATATGTGAGGCTCCTGTCATGCAAGGGTTAATTAGTTTATTTTGGGGGGGAATTTTGATTCACATAGCACAATAACTTTGACGAGGTCAGTTTGCGGGGTAAATATTTTTTATGTCCGACTTCCTCAACAGTGTTGTGTGTGATAACCAGTTTAATATAATTAACACGTTTTAAATTCATGTTATGCAGAGCTACTGCAACTCTACCACACATCTCTGATGAGATTTTTAATTTATTATTTAATGACAACTCAATGTCTGTTCTCTTGTACATTGGTGTACATTTTGTGCATGCAGTAGGCGATGTGTCCACTTTACAATTTACAATTTTGGTTGTTTAGTGTCTACATAGGATTTGATATCACAAATGACAAATGAAATACATCAAACTTTGAATTGTAGCCAGTTTTCAGTGTTTAGTTTAGAATTTTTATGAAAAAATGCATAATGAATTGCATCCTGCAGGAACAATAATGTAAAAAGGCAGGTTTTCAATATTTGTTTTAAATGGAGGTTGTTATTTTTATAGCTGTCAAGTTAATAATTTATCTTGAAATTTGTTTTCTAAATTTTGTGCAGGTGATGCATCAGATATATACAGCTACCAAGACGAACCGGATGAAACGCAACAACTTATGAAGTTAAAGCTTCAGAATATCAAACAGAAAACAACAGGTTTGTTTCATTACATTGTGCTGATTTAAAGATACGGGCGGTGTTGGCGGTGGGTATGCTGTTAAAATATTCAGCTCCATCAAAAACCACCTTAAACAGAAAGAATAGTAAAATATAGACAGACTTTGTTTTATACCAATCAGAAAAATGGCACAAACAGTATGTTATTGTCAAATGTTTTTCCTTTGTTATGTAAACAAAGCAAAAAACATTACAGAACCTGGCTTTTGTTTAGATCTGGATATGGTAAACATAAAGAGCGTTTTTGTTACTGTTTTCCTGATATGGAAATAATAAAGAGAGTTTATATCTTTTGTGTGTGATTAACCAATAGAATTGCACTGTGTTACGAGAAGGTTCTTGTTTATGTACACCATAGTACGTCTTGACGACAATATACTATTTATGCGCTGATTGTGTTTGGCATATGAACAAAACTATATATTTTTTAATATTCCTTCTGTTGATGGTGATTTAAACAAATATGAATATTTCTGCAACAAACGCCACCCGTGCCTTTAATGGCCAGACTCACGTTTTCCTTATATTTCCAAATGGATTTTCTCAAAATCTGGAATTTCTTGTTCAGATTTGGTACAAGCAATTATTGTGACAAAGTATTTAAGAACAATCAACCATTGGAAATTATAACCCTATTTACAATACTTTTGTGGTTTGAAAAATATTTTTAATTTTCGCTGTTTTCAGATATCAAGAACTTTTGTAAAATGGAACTTTTCAATCATGTTAGCTTAATGATAAGCACCAGAAAAACACAGACACTTGCTAACTATCCCCAGCTATATCACCAAATTGTCGCCCAGACTATAATTTTCCATTTGCAGTCCATTCCAGTAATAACCAGTAAGAACTAATTGAAGAACACACCAACAAAATACATTTATTGTTGCAAATGTAAGAAAATACAGGGGTCTGTAATGCGCTCAACCCCCCACATATCTCTAGATACATGCCTGCTTTCTGTCATTATCGTATACTGTTTACTATATGCTGTGTAGGGACATCACATAATTATATCTACCTAATGATCAAATAAAGAAGGGGATATAAATGTTTCGGACAATGAGGCTGATCAATCTGAAACCCGGTCAGGTAAACTGAAATTCATCCTTCCTCATGTAAGTTGTTATGGGAAAAAGTCTTTTTTCTACACAGGAATAAGACTCTGGAATAGACTTGACAAAACTACATCTACCCATTGACATCAAGTACCGGAAATTTTGCATAAAAAAACATCTCTTATCTAAACTGAAGGACCGAGAGGAAGATCCCTTTCTGTACTACTGAATTGAAACTGTGACCAAAATTTTGCCAATCAATTACTCATCTCTGCATATATTGTTACTGCTGCCTGTATTTCGGGTTTCCATCTTTCGGTCATGGACAGACCAGTCCAAAACCGGCCATACATGGCAGTGGTGCGTATATGCAGTGGTGCGTTACGTGCGTATCCATCATTTACAAAGTCACCGAACCGACACAGATCCCACAGGCACCTCTTGCAGCAGCACTAATATTAATATAATATTATATCGGTCAGTATTCATAGACCCGGTGAATGAGACGAGTGTCAGACTTTTTATGTTAAATGGATCTGCCAGGCGTCTCATCCACCTGGTCGGTGAAATGATCATTTCTTTTAAAATAAACATATTCACAATCATAAGATTACTTGTAAATGTAGCACTTTTGATGATAAATTATTTTATCCACATTGATGATGGCTTTATCAATGTAAAATATCAATATATTAACATTGATGTCATTACCATTATTTTTTAGTATCAAAATGGAGAATTTTGTGGTAACTATATTGTCTGCCTCGTGGCCGGTAGCATATCAGGGGACCACAATGGAATTAAGCCTTTGAGTGCTTTTTGTGCCATCCCCGATATCTAGCCGTACATGTAATCTACAATTTTTTTTCTAAATTTCAGCCATTATACCATTGGTATTCACTTCGACTTCTTTACAGCCTCATTTTTTTTCAAAATTTGCGATTTCTTATATAGCCTAACAACTGAAATTATGTTAAAAACTCCTTTTTATTTGCTTGTAATTTATTATATTTGTAACCTGTTAAAACAATATACGTGTATGTCTTTATATCAAAAATCACTCAATCAATCAATCAATCAAATCAATCAATCAATCAATCAATCAATCAATCAAACCTATACATTTGTGAAATGAACTTTGAAGGAACATGTATTAATTAAGAAATATATTACCTGCATTACTAGTCTATTTCAATTCATAAAGGTCCCTGTCAGAACATAAAAAAGTTGAAACATTTTACAGGCTTAGCCAGGGAGATAACTCATGGCATGATCTAAAATTTACTTGCATCACTAACAGGAATTTATGCTCTCTTAACATTATTTGATATAACATAAAAACAATAAATAAAATAAATATATTTTCTTCACTTTGCAGCAAATTGGGATAAAAGAAGCAGCAGGCACTTTGAAAGAAATGAGAAATTACGTGTTGGCCCCACCATCAGACTCAAAGTGTCAGGTATGTTAGAGAAATGGATAAGTATCTACTGATAGTTTGGAAAATTATACCCAACACCATAGTACATGCATAAGACCAAATAAACATATTGTTTGAATCTCAGACACCACTGCATTGAAATAAATGTCCCGCATTGGACGTTTTATTTTGATTTTTGATATTATGTCCAAAAAAAGTATAAAAAAAATTGTTTTAATTATTTTGGTATGTTTTTACCAATATGTCCATACATTTTTAGCATTAATTGCAAAATACATGAACTCTTAACATATATATGTGTGATGTGTGATATATACATGTAGTGACATAGAACATTAAGTAGATGACTACATTGAAGAAAACGATTAGCTGATCATCATAGTCTTGTGTACTAATTTTAACTCCAGAACAATTGAAAGACACTGGAGGAAATATAGGATCACATGTTATATGGGAGAGGTATCAATTTATAGACAAGGGAAGTTATCACACCTCATGCTTATGATGTGCACAAAAAAATAACAAATACAAATAAAGTCCTCCCTCCCTAATTGATTCATAAAAAAAATTGTCTGAGACTCAAATATTTTTTTTTTAGCTATTAAATATACAGTTTTTGATAGATATCTATCTGTGTGTGATCAGTGTCTGTGTGCTATAATGTCATATTTAAACGCCATTTTAAATATTCTGTGAAAATTGGGTTTGAAAGTTTGAGAGTTTTGACAAACAAGATGCACAATATTTGAGTAGATTGCCAATTTACTCGTGTCAACTAGAGATGTGCGGTTTTGAAATTACAGATTAGTTTTGGATTTTTGGGGCGGGGTGGTGTATATTCATGCACCATGGACATTAACCTGCCCTCAATTTGACCACTTTTCAGAAAATGACCCATAGCTTCATTATATTTATAGGGAGGCTACATAAGACATTCAACAGAAATCACGCTTATGAGAAAGAGCTAAGGAAGGAAGAGTTTCGACTTGCAGCAAAACGGAATGCAAAGTTTGGGAATGTTCTCGACAGTAGTACAGAATCACTGGACTTACTCTCGGATGCAGTTGACGCCGATCTTCAGACTGATGATGAGGGCATCAACATAGAGAAGAATGGGTCAATGCAATTGGTTAAACGGAGGAGTGGAGTTAAGAATAAAGACGGCATCAAACGACTGAAGCTTACGGATCGCTCTCCGAACTGTGCGCGGGTTGTTCAAGTCTTACCAGATGAGAATAAGTGTCATGCCATTATTAGTGAAGATAGTTTGGTGAGTTCCAAAGGTTTCATAATTAATTGTTAAATCCAGGAACATTACAGCTGGGGGTGGGAACGAGTCAAATCAAGGGACATTACAACAGAGGGTGGGAGTGTTAAGGTATACTCCCACACAAAACTTCAATATTTTATAATTTTCATGTGTATATTTTTTTGCATCTGTCCATCATGGCATCCGTAAAACCGTCCAATGCCTGTTCAGGACATAACTTGAACAGTAGGACTCGGATCTCAATGAAATTTGGTGTGGATTTTCACTACAATACTTTGAATTGAGTGTTCAATTGTTTTGTTTGTGTTGTCCGTTCTAGAGTTATTGATCTTTGTTTATCTGGAAATGTTGGTCCATCCCTATGTAGTGCTCCGATCTCAATGAAATTTGTATTGATGTTCACTACTATCAGTATCAGGACATTCAATGAAGTGTTCAACTCGTTTTGTTTGAGTTTTCCGTTCTAGTGTTATTCATTCATCTTTATATATCTGGAAAAGTTGGTCCGTCTATCCGTCCAATGTCTTTTCAAGTCATAACTTGGAACAGTAGTAGTGCTTGGATCAGTGAATCTCAATTAAATTTGGTATTGATGTGCACGACTATGGGGACATTCAATAGAGTGTTCAATCATTTTGTTGGGTTTTCCATTCTAGAGCTATTCTCAGTCATAGGTTATAGGTATGCCCACACTAGGCGGTATACCACATGGGGGTATGAACCGGACGATAGTCCATCTCTTGTATTTCTGAATGTTTTGGTTTAAATTTAAGTTATGGGCTGATTTACCAATATTATATACATTAATGCTCTAATTAATCGACCCCTTAACCACAACAGAATTATGGGTAACTTTTCAGGATATAGTCGGAAATATGGCTTGTTGCCATTCATCGGAAAGCTCTCGATGAGAGCTTTCCGATGATTCATGGCAACAAGCCATATTTCCGACTAAATCCTGAAAATATGAGAGCTTTCTAATGAATGGCAACAAGCCATATTTCCGACTAAATCCTGAAAAGTTACCCATAATTCTGCTGTGGTTAAGGAGTCGATTAATTAGAGCATTACTGTATTTGTAGTTTGTTGCGTGGACTGAGATCTTCCCCAGCAGCTATAGGGGTCCCATTCCCCCAAACCTTAGCGTAAACCAAGCTTGAATTTGGTCTGTCTGACATTGCAGAATGAGGTCCAGAGGGTGAATTTTGTGACTCTATCCCGCACAGTCGGCTAGCATCACCAATTCATCCTCTGGGGACCTCGTTCTGCTTAGGCCTCAACTGCTATGTGAGACCTAGGATCAGATTGAAGTTCCCAATTGAAGTTGGTGATGTTCACCAATTAGTCTTCTCGATTATCCATTTTATCTTCTACAAATTAGGGGATATAGAAACTCAACAGAAGGGAAAAAATAACTAAAAACAAGATGAGGCCTATGCAGAATGAGGTCCCAGAGGGTGAATTTGGTGATGCTATCCCCAAATGTCAGACAAACTAAATTCAGTTTTCGCGGAAACTTTAATTTTCAGTCAGTTTCTTGATCTAGTTATGTCATCTTGTTTTTGTTTTATTCCAGTCAAATGATGCTAAATCCTCAATGAAGCGGACGAGCAGTTGTGATGGAGATTTTTATTTCAGCAGTATTCATAACCTCTCCAGCCCTACTACAGCTGAAGTTAAATCGATACCCTTCAATAAAGGCTTTGGAGAAACAATGCTACATAGAGCAGCCAGGCTGGGATACGAGGTGAGATCATTTATCTTTGGTTATTCATTAACTGACTGGATTCTTCCATTCAGTTATAGAAGTGCCCATTGGAATTGTCTATTATTCATTTGAAGGGATGTCCAGGAAATATAACCTGACAACAGACAGACAAACAGATAATAATACAAATGCAGAAGGATTGCTATTATTTGGTGTGAAATGTTCAGATAATAAGTTGTTGAACTTATTAGCTGAACAATTCTCAATGGAACTACTCATCAGTGAGTATTTAGTAAAAGGTTAAGCAGTGGTGAAATGACTTGTGTTTTTATATTGCGTTGGTGTTTTACAATCTGTTGTCTGCATTATACCATTCACATGAGTGTTTTGCAATATTATGCAGAGCTTTCGATTATAACTGATACGTTCAATCTTGGAATAGATGTTTCTGTTAAGACAAATTATATGTCTCTACATTATAAGCATGCAGTCCATTTTATACACAAAATAAAGATCACAAGTGTCCTCTCTCGTGTGTGGTGTTTATTTTGTGGATCAAACGGATGCCAAGCTTATAACATATTTATAACACCCAATCAACCCGAGAAATTTTACAATCAGTGATGAGTTTCGGTTACCAATTAAGTTTACTGTTGCGGTGACTAACACAGTGCTTTTCAGATTGCAACTGGCAAACAATGCCGAGGATTGCACTGAGGGAGTTTCAAGTCATTGTACAGTCACTGTCCGGTTTCTGCTTGGAAACTTGCGTGAATCCACTTAAATGAAGCTAACAATGAATACAAATGGCGATCTGCCTGCTGATCGAATTGAAGTTTCCATTAATATTGGATTAAAAAATAATATGAATTCTTGTGAGGAGCCGTTTTCTATTGTGCATTATTCCTAGTTATTGGATTTATTTATTCCATGCATGCCTTTGAAGGCGGATTTATAATACCATAAGCAGATCTCGACCAACGTAATTGTTATCCAAATGTTCAGGAAAGTAGCTGCCGAATTTCCCTGAAAGAGCAAATGGCCATGCAACTCGTCTGAATATCATGACATCCCCCCACCCAATTCTGAAGTTCTAACATGGCGTATGCGGCACTACAAACTGTTCTGATTTGATCATTAATGTTTAACTCTTTTGACATGATGTGTCGCACCGTGCCTTCCAAGTCGCTATGTCCATGTATTTGTTTGTTAGAAGAAATCATGATATCACAGCCCATATAGTAATGCTCACCTTGGCGGACCAATCATTTGTTTGAATAATCGGGAGTGCATAATTGGTCAATGAAGGCATGCACCACGAATATAAGCAAAGGCCTATTGTAATCATGACAGGTCGTATTACAGAGCAGGCGACGACTTAAAGATCTTTACATTAAATAAAGGTCACCTGACCTCATTGGATAACTTCCATTGGTCGAGGGCTGAGTGACGTGTTGACAGTACCAACCAAGGCAAAGCTGTCAAATCTCAACATCTATAAATCCTTATTCTCACAAATAGTGCAAGTCAAATAACTGAAATAAGTTTCACAAAGCCGGTAAACCAGCGTCACCAAATTCACCCTCTGGAAACCTCATTCTACTTAGGCCTGAACTGCTATAGGAGACCTAGGATAAGATTTATGTTCCGCAGTTTAAGTTGGTGATGTGTACCCACCCCATTAGTCTCGTACCTCAATTATGCATTATATCTTCTGCAAAATAGTGGTTATAGAAACTGAACAGAAGAGCAAAAGTAACTAGAAACAGTGATACTATAGATACTTCCCAGAAGATGAGGCCTAAGCAGAATGAGGTCCCCAGAGGGTGAATTTGGTGATACTAACCCTCTGTGGGATAGCATCACTAAATTCACCCTCTGGGGACCTCAATCTGCAGATGTCAGACACACAGTATTCAGGCCACAGAGAAGGCCAAAAACGCTCACTAAATGCTCTGCCGATATCTAATTTACCCCTCCTTTAGATTATATTTAGTCTGTTCAATGCCATATGAGATTCAGCTAAAAACTCCAGGAAAGGTAGGAGAAAAAAGTTTTGAACTGTTGTATAGAATGTGGACTTATTCCAAAAGGAACCAACTCATACACATACTACGGTCCAGAATTTGTTTTGACTACCCACGTTTGTACTGTTAAAACATTTCTTTGTTATCAAATGTAATGGGTCCGTGACTACCCGCCCCCGAGACAACCCGCCCCCGTTCACTCTGAGACAACGTTTGAGCACTTCTTCAGAAAGCTGACTGTTGTTAACCTCGGTGGATCGGACATGTGTTGTAATAACACACTGTGATAATGAACCATTTGCATCAAACGTTTGTTTTGAAAGCACCCCTTTTAATTAGTCTTCACTTACCTTAAGTGCCGTTCAGTTGTCAAAACATCGTGTCATTCTTTATCTCAGTCCACGCATTGACATAATTAATTTAATGAATAAACACATGTTTTGTTGATCAAAATCTTTAATAATATATCATCAAAGAACATAAAAGAACATAATCACTATTAACAATTTCGGGACAACCCACCCTCATTTATCGGGACAACCCGCCCCCAAAATAGCATAGGGGCGGGTTGTCTCGGGGGCGGGTAGTCCCGTTCCCAATGTAATTACATTGATCTCTCACTATTGGTGTATTGCTGTTTATTTTGCATACTAATGGAAGGGGAATAATCCAAAACGGAAATGAAAATCAATAGTTAATTCTTGGTTGGAAACAACAGAGGATTCAGCAGAACCAAATAGTTATTGTCTTTGTGTCTTCTGAGACAATTTTACATGAATAAATTGAATTAGGGCGGGAGGCTACTTATTTTAATTTTAAAAATAATTCTAGAAAGTAATGGATGTTTGATGTTTAGATCATTTTAAGGAATGAAAACCTGATTTATCCTTAAACACTGCGGTAGGGTGATCAAATAGAAATGGAGAATAATCTTCAAAGTAGTTATTTTATACAAATATTATATCCAAATTGGCAACACACATATATTAATTAATTGCAGTGATTCTCGAAGGTGAAATTATTTTCGTTAGTTTATTGCAGATAGTTGCGTCCCGAATCGAGAAGTAAATATTTACAATTGAGGGTAGTTAAGATAATGATTTCTATGGAGTGGTACGGTCAGTTTGCTTGAAATTTTCATCGATGTTACTAAAATGCTACATTCCTCCAGTTGACATAGCGCCTAAATGCTAACTAATCAGTTTCACATACCCGAACAAGTCCATTTTAAATAGACTGAAACATTTGACACAATCTAGGAATTTTTTTACTAAGTATGTTGTTTTCTTGCATTCCTGCTTATCTCCGAGTATCATATTAGGCATAATTTTGTCCACTTTTCCTCTTCATAAATGGAACTTAATTGGTAAATAACAAAACAAATTACTTTTGTATTACAGGATCAAGTGATTCACTGTCTCAGATCTGGCAGCTATGATGTGTGTGCAAAAGATAATGCAGGCTTCACCCCTCTACATGAGGCCTGTGCTCGGGGGAACCTGGATATTGCAAGGTGTTTGCTTGAACATGGAGCTAACCCAAACTCCGTCTCTCAAGAGGGGATAAGGTTGGTACTTTGGCCATTTAAATCCTCAGGGCTATTTGCGCTCCATAATAGACCTAATATTAAATATTCACTTTTCCCGGCATCGGAATAGGTCCATAAATAGCTGTGTTCCAGAAAGACGCATTGAAGTCATAATATGAACTATACAACTTCGAACAAACTGTTGCATAAACCGTAAAATTTGCATGCAGGTGCAATTTTACATTTAGGCGACACCAATTTTTAACTCTGGTTTACGAACACCGCCGACAACTTTTTTTCCATTCATTTTGTTTTACTAGTGTACTAGTATTAAGCTTGGGGAATAATAGTTCAACGTTACTCAGCTAAAAGGTAGGGTTTTAAAATTATATTCACATATGCCTGGCTAGACAATTTGTGGCTTGGAACAGTATATCACTAATTTTCTATTAATACATGTCTCTATTTTTATTTATTTTATGACAAGAAATGTCTGTTTATTTTATATTAATACAGCGGTCAGATGATCGTAGCCCGTTTATATATAACCATGGGTATATGCCAGAAATACACAAAGAAAACACACTCCATAGTTTGGATCGATAAGCCGTGCCCTGTGTATTTGGATATTGCTTTTTTTGACATCAGTCTTCCATATCATTTTTACAACACAATTATCGTCTTACTTGCAGCACGATGTTACCGTGTGATCGCCACTGAAGCATTTTCATTTAGAGTATGTTCAATATATTGCCGCCGGTGCAGTACGTGTATTCTCGGATAGAAAACAAATAGGCATATGCCGAAAGCAGAAACTAAGTCACGAGGGGCACCCCTGGTTGAGTCTGGGATATATGGCACGCGAGACTTGGCTAGAGAGTTTCCGTTTGGGGGGGGGCTCCGCCTTGGAATTTCCAACTGCACCCCACCCCATTGAACCACACCAAACTCACAAGTTTGCATAATTCAATTTGGACCCGCCCCGCCCCCCCCCCCCCCCCCCCCCCCGGGCTTTGATTTTCACCGAATATTCCCTCACAGACTACTAGATGGTAGCCTATTCTAAATGGACCAGTAGTCTTGTGGCCATTAGCCATGCAGGGGGGGGGGGGGGGGTGAAAAGGATGGTTGAGATTTAAAAATCCAAACATCTATTGGTATAACGCCAGAAAAATTTACACCCGATTTATTTTTTCTTAAATTAATTAGCAAGTAATTACTGGCACAGGAAACACGGATCGGATGATGGTGGACGGCCCGATGCGAACACATTTTGAAAATCTTAACATGAAAATTTGACAATCCTAGCATCTAGACTGGCCTCATGCTTTCCAGTTCGGGGAAAATTTCAACCTGACACTCACCCTTATCGGTTTGAAAAATGCCAACTGATGGCCATTTCAATCCAGAATTTTGCAAATGAAAGGGAAATATGCAAATGTATAGAAACCATTTTGGATGTTCACCTGATAAGTTCAAAATCCTGAGCCTGTTTATTGAACTTCATTGTTGAACAGCCCTAAGATATAACAATAAGATAAATATTATTTAATGTCTGATGTAAAAACATATTATAAAATACAATATCTAATGAGCTTTTGACATACAAATGAATCAATTGGAATCATGTAACTAATTGAATTACCGGTACCGGTTGGGTTTTCGTGCATGGCGTCATTTATGTCATACAATTTATCGGGATCGCTCCAGAGCATTAGGATAAAATTATCACCCCGGATGAAGTTAAATAATCAATATTAAAGACATATTATGGACTTGTTCGGGTGTGTGAAATGCCAACTGTGGGAATGTAGCATTCTACTAACTTCGCCAAAAATCTCAAAGAAATCCACCATACCACTACATAGAAATCATCATCTGACCTACGCTTAATTGTAAATGTTTACATCTCGATTCGGGACGCAACAATTCGGTGATTACCTAACGTAAATGATTTCACCATCGAGAGTCAGTGCATTTAATTAATATATAAGAATGACTGTGTGTGCTGTAAATTTGGATTAATATTCATAAAAATAACTGCTTTGAGCAAGAGTATTCTCCATTTCTATTTGATCACCCGACTGGTGTGTTTCACATCACTTTAATATAGCAATATGTGTGTAATAAATTGTTTTATTAAAAAAATAATAGATTATAATCGACTGAGGATGTAACGTCCACAAAGTGACCTAATGTTCTGGTTCTCTGGTGGATGGGGGGCCCGAGTCGACTATCATCTACACATTTAAAGTATTTACCATGGATTTCTAATGCGGAAAATGTTGACTTCGTAGCTTTTGCAGAATTATCTACTCTGGAAACGCGCTAACCTATGAGATAACCGGTGGTGCCTTTCCGTGCGCATTTTCGGGGGACTATAGAAACGGGCTCCGTCCGTCCATCCATTCGTCCGTCCGTCACACTTTTGAGTACCTTCATGGTGTAATCATCTCCTCCTACAGATTTCAACCCAGAGATCTGAAACTTCAGAATATTGTTGCCCATGTATTGAAGATGTGCAACATGTATATAGATGATGGAAAAATTTGATTTTGACGGAGTTATTAACCCTTTTCGACTTAGAAAATTTCAACATTTGTTATAATTTTCAGAATGAGGGTACCTTCATGGTATAATCAACTCCTCCTACAGTTTTCATCCTAGAGATTTGAAACTTCAGAATATTGTTACCCACATATTGGAGATGTGCAACATGTATATAGATGATGGAAAAATTATTTTTTTACCGAGTTATTAACCCTTTTCGACTTAGAAAATTTCAACATTTGTTATAATTTTCTGTATCAGGGTATCTTCATGGTGTAATCAACTCCTCCTACAGTTTTGATCGTAGATATTTGAAACTTCAGAGTATTATACCCACATATTGGAGTTATTAACCCTTTTCAACATTTTTTTAAATTTCTTTAACAAAGCAGCATCGACTTGCCACGTTTTTTTTTGTCGGGGGACACTGTGGTCGGCTGACCTTTTATTTAATTGTAAATATGTTTATTCCTTGTAGTGCAATCTCATTGTTAATCTATGTATTGTTTAATTAAGTATAAAGGAATATACAAATCTTCCATAACTGTGCATCATTGAACATATCAATGCAAAACCTAATACCTAAAAGACAACACTTTCCACTTTTCTAATTGATGTTTACTAAGTTGAAATCTACAAACATTGATAAGACTACACTTATATGTGTTATCAATATGGTTATCAATGCAGGCCTGAGAATATTGTATAATGAAGTCCCCGGAGGTTAATTTAGTGAAGTTACCCTGCACAGCAGGCTAGCATCATCACATTCATCATCTGGGGACCTCATTTGTGCATGGCCTCATCTGCTATGGGAGACCGTGGCTCAGATTTTGGCATTGAAATCTAACGACCTCGTAAAATGTGACCGAAGTCACTTGAACACTTATGACTTCCCAGCAGTCATATTTATATGGGGACGGGATTCATTGTGAGTTAACCCTTTGATGCGGGAGCTGCTCTGGCGCAACGTTAAAGACCCTGTGCCAATGCATTCTCTTATATATGCGTGTCAAACCATAGGCCATAGGTCGCCTCGCATATATAAGAGAATGCATTGGCCTAACAGTTTTTTTTTATCAATTTTTCTTACATTCTTTAATAATTTTTATAATTTTTTATAATTTTTTCTTACATTCTTAACAATTTTTATCATTTTTTTTGTAATTTTATCTTACATTCCATAACAATTTTTATCATTTTGTCTTATATTCTTTAACGAGCTATCCGATGCTGTAACCAAAGTATTTTTTGTCTGATTGTTTTCATATCTGATATGTAGGTTTATGATGACACACCCCTCACCTGTATAGTTTTTGGTATCAATTAGTTGATAAGTTTAGAAAATAATTAACCCTTCACACATATGCTATCCAATCCAAAAATTGAACATATTTCTTCTGATCTGCCTCATATTTCTTACCTAAGTCTTTCTTAGCACGTTCTTCATCTGTATGGATTTTGGTATTGTTTAGTTAACCCTTTCCACTCTTGTTTTTAAATAGAATTCATCCAAGCCAGGATGACTCAACATTTTTCATCTGATTGACACCAATTTTGATATATGAATTTGTGACCCCTAAATACAGATCAAGTGCGAATATGGGTTTGATCCAGTATATTTTAACAGAGTTATGGCCCTTTATAATTCATACCTCTTTTCCATGCGCTATTAAATATGAATAGAACAAGACACGACACACACCTGTGTTATTGGAAGGAGATAATTTATTGCTTTGGACACAGTGACATGATAGCACCACTGGTGGCTGCAGAATTATAAACAACTGTCAAACTGTGATTGATTACAGACTCTTTATTCCAATTCTGTTGAATCCATGCAGTGCATGGCATTATTGTTTACAGAGATACTGTTGTAATAACTTAGAAAATAATTAATACACCAATTCCTTAGTTCCATCATATGATGTCATTGAAAATGATTAACCCTCTGCACACATGATATGGTCTTCTGATGTCTTTTATTTGATCATTTTCCTATTCTATGTCCATGTTGATGGTGATCCACTTTTAACTTGCATGGATTTGGGATTAAAATTAACCCATTCGATAGACTCATATTATCTGATAGACATATATTAAGTTATCACTTTAACTTTGAGCCAGGTTCATCATTAGAGGATATGTCTTATTTTGAAATTCCCTCAATTGCATTTGGGCTACAGGATAATATTAACAGTGCTGGGATTCTTGAGACTGACTTATTGTATGGGTTTCTAAATTCCATTCTTTTTGTTGACTACTCTGTGTTTATCAGTTCATTAGTTTGGGTAAGATTAATTCCTTACTATCCGATTTGATAACTCAAATATTTCCATTAATTATGTTTATAGTTCTGGCACAGTTTATGATAACACACCTCTTACCTGCATAGTGAGGGTCATTTGGTTTATTTGCTTAAATATATTGACACAATGTGATAGCTAAATATTTTTTGCATGATCACTCTATAAATAATCACATCTGTGATAATCATGACACATTCTTCACATGTATATATTTTGGTATCGATCGAATCGTTTTGAAAATATTAACCTTAACTTCAATTATATTTAAACTGTTTACAAACATATCTTTCCAATGATCAAATTAGAAGAAAATTAACATTTATATCCAATCATTAGCAATCATATTTTATATCCTGGTCTATACATCCCTTCTATAGTTGATCAGTTATTGATTGTTTTTTTAGTGGTGAAATATTAATAGGTTGCTATGAATTTTTAATATGCAGCTGACACAAAATATAATGAACAAAAAATAGCAATGATGCTAAAAAGAAACACACAATGTTATGTCTCATGTTCCAATGTAATAAGTAGATTAATTGAGTTGCTATGATGTTTGTCTACCTAATTTCGTAACTATTTGATATTTAACAGCTATGGTGCTTCTCTCCGACTATGGAGCTTCTCTCCGACTATGGATTGAGCTTAATTAGCTTTATAACTCTATAAGACATATATGTATCTGTGTTGGAGTCACTAATAGGTTGAAATCAAAGCCGTGTCTGTGTTAACATTGTGTTAATGTGAGCAAGGTGCCCGATAAGTGTGATTTCACTTGTGAATTAATAGTAAGGTGTGAATTGTTTAAAGATTTGCACTCATGAAAAGGATGGGGTAAGGATATATGAAAATAGCTCATCGCTGTCGCCAAGGTATGGGTTAAACATCTGCCGATCGTGTTCGGCCTCTCGTTGGTTGAGTTAGTGGAAAAATCAATGAACTGTTACTTCGATATGAGACATCTTTCCGCCATTTTCAAGCTAATTTTTGGTGTAGGTTACTGGTTCTGCAGTGTGCTCTTGAAAAGAACTAGAGGATTTTTGCACCAAGCATTGAGGAGAGTTCATTGAATAACTGTTGTATTCAACATTCCAGGATGATACACGACTGTATTGCATCGAGATTGTGAAAGCATATACAATGTTTATTACTTTTTAACCTGGCCTTCGTTGGGTGATATTGCTAATAATTGATATATTCAACATTTTACTTTCCAGGCCGTTACACGACTCTGTGTTTAAGGATTGTATCGAGATTGTGCGATTGTTATTGAGCTACGGCGCAGATCTCACTCTGTCAACTTACTCAGGAAAAACTGCCTTCATTTTGTGCAAGTCTAAGCGAATGGAGACTTTACTAAAAGGTGAGTTAGTGATATTATAATTATCGGCTCTCATTACCTGAGGTGCTACCAGAAAGGGGAATTTCAGCGACCACAATATTAACATAGCCTATAGCTAATCTGATTTCAGGATCTGGCTGTTGTGGGGTGAATATAGGGGGCAAAATATGATTTAGTTGTGACTTCAAGTTCACATATTTTTACGTAGCCACATTTCTATCTGTTCAGACTGGTTACATGTGTGCTGCACTGTAAAAAGGAAACTATATGAGATGATGATATTTCACCACAGAAGAGCATATTTAATGCACATAAAACAGGTTTTCTGATCACATTAATTTGGCAGCATAAGCGTTTTGCCAGATCGTCATTTCATTTTGAATGTTTATTCTGAAGAAGAATTGCATACAGCGATATGATATGGTCATAGCTTGTGAAAAAGATTTAAATCAAAACATTCCATCCTTCACAATTACCATAAATGACAGTTGGACCATTTGGTAGGTGAGTATGTCATTTATGATGTCATATCCATGGGTAAATATATCTTTGCAACTAAACTGAGTAATATTGTAATATTGGCCTTTGGTAACAAATAAATCATACAAACAACATTATTAAAAGCACAAATCAACGTAAATAATAAAAATAATAGTCATCAGTAGGATATCCATGAAAAGTTTTGTTTACAAGACGATTTTTATGTGCACATCAGAGCTGTTAAGTTTCACAGATTGTCCGTGAGACTCCCGGATTGCCACTGCAATTCCACAAATACGGATAACCCCCAATTTCTCCCATGTTCAGCAAAACCCCACATTCAAAATATCCTTAAATATCCTTATTTCCGTTACTGTAAATACCCACACATTAACATTCACAGAATGTACCGTCAGTAACTTTTGATGTTCCCTCTGATTGAAGACTGATCAGTGGTGCATGAACTGTGACTGATATTAATTGATTTTCACACTCAGGTGAAGTCACAGGAATAAAGGGTGTTGTTATAGTATTCAATATGTATAATTGATGAGCATTTCTAAGTAATGGCTACTTTATGATTTAAGTTCACTGATTAGTGATAACAGCCTATATTAATTCAATTGATAGAGTTTCTGTCATATCTGTTTTGTATTCATCTCAAAATGTCTGAAGCACCATCTAAAAAATGTGCCCATTTATATGAGTATAAGTTCAAACATTTCTGTGCCTGATAAACTTGAAGTACATAATTAAAATAAAAATCGTTTTATTTTGAAACCCAACATGTCAAATAAATAAGCCGCAAAAATCTTCCTGACATTTTCAAAATAGATTTAATAACATGACTTAGGATTATGTTGGTGACACTTGGTCAATGCAGGGCAAATATAATACAATAGAAGGGAGAAAACTCTATATATTTTTAACAGGAATTAGAACAAGAAGTTAGCATGCCGGCGATTTCACTGTGTATTATTTTATATAAACATGCATGTATCTCCCACTCACAGCAGCTCTATAACAATTACCAACAGGACATTCATTACCATTTATTTAAGTGTATATATTTATAAAATAAACACAAATAGAAACTCATAAAAACTATGTAATCGTTATCATAAAAATGATTTTTCGAACATGTACATATTTGGGCATACAACCTGCGAAAATCTCCCGGATTGCCATTTTCAAAATTTAACATAATATTGCCCTAAAACTACCTTAAACAACATGATTTACCCATAAAAGTGTTAATGCATAGCTTGCAGAATCAATATCCCACATGAATGTAGACTCAAAGCTCCAAATTTATATTTAGCTTCAATTAATATATACCTTGAAAATTTATTTACATAAGTTTTACATTTAAACCACCAAATTAATCATCTTGTATCATCAACATTTTTTATTAAACTATTCTTTCTATCAGTTGTCATTTTTCCATATCTATAGTTATGATTACTATGTTGTTAATAGTGATGAGCCAATTGTCAAATAGAGCCGTGCGCCGATTGCCGATTATTTGAGATCACAATCGGCCGATTCAGGTGCCGATTCCGATTATTTCAATAATGTATAGCAGAATATGTTATATGTGTTATATAATACTTAGAATTAGAAGCTATCAACAAACGTAGTAATATGCCAGTACACTGTATACATAAGTATATGTGTGGGTAAGTAGATAGGTGGGTATGGGCAGACTAGTTATCGAATACAGGCAACATACCCATGTATTCTAGGCTATTCCACAACAATTTTTTTGAAAGTTTGATGTAGCCACGTGCATGACGACATGTCCATGGTCCGTTTTTTGATAACAATTCATCAAACGGCATTTTTCTTTGATCCCAATTCAAAGACATCACGTCAAAGGAAATGAGCCGACTGAACTAGTTGCAAGTTACACCATGTTCATGTCAATTTCACAGACACAATTCGATTTCGGCGTGGTCATCATAATAATCATTTGTGGTGACATATACGTGACGTCACTCGAGGCTGACTGGATGGAATGACATTGTCTTCAACTATTTAAAGTCACGTGACATGCACTTTCGGTTTCTATAGTAGTGTTTATACCTGTTATGCTGTATGTACTATATAGATAGCTTTGTTGTACTGGGTATGCATACATTTTGATTTTTGATAGTTTGACATACATAAATCAAAATGTCTACATGTTGACGAACAATAAAGTTACCTATGGGCGTACATGAGTCCCATGACATGTACGTTGTGTACATCACAATGCTAAAGAAATCAATCGACTGAAACGACTGTTCCGGTATGCCAATAATTAATGAATTATTATGCGCAATCACGGCGTCATGCTCGCTGCCTCACTCTTAACTCAAAGTGTCACGTGCTTCCCGGCGACCCCCACTAATATATTGTTCACACATGGACCCAGGTACGGCCGGGGTATTGCAGAGGGCATGTATATCAAGTTTGTGTTTGGTATCACTTTCCCCATGTTTACTGGTCATTTATTCAACAAAACATCGTCATAAGCATGTTATCATAACGACCTACTATATTTTACCTAAGCAAGAGCCTGATTGTGTTACAGAAGACAGCACAATGCTACTGGCTAATCACACACAAATGGCATAAACGCTCTTTATTAGTTCCATATCAGGTATTCACCAACAAATAACGCTCTTTATGTTTACCATCATAATATAAACAAACACCAGAAAAGTAACTTTTTATGCTTTTGTTTACATAACAATGGTCAAAAGAAAATGAAGGTTGAAGTTTTCAGACAACATTTCTCCTGATGTTGACAAACCATGAAGTATTGTTGTATTTATCCCAATGAAAACTGACATTAGCTGTCCATTGAACCACATATATTTTCTGTTTACTCCCTCGTTTTCTTTTAAAAAGCAATAACTTGTTTGGAAATACGACCTTTTGCATACGCCAACGACATTTGGTTTCCGTGCTATAAGGAAGTTGTGCTAATAAATACAGATTAAGCTGAATATGGTGGCAATCACATGTGTCTATGAACTAAAAAGTGCCTATTCTACATTATGAATATTCACTCATGTGCATCATCATAGAGAAATTTGTGGAACAATCACACAATTTAAATTACCAAATGATCCTGTGACTAACATGGAGATACGACCATATAGCACACATTTGAGAATTTACAAACACAAAACAGAAGTCACGTGGACAACCTGAAGCATCCGATTGGCTGCTGTTGGACATACAACCTTAAAGCACAAATAATTGTGAAGATCGCTGGAGATACGACATTTGTGTCACTGGTTTGTGAGAATATTTGTCATCCAATGCAAAAACAGTTTGGCCCATCGGATTGGATTTTTTCTCACTGTTCGAATGATATCAAATACTCATTTCCCGCCAGAATTGAGTTACGACATTATAGCACTGATGCGACGACTTGTGTAAATTCAATGTTGTGTCACCGCCATCATGAGATAATTATTGTATTTGGAGATATCTTCTTAGTATTGAAGTGATGCTCATGAATATTGTATCCATTTTTCAGGCTACGTGGGTGATATGAATGGACTAAGCCAGACTGAACTGGATACACCATGGGATCTTATGGGCTGCTTATTATTTGGTAAGAGCTTTATCTAGTACAAGTCACAAATATTATCAACCCCAGGGCGTTTATAACCCTTCCATGACTGGAGCTTCCTGAAATTTTGCGAATGCCAATGCATTCTCTTATATATGAGAGTCTACCATAGGGCACCTCGCATACATATATATGAGAATGCATTGACCTAACAATATTTACCTTGACCTTGTAAGCCAGTGCATCCTCTTATATATGCAAAACTCGCATAATTATATAAGAGAATTTACTGGCACAGGATCTTTAATGCTGCACCAGCACAGCTCCCGTCATGAAAGGGTTAAAGGGATGGAAATGTGAGTCTATATGTCTGAACTAATTTTGATAAGAATTTGAAAACCTTTGTAGTCTTTACATGTGATTTAGCTGTGGGTCGCTAATTACATGTATATATGTTTATAGTATTATTAAAGGCACGGGAGGTGTTTGTTGCAAAAATATTCATATTTGTTCAAATCGCCATCAAGAGAAGGAATATTAAAATATATATAGTTTTGTTCATATGCCAAACATAATCAGCGCGTAAATAGTATATTGTCGCCAAGACGTAAGATGGTGTACGTAAACAAGAGCCTGCTCGTGTTGCATAAGTTTTGCTTCTGTTTACATAACACAGTGCAATTCTATTGGTTAATCACACACAAATGATATAAATGCTCTTTATTATTTCCATATCAGGAAAACAGTAACAAATAACGCTCTTTATGTTTACCATATCCGGATCTAAACAAAAGCCAGGTAACGTAACATTTTTTGCCTTTGTTTACATAACAAGGGAAAAACATTTGACAATAACATACTGTTTATGCCATATTTCTGATTGGAATAAGAACAAAGTATGTCTGTATTTTACTATTCTTTCTGTTTATGGCGGTTTTTGATGGAGCTGAATATTTTAACAGCATACCCACCGCCAACGCCGCCCGTATCTTTAAAAGATTGAATATCTGTATTTATCAAGAACTAGCAGGGTTACCCGGCGTTGTCCAGGTTAATTTATGCTGCGGATATTTGTTGGGAATAGAGAATGTTCTTGCTTAAAGTGTTATACGTTTTCTCATAAATTGTATATTCAAATAGCATCACAAAACATGATTATTACAGTCATGGAATATAAGTAGTGGCTCACCTTGTCAATTGTCATTCTGTTTGTCGCGATTAATCCGTTCCACCAATAATGAAGTATTTATTTATTTACAACTGCGTATACATTAGACGTTATAATATGATACATGAACATCATAAACACATTAGTTCGATAAAAGATGATAATTGGGTTTTACATATTGAGATGTATCAATCAATCTAGTGGGTTGGACTAAGATCTTGAGGACACCTGGCTATCATATCTCCATGAAGATACAGATGTTTGAAAGAAATTTCCAGGTGCTCCTCTGTTCATGGTGCTATATATTGGCTAAATATTCTTAGTTTAAACGAAATGTTGCTGCGCACATATATCAGCTACATGTGCCAGGCACAGAGCGAGATTTTGAGCTGTTTATGTCAGTCGATGAGTCTGTTCTAAAACCCTTGTCAGATGTCAGTATTGGTAGGATCCTGAAAAGTCTTGTGCTACTAACTGCATTTTCTTGTATATCAGAAGAAAATATATTTGACTGCACACTGTGGCCACTATTTTTGAACAGGCCTTCCATATATCTTGACAAATTGTAACTTTTTGTGGAAACTGTATTGAATGGAACAGACTAAATTTTGTTATTATATATATGCAATCCTCTGACGGTTCGAGGCCTCTCAGTTTGCACGAATATATGTATCTCTTCAATAGAATGATAAATATACGTTTAATGCTTCTTCTAGTTATCTCTTTTTGCTAGCTCATTGTGTGAATGCCTTGATTGCCATTCCCATATAAATATGACTGTTAAGAAGATATAATTACTCAAGTGACTTATGTGGGTCACCATAAGTCGGGATTGTGAAATGTGAACGCCCAACTACTTAAAATGATATGGAGATGGCCTGGTGACTGTATATAACTTATATGTGGATGTCGGCGAATAGCAATCTTATCAATGATAGTGCATAGCCGCTCGCCATCCGTGACGCAAACGACACCAAATGTGATTTAATTCATGGTATATCATTAGAGAAAAACGTGTATGAATTTGGTGGAATTTGGTTTATTAAATCAATTGATGCAACGCTGACTCGAATAACGCCATATTGCGAAGGTGATTATGTATTCGTTTGGTGGAAATCAGCGACAAAACTATTTCACCATATTTTTTTAATTTCCCCTCCCACCAACAGCGTCATTTTAGAAAATTTTAACCCGCACCATTTATCTTCCTTGTAAAAAGTTACCCCTCTTAGAACGCCTTGGTGCCATCTCGATTGTACAGCGTGAAGTTATATATAGAACGCACACAGACAGACAAAAAGACAGACAGACAGCACGATTTTATTTCTTGTATCATTTGAGAAGAACGTGTCTGAATTTGATGGTAATTGGTACTAAAAATATTTTGTATCAGTTTTGGTGACCCTCCCGTCCCTATTTCGGACTCAAGCTGCACACACTAAGACTCATTAGAGATTAGAGATGCATGTATATGAAATTGGTGAAAATTGGCGAGTATACAAATTGTATCAAATTTAAGGTCCCCATATCTCTCACCCATAGGGCACCAATTTGGTGTATCTAAACCACACGATAAGATGCCTCATATCATGGAGAAGAATATGTATCAATCTGGTGGAAATCGGCACTAAACATATAGATATAATTTTTTGTGTCCCTCTCAACTGTATACACCACTGACTCGAATGGCCCCACTTGTGACATCCTTAAACCACACGATTACACTCCTGATATCATGGAGATGATTGTTTATAAGTTTGGTGTTAATCGGCGACTAAACAATTTTTTTATCAAATTTGGTGCCAATCCCTCCCCTCTCCATCTCTCACCCAAACAGCACCACTATGGCGTCTTTAAATCACGATTAGATTCCACGTATCATGGATAAGAAAGTGTATCTATTTGGTGGAAATTGGCGCTAAAAAATTGTGCATCAATTTTGGTGCCCCTGTCCCTTTCAATGCAACCCTGACTCGAATGAGGCCACATTTGACAGATAAAAGCCACACCATTAGACTCCTCATACCATGGGGATGATTTTGTATAAGTGTGGTGGCAATCGGCGACTTATTATCAAATTTAGTGCCCACCCCCTCCCAATCTCTCATCCTAAAACAACAATTTGGCGTTGTTAAATCGCACAATTAGATTCCTTGTATCATGAAGAAGAATATATATCAATTTGGTGGAAATCGGCGCTAAATTTTTTTTTATCAATTTGGTGCCCCTCTCCCCTTCCGTTCATCCCTGACTCAAACGACGCCAATTTTGACATATTTAAACCACACCGTTGGATTCTTCATATCATGGGGATGATTATATGTAAGTTTCGTGGCAATCGGCGACAGAAAAAAAATCTGCCCCACCCCTTCCGGACACCACTGACGCGAACGGCGCGACTTTTGCCATATTTAAACCACGCCATTAGATTCCTCATATTATGGGGATGATTATATATAAGTTTGGTGGCAATCGGCGACAATTTTTTTTTCTGCCCCTCCCCCTTTTCTGCCCCTGACAACAACGGCGTCACTTTAGAAAATTCTAACCCCGACCATTATCTTTCTCGTAAAAAGCTACTCCTAGTAGACCCCTTTGGCATCATCTAGATGGTCCCATGTGAATGTCTATAGAACACAGACAGACAGACATTCGCAAATATAGATATAGATTTATAACAATTGTTATCTATATGCAGATGTTTTCCCATCGGCTGTTAATTATACTTGGCATATAGTCATATTACCTCTTATTTATAAAATACGTTGATTGCATATTTGAACAATCTTCCTCTTTGTAGATACAAGGAATTCATCTGGAGTTTTCACTGATTTCCCGAGTGACCCTGAAGAGGAAGGAATGGAGGACATGTTCACAGACAGTAAAGAGAAATTCACAGATCTATGAAGGATCTTATTTGGCCATTAAATATAAATTTGTGTCTTCTCAGGCAATTATTTTGGAACAATGTGTGATATTGGAGGGAGGCTTTTCTAGTTTGTTTAACCCTTTCTTTACTGAATGGTTTCACCCACCCAGTAGTAAAAGTATACAATGGAATGTTGCATTCTTCATCTGGAGGGATGTTCAGAAAATATATGCAGACAGCCGAACTAATAAACAAGTACAGAAGGATTTATAATCATGGGAGGAAAATGGTCTTATGGCCAATTGTTGAACTTATTATCTGAACATTTCCTAAGGGAACATCAGTGAGTATTTAATATGTCACATGAACAATCAAAGTCAAAGTATTTGTGTGATCTAATGTCTATATTTTAACATAATCTACAGTAATGCCCTAAATAAGACTCCTTAACTACAGCAGAATTATGGGTAATTTTTCAGGATTTAGTCGGAAATATGGCTTGTTGCCATTCATTGGAAAGCTCTCAGCGAATATTGCTGAAACCGCCAAAAATGACATATCTCGGGGAAATAACAAATTTAAAAAATCGATATTTGATCACTCAAATCAATTATTTTTACCCCCAAAGCCAAAGAAATAGTAATTTGGGAGCATTAATTGGAGTATGCATCTTTAAACCTTAAGTGGGACATAAATCAGGCACATTAAACTTGCTGTTTGACACTGGTGATGCGCACTCCAAATGTCGTTTGTATGGACCTTGAGAAAAATATTTTGCAGTAATATTTCAGTGTTTTCAAGTAAGGTCCTACTTGTCCTCCAAAATAAATATTTTGGTGGATTTTAGAAATAAGTGGTGTCCATCTGTGCATTGAGGTGTGCTTCCGTCTGTCCATCTGTGTTTTCATCTGTCCGAAACATTTGTTGTCCAGATGTTAACTTGAACAGTATTTGACAGAATTTGATGAAACTTGGTTTGTGGCCTTCATATGACAACCTCCCAATCAAATTTGAATTTGGATCCGGTCTGACCAATTCTGGCAGAGTTATGCCCCTTTTTTAGTTAGAATAATGATTATTTTGTTGTCTGGATAATAACTCAAGATATGTTTATCTGATAGCTTTCATATTTAATAGTATGTTGATTAATCACATGAAAATACAGGCCAAGTAGAAATTACGGTTTGGTCCAACCATTTCCGATGCCCCTTAGAATTTGTCGATTATTATTCTGGAATCTCATCAGATATGTTAACAACATAAACAGTTGGAAGCAAAGTTTATTTATCAAAGATTCTCCTCAGAATCAGATCAGTGAGTATTTAGTATAGAAAGGGTTAGGCATAATTATGTTAAATATTCATGGCATAATGACTATCAGTGCAATATTAGTGTGTATCCTATACCATATAACAGGAGCAATAACTCTAATGCTCCAAATGTAGCAGCTCCCAAGAATTTGTGGAATCTATCTCAGTAAGCTATTTTGGGAGGCCTGGAGCCTACAGTATTTCCCTAAATAATCGACTCCTGACCACAGCAGAACTATGGGTATTTTTTCAGGATTTAGTCGGAAATATGGCTTGTTGCCATTCATCGGAAAGCGCTCACAGAGAGCTTTCCAATGAATGGCAACAAGCCATATTTCCGACTAAATCCTGAAACATTACCCATAATTCTGCTATGGTTCAGGAGTCGATTATTTAGGGCATTACTTTAGCTGAGACTAACTCTATGTCAAATTCAGAGGCCTAATTCACATCATTATTCAATATTGCCTAAGGATAAATCATTTAAAGATATATAATCTGATTTAACACCCCTAAATGCTATTTTGTCGGCTTCGGGGGGTAAAAATTATTTGATTTGAGTCGAGGAACCCACCCGTCAAAGCTCAAAGTTATCAGATTTCAATTTTTTAAATCTGTTATTTTCCACCACATCGAATATTTGGCGGCATAGTAAAATTTACAATGATCTTCATCCAGAAATATATGGACATGTGCGGACTCCATCACGAGAATTTGAAAGGTCACGCAATGTCACAGTTCGCTGTGACTTTGCATGGCAATCAATGCTATCGCAAATTAATTTTGGAATATAACATGACGAAAAGTAACGTCCGCAACAACTATTTAGATAACCTGTGATAATTAACGTGCTGATACATATTCTTATTTGCGAATCAGTAAACATATTTTAGTCATGTAAATAGCCATGTTATATAACAGTTTGCCAGTTACACATGGCAATATGTTTGTGTATTTGTGATGACATATGGTCGGGAATTCCACTAAAACTATTACCATATTTGGAAGTTGCAAACCACACTCGCTCGTCGTAAAAACTGTCAAGCAAAAACGTTACATGACTTTTTCAGCAAATATGATATTGTGTTTAGAATCATGAGTATTTAGTGGTAATACACTAATTTGGATAACTAAATCGACTTGTGGTGAGATTCCGTTGTTGTTGTAACTGGATGATATGGAGACCATCAAATCGGATCATGTATCTTTAAGCGTAATTCATCATAGAATGAGTTATGCTAAAGCAAAATTCTATTTCACTTAAAGCAAATAATAATCATCATGTATTTAATCAGACATAAAGTGAAGAAATTTCTCTCACTTTTATCATGTCCCATGTATCATGTGATCAAATTAGGTTGATAAATAAATAAAATACTATGTTACTATACAGACACTATATACTCTGGAAATATTTACCAAAGCCATCTAAATGTATCGGCTGTTTTTGATGCAACTTTCCATGCAAAATTCTGATAAATAGAATGCTCTTGCAGGGAGTTTATCTGAGACATACCGACTGCATATATGATATATAGGTATTTCATTTATTTATTGAGCTATTTTGATCATTGGAATGAGAGGAAAGCGATATATTACTGAACTAATTCAGTAAATTATGTTGTTTTAAACATAACTACATTATACACTTAAAGATGGTGTACCTCTTCTGGGTAACAATTACAACAACATAATTTTTATCAAACCCGACTTCAAGACTACAAATATCTTTTTCTATGAATAAAACAGACAAATCTGAAGATTGGGTATATTATTTTTCTATAAAGGCATAATAAAGTGGTTTAATGCGGCAATATAGAGTAATGCCCTAAATAATCGACTCATTAACCACAGCATAATTATGGGTAATTTTTCAGGATTTAGTTGAAAATATGGCTTGTTGCCATTCATCGGAAAGCTCTCACTGAGAGCTTTCGATGAGTGGCAAAAAGCCATATTTCCGACTAAATCCTGAAAAATAATCGACTCATTAACCACAGCAGAATTATGGGTAATTTTTCAGGATTTAGTCCGAAATATGGCTTGTTGCCATTCATCGGAAAGCTCTCAGTGAGAGCTTTCCGATGAATGGCAACAAGCCATATTTCGCACTAAATCCTTAAAAATTACCCATAATTCTGCTGTGGTTAATGAGTCGATTATTTAGGGCATTACTGTATCTGACATGAAATGGTATTTTGCTTGATTGAGAGTGCTATAAAGATATTGCTAATCAATTCAGGATTTATTGCACTTTTAATTATGCACAGTCACCACTCGGGTAACACTACTCAATGCAAGATGACAATATTTTTGGTGAATGCATGGTCAGGAATCACATGGTCTTATGTTGAAATAAAAATGGTGATTTTTGAAAAATACGAAAAAAAAGGAAATCATTTCTGATAAAGGCCCATTACAGTAATTTTATTGTGTCGTATAGCACCAATTATATTCCAAATACATTGATACCACATTTTTTCCGAAATACACTTTGTTTTCTACCTGAATTACCAATCAAAGGATTTTTTAATAGGGAATGTTCAATTTGGTAAGAATGTTGGCGAAAACTACCAGGTATTATGACAGGTTGGGTGTCAATATGTTCGGAATAGAACTGTTGTTTATATGTGCATCGCCATAAAATTACTATTTTGTATGAATTTATCAGAAATTGTTCTGTAAATATTTTTTAAATCTGCCATTTTTAGCTCTACATGTCAAGTTTGAGCTGTTTGAGCCATATTTCGAAGCAATTCTATTATTGCTTCATTCCTTCAAGTAGACCAGATATTCATTCATAGTTTTATCGATAGAAATAAAGTGAGGTATACCATGTTTTTTATGAGAAAAGTCTCATATAAAAATGCACCCCTATGTAATATATATTCGGGTCACTATGAATACCGAACACAACCGAAAACAAGTTAAAATAAGGGTTAAAAGACTGGAAATATAATAAATAAATTGTGTATGGGTGTTTGTGTATATGTAAGCTAGTGATTTATGAAGATTGAAGCAATTTGGTCTATTAAAAGTTACGTTAATGATAGTTTTATGTAATTTTACACCGTCGGCGCATAAGCCAGAGTCCGGCGAGATGGCGGCTAACTATATGAATACCGAACACAAGTCCAAATAAGGCGTATATAAGTGAAAGATATAAAATAAAGTTTATAATGATGTGTATGTATATGTAAGTTAGTGATATGTGAAGTTTGATGCAATTTGGGCGATTACAAGTTTCGTTATTGATAGGTTTATGTACAATATTAGCTGTCGGCACATAAAACAGAGTTCGGCGAAATGGCGGCTAACTATATGAATACTGAACACAAGTCCAAATAAGGCTTATATAAGGGAAATATATAAAATAAAGTCTATAGTGATGTGCATGTTAATGCATTTTAGTGATATGTGAAGATTGATGCAATTTGGGCGATTAAAAGTTACGTTAGTGGTAGTGTTATGTACAATATTACGCTGTCGGCATAAATCAGAGTTCGGCGAGATGGCGGCTAACAATATGAATACCGAACACAAGTCCAAATAAGGCGTATACAGGAAAATATATGAAATAAAAGTTTATTGTGATATGTATATATATGTTACTTATAGTGGTGATATGTGAAGAAGTTTGATGCAATTTGGGCGATCAAAAATTGTGTTATTGGTAGTTTTTATAATAATTTTATGCTGTGCACTCTTGTGATCGGCATACAACACCGTTAAGTAATTAACTTACAGGTATTCATTTGGCTGGCTGGTTTAAATTTTTGTTTTGTTTTTGTCTTTTTTTGACAAGACTAGTGTCTAAGTCCATTGACAGGACACATATATAAGTGTACTTTTGACACATTTTTTTTATTTGTTTATATAGAGTGCAGCGTTGACACTTTTTTGTGGGTTTATAGTGCTGCACCTGTTTTTATGCTTATTTGGCATCGAGCCGAATCCCTGACTCGGCACAATTACCCACATTTAAGGGGAGTGTGTGTCTTTGCGCTGAAGCGACTTTTTTTTATAGTGCCATACCTTTTTATGTTTACCCATACCATAGTATGGTAAACATAGTGTCGTTGCCCGGATTGACCACTCGTCGTTGGTCCGTCTGTCCGTCCGTCTGTCTGTCCGTAGACACTTTACGAGTAATGCGATAACTCAAACATTTTCTATCCGATCGAAACCAAATTTTGTATATGGGTTTCTCAGCCTAAAATACAGATCGAGTTCGAATTTGGGTTTGATCCGAGATTTTGTTACAGAGTTATGGCCCTTTTTCAACTTAGAATTAACGCATTCTGCCATAACTCAAACATTTTTTATCTGATTGGAACCAAATTTGGTATGTGAGTTTCACAGCCCACAATACAGATCGAGTCCGAATATGTGTTTGATCCGATTAATTTTAATGGAGTTATGACCCTTTTTTCGAGAAAAAAAAACTAAAAAAAAAGAAAAGAATTTTTTTAGATTTAGCTCCTTGCTAAATTTAGCGTATACAAATATTAAATTTTGTTTGAACTTTAATAACAATAAAAAAAAAATTTAAATAATAAAAAAAAATTGACACTTTCATTTATTTTAGTTTTATACGATTAATTAGGTGTGATATCCTGTTTTGAAAATATGAAGATTTTATTGCAATAGTTTCATGTAATATAATGATATCAATAAATTACCATGTGATCATCCAACATCCAGAGTATATGAGAGGATTTTTATAGATGTTGTCATTCCAAGTGAAATCTGTTATGAAATGAGTGATGACATGATACAGAGCTCTGGTGGGTCAAGCAAGATAAACAACACTGGTGGCTGGCTGTTTGTTTATTCTAACTGTCAAATTGATTAATGGCAGCACAAGACTGGTGTTTTCCTATTCTTGAAATTTCATTACAGGGTGAGATAAGGGCCCCCCTCACCTGTATAAGTGTATTCTAAATTCCATTAAAATTTGCTTCAAAAATAATTAACCCTTTCCAAGGTTTTCCTAGACAAATGCTATAATGTACATGGACTCTTCCTTATATCTCTTAATATCTATTGGGTATCTTTGCACACTATTCACTTCTATCAATTTTGGTATTGACTGATTAATTGATTTTTGAAAAATATATTAACCCTTCAGACACGTGCTTTCAATTTGAATTTAAAACAACAGCTGATAGCCAATATGATTTATCTATGCAATGGGAAACAGGCAGATAAATATACATGACTATTGTAAGTGATGACTTGTTTTGAAAATCAATATGGTAGATGTTAGTATTTCCAGGAACCTTATTTTCCCATTTGTTCACATTTTCATGGTTGATTGAATTTTAGGGGCCACAGAGCACTTAGAAGATTAACATTGAAGGTTGTGGCTTTTAGTGCCCAAGCTACTTGTAAAACATTGTAATGTGTGAAACCATTCAAATGAGGGATAACTTACTTTCTTTTATATGAACGATTTAGTGGTCATAGGGGCCAGCATCCCCATCATATTATGTCTGTATAACATTATATAGATAATACTTTTGAATTGTATAAACTACATATATTTTTGAAAACCATACACCCCTGTTATGAAACACTTAATCTTATTTAATACACAGGTCAGATCTTATCTTATATCTGTCCATGTTTGATAAACAAATAACTGGGGAGAATGGGGGAAGGGGGGGTAATTAAAGTACCATTTAAATACGAGATGGAATCCCCTACATATATGTCGTTCTAAGCAATTATAATTTCTCTTTAGAAGTGAATAATAAATTTTGAATATCTGGCATGTCAAAAGTGGCAAAGATAGGGATTTATCACTTTTGCTTCTAATGAGTTAACTTAAAGTCCTAAACATGTCTTCCGAAATCACTAAACCATTGAATTTCACAGTGAGAGGTCCTTGTGTGAATAGGGACAGAGTTATGAGATTTAAAACTACTCCTCCCCAACCCAAATACTTTAACCCTTTCTTAAGACAAATTATTTGAGCTTTTGATTTCAAGTTGGGTACTGATATATGGATTAATTCCTGTGATCATCATATCTTTGACAAATTATCAGTTATGGCTAGTCGCTATCGCCAAGGTATGGGTTAAACATCTGCCGATCGTGATCGGCCTCTCGTTTGGTTTCCAGATGATAGCGTGAGCTTTGGTGGTACGATTGCAAATCCCGTATTTTTGTGGATCAGTTATATGAAAATACATGTCAAGTGCGAATTTGGGTATGATCTGATGATTTTTGCCAGAGTTATGACCCTTTTTTTTAACTTTAAAATTTTAATTTTCGCTTGTTTTTGGGTTTCCGGATCGCTTGTTTTGTTTCGATTTGTGTTCGGTATTCATAGAAATCCTCGCCAAACTCTCACTTGCGTGCCGACGTTGTAACAGTATAAAACTGCAAATAATATAACTTTTAATCGCCAACATTGTATCAAACTTCACATATCGCTACCTTACATCTACCTACACACCCCTATACACTTTATTTGTTAAATTTCCCTTATATATTCCTTATTTTAACTTGTTTTCGATTATGTTCGGTTGTGTTCGGTATTCATAGTGACCGATATATTCAAACACTGGAAGAAATTACACTATTTTCTTTTTTCAATTTCTGTAACCATTTCAGTTCAACATCAAACATATTTGTGTGCCTCGAAATCACTACCATTGTCAGAATTCTGTACCCGTGACTTGTAATTTTTAGCTGAAATATATTCTCAATTATTCTTCAAATACCACTTTTATCTGTTTGGTGTTCAATTGTATGGGCAGGATTATTGCCACACAACAACAAAAGAAGCAAAAATTCCACTGATAAATGGAAATTTCTTCCCGATTTTTTAACAGACCTTTCATAAAATTGCAACATTGAGACTTTTCTCAGAACAACACAGTACCTGAGCTCTACTTATATCGATAATACTATGAATGAATACTTAATGAAATGAAGAATTTGTCAGTGTAGAAAAAATCACACCGAGGTTAGGTGTATCACTACCAAGAACCGGATTTGATATTGAACTGCATTCATGTGATTACACAGTGTGATGTTGCTACTATGTAGCAGAGCAGGTGATTTGTGAAAATGCTTCTGACAACAGAAGGTTGATATGGTCTCTGACCATCTTCACACATGACCTCTCATATTGTGAGGTTCGCAATAGATGTATTGATATTGCACATGTTGAATGTGTGTGCACATATTTTAGACATCTCTTTAACCCTATTATGAGGGTTTATGAAGGGAGCTGCGCTGGTGCGCATTAATGACCCTGTGCCAGTGCATTCTCAGATATATGTGAATCTTCCATAGGGAGCCTCACATATATAAGAGAATGCACTGACTTACAAGGTCAAGGTAAATATTGTTAGGCCAATGTATTTTCTTATATATGCAAGGCTCACTATACTCGCATATATAAGAGAATGCATTGGCACAGTGTTTTTGCAATATTTCAGGAAGCTGCATTCATGGTTTGATGCAGGAATTGCTAGTGATTTGTAAACAATTTGTTTAGGTTATTGAATATTGAATTAAAGGTGTATTAGAATACATGTAAAATGTCATGTAATTTTCTTTTGTTTTCAATAATTGTTGTTTATCTCATTAATAGTTTAGCTTAGAGAATTTATAATTTTAATACGAGAGATATATCATGGTTATATTAAATAATTGGATTTTGGTTTTATTAATTTATTTATTGCATTGTTTTCTATAATTACTACACATTTGTTTGAGTTTTCCTTCACTTTGTCGGTCACAAAATTGTATGTGATGAATGTATGAAATTTTGCAAATAAATATTCACAATATTTCTTGGGTCACTAAATTCATTGCTTTGACAGGTCCATCTCTAGTTAATCCATTTCCATTTGACTGATAGTCCAAAAGCTGATGTGACTTTAACACTCTCTCTATACTAAAGGATTCTCCCATTCAGTTACAAAATTATACATTGGAATGATCTATTATTCATTTAGAGGGGTGTTTCAGGTAAAAAAAAAAAACAGACAAAATCAAATACTAAAAGAGCAGAATGATTCATATTCATTGGTGTGAAATGTTCAGATATTAAGTATGGTCATTTGTTGAACTTATTATCTGAACATTTCCAAAGGGAACTGCTCATCAATGAGTATTAAGTATCTAAAGAATAACGGATATCCCATGCGAATTGTCACCATAAAATTATTATTTGTATGTTGTCTATACCAAAAATTGTTGAGAAGTTTTATGGCCGTTCAGGGAGTTTTGGTTGGTCATATTACAACTTTCAAAAGGGGAAGTTTTATTGGATTTTGAATTTTGATCAGATGTCCAATATAACAAAAGATACCCTTTGATAAAGATTGCGCATTATGAATGTTATTAATTATAATTTCACTTAAAGTTCATATTTATTCCCTGGTGGGTAGATAATTGGCTTGCAAAGTTTGAAATGTTCGTTTAATTTGTTGTCAAATGGGATGGGGCATCAATTGAGGTAAACATTTGTTGCCATTTATGAAATCAATTGACTTCAATCAAGCCTGAACTAACAACTAGTTTTGTTCTTAAAGGGACCCAATGTACTCACAGTGCGGAACAGTTAAAACCAGATAGGATTTGCTTCGCAGTTCACACTGGAAGTCTGACGAAAATAGCTGTGTCACAGTACCATCACTATAAATAACTTCTACTTGCACTATATGCAGTATGATGCCACAGCGCAAAATAGATTTATGCAACAGATATCTCCTTTTAGTATATCGGTCGCTTCAAACTGGTGCTCTTGGAAATACGTACTTCTATTCTCCTGGCTAGGTATTATTGGTCAATTATGTGCTCTTCATGTACACTGCGAAATTATCAATATGACAGAAAATGTATTGCTATTTTTAGCTATGTGGCGAAACCACTGTTGTGTAGGAGTTCTGACAACCACCTGAATGGCTGCATCACTTTGCTGATAGATGTTCTGATTGGCTGACACTGATATAATGCTTGCTTCTGGTCATGTGGACTGTGTGCTCAACATATTGGTGTCGATAAGAAAAGCCTTTGCTAAATGGTCGTACCAATTGTACATTGAGTAATGACAAACTTTACGTTCTTACAATCAGATACGTAAGCTATTACTTGTTACATGTCTGATATTTCTATCTCTTGCAGTAGAAAACGCGATATCTTGCAGCTGCTTTATTCTATAGGCCTCTCGAGCCATATTCGTGTGATATGTCCTACTCGTACATTATTCTATGTAGATCGTGTCATGAATCTCTATAACGAAGTCTCCGGTGGAGCTATAGTCATCACTCCTCGCCCGTCCATCCGTTCGTCAAGAATCGTCTTCTTCTCATGAACCATAAGACCGAATGTGTTCATATTTGGTGTGGATGTTCCCTGGGTGACTCACATTCAGATTTGTTCAAATGATGTCACCAGGTCAATTAGTTGCGAAACCAGGGCCATAACTCTATTCCTCCATAGTAATTCTTAGAACAACTTCATCTCAAAAAAACATTTAATTGGGCCGATTTAGCTTATATTTGGTATGGAGGGGCCTTGGGTGACTGGGGTTCAGATTTGTTCAAATTGGCTCACTGGTTCAAATATGGGCAGAGCCAGGGACATAACTTAAAAAAATGAAAAAAAAAAAAATGTTTTTTTTAGATTGAACCCCTTGTTCAATTTAACCAAAACAAAAAAATAATATTCATATTTATTTTAAAAAAAAAAATTTAAATTTACTTTTGATTTAACCCCTTACTCTATTTAACAAAATGTTTTTTTTTTATGAAAACATTACACACCTGTTATGAAACACTTGTACTGCACTGCACTGCTATTGTCAATAATCATGCCTTATTTATCAGATCTTATGTCACATGTTTCATAAACAAATAAATGGGAGAATGTGGGGTCATTGATGTTCAATTTAGATTTGAGATAGAATCCCATGGGTTCTTAGCCCTGCTTGTGCACTGCACTGTAATGCTTTTGTCAATAAGCCTGCCTTATTTGTCAAATCTTATCTGACATGTTTGACAAACAAATAAATGGGGAGAATGTGGGGTCATTAATGTTCAATGTAGATTTGAGATAGGGATTTAACACTTTTGCTTTCAAAGAGTTGACTTCCAACTTCTAAACATATCCTCTGAAATCCCTAAACCATTGGCTATGATAGTGAGAGCTCTTTGTATGATGTGCATATGGGGCAGAGCTATGATTTTTAAAACTACCCCCACCCACCCCAAATCCTTGAACCCCTTCTTAAAACAAATAAATTGAGCTTTTGTGGTCCTATTTTTGATAAATTATTAGTTGTATATGTAACAGGTGTTACAATATTATGGATATACAGGCTGTTAACTCTTTATCTATGCTAATGATGTGTAGATCTATTATGCTGATAATGTCAAGGAAAAAGTATCAGTGGTGCCAGCATATGAACCCTTCCCTAAATTTTGTAACTACTTTTGAAGAAAATGAATTCACTTCAACTCTTAAAATTACTAGATGAAGGATCTCATAAATTGATATTTACATTGGTTCAAATAGGGGCAGAATAGGGCAGAGATAAGGGATTTAACTCTCACTCATACACCATACCTGTATTTATGCTGTTGAATTAAAGTTTGGTACTGGTATAATAATATATAGATTACTAATAATTTCTATGCTGACAGGTTGGGATGGGGTATATGATGGCAATGTTAGAGACAATGCTATGGAGTGTAGAGGGTCATTGGGGTCAATTTTTTCAACAGTTGTAAAGTTCATGACTGATACAACATTAGTTGTAAATATTTGATTTTCACACCAGGCATATGTTAGATTTGTTCTCATATTTTGATTTTCCAACCAGAATGTTTTTAGACCAACAGTCAATATTTTCCTACATCCTGTTAAAATTATGTTGGACCGACATTCGAAATGACCACATTTTTTAACTTTATGGTGGGGGGGGGGGGGGTCAGGTTTGCCATTAATTTTAACTTAATTGGGGATGTCAGGTTGGCCACAAATTTTAACTCTATGGGGGATATCAGGTTGGATATTTCCAAAAGTTGGAGAGCTTGATGTACCAGTTGCAATATTCCAACCTCAGAGGGATGTGAAAACTTTGCAGTCAGGTGAGCGACTCAATCGTCATTGACTGTCTTGTTGATATTCCGACCTGTTCTGATGGGGAACTTTATAACTTTATAAACTAGAGGTGTGACTGTCCCAATGGAACTGATGATACCCCCCCCCCCCCATGTTTTTAAAACACTAAGATGTTTCACATGTCAGTAAACATTAAGTTAAAATAATAAAATAACATATTCCCATTGCAGTTGCACAACATAGCCTCTAACGCTAATCCTAAACCTATTGACCGAACAATGTGGGAATAAAAGCTCGGACAAAATTATTAGATATGGCAAGAAACGTGGTCAAAAAAATTAGGGTATGCATTTTTGTTGCCAGCAACATGATGCATACAGTTTTCAGAAAAGACAACACATGAACCACAACGTGTACCTAGAAATTGTGTATGGCAATAAAGGAGCGACTTGATATTTTTAAAGGTATCTATTCAATGATACATGCTACATGGCTATATGGAATTCAGTTCTGAGAAAACATTGTTAAAAATTGCTTTGTAGCTCTGAAACGTGGTTACAGTGGCAACAAACGAGCGACTTGATTTTTTAAAAGGCATCTTTTCAATGATACATGCTACATGGCTATATGTAATTCAGTTCTGAGAAAACATTGTTAAAAATTGATTTGTAGCTCTGAAACGTGGTTACACTGGCAACAAACAAGCGACTTGATCTTTTAAAAGGCATCTTTTCAATGATACAAGCTACATGGCTACATGGCTATATGGAATTCAGTTCTGAGAAAGCATTGTTAAAATTGATTTGTAGCTCTGAAACGTGGTTACACTGGCAACAAAACAAGCGACTTGATCTTTTAAAAGGCATCTTTTCAATGATACATGGCTATATTGAATTCAGTTCTGAGAAAACATTGTTAAAAATTGCTTGTAGATCTGAAACGTGGTTACAGTGGCAACAAACGAGCGACTTGATTTTTTAAAAGGCATCTTTTCAATGATACATGGCTATGTGGAATTCAGTGCCGATAGAACATTGTTAAAAATTGCTGATAGGAACTGATAGGAAGTATTTTAAATCGATGGCAATCAACTTGCAGACATTGGTTGATATACCCATGTACGAAGAGACATATGATAAATTGTTTTCTGTTATGCGAGAGTACAAGGACAGGTTCTTCTTGATTTCATGGTTGATGTGGTGGCATTAGCGAAGAAGTCACTGGGATATGGTTTCCGTCCGACAGTAGCACCAAATACTAACTTATCCGAAATGGCCAACGACAAAGAATGGCACCGAAGCTCTTACAAAATTTGTCTACTGGATGCAGTAATCGACGATGCTGTCGATTCTCAACTGTTGCGAGCAAAACTCATTGAATTTTCGACCGGTACATATCTTGGGGGGACTGGCCCTTACACTGTAGAACTTAATCGACGGAACGTTGTAGTTCAGGAGAAAATGGCTGCAGTTCTTGGGAAGCGTTTGGCGGCCACGTATGTAGACGATTTGAACGGATCTAACTCCTAGCTATCAACGATCTTCCCCTAGACGAAAAGGCTACACACCGAGAGGATAAACGGGTTCTTTCTGTCCGTCCCAAGATTCCATGTCAACCATATGAGAGCGCATCTGATGATATGGACATTTCAAATCCATCTTCAGATGAAGACATCTATCCTCAGGAAAGTAATCACAAGAAACTAGTCCTTCATTCGGAACACAGAGCTGACAAAGTGAAACCCACCAGGAGAGAGTTATATTTCAAACGAGAACAATCTGTTGACCACGATAGCATAGTTGAAATTTCAGACGACCCGGAAGATGTTCTCGTCAATCATCGGAAAAGGTGCAGGATTCTTTCCAGTTCAAGCGAATCTGAAAATGAGAAAACGGACGAGGAAGGTGACACGTCACATTTGGCAAATAACAACTATGGGGGTCGGTCAACAAGTTATCGTCCAGTGAGGAGTAAAGTGTTTCAGGTTGTACTTGACAGGGCCGTGACACAGTATAAAGACTATGACACCTTTGAAGAACCCGACGAAATGTCATCAGCAAAACCGGGAAGATCATTCTTAACATTCCACAAGAAGTTCCGAGATAGCTCATATTGTGTAAATATCGCGCATGTTCCAAAATGCATCTGCGGATATTTCAAAAAGTACGGTGGAAAACAGATTTGTAAACACATAATAATGGTCTTACTTTATGGGCTTAAAGTTTTGTGAAACACTCCGGTAGGGTGATAAAATAGAAATGGAGCAAATCTTGCTCAAAGTAGTTATTTTTAAAATGATCATATCCAAATTGACAACACACACCGTCATTCTTATATATTAATTAAATGCAGTGACTCTTGGTGGCGAAATCGTTTTCGTTAGTTTATCACCAATAGTTGCGTCCCGAATCGAGAAGTAAATATTTACATTTGATGATATGGAAATTTCAAATCCATCTTCAGATGAAGACATCTATCCTCAGGAAAGTAATCACAAGAAGAGAGAGATATATCTTTATTACCTCCAAGTATAGGAGAGATCGATATACATGACATATAATTACAGTTGGATTAAAGTGGGCTCCCCTGGTCAGTGTGGTGGGCCGTTATGTACAAGTATGGAGAGGTGTTGGAAACCACGAGAGTGAAGCATATATTCACTTGAATGTTCACGACAGCTTTTGTTGCAGGACAATCCGATTTGTCCAATAGATATGAAAGTTAGTCGTTACAACATGCGTGGGTATTGAGAAGATAATTACAATGGACGTGACACGGGTTGCTGTACGCCATTCCTGATCATTGTGCTGAGAACGTACAGGAACTTCGCAGAATATAGTACTAGTTCCTTGAGGCAGTGGGATATGTGTTCTGATAGGGTTTCCAGAAAACTTCCGAGGAGGGTTGCTACCAAGTCATCTTTGGCTAACGACGTAAGGTAAAAATATTCGGGTATGCCGAAACGAGAGATAATCCCTTCCCAAAAAGAGTTTCTGATGATGAGAGCGGCTAGAGAAGAGCATACGAACAGGGCGTGGTCGCTTTCGTTCGAGTACACTTCGTTGCAGAGATGACACACTAAATTGTTGGCATACGTTGTTCTGTTGAGAAGCAGTACTAAGTTTTCGAGATATTTCGACATGTAAGCGTTTCCATGGAGAAGTTTCCAGACTGTCCAGTTTGATAGGGGATTAGGGTGAACTTTCCACAGAATTCGCAAGGATGGATCGGACGAAACTTTGGTCTGCCACGAGGAAATGAACGTTCCCCTGACAGCTGCATTCACAAGAGTTATCCACGTTGACAGTTTTGGGAAGACCCCATGGTCCAGGTAGTCGTTCAAATAGTCCAAAAGATCGCATTTGGCTAATATGGGGAACATTTCCTGGACAAAACCACTGGAGCGATTGTATAGTCTGTACAGGTGTGCTTTCAGGAGAAACAGTCGTAATGGTAATTGATGGTCGAACGGTAGATGGATAAGACGTCCCAGGAAGCAAAGTTTTTTTTTATATGCAGTTGATATTCAATTGGTAGAAATCCAAGAAGACCTAACGATAGCCTAGTTGACGCTCGTTTTGGGAGGGATTGTGCGTATTTGAGGCATGTTCTGGCGGCTTTGTTCATAATGGTGATGGCGGAACTTTGATCAGAAGATGTTCTCGTCAATCCTCGGAAAGGGTGCAGGATTCTTTCCAGTTCAAGCGAATCTGAAAATGAGAAAACGGACGAGGAAGGTGACACGTCACATTTGGCAAATAACAAATATGGGGGTCGGTCAACAAGTTATCGTCCAGTGAGGAGTAAAATGTTTCAGGTTGTACATGACAGGACCGTGGCACAGTATAAAGACTATGACACCTTTGAAGAACCCGACGAAATGTCATCAGCAAAACCGGGAAGATCATTCTTAACATTCCACAAGAAGTTCAGAGATAGCTCATATTGTGTAAATATCGCGCATGTTCCAAAATGCACCTGCGTGTATTTTAAAAAGTACGGTGGAAAACAGATTTGTAAACACATAATAATGGTCTTACTTTCTGGGCTTAAAGTATTGTGAAACACTCCGGTAGGGTGATCAAATAGAAATGGAGTAAATCTTGCTCAAAGTAGTTATTTTTAAAATTATCATATCCAAATGGACAACACACACCGTCATTCTTATATATTAATTAAATGCAGTGACTCTTGGTGGAGAAATCGTTTTCGTTAGTTTATCACCAATAGTTGCGTCCCGAATCGAGAAGTAAATATTTACATTTGAGTGTAGTTCGGACGATGTTTTCTATGGGATGGTACGGTCGATTTGCTTGATATTTCTACGATGTTAGCAGAATGCTACATTCCTCCAGTTGGCATAGTTCCTGAGTACTGACTGATCAGTTGTACACACCCGAACTAGTCCATAATATGTCTTTAAGTCAAAAGGATACGATGTTACATCAAACATCGTATAGCGAAACAGATCTTGACAAAATTGTGGTTTCATCACTTGGTCTGTGGAAGCCAGAAAGAGTATCCCAATATAATATAAAAAGCATTTCGAGGGACACTCCAGGAATCGCCTATTTTGACCTGTACAAATACGTCCGTGGGAACAGGGGGAAATGTTGGGGTTGTTCCACAGACCTCAGAAACGGAATCATTATCACAGTTGTTGGAAGATATAAAATCCAAACATTGAGTCTAAAGCACGATTTCAGATACCGTCTGAATACTGATTGTTATAAAGGCCAACCGAGATATTCTAATATTAAACACTGCCGGCCATAATATATATACGGACACTTTGTTTCTGATGAAGATTCGCGATTAGCCAGAGATCTCGGATTTAATATACAATGAGTCATTTGGAATTTGATTATTCACCATTCTGGAATTTACTTGATGGCGTTGTGTATGAGAAATCTTGGATTGTGTTGCAGAAAAGAAATCACAACAGCCTGGACAATATGCCACCAATAATTTCATAACCGCCAATGTGCCCCGATCGTTGGGTATTTTGTTTTTCTTTGACCAGATACTTCTGTGATGACATTTTTGGCTATTTCGTAGAGTTTCTGTTGTTTTATCTTGTTTTCCCGTTTCGGCGTCGGAAGAGTTTTTTTTACTTTGAGAAACATGAAAAATCTCTGGAGAGCGGAAAGAAGTTTGCTTCCACATGCTACACATAATGTTCATGCCTAAACGGACAGCGTTTCTTGCATGTCTGCAATTTGCCAGTTAATTTTAATTTGATGTACTTTGAAGTCATCGTTTGTTCCATGTGACTTCATTCACCAAGATGGTATCACGCCTTAAATTTTAATTTGATGTACCTGGATGTCATCGTTCGTTCAGTGTGACTTCTTTCACCAAGATGATATCACACGGTGTAATCGATCCGAGAATTTCGATGGGTACATGCCGGAATCGATGGGGTGTCATCGAGGTTTTGACATTTGTGTTTACACGCCGCTTCACTTATGCTGCGTTTTATATCGGTAGTGCAAAATCGAATTATGAGCTATAAAACACAGTGCAAATTGGCAAGATATTCGCTTAAACGCACGTGTCTTTGTCTTTGACGGTGCAAAACTGTGATAATTTAGTTGGAATTACGGAGCGTTTTATCAAGTGCACCATTTTTTCGTTTATAGTACCTTCCCAGTGAACAGGATATTTACATACCCTGCGTCATCTATACATCTATTCAACGGCATGTACATAAATGAGAAGGGTCGCCCAATTTGGGAAAACAACCAGATGTTAGCATTTTCCTGTCCATTGTCAAGCAGAAACCATATTATTACCAGTTACTTCCACCACATTCGACAATATAATGTTCTAGTGTTCTAACTGCATATAATCGAACTGGCCTGGCGGGTTTCTTCGAAAATGGGGACAACCTTGGTCTACACAAATGTCTGTATGTAAGAAACCCGCGAGACCACATGCCACACTCCCTCGGGTCCGTCAAAGAAGAGCATATACATATGTCTGCTATATACTAACTATCACATTTAATCGTTGACATAACCGGAGTTGACACAATACATATTATGATGGGGTCAGCAGGAAGACAGCCACGAACGAGGTTATGCCAACCCAGACTGAGTGCACCCCATTTGGGAGTCAGCATGATGTATATCCATATCTTGCTGACCCTCAACTGGGCAAGTAACTGATCTTATATGCACTTGACGATTCAATCCTATTTATGATTATTTTTGTATCTCCTGTATTCTTGTATAATGAATGCACTTTTGCCAATAAATTATCTATCTATCTATCTATCTACCAGTTACATTATGTTAACAAAAAATGCTCCAAAAATGCTTGAACCCTCGTTGGCACCCCATCGAATCCGCCATGCACCATCGAATTATCGGATCGATTACGCCGTGCAAGAGGTTATGTTACTCCAAGTGCAGCTGCGTCTATAAAAAAAAACTTCACATTAAAGGCACGGGAGGCCTTAATTGTCGAAAATATTCATATTTGTTCCAAACACCGTATACAGAAAAACATTAAAACGCATACAGTTTCGTTCATATATACCATGACAATCGCGTAAACAGCATGTTATCATAAATAACTACTATAGTTTATTACCTAAGCTAGAGCCTGATTGTGTTACAGAAGACAGCACAATGCTACTGGCTAATCACACACAAATGACATAAACGCTCTTTATTCAGAGTAACACAGTGTACATTCTGAGCATGCGTAGCCAGAGTTTCCACTGCATGCTTTTGCATGACGTTGTGGGTACTCTTTAGTGGTAAACGTTTTCCCGCGCGACTTACATTTATGTGGACATGAGCCAGTTTGTATATTCACGTGTGTCTGGAACGCCGTATTCTTGTAAAAATGATTTTGTTCTTAATGAAAAACCCCCGAGGTTCAACATATTATTTCGGAGTCGCCAGACAAATGTGTGGAGCTTCTGTCACCATTTAGTAATCATTATATTGTTGTTGTTGTTGTTGTTTTTGTTGTTGTTTTTGTTGAAGTGTTACCCGGAAAGAGAAACAAAAGACTTTTCGATCAGGAAAACACTTTGGACGTTTGCAAAATATCCGCACCAGTGGGTACTTCAACCGCGACAATAGGTACTTTCACAAGAAATTACATTGATTTGTTGATACTCATAAAATTATCGACAACAATTATTTAAAGGCACGGGAGGCCTTAATTGTCGAAAATATTCATATTTGTTCCAAACACCGTAAACAGAAAAACATTAAAACGCATACAGTTTCGTTCATATATACCATGACCATCGCGTAAACAGCATGTTATCATACAGACCTACTATAGTTTACCTAAGCTAGAGCCTGATTGTGTTACAGAAGACAGCACAATGCTACTGGCTAATCACACACAAATGACATAAACGCTCTTTATTAGTTCCATATCAGAAATTCACCAACAAAGAACGCTCTTTATGTTTACCATCATAATATAAACAAACACCAGAAAAGTAACTGTTTATGCTTTTGTTTACATAACAATGGTCAAATATATGACAATAACATACTGTTTATGCGATATTTCTTATTTGTATACGGACAAAGTCTGTCTACATTTTGATGTTCTTTCTGTTTGTGGCTGTTTTTGACGGGTGGAAATATTTTCACAGGATACCCACCACCAAGGCCAACCGTACATTTAAGAGTCGGTCAAGCTTTCAAATCTGGAATGTTCAAAAGATCGACATTGTACGGAATGTAATCCGCATTTCCTTTGACGAGTCCCATTGTAAATTATGTTTGACTCAGTAAGAGGAACACATGTACATTTTCTTGAAATTAGCAGAACTCGGCGACATGTGCAGTTTAAGCGATCAATTATGTTTCATGTCCACGCCTATGATGTGAATGACGAATAAATTATTCTAACAATGCCAAATATAGTGTAGGAAGATTATCATAACTCTTTAAATGGCGAGTTAAATTCTAAGTTTACTATTGTCGTATCTGGGAGAGTCCCATCTTTGAGACTCAGGCGTTTTTTGCAAGTCTCTCGAGTTTGTGTGTGCTGGGTTAATTGTTCTTAAAGCTAAAGCATTTCTTGCAACAAGACAAGCGGGCCAAAACTACATTTAAAAACTTAATTGACTTTCATTATATAATTCCAGTTTGTGATTTTGTTTTTATCGGGGTGGGGGTGGGGCAAATTGTGGGCGAAGTGACTTCACAAGCTTTGAATGGAATGGGACCAAGTATTAACCAGACGATCCTGTTATCACACAGGTCATCCGTGAATCATCAACGGGGGAGTACCTATTGTCACGGATCCGGTCGTCTGGTCAACGTTTTGGTGTCAAGAAAATGTGAGTTTATTTATGTATATGCATTTTATTTATGATTATTTCCAGTTTAATATTCAGAAAATAAATCCATTCCAATGTTCCTGTGTGTGTATAATCTTATATGTTTTCTTTGTTGGAATAATATCGTTATGTTCAGTGACAGCTACAACGAGAATGGACATAACAGTATTAATCGCTCTTTTTTACTAATAACAACTGGCGCCGAACGGATCAAAATGACCATACTACATTATATAATGTGTGCCCCACAAAACATGGTGTTAGCAGCTGCATCTGATGCATAATTCTCAGAAAACAGCCTCTTCAAAAAACGTCGATTAAAAAAAAGTACCCGTTGTTGCGGTGAGCAATACGTTTTGAGTACCAACTGACTCGGTGCCAAAATTGGAATGTGTTCTTGAATTCAGGACACATCGGACAAAATATAATCCTGGGTTATATCATGACATGTAACGGCCTATGGAATTTGACGGATATGGTGGGTTTTCAACAGATTTGGCCCATCTGGTCGTCTTTTTAAAACATTTATTAGTTCCAGGATTATATTTTATGAAAGTTAACGTTATTTTTCCATTTTTTCCCCACAGAAATGAGATGTCAGATCATGTCCAGAGACCGTTCTGATGTCACATTTTTGCCGACTCTTTTTTTAACATCTTGGAGTGGCATCAAATACCATCAACACGAAGAACCATAGAGTACGTAACATTGGCATTAGATCACACAGCAGGACACAACGGGTACCAGCGTATAACACATCCTGGATTATGACCATAATTATGCAATTTAACAAAATAATAGTGAAATATTTGTGTCCGTGGACGACGGGATAACGCTGCGCGAATACCAGCTAGCTACATTTAAGAAAAGAAAAATATCCGTATCTAATGACCATAGCTATATACCGCCACCAATACCGAAGACGACTCAGCAAATACCATCAACACCACAGTGATCAACACTAATGGTGATAACCAACAAGGCACCACCACATCCTACAACAACAACAACACCAGAGCCTCAGGATTCCAGAAATTCTCAGCTCGGATCAAGTATGTGTTGTCAGATCAACCACATCGAGTTGGAGCTTGTACATGTACCACAAACTTTCAATCTTTGAGTTAATTTTCAACGTTACACCCATATGGTTGGCCATTTCAAATAATTGACATTTCAGTCCAAAAAATATCTGACACAAATCGACTAAAGTAAAGTGGCATGCAGGCATGCATGGCATTTCCAACTATTGGCCATTTTGGCAAACTTTGGCGGAGTAGACACTCAAATCCCTTAACCAATGTTCCATAATAAACAGTTATCAATGAATATTTACCCATAATGATAACCAACTTCTCCCGGTTTAACAATCGGAAATTTTATTCATGGCACAACGTTAGTTGGAAACGTTACACTAAGTATATAATAGGTTCAAATTGTTTCCATTGTTTGATTTTCCAAACAGTAATTAAGGGGGTATGTTGTTTTCAGAACGAAAGCATATTCATTTTATAATTTTGGTCTGAAATGGCCACCAGTTGAACATATTCCAACCTTAGTTTGGAAAATGTCCAACAGTTGATGAGTATGGAAAACGAATATGGAAAACATAGCTTTATTGTGAACACTTAATGCTCTGTCTTCTGTCTGTGGTTTGCCAGGCCATTGTTGTCTTTGTAAACCGTGCCATATTCGCAGCTGAATGTGGTCCCACTTTATACGGCAATTCTATGAACCCTAAGCTAGAGCCTGATTGTGTTACAGAAGACAGCACAATGCTACTGGCTATTTACACACAAATGACATAACCGCTCTTTATTCAGAGTAACACAGTGTACATTCTGAGCATGCGTAGCCAGAGTTTCCACCGCATGCTTTTGCATGACGTTGTGGGTACTTTTTAGTGGTAAACGTTTTCCCGCACGACTTACATTTATGTGGACATGAGCCAGTTTGTATATTCACGTGTGTCTGGAACGCCGTATTCTTGTAAAAATGATTTTGTTCTTAATGAAAAACCCCTGAGGTTCAACATATTATTTCGGAGTCGCCAGACAAATGTGTGGAGCTTCTGTCACCATTTAGTAATCATTATATTGTTGTTGTTGTTTTTGTTGTTGTTTTTGTTGAAGTGTTACCCGGAAAGAGAAACAAAAAGACTTTTCGATCAGGAAAACACTTTGGACGTTTGCAAAATATCCGCACCAGTGGGTACTTCAACCGCGACAATAGGTACTTTCACAAGAAATTACATTGATTTGTTGATACTCATAAAATTATCGACAACAATTATTTAAAGGCACGGGAGGCCTTAATTGTCGAAAATATTCACATTTGTTCCAAACACCGTAAACAGAAAAACATTAAAACGCATACAGTTTCGTTCATATATACCATGACCATCGCGTAAACAGCATGTTATCATAAAGACCTACTATAGTTTACCTAAGCTAGAGTCTGATTGTGTTACAGAAGACAGCACAATGCTACTGGCTAATCACACACAAATGACATAAACGCTCTTTATTAGTTCCATATCAGGAATTCACCAACAAAGAACGCTCTTTATGTTTACCATCATAATATAAACAAACACCAGAAAAGTAACTTGTTATGCGTTTGTTTACATAACAATGGTCAAATATATGACAATAACATACTGTTTATGCGATATTTCTTATTTGTATACGGACAAAGTCTGTCTACATTTTGATGTTCTTTCTGTTTGTGGCGGTTTTTGACGGGTGGACATATTTTCACAGGATACCCACCGCCAAAGTACCTTTAAACCTATAATTTGGCGTGTTTTTTGTATGATTCTAACACACGACGAGGACTTTTTCATGTCAAAGTAATGTACATCTTTCCAAATAGCTTCAGGATGACATGAACAATTGAACACGGTTGTGATTATATATCAATATTTAGTCAGAATTATTTCCTCAGACTGTAAAATTTTCCAAGTAATCATTTCAAATCATTAGAAAAATCACGATTTAAATGGGCCAGAGAATTTCTATCAACGAGTCATTATACATCTACATAATATGTGGTTAATTGTTCTTCTGGGATATCGATTTGCAGTCATTTCAGCGATGTTAACATTCATACGTCGTCGCGGTAACAAAGGTGGCGGAGGACTTTAGCGACATGCTGATAACTGATGTGCAAGGATAAATGAGAATAGCAAATGAGGATAAATGAGTAATAACAGGATCGTCTGGTTAAGTTTTGGTACCAATCCATTCCAAGCTTGTAAAGTCAATTTGCCCACAATTTGCACCCCCCCCCCCCGATAAAAAACCTCACAACCTGGAATTATGGAATGAAATTCAATTAGACGCAATTGCTATGAGAATTAGGAAGCCCGTGCATCATTCCACTTGACAAACTATATTTGACAATTAAATGAGCTTGAAAAACTCTTACATGCATATATTTAGCAAATTCTGATTAAAATGCCCATAAGCATTGTATTTGTGACCTGACTGTAAATGATGCAGGCAAACGATTATCTACCCAAAACCTATAACTGTTCATGAAACATTTATTTTTATTAAATTTATTTGAAACCTCGACCATATACATATATTCAGCGTACTGTAGAGCTAATACCATGGATGCATTTACCTGTATTATTGGTGAATTTGGTTTTAGGATAAAATATATTAATTAGGGACCAGAGTATGGGGGTTCATATAGTTTTTGTTGTTTGGTTTAGTAAAATAGCTTATTCTCTAGAGCCATATGGTGAATTCTTTCAAATTTGATTTGAAAGCATTATTGGAACCTTCTGTTCCAGATTAGTTCAAGGTGTCTAGCTTGACTTAGGGAGGCTATTGATCAAATACAATATAATAGGACAAATTTGGAAACTTTATGCAGGATTGGGAAGTTCAAGACAATATCCAATTTTTTTAAACACATATCGTTTATATCCCTGTCCACTGTGAGAAAGTTTCTGACTTCGAAGTTTATGAATGTCCCTCTTTGTCACACTTCAATATTCTGATGTCCGTATTTTGAAAAGACGAGGGAAAAATTGTCCCTCTTTGTCACACTTCAATATTTTAATGTCCATATTTTGAAAACACAAGGGGAAAATATTATGTCCCCACTTCGAAAACACAGATCGTGTATTTCCCTGTCCCCTATTAACAAATTTCAAACTCATGGGTGTATGTCCCCTTTTCTTACACTCGAGAAAACACACGTGTATCCACCTTGTCCACCATTAGTATGTAAAAAACCCGATTTTCTATTTTGAGATTCGGTGAAGGATTTCGTGTTTTCGTTTGCTCGTGACAATTGTATGTTCACTGGGACATAACTCTATCAGTTTGAAGGCTGTGGCATAAATATTTGAGGTGTCCCCGATTGGAGGCATGTGACACTTGTGTGTGAGGGAGGGTGACATGTGTGTGGGGGGGGGGGGGGGGGGTATGGAAACAGCATGTCTGGGACGTCCGTCCTTGGACACAATTTTGACTGAGATTTAATTCCTACACTTTTCGGTCAATTTTGTTTAAACTTAGCACAGATATTTAGTACCATGGAAATCTGTGCAATTATGAGGCCTGTCAGTATTTTTGAGGAGTTATCCCCTTTTTCGACCTAGAACATATTCGTAACACGCATAATTTTGTCCGAGCTTTTATTTCTACATTTTTTGTCAATTTCTTTTAAACTTGGCACAGATATTTATTACCATGAGATCCTATGCACATGCGATTATGACATCTGTCCGACTTTTTTTTTGGGAGTTATTACTCTTTTTCGAGCTTTTATTTTGTCCGAGCTTTTATTCCTATATTTTCCGATCAATTTTTATTGGAATAACATGTTGAATACGTGGCCGGGGGGGGGGGGGGATCTACCTTAGTCCCACCCGTGATAGGCCCATCTCTAGTTAAGGAACAGAAATATATTGCATGCACTGTTTTTATCAATGTTGTAAACTCCACTATCACAACATCAAACAGTTACTATGCAAGGTTTGAACTGGTGCAGTATGACGGCTACAGGCGTAGACAGAGTAGATTCATGTCATGATACGTATTCGATGAAGTTGACAAAAATAGACACTATGAAAATTGCCAGACTATTTGAACTAACTGACGCTCCAATGGGGTGTCCATCTCGCACAGTGCTTTTAAGCCCAGCGGTTATTTCTGGGTGAATTAATATACAGTTATCGCCCGCGCGTGAGTGAGACACGGGGATTTGTCGCCCGCTCGAGACCGGAATGTCACCCGAGGGCCTTCAGGACCGAGGGTGACATTCCGGTCGAGAGCGGGTGACAAATCCCCGTGTCTCACGAAGGCAAGGGTGATAACTGTTTTGTTATACGACCCCACCCATATGTTACTGCAAATCATAACTCGAGTTGGGATACAGGTAGAAACTCGTTAAACACATAATTGTATAATAGTAACTGCTTCGTTGTCTATTCAGAAAACATGTGTACACTATATATATGTTTGTCAACATTGAACAAATATTGAGCAATGAAATAATGTTCATTTGTGATTGTAGACGTTTATCGTTACATTGCATCCACTCGCAAAATTGAATCCGTTTGCAGAGTCGCTCTTTGTAGCAGAACTGGCTATATTCAGATTTATCTGCTTGTCAGTGGGATATACACCGGTAGCTGGTATGGGTTCATGTGTAACTGTATCCGTATCGTTACCATCGCTTCCGTATATATTCAATGCTTGACTAACAGTTTCTGATATATTTCTTTTCTTTTTGTCATTTACATGGCTTGAGTAGTGTTTGAGACTGCTTTCACTCTTATGCCCAGACACACACATTATATGCCTGCTATCGACACCAGCTTGATCCAAAATTGTTATACTTGTAGAACGCACCGAATGGTTTGTGTATATTTGTGATAATCTCGCCATTTTGGAGATGCTAGCCATCATACCACCGAGAGTGTTCTTCCCAATAGGCGAACAACAGTACCACTTGGAATCATCCGTAAAGGAATCTCTAGGTTTTTGCCACAGACATTCTATTTCGGAGTTCAGTCTTGAAATATATTTCTCGAAGGAAAGCACTGGACAGTTCTTGTTACCTGAAAGGGAATATACATTGAATTTAATTATTTTGGCATTGGTAAATTTGCAAGAAGGGTTTGAACCTTGTGGCTGTTGAGGGAGGGAAATATAAGTATATGTACATGAATAGGAAATGTAACATGAACAAATGCATGGGCCTTCTCTGTGATTTATTTCGGCATACTCTGTACTGTACTACCGGTGGCATACTCTGAAAGAAAGTGGACTATATATGTTAGTTTCTTCGATAGCTAGCAGGTGCAGCCTATGACGTCACGCTCCGGGGACTGCAATTGACAAGACATGTAAGTTTCATTGGATTTCTTCGATCGATATAGTATACGGCTAACATGCGTCGAGAAATAGCCAAAACAAAAACATTTCGCACTGCTGGCAGATACTCGGTACAATTCCGTTTCATTGCATTTGGAAACCACGTGTCTATTATAATAATGCAATGGTCGTGTTCTGGTTGTTTAATATACAGCGTAAATGTATTATATATAATCACTGAACTCACCTCTTTGTTCATACATCCTGCCTTCCGTTGCCTTGTCATCAGAAATATCTCCTCTGTGATTTTTGTCAAGTTCATCAACATGTTGGTATACATATCTGCGTCCCGTATCATCCGCTGCTATCCGAAACGTCGACTTCGTCATTTCGCGAAGATTTTCTCGTCCTCTGCGGCATAGAAATATCATCAATTCAAACCAAACCTTTTTCTGAAGTCCCGTGGGTGTCTCGATGTTAAACACCGGAGTTTCGCCATTGTACAATTTGCGGAGGTCTCCTTCAGAGATCGGCGGATGGTGGTCCGTGGTGCCGAGTCCCTTCCGTTTGAGGTCTTTCACTACAGCTTGGTAAACACTGTTACTGGTGTTGAATTCAGGGTCTGCAATTATGTCTATATCCTTATGGTCCGTTAAAAAACGTTTTAGTCCAAACCGGAGTGCCAGAATTGCAGATTTCTTAAAATAAGTCCCATCTTGTTTCCTGACGCCGGCATAAAAGTCCCTGAGAGAAACATTCAGCTCTCTCACATCAAAGTTTTCAAAATCTGCACTTTTACCACATTCCATGAGGAATTGTCGGAAACATTTCACAGCTCCACCTGTCGCTCTCTTGGTATTGATAGAATCCTTGGCATCTAAAAGCTCCTTAATATAATCTTCAGTTGGATTCACAAAGCGAGTCATTTTTTTCGAATCAGTTGTCGTCGTCTGCTTTTCGCGAAGAGAAATAATGTCGATCGGTGTAAGGGACGTAACTCAAAACAACAAAGAATGGTTAACATTCGGAATACGTTGGGGCCAACGCTAATTTTCCAACACCACGGGATGCGTTTTTTGTGTTTTCGTGTGTCTTATAAGCACTGTGAATTATGCGTTCGGTAAGATTCCGTCATTTCCGGAGATCTCTCTGGAGCGGTCAATAACTGAATCAATATTACCCTCGAGGGTAATAAGCAAGTGACAGGGCTGCACTTGGAATGGTCGTATATCAGGTGGTGTCATTCCTACCAATCAGGGAACGGCAATTAGGGGAGGAGAAGACGGAAGTATAACAACAGACATTGTTATCCTTCATCCCATTTCCCTCTCTTCTGATTGGCTGAGAGTGCGTCACATGGCGGGCGATAAATCACCATATTACCCTCGAGGGTAACATTGTCTCAGTTATTGACCGCTCAGCTGTTACCAGTAAACATAGAACTACGAAGAACTCACCGCGCAGAGATTCTCTGACAGCTCTCTGATAATTTCGAAAAACACTGTTTTTATAAACCCCACTGTTTCATAACAACCGCGAACTGTGGTGTTTGCTAATTTGCATAATTGTGTGTTTTTTTGTTTGCAATTAAAGCACGCTATGTATAATGGTGTTATCATAGACACATATCTGTTATAAGATGTAATATTCATATTGGACCTTTTTATATCAATAATAAAGACCGTGGGACAAATAGATAAACCTTATTATGTAGTTGGTATGCTGCAGACAATTGCACATACGATGTACATACGTTACAACTACGTTTATGTACTATAGATCAAATGGCCACTCTTTGCTGTTTATCAATTGATTATTTCTTTTCTTCAATACATTCATCAGACTCCAGAGAATACCCGTATGTTGCGTAACGATCTGTGACAGATGTCAATTTCTTTTTGCACTACTACAACGTGTTAGTTCCACATTTTAGCATTCTGGAAATTAACATGTCTGTCGGCGTCTTCACGCTCATTTGAAACGAAACGGAACATTTCGCTGCATGGCTACTCAACTTCGAAATTGCTTTACTCCTCTTTCCGTTAACCGAATTCCACAATGCAACCAGCAAACTGACCGGAGAATATCTGCGCAAATGACGGGTCTGTTAATTAATCCAGATTATGAATGTTTTATTTTCTAAATAGCGATGAATTAACTTTTCGAACTGGATTAAATAATATATGCGCGCATTTATGCCTGCTGTTAAGGAGGTTCGTGTGTATACTCCATTGCCAGATAACAAAACAGTTATCACCCTTGTTTTCGTGAGACACGGGGATTTGTCGCCGCTCTCGACCTGGAATGTCACCCTCGGGCCTGACGGCCCTCGGGTGACATTCCAGGTCTCGAGCGGGCGACAAATCCCCGTGTCTCACTCAATCGCGGGCGATAACTGTATATAATATAATGACTGTGCATGTCTGTGATTAACTCAGAATGTGTTCTATCCGTTTCTATATCAAAGAGTTACGACAACGTACGGTATTGTCGCCAAGGATCACTCTCTGTTATAGAGTGAATTAATTTCAATGAGTTGGATTTTTATCCATCTCCCGGATGTGTTTTTGTGTTTTGCCTACCCACATGTTATCCATACTGAAAGAATGGAAGATCACATTCGAGCTCATGTACCAGATCTACATATGGAAACTTAATTGTCTCCAGAACAGGTCCGTCGGTCACCGTGCGTCCGCGTGTACCTTTAGTCCGGAGCTACCTTTGACAATTATTAATTAATCAGATTTCAATGGGATTAGGTTGGTAGTTGAAGTTGAGAACGCACAGGTCAATCTTGAATCTGACTGTCATTCTGACTTGTTCAGTACTTGACTCTGACCATTCATGCCAAATTCCAATTGTGTATTGCTAGTCAACCACTGGGGACATGTTAATTTTTCGATAGGGTACCTGTAACTGTACACATAGTCTGCACAGCTGCCACCAAAGCTACCACTATCGTAAATAACATAGATCTAAAAATTACCTTTCAAGCCACTTTCACAGAACTGCGGCTGACACATGCGGTAAAATGTCCGGTGCGATGTCATAATGGGGCATACATTCTATCAAATGTAACTGAAACGTTTATACGTTCTTTATTTATTCATGTTTTGTTTCTGATTGCCGTCAAAAATATCAAAACGAAAGTTTGAGATATGTTCGTTCTCGATATCATTCCTTATTTCGTTTATTTTATTGAACGAAAGATTTGATTTCAAAGCCGCATTCATAGTGGGTACTTTCATTTCATTTGACCAAGATTGAGGGACAGGGTTCGCGCTGGGCTAAAATATTCTCTTGCCAAATTTTTTGCCAAATGAAATAAATGTTTGCCAAATTTCAAAACTATTTGCCAAATTCAAATGAGGGTATACTTGGGGAAATTGAAGGAAATTCTCGTTTTTTTTATCTTTGTTATATACTGTATAAACTAACCACAGACAAAGGTAACATGAGCTAATGAAGCAAGTAAATACTAATTCATAAATATCATATTAGCGTACATATCTAAGTGACACCCGGAAACTACGTTTAATATTGCAACACAGTCATCAAACTACATGAATCCAAGGCTGTCATCAAAGCATAGATATTATTTCGCTTGCCACTTGCCAATCTTTTTGCCAACTGAATTTTTTTTTTGCCAAATGAAAATAAGTTTTGCCATTGGCAACTTTGGCAAGTGGCAGCGCGAACCCTGTTGAGGGATCATATATAGTCATTACACATCAGGGCCAACTTTATAGAGTATTGTACCTCTTTTCCCTCTGCAACCCTTTTCATATATCTCAAAGTATTTATTATCGCATCATTTACCAGTGGAAATCTTCCAAGCTCTGCTCGGAATGCATGGTTAGAAGATTTCCTGTTTATGCCCAGCTCAAAACTTCAAATGAGTTATTTCGGATGGTATTAGATCAATTTTATTCATATATTGAGATCAGATGTCCAAATTTCGCAACCATACAGTAGAATTGGTTTGATGAGCTTATCAAACAATTTACACCATATCTCAATTGAAAATACTTCATGCTTCCGACGCGAAGCTATAAGAGCATGTAGTGCTTTGGTTCCCTTCTTATTTACATCTGCTTGTGCTTTCTGAAATTTCAGATTCGCAGTAAACTTAACACGGAGGTATGTGTAACCTTTTGCATTTTCCACTGTTGCATTTCCCTTATGAAATTTCGGTTCTTTTTTAGTAGGTCTTTTTCCGGAAAATCATGCACTTGGTCTTATATAAGTTAACTGATAATTCATTGTCAGATGTATAAGAAGCTATCTTATCTAAGCAACGTTGCATGCCTTCCGGGGATTCAGAAAGCATAACCAAGTCACCTGCAAAGAGAAGATGACTTAATGAGGTTTGTCCCACTTTTACAGGTGCACATAAATGATCAAATTCCTTCTCAATACCATCAATGAATAGTTGATAAGTTTGGGGGACCAAGACCATCTCGGGTTCGAGTAGAGTAAGAACTTGATTCATACATGGATTTTAAAGTTTTCAAAATATTTCCGCCAACTCCGATATGCCCTATCTTATCAAATAGTATAGATATGTCTACTGAATCGAAAGACATCCGAAAATCTACAAAAACCGCAAATAATGGTTTGCCATTCTTTCGATAGTTGTTTGTTACTGTTTTAAGTATAAATGCGCTGCCGATTGTACTTCTGTGTTTTCTGTAGCCATATTGACTGTCGCTTATTATATTATTACTCTCCAGGAAAGTAACGAATCTCATATTAATTATCTTATTGAACAATTTGCCAACGCAACTACTTAAAGCAATTGCCATATAGTTATTAGGATCATGTCGGTAGCATTTCTTGTAATTAGGCATCAAAATTGATTGACTCCAAAAAATGAGATATTGCGATGTTGTTAGGACTCGGTTGAATAATCGAGTCAATTTGGAAATCATCACCGGACCTATTGTCTTTAAAAGCTCATTCCGAATGTCATCGCTCCCCGGTGATTTCTTATTTTTAAGTCCCCTTGTAACCGAGAGAATTTCAAGAGATGTTATCTTATTATCGTTTAAGTTAATTTAGGTATGTGCTTTATCGCAGGTTTCCGCTCTTTGCAATGTAAGTCATTTAAGAAATTTACACTTTAATTCGGTTGCAGCTATATAGTCCTCGGATTTCGAATCGCTTCTCAATTTTCGTATAAAATTCCAGTATTCATGCGTGTTGGAAGATTCTAAGCCTTCAAGTTCCGTTGCAAACGTTCTTTAAATAATTTAGCCTTATAATTAGTTACTCGTTTATACATTTAATTCGCCGTGAAATATTTAGCAGTGTATCTTTTTTCAAATGGGTTGTTCTTCATTTCTCGTACAGCATTTTGAATTGAGAGCTTCGATGCCGATTTGTTTATGGTATCAAGTAACTCCATAACGTCATTAACAACATGATCAGCATTCTCCTTGTTTTGTCCATATTCAAGTCTGAATTGTAACAAACTATTTTGAAATTTTTCATTTCCTACTATTTGCTTAGCTTTTCTGCTGAATATTCCATATGCAAGGAAATCTGACTGTGATATGAAAATTCGTTCGGATTTTTGACACAAAAATATGAAACTTCTGAAATATATTTTTGGGATATTATTATATAGTCAACCACACTGCACCAATTATATTGGAAGCTGGTGAAACCTCCTGGTGTTCTTCCGTTGACAATTCTGAGGGATGCCGACTGACATAGCGCAAGTAGTTGTCGACCGAAGTAATTTACTTCATCTTCCAAGATTTTCACGGACGCGATTAGTAGCTATAGTTGATATATGACTGGAAGCGGAACATGCCTATCGCAATCGTCTGTCATAATCATGCCTTTTTTCAGTTGTCGAATTAAAATCGCCTCCCATTATAATCATGTCTTCATTCTTACATTCACATATAAATTTTACTATGCTATCATAAACAGAGTCGTGATTTTGATTACGTAACCAAAAGCTGTAATTATATGGTGGTATGTAGACTGATATAAAAATCACGTTTGATTCTATGTTGAATATATTTCCACTGAACTCAACCCACAAGACATAATCATTGACTTTCAGATTATCTCTGAACTCAACTCACAAGGATTAATCATTGACTTTCAGATTATCTCTGAACTCAACCCACAAGGATTAATCATTGACTTTCAGATTATCTCTGAACTCAACCCACAAGGATTAATCATTGGCTTTCAGATTGTATCTGAACTCAACCCACAGGGATTAATCATTGGCTTTCAGATTGTATCTGAACTCAACCCACAAGGATTAATCATTGACTTTCAGATTCCCTCTGAACTCAAACCACAAGGATTAATCATTGACTTTCATATTCCCTCTGAACTCAACTCACAAGGATTAATTATTGACTTTCAGATTCTCTCTGAACTCAAACCACAAGGATTAATCATTGACTTTCATATTCCCTCTGAACTCAACTCACAAGGATTAATTATTGACTTTCAGATTCTCTCTGAACTCAACTCACAAGGATTAATTATTGACTTTCAGATTCTCTCTGAACTCAAACCACAAGGATTAACTATTGACTTTCAGATTCCCTCTGAACTCAACCCACACGGATTAATCATTGACTATCAGATTCTCTCTGAATTCAACCCACACGGATTAATCATTGACTTTCATATTCTCTCTGAACTCAACCCACAAGGATTAATCATTGACTTTCAGATTCTCTTGATATCATTCTTATATTTGTTTCGACAGTAAGACGCGATCCCACCTTCTGATGACTCACGCTGCATGGGAGCGACCTATGTCGAAGAACTCATACCCGGTGACTCTATATCTGATTGTGTTTGATGCCAAGTTTCTGAAATAGTAATAAAATCATATATATTCAATAATTGTCTACATTGGACGTTATCAGCTTTGTTTGAAAAACATGAGCATTCCACGCAGTATAAGCAATTTTCTGATATGATGATTATACTTAAAGTGTATTGTCCAAGATCATACTATTCTATATAGATATAAATGGTTCAGGAGGAAGATCGGGAATAAGCATTGGAAATCGAATATAGTCATTGTTTGGAGAAAAATCGAATCGCTTCAATACGAAATGAAAATCACATTTTCTTTTTACTATTACCAGATACTATCGTATATGTTTAAATGATGTCTCATTATATTATCTGCCTAAATCTCTGTATTATAAATCCATTAATGTTGGTAGCAATATATATTTACCTATATAGTATATCTACTATGCACTCATTTATTGGTCTTTGTTGTATGCTGAATACATGTGTATACCCATGATAGACGACTTGAGACAGAGAAAATACATTTCCATCAAAAACAGGAGAACAAGGATATAGTCAGGAGGCAGGTCAGATAAATGATGGCTAGAACAATTTTTGCTAAACATTTTTAGTACCATACGCCAACAATATTAATAATGTGCTATGGGATACCCCGATAAATAAAATCATTGTTGGCAATTTTCTAGTTACCTCTGTCAAGGTCAAAGGTCAAGGTCAAATTAGATATGCCAAATTTGCATAAATTGGACTAAAACACATTTTTATACCATTTTAGAGAGAAAGGGCAAAGACCGCCAGAAACTTTGTGTCCACATTAAAGGTTCCCTCCCCATTCCTCTCACGTTGATTAGGTTGTCAAATGTGTTGTCCATAACCACAGTTGCTATGCAATTAAAATTACCATAGCAACGAGACCAAATTCTAACTTTAATCATTTTATTTTTATGCCAAATATACCAAACTTTGTATATTGTTCACAATTTAATTGTTACTTGGCATATGTGCTTCAAAAACATATATATTAATGAATACATTCTCTCTTCCTCTCTTAGTTATACACTTTGGAATAAGAACTGTTCTGTTGTTTTTCCCTATTTTTACTATTATTTTCGTGAAAACACGTGAACTCTAAATAACTTTCAAAATTGCGGACAAATTATTTTATTCAGCAAACTCGGAAACATGAATACACGCATGCATGCATATAATGCTGTTATAATTGATGAAATACATTAACTTTATTTATATTCATAATAATTTTGAAATATTTATTAACCCAAACTATGAACCACAAGGGCTTGTAACTTGGCCCCCTCCCAATATGCGTCACCCCTAAGCACATACACGGCCCCCTGGCTTATGTCGAGTAATATTATAAAGTTATTATACAATGTTGTGTACAGTATGTGTTTTTCTTGTACGAGGTCATATTGGACGAGACATGCCAGTGTCGAGTCCAATATGACTTTTTACCACAACCTGGACGAGTACAAGAAAAACTCATACTGTACACAACATTGTATAATGACATTTTTATTATCCATCTGTATGTTTATCCAAATTTTGGAAATAACACTTTTTGTGTTTATTTTTGGTATTTGTCGGCACTTACTTCTCTATAAAAGCCTGTACCGTATATTGATCATCAGAAAGCACGATTTGGAAAAGTAAACACGGAAGTGAGAAAAAACTCAATCTGGAAGTGAAACGTCTGCTAAAATCCATCAATGTTGCGCGCGCATCACAATTTCACCGATTCATTTCGCAATAGAGTTAATTCGTGACGTCACGGAGTCCAATATGAAAAGTCATTTTGTACAGTCGGGAGTCCAATATGACTTTCGGGAGTCCAATATGACTTTTTCCAGGACTATCACGTGGCGGCTTTTGCCCAATCGGAAATGGTGTTAGTTAAGGGATGGATTAATAATATAATATACTGAGACTAAATAGCGCAGCGACCAAACGCCAAAAGTGGTCGGGTACCCCTACCCACAGTAGAACAAGTTGAAACATATATTGTTCACGAAATTGATAGTGAAAAATATCGGAATTGGTGGTGGCTATTGTCAAATCGACGATGAAAGATACCCACCAGTCACTTTTTCCAGAAATTAACGATTTTGGTCAGGCGAACGATGTGGCGAAGTTCTAACTTATTTGCCAAGATTGTTTGTGTTAATATTGCCACATCATACCATACCTCTATTTTATAGTAAAAAGTGTTGGTAAATTTGGATTTTCCTGCCATTTGGAGCCGAATCATTTTATTGATAACAGGTAATTCTGTAAGAACGGAGAATGTTAGAGTGTCCCTAAGCTAATTACTGACACATCTGCACATAATTAACTGAGTTGGGTATATTACGTCTCACCTAAGAACCCCCGTGCGTAAAAATCTAATTTTGGCCGTATACTGGTGTGATATTTCCATCCGTAATCGTATTCGTGATTTTGAGAAAGGTCTCTAGTACATATAATTGTAATACTTCGTTTACAGATACATAAATGGCGCACCGCTCGAATCAGGGACGGTGGTAAAAATTGCCTCAGAGTTAATGCACACTTTTATTGTTGGCGGTTTCTACCAAACTTATATTTGGTCATCTCCGAGGTATGGGTAAGAGTATCATGCTGTGGTTTAGGGATACATATGTTGCATTGTGGCGTCGTCCCCGTCAGGGATGAGGAGAGGGGCACAAAATTTAGCTCGCTACCGAGCTATTATCTCCATTGTATAGGAAATATGTGCTATGATTCAAAGAAAGTGCAACCACCGGCGTGATGATTAGGTTTGGAGCACTTCGACACAAGAGTGCTTTGAGTCTGAATCACAGTTGTTTAACGAAATCGTTTGGGAATAGAAACGAGTGACTCTCCCATTTTCACAAGTATCACGTACGTCAATTTGAATGTCGCTTCAAGAAATCAAGCAACAATTATTTTGCTTCAATATTATGAACTTCCTTGTTCAGACTTCTTAAAGGCACGTGCGGCCTTGGCGGTGGGTATCCTGTGAAAATATATCCACCCGTCAAAAACCGCCACAAACAGAAAGAACATCAAAATGTAGATAGACTTTGTCCGTATACAAATAAGAAATATCGCATAAACAGTATGTTATGGTTATATGTTTGACCATTGTTATGTAAACAACAGCATAAAAAGTAACTTTTCTGGTGTTTGTTTATATTATGATGGTAAACATAAAGAGCGTTCTTTGTGGGTGAATTCCTGATATGGAACGAATAAAGAGCGTTTATGCCATTTGTGTGTGATTAGCCAACAGCATTGTGCTGTCTTCTGTAACACAACCAGGCTCGTGCTTAGGTAAAATATAGTAAATCTTTATGATAACATGCTGTTTACGCGATGGTCATGGTATATATGAACAAAACTGTATGCGTTTTAATGTTTTTCTGTTTACGGTGATTGGAACAAATATGAATATTTTCGACAACTAAGGCCTCACGTGCCTTTAATAGCGGACGTTTTGGCTCGAGTATGTGTAAGTCATCGACCTCCTGGCTGTGTTCATACTTGAACATATTTACGAGAAGCTCAGAACTACTGAGCAAATGGGCGTTATTTTTCAAAGTGGTGTTCAGATATCTGATGGAAGATGTTCAGTAGACACATTGTTGATACTTGTTAACTGAGAATTATTGTATAAGTTGAACAATCAGCAAAGCTCTGTGAAAAATCATTGGACCAAATTTTGAAATTGTGCGTTCTTAAATACCATCTACATACCAACTCCACGGAATTGTGCTTCATGTAATAATGTTTAAATTATATCTATTCATGTTCAGAACTACTGAGGAAATTGATGTTATCTTTTAAAGTTGTGTGGAGATATCTTATAGAGGCTGTTCAATAGACACATTGTTGATACTTGGCCAACATTTATACAATTGTCTCTACTTCTTCCGTATGTGTATATTGGTTGCGAACTTGTATTTGGATTTGTTTATCAGACAACCAAGCGGCTGTTAAAAGATGATTATTGTGACATTGTTGAGAGGCAGTGCACATGCGCTCAACATATTTCATATAACCCGCTGTGCATACGATTCTTCATTTATATAGTGGGTCACAATAGATATGTTAAATTTTGATAAACTTGGAAACTATATTTTCACTGTCAATGCGGGTTTTATATTGACGACGCTTTGCAATTTTTCTTCCAGTGCCAATTATTTGAAGAAATGGCTAAATAGAATGTTTTGTTGATAGGTTTGAAGATATCCTCGTCGGTCAAAGCAACGTATTCAATACTCTAAACGATAAATTGTTTAGCAGCACGCAGGTAGATCTCATTGACGTAAAACTTTCAAAATCCCAAATAAGCCTATATCTTCGCCTATATATTCGCCCATATAGTTATCAAAAGTCTCGGCTCATCTCGCCATAGGACCTACATCCCCTCCGTGATATATGTCCACTCACAACTCCAGACCTCACCCTGGATCTCGATCCCCTTTTTAGGTACTACATTCCAACTAAGCAAACTTTGAGACCAAACATAATACAATATATAAATATTATTATGCGTTTCAATATTGTTAAGGGAGAGGAGCAATACTCTAAGTTGAATAACTTGCGCTCCCATCCCTTTTGATTAACTCGTGTCATTTTTCAGATTATATTTGTCAAGTATAAAATGTAATAATATCATATAGGGCAGTTTAAAAAGGGCGGCTGGCAAATAATAAAGTTGAATTTCCTTTGTTTTTTTTACGGCCGCCTACCCCAGTTAAAGTCTTAAATACACCACAAACTGAAAGGTATATGCTCCCAATATTAAATGAGTGAACGAAAGATAGTGTTGTCATGGATTATATAGAATTGGTATGGGTGGTTCCAGAAAACTAGGGCACTTTACAAAAGGCAGCTGGAAAATACGAAATGTGAAGTTTCTTTGTTTTGAGGCTCCTATCCCATTTGAAGTCTACACACTACGAACTGAAAGGATGCTCCGAATGTCTGGGATACTTCACAAAATGCGGCTGGTGAACGAGAAAGGCGAATTCTCACTGTTATTGGAGGACATTCTAACCCATTTAATATTTCGGACGCACCATAAACTGAAGTTATATATTCTCAAATTAGCTGGCTGTGTGAATGAAAGGTAATGCTATTGGGAAACATACAATTGGTATGGGTGGGTTGTTCCCCCGAAATCCTGGGGCATTTTTACAAAAAGTGGCTGGCAAATACGAAAGGAGAATGTTCTGTTTTGAGGAGCCCACTATCCCATTTGAAGTCTTAAACACGTCACGAACTGAAATTATATGCTTTCCATATTAGCTGATGCATGGTGTGGGAAAATGTATTATATAAGGCAATACACTTTTTTATAGATGGGGTTGTTCGCGAAATCCTATTGAACTTTTCAAAAAGAAGGTGGCAAACGAAAAAGGCTAATGTTCACTGTCTCATTTAAGTCCCTAATTTAAGTATAGACCTTTCGATAGGGATATGCTATCGATATCACCATAAATTTTGGTGGAATAGCTGTTCTATCAGAAAAGATGCAATATTTAATAATTACCATCCCAATTCATTTAGAATATAATATGCCGATATTTGTCACGTATAACTAAATGAAAAAGTTCACTAAACGATATTAAATAACATGTTAAACACCGATATAAACAAACACCTCGTATGATTCATGTTCGAATTAAATTTCTTATACAGTCGTCAAATCCCCGTGCAGTATAATTGTAGATAGCATTCCGATTTATGTCACGTGAAAATAAACGAAGGATGTTCAAATAACAATGCAACAAAACATGTTAAAAAACAATAGAAACAAATAACGCACAGCGCGCTAATGGTTAACGCACGAATTCACGTTAGAATTAATCGCCTTGCACTTCTTGGCATCCGAATAACAGACCATGGGTCAATCAAGCATGTCTCGAGAGATGCCCGATGCATGAAATAATAATGTAAACGACAATAAACGAAATTGAAATTCCCAACTACACCTTTTACCGGACTCGGCCTCTGGGTCGCTGTTCGAATTTTAATCCGTCCCAAAAAGCCCAATTCTATAAATAAAACCCACATGCGCATATAGCTTACCAAGAAACTGTAGGATACAAGAAAACTAAGATGCATGCATCAGGTCGGCCGTGAACTATCTACCATAGAATTGTTGTAGCTATCGATTATACATTTAGGAACACCTGTCTGTATGTATGTGTGTATGCATGAATGCATGTGTGTATGTGTTATAGACTCTAACACTGCTCGACTGATCCGACTCGGATTTGGTATTTAACGTGTCAACTTGACCTCGCTCATAGGCATGTTTCTGGACCTTGACCGATCCGACTAAAAATTTGTGTGTAGGACTACTTCGATCCCGGAAGCAATATGGACGGGTCCAATTTCACGTGGAACCATGTTCTCGAACGTGCTGATGTAGGCATGTTTCTGGACTCATTGAACAATAGTTTGGCCAGACGCTGTACCCATGGGTACTGTCCAGATGGAGGCGATCACCAAAAAAAATTCCCTAAATAGCCCGAACGAAGTCGAGTACATCAGCTAGTTTAATATATATTTTGGACATTTGTCTGTCTGTTTGTCTGTTAGCTATGGCCGGGAAAACTGCCGGACAGATTGGACGAAATTTGATACCTAGGGGAAATTATTTCCAGGGAGTATTTTGGACGGGTCAAATCTTGATCCCGACCTGACTTTGACATTCAAAAAGATCAATTCAAGGTCAAATCTGGTAAAACGGAAGTATTTCAACGAAATATAATACCTACTGTTACTTTTGTCACAGGAGTGTTTCGGGTGGGTCAAATTATGACCCTGACCTGATCTTGACATTCAAAATTGTCAATTCAAGGTCAAATCGGGTAAAGCCGGGCGGATTTCGACGGGTACTTTTGTCGTGACTTTTGTCCGGGGAGTGTTTTGGACGGGTCAAACCGTGACCCGACATGACGTTCACCTTTAAAATGGTCAATTCAAGGTTAAATCGCGCAATTCTCCGAAAATCAGAGGGGAACATCCCGGACGAAGTAGGGTCCACCAGCTACTATTATATATTTCTAGATTTAGTTACAAACTAAATACCTGTATATTGTACAAAGAAATGTTTGACAAATATATCTGTATCAATATTACCATACGGGTCATTAAAATAGATACGACGAAACAAATTTTGAAGGGTGCATGGTATCAGGTAAATTTTTATATTTCAAATGATGACAGGAATGCGGAAAGTTGAAGTACCTACGTAATACTGGCTATCCGAATGAAGAGATATACATGTATATAAAAACCAAAATAGAAGATGACTGCTGGCGACAATGTTTTCCAAAAAAATTCAAAGCATTCGATAGCTCCCATCTAGTTGTCAGCCCGAAGATCAATATAAAGTGTGGTGACTATCAGATGAGGGATATGACTGTACAGTTGCTAAACAATTCAGTCACGCAAAAGAGGATCAAACAGTAAGATACCAAATTGCTGCCTGTGGTAATGTTTTTTAACGAAATTCGGGAAAATTAGATTACTCTCACCCTGGTTATCCAGAAGATCATTGTGGAATCTGGTGACGATCGGACAAGGGGTGTCGTCTGTAGGATCAACCAAATTATTTAGCCATAAAAATAGTAAAATTCAAGATCACCGCTGGCAGTGATGTCTTCACAAGGACAGCTTGAGAACAAAACATGGCTCACATCTAGCGGTGACCCAAACTATCCACATGAGAAAAAGTTCTCCAATAAATGCTGGCTGCAGGGTGCGCCAATTGATTCAAATTCGAAATTTAACAGGATGTATACTGCTTGTAGCCATGTTTTCCCCGCAAATTTGATAGACTGATGGACAAAACCACTGAATCCGTTGAATCAATATACATGTATACATGGATTAATTTATATGCATTGTTATACACAGTACTGGTATATAAAGGTACTGAAAATAACAATATTACTAGTATACACAAAATAAACCATATATCATGGCTATGGGTTCTAATATCCGAATATGACAGCTGATAACTTGGTGTGAATTGAAGAGTGGTGGTGTCTCAAGCATATCTAACCCTCCACGTTAGAAACATGCCATTAAATGTCATAAGTATAATCTAGCTTGAGGACAGAAGTTATCCATAAAACCCCCCCTTAATTCAACCAGGTCCTCGCGCGATGTATGGTCGATCACATGATGATCTAGGGGGGCTTATAATTGTTGTATAAAAACAGCACTGCATGTAAATATAAAATAAAATAGTGCTACATCTTATTACAGATTATTGCCATATATAATCAGTGACTATACAGACAGTCTGACAAAATAAAGTTTCAGTGACACTCTATCCGAAGAGGGGAATAATTCCATCTGTTACAGTCAATGGAGCAATTATGAATCTGGAAAGGTGAAATTTCTAAGTAATACTAGATATCGACATGACGCGATAACATATAACGTAAATGCAATATGGCCGCTGGCGACCATTTTTTCCTATAAAATTAAAAAAAATATTTGATAGCTCTCATCTGATAGATCAATATCAAGATAAATATGAAGTTTGGTGATGATCGGATGAGTGAAGTGGACTGTGCTAAACGGTTTAGTAATGCTTAAAAAGATTTTTACCTTAATATTTTTATGTTCACTTTATAAACTTCACTGAGTCATCTGTGTCATGTATTGAGTTTGATATATTTTGTTAACAGTTTATAAATCATGTATGTCTCATGTTTGTTATTTTAATTTATGTGTTTATTATCATTAAATAAAGTTGCATTCCTTATAAATTATGTATGTCTCGTGTTCGCTTTATATTATATACACTTTATAGTGTGTTTCAGAACGAAAAAAAAATGAATAAAATCAACAAATTTGTAAATTTAAAAACAATTCAAACGTTGTTGTATTCCATGTCCCAGCCCGGAAATATACACCAAATTTCAATAATATTCATTGAGAAACAACGGACCAAACGCCATATAACACCCCGTATGCATCTTTTATTCCGAGTTGGCCTTTTATTCCGAGTTGGCACGCGTCGATTGGGGCGAGTTAGCCCTGGGGCGAGTACGCCGATTCCGACACCTTTTCTATTTGCAGCAGGTATACGTTTACGCGTAATTTAATTTACAAAGTTCCCCAATTGGTATCGTAAATAGAGCGACCTTATTTGACAGAGAATGCCTCTGTTATTGATTATAAAGTTGCTATACATTAAAAACGACAATTCACATGCTCGTTCAAGCGCAGTAGTCTATTTTCCCCATGTTAAAGGACATCCACAAATACTAAATAACGCTAACCTACTGCCGAATGTTTTACACGACAACTGTTAACATATTTGGGCTGAATTCATCTGACGCGGTATTATTCCTCAAAATAAACAACAAAACATCGTTACTTGGAAATGTAGTTTGGGCTAACATTTACATAAATCCTCCACATCATTATTCCGACACACACGTCAGATGAAAAACACCCATGAAGTAACCGGCCAAATTGGCCGAAATAATACACTGGGGGCGTAATGACATTGATTTTTTAAATTCTGTTCAACCCTATGCTTCATTGACAGATTCAGCTATATACCGGCATTTGTTTTTGCAGCCTCGAAGGCCAGGAACTATACTAGTGGATGGATGTTCTCGACAATTTGAGTGAGAAAAATCAAAAAATTATTAAATGGTTTGATCTGGGAGAACTGACAGTGGGTGGGTAAATACTCCTGCTTCGTGTGGACGTATACATACGTTGTCTGTTTTACGATGAGAAACAAACATATTCCCATATCATAATACGCGAAAATGACTTTCCCATTCAGTCTGCATGGTTTGGCACGTACACCGGGTGTAGATGAGAGCTGTCTGAACGATTTTCGATCAAAATTATGGCTGCCGGCAGCCATCTTGGATTTTACTCTTTGCAAAACTAAATCCCTTCTCACACCCTAGAACCAGCAGTTTTCATCATATGATATTCCAATGTCAATGATTCCCCAGTGTTAACAAAACAATGCATTGCAGTTATAATTGGAATTAAATCTGCTGTGTGTGAAAGCCATGTTGCATGGTGTATTATAACTAACTAGTTTCAATCTAAATTATAAATATTGGTATATTCAGAGATATAAATTTTGCTCTCAAGTATGAATCTGACAGTCATTCCATTAAAAATAAATTCCTCTGTTATCGGGCCGCTACATAATTATGAGAAACTAGATGAGGGTGGTGGCTTTTAGCTCACGTGAGACAAAGTATCCAGTGTAGCAATAGTCGCCACTACACACCCGATAAAATCTTCTCAAGAATATCAAGTCAGAATTGAGTTATATATATTGTGGATGGTCCCCAGGTGACTGGGTTTCTGATTTGTTCAAATTGGGTCGCCGGGTCAAAAAGGGTTCAAACTTTTTCCGTCCATATTAATTCTTAAAACATCTCAAGAACCATCGGGGCTATCTAGCTTATATTTGGTATGGATGGTCATTGAGTGACAGGAATACAACAAGGGCGGAGCCAGGAAAAAACTTTTCTATCCATAATAATTGTTAAAATGTCTTCTTATCAAGAACCATCGACCTATATTCAGCTTATATTTGGTATGGAGAGTCATTGTGTGACAGTGATTCAGATTTGTTCAAATGGGGTCACCAGGTCAAATAAGGGTAGACCCAGGGACATAACTCGTTCCCTATATAGTAATTCATAAAACACCTCAAGAACCATCAGGCCTATTCTGCTTATATTTGGTAAGGAGGTCTTGGGGTTATTGATTCAAATTGGGTATCCAATACTGGCGGAGCCTGGGACATAACTATTTTCCTCAATGGTTAATCTTAAAGAGCCATCAGTCCTTTTTAGCCTATATATAGTTTGGAAGGTCCTTGTTATAATGGGTCCGACCAGTCAAACAATGTCGCTTTGGTGTGTAGGGTCCATGAATAGTTGGGAATCAAATATGTTTGAATGGGTTCGGCCATTAAAAAAGGAAGGGGGCATGTCAGGTTGGAGGCATCACTTCCAATGTAAGGGGGATAAGAAAGGGAATTTGACAAACTTGGGAGTGTGTTTGTTTCAGTTGGAGGGGACCTCATGTGGACTATGTTGGGGGGTCGGCCGTGCAATTGAAAGTTTCAAGGTTGACACCCCACTGCTCAATGGATACCCTCTAAAGACGTCCCTGTTTAGAACTACTTGTTCTTAATTTATATCGACATGTACTAACTGTCGCGATCTTCAGAGTCAGAGTCTTCTCAGTCTTTGCATTGAATTTCGTGTGAGCGACTCAACAGTCATTAATTGACTAGCTTGTATAAATAGTCCACGGCTGTGGCCTCACATTACGCCAGCAGCCTTTTCACCAAATCCTAAGCATCAAAGCATCATATTCCCTCAATCCATGGTGCCATAGGCCACTCAATATATTCACAATATTGCACACTGCCTGATGTCGCAGCTGTTTTGCAATACCCCATTGTCATTTAGTAGCAGATCCCATCATACCATGGCTTGCTTGGGTATTTGAACATGCGCTAGTGGTAGTGGAATATGAGAAAGTTTATAAAAGGTATATCAAATTTCCAATGACCTTGACCTTAGCAATTGACTGTGACCATATATGTCCTATGGCCTAATGCGTTTGATTGACCATTAATGGTACTATCAGTTCACATACTGTTTTCAAACACAAGGCTAATCGGATTGCCAACAGTGGACTTTTTCAACTTTTCTCCAAATACATTGTATTTGATGCCGTTGCCATGGAAACCATATTGCTTACTGACACATGACCCCTCACGTGGGCACCAGCTCCAAAGAGTTTCCACTAAAACTAAGCAACACATATGATGCAGGTTCATGCTTTAGTTACTAAAGTCACAAAATCATATTTATTTTGGTCTGATGGTCTCTTAAGGGTAATGTATCGTGACTTATGTACTGCCACAAATACTATAAAAAATACTTAAAATGTGATTGTGTATCAACTGAATGCTGTCACATGTGACAGTGACCGCATTATTCCAAATGCATCATATAACAAATTAAACACTGATTGCGGCCTACTTTTTGTAGCGATTGCTTTTATGAATAACGCACCCGGGGTAGCGAAATAGGAAACAACTATAAAAAATAGACCAAAATATCACATTTTTCGAATGACCTTGATCTTAGCAATTGACCTTGACCATATATGTCAAAGTGACTGAGTCCGCTTGATGAACCATTATTGGCACTATAAGTTAACACAATTTCTTCAAACACATTGTTTGTTGGTTCTTAAGTTTGGCCTTTTTCAATTTTTCTCCAAATATTTTATGCCGTTGCCATGGAAACCTGATTTTATCCCGACACATGACTCCGCCCGGGCACCCCCTCAAAAAAGTTTTCCCTATGAATAAGCAACTTATCTTTAAAGTTTCATGCTTTAGTCACTAAAGTCACGATTCAACCCCTAAGTGACCCCCACTATTGGCATTTAGTGCCAAATTGCAGCCAATTTGATATTGTAACAGCATAGGCCTACTATGTTGGGCCATACCGTACACTCCACCTTATTCACCGTGTTGTGCTCTAAATGTTTGTATTTTCATGCACGCACACTCAAGATGATCACAAAGTATAACTATTCGCATATTTCCAGTATTAGATGCCATAACATGGATCAAAAACGATCGTTTGAGGCTGGTTGCTATGGAAAAAACAATTTCATAGCAACGGTTGCTAAGGAACCCACACAAGAACATTGACACATCAGCATTCAGATTACCATGCATCACTGGTCATTGGTACAATACATCATTCCTCAATAGCTCTTACTAAAAAAAATATCATGCTATATGTTGAAAAATTCAGGCTAGGACAGAAAGGCGCCTATACATATGACCTTGACATTTGACCTCTAACATGGGATTAGAAAATTGCCAACAATGTTTTTTTTAATCAGCGAACCAAACTCTACCACCAAGGATATGTTGGCATATGGTACTAAAAATGTTTAGCAAAAAAAAAATGGGGGGTGCTTGCCTCCTGACTAATACGAACATTTATCAAGCGCATGTGATTTAAAATCTTAAATTTAAATACTTCATTTAAACAAATTATAAATCTGGTTATTCTTATTTAAAACTAATTGTATTGAATACTTAACAGCCATATTTTAAATATTTCTCAAATAATCAGTTGAATTCAGAATCCGGGTGCGTACATATCGCTGATAACGACCGAGTGTTGATGGAATTCAAGATACCACCAACTGTTTGTCGACAAAACAACAGATCATCATCTCGAAAATTAGAGTTTATTCATAGATCACCACATTCTTGTCTGGCCGGGGTATCGGTATCCGCATGACGGGGAGAGGAGCTTTATAAGCTAAGTTGCATAACTTGTGCTCCAATCCCCAGTGGTTACTCCCTCATCTTTCATTACTTCATCATTATTAAATTGTCAATATTGTATATATTGGGAGACACAATAAATATGTTACAAACAAAATCCGCATGATTATTCCGAATACGTTGAGGACCACTATGTTGTTTGTTACCACCATCTCTCTCCCATTATCTCTCGAACAGCCTCAGACTGCCTAACATGTGAACATATGTATACATGGCATATATCCATTGGATAACCGCAAACTAGGATTTCAAATTATCTTTGTATAGAGGGTGAATCTTCAACGCACATGTTCATTATAGATACGGTACATTAACATATCTCAAACCGATGGCTAGCCTCTGGCCTCTGCTTTGGACTAATTAGTTCCCTCACTCTGTTTCTCTTTGTGATGACTTCAGTAATGAAATCAGAGAAAACTGCTCTATCGTCACCCTCAGATATGCCACAAACGTATGCTAATCAAACAAACTATGAATCCTACTATTTTTTGTCAAAAGTGCCTTCCGTTTTTTATTTTTTATTTTTTTGTGACAATTTCGTGTTCTCGAAATCGACGTTGTCGTTTTTGTCTCTGGTGCCAATACTCAAGAGAGAATATTACAAAATACCTCCTCGTCTGAAGACTCCATTTTTAAATGAGATAACTCCCCCACCCCTTTCGCTATTATAACTGATAACGCACGTCCGTTATTGGACATAAATGGATGGGGAAACGGACATGTGTGAAAGGAACCCACACACATTTTCTAGAAAATCATCCGGAAAACGGACAAGTGTGAAAGGGGCTTCAAGCCTCATTCACACTTGTCCGTTCTCGCCATAGCCCTATGCGCAGCAGGTCTGTGAAAGCAGCTTAAGGAGAAAACAGTCTCGTTAAAACTAGACCAAGGTTTCATTTACAACTAACAAGTTGACAGAAATGAAACGGAGTTACAACATGCTGTACTGAGGGTATTTCATCTCGAAAACTAAGGCCCTTATTTAATTTAGTGGCTTGTGTAATACTTTTTAATACGCTTTCACGATATACTGAAGGACCTGAAGTGGCTGAACTGTGTCAGCGGTTTCCCCACAATTCCCAATTAATAAACGCTCTTTATTATTTCCATATGAGGTAACAAATAACGATGAACGCTCTTTATTGTTACACTGTGTAATGGAATAGACAGCTGGAAGCACTGTGTAGGAACTGTTACATCGGAAGTCGTTATATTGCCGGTGTTGTTATGGTTCTTGGCTAATTTGTCACGGTTCCTTCTGATTGAAAATAATCATTTTTGTGACAAACACACGCATAATTATAGATATCTTGAATATATTATACTTTCCTGAATGAACAGAGGCTGCAGAAGTGCCGTGTTATCGAAACCCGAACTATAGATCACAATTAACTCGGTATTAGCGAGTTAACGCGTAAATATCAACATGTTATCTATGAAAATCAAGCCACGTGGACGCAATTTGTTTTTCGTTGCGTATAAAATATGAAACGCATTCTGAAGACAAACACTGACTATAAAGTATACCCTTGTTATTCTTCTGTAAAATAGCTGAGAAAGTATCCGATAGGGGTTGATAATTGGGAGCTGTGGCATCGTAATCAACACGGGTGCGTGTTACGGTTCTATTTCAAACCAATCATGGCTGTGACGGTTCTGTACATGAGATTTCTGCAGTTTGGTCCGAAAATCGTCTTGTGTATCTCACATTTTAAACCAGATAATGACTAGCTTATGTAATTTGCATAATAGAACAGGTATATTAAGAAATGACACAATACATACCTGATACGGGAGATTAAGTGACACTAATTGGCAGAAATACAATATTGAAAGTCCCGATGAGTATAGTATCATAATCATGCCCGCGTATATAAATGACCAATGGTGATATAAATCTACTCTCAGGAGAATATGAGATGTTATATTCATTTACTTAATCTGGGCATTATTGACAGATCCAGGTGTGACAATCAGGTTCAAGTTCAAGTGTTTATTAGTAATGTAAATATCAACATAACAATGGTAAAAAGTAACAAACAAAAAATAGTGATAATACATTACTGGGAGGTGGCATGACCTTCTGGTCGTCTTCCTACCATCTCCCTGGAAAAACTTCCTTTCTGGCTCTGAGCTCCCCTGGTCAGTGGTCATACTTTCAAATTAGACTTATGCTTAATTGACATTGCAACTTTTATCAACAAAATAATAATAATGCTACTGCAATATCATTGGATAATAATTATTGCTGTTTTTTCATTTAATGGAAATTATTGAATGAAAATTAATGATGAATTAATGATGAATTAAAGGGGTACTGTACCCCAATTTAAATAAATTCCCGGTGACAATAGCGTTCTAATATCAATATTATATTTTAAAATAACTAATTTGAGTCGACGATGTCTACTGAAAACGTTCCGATTAACAGGCTACCACAAAAGTAAAATTGAATTATTTAATATAAAATCATTTATGGCTGGAGTCATAAAATGGAGAATTATGCCAGTACGAGTTACCGTTCTTGAAATCGTATCTGTTGCGTGTCTTTTATCGACGGCCGTTCGCGAACATTATTGAGTTGCAAACAAAACATGTTACCTGCAAAAGAAAGGCCAGTTATAACCGATTCGGAAAAAGGACAAAGAAACAAGAGTCATAAAGCGTCAAGTATTTTATAGGGAGTGAGATTGTTCGATGGAAGAGATTGAAGGCGTCAAGTGAAGCCGTGAACAATGAACTTCCGCTTCTTCTTGCGACATGAGTCTTCTCCGGTGAAGGTCAATAACATGGCGCGTAGTTTGAAATCGTAATATTTTTGTTTCCAAGATCAATATTTTCTTCGCTAAATTGGGTTTATACGAAACTCATATAACACGAACACAATCTAACTTGAAAGTTATTTCAATGGGCGTAAATAAAAAAATTTGTCTATCCCTGTGTACAGTACCCCTTTAATGATGATGAGACAGAACAAGTATCTAAATATCTAAATCAGTTTCCTATAATTTGTCAGTGATATGTTATATGTTATTACTACATCATGACATGACGCCTGGATAGCAGTCATGACAATATAAGTTTTACATTCAACTTTTTCAAGGTAAGACTCAATTAATTCTAGTGTAACCTGGCGTTTAAAGTTAGTACGTGGCATAAGGGATTGTGAATTTATGTCAACTTCTTTCCATTGTTTTGGGAAGATATGATATGTAGCGGTAGGTTTAGTTCAATGCCAGCGACATCATATTTCCTCTGAAGTCCACCTGAGGGACATTTACACATATTTGTCGCCCAGACATGAATATAACTTATGAAATCACGTTCAACTAAATCATTGATAGGTTATGACGTGATTGGGGTGGTGGGGGGGGGGGGGGGGGGGGCTTGTGGATGGGGTGCTTAATTTGTGTCTATCCCCAACTTTGGTAAAAATGTTCAACAGTTACAAATTTCTTATCTTACAATCACTGTGTAGGAACTGTTACATCGGAAGTCGTTCTATAACCGATATTGTGATGGTTCTTGACTGATTTGTTACGGTTACTTATGATTAAAAATTATCATTTTCGGGACAAAATCACGCATAATTTTATATATATATATCTTAAATACATTAAACTTTCTTGAACGAACATAGGTTGCATAAGTGCCGTTTTACCGAAACTTGAACTTTAGATCACAATTAACTCGGATATAGCGAGTTAACGTGTAATTATCAACATGTAATAACTGAAAATCAAGCATTGTAGACGTAATTTCTTTGTTTTCGGTAGCATACCGACTGTTAAACGCATTCTGAAGACGAACACTGAGTATAGATTTTACCTGTGTTATTCTTCTGTAAAATAGCTGAGGAAATATCCCGATGTGTGTCGGTAATTTGGAGCATTAGCCGCCTAATCATAACTTGTATGAGTGTTACGGTTCTATTCCAAGGTAATCACGGCTGACGTTTCTTTGCGTGATATTTATTCGAACGATATCTGCACTTTGGGATCATTTAGTTGTGTGTAACAAACGTTTTAAAACCAGATAATGGTTGCAGCGGATGTTACCTACATAATCCAACAAGTGTATTAAGAAATAAGAGCATAGCTATCTATTATAACAGCAGATTGAGTGGCATTACCTTCACTTCGAGTGGCAGATACAACATATTGAAAGTCATGTTGGGTATAGGATCATATATAATCGTGCACGCCCGCATAATTGACCCAATGCAATTAGACATCTACTGTTATAATATTATGTTAATTTAAATGGACATGGCTCATTCGAGCTTCCAAATTTTGTCTAAGTAATTTCTAAGGATGTATAAGATTGGTTGCAAATACAAGAAATGTTGATAAGTATATATACCGGCCTCATATGCTCTGAGTAATACATACTGTGATCAGAGCCCTATTCCAGCTGGGTTTTTTTTCATACAGAAGTGAAACAAAGGCTCTTTATTTCTACCATATCAAGAATAGACTAACACGGAACGCTCTTTTCTGTTCCATGTCGTGCAAACATCAGGTTCAAAGTTGTATTTTTCATGACTCAAATGTGTCTTTCTGTGACATTATACTGCTCATAGAAAGATATTTCAAGTGTTTATCGAGCTATTTCTATATCGGGAAAACTTAAAAAGCGACTATTATTACGCGTATTTTGGAGCGCAAACCAAGTGACTTTATTTGATAAATGAAGGTCTGTGGTTGAAAGTTCCATGTGGGATTTTTGTTCAATTCTTGCCAGGGTTGGGGCGATTACATGCCAATGTAATCGATTACGATTACAATTACTTTTGATTTACATGATTACGATTATTGAATACATTTTTTTTCAACTGTAATTGATTAAGATTACAATTAGTAAAATGTAACGATTACTTTTCGATTACATCTGATTACAATTTTAGTTACCAACCATTTTGATCCCATAGGAATAAATAATGAAATAAATCAAATTAAAATATCAAATGTTATTTAATAAAAAAAACTATATAATACGTAAACAAGGAACGACTGAACAAATATAAAACAACCAAGCAATAAGTACATAATCTTTTTTAATTAATTTGATGTTTTGTAATGGAGTTGTGCACAAACATATTGGGAATAGACCATGTTTTATGTGTATTTATTTAATTTTATTAAATATAGTTTTCATTTCGCTCGAACCATCCAAAATATCATCGAGTGAAATGTTAATACGCTCGTATATGCGTAGCTCCGAATTTGTATACGAAGCATTTATATAAATTACCCAAATTGCACAAGTAAGCCCAAAATAGAGTTAAAACGAACTTAATTACAAACTATATACCGGTATACGGACTGGTTAAATCGACTCGCACTCACGTTATCTTTCATACTGCCTCAAGGTGAAATGACAACTGTGGACAAAATAAAATTAAAATATGTGTCAACAAGGCACCATAAACACCCCCCGATCCAAATTCAGTTGACCGCCGTAAATTTTGGATCGGGTGGGGTTTGTGGTGACTCTTTAAGGCGTCTTGGGGGGGGGGGGGACTTGCAGCACCCTTTGTTTGACCTTAATATATAAAGGAACCGAGCAATGACATGGGTCACCTATATGAACCCCTCTGCGTGAGCGGCGGCCATGTTTTAATAAGGAATGGAAGTCACGTGGTTCGTATAAGTTTAATACAAGCTGAAAAATGCGACTTAAAAAAAAACAGTGGCGGCCATTTAAAAAAAAAGTAGTGGCGGCCATATTGAAAAAAAGTGGCGGCCATTTTGAATCAGTCGACCATTATGATTGGTTTGTTGGGGAAAAATCAGTCTTCGCAGTTTACATTGACCATTTCTGTCAAATTGCATGCTTTGCGTCACAATAAAGTGAACGATTCTGTTACTATACTGTTGACACATAATTATATATAAGAAGGCAGTGTAACTCACCGTAATTTATCATAAGTGGTGTAAATTCAACATAATTGATATTTCGTTGTGTTCACTTGGTTATTTTCACGTATACTTCCACATAATAGTCATCGTATTTCCCGGACAGAATCGATTAAATCGGGAGAGAACCGACTTGATCGGGAGAGAACCGATCGAGATATCACAATTCGCAGTTTTCGTCGTTGTTATTACTCGCAGAATAGGATTTTCATTATGTTTACGTTCTTTGGGACCATAGATTATGAGGGGAATGGAAAAACTAATCGAATTATCACCTAGATGGCTAAAAAATTGCGTTCTTAACTGTCAAAAACTCGCGAAAATGTATAATTTGGATCATCGGGAACCGTCACAAATCAGTCGTCAAGAACCATCACAAATCGGCGATAGAACGATTTCCGATGTAACAGTTCATACACAGTGGCTGGAAGTGAAGTTTGATCCAATAACTGTTACCAAACTTTAATTCTTCGTTGCCAAAAATTCACCGACCAAAACTCCGCCTTGCAGTTACCGAGGAAGGGGTTATACCGGGATCAGCTCGTCCGTCCATGAAAGCAAAACTGTCCGAGTTTGTTCTCCTTCAAGTTTCGGTCAATCGTTTTGAACTTTTGGCACATATATTTAGTACCATGGGCACTTTTGCTGAGCTGTCGCGTGCGGTGTGACTAATTACCGCCCTGGCGCCCCCATGGGTCCGTGGACACTATATCTCGACGTTATAAGGTATACCGGCATACCACATGAGGGCAACCAAGATGATTTTACTCGCTCGCTCGTCTCCGGTCGGTGTTATTAACCCCACATATGCCGATATTGGCTAAGAGAGCCCGAGGGAACCCGGGACAGTATATTTTACGGATGCGTGGTAGTGCAATCCACCTGATTGTGTATCCAAATATTGACTCGCTGACGCGTCCACGGCCGGTGTTATTAACCCCTCAAATACCGTATCAACGGGAGTGGCCGGGACCGCCCGGGCGCCACAAAGGGACCGTTGGCACTATACATCGACGTTATAAGGTAGCGACATACCACCGCGATACACTTGTGCCTTGATTGCATTTCTGTCTCTTGCAGTTTGATTATTCAATAAATAGAGCCATTATTCATGTGATCGGTCCCACCCGTGCATTATTCTATGAAGCTGATAGAGATAGTTAATCTGCAAATAACCAGACTAATGGCACAACCGAAGCCCATTGCTTGCATCGGATGTCAACCATGCTTTTAACGACGGGTGAATTAACAACGCGATTTGCTCTACAGATTCATTATTTAATCAATGGCGCATACAAAAACGTCATGATCGCATTTAAACCCTAGGTAATCGACACGCTGTCGAGTCGGATGTATGCCTGTGATAAACTCAGAATGTGTTATAGCCTATTCGTGTTCTAAATCAAAGATATATGTCACTGTTTTGTAGAGCGGATTATTTTAAAAGAGTTGGATTTATAGACCACCCCTGGATATCTTGGAGCCAATTGTGGGTCAGCCCACTTAATATATACTGAAGGAAGGTAAGATCGCTTTCGGTATCATGTACCAAATATGGAAAGATAAATTCAAAAATATTGGGAATCTGCAAAAGTGGCCATCAGTTGTACGTTGAAAATGAGTAGGCTTACCAAAAACATTGATTGGAACGATATTCATTGTCTGTCGCTAATGGGGAAACGGTGATATTTATAAGAGACCATTATTGAAAACGAAATTCATAATAGGTTTTCGACTTGATGAGTATCACGCATTCAAACTGGCCGAGGCAAACACGACAAGAAACGAGGGAAAATGTAATAAACTATAGGATATTACATAGTATTTTGGCAGATAATAGCATATGCTATACTATGTTTTAAACAAGCTGACACCTCATTTGTTTGCTCTAACATTCTGACCAAGGATTATCCTAGATGTATGTACTGGTGTATTCCACGAACCTCCGACTGGCAACTTTGGACAGAATGTTACAGAAAACTACCGAGAATTTCGGAAAAAATAAGCTATCAACTTATTTTAAACATAAACTAGTATATGTTCGTGATAGTCAAAATGCTATGTTTTGTGTCAGTTCCTCACATATTATGTTTTTGCGCTCGGTCATTTAGATGCGTGGCACTCATCAACATCAAAACCATGTGATTCCCCACAGTGAAACGTCAACACCTCTGTCAATATATAGCTAATATGATAGCATTGGGCGGTGGCTGTGTTTATTCCTGTTTGTTTTTGGGTGCCCTCTGTATGTAGTAATTTTATTGCTCGGTGATTGGTTTATTGTTCGATGGTGTACATTTAAATGAGAGGCACGAATTATTAATATGTGATCGCCATCACTGCATGAATCAACGCCAGAGTAAAATAAAAATCCAGTTGGTCGACGAAGAAAAACATTTAATGTCAAACAGTTATTGTTGAAGCATAAGCCTCAATATTTCAGAAACAGATACCATTAATTGGCAAGAATGTGCAAATATTATTTACCTTTTGCAGACAATTTGGCCGAAGTAAAATTCGGGCCAAAGCGAACCCTGCCCCCAGGGTATCAGTGATAATCACAACCATAAGTTGTGTTCTGGAACATATGGTTATAACGATACATACCTGCCACGATTCGATACGTATGTTTGCTCGCGATACGCATAATCGTATCGCGATTCACTTTGACTAAAACAATATTGAAAGTTTAACCCGTATAGTGATGAATGGTGGCCTGGTATAATGGTAATGCTATTCTTAATTTCTAGTAGCATACTATTCTGTGCATATACAGCCAAACTAAAACAAATTTACCATTTATCTTAGTTGCACACTCGCGTTGAATGCTAGATTTACCACTCATAGTCACTAAGAAATTGTACATGTTGACAAAATGTGAGAAAAGTCTCTTTGCTATACATATGTTAAAACGTACGTACCACGATACGATTATTTAGAAGTAATCGCGATTAATCGTTACACGCCTAGTGGAACATACGATCATCTCTTTGCAGCACATATTCAACAAAATGTTCATTTCAGCTTCGAATGTCATCGGCGTGTGCTTTCCAACATGGATGACTCCGATCCACCGAACCCAAAACCACGTAGGCGATGTGATGAACTGTCAGATAGCACGAGCAAGGAGGAGCAACTAGCAGATATTTTCAGACCAGTAACAATTTACTTCAAATTTCTTGGTCTTTACAATGAGGCGTTGCTGAAGATCGGTTCGCATAAATTAAAAACCCTTTCAGCAAGAAACGTTCTACATTTGTTGTATAGTACATGCTTAATCTGCGTGTTCATTCTTAACGCAGCTAAATTTATATACGAAATCGAAAACTGGTTTTCCGAAGGACTGTCTCCGAGTTTAACAATTGCTGCGGCCAATGCAACCTATCTCATTACACAAACATATTTTAGTATCGCAACGTTGTTAACTCTGTCCGTTAGGTTCAATGATCTCCAAGAATGCATAAAGAAATACATATGTGACCACGGCTTTGAGAGCAACTTGTATAAAATCCGACGGATTCTCCTCAGGATGTTTGCTGTTTTGACCATCTTCTTTGTTATATTCAGTTTCGTTGGAGTATATACTCAAAGCTTATTGCAGGATACGTCTGTTATTGCGAGAAGCATGGTATCGCTGAGAATGTTCGGGAACATAACCGACCCGGTCATAACATTCTGGGTTCCCATCATCCAGTATGGTGTGAGCGGGTTCTACCTGTCAGCAGCGCTATACATCACTGGAATCATACACGCAGTAATTGGATATATGATATATCGAGAAACTAAAGGCGTGTACCTATTCCTCAGAGATCTAGACACAAACAAGATGACACCAAATGATATTCGAAGAAACAGACTTAAATACGAAGACATTATCAATATCTTAGAGGTAAATATATAGCTCTTTGTTTTTAACTCATTATTATTAGACGATAATTGGAAGTTTTTCGTTCCTGAAAAAAACAGTTCAGGTAACCAGTTACAGAGGCCCATGACTAGCTACAGGAAACGAAAGTAGATATCTGCCCATCGAAACCTCACATTAAGGGCACGTGAGGCCTTAAAGGCACGTGCGGCCTTAATTGTCGAAAATATTCATATTTGTTCCAAACACCGTAAACAGAAAAACATTAAAACGCATACAGTTCCGTTCATATATACCATGACCATCGCGTAAACAGCATGTTGTCATAAAGCCTGATTGTGTTACAGAAGACAGCACAATGCTACTGGCTAATCACACACAAATGGCATAAACGCTCTTTATTAGTTCCATATCAGGTATTCACCAACAAAGAACGCTCTTTTTGTTTACCATCATAATATAAACAAACACCAGAAAAGTAACTTTTTATGCTTTGTTTACATAACAATGGTCAAACATATGACCATAACATACTGTTTATGCGATATATCTTATTTGTATACGGACAAAGTCTATCTACATTTTGATGCCCTTTCTGTTTGTGGCGGTTTTTGACGGGTGGAGATATTTTCACAGGATACCCACCACCAAGGCCAACCGTACCTTTAATTGTCGAAAATATTCATATTTGTTCCAAACACCGTAAACAGAAAAACATTAAAACGCATACAGTGTCGTTCATATATACCATGACCATCGCGTAAACAGCATGTTATCATAAAGACCTACTATAGTTTACCTAAGCTAGAGCCTGATTGTGTTACAGAAGACAGCACAATGCTACTGGCTAATCACGCACAAATGACATAAACGCTCTTTATTAGTTCCATATCAGGAATTCACCAACAAAGAACGCTCTTTATGTTTACCATCATAATTTAAACAAACACCAGAAAAGTAACTTTTTATGCTTTTGTTTACATAACAATGGTCAAATATATGACAATAACATACTGTTTATGCGATATTTCTTATTTGTATACGGACAAAGTCTGTCTACATTTTGATGTTCTTTCTGTTTGTGGCGGTTTTTGACGGGTGGAAATATTTTCACAGGATACCCACCGCCAAGGCCAACCGTACCTTTAATGGGCGCGTAAGTAGTACATATTGACTTGCTGATAAATAAAACATATCAATCATAGTACGGTGTTAAGAGCCAAACACGAGTTTTGCATAAATCCCGGCAAAAATGCAAGACATTTTGAAGAAAACAAATATATGGATGTACATGGCGAAAATTGGTTTCACAGATCTTCATTGTATATATAATCTGAACAGGTAATTGGACCAGACAAAACATTGGATTCTAATACATTTGAGAGGTTGTACATACCATTTTCCGTTTTATGCGTTTATGTACTGAATTGCCCAGCACTCGTTATCACTGAAAACAAACACAAATATTCCATGTGTGATCGGTATTATAACTTGGCTATTTATTTTCACGATTAAAACACTACAGAATCTGGAGTAAGTATATAGAGAATAATCACTTGATTGAACTGGTGAAGTGACATGATTCATGAGAGGCAGGGACGTTGTACAAACACGAGCGCGCATTTCGCTGGAGTGTTTTACAAAATAGTCCCTGCCTCGAATGAATTTAATTAATCATCTATTTAATCCAATCAAATGATGCTTCGATCAAACGTGAATGTTTAGGAATCACATGGTCTTGCGAACGTGTCCGTGACGACATTATTAGTAAGAATTGTTTTTATGTGGTTTCATTGCACCGTGTCGCCATATACATGTAAAGATGCTGAACACTTCTTGTTACAGAGAGCACCAGTACCAATGGCCTGGTGAAAGTTACAATATTAGATAATTAGTACAGAACTGTCATGTTTGTAATCGAAAGTTGACAACAATCCAGAACCGCTTATTCCACCAGAATGTCCAGCTGTTCCGTGGAAAAAGGTTCGAGCATTTTAACACACCTTCTTATGGACTCTTTCTCTCGTTGGATTGAAATTCGAAAGTTGACATCAGTAACCTCTGCTACTTAAACAATATGAAATCTATTTTAGGAATTCTGAGCGTTCTTTTGTCGGACAATGGACCAAAGTACGTGTACCCTTCGTCGAATTTGAACAATGTATACATCAATATGAGTCTAATCACAGTGATTATTCTGAGATCAATATGAAAATTATCTAATGACTAGATAATCGAATACTACACACCACTTTCATCGATGTAACTGCAAATATCGTCGTAAACAATATAGTCCGTGACGTACGGTATGACGCTCTAAGCTGCGCGTGCGTCAAGATGTTTATTTTGCCACGATCAATTCAATGACATTAAAGCCTCGTGGCGGTTTGCACTCCAAAATACACCTAATAATATCGCTTTTGAATTTTTTCCGGTATCGAAATAGGTCGATAAATACTTAAGCTACCCTTCTACGAGCAAATTATGTTGCAGAAATACCCATTGAAGTCATAAAAATACAACTTGGAACACGATGTTTGGTGCCCAAACGAAAAGACAGCCATTTGCACTCTTGGCGGGAACACAAGACCTCCGATTTTTTATCTGCATTTTGAAGCTTTCTGGTGTGGTGAATGAGAAACCTGCAGTAATAAGCCGTAGTTTTTTTTTAATAATTTGAAGGATTAGTTGTTTTAACTGAATTTTGAGGCGGTGCATTCATGTAACCAATATATTTTATATTATAATTTATATTTATGGCTAATAATATGATCTTGGTGGTGTTACCATTTCTGACTATGGTTTTCTTGTATATCAATGATATGCGAAAAATTTAAAACATCGGACCTCCAGAGAGCTTGGATCGCCACCTCTCAGGATGAACTCGCCACCGCTAATCCCAATTAGTGTCACCAGCATGCTGGAAGCCCTGCATGTCACGCCTTGTTTGAGTTGGTCATTCCACGCTCACAAGGGCGGATACCAGCTGATTCTGGACTTCCAGTCCGGCCCGGCAAAGCTCTTTTCAGGGCTCCCTACCGGGAAGGGCTCGGATATTACCGAATCAGCTCGGAAGCCTCGACAGAAGATGAGAAAGAAGAAAAAGAAAACACCATCGATGAAAAAGAGAGATGCCGAAAGACTCGCTGCATGGAAAGCGAAGAAATCGACCGGAACTTCACCAGTCGACTCCGCCCATACAGCCGAGATCCCGGTCCTGTCTGCCCAGGGGATGGAATCACCACCACCACCACCACCATCACGACCAGACGAGGTTATCACAAACGAAGACGAGGACCCCTCTGACTTCGTCCCGAAGACTCCGGATTACACCGAGCCGGAGACTTCGCACTCAACAAAAGCAGAAGCCGCCGGATCCGTGAGAGAAAGCGACCCAGACTGGGAAGAAGACGAAGACGAGCCTATCAGACGTTTCAATAGCACCATTGAAGAAATTTTCGCAAATCTACCACCATCAGAATCAGAATCATCATCCTGTGAGTCATCACCACCAAAAAAGAAACGAAAAGAATCCAAAAAGAAAAAGAAAAAATCTCTTAACAGCTAGAATCCCACTTCACCTGATCCTCCTGAGCCACGACCTAGACAGATTACCTACAAATCAAAGAAAATTAAAGACAGGGCGTAAGGGAGACCTCCGGGTGAGCCCACACCGTCCTCGTGCCGCCCTTCGGGCGGGCACGCAAATCCTGTTCCTGCTTTAAAACAGGTGGCAAATGACTGACCATGGAAAGTATATATACATCGTTCCAAATCCGTTTTAATCGGGATTGTGGAATAACATGTACAGTAACTTGTTTTCTAAGGAAAATCACTTACTACATTATCATGAATGGCATGCAGAGATGGAATTTGAAGTTTTAGTCGAAGTGGGGGGGGGGGGGTCCCGGTGGGTCTCAGTGTCTCCCAATAACAATAGCAGAAAATGGATAAAATAAATATATATTTGATGTTAATTGTTCAAAGACCACTGACGATATACAAACTACTGTTAATGTCGATGGTGAAAGGTGTGCGCCCCCCCCCCCACCCCGAGTCGATACAAATCGCAGTCCTATGCTGGTTCAAGCAAAACAACATTATTTAGTTGTTTCACATTTATACATCAGAAACTTGACTCCACGTTGATCCACCATCCGGCTGTGCTATACATTCAAGGAATTGGTATCAGTTGCTTTCTAATCTACGCAATCGTCCATGGACGGATGGGACGCGATGATTATCCAGTGGCAGCGACGGTTATTATGAACGTTCTGGTGACTTTGGGCTTCATGACAGCTGAAGGCGTCTGGATCAATTCATGGGTGAGTGGGCCTAAACTATAGTCAGTTGATATACTAATATACATGCTGAATTAGCAAAAAGAATGCATACATTAATCAATCATCTCTCGTTTTGGAGAAAATTAGTATTTGTTCGTGTTATGCTATACGTACACACTCTGGCATTTTTTTCCTTCAATTTGTTTATTCTCTTCACTCAAAATTACATGGGTATTGAGACATTTAATATATTTACATTGCATATAGTTATATACATTATATACATGGGGCACCATTTCAGGCAATTGTGGCACAGATTTAAAGGCGCTCAATCCGATCAGAGGGTCCCCATATGATCAAGATACAACAACAACGACTTTTCTTCAAAATACGCTTTAGTTATCAGAATCGATTAATTGAAACAAAATAATGCTAACCACTGTCAACTATATTTCCCAAATACGTGTTATTTATCAATATTTTGTTCAACGAAATACCGCAGTATTATCACTTGAGTATGGTGGAATATGATCTCTATGGGCGTTAGCCAGAGTAGAGATTCATGGCATGATCTATATCAACTCATGCACATATGTTGACATTCCTCGACCTGTAATACAATTCACATAATTATATTGACACGTATGCGGAGGGTTAGACTTTTCGGTTTTGATGCTAAATGTTATATTGAGCATATCTACGAAATGCTGCGAATAAGTCCAGGAGATCGACCCCAAGAAATAACAAATGTTGCTCATTTTGACGGACAAGTGCTATCCGGTCTAATTTTGTAGTAAAATATATGTAGATTACGAAAATCCACGATAGCAGTGGTGAATTTGTAGGTTAATAGGCGAAAAACGTGTTTTTATTGACCTACCCGACGACCGAAAATGAAAGAATTTTCCGGCGACGTCATAGTACTACTAGTAGTCCGGGAGCTAATATGGGTACCCTTGCACCCCCTGGGACTTAACTTCTCCCAACTCATTTTGTTCCTTATTATGTCCTTCAACTTTTAAGCAATGTTAACAAGAAAAAAAAGTGGCCGTATAGACTCCAGACAAAATGGCGTCCATCATGGCCGCCGTTTTTCAGACCAGACCCTAAGTCAGTTTTATGCAAATTATAGCGGTGAAAATCTTGTAACATGTATACAAATGTATATATTGTCGTGAAGCTAAGACATAATGTCACTTTTTTGGGGCAAAATTGAAACTCACCATCCAAGATGGCCGCCAAAATGGCTGCCGGAAGTTGAAAATATGACTTTTTTTTACAAATATCTTCTAGATCGATTCATGCTGTTTGGAACTGGTTGAGTAATGCGACTTTATTTTGTATATTAACTGAACATAGGGGCATTTAAATATGCACTTTTTGGGTTCCTAGCCCCTTCCGTTCCTCAAAAATTCGAATTTACAGAACGCAGTATAAAATGTCACAAAAAAATCACAATTGGGATTATAGTCATATTTTAACAAGAAATGAACAGAACTTTGTAATGTAAGTGATGCATATGATTATACCTATGAATATTCCAACTCACTGGAACCAAAATTCTTACTTTGGCTCAAAACGGCTGCCAAAATGGCTGCCAAAATATGGAAAATGATAAATATTGCCCCAGCGTGTCCTGCAATCGTTTACAAGTTGTGGATGATGTACAAAATTGGCTATTCTGCCTTCTATACATTGAATACTAACATGTCTGATGTGCCATGGTTAATTGTTACTATTGTCACCACTGACATCACCAAATATATTGGACTTTTCTCTCAAAAAGTTGACTTAAATATCGGCAAAAATTAACTTTTCATGTTTGGACCATTTTTGTAATTAAAATGTAACTATCTTTGAGTTAAAAGGTGTTTATTGTTTTGGTCTATATTAAATGTGTCACACTACGGGATGTATAGACCAAATTGTTCGCCCGATTTTGACAGAACTCTATACTCTCATTAATTAGACATGGATAAACTTTGTATATGCAGCCTGTGTCAGGGAGGACGCAGTCATTTTGACATATTTCTCGATGGGTTAATATATAATGCTATGTTATTATGGTCTAAAATGACTAATATCGAGATTTCTGGTGACCATTCAACGTTTGATACCATTTGATGTCCCGATGGGGTATATTTTAGAAGTTCTGACACGTCACCAAGCTTCGGTACATGTCACGAAGCTTCGGTACATAGGATGAAAAACCGCCACATATTTGGGGTTAATGATGCAAGGTCACATTTTTCGCCAGATTTCGACAGAACAATATGCTCTCATTAAGTAGACATGGATAAACTTCTTGTATGTAGTACTGTGTCAGGGAGGAAGCAGTTATATAGGGTGGATGTAATATAGTGTGTCATTTTGACATAATTACACCATGGGTTAATATATAATTCCATGATAATTACGATCTGAAATGACTGATATCAAAGTTTATGGTGACCATTCAACGTTTGATGCCATTTGACGGTACGTGTCACGAAGCTTCGGTAAATTGGATGAAAAATCGCTACAGATTGGGGTTAACGATGCGAGGTCACATTTTCGCCAGATTTTGACGGAACTGTATACTCTTATTAAGTAGACATCGATAAACTTCTTATATGTAGCCCTGTGTCAGGGAGGGAGCAGTTATATAATAGGTGTAATATAGTGTGTCATGACATATTACTCGATGGGTTAATATATAATGCGATGCTAATTATGATATGAAATTATTAATATCCGGGTTTCTGGTGACCATTCAACGTTTGTTACCGGTACCATATGATGTCATATGGTGGTATATTTCTGGAGTTCTGACACGTCACGAAGCTTCGGTACATGGCACGAAGCTTCGGTCCATTGGATGAAAAACCGCCACAGGTTTGGGTTTAAGAATGCATTGTCAAATTTTTTTTGCCACAGCACTGGGAGATAAGTACCCAGGGTCACATGTTTCTTCTGATTTTGATAGTACTGTGTACTGTTATTAATAAAGATACACCTTGATTAACTTCATGTTGAATGAACCAGTCACAGTATAATTTTCAATTATTGAACATTTAACTTGAATGTCACGAATAATCGGTACATTCATGTTTTTGTTTCGACGTCGACTGTATGCATAAATCTGATTTAAATATAGTAATATATAAATAATAATTAATGTACCGAAGCTTCGTATATATAGGTTACAAACACCTAATTATTTTCCATAGGCGACAGTGTTAACTAAAGTCCCGCCGGCTATGGGTTAAGCCTATTTGAACTTCAAGTGGTCAATTTTTCCTTAGCACGTCATCCGCTGCACCAGTATGTGACAACAAACGCGCCATTTTCGGTATTTTTTTCAAACGATAATCTTGCATTTCCACAACTACCCCTTTTACTGCACAAAAATCAGCAGCATAAACATATCCAGACCCCTTCCGTAACTTCTGGATACCACCAGACTCTTCCTGGACATCTAAACATACACGATCGCTATATTTACGGAGGCTATGATTTTCTGTTCCCGATTAGGGATATTTCCCTCAATGATAATCAACCAATCAGCAGCCAGATTGTTTTGTTATGCTGACTCGAGTTTCAAGAAGCGTAACTCTATATAATTAGTTGCTTGTAACATATAATTGTAAAGAAAATCGAACTGTGATCGTGTAAACTGCGCCACCAATTTTACAAAAAAAGCTTTACTATGATACGATAGAAATATAGAAGTCATTGGACATCCTATTATCTCCCAGTGGTCCTTTGACCCACATACCCCGTTTTAAAATTGACCATTTTTTGGGGGGTAAGAAATAACACCGATACTCGATTCCTGATAACTCTGGAAGCACAGTTTAGTAGAAAGATACTAATGTCTCATGTCATGCTTGTTATATACATATATACTGCACAGTGTCGTATGCCCCATGTCCATCCACTCTCTAATCGGAATATTATGACCACAAATGTGACCACACCCAAAATTCAGGGTTTTTCATCATAATTATACCCCCCGCAACGAAGTTAGGGGGGTATACTGGAGTCAGCTTGTCCGTCCGTCGTCCGTCTGTCCGTCCGTCGTCCGTCCGTGGACACAAATTTGTCCGGAGTTTTTCTCAGTCGTTTTTTGATCAATTTCCGTGAAACTTGGCACAGACATCAACCACCATGGGTCCTGTGCACCTGCGATTATGACGTCTGTCGGACTTTTTTTGGTGGAGTTATCCCCCCTTTTTCGACTTAGAAACTTTTTCGCAACATGTATACTTTTGTCCGAGCTTTTATTCCTACATTTTTCGGTAAATTATTTTAAAACGTGGCACAGATATTTAGTACCATGGGATCTTGTGCACCTGCGATTATGACGTCTGTCCGACATTTTTTGGTGGAGTTATTCCCCCTTTTTCGACTTAGAAACTTTTTTGCAACATGCATAATTTTGTCCGAGCTTTTATTCCTACATGTTTCGGTCATTGTTTTTTAATCTTGGCACTGATATTTAGTACCATGGGAACTTGTGCACCTGCGATTATGACGTCTGTCCGACATGTTTTGTGTGGAGTTATTCCCCTTTTTCGACTTAAGGGTTATGGTTGTACACCTGCAATGGGAACTGTTATTTTATTATTTTAACTAAATGTTTACTGACATGTGAAACATCTTAGTATTTTAAAAACAGAGGGGTATCCGTAGTCCCATTGGGACAGTCACACCTCTAGTTTAATTTGTAAAATCCGACTCGCGTGCATAACGCACAAGGTAGAAAGGCATATGTATACGTTTTGGAAACTAGTTACGTATATCTACCATACGCCTTAAGGAATTTATCTAATTTTGAACAGTACATTGTACAATGTTTAATTGGATTTGAATTAGACCCCCCCCCCCCTCAACTTAGAAAACAAGTAGAAACCTTCTTAAATCCATTTAAAAACATTGTAGAAGCCAAGTTGTAAATTATTTAACAATATTAAAATAATTATGGTGAATTTTAACCTTAAAATCATACTAAGATGAAATGGTTGCAATTTGGACGATTTTGCGTAAAAAAGTAAAAAAAAAAATGGTAAAATATTGAAAACAAAACATTTAAATTCTTCAATTTTTTCAGCACAATTAGTTATTTAACATTATTAACACAATTACTATTCAACTTAATCACCAAAATCATGCTAAAATGAAATCTTTACACATTGAAAAAAAAATGAAAATTTTGGGCTTAAAATGTCGAAAAATCGAAAAAAAACAAAGAAGGCTACAAATTTGTTCTTGCTATCATGCTTTTTCTTCATTACCATACCTAAAACATTAAAAATAACATGGTCGCAGCTTGTCCGTTAATATGAGCAACACTACCTCCCGATCTCCTGGACTTATAACTAAATAATATCTGTATACACAGCTGAAATTTCAACATTGGTACACTGACAGATTACTTCCTGGACCAAAAGAATATGGTTTGCTAGAATATGAATGAAAATTGAGTCATTCATGTTATCTGATCGATATACTTTCAGATGCACAGACCATTAGGAGTGCTCTACCGAATAGACTTAGCAAATCTCCCAGAGAAATCCGCGATCGAAGTAAGTATTTTGATTCTTATATTTTCGTGCCATAATTAACGTATATGTTAGGCAGTGCATATAATGTACATTTTGTTTAGCTTATTGTCACATCTGATGAAAACAAAGAACTTTTCCTTCATATGTGAATATAGTGTCCTAAGTGCGACGTCGGAATACAGCGGCCATTCGAGCTTCCTTTTTTGGGGTTGCTTCGGTGGCCGTGTGGTATTGACGTCGGACTTTGAGTCGCAAGGCGCGCTCGTCGTCGGGCCGGGGTTCGTATCCCACCCAATCTAAAAAAAATTGCATTGTCTCAAAAATCAAATTTGATTTTATATATAATGTTCACTAATTATCAAGTGTACATTCAGTTTGTTTGAAGATATATGTCAATTTCGTGCAATTGTTTCCGATAATTGAGATGTAGACTTATTTCGGGTACAGTTAACAATACTGATAACGACCGCGTGAGGTATTCAAATGGACATGCGCATTCGAGCTATGTCTACGTAATTTGGAATGAGGCATATAAGGTAGGTTGACAAATACACGAAATATTGATTCATATGCTCTAAAAATACTTTCCCTGGCCACAGACATTTTTCAGCTGTTTCCAAATTTTCGCACATAAGAGAGAGAAACGTTCTTTATGTCTACCATATCAGGAATAGACTTACACGGAACGCTCATTCTGTTCTGTGCCGTGCAAACAGCTTTTTTAAATGTTTGTGACTCAAAATATATTGTTCAAATTTGTATTGTTTTATGACTTCAATGCGTCTTTCTGTGACATATAATATCCTTAGAAAGCTAGTTCAAGTATTCATCTACCTATTTCGATACCGGTATAAAATTCAAAAACGAATATTATTAGGTGTATTTTTGGAACGCAAACCGCCAAGTGGCTTTAAGATGAGAATTTTATTTTGTGATGTCATATAGATAGATAACACGAGCAGTTGCAATTCATAACACCGGAGAAGAGTTGTCGCACATTGGAACCTTTCCGGTACAGTTGTTGTTATCAGAAGAGGTCAAACCAAATCCGTCGATGTACAATCTCTCATGACCATCATACAGGTACGTCCTTGTTCGGGGACATGTCTCTATTCCGAAGGTTCGCTATTCCGAAAGTTTACCATTCCGAAGGTTCTCTATTCCGAACGTTCGCTATTTCGGTTGTTTGTTTGTTTTTTGTTTTTGTTATTTTAAAGTTATTCCACATTCTAACGTATTGGTGACAGGGTTCTTTATCCCGAAGACTCTTTTATGAAGGAAATACTTTTAAACAATAAATGTGATATTTTTTCTTCGTGGGTTTCCATAAGATTTAATGTATGAGGTTATTTCTGATTACGCAATATGATTTAGTAGATTCAATAAACGAGATAAATAATAGGCCTACAAATAATAAATATATAAATAAACATGTAATACATAAGAAAGCATCTCATGAATCATGTAAACGACACTGTTGTATAAAAATCAAAACATACGTAAATGCGGTGTAGATATATACGTTGCATGTATATTATAGAAATGGCTGATTTAAGTTTCTATGAAAGAGGGGCTCTACTCAAATGTTGTTGTTCGTTTCTATTCTCTACTTCGTAGAATAATGTCACCAGATTTCCATTTTATATATAGTTCGAAATAACCGGCGAGAATAAGACTATATTACAGATGGCTTGCAGAGAAGCCAGAATGCAAAAATAGAACACTAGAATAGAGCTATTTGTGTACAGTACATGCATTTTTATTTCAGACATGCAGTCATCGTGTTTTCAACTAAGCGGTAAACTGATACCGTCTTCTTGCTATTAATAACCGACATTTGGAAATTAAAATGGGGTATATAAGTGTACTATATGTCGAAAATATAGCGTAATATTATTTTTCATTCCTTGTTTAGTTTTTGTGGGGGGGGGGGGGGGGGTGTAAATGTTGATTCATTTCTGGCTAACTACACCCAAATAGAAAACCTTCGGAATAGCGAACCATCGAAATAGTGAACCTACGGTATAATATGGACCTTAAGATAAGATAAGATACGTTTTAATGGTCTTTAAGACACATATTGGTGTAGGACAACCTACATGTATAGATAAAAATAAACAGGAATACTACTCGTAACAGAGAACCTTCGGAATAGATAACAATGCCCCCTTATAACATTTGACATTATACAGTTGTCGCCCGGTGTCGAGGGAGACATTGAGATTTGTCACCCGCTCGAGAACGGAATGTCTCCCGAGGAGCGAAGCTCCGAGTGAGACATTCCGTTCTCGAGCGGGTGACAAATCTCAATGTCTCCCGAGAAGAAGGGCAACAACTGTTTTGTTATCCGATTATACCACAGAAAATATCCTTGCCATCCACACGCACGATGTTGCACTGAGTCACGAGTGCTTTATTTCCCGATTATGTATATTTTCAGTAACTACTTATTGTCCCATAGGATTTCTGTTCCATAAACGATAGTCAAGCTGTTAAGCATAATTTGATAATCCGTGTTTGTTTACGATCATTTTGGCGGTCAAATCGTCAATATCGGTCCATGCATGCAATGTAAACCAATAAGCCATATATAGGTATGTTCTCGTCTTCTGCAATGTGGCATATTCAATGTCGTCTACCAGCGAACATTTATAACCAACCAACCCCTAGGGATCCTCTCTTTCAATCTTGCATCATAATGTCAACATGAACAAATTGAATCACCGAGATGTTTCGATGTTAAAAGTAAATAATAACGCTTGTCCGATAAAAGTATCAACTTAAAAGTTCGAATATTAGTGTTCACTAAATATATGCAAATTAGCAAACACCACAACTGGTGTGTTTTGCGAATCCGTGGGGTATATAAGATCTATGATTTTTTATTACGTCGTAGTGATGTGAAATAGATGAGTTACACTGCAGTGTGTGTTTGGAGATATTCTTGCAATATAACATCAGTCGGGCGACAAAAACAATGTCTCCCGGGTCAGCGGGCGACAGTGTGATTTGTCGCCCGGCACGTGACAGCACATGGGCCAATCTGAAGGGTTGAAAATGGGGAGGAGGATAACAAACTGTTTTGTTATATCTTGCAGGTTTCTATATTCATTTCTCGACTTTCTTACCATCCGCTTGGCATAAGTTTCTACGGACTGTTCGTCATCGATAAATCAACTATACTTATGGTAAGGCCAGACTCTAGACCACACATATGTTCTGATTAACTCAGTCTATATTAAATAGAGAATACCTACAGTGTTTGTTTGAATACCGAAATATATCACGAGTGTCTGAAAAGAAATATCGAATTCTCACTAGCGACTCCAAGCCCCGATTGAAAATTCGATATATTTTTTCCAGACACGAATGAAATGTTTCATGTATTCAAACAAAACACTGTGTGTTTTCTTTTTATTGTATGCACCTTATTAAAGCTCAGAGTTGCTAAGCTATATATGTGGCATTTTACTACAATAGTATAGCAATTAGAACAATACTCTGAAAGAATACTTCCTACAAAGAAACGAAACTAACAAGTCTCCGTGTCACCTCAGTCGAAATATATAAATCCTATGCGCACGGGCCAGCTGCATTGTGCGTGATAAGTACCGTCTAGCCAATCAAAAACGCCGAAAAGCTGACGACACTTGAGTGTCAAGAGTGTCTGTTTAAAAATTACGCGTGTGTGATTTTCTTCGGAAAAGTGTTTTGCTTGTCTTACTTATGCCTTCTACTTTTGGTGGTTCTCCTGTGAAATGGCGGATTAAATATTAAGAAATAACTCCTGTTTCGAATACGGTTATGGGTTATAACCGATAAGTTTGCAGATAATTTACTATAACGCACGGTTATATAAGTTGTTTGTCTTCAATTGTATCGCTCGCGTAAGCTACCCGGCAGGCCACAATGAAATATAACGACATCGTATTTCACTATAGTTTTATATTTAGAAAGGGGAATGTAAAACCGTTGGACCTGTAATCCACCGCTGAGATATTTAAATAAACGTGCACGAATGTAACGAGTATTCGGGACAACCAGGGGTACGGAAGAGCATGTGGCCACTTTTAAGGAGAATCCCCCACTGAAATATGAACACGTGTATCGCTGTAAGTAGAAGTACTACTTTAGACTAAGTATTATACGTCTTGATAACACAATTGCTCACAGGGATATGTTCGATTAAACGTTTGCTATATTTCTTCCAGTTGATCGGCACTATGCTGACTTATTTGGTGATCATCCTGCAATTCTCACCAGCGGCAGAATATGCTTCACAAGGACAGACGAATTGTACGTGCATCTGCGGATGATCGAGGTCGTCGAGTTATACATTAAGCCGTGGTCTTGTTCTCTAACTAATACTCGGAGATTCTGAGACTCTGAGCATATCACATCTAGTTCTGATGTTTAGATGTTTAGCCTGCAGTGCATGAATTAGGATACCTTTTATACCACATCTGACCAACAACTGACATACGTTGGTATCATTCTTAAAAGATTTTATACATCATGACACGGATGACATGTATATGCCATAACACATATATATGGGATACCTGCGGTTCTCGAAAGCACTTGGCATATAACTATTCCCACGAGTGACCTTGACTGCGAGTGGGGATAGTTATATTCCAATGAAGCCCATGAATGAGGTAACTCCAGTATTAACTCAAGAACCACAGATATTCGACAAATTAGCCACGCATTGATATTAAAATTAAGTAGAAATCCAACCCACCCGAACCCCTTGTGTTGGTCGATCAGCTGATCGGCGCCTACTGACTCACTGCCAGTGCTACAGTATGTTTCTTTTAAAGCGTTCGCACGGAAAAATAGTCCGGGATGTCCCACCCAAAATGACACCAATCGATGATATAACTAACATTGCTTAAATCGAAGAATGATTATTTCAAGTTTCAAGAATAATTCACAATACTCAATACCACTAGTAAGTTTCGATTTTCGTTCGATCGCCAATACTCGGACTCTAATTTCTGAATACTTTTGTTGCACAAAGTAACCCAAACAAGCATTTTATTCACTGTCATTAATTTTACTCCATTTGTCCAATAAAGAGTCCCAAGATTCTTATTTTTCGACAATTCAACGTCTACCGGGAATCCTTATGTCACCATATTCCGTTGGTAGTGACGCTGATTTGAATGCGTGGTACTCACCAACCTCGAAACCACGTGATTCCCCACCGTGATATCGTGCAACGCAGAGTACAGTTCAGGGGAGAAATCTCTAAGCTGACAGAAAAGTCCAAATAGTCCGTTTCGCTTTACGCGTTTCTATATACATTTTAGTTAGCAAGTGATTCGCCCCAATTGAATCTACATGTTGCGTGTGATAAAATCGAGCTAGCGTGTAATATAAGGAAGCTACCGAGTAATGTACAGTGAAATCTACAGTGAAATATAACGTTGGCGCACAGTTGGGATCTCGTGCTTTTTACGTGAGCCAGAATAAATATAATTTGATTGATAGGGAAGCATATAATAAATAGAGGATATCTAATTCGTCGCAATTCTATACGAAATGTATTAACCGAGTGTACTAAATTAGATTTGAGCGACTCGAATTGAAATTAGTGGACGAGGTTAATAAATTTCGCATAGAATTGCGACGAATTTGAGACACATTTTATCTCATAATTACATTTTAGAAAAGAAAAACGATATCGAAACGGCTGGGGTTAAACATATATTGATTATATTATATTGATTTCTTTATCACAACCAAAGAGAAAGCAAAGACACATTCATGAACAAATATAGTTCCATTTTAAATGTCTTCATGTTGACAAAAATGTTCAACCATGCACCCTTATCACCCATGTGTATCTCAAAGTCAACACTAAATAATAAAACACAAATCGAATATCATAATTATATTCTAATTAACATAATAATTAAGTTCCTGAATTTACATCGACATCATTGCGCTAAGTTATTGCGTCACTCCGAGTGCCGATAATACACATGCGTCTTATGGAAATATGAGGCAGGGTTAAGCGCTAATTATGTGATAAACTAAACTATTATTTATAATGTACATAGATTGTGCTTTTACAACATATTTAAACATCAGTATAATGACATGATATTCAGCCGTTCTACTGTCTTGAACTACTTCTGTTGACCCATATAAATCAAAAGATCCCATATCGGTTACCAGTCGACCCACCATATTGATTTGTTTATGTTAGGCAATGACAGGTATGTTATTCGTGTATCTCGCTTTAATAATTGAGTTATTAGATCCGGCATCGTTCCCTTTGCCATAACCTCATGAACCAGTTGACACACTACACTGACTTATGCGGTGATCATCTTGCAACAAGCCTTGTCACTGAGTCGCGGCCATATTGGATCCATCCAACACCATATCTTTTAACGACCTATTGTACTTTTGATTGATTGTTTATTTATTTCCAGCCATTTTACATGATACAAGGAAAATATATAATATATAACATATAACATATAGTGACATGCATAATGTAGAACATATGTACACATATATACAAGTATCCACCCACGAACATATATAAATGAATACAGTTTCGATTACAGTCGACAATTGCTTATATAACCATACCCTAATATATAAAGAATCAATATATTCGGTGTAAAAGTTAAATTAGTTCACCGTCTAACTGCGAATACTCGAGTGACATTGTTTTGGTTATGGTACTCGATAATATATCATGGGTCGAGAAATAGGGGGCTATTACTTATTCTTAAGCATGCTATATGCTGGGATATACATATATATCACCGTTGGTGTTGCCTGTAATATAAACAGGGTATACTCATGTCTAAGAGGTAATTAGGTCATCATATATCGAAAATGCATTATACAATATGCACTAAGTCTTAACGAGGACTGGTTGATAACTGGTTAGCAGGAAATTGGCAGTTTTAATCCTTAGATATACCATGTCATCAGCCTCAGTTGTCTTCATATCGCTGCATACCTATGCGTATGAATGTTGCGAGATTTTTTAGGTGAATGAGATCAGTAGAGTTCAAAAGTTTATAGAGATAATCAATGGATCCATTTGTCCAATACTCATTTGGGATAAGCTTTTCTCTAATGTCGGCTAACTTCGGACAAACTATTATAAAATGATATTCGTCTGACATAGAGACCTTACAAAGAGAGCCTACAAGCTTCGTTTTATTCCCCTTTTTATTTTTGCCCCATCTAGCCACCTCTACCCCCAATCTATGATTCGCTGTTCTGATTTTTTGAATGCTTACTCTGTCATTAAATGTCAATTCATAATAAAAAAACACCGAGAGTGGGCTTGGTTTTGAGATGTCTGTATAATTCGCCACGAGAAGAAGAGGCAGATATATCTCTATCCCAATCTGATTTAAAAGCATTAATCAATGCTGAGTGCATACTGCCTATCATCGAAGGTGTCATGGTCTTTTGGCGTTGCCAAGTGTCTTCGAACCCAGTAGACTGGAGGGTTGTCCTATAGCAATTAATCAATCGAACCTGTTTTCCACCCATTTCAACGGAAATCAACAATCTGTACAGTTTGTGCATTAATCTGTGGTCAGGTTGGGTTATCAGTTTGGACCAATATGATATCATTCTCTTTTTTATCTCAATATAAAGAGGCCAACGACCAAGCTCACCGTATACCATGTAATTTGGGGTACTACTCTTCATTTGCACCCATAAAGAAGGATTGGCTTAATGAGCCATTCAAAAAGTTTCAGTGCCAGGTCGGTTGATAGGGACAGTTTTCGAACTTTAGATAGTAGTCCATACATAGCCTTTGTTGCTTTCACGCGGTTATGTTTTATCGCGCGACAAAATCGTCCGTTATAAAATAATTTGACACCAAGGTAAACGAATTCATCAACAACTTCTAGTTCATGTCCATCAATAGAAAATGTAATGTCAGCTTCAGCCCTTTTGTTGCCAAAAATCATAACCTTAGTCTTGTCTGTGTTTACCTTCAGTTCCCACGAACTTGCATAATCGCTGAAGGCATCTAGTGAGCGTTGCATATCACATGCATTGTCTGAAAAAATAATAGTGTCGTCTGCATAAAGAATGCAGAACAAATTCAAATATGCGCCAAGTTGTTCATACATACGAGATGACAGGTATTTCAAACCGTATACAGAGCAGCTTTCTAAGAAATCCTCAAGGTCATTCAGATACAGCGAGAATAGAAGAGGCGAATGATTTCCCCCCTGTTTCACTCCTGTTGTGCATGACAAATATTCAGATCTCCGACCACCCCTCATAACGCAAGCTTTGGTGGCCTGGTACATACATCTGATTACCTGGAAGAATTTTCCGTTTATTCCGCTTATCTAGAGTTTTACCCACAGACCCTGTCGCCAAACGGTATCAAATGCTTTTTTGAAGTCTACGAAAGTACAAAATAGTTTCTTCCCACCTCGCAAATAAATTTCCAAAAGTGCGTATAACATATAAATATTGTCTAAGGTGGAACGATGTTTCCTAAATCCAGACTGATTATCGCTTAAAATTCCCTGTCGTTCTATGTACTCTGATAATCGCTTATTTAGAATTCCGGTAAATTCCTTTCCAATACAACTGAGCAAAGTTATTCCCCTATATGAATCTGGGTTGTTACGAGAGCCTTTATTTTTATATAGGGGTACAATTAACCCTGTTGTCCATTCATCGGGGAAAACACCAGTATCAAGTATCGAGTTGAATAGACGAGTGTAATACGGTAACATAATGTCTTTAGTTGTCTTGATGTACACATTCGAGACCCGATCAACCCCACTTGATTTATTTAATTTTAACTTGTCAATAACATTGGATATTTCTTCTGAACTGATGGGGTTGTTCAATTCATCAGTTGTTTCTAGACCAAACATCTCGTTAATTAGGGGGTCTAGTTGAGTTTTTTCCTCTTCCACATTCAGGGATTTAAAGTGCTCAAAGAAATCGTCCACCCCAATGGGAATTTCAGTTTTGGGCGCTCTGCTGGATGAGTACTTTTCAAGTAGACCTCTGCGACATGCAGACACCGAAGTTCAATATTACAACGTTCATTCATAGAAACAATTTTCTTATTCATTGTGTTCTTGTAAATCTTACTTACAGATCTTAAAGCGGATTTATTTAGTTCAGACTTATTTTTATTAAACTTCTTTCTGGCTCTGTTAAACCTCTTTCGTTTGATTCTACATTCTTGGTCAAACCATGGCTTGTTGTTTCTATGCTTAAAGTTAGCATTATCAGTTTTAACATATTTCCGATCAGACTTACCAAATATTTCTTCTGCTGCAGATGTTAAAATGTTCGCAATTTGAGAAGCACAATGAGCGGTATTCGTTGTTATACACGTACATCCATCGCAATACTTTTCAAAAGTTACCTCCAATTCGTCCGCGCGCATCACAACTAAGTTTATGAATTCTTCAGATTTATCGTTTTCCCATTTTCTGATTCGCGATGGCAAACTTTGTCCCTCCGATTCAAAGTGATCAAACGAAGATACAAGTGGCTCGTGCGATAGACTATACTGTTAATCTCGATACTGAGAGCACAGTGGACATCAGACGTGAGACAAGAAAATTCAAGGATTTCAAAACCACTAATGAGCCCAAATACATCCTCAGATCCCAAAGCATAATCTACGACGCTGGCATCGCGACATGTTTTCTTGTCTGTACCCTTGTCGGCTCCGAACCGTCCGTTCATAATATATTCTTTGGTAAATTTGGTTAGGTGAAGCAGTCGATAACCATATATGTTGGGCCTCCCGTGGTCTTCCGATGCGCGTTTACAAATTACCATGTCTCTTGTTGCCTGTAAATAAGTCGTTAGATAATTGGATTCATCTTGCGATCATTCTAAATCTACATAATCTTCAAGTTCGGCTGTTCGGGAATTAAAATCACCAACTAGCATTGTTTTTGGATACGAGGACTTCATTTGAATAATCTCGTTTTCAAGAGATGTGCCCCAGTTGTTGTCTGTGTACTTTGTGTTTTCTGGTGGTATATAAACGTTACCCAACAAAAGTTGTGACCCATTTGAAAGAGATATCTCAGCCCACAAAATAAATTTCAAGTCAGTTTTAATGACTTTTGGTTTCAGGTTCAAGCCGACGCGTATCGCTATTAATACCCCCCCCCCCCCGAGCGCGTTACATTATTCGGTCTGCATTTCTTCGCGATTATCTCAAATCCAGGAATTTGTAAATCATTTGTGGCATGCACTTTAATCTCCGTTAAACACAAAACATCATATATCATAATCAAAGAAAGGAACTCTGGGTAATTGAGGCGTTTCAATATACCACCCACGTTAAGCGAAAGTATTCTAAGGTTGTTCGTTCCATCAATATCATCGTCATCATCATCTACATTGTCAGCATCGTCACCACCATCATCATCATCATAATCATCATCATCACCAGCACCATCACCAGTATCGTCATTCTCATTACCAGTGTCGTCATCACCCCACCATCATCATCGCCCTCATCATCACCACCCTCATCATCACCGTCATCATCACCGTCATCACCATCATCATTATCATCACCATTACCATCTTCGTCGCTATCATCACCATAATCATTATTACAAACAGACTTTTGAGAATGTAGGTGTTCATTTTCTGAGAAATGTTGCGGGTCAATACATGTATAATTATTTTCTTGGAATAAAATATCAAGACCTCTCCATATATTTATGCCATAGTCATGAATATAATCATCATCTACACCATCATCATCGATTTCCTCGTCATCATCATCTTCGGCATCAACAATGTCATCATCGTTATCACGCACGGACGTCTGAGAGTTAGTGTAATAATTACCATCGACGAGGTTTATAGACTTACCTGTGGAACCTGAAATGTGCTCAGAGTAAGTACATGTGTATTTGTGGTTATCGCATAAAACATCATGTTCACCCCTGATAGTTCTACCCGTGTTCATGGTAACATTATTCGAAGTATAATCTTCATTCAACGGTGCGTTATGTGAATCAACAGTTATATCATTCGGTGTTGAGACAAAAGCTCGCCAACTGACCATTGTGGATATATTTGAGAATTATACATTAATGTAGCATTATATCGACCGTTGAATTCAGTGGAATCGTTGAATTTAAATGATTTCGAATGTGAATAGTAATTTGGAGTATTCATACACTGGGTAAATGTTGGGTGGATACAACTGTTACCATTTCAAATGTCATTTTTGGCAGCCTTAATCTGCTCAGGGGTAGTGTTCGTGGGACTTCTATCCCGCTTACCGGACGCTGTGCCTATGAACAATTCTGCCAACTCCGTTCTACCTTTAGGACTAAGGTGAAGGCCGTTCCGGTCGTCGTCATCAAACAATGCTTTGGCAACACCGCCACCTTCCTAGAACTGCGAAGTGGTGTCCACGTACGGTAAATACGGTTTTCGGTTACATGACCACTCAATAAATTGGTTAACCAGAATAGCGGCGTTATTGTGGTTCTGTGCGCGCATACTGCGTCCCTTCCTCGGTGGGACACTATACAGTTTAACACACGCCCTTTCAAACAATTTGCGAATTTCAGCCAATGCTTCTGGAATATATCCAATAGCGGGAGTTGAGTTGCCTTTCTCGTGGACAATGTCATTTGTCCAAATGCACAATGACAGTAGATACAAGTTTATTGTCAATGTCTTTGTCTTGAGACACCATTTTCAATGGTTTGTCAATGTCGCGATAACATGCACCAGAGAACGCGTACAGCTTTATATTGGGTTTTGTAATCGGGAGTCCAGCACAATTGCTTGCGCCCAATATTACTGTGTCAACCACAATGTTTACGTTGCTTTTTGTGACGTCATGATTCGGCGAATCGCGAGCGGAGCTGTCGACTTGTTGGGAGTCCGGTTTACCGTTGATTAGTTCCTTTGATGGATCGCGGTTCTCGTTCCCGCCGTATCGGTAATCATTGTACAGTCGATTAGTGTACTGTGTTATCTTTTGGGGTAATAGGCAAAGATAAGCTTTATATAAGGTTCTCACCTGTTTTACTCTCCAAGTCTTCAAACTATATACTTCCCTGGCGTGCTTTCTCGATGGCGGTCCTGATTCAAGAGAGATAACACTTCATTTTTAGCTCCGCCCTTCTCTCCCGTCTTTCTCCCTTATTACCCAATCACAGGCCAGTTAGTGTTCAGATGTCAGAGGTTACAGTTCATGGTTTCTTATGGGTCAGAGGTCATAGTTCATACTGACATATTATACACTCCTCCCCCTCCAGTTCTTGCAGAATGCATTGTGATGACTTCTGCTATCCTATCTGGTCTGCGACTGGGTGGTTATAAACAAACACATGTAGATAAATTCCGCTTTGTACAATCCCCTCAACAGGATGTCGCCGTTCCTCGTTGACACCATGCCATAGCTCAGCGTTCCTCGCTGTTCCCATATAGTAGCTCAGCGTTCCTCGCTGTACCCATATAGTAGCTCAGCGTTCCTCGCTGTTCCCATGCCAATGACTTCTTGGGTTTGACCCCTTATTTCCGCCACAGCAGCCACTACTTCGCCTATATTCATTGGGCTAGAAAAAAATGCCCTGCTCCCTGCAAAGTACGGTCCATCCGTCTCTACAAGCAATCTTTCGTCCGGTACACTCCTCAGGGCCTCTTTCTGCTCTTCATCAAAATGTTTCACAAGCCCAGTAAACCCAAAATAACAATTCGGTAACTCCATCCATTCCCTCAGTACTTCATATCTCTGTGAGCAACAATGGAGATGCAGTGGTTGGGTGACAAGCCTCATTCTCCTAATGATTTTCAATGCAATCCTTGCCACTTGATCTCCATATCTGCTGGCTCCTCTAATGTGTAGAATGATGGGCTTACTGGGCATGCTTAATTTTAGGAGGTCTATGAACAGCCGTTCTTGTATGTCGAATGAGGACGGGTGACTAGTATCATCCAGGCCAATCTCTCCCAAAGCACACACCGAACGATGATTCAGATAATCTCTAATAAGTTCCAGGGTGTGGTTTGAAGCCTGCCGAAAGTTTTTCGGGTAAAACCCTATAGCCGTTCTCCACCTCTGACAAAGATCCACTGTCCAGGGGTAAGACTCCGGATCACAAAATACCGCAACCCCACCGATTATGCTACATGGGACCTTTCCGTCCGGAAATCCCTCAAAATATTGGTCCCAAACAAAGGGTATCGGTGCCCTTGTTCGCTCGCTCCAGAATCCGATCCGGGTGGAAATGACTCATATAATTTGAGCAGTGGCTTTGGGGGAGGGTCAGCGAAAGCGTCTTCACACTCCACCCAGGCCTCCAAACTGTCATCCTCCAGTTCTATCTCCAAAACCCCGCACTTCTCGGTCTCCATGGGGCAGGTCTGGTGTTCTCCCTGGGACTCCAAGAACATTTCTTCCTCTGGTGGAGACTTTGGTGTTGACTCAATATTGATATACTGACTGTCTGTGCCCCCAGACTGGCTCAACCCGGTGAGGGGTCGAGTCAAAGTACTGGGCTCTTCAGGCACCATCTCTTTGACTTGAGTATTCTGATCCATCTCGGTTAGGGGACGGACCATAGAATAGTCCTCCGTACTCACCAGTACCTCCTGGGTAGCAATCGTCTGATCCCACCCGGTTAGCGGTAGGATCATAGGCGACTCTACATCTTCATTGGTGGAGCACTCCTGATCCAACCCGGTGAGGGGTCGAACCACAGAAGCACTTCTCCCATATATTCTGATCCAATGCTCCTCCCGTGACAATCCATCTTCTCTATCTCTACAGCACTGTTTCAACTCGTCCAATTTCTCCGGATTAAGCATTTGAAGCAACACATAGAGAACTCTCCAATATAAAAAACAAGCAGGGGAGTTAATATGACTCAACCTACATTGTGCAGTTTCACCATCCTGAAAATATGGATCAGTGGACCGGCGCAGCCTATCTATGTAAAACTTACACATGTCTCCTGATATACTAGTATCGGACGAAATCAGTCGGTCAGAATTAATCTTGTCGATCAAAGATTTGAAGTGTTCTAAGGTCACCGCCTCAATAGGAATCCTTTGAATAAAACCAACCAGTGTTTTTATTCCCCCTGCCATTTGTTGACATATTATCTCAGCCTGTTCAATTGAAACCGGTTCCGACAAGGTCTATGGAACATGTGCATACAAGACATGTCGTTTCAATTGTGAAAACCTTCCCCTACATATCAAGCATAGAGTATTTCTGTTCTGCCTTAATCCTGCTTTCTTCAAATTCTGCTTACGACGCCACCTGCGATACCTTCTAAGGGTGGAAAACTTCTTTTCTGTCCTCGGCTGTGGAGTTGATGGTAATTCTCCCAGTCTCCTCCTATCTTCATCCCTTCGAATTACATCTTTGAAAAAGGCTGGTGGTATAGTATGTTCCTCATCCCCTGGAAATACTACATTGTTAGCCGATCGAAATAATTTGAAGCCAGCCTGCAAATATTAATCTATATCCAAATATATTGCAACTTCACTTAGGGGCCTCATTCCACTAACCAGTTTTATTTTCCGGTTCATGGGTGGAGAAGTGGATCATCTGTCTCTCCATGGTCTTAAGCCCTTCAACCTTAATTTCCCCCCAATTTTCCAATGACGTTCCATGCACCGCTTGTTCCAATTCTTCGCATGTTAAGATGGGGGTCAATTCTAGTTTCTCAACTGGTGTGGAGTGAGCTTGGTACGCCTTGATCTCCATTAGTTCCATTAATCCTCTCTTTGATTGTCTTAATGCAAATCTGTTTTTTTTCATTAATATTTACTACCCGTGTGATGTCTTGTCTTGTCACCCCATGAAGAAATGGGTCCTTAAGCAAAATCTGTACTTCCATATACCCTTCCTTATTTATTTTTGTGGTATGACGGAGCAAATACGACAAATGCCTCCCGATAGCTTCGTCATTTGGTTTCTTCCTACCTGGCCTATCAGTCCTAAAATGGTGTACCTCAACAGGGTCTTCGCAAGCTACTTGCCGAAGCGTGTTCTGAGAATCACTGTGGGATTGATTTAAATCTAGTGACTCACTATGTCTTGATGGTTCCCAGTAATGTGATTTCCTCATGTCCCCATCATCCATTCTTAACTTCTTTGCTGACATCTAAAAATTAGGAATAGACTTTGTACGATGAAGCTGAACATTATTAATTACACTCAGGACAGAAGTATTGTTTTAAAGCTCGTCCTTGTTTTGCAGTAACCTTAACGCACTCCCCATGATACCATTCCCTGCCGCTGTCACATTGGATCATGAATTTGCCATCGTCTTTTTTATTGCACCAGCAGTAGAGAATATCTGCAGAGGAAATAGAGGCTCTTTCCTCCCATCTTTTAATGACGGCCCGTAGCCATTTTGGCAGTTCCTCATCTCGACACAACTTAAGTCGGTCATGATGGAGTGTTACTAAACCGGTCTTAAGTCTGACCTTAAAGGTGCTCTTAGAAAGTAACTGCATTATTATGCCCGGTCCCTCCAGTTCACCGATAGTTTTTTATTTTTCCCCTTGATAACTGCTGTGTCGCGTAGGTAAACGATATCTCCCAACTTAAATGGTTTACAAAACATCCTGGCATCGTACTTTTTCTTCATTTGGACCTGAGACTGTTTTAGTTTATCTCTAGCAATCTCATGGGCGACCCTCATTGTATTTCCCAGTTCCATAACAAACTCAGGTATATTTTCCATGCTTTTATGAGGGAAATTGTGGGGTACACGAGGTCGACGGGTTTGGTTACCTCTCTGCCTAACATCAAACGATTCGGAGTGAAACCGGTTTGCCGATAAACCGATGATCGCAAAGCTCCAGCTATTTGAGGTAGGAAAATGTCCCAACTTTTCTGTTTTTTTTGGCCACGAAGCAGCGCACCGCGTCCATTAAGGTTCTATTATATCTTTCGCATTGGCCATTAGCGGACGGTCTATATGGCGAGCATCTGAGCTTATCAATATTCAATGCCTTACACATTTCGGCAAAAAGATCGCTCTCAAAGTTCCGCCCCTGGTCTGTCAAAATCCCAAATGGAAGACCAAATCGAGTAAAGAATTCATTTATCGCGGCCCGCGCCGTATCAATAGCTGTTTGAGAAGGTAATGGAATACATTCCACCCATTTGGTGAAAGAGTCAACGATCATGAGGACATATTCATTTCCCTGTTCAGTCCTTTGTAATGGCCCCAAAAAGTCCATGTGCACGCGTTCCATAGGTGCGCCCATTTGAATTTGTTGAAGTGGAGCGCGAGGGTGCCGGCTTTGCTTTTTACAAACATTGCAAGTCTTGCCGGCTGCCACCCAGATCTCAACATCGTTATTTAGCCCAACCCAATAACCAATTTCCTTGACCCGCTCTTTCGTTCTACTCATTCCTTGGTGTCCGGAAAGTGGAACATTGTGGCATAACTCAAATATTTCTTTTCTCATATTAAATGGAACCACTATAACTTTTCGCCCAGTCTTGCGGGTTCTATACAAAACATTATCATTGTCGAGAACACAAAGTTCCTTATTTAACCAATAATTTTTGGCAGCAGAGCTAGATATCAGTAAATCCCATTCCGAAGGTTCCACAGTGTTGATTAGCCAATTCAAAATAAGTTTAAGATCTGGGTCAGCTTCCTGAGCTAGCTTAATATCGTCCGAGGAGTGCTTTTGGAATTCCACTAACTGGACCGATGGACTCAATACCCGCAAAAATACGAAAATCGATAAGCGGCAACAATTTATCGATCGAAGTTGCTAAAGGCAACTTGTACAAAATTGCCGGGAGTAAATTCCCATATACATGCCTGTTATACAAAAGTATATCCGCACGCTTTCGCCCGATGCCCGGCAAAGAAAGAAGCTCTCGATACGAGCAAAAATTTATGGCTAACTTGGACATGAGGAAATCTCAAAACACAATATAGTGTCAATAAAGTCCAGATCAATACACAATAGTGTCAAGAACCCAAAAAAATTGTCAGCCCGCGAGACGTCTGTATATAGGACTGGGAACAAAATAAAGGGAAGAAAACTTCAGCAAGCCACAATCCTGACAGCTACACTGAGACTGAGATTATTCCATCGTGCACTGGCTCAAGGGAGACAGAAAAAGCAATAACATGATATACCCATAGCCGGAGACAAATGTGTCTAGTGCAAATACCTGAATAGAGGCATAAATATCGCAAAGAACCGTAAAAATGCCCTTGAATCTCCAAATTAGACAAAAAATATCCACATGTGCAACATGAGGTCACGTGACCAATACTTCCGTTTCTGTGAAAATAAACCTGAAAACATAAACAAAAGCACGTGGAGCTATACCCCGTGTCGCCCACCACCAAACCACGTGTTCCAGACACTTCGACAAACACGGAATGAAGCAGTCTTAATATACGCCAATTCCGACAAAACACGGAATGAAAAAGTCTCAATAGACGCCCATTCCAACCAAGGTGGCAAGTGAGAATAACAAAAAATACCCGAAAAAAGTTAGAGCCGAGTGGAATCCCCAACTTTCAAAGTCCCGTTGCCGATAGAATTTAATTACACCGTCAAAACACCACGACAACGAACCAACAAAGCCAATATTCTCGTCGCCAATGTGTTATCTTTTGGGGTAATAGGCAAAGATAAGCTTTATATAAGGTTCTCACATGTTTTACTCTCCAAGTCTTCAAGCTATATACTTCCCTGGCGTGCTTTCTCGATGGCGGTCCTGATTCAAGAGAGAGCACACTTCATTTTTAGCTCCGCCCTTCTCTCCCGTCTTTCTCCCTTATTACCCAATCACAGGCCAGTTAGTGTTCAGATGTCAGAGGTTACAGTTCATGGTTTCTTATGGGTCAGAGGTCATAGTTCATACTGACATATTCTACAGCGTATGCGGCTTATACGGACCCTGGCTCTTACGGACCCTGGCTCTTACGGACCCTGGCTTTTTCGGACCACCGGCTGATACGGACCCTGGCTTATACGGACCCCGGCTCATACGGACCTCAATTAAAATATGCAATTTTCAAACTTATATTTATGAATTTAATATATAATTATGATTGTCATTTCACACATATATCTGTATTAATTGAGAATTTTTGGTGATTTTCAAACTTATATTTATGAATTTAACAGATTTTTTTCAAACTTATATTTATGAATTCCCACGCTGGCGCATTGCACACCTAGCAACCACGTGACCACTCATCTTGCAAAATCGACACACAACATCGTTTGTACACGTAAGTGAGTTGTGATCGCCAAAACAGCGTGAACATGACACAGGCTTGTCGCGTGACTGATTGCACACTGTGTTCGGGAAGTGTTGATCGTTGCATTCCTTACAGGGCACTTTAGTCTTGTTTGAAATAACTTTCAATGTATAATTGTCCGCGACAAGCTTGTGTGGAATTTCATCACATCCCGTCCCGGGAATCAATTGAAGATACCGGGTCCCGCTCTCTATGGTAGTCCCGTTTATCAGAGCCCTTTTCAAACTGCCCTCAACTATTTGGCCATAAGGTGAAAGAACATCAACAATAAATTTATCGTCCATCTCAATTGGGCCGTCCCTGACTGTGACATGTAGAGATTGGCTATCAACATATACCGGCCGAACAAAGTTTCTGAATATCTGAAGGCCATAGTTAGTTATTTCATTTTTGGTATCTGGGCTGTTCACTGTAATAAAACAATGGGTCTCAGTAAGCCTGACGCCTCTAATGGCACTCAATGCGACAACTTTTTCCAGTGACCTAATTACAGTGTCATGGCTCAGGTATCGGTTTTTCTCGAACGATAGTGTCAATTTCCGCTGAATTTTTGAATTTGACATGATTCTACCTTCTCGCGAGTAATCCCAGTCCAATTAGCGAATGTCCAGTTACAACACTAGTGGAAGAAACAAGCTTACTGCACACAATAAACAATAGAAACGAGAAATGTCCAATCCGCTAACAAATTTTCATCCGCTAACCGCCATTACAACCGGAAGACTTTCGCATGCTGGGAAGTTTGCTAGCAATTTTTCACGCAACAGTTCGCAGATGTCTAGTTAGTAAACCATTTAGTGATACAGTTTGGAATTACAGAACATGATGTGTCTTTAATTGTTGTATAGCTTATTATAAATGTTAGGAATGAATGCGTAATGGATTTTTCATGCTATTTGGAAGCTGTTTCCTGGCATATGTTAGCTGGATAATAACTTATTAATTAACATACATAAACAGAACTGCTCATATACCAAACAATGATACGTATGTATTATATAGGCCGTTTATTATTGCTCTCCTACACACTGTAGGATTAGGGATGAATTGTCAGACCATAATCCAGTCAACTGTTTCAGTGGTGGACATAGCCTTACATGGACATGGCTCATTTGACAAAACGCTACAAAGCATTGCAGGACAATTAAAATCTGTCAAATAATCAGGACTGGGAAAATAAGTGGCTCTCTCCCGATTGAATGCGGTTGACATGTATTGAACAAACACCAGCGTTAGTTACTCCTCACGTGACATTTAATTGTAGCAGAGCTGAATTGAGAACCCGCGATATCGCTGATTCTTCTGAATAAGAAATCCTGGCGGAGTTACCAACACATGGTGTCACAGAAGTCCGTAGATTTACAAACACAGTTGTGGACTAAAAGTTCAACTGAACAGTTATCTTTTGACCTTCAATCGGTGCGAACATCCACTGATATTGAAGGTTTGGTAATTGAAGATAGATATAAGTACATGTTCTAAATCCATTATGAAGTTTTAAATGTCAGGGGTATGGACATGACCAGGATAATTGTAAACGTAAAGAAATCACATGCGCACGCTGTTCTATTTCTGGTCATGATCATGAGAATTGTACGAAACCAAAACAATTTTTAAACTGTCACATGCTGCAATTGATCGTGCATGTCACATATGGGACTATGGATTCAAGATTCAAAGATGTAAGGCTGAGCAAAATGTATCATATATAGATGCTAAGCAAATAGTTGGTGCTTGATCATCAATTCCACAAGACAATTCCACATACTCATCTGCCGTTCCTTAAATAAAAAGTGTTTTGATGCCAACACTCAGAGTCAAACAGATGTCACCAGTGAATCATTATCAACATAAGTGAAGAGACCGATATTACTCATGCCTCAGGGTCTCTATCGCAGTATCCAAAAAAAAAACAATGCACGCACGTTGCGCCAATTGATACAACAGTCTACTCATGCTGATACCGTTGCTGCAAAACAAAATTCGACAAAATCTCTCAAACGCTTTGATCTCAGTCAGCGGTTAGTTTAGGAGTATTAAAGGCACGAGCGGCATTCGTTGCAGAAATATTCATATCTGTTCAAATCGCCATCAACGGAAAGAATATTAACATATATATAGTTGTGTTCATATGCCAAACATAATCAGCGCGTATATAGTATATTGTTGCCAAGAGGTACGATGGTGTACGTAAACAAGAACCTGCTCGTGTTGCAGAACTTTTGCTTCTGTTTACATTACACGGCGCAATTATATTGGTTAATCACACACAAATGATATAAACGCTCTTTATTATTTCCATATCAGGAAAACAGTAACAAATAACGATCTTTATGTTTACCATATCCGGATCTAAACAAAGGCCTGCAACTGCAGTTGCTTCGCGTATTCTTGATTCAATTTCTCTCAGTCGTGATATCGCCTAGCAACTAAAACGACGTCACACCATGACTAAAAAAGCAAATAATCACCCGTCAAAACTCGTGAAAATGTTTTTAAGGAACCGTAACAAAATAGTTCACGTACCATTACAAACCGACAATAGAATGACTTCGATGTCAACAGTTCCTACACTGAGCTGTCACTTGCATGGAATCAAATAGAGTACGAATGTCCGAATGATATTGGGTCTAGATATAATAATGCATGAGTCAGACTGCTCGTGATACAGTTGTGCCTTGGTTGCTATTTCTGTCTCTTGCAGTTTGATTATTAGTCTCGTACCTGACTCAATCCTACCGATAGAGTCACGTACAGGCTGAAATTGTAAACAATAACAAACCATATAACACGTGGTCGGCGGCGATCACAGAAATGTGCCAACTGTAAATATTGATTTAATTACTACTTTTACGACTAATTGTTGCCGAAATTGTCATCGCATTGTGCAAACATATACATTATATGATTTGGGCAATTCTCCGCTTTGTAGTGACAATGAAATTATACAAAATCGTGCGATCAAGTGCAGCCATTACCTGAATTCTCGCAATACCGGGTATGTCTATTTACGCTGCCGTGTTCAAATTTACTGGCCCATATCGTATATTTCAAACCCTATCACCCGATAAGATGTCATAAACCATTTGTAAACTATAATTTACATGCTGGTTGTTTGATTTGTCATAATTTTCACCTGATTACTATTTTATTGTTTATCAGTCAAGTACATTTCGTCTTGTTTTCTGGTCACGGCACCGAAAAATAGGGTCAATAGGTTGTTCACGACTTATTTAGGTGAGTGTTCTATAATAGAATGAGTATACTTGCAAGATGAAATGACTATATTTATTTCGATACATTGCAGTTGGGGGGGGGGGTAAAAAAAAACCTGCAGCAATGTATTCCACGGGGTATCCAGCTAACTGGGACCTTGGCTAACTGGAACAAGAGCGAGCAAATGTCTCAAATATTAACGTGACTATCAATGGCTTGAAAATGACTGTCATCAGTGCATCCAACTACTCAGTGAATTATTTGCATGTGTATCAATTCAGATTATCTGTTACTCTGATCACAACAACTAAAGTATTCAAGTCCAGCATAGTGACTGCCAAAAGCATTTAGTATAATTGAAGTTGCTCCACTAGACTAACAAAAGTGGTATGGAATAATGCTAGATAATGGTCTGGTTGACCGACTAATCATGAAATAGTTAGAAATTATGGAATTGTGTGTATATTATGCACAATGACGTAGGTTTGCAGATATCAGCAATTTATAGAATAATATTTCCAATTGCAGCCTGCTAAATGTCCTATTTATGCAGATTTATGTATTTATTTTCAAAATATGTCAATTCTAGTTGAATTGGAGCTTAACAAATGATATCTCATCATTATCATGGATATGTCTACAAAATTGTCAACAATGACCCGAAAGTGAAGATTAAGTTCACTGTCCTGAGATGTTGTCAGCTTAAAATGTATTACAGCCAAAATAGCCAAAAGACATGTTTGGATCATGCAATAGCTTGCAGGGGAAACTGCTATCCCGATGGATATGCAGTACCTGAGATAAGCTGGGAAATTTATAATTTGTAAATTGGATGCATAAACCTTTCAGTGAAAAACAATTATAGCAGTTCTTTTAGTTTGAAATGTTCCATTTTATAAGTTATACCTTATAGAGTAAGTATACTAGTGTTTTTGTGCACCTTTCATATTTTGATGGGTTAGTACTGTATTTTTCCACTTCCATCGATTCATTAGAATTTCCATTTAGCAGTGTCCAATTTGACCACCGAGGTAGACCTGGAATACTCTCATGACACACTCACCTGGAAACTCCAATACATGATTGCATGTATGTGTGTAATTGTACCGGTATGTGGTACTGCCTATCAGCCAGTTAAAAAAAAAAATCTTTATTAAACTTTTTTTCAATTAAATCAGCTTCTGAAACATGGTAAACTGTCACTTGAACTAGAGCAGATAACTTTCTAGTCATATGAGTGATATCAGTAGGGTTTTATGTGGTTTTAGCAGCTGGTTTTAGACCAAAATTAGTGAAATTTTGGGGGTGGGTGACCAAACATTTGAATAAAAAAATGCCCTTTTGCAGGTTTGGGGTGGTGGTTCCCCGAAAATACCAGATGCAAAACACGGCATACCTTCCTGCAAATTTTATATTATAATATATATGTAATATTAAATCAATTGGGATAATGCATGATGAAATTCAACCACTGGGAATCTCAATTTTTAAATGTCAGGCCAGGTCAGGCTGCTTATTTTCTGGCTTGGTACATGAACTGCCCTGGTCAATATTAATTCAATACAAAATGTTGTTTTAAATACATTAAGTTCTAGTATAATTGATTAAAGGGACATCTCGTGAACAGATATATACAATTTCCATGGTCATAAGAAGGGAATTAGGGGTCCTTGGGGCCTTGCTTCCCTCCTATGGTGTACTTGTTGACTTAAAATTGGGTAGAAACCCCTATTTTCATATCATCAGCACCCCCCTCCCTTGAATAAGTGTCTCAAACTGGAGCTGTAAAAAAAATTCAGTAAATGCCTACTAAATGGACATCTCCTGCACAGATATATAGCATGTCCATGCTCACAAAAAGGGAATTCGTGGTTACTGGGGGCCTTCTTCCCTCATATGGTAGGCCTACATGTATATAGACTTGAAAATTGAAGAAAAAACATACTTCCAAATGCATATCAGCATCCCATGAATGTGTCTCCACCCTGGAGCTCTAGTATATTTGATTAAAGGGACGTCTCCTCCACAGATATATACAATTTCCATGGTTACCGATCTAGATCAAAACGATCAAGGGAATTTTCAACACCGACCCGTCAAACACCTCTACAGTACAGGATTCAAAGTGCCACAATGTTATGGTTAGTTTAATAGGCTACCGGTATATATGATCTATATTATCTCATGTAAAGTAAAATATAATATTATTATAATTTCTCATAATAATCATGCAATCTAAAGTTCATATTTTAGAACACCAGCGGTCTCCAGTCAGATTCGAACTGACAATCCCCTCAGTGTAAACTGAGGTGCACTCACCAATGTGCTGTAGAAACTGATATAAAGCTGGCATTAAAAAACAAACAAATTTGAGTAGATCCGCCCCCCCCCCCCCCGGCCAATGCATGTACTAATACTATGAATTTTGTTTTATATTTTCTTTACATGTGACAAAATATATCATATATACCGGTAGCTTATAAAACAAACCATAAAATTGTGGCGCTTTGAATCCTGTACTAGTAGAGGTATTTGTCGGGTCGGTGTTGAAAATTCCCTTGAGCGTTTTGATCTACATGTAGACATTGATGACGGCGCCGGATTATTTTCATCATTCGGTATAAAACTTGGTATTCGCTCCATTCTAAATGAAATTAATAAAAATTTATTACACACAAGAAAGACATTCTTAATTTTAACTGTATCATTGCTAAAAAATCAACATATGAAATTATGAATCATGATTGATTGACCTTTCAAGTTTCATAAACAGCAAAATGTCACAGAACAAATGAACTCATCGGCCCATCGTGGAATTTTTGGTGTCAAAATAATTGTCTGAGTGTTGCTAAGAAATCAACATCTAAATATACATTATGGGCCAGCAACTTTTTCCCCTATGAATAAAAAACAAACGCCACATGCTTGAAACGCATGAGTCGAAAACAGGTAACTGGTCACAATTAAACACACTTTTCATATCATTCCCGAAATCAATAAACACTGTCACTGTTGTATATTGAAACACTAATGGTGTAACTTATTGATTATCGATATAAATAGATGTAATCAAATATAAATTGTAGATAAAAATGATGATCTTACCGTAGTAAAACAAATCGTAAATAAATTGCAATCGAAAATATCACGTGTCAACCGCATCTCATGAATATATTCATGAGCTCAGCCTATACCAGACCTCAAATACGTTTGCTGGCCTGGGTACTAGGCTATTTGATTATGCAATACGCCTACAGCCTTTATTCATGTGATCGGTCCCACTCGTACATTAACCTATGAAGCTGATAGAGATAGTGAATCTGCAAATAACCGGACTAATGGCACAACCGAACCCCATTGCTTCAATCGGATGTCCACATCGCACCATGCTTTTAACGACGGGTGAATTGAAAGCGCGATTTGCTCTACAGACTCATTATTTAATCAATGGCTCATACATGCATAAACGGCATGATTACATTTAAACCCTAGGTGATCGATACGTTGTCGAATCGGATGTATGCCCGTAATACAAATATAATGTGTTATATTCGTGTTCTAAATCAAAGAGATATGTCACTGTTTTGTAGAGCGGATTATTTTTGAAAGAATTGGATTTATAGACCACCCGCGGATGTCTTGGAGCCTATACTGGGCCAACCCACTTTATATATACTGAAGGAAGGTAAGATCGCTTTCGGTATCATGTACTAAATCTAGAAACTAAATTCAAAACTATCGGGAATCTACAATAGTGGTCATCAGTTGTACGCTGAAAAGGAGTAGGCCTACCAAAGGACATGTATTGGAACTATATGTGTTATCTGTCGCTATTGGAGTATGAGGGCGCTGTTTATAAGAGACGATTATTGGAATTGTTTGTTTTGGATTCAAAATGTGTTATTTTTCTCTTTTGAAAGTCGATATCTGGCCAACAACATATAATGATAATCCGGGGGTGATCTGATTATTGCCTGGTATAGAACATTCACAATTGCCTGCTTTATGATGTCAACTACTTAAATCGGTGACAACATTTGGAATATCCAGATTTAAACCGGTGACAAGATTTGGAACATCCAGCTACGGGAAATTTACGAGAAACGTCTTGTAAATAATTTAGTTCTGAACTCACTCATCGATTGAATTATCTTACAAGAGAGGGAGGGGGACTGTGTGAATTGGATACCAAGTAAACGCACCGAGCACAACGCCAATTAGAAACGCTGTTATATCAATTTATCAGACTATTTGATCGCGACGCCCAATTAGAAACGTTGTTATATTAATGTATCTGACGATTTGATCGCGAAGACTCCAACTAGTGTTTGCGCTGCCATTTGCCAAATGAAAAAATAAAATTCACATTTGGCAAACATATTTTCAGTTAGCAATGTTTGGCAAGAGACATCAGTTTCCCAAGTATGTTGTTGAAAATAATGGTTGCTCAATTCCGTCCGTTTCATGGAAGTCTCACTGTTACCATTGGCGTATACTGTTAGCAAACGCACGGTGGGGAATCACATGGTTTCGACTTGATGAGTATCACGCACTCAAATTGGCCGAGGCAAGAGGTAATAAACTAGAGGATATGACATATTACTTAGTATTTTGGCAGATAAGAGCACATGCTGTACTATTTTCCAAACAAGCCGATACCTCATTTGTGTCCAAAAGCATAGTTGTTTGCTCCAACATTCTGATAAAATTTGCCAGTCGAAGGATTATCCTAGATGTATGGACTGGTGTATTCCACGAACCTCCGACTGGCAACTTTGATCAGAACGTTATAGAAAACTATCGAGTATTTCGGAACAAATAAGCTATCAACTTATTTTTTTAAATAAACTAGCATGTGCTCGTAATAGTCAAACTGCTATGTTTTGTGTCAGTTCCTCATATATTATGTTTTTGTGCGTTTGCGCTCGCCTGGTCTATTTTGAATGCATGGGACTCAACAACCCCGAAACCACGCGATTCCCCACCGTGAAATGTTATCACCACTGTCAAGATATAGATAATCTGATTGCACTAGTATTGGGATGTTGGCTGTGTTTAATCATTTTTGTTTCGGTGTGCCCCCTCGATGAGGCAGCACTAGTATTGGGCTGTGGCTGTGTTTAATCATTTTTATTTTGGGGTGCCCTCTCGATGAGGCAGCGCTGTAGTAATTTTAATGCTCGGTGATTGGTTTATTGTTCTATGAGTTACATGCAAATGAGAGACATGATCGCTAGCATGGCATGAATCAACACCAGAGTACAAGAAAAATTCAGTAAATCGACGAAGAACTAACGTCAGACAGTGATTGTTGAAACATAAGCCTCAATATTTCAGAAATAGATAACATTAACTGGCACCTCCTAGAAGAATGTGCAAACAGTATTTTCCTTTTGCATACAATTTCAGGCCAGCGCGAACTCTGCCCCAGACAATCAGTGATAATCACAACCATAAGTTGTGTGCTTATGTTGTGGAACATATGGTTATAACGATACACACCTGCCACGATTTGATGTTTGCTCGCGATCACTTTGACTAAAAACAATATTAAAAGTTTAACTAGTAGTGATGAATCACCATATAATGCTATTCTTAATTTCTAGTAGCATACCATTCTGTGCCACAGCTTATATAGTCCAATTAAAACAAATTTACCCTTTAGCTTAGTTGCACACTAGCGTTGAATGCTAGATTTACCACTCACAGTCACTAAGGAAGTGTACATGCAGTCAACAAACTGTGAGAAAAAGCTCATTGCGATACATATGTTAAAACGTACCACGATACGATTATTTAATAATAATCGCGATTAATCGTTACACCCCCATTGGAACATACGATCATCTCTTTGCAGCACATATTTTGCATAATGTTCATTTCAGCATCGAACGCCGTCTGTGTGTGCTTTCCAACATGGATGACTACGATCCACCGAACCAAAACAAACCACGTAGTCTAGGTGATGAACTGCCAGATAGCACGAATAAAGAGGAACAACTAGCAGATATTTTCAGACCAGTAACAATTTACGTCAAATTTCTGGGTCTCTACAATGAGGCGTTGCTGAAGATTGGTTCGCATAAATTAAAAACCATTTCAGCAAGAAACGTGCTGCATTTTTTGTATAGTACATGCATAATATGTCTGTTCATTCTTAACGCAGCTAAATTTATATACGAACTCGAAAACTTGTTTTCCGAAGGACTGTCTTCGAGTTTAACAATTGCTGCGGCCAATGCAACCTATCTCCTTACACAAACATATTTTGGTATCGCAACGTTGATAACTCTGTCCGTTAGGTTCAACGATCTCACAGAATGCATAAAGAAATACATATGTGACCACGGCTGTGAGAGCAACTTGTATAAAATCCGACGGATTCTCCTCAGGATGTTTGCTGTTTGTACCATCTTCTGTGTTATTTTCGGTTTCGCTGGAGCATATTCTTCAAGCTCATTGCAGGCTACGTCTGTTATTGCGAGAAGCATGGTATCACTGAGAATGTTCGGGAACATAACCGACCCGGTCATAATATTCTGGGCTCCCATCATCCAGTATGGTGTTAGCGGGTTCTACATGTCAGCAGCGTTATACATCACTGGAATCATTCACATAGTAGTTGTATATATGATATATCGAGAAACTAAAGGCGTGTATCTGTTCCTCAGAGATCTTGACACAAACAAGATAACACAAGCTGATATTCGAAGAACCAGACTTAAATACGAAGACATTATCAATATCTTAGAGGTACATATGTAGCTCATTCTTTAACTCATTTTTATCAGACGATAATTGGAAGATTTTCTAGCCTGACAAAACAGTTCAGGTAATTAGTTACAGAGGCTCTTGACGAGCTACATGAAACGAAAGTCGACAGCTGCCGATCAGAACATCACACCAAGGGGGCGTGAGTAGTATATATTGACTTGCTGATATATTAAACGTATCAATCATAGTTGTATGGTGATAAGAGCTAGGCGCGAGTTTTTGCATAAACCCAGGCAAAAAATGCAAGACAACAATATCTGGATGTATATGGCGAAAATTGGGTTTCACATATCTTCATTGTATATATAATCTTAACAGGTAATAAGAGCAGACAAAACATTGGATTATAATAAATTTACCATTTTCCGTTTTTTGCTTTTATGTACTGGAATAACCCAGCACTCGTCATTACGAAAAACAAACAAACATCGTCCACATGTGATCGATATGCTATTATAACTTGGCTGTTTATTTTCATGATTGAAACATGATTACAGAATCGATAACAGTAGCAGCAAGTGGATAAAATAAATATATGTTTGATGTTAATTCTCCAAAGAACACTGCTGATGTACAAACTACTGTTTATGTGGATGGAGAAAGGTGCGTTTTACCCCGAATCGATACGAATCCAGCCCTATACTGGTTCAGGCAAAACGACATTATTTAGATGTTTCACATTTATACTGCAGAAACTTGACTCCACGTTGACCCATCATCCGGCTGTGCTATACACTCAAGGAATTAGTATCAGTTGCTTTCTAATCTATGCCATCGTCCACGGAAGCATGGGACGCGATGATTATCCAGTGGCAGCGACGTATATTATGAACGTTCTGGTGACTCTGGGCTTCATGACAGCTGAAGGCGTCTGGATCAATTCATGGGTGAGTGGGCCTAAACTCTAGTCAGTTGATATACTATATACATGCTGAATTTGCAAAAAAGAATGCATACATTAATCAATCATCTCTCGTTTTGCAGAAAATTATTATTTGTTCATGTTACGTACACACACTGGCATTTTTCCTGGTAAAGTTCCAGACAATTATGGCACAGAGTTAACGTTGGCACCATTTTGAGTAATAAATTAAAACTAAAAAATAGTGTGTGCCTTTCGCGATGCTAGATGTATATGTGATTAGAGTTACGATATGCAAGGATTAATTGAGTACACTGTTGAATTTTGTCAGATGTGTGATGGCTATATTATGGCAAATGTCAATTGTGCCAATACCAGCGGAATTACATATATAATTCATATTGCCCGCGTAGTAAGTGTGGTGCACATACATATTATATGTAAATTGTCCCTTATATTGTAACAGCCACAGCCATCAATGTATATATCAAATCATACAAGGTATCCCACGCGATCGTCTTATCTAATACGACCAAACGAGCCCAATCCCCAGAGATCCAGCATTTTCTGACACTGGCTGCCATGATGAATGGGGTATTTTCCACAAAGCGGATTTTAGCTTTTACATTTCTGGTATTGTCTGATATACATGATTGTTTTTTCTGGGCAGCTGGATCTTTTAAACCCGCCACCATTGATAGCAACCAGAAGTGGGCTAGTTGTTGCACCTACTGAGAAAATAAACCACGAGACGATTCCATAACCAAACATAGAATACGCTTCTTTTTATAATAAGGCCAGCATGTGGTGTTAATCTTTTTCGAATTAGGGTCCATGCACTGGGATTCCATAGAATGCAGACCAGCCTGTTCTCCTGAAAACCCGCACATTATCTGCTTATAATAGAATTTGTTTTAGGTAAATAATCTGCTTAGAAAGGCGTCATTTTGAGTCGATGATGTGCTGAAAATGAGAGCGTTTTAGTGGCATTATCGACTCATAATCAGGTGATTCTAAGCAGATAATGTGCTGACAATGAGACAAATAACCTAACTCACGAATTTTCAGGTGTACGCTCTTTAACATGTGCTTTCACTGTGGTCCGCGGTACAAGCTGCTTATTTCAGAATCAAACAATCACATTATATACCTATTTCAAATTATAGGTCGATTATGTGCGTATATGTGCGAGGATATGTTGTGCAGACAGTAAGTATGTTTGTTTGTTTCGTTAGGATTTTACGTCGTTTTAGCCGTTAGGCCATATCACGACTGAGAAAACTGAATCAGAATTAAGCAAAGCAACTGCGTATAGACGTAACCGTGAATTGGACTAAAATGAAACTAAATATATACAAATAAAACACAAAAAATCAGAGCGAGAGTGCTCAATTGGGGTCAGAACCATTAAGAAACTGACCACTGTGCAAACACATATAAAACAGAATATTTAAAAAAAGACTGCTTTGAGAACAGCCAAGTTATAAAACCTGCATAAAATTAATCAGCGAAAATAAATAATTTAATTTAACAAGATGACATACCATAATAGTTTAAGTAGCTGTCAAACAAGCATCCTGAATGATTGCTAAGATATGAATAAATAAAGTTCAACCTGTTGTTCTGAGATTGAAACTGTTGACGGATTTTGGAGACCATTGCCTGTGAGACAGGTTCTGGAACATGAGTAATATCATTCTCTTGAACTTGGGTTGCTAGTGAGATACTGACAAGTTTCGTTTTTGACTCTCTGTCTGGGTGCCGGCATCAACATACTTTTTTTTCTAGAAACGGCATCTCAGTATGTGACTTGAGCAAATGATGGTCTGGTACCAAAAAATTTCTTAGCATCTATATAGGATAAACGTTTTTCAGCCTTACATCTTTGTATCTGATTCATAGTCCCATATGGGACATGAACGATCCATTGCAGCATGTGAACCTTGACAATTCGATTTTTTTTTAGGATTTGTACAATCCTTATGATCATGACCAGAAACAGAACATCGCGGATAAATTTTTTCTTTTTACTTTTACGATGTTCTGGCCATGGCCATAGTAATCAGGGTGGCATTTATAACATCATAATGGATTTGGAACATAGGTACTTATATCTAACTTCATTTACCCAACCTTCAATGTCGGTGGATGTTCGCCCCGATCGAAGGTCAGAAGATAAATATTCAGAGGAACTCGAATACCATCAAAAGTTTTTGTAAATCGACGGACTTCTGTAACACCATGTGGTGCCAACTCCGCCAATATTTCTTATTCCGAAGAATCAGCTATATCGCGGGTCCCCAACACAGCTCTGCTACTATTCAGTGTCTTGTGGGGAGTAACCAATAATGGTGTTTGCGCAATAGTTGTTAATTGTAGCAGAGCATCAGATTGAACTTTATTTGAGCATTCAATCAAGAGAGAGCCACTTATTGCCAGTCCTAATTAGTTTAACAGATTTCAATTGTCCAGCAATACTTTGTAGCGTTTTATCAATGACAATGATATAAGGTCGTTTCACATTTGGGTCAAAGTCAAGAACCAAGTACTGAGGGAATACCACTTCATCATTGGAACTTGGGAGTCATCATTCTTACGAGCAATACGTTGTTTTTTACCTATCCACGGTGAGACAGGCGTGAACAATACATGATTCAACGCTCAACAATCATCAGGACGAACACAACAGAGACAAGAGAGAACAGAAACATAATATGTGAAAAACAGAAAACAAAACTTCAAACATCAGACGAGCAATACAACATATAACTAAAATTGAATCTGAAACATTGCGGAGAGGCGTGACTAGCCGATTTATTGAGCCGGGTCAACTCAACCACCCGTCTTGAAGAGATGTAGGACCAAAGATGACCATGAGCTAAGTCGTATCCGCAGGTCGACATCTCACATAGTACCGCCATAGTACCTCAGGACTCCTACACCATATCTCACGGGATGCACCCCACGGCAAACAGGGTACCACATTAGGGAAGTTTTACTCCTCGCAGTGGGGCGGTAGGCCTATTCTACCCCGGACCCACACGGGGTCAGACAGTAAGTAATTGCAACGCGGATTTGGGGAATATGAAACCCTAAAACTCAGAACAGGTGTTTGAGACAGTAAGTTCCACTTGGACGTAGTTGTGGTCACTAGTTAACTCACAATCTTGCTGCGGTATTTTCTCAGTACTTGACCTCAATCTGACCTCTTCTTCCATCAACATAACTCTGTTGCATAAACGCCAATGTTGGCTACCCGCGATATAGCCAATTCCTCTGAATCGGAGGAAATATTGCCTGAGTGATGGCACGACGTGGAGTTACTAATGTTTGTATATCTTCTAAGAGAGTTGTTGGTGAACAAGTGCGTTTGAATAGTTATCCTTCGACCTGCAAACGATATGATCATCCGCCGACATTAAATGTTCGATATATTGTAAATAGAGAGTTATATATATATATATATTCTTATTACGTATGTTCCAAATCCATTGAGATGGTTTCAATGTCATGGAGATTGACCTTGCAAAAGTAAAAAAATCATATGTGCACGGTGTTCCATTGCGGGTCATCAAAATCAAGATTGTACGAAAACAAAAAAGTATTCAAACTGTCAAGGGTTGACGTGGACCGTTCATATCGCATATGTGACTATGAATTCAACATTCAAAGATGTCTGGCTGATAACCATTTGTCACACATAGATGCTAAGAACATAGTGAGTCCTCGCCCTCATTTATACAGGTACATTCTCAGAGATCGTTTCTAAGAATAAGATGGTTGATACATACATATATTACTGAAAACAAATAGAGCAGGTTTAAACGCGCATACATTAATGTTCTGTTCGCTTTCTAAAGGTATCGCTTGATACGTCCCATGAAATATTTCGATCACCCTTGGTCAAGAATATATATTTTTTTATAAATGATATTGTCGTTGTCATTTTAGCTCTTGTTTGTTTACGATCAGTGTTAACGTTACTCTCCAAATCTGGAAGCGATGTGTAGGGATATGCTGTCTGTGTTCGAGTTTGGTAGATCGACGTTACAGTGTGTTGGTATAATTGATGGACAGACGGGTAACTCTATATCCACCTGTGTACTGTACATAAGTTCAGAATCGTGTGGTACTGCCCCTCTCATATAATGTCGACGCATCCACATATGTTGACATTCCTCTACCTGTAATAAATTTCACATAGTTATAGTAATACACGTATACGAAGGGTTAGACTTTTCAGTTTTTGGCGCCATATCTTTTATTGGGCGTATCTACGAAATGCTACGAAGACGAGACCATTTGAAGAGAGTGACGTGGTGACAGTTAATTATACCAAGCAAAAACTAATTATTGATGCAGTTTATTAATACATGCTCTGCTCGTGTCATTCATATATCTGTAATATCACAATGTTCTCCAAAACCCGGCATTATGAAAGGCAACATTTTGGACTGATGTCATAAAAACCACAATCTAAGATCTGTAAAACAAGTATTGACCACCTAATCCAAATTAATTGTAAGAGAAACATCCAGTAACTAAATAATATTTGTTACATATGTGACCCGCCATATCAAATCCAGTCGGAAGTCGGGATTTTTTTTACCCTGTGCCAATGCATTCTCTAATATATGCGAGTCGAGTATTCTTTAACAATTTTATAATTTCACCCATACAGAGCCCCAGACAAACATGAGCAGACGACACTCTTCTATATGCTTCTATATGTGTGTGGGGCTCCCTGCAGGGTAATGGATGTTTTTTTTATTTTATGTCCTAAAAATTGTAAGAAACATTTATTTAAAAAACATGATAAAAAATTGTTAGGCCAATGCATTCTCTTATATATGCGAGGCGACCTATGGTCGACTCGCATATATAAGAGAATGCATTGGCACAGGGTAAAAAAAATCCCGACTTCCGACTGGATTTGATATGGCGGGTCACATATGTATACACAGCTGAACGTTGGTACACTGTCAATTTTTTTCCCAGACAAAATGACTATGGTGTGCTAGAATATGAATGAAAATTGAGTCATTCATGTTATCCGATCGATATACTTTCAGATGCACAGACCATTAGGGGTGCTCTATCGAATAGACTTAGCAAATCTCCCAGAGAAATCCGCGATCGAAGTAAGTATTTTGATTCTTATATTTTCGTGCCATAATTAACGTATATGTTAGGCAGTGCATATAATGTACATTTTGTTCAGCTTATTGTCACATCTGATGAAAACAAAGGGCTTTTCCATGAATATTTCCACATATCGTTAATTATCAAGTGTACATTTAGATTGGTTGAAGATATACGTCGAATTCGTGCAATTGTTTCCGATAATTGAGATGCAGACTTATTTCGGTACAGTTAACAATACTGATAACGACCGCATGATGTATTTAAACGGACATGGCGCATTCGAGCTTCCAAAGTGGGGCGAAGGAGAAGATCACTCGATCTTTTCGACCATCCCGGTCGCTTGGCGCCCATACACTATCCTATAATCATATATGGAGCTTCCAAATTATGTCGACGTAAGTTGGAAGGAGGTATAAGATAGGTTGACAATCACACGAAATATTGATTAATATGCTCTGAAAAATACTTTCCCTGGTCACTGACATTTTCCAGCTGTTTTAAATGTTTCGCACATATTTTTATTTCTACCATATAATGAATAGACTCTTTCTGTTCTATGTCGTGCAAACGGCTGTTTTTTATTGTGTGTAACCCAAAAATCTTGTTCAAATTTGTATTGTTTTTTGACATCATTGCGTCTTGCTGTGACATATAATGGCCATATAAAGGTAGTTCATGTATTCTCGACCTATTTTGATTCCGGTAAAAATTCAAAAACGAATATTATTAGGTGTATTTTTGGAACGCAAACCGCCAAGTGGCTTTAAGCTAAAAATCTTAGTTTGTGATGTCCTATATATGGATAACACGAGCAGTTGCAATTCAGAACACGGGAGAAGAGTTGTCGCACATTGGAACCTTGTCGGTACAGATGTTGTAATAAGAGGTCAAACCAAATCTGTCGATGTACAATCTCTCGCGACCATCATACATGTACGTCTTTGTTCGGGGACATGTTTCTATTCCGAAGGTTTGCCATTCCGAAGGTTCTCTAGCTATTCAGAACGTTCGCTATTCAAATGTTGTTTTGTTATTTTAAAGATTAGATCTATATTCTAACGTATTGATGAGAGTGTTCTTTATCCCGAAGACTCTTTATGAAGGAATTAACTCTTTTTTTTAAATTCTCCGTGGGTATCCATAAGATTTAACGTATGACGTTATTTCTCAATACACATTTACGTTACGGAATATAATATAAATAGATGAGATAAATGAGATAAATAATACAAATAATAAATATATAAATGAACATGTAATACATAACAATGCAACACATGAATAACGTAAACGACACTGTTGTTGAAAATCAAAACATGCGTATTTATGTTCGTTGTATATATATGGTACATGTATATTAAAGAAATGGCTGATTTAAGTTTCTATAAAAGGGAGACTCTACTCAAATGTTGTTGTTGGTTTATATATTCTCTACTTCGTAGAATAAGGTCACCAGATTTGCATAATATCTATAGTTTGAATTAACCGGCGAGAATAAGACTATGTTACAGATGGCATATACGCCAGAATACAAAAATAGAACGCTCGTGGTTTGGATATTGTTGTACAGTACATGTATTTTATTTCAGTCATCCAGTCATCATGTTTTCAACTTTCCATATAATAAACGATAAACTGATACTGTCTTCCTGCTATTAATAACCGACAGTTGGGACAATTTGGAAATTAGAATGCGGTGTAAAATGTACTATATGTGAAAACTATAGCGTAATACAATATTTTTCATTCCTCATGTGGTTTTTATAGGGGGGGGCATGTAAATGTTGATTCATATCTCGGTAAATACGCCCAAAATAGCGAACATTCGGAATAGCGATGCTACGGTATAATGAACCTTCGTAATAAAGAACATTCGGATTAGAGAACATTCGGAATAGAGAACGCTACCCCCTTGTAACATTTAACATACTGTTTTGTTATATGTTGCAGGTTTCTATATTCATTTCTCGACTTTCTTACCATCCGCTTGGCATAAGTTTCTACGGACTATTCGTCATCGATAAATCAACTATACTGATGGTAAGACCAGACTCAATACCACATATTGTTCTGATTAACTCTGTCTATATTAAATAGAGAATACCTACAGTTTTTGTTTGAACACCGAAATTTATCATAAGTGTCTGGAAAGAAATATCGAATTATCACGAGACGCTGCAAGCCCCGAGTGAAAATTCGATATTTCTTTAACAGACACGCATGAGATGTTTCAGGTATTCAAACAAAACACTGTAGGTTTTCTTTTTATTATATGCACCTTATTAAAGCTCAAAGTTGTTAATCTATCCGGCGTTTTTACTTTTAATGTACTATTTGAACAATACTCGGGACGAATAGCTCCTACTAATCATAAGAGCACAACTACCTAGATAAAGTAACAAGATTCGTGCAAAGAAATGAAACACGGAATCGAAACTAACAAGTCTTCGAATTTCTGGCGACACTTGAGTGCCAAGAGTGTCTGTTTCTACTTGCGGTGGTTCTCCTGTGAAATGACCGATTAAATTATAAGAAATAGCTCTTGTTTCTCTATAAGGTTATGGGTTATAACCGATACGTTTGCCGATAATTTACCATAGCGCGGTTATAGAATTTGTCTTCAAATTGTTCGCTCGTTTAAACCACCGACAGGCTACAGTGAAATATAACGAAACCTTCAGTGAAATAACGAAATTGTAGTTCACTGTGTCTTCTAAGAGATACATACGAAGATCTCTGTTTCGGTAATTTCCCGCTATTTATTTTATAGGCAAACATATAATAAAACGCATTCCCTCATGAAATGTTCAGATAATAAGTTCAAGAAACGACCATAGGTCGTCTGTTGACATTATATGAACATTTCCCACAAATGAATTCTGTTATTGTATTATCTTTCTGCCGTCTACTTATATAAGTATATGTTCTGAACACCCTTCCAAATTAATAATTGAGCATTTCAATATACACTTTTATAATGGGTGGGGGATCCACTAAGTTTAGAAAGGGTAAGTTCTATGTTGAAATATTACGGACGATATAAACACCTAAAAACAAGTCCCCCATGATATTTTCAAGAATATCTTCAGATGTAGTAATCAATCAGAATGCGATGAAACTTTGAGAAGATCATCACTTATGTGACCAATATACCTCACCATTAATGCTATGCTGAATGGATACTGGTTGAATGAACACAAATTGAACAGGAAGAGTAGACTTATCATAAAATCACAAAATAACTGGGTTCACCTGGTATTTTGTCGGTTAACGGCGTGTGTATCTTTCCTTGGTTAATTGGCATGCACCTATATGGACTAAATTTACCCCGGATTCCGGATTTGACCGAAACATTTTTTTCCCAGGATTACGTATCCGGATCCGACCCACTCTTCAATATTGCTTTAAATCACTATTATGTGGTATTTTCGCATTATATCACCGTTGTAATTGACTCTCTCTCTCGCTCTCTCTCTCTCTCTCTATGTCTTGTTCTCTCTCCCTGTCTGTCTGTCTCTATCTCACTATCTGTCTCTATCTCATTCTTGTCCCTGTATGTTCGGCATGCTGAAGGTGTACTTACAAATCGCATTGGTTCAGTTCCGGGAAACGAATCCGGGTTATTCTCGGTTGATAATCTGGAACTCTGGTCATCTGACGTCAAGACACTTAATGTTGACTCATATTCTGTATTCTGGGCGGATCTTGTTGATCTCTGTCCAACATATCATCGCGCAAATAAGCACATAATCGACCTATAATGTGAAATAGGTACATAATGTGGTTACTTGATTCTGAAATAAGCAGATCATTGAGTCATACCCGTTATTTCGTTTTATGGCGCGGGCCAAACTGAAAACACACGTTTAAAAGCGAACATCTGAAAAGTCGTTAGTTGGCTTATTTGTGTCATTGTCCGCACATAATCTGCTTAGAATCGCATCATTATGAGACTAAATTGTTCACATTTTCAGCACATTATGGATTCAAAATGAGGCGATTGTATGCAGATTAACTACCTATAACTGGTCCTATTATAAGCAGATAGTGTGCGGATTTTCAGGAGAACAGGCTGCTCTGTCCCGCCTCTCCTCACTCTGTGTGTGTGAGGGTGAGGGTGTGTGTGTGTGTGTGTGTGTGTGTGAGGGTGAGGGTGTGTGTGTGTGAGAGAGAGGGTGAGGGTGTGTGTGTGTGTGTGTCTCTCTCTCTCTCTCTCTCTCACTCTCTCTCTCTCTCTCTCTCTCTCTCTCTTCCGGGTAAATCTGACTATTTGTTATTGGAAGTTTACCAATCACCGAATATAGGATTTAGTGTAACACAGACGGGCTATGTAAATATATAAAATTGTTCGGAATGTTCCCGTGATAACGCTTTCTTTACTAAATGGATTATCAGAGCATGCATTAACAAATACGGGAGTATATACATGTAAAAGAGTATTAGTCTGAGTGCTATACGATGTCAGGTAGCAGAGACCCGTTATCACGCGTTTTTAAAAAGTAAAAGGGTTTGATGGTTTCATGGAATCGGTAGGGCCCCAGCTCTTAGAATTGCCACAACCTGGGGCGTTATTTTGTGGGATAATTATGATTAATTACACTCCATGCACATGACCGAGTTCGTCAATAGGGTAGACCAAGTTCGTGGTAATTGTACAGAAATTAAAAGATGCTCTCACTACCCAACAAAATTGAGCAAATCTGTCTTGAAAACTATATTTAAAAAAGGGGTTAGATACAATCCAAATAATTACTGAGCGATAGCCGTAAGTGTATAGTAGTCCGATCACCAATTTGGGATGAAATCCACTGGGAATCATAAAAACAGAATATTGATTTAAAGGCCCACTTAATTTTCGAACTCCCAGTTCACGTCATGTAAATATATGCCATATTATATACCATTTGAAAGAGTAAGATCCAAAACATTGTATTTTCAACTTATTCGATGTAATAAGCTGTGAACATGTTATATTTATTGAGAAACTGGCGTCTGTTCTGTGATCATGTTTATGCATAAAGTCAATTTTGTTCAATGCAAGGGGGATAACTCTATATATTATTCCCGTTCCATTGAAAATGCATCTTTAGTTTGAATTATGTTGTATTTAGGGTTGATTGATTGATTGTTGGGGGTTTAACGTCGTTTTAGCAACAAAGCCATATCACGACGAGGTTGTATTTAGGGAGCCAAGGGGGGGGGGGGGTTGTATTATTTCAGCTAATTTATATTACTCTATGGACACATTAAGAGACACAGGCATTCCAAATGGTGATGAATTATAATATTTTAATCATATTTAATGGCATAGATTGTTATTAAAACCGTATATCAAGGCACTATAAAAATTAATCGGTGACTCGAAAATTAAGTGGGCCTTTAATTAAATGTACTATACCAACCCAAATGGAACAATACAGTCTTTACTGAGTAACTATAGTAAGTTCGCTGGAAAATTAAATGGATGTGGAGCAAGGAATCGCCAATAAACTGTGTTTAATTGTTGTATCTTTAGAACCATCGCTATTCGCTACGAATAGTGCATGGAACTCTTTGTGTCGTATTTGTGAATTTTCGTAAAGCATTAGATACGGTTGATCGAGAAATCGTGTTAGTATATACAGCGTATTGGCATTAAAGGAAATATTATGGATATGATAAAACCTATATGAATAATTAATGTACACGTTCAATAAAAACTAGAGTGGGCATTAGCCCCAATATTAAGTTAACCATTGGTATAAGAGACAAAGCTCTAGCGAAGCGATTGAGCTTTGTCTCACACCAATGGTTTTCAAATTATTTGTTGATGATGTACGTTGTATGAACATTGTACATAAATTCGATACTTCGTGCGACCCAGTGTAATTAGATAAAGATAAATCAATCATATTTTATTCTAAGATGACCTCGTTTTGGTTATCGCAAACAGTAGAGGGGAAGCAGCATTGTTGGGTGCACAATCTAATAGACATCACAACAGTTTTCAGTCACTGCAAACGAAGCGAGCGTTGTGTATTTTCCCCGATTGCTGTCGAACCAATATTTACAATATTTGACATAATTTGGTTAAATGTACTAATTATATTAGTTATGGGAACGTAAATTAATTAAAGCTGAACAGAGTGTTTGGAACTTTGATTCTGCAAACCTTAAATATTACACACCATCGACCACTTTAGCTGTCTAATAAGTGAAATTTAAAGTTCTTTTGAAGACAAACTATTAATGTATTGTTCTTTATACCACCATTGTTGTTGCTAAATAAAGCCCATTTTAGGACAATAATTTGTCAAGGTAACATCTAGTATCGCAACCAAAGCAAAGAGTCATTGGCTTTCTAAAACGCAATCTAAACATACCAAACCGCACCATCAAAGAACGAGCATACTCAGCACTAACCCATGTCAGGATAAGAGTTGGGGGCACCGTTCCTCGTTATAATCCGTAGATACTGATATTGTATGTCAGACTTCCGTGAGGCTACCAATTTGCGTGCAGTAGATGGAGAATAGTATATCGTTTAGTGTCATTGTCCACTCATTTGTAGAATGTTCGCTTCCTTTGGTGACATAGGTACGGAACTAACTTTAACCGGATTCCGGATCCGAATCCGGATATGGCCGAAAAAGTGCTTTTTCCCGGATGCCGGATACGGATCCGACCCACTTTTCAAAATTGCTTTAAATCACTACTATATGTAATTTTCGTATTATATCACCGCTATATGTGACCACACATTTCTATTGAACATGTTGCAGCCATATAGAGTTGACAAATGTTGCCACAGTTGATGGTGAATTGCGTCTGAAGAAAACATGGGATATGCAATCGTGTTCATCTGCACGTGTCCCGCCTCTCTCGCTCTCTGTATGTCTCTTTCTTTCTCACTCTCTCCACTCTCGATTGTTCTTTCGTTAACCCCTGATCGATATGGCACACGAATCCGGTTATTCTCTATCCATATAATCTGGAACTCGGGTCATCTGAAGTCAGGTACTTGCAGATGGTTTTTATTCATAGCAAACGGGGCGATCTCACTTCTCTGTGTCCCCTCTCCCTCCCTACCATCTCTCTCTATCTCTCTCTCTCGCTCTCTCTCTCTCTCTCTCTCTCTCTCTATCTCTCTCTATCTCTCTATCTCTCTCCCTCTCTCTCTCTCTCTCTCTCTCTCTCTCTCTCTCTCTCTCTCTCTCTCTCTCTCTCTCTCTCTCTCTCTCTCTCTCTCTCTCTCTCCCTCCCCCTCGTTAGCCCCTGCATGATAATTCAGAATGAAGGACGTGATGTGTATATACCCGCCGCCTTTATTCTGTTCCGGAACGCGAATCCGGGTTATTCTCGATTGATAATCTGGGACTCGAGTCATCTATTGTCAAGGTCTCAGTACGAGTATTGGGGACAACCGGGGGCACCGAAGAGCATGGGGACACAACATTGAAGGGGGAATTCCCCACTGCAACATGAACGCGTGCATCGCGGTAAGTAAGTACCACTTTGGACTCAGTCATTATGCGCTATAACTGAGAGGAAGAGTCGAAGATTGAGAGCGTCCCCTCTTGATAACTCAACTGCTCACAGGTATATGTACGATTAAAAGTTTGCTATATTTCTTCCAGTTGATCGGCACTATGCTGACTTATTTGGTGATCATCCTGCAATTCTCACCAGCGGCAGGATATGCTTCACAAGGACAGACGAATTGTACGTGTATCTGTGGATGAGCCAGGTCGTCGAGTTATAAAAAATATGTTTTGAGTCGTGTTCTTATCATCACTATCATCATCATATCATATAAGTCTCGGAAGTAAGTCACATTGACTTTTGTCCGAATGTGAAATAAAAATTGAAAATATTTTTGATCGATTTGCGTGGAGACTACTCGTCATAGTCATATGGTTTATGCTATAGGTGGCCTCTAGTTCTCTTCTCGTGCGCTTCCTTGATCACTAACCCATACTTGGAGACTAAATCAGAGCATATAACATCTTGTTCTAATGTATTCGATGACCGCAGCACTGCATGAATTAGGCTATATTTTATACCACATCCAACCAACAACTGATACATCATGGCACGGACGACAAAGTATGTCACAACAAATATATAGGGGATATATCTCATGTTACTCATGTATGTGTCTGAGAATAAACTATTACAACATACCTGCGGCTCTCGAGTGAATAACAGAATTACCTCATGAGTGGCTACAGCACTTGGAGTATAACTATTCCCACGAATGATCTTGGTCGCGAGTGTGAATAGTTAGGTCGCGAGTGGGAATAGTTATATTCCAAGGAAGCCATGAATGAGGTATTTTCAGTATTCACTCAATAACCGCAGGCATTCTATTTATTATGTGCTCGACAAATTAGCCACACACTAGTATTAAAATTAAGTAGAAATTCAACCCCCGCCCAAACCCCTTGTTTCGGTCGATCAGCTGATCGGCGCCTAATGACAACTCACTGCTACGTTAAGTCTCTTTTAAAGCATTAAAAAATAGTCCCGGATGTCCCCACCCAAAATGACACAAATCGATGATATAAAATTGCTCAAATCGAAGAATGATTATTTCAAGTTTGAAAGTTTGACAGTTTCGATTTTCGAACGGTCATCGATTTCGGATCAAGACAAGTCATATCATCCCATTCAAAACATCATTCATAATTTCATGCCATCATGGTCTAACTATTAGTCGGCAATACTCTGACTCTAATTTCTTAAAGGCACATGTGGCCTTAATTGTCGAAAATATTCATATTTGTTCCAAACACCGTAAACAGAAAAACATTAAAACGCATACAGTTTCGTTCATATATACCATGACCATCGCGTAAACAGCATGTTATCATAAAGACCTACTATATTTTACCTACGCACAAGCCTGATTGTGTTACAGAAGACAGCACAATTCTACTGGCTAATCACACACAAATGGCATAAACGCTCTTTATTAGTTCCATATCAGGTATTCACCAACACAGAACGCTCTTTATGTTTACCATCATAATATAAACAAACACCAGAAAAGTAACTTTTTATGCTTCTGTTTACATAACAATGGTCAAACATATGACCATAACATACTGTTTATGCGATATTTCTTATTTGTATACGGACCAAGTCTATCTACATTTTGATGTTCTTTCTGTTTGTGGCGGTTTTTGATGGGTGGAGATATTTTCACAGGATACCCACCGCCAAGGCCAACCGTGTCTTTAATCATTTTGTTGCACAGAGTAACCCAAACAAGCATTTTATTCACTGTCATTAATTTGTCTCCATTTGCCCAATAAAGAGTCCCAAGATTATTATCATTCGACAATTCAACGTCAACCGGGAAGCCGTTATGTCACCATATTCCGTTGGTAGTGACATTGTTAGTGTAAATAATGTCTGAGTACAGTTCAGGGGAGAAAACTCTAAGCTGACAGAAAAGTCCAAATAGTCCGTTTCGATTTACGCGTTTGTATATGCATTTTAATTATGCAAGTGATTCGCCTCAATCGGAACTAGCGTGTGATATAAGCGACCTAGTGTGTAATATAAGGAAGCTGTCGTGTAATATAAGGAATTTACAGTGGAATATAACGTTGGCGCACAGTTGAGCTCTCGACTAGGCTAGTCGGACTAGTGAAATATGGCTTTTTACGTGAACAAGAAATCAATAGAATTTGCTAGAGAAGCATATAATAAATAGAAGATATTTAATTCGTCGCAATTCTATACGAAATGTATTAACCGAGTGCACTAAGTTAGATTTGAGCGACTCGAATCGAATTTAGTGGACGGGGTTGATATATTTCTTATAGAATTGAGACCAATTTGAGAACCATGTTATCCCATAGTTACATTTTTTGCAAAGAAAAACGAACTCAAAACAACTGGGGTTTAATTTAATATTGATATCCTTATCACAACCAATGAGAAAGTAAAGACACCCACCTTCATGAACAAATATAGTTCCATTTTAAATGTGTATGTTCATGTTGACAAAAATGTTCAAACATGCACCCTTATTACCATGTTTATCTCAAAGTCAACACTAAATACCAACACAAATCGAACAATTATATTGATAATTTTTCAGCGTTTAGTACAAAGCACATCAGCCGAAAAAATTTGTATGCACTGTTCGTGGTCATAATTAGTGAGCGATCTATTATCGCTGCGTGCATGAACAATGGAAAGAGGTCACGCTATTATATAGCGTGTGTCATTTCTAGCCAAATCGCCTCCATTTTTTTGGTTTAAAACATTTGGGTAATGTTATGGAGAGGCGTAAGGAGAGGCGTATGTTGAAACTATATCTGAGAAACAGATATTCGTATAACGCATTAAATCATGCATATTATAGAAAATTGACGTTGAATTTTGTTCAATAATCATTAAAGGCACGCGAGGCCTTAGTTGTCGAAAATATTCATATTTGTTCCAATCACCGTAAACAGAAAAACATTAAAACGCATACAGTTTCGTTCATATATGCCATGACCATCGCGTAAACAGCATGTTATCATAAAGATTTACTATATTTTACCTAAGCAAGAGCCTGATTGTGTTACAGAAGACAACACAATGCTGCTGGCTAATCACACACAAATGGCATAAACGCTCTTTATTTGTTCCATATTACGAATTCACCCACAAAGAACGCTCTTTATGTTTACCATCATAATATAAACAAACACCAGAAAAGTAACTTGTTATGCTTTTGTTTACATAACAATGGTCAAAAATATGACAATAACATACTGTTTATGCGATATTTCTTATTTGTATACGGACAAAGTCTGTCTACATTTTGTTGTTCTTTCTGTTTGTGGCGGTTTTTGACGGGTGGAAATATTTTCACAGCATACCCACCGCCAAGGCCAACCGTACCTTTAATAAAAGTTAATTGCAACTTTGAAATGTGCGTATCGCACCTTATTTATGAAGTAATAGTTTTGTAGTCATTTATATAATGTGTCATTCGATCACGATCATGTATATATTTGAACATGTTATATATGTTAATTTATAGTTATATATTATATAGTGTGTGTACAGGTTTGTGTTGCAAAATTGATCAATTAGAATGAATTTCCGAACATTCGAGCTGCGTTAGAGATGTTGGTTTCGGAAAACAGGTTTCCATCGTTTCCCCCCCAAGAGGTTTTTCTTTGGTTTTTCCTGACCGCCAACGCAGACACAGTATGATGTAATTAACCTGTACGTGAAGACGTGCCCGTCCCTTAACGTGTAAGCATGTTTACAAATAAACGCTGATGTCGACCCCTAGTGGACTTCGGCGCGGCTCGATGGCAATGCTAGTGTTATCATTATTGGAGAATTGAGAATACTTTATTATATTCTAATTAACATCATAATAATGATCCGGCATTGACATCGACATCATTGCACTAATGACGCTTGTGTCATTGTTTTATGGTGTCCATATTCAGAATGAGCAATGTCGATAATACACATGTGTCTTACTAAAAATGTGAGGCAGGGTTAGGAGCTAATTATGTGATAAACTAAACTATTATTTATAATTTACATGCATGGTGCTTTTATCACATCTTCAAACATCAGTATAATGACATGATATTCAGCAGTTCTACGTCTTGAACTACTACTGTTGACCCATATAAATAAAAAGATCCCACATCGGTTAATTACCAGTCGACCCATCATACTGATTTATTTATGCTAGTCTATGGAGCAGGTGTGTTATTCGTGTATCCTGCCTTAATAGTTGAGTTATTAGATCTGGCCTCCCCGTTCCCGTAACCGCAAAAACCAGTTGATCATACTACATTGACTTATGCGGTGATCATACTATTAGCATTGTCACTGAGTCGCGGCCATATTGGATCCATCCAGCCCCATCTCTTTTAGAGACGTACTGTACGTTCACATACTGGCAAATGTGCTAGCCAATTGTTACGCAATAGTTCGCATATGTCTATTTAGTAAACCATTGAGTGATGCAGTTTGGAATTACAAAACATGGTGTGTCTTTGACTGTATAGCTTATTACAAATTTTACGAATGATTGCTCAACGGATTTTGCATGCTATTTTGAAGCTGTTTGCTGGCAGATGTTAGCTGGATAATAATTTATTCTCCCCGAATCCGGTTGTAATTAGCAATATGATTCGCCATTGAGCTGGCTGTTTCCACCAATCGCCGATTTGACGTCACCCGACGCCGGATCCTTATATGGGCTACTGAATTATTGTTATTGGTGTGAATTAATCGAATAACTTATTAAAAACACATTTAAATTAAGGAGACATGGCTATTTTTATGGGGACAAAATCGTTATCTCCGGTAAAATCGTGGTGTACATGGATTTTTAATACCTGGATGTCTCTTTTTGAACCTCTCGGCTCCGCCTCGGTGTTCAAAATCGACATCCAGGTATCAAATCTCCATGTACCCCCGATGTTGCCGAAGATAGCTAATATATACACAAATAGCACTGCTCCTATGTTAAACGATGATGCGTATGTATTGCATAGGTCGTTTATTATTGCTATCCTACACAATGTAGGATCAGGGACGAATTGTCAGAACAAATTCCAGGCAACTGTTTCCGTGTGTGTCCTTAAACGGACATGGCTCATTCGAGCTTCCAAATTCTGTCTACGCAATTTGGAAGGAGGTAGAAGATAGATTGACAGATACACGAAATATTGCATGATATACCGGCTTCATGTGCTCTGAACAATACTTGCCATTGTCACAGCCATTTTTAGGGGCTTTTTAATTTTCCATACAGAAGTGAAACAAACGCTCTTTATTTCTACCATATCGGGAATATACTAACTCGGAACGCTCTTTTATGTTACATGCCATACACATGGCTGTTTTTCTTGGGGTGGAGGGGGGGGGGGGCTTCAAAAGTATTTATATTACTTCGGTGCGTCTTTCTGCCCGTATAAAGGACATCATAAAGGTAGCTTAAGTATTTATCGACCTAATTTGTATTTTGGAGCACAAACCGCCATGTTGCTTTAAGCCTTTAAGGGGTGACATGTATACATATGCCGCATATAGCTGATCATATAGCGATAGTCCTAATTGTCAATATTGTTACCAGACGAAGGATGCTGACCACTTCTCCTTCATTGTCCACTGGTTATATATTAACAACAGACGAATATCGTACCAAGCATCTTCTCCGTGGAAGTCCTGACAATGATAAGAGACGGCATAAACTGTTGTAAGAGTAGCTTCTGTGTTCAGATTTCTCAGTTATGTCATGGCAAACAAATCTATATAACTATTACACCGTAAGCTGCACATAGACCCCCCCTGTGTATATTTTTTGTGGTTATAATATCTTTGGAGAACTATATCAGTCCTTCAATTTGCCGGTTGTTTGCCATTTGGAAATTGTGACTTTATAGAGTTATCGGTCATTGAATCCAAGATGGCCGCTCCAAGATGACCTGGTAAATTAAATAGCAATAACTAGGACGTTTATGAGGTATATCATTCTATTGATAATTGAGTACTCCTTATTTATAGGTATGAATACATGTCAGACATTAAAAATGGCCGCCGGAAGTGGAAAATATGAAGCTTTTTCAATAATATTTTCCAGATCAGTTTCTGCTTTTTTGAAACTGGTTGAGAAATGTGACTTTATTTTGTATTGTTTATATTAACTGATCATTTGGGCAATGAAATAAGTAATTATTTGGATCCTAGACCCTTCCGATCCCTAAAAATAAATGATTTTACAGAAAGCGGTAAAAAAAATCCTCAAAAATCACAATTGGGTTTCTAGTAGGTGAGACATATCATGACCCATGAATATTCCAACTCATAGGAACAACTTGTTTTTACTTTGGCTCAAAATGGCCACCAAAATGGAAACTTGTATATATTAACCCAGTATGCCCTGCAATCGCTTACAAGTTGTGGTTGATAAATATAACTGTCTATTCTGCCTTATGTACATCTAACACTAACATGTCTGATGCACTATGTGCATCCCGCCCATGACCGTAGATCACCCCAGGTGTACATAAACACATCACCAATGATCATACAGCCATTGCAGATGTACCAATACCTCCAGACACACGGACTTTCAAATCTTCGAGACTTGCATATACATCCACACATGACAATTCAGCCACTCGCTGTATACTCATACACGCCATCCATGATCATACAGCGACTCCCTGTATACATATACATCCACCAATGACAATATACATCTACGATATATATAAATATGTATCCCACTCATTACCACAAGGGTACTTCTTATATACCCACACGTTCGTTAACGACCACCCAGCTATACCCCAGATATGCATATCCACATTAGTCATAGCCGTACTGTAATTTCATGTACACCTATACTCATTACACATATCCACTCAACCGCTCCCATATATCCCACACATGATCGCACAAACAGCACATGCATACATGTACACCCGCGTGTGACAATACAGCTACACAGAGTACACCTCTACATCCCATCATGATCATAAAGTCACTCCATTCAACACAATGACCATGTAACTACTGTCGTTATATCAATATACCACATCAAAGTCCATACAGCCACATCGTGTATGTCCGTATATCCACACCTAACCATATAACCGCAGTCACTCCCTGTATACATATCCACCTGCCACATGACCATACAGCCACTACTTGTATACATATACATCTCACAATGGACACCCTACTTATGACCATATAGTCACCCATTGTATACCCATTCACATAATTCATGACCATAAAATAACTCCATGTATAACTATTCATCTCACCTACGGCCATACAGTAACTCCCTGGCTGCCATCTTGACATCCCTCTTGTATCAAGTTGATTAATTGTGATCCCAATGGGCCAGCTTATGGTTCATCTCAGTTCCGTTTCAAAGTTCTGCCCATTTTCTTACGACCAGAATCGCGAAAGAGGTTTTCGGCAGAATTCCATACTACTTTAAAATGAATGTGTCAAGCCCCATAATGAACTGGAACAACCAGATCGAATATTTAGTTGTCAGTTGATTAACTAACGTGCATAATAACCAAGTGAGTCACATTTTGCTAACAGCAGAGAATAATGTTCCGGATATATATAAGGAAGGGTTTTACATACAAGTTATGACCTTTTACCTCACGGTTACATCTCCATAAAAACAGTCCACATGACAGTTAATCCTTATATTTATATACATTTATCGAAAATGCCACTTTTGTAAATGTATTTAAATCGAAAAGTGTATCGTGACAAAACCAGCCCAAAATATCCCATAGCACCCTTGGCAAAAGTTAACAGGAACAATTTCTCTTTATATTGAAACCCGATGATTTATTAAGTCAATCCTGCGCGAGTCCAAACGCGCCCAAAACATTACGTGTTCGTCTTTCCAAACCCAATGACGTGTCGATGTTGTTATGAGGCTGCAGTTATTAGCTGTTGCGCATTCACCGAGAAATAATTGCAACTAGCCACGTGGGCGCCGACCAATCGGAATGCTGGATTTAGTGATGATCACACTTAGTATGTAAATATATGAAAATGAACTTTCGACCCAAGTTGGTTGCCATTTTGGAAGCCATCTTGAGTAAGTTGGTCTATTAACACCTTAGTGTGACACATTTAAAATAGATTTAAAAAAAAATAATAAACACCTTTCATACCAAAGTTACTTACATATTAAATTAAAAAATAGTCTGAACCTGAACAGTGAATTTTTGCCGATATTTATGTCAAGTAGACCCCGAAGCCACGACAAATAGTTTTCATGGCTGGCTCGACCGATTTTCGTGGCTGGTTAGCTAGCTAATCCGGCTCAGTCACGACGTTCGTGGCTGACGAAATATGGCGGCTCAGCCGGCTGAGATGTTATCATTCAGCGTATTTTCGTTTCCGAAATGTTCCTAATCCCCTGTTACCGGTTATAGACGCCGTTTTTTAGCGTTTGTGGTGAACCCGTAGAATTCCAGACCACACGTAATCTTTTGATGTTGGGCTTTTCCATTATGGCGAAATTTCACGAAGGACTGGCATGGATATACTATGTAGTTTCCCATCTAATCGGTATAAGTAGTTACATTGGGACTTCTGTCGACTTCAGACTGCTATCATCACTGCCATCTTGCGATATATGCATGCATCATTGAATGATGAACCCGATAGTAATGATATATAATATTTCAAACTATTTTCTATTCTTATGTGTATATATTGACATATGCCAGTGATGTCTGAGACTGGGTGTGGTCGATATAAACAATTTATATTTTAACCCTTTCAATACCGAATGGATGCGCCCATTCAGTTATATGAAAGCATGCATTGGGATAGTCTATTCCACATTAAGGGGCCATGTGTTCTGATAATATAACAACCATGCCGTGTACATGCGAGTATGCCAATATTAGGCAATGCGGTTTAGTTCTTTGCGATTCACAATACAGTTGTGCTTGACATATAGGTTACACTGGTGTAAATGTTTTCCATAGGCCTCAGTGCTAACGTTTTAGCGTATAGTGTTGGCAATATAAATGTTGGGTCCAAAGTTTTCTTTAAATCTGAAAAATTTACATTTTGGGAAACTTTTTACACAAAAAAATCATGTCTGTCTAGCAGGGAATTCGCCTTTAAATCTTATGTTTTCGTAACTAGTGTCAGAACCGCATAAAAAAATACAGTCATATTTTAGACCACACCAAAAAATTCAAACTTCACTACAAAGGGTTAATTCCTGTGCCAATGGTTATTTTACCTATGGGAAATCATAGGGAAGAGGTGTGATGATTTTTTTATGTGAAAAGCACACAAGGCTATTGACCAATCAGGGCCCAGTGTCTATTTTATTCTCTCCTATATATTCCTCCCGCATCCGCTAGATGTCACTCGGAACCTTATTTTCACCAGTGTAACCTAAAGCGATAGCCCGCTTTTTCGCGGAATAATTGTAACTCCCTACATTTCTTCAGAATTGCCCATCCATGGAAAAAATGTGTTCAAAAACAATATCACGTCTGTGGTTCTTTATTTATCACACACAATTTAACCCCACCCCCTTTAACAAATTATTCATCAAAAAAGCACAATTTTCCACCACCAGTCATGTTCAGGCCCCATTTTCACTCAGTTTTAGGGGTCTGGTGTTGCAAGCTTGGATCAGCTATGGAAGACTGTTCAATATTCTTTCCATGAGAGAACTTCTGGTGATGTGAGGTCATTGAGTCCAGATCTGATCAGCTGAGCATCAAGCGCATGACTTTATCAGCACATTGAAGAATAAAATATGACATTTTCAGGTCTGCAAGGGTGATCCAAGATAACTGGATGTGGGTGTATATTGAATTAGTTGAATAAAGATATGCTCTCTTTGAATTGCTGAAGCATTTTCTTAAATGTGTCCAAGTTTTAGTGCTATTAACCTTCAAATGACCATACCCACCAGTGGAAATGACACACTTTTATGATATATATCTGTATATCACTGGCTATAACATCCAAAATACTTGTTAAATTAGGTTCTTATAACAATTGATATATGTGTCGTTGACATGCCCATGTTATGGGTCATTTGCATTATCATGTGACTATTACCACCTTGAAATTTTTTGAAAATACCTTGAAAAATTGGCATTTTTTATGAAAAATCTTACTATTTTTTTGGCTGATGTAAGTGAAAGAAGGCATCAGCAGCAAGAATAGCCACATCGAGCATGAGATATTCATTGGACTGAAAGACCAGGCTCTGTAAAATGCATTAAAATGCTTTAAAGTGACTCCCAGGAATCAAAAATGATAAAAAGCTATTTTTTCCCTTTAGGTTACACTGGTGTAAATGTTTTCCATAGGCCTCAGTGCTAACGTTTTAGCGTATAGTGTTGGCAATATAAATGTTGGGTCCAAAGTTTTCTTTAAATCTGAAAAATTTACATTTTGGGAAACTTTTTACACAAAAAAATCATGTCTGTCTAGCAGGGAATTCGCCTTTAAATCTTATGTTTTCGTAACTAGTGTCAGAACCGCATAAAAAAATACAGTCATATTTTAGACCACACCAAAAAATTCAAACTTCACTACAAAGGGTTAATTCCTGTGCCAATGGTTATTTTACCTATGGGAAATCATAGGGAAGAGGTGTGATGATTTTTTTATGTGAAAAGCACACAAGGCTATTGACCAATCAGGGCCCAGTGTCTATTTTATTCTCTCCTATATATTCCTCCCGCATCCGCTAGATGTCACTCGGAACCTTATTTTCACCAGTGTAACCTAAAGCGATAGCCCGCTTTTTCGCGGAATAATTGTAACTCCCTACATTTCTTCAGAATTGCCCATCCATGGAAAAAATGTGTTCAAAAACAATATCACGTCTGTGGTTCTTTATTTATCACACACAATTTAACCCCACCCCCTTTAACAAATTATTCATCAAAAAAGCACAATTTTCCACCACCAGTCATGTTCAGGCCCCATTTTCACTCAGTTTTAGGGGTCTGGTGTTGCAAGCTTGGATCAGCTATGGAAGACTGTTCAATATTCTTTCCATGAGAGAACTTCTGGTGATGTGAGGTCATTGAGTCCAGATCTGATCAGCTGGGCATCAAGCGCATGACTTTATCAGCACATTGAAGAATAAAATATGACATTTTCAGGTCTGCAAGGGTGATCCAAGATAACTGGATGTGGGTGTATATTGAATTAGTTGAATAAAGATATGCTCTCTTTGAATTGCTGAAGCATTTTCTTAAATGTGTCCAAGTTTTAGTGCTATTAACCTTCAAATGACCATACCCACCAGTGGAAATGACACACTTTTATGATATATATCTGTATATCACTGGCTATAACATCCAAAATACTTGTTAAATTAGGTTCTTATAACAATTGATATATGTGTCGTTGACATGCCCATGTTATGGGTCATTTGCATTATCATGTGACTATTACCACCTTGAAATTTTTTGAAAATACCTTGAAAAATTGGCATTTTTTATGAAAAATCTTACTATTTTTTTTGGCTGATGTAAGTGAAAGAAGGCATCAGCAGCAAGAATAGCCACATCGAGCATGAGATATTCATTGGACTGAAAGACCAGGCTCTGTAAAATGCATTAAAATGCTTTAAAGTGACTCCCAGGAATCAAAAATGATAAAAAAGCTATTTTTTCCCTTTAGGTTACACTGGTGTAAATGTTTTCCATAGGCCTCAGTGCTAACGTTTTAGCGTATAGTGTTGGCAATATAAATGTTGGGTCCAAAGTTTTCTTTAAATCTGAAAAATTTACATTTTGGGAAACTTTTTACACAAAAAAATCATGTCTGTCTAGCAGGGAATTCGCCTTTAAATCTTATGTTTTCGTAACTAGTGTCAGAACCGCATAAAAAAATACAGTCATATTTTAGACCACACCAAAAAATTCAAACTTCACTACAAAGGGTTAATTCCTGTGCCAATGGTTATTTTACCTATGGGAAATCATAGGGAAGAGGTGTGATGATTTTTTTATGTGAAAAGCACACAAGGCTATTGACCAATCAGGGCCCAGTGTCTATTTTATTCTCTCCTATATATTCCTCCCGCATCCGCTAGATGTCACTCGGAACCTTATTTTCACCAGTGTAACCTATAAGCCCATGCACACGGCTCAGCCATTTTACAATTCCGGCGGCGGAGATTTTTAAATGTGGCTGGCGTTAGATATAATATGGCTGGCGGCGGCTTGTGGCCAATATGGCTGGCGGCGGCGGCGTGCGATGGCGGCTTCGGGCTCTAATGTCAAGTATGAGAGAGTAAAATATTTCTGGTAATGTCATTGGTTACAATACAAACAATTAACCGAAGTGAATAAGACATATTCGTTTTCAATGGATATAAGGAAGAATATGCCATTTTATTTACCAACCACACATTTTAACCGAATGCAGTACACGCTGGGCAATATCTACAATGTTCCATATCTGACGTCAATCATCACCCTCGTCGAATCGGCTTACCTATTTATCACCCTCGTCGAATCGGCTTACCTATTTATCACCCTCGTCGAATCGGCTTACCTATTTATCACCCTCGTCGAATCGGCTTACCTATTTATCACCCTCGTCGAATCGGCTTACCTATTTATCACCCTCGTCGAATCGGCTTACCTATTTATCACCCTCGTCGAATCGGCTTACCTATTTATCACCCTCGTCGAATGCGCATGCGTCGATGTGGCTACCGGTCGTTTGTTTAAATTTGTCTCCAATATTTTCTAAAATAACAGCTTTTATAATCTATCGACATCCGAAATATCTGCACGGTTACGTTGTATATACATGAGGGATACTATAGAGGATATTTGCTACAAAATTTATTTGTGAAATTCCGAGGATGGAAGGCGAAAAGGATCAAACCAAAAGAAAGGCGAGCAGTGAGCTGAAACCACCACCGGCGAAGGAACAAATGGTGTACAGTCCACCGTCAAGTTCATTGGGTGAGATCGCTTCTATTTATTCTAGAGCAAATGCAGCATTAAACGAACCACTCATGTCCATAAACAGTCAATTGCCAGCTCTTACGACACATCAAGAAATGTTTTGTTTACATGACTCAACCCATAACCACTATCGCTAGCACGAAAAATAACTCTATCTATACCAATAGCACTGCAAGTTCCATGTCAATTCTTCAACAACATTGCCAAATGGAAACTCATAGCGACAATAAATCTGACACTATAATAACAATGTTACAGAAGATCAATTTAAGGTTAGACACCCTTGACCAAGTGAATGATGAGGTAAAGAGTGTCAGTTCTCGACTTCAAACAGTAGAACACCTCGTAGAACCGATGGCTATGGATGTACAACAACTTAAGTGCGACGTTATCAATAATACGCGTATGGCTCACGATAGTGTGGTCAAGCAGAACGACATTGGTCAAATGGTAAACTTCATGTGCAAACGATTCAATGATGTCGTTGGTGAACTTGATGTGATTCACGGTAAACAAATCCAAACATCCGAGCGTTTGATAGACCTTGAGAAACGCGGTATGAAGTATAACTTAATGTTTGTGGGCATTGCCGAAGATGAAACTAACAATATAACAACAGAAGCCGTCTTACGTGACTTCATTGTGAACACTCTTGACATAAATGATCAAATTGACTTCGGAAATGTTCACAGGCTCGGAAATAGGCGTAATACACCCCACAGCAAGAGGCATCTCATAGCTAGGTTCGCCAAATATAACCAGAAGGAGCAAATCAAACGAGCCGTTAGGGGACTCGATCGACCAAATGACTATCGTGTATACGAGCAATTTCCCAAAGAGGTTCAGGAATACCGTAAACAGATGCTCCTGCCCATAGCTAAGGACGCCAGGCGGCGAGGTGAAAACGCGAGCGTGGCTGGAGACCGGCTTTTTGTGAATAACGCGTTGGTATATGCAGACGAACAACCAACATACCGCTGGTACCCGGCCAGACAGACACATAACATTCAAAAGTTACCAGTTAACATGTTCAGCTTCACCCGTCCTCCTCCGGTGGGAGGTCCCTTGCTGACCGGGCCAGTTGGCGCACCACAGGGCTTTGCGACAGGACCGACCTATTATGCCGGGTCGCTACCTATGAACACAGCGTGTGGTGGTCCGATTGGATTGGTCAGTGGTGGAGGCCCCACTGGATGCGGAACTGTGCATCAACACCAGGGAAACTTCCCAAATGTGTCTTTATTAGTTTCAGAACCTGGGTTCCAGTTGGGGACTGCGCCACCCGGTTTACTTGGTATGCCTGTCGTGGGTGGGTCTGTTCCATCTGTGGCGAGGGGCATCGCGGTCGGCGGTCCGATGCCTGCAAAGGTTGTATCGACTGCCCCCGCGATGTCTGTTGTGATTGGCGATGGACCGGCTCCTGTGCCCGCCACAGCTATGGCAGGCTCCCGTGTGGTTGGCGTTGTCACCACTGGTGCATCAGATTTTGTTCCAAACACCATCAACTATGTTGATGGAATCCCATGTAAGACCGGAGGTTCGTCCAACCACCCACCCCAAACAACACCTGTACCCCATAGCTAGGAATTCGCGGGTGAGAGGATGGTCCTCAAACTGCAGATATGTTCCCTAAATGTGGGGGGAATCATTGGACGGATGCAAGATCCAGAATTCATTTCTTTTTTAACACAGTATGATATAATCTGTCTTCAGGAAACGGAAACTGATAGTTTAGACAAAATTGACATCCCGGGGTTTGAGGTTCTGATCATCCAACATAGACATGAAATTTCGAGGTTTAAATCCAGTGGTCTGTGCGTTTTAGTCCAAAATAAATTGTCGTGGCTAGTTGAACCATTACCAGTCGCCAACAAGTATGTAATATGGTTCAAAATAAAAGCTGATAAGAATCCAATTTTCATTGGAAATGTGTATATACCACCCGAAGGTTCTAAATATAGCTCGAATGAATCTTTCGATCTATTACTGACAACAATTGCCACAATCAAATCATTCGGACCAAATGTAATGCTTTTCGGCGATTTCAACGCACGAACCGCCAGACTTTTGGATTTCACCTCAGGAGAACCGCGAGATGGAAGCACGTCCTTCAACCCGGAAGATGTTTCACTGCGTTACTCGCAGGATAAGCACACCCATAATTTTGGTTACAGATCAATCGATGTGTGTAGAGCATCTGAAATTTTTATTACCAACGGAAGAGTGGGCGCTGACAAAGATATTGGTCGATTGACATGCAAAAAAGCAAGTGTTGTAGATTATCTCATATCATCGTGGTCAGCAATGAAACTGTTATCCAATTTCCGCGTGGGCGGGCACAATCCTTTGTTGTCGGACTGTCATGGTCCAGTCATCTGCGAGCTCACACTGCATGGATACCGACAATCATACTACAATTAAACACTCCGCGTGCACCACTATTACCGCCACCTCCATGAATAATACGCCGAGCGTATCAATCATAAATCGCTGGGACTCGGAGAAAGAAGCTGAGTTTTCTACGAAAATTAACCTCTCAGACATCACGCAGTTCACGACAGATTTGGAACGCATTAGTGGTAAGAATCCTACATCGGCACATGATATTTCAGCTCTCAATACTAAACTCAAGTATATATATCTAGATACTGCATCATCGGCTCTCGGCACACATACGAGTCACGAAAACCGGTCGAAAAAGCGGAAAATTAGTATGCCTTGGTATTCCAGGGATTGTGCTAATTGTCGGAGACTTTACCGCCGCGAATTGAAACGATATCAAAGAAACCGCTCCGAATCTAACAGAAAGAGACCCAGTAATGCAAGAACAACGTATAAGCGAGTGACGCGAATGAGCAAACGCAAATATGATAACGAAACTCAAATGAAAATTTCTCGTCTTCGCACATCTAATGGGCGCGAGTTCTGGAAGATCATAGGTAGTAAAAGTCATACGAACCACTCGAATACGTCTCCGTCGCTTAATGAATTTAGGGATTATTTTTCGGAAAATAATGTATCACACGACCAAAATAATGACGATACATATATAAGTTTAGATTCAGTGAATTTAGAGTTATCGGAATTGAACCGTGATATCGAAAAAGACGAGATAGAGAAGGCTATGCGCCGATTGCAATTCGGAAAGGCCAGTGGGATAGATAATATAAAAAATGAATACATAAAAATGGCATCGGGTCAATTAAATGAACCTTTGCGATTATTTTTCAATATTATTCTCAATTCAGGCATATGTCCAGACGAATGGGGAATTGTGGTAATACAGCCGCTTTTCAAATCGAAAGATCAAAACAATCCTCAAAATTATCGACCGATAACACTAACCAGCTGTATTGCAAAGCCCTTTACTTCAATTCTAAATAACCGAGTTCAGATATTCCTAGAATATAACAAACTGCTATCTCATAACCAAGCCGGTTTCAGAAAGAACTATTGCACTATTGATCACATATTTTCGCTAAACTGTCTCATAGATCTTGTAAAATTACAGAAGAAAAATTTGTTCTGTGCTTTCATAGACCTTCGAAAGTTTCGATCGTGTATGGAGAGCGGGTTTATGGACGAAGCTTTTCGATATTGGGATCGATGGGAAAATATTGAATGTGATAAAAAATATGTACGAAAATACTAAGTCATGTGTGACCTGGAATGGCAAAAATTCTGAGCTATTCCAGTGCCAACTTGGTGTACGGCAAGGTGAAATCTCTCCCCTATTTTGTTCTCCATATTCACCAATGATTTATAATATTTTTTAAGTGCAAACAGGGTAAGTGGAATCGAAATTTCTAATTCTAAGACCCAATCGAGCATCAACTATCTGAAACTATTTTGTCTATTATATGCCGACGATACAGTGCTCTTGTCTGATAATGCAGATGGACTGCAAGCCATGTTAAACGATTATTCAACGTATTGTCTCACATGGAAACTAACGATTAATATTGCTAAGACCAATGTAGTAATTTTCGGTAGAAAACGGAAACATGACTACAAATTCACTTTGGATAGCCAACCTATTGAAGCCTCACTTCATTACAAATACCTTGGTGTTACTTTTTCCAGCAACGGATCCTTTGTAGAAGAGAAAAAAATTAGGTGTCAACACGCCAAACGAGCAATATTTGCGCTAATTTCCAAAATGCGTAGTCTGAACCTGTCTCTTAAATGCGTGCTACATATATACGACAAAACAATTATCCCTATCCTGTTGTATGGATCAGAGGTCTGGGGTTTTGGGAATAACGCCATTATACAGCGTCTTGAACTTTGGTTCCTAAAATATATCTTCAAATTGAAAAAATCAACACCGAATGTACTAATTTATGGCGAGATAGGAATGCACCCAGTTACGACCAGAATCAAACAACGGATCTTGAATTATTGGGCCAAACTCATTAGTGGCAGCCGGGATAAGATCAACTACTTACTTTACTGGACATTTTGCAGTAGATTTGGCCCGCGGGACAAAATTATGAACAACAAGTCGTCATGGATCAACCATGTGTCAACTATTTTGAATGAGATTGGTCTACACGGTATATGGGATTCGCATTGTGTGGGTTCACTAAAATTGTTCAGTCATGCCATCACGGAACAGTTAAACGACAACTATATCCATGAATGGTTCACTACCATTCAATCGTCTGGTAAATATAAATTCTATGTCGACATCAAACCTTATTTCAGACAAGAACCATATTTGGCGAAACTAAGAACATCAGAAGCAATTTTAATGCTCAAATTTCGTACTAGAAATCACCGATTACCCATTGAAACTGGTAACTGGGCTGGTCTCCCTACACATGAAAGAACATGCACTTCGTGCAACAAAAACATCATCGGAGATGAATATCACGCTCTATTGGAATGCGAAGCGTATACAGACGTACGTACTAAGTATATTGCGAAATATTACTGGAGTCATCCGAACACATTTAAAATGACACAACTCTTTGACAACCACAAGGTACAAGTCATGCGAGGAATGTGTAATGTTCTTGACACAATTTATAAATGTCAGTACCGATACTGATCCAAAGCAACTTCGTTATCGGTACTCAGGTATCCTATTGTTGTGTGACATATAATTACATATCACACTCGTTCCAAAGTTTGAACTATTAATATACAAGTTTAATATATATTTAGGCTAAAATATCCACAAATTGTACACTCTAGCCAGTATATGAAGTACTTACTTCTGTCATGTGCTCATTTGAAAAAAAAAATTAAATTTAAACGATGAAATATTTACATGAATAACACGGCATACACGTATAAGAACATACCGTCCCCCATACACCAAAATATATCGATTACCTATATAAGCTTACCAGTTTACTCGCATAAATCCTTGTTTAAGGTTCACATATAGTCTATTTATATAAACATAGCACCCAGAATAAATAGGTACGCGTTTAATTTATCGGCACCCTTATCGACAAAAACACGACCCTTGTTTTATTATATCCATTTCCATTGTTGTACTAATGTATACATTTGTTTTCACAGAGCTTTGCTATATGTATATTTAAATTATTTATGTATTTCGGATTGCCATATTGACGCATGCTTGATGAATTAGCGCTGGAAACCCATTCATTTCTGGAGTGGGGGACCAGCGCAATATTTTGGAAATCTCAAAATGCCATTTATTGGAAATGAGAAATTAAATAATTGAATTGAATTGAATCGGCTTACCTATTTATCACCCTCGTCGAATCGGCTTACCTATTTATCACCCTCGTCGAATCGGCTTACCTATTTATCACCCTCGTCCAATCGGCTTACCTATTTATCACCTTCGTCAAATCGGCTTACCTATTTATCACCCTCGTCGAATCGGCTTACCTATTTATCACCCTCGTCGAATCGGCTTACCTATTTCAAAATCGTCCATACACAAGCACCAGTTATGCTCATCCTTGTTGAAATATGACTGGAATCACAATTGTGATTCTTTGTGAAATTTTATACCGCGTTCTATAAAATTAAATTTTTAAGGGATCGGAAGGGGCTAGGAGCCCAAGAATTTCTTATACCAAATTATCAGTTAATATAACAAATACAAAGTAAAGTCACAGTTCTCAACCAGTTCCAAACAGCAGAAACTTATCTAGAAGATATTAGTCATATTTTCCACTTCCGGTGGCCGTTTTGGCGGCCATTCTGAATATATAGAACTTATCCATACCTATAAATAAGGAGTATTAGAATGACATATCACACGACCTAATACCTCATAAACTTCTTGAGTTATTTGGAATTAAAATTGACCAGCCATCTTGGAGTCACGGACGATAACTAAAGAAAGCCCAAATAGCCGGATGGCAAGCAAACGGCAAATTGAAGGACTGATATAGTTCTACAAATATATCATACTAGCCGATGAGCCCGACGTTGTCCGGGCTATTCAAAAACAAAATTTCAAGTCGATAGCTCTACCCGTTTCCGAGATCTGGTCTGCGCATGCGCGAAGCTGGCGTCGCACGGGCTCGGCGACCCGATAAAATTCGTATCCGGGGCAAGATACATTCACATAGCAAATTTCAAGTCGATAGCTCCACCCGTTTCCGAGATCTCGTCTGCGCATGCGCGAAGCTGGTGTCGCACGGGCTCGGCGACCCGATAAAATTCGTATCCGGGGCAAGATACATTCACATACCAAATTTCAAGTCGATAGCTCCACCCGTTTCCGAGATCTCGTCTGCGCATGCGCGAAGCGGGCGCCGCACGGGCTCGCCAATACGACAACGTTCACCGCCTGGTCAAACTACACACACGTACCAAGTTTCGTCCCGATCGGTCGAGAATCGTAGATTTGTATAAATGACAGACAAACAAACAAACAAACAAACATAGACAGAGGTCTTCAAAATAGATATGAGATACACAACAAAATCCGCATAGGTGGTCTGCAAGCTGCTCAAGCTGTATATATGTAACATATTGTGTTTTTGCACGACAGGTTGTCATAACGAAACATTTATTTTGCTAATCAAACCGTTTAGTGATATACAGGTTGTCGTAATGAAACATCTATATTTTTAACCAAACCGCTTAGTGGTATACCACTAAACGGTTTGGTTAACACAATAAATGTTTCAATATGACAACATGTCGTGCAAAAACACATTCTGTTGCATATAATATGGTACGATATATATAATATATACGATATGGTATCAGGAGTGGGACATCAGTCAGTCGCGGAACAATCCCCTCCTATATCATTGATACACAGTAGAATATGATTAACATAAAACTAAGTATCCAATTTCACCTGAATATATGATGTTAACGAGCGATCTCGCGTATCAGACAAATGGTATTTATTATAGATGCCCTGCTCGATTTGACACAAAATAACAGAGATGTACTTAGCCACGCCCGATAACCATATAGGCTGGTGGCTGTGGGTAGGCATATTGCTGTAGAGATATTGCGTGGCGGGTTTCTCAACCAAGGTATGTTTTGGATTATAATTGATCAAATACGCTGTAAAAGGTCAGATTTTTTTATCACGTCAGATGCAGTAATGTCTGATTTCTAAGTTGAACCTCTTGGTAACAATTTGGCATTGTAGAATATGTTGTTTGAAGACAAAATATCTCGGATTTTGTCGACTTTTTCAAACTTTCAAAGTAAACAAACTCCCAAATTTGCTCAGCATGTCGATTTGTAAGTTATTTTCGTGGATACACGTGGTATAGTATCTCAGTGACAAGACAAACATGACTGCGAACTCAAATAATGCATTTTTCAGTTAAAAAAAGCTATTTGACATACTGTCCCGTCAATATTTTGTGGTAGGCATATTGAATAGCCAAACACCGAGAGGATAGACATATGGCAAACACAGACACGCATGTAGCACAATGATCAATAGTGGTTTTAGTCTGAGAAAAACGCTTTTGTGATGCTATATTATTCACAGTGTTGAAAATTCACATCGTCCATGAGTCAGGAAACATACACTACTTATTTCCAAGAACTAAATACTGGCAGTTGTAATGTAAAACGTTTTAACTGTGACAAACTTGCAAAATGGGGTTTTAATTGAAAATGGGGAAAGTATAGCCCAAACTATTCAGCATATTTTAATGTAAAAAAGTGAGCCATGCCATGCAGCTTTGTTAAGTTTTCAGGCTGAATGGTCATGGTCCCCTACATATAGATAATATAGCTACCATTTATAGCCGGTTTTATTTTTGGCGTTCTGCGAAAGAATGGCGTTCATATATTTGTTTTTTTCTCTTCGACCAGAACGATTCATGTCTACGCCGGTTTATGGAATATAAACCGCACACAAATAAATAACAGTATACGATGCTATTAACAATAATTCAATGTCCCGCCAATGCTAAATGTAGCTAATAGTTATACATAATTTTATGTGGTATCAATATAGATAGGTAAAGACATTGGGCTCAGAGAAATATCAGGTGCGAAAATTAGGGTACGCTAGAACCTGTATAGCTAGAGCATACATATAGTGGACCTGGACCATGACCCAGTTATGCCGCATATACATAAACAGGAGCACCGAGCAATAATACAAATGTGTGTGGGGCGTTAACTTAATTGAGTGGGCGCTGTTGTCTCATGGGCTATATATAGGAGGAATCGCCGTGAGATTTCGTGTGCATTTATAGTGGTAAATGTTTTTGTCAAGACCGTGGGGCAGGTTTTTGGGTGCGTCTAAAATTCACCGAGTACGATATCATATCGGAGAAATGATCACCTCAGAAAAAAACATCGAGTTGTCATCGCGGGATGATTTCAGATTTTCTGACATTTAAATCTAAGATTCTGCTTCTAAATGCAGAAATTAGTCAATAAATCTGATAAAATGTATTAAAACCTAGAAATAATTAGTATTTATTCAGTTTATTATGAACCTATTGTGTTAATTTTCGTATATTGAGCAGTGTAGCCCATACAATATCTTTATCAACGTATTCAACACGTATACAATACGGAAAACGTCGACGTAACGAGTCACAAATTAATTACGTCAACTTTATCTTTTGAACAAGAACTACAAACTTTATTAATAAAGTCGCCTATCAGTTTGCTAAAAATGGCTATAAATTACGACAGAAACGAATCAATAAACGCTATATCTCGATGTTGAATAGTTCTAGTGGGTGTGTATAAAACACAACCACACATTATGTGTGCGTGGTGAGAAAATTAAATTATGCTGCAAGTTACAAGTCGCGCCCCATCGTTGTAACATTCCGCGTAACAAACTCGTGCGTTATTTTTCACGTCATGCACACATATGTGTGGTTCTGTCTATTTTATATGAATGAATAATAATTCCAGAGTGTATTTATAAAATAATATATGCCAGAAGTTGCATATTGTTGGCTTTAAAGTGCTAAATTGGAGCTTGGTCAATATTTACCACGTGCCTATCAACAATGCCACTTGCCTATCATAACAAGTTTGTGCTTTGCCATGAGCCTATCTGCGGAGGCAATATGCCTGTCATAAATTGGTGATATGACACTCAGGAAAATCGATATTTTTCCACGAAAAATATGTCTTTTATTGTGGATTTTGGTTTCATTGTATCAATGGAATGTGCATCTAGTGACATGTGTACATGAAGCCTACATATCGAGATTTCTACCATTTATATTAGGTAGTTTCCTTGATAAACGACAAAAACCGGTTGTAAAATTCGACAAATTAAGTAATAAAAAATATATCTAAAGGCACACGGCTATCACAAATGGTGTATGAATACACCAGTCATGGTCCTATCTAATGCCATAAGCGTTCTCGCCGGGTGGATTCCAGAATTTATGATTTTCCTCAAATTCTGAGCACACGTGTGAAACCGCCACACAATATCACTACAGCAATATGCCTACCCACAGCCACCAGCCTATAGGGTTATCGGGCGTGTTAGCTGATTAGACAAGAGAATGAATGTTTCGCAATAGAAAAAAAAATGTCATGCGATGACGTCAGACGATTCATGTGCATTGTTTTAAAACAATATTGTACTGTCATCTGGAAAATATTGCCAACCGACACACTGGTATCATAATTACAGTTTTTTTTTGTTAGTTTCCATATAAGCATAATGGCAAAAAGTTACCCACAAATTAGGTAGAGTAGGTGAGGGAAAATGACAACATTTCATATTTTGCCCCAGAGGTTTCACACGCAACAACTGGATCATGAAACTAGAATGAATAAGCAACAAAACACAATTATTCCATTTTTTTGTGCGACACCTGTTTTATCAGCTTGTGTTACATGGCAGACCCTACTCTATACAGACCACATCCATCATCTAATCGCCACAATACTTCATATATCTTCGGGGTGACCCCTAGATGGGAGCCATCGATTACTTCCGAAATTCGTTAAAAAAACATGGCCGCCAGCAGCCATCTTGGATTTTACTCTTTGCATGACTAAATCCTTTGGCACACCCCACAGGCCACATCCTCGTCCGATCGTCACCAAACATCATACGGAGCTTCGGTGTAACATCTAGATTGGAGCGATCGATTTTCCCCCCGAAATTCGTTGAAAACATGGCTGCCAGAGGCCATCTTGGATTTCAAATTTCAATCCATCGGCACACACTGCAGCACACATATATCGAAGAAATGTTTTGTAAATTTACAGGCCATTTTCAGAGTGAACTCTAGATGGGATCGATTTATTCCCCCCCCCCCCCCGAAATTCGTTGAAAAACATGGGTGCCAGCGACCATCTTGGATTTTACTATTTTCATGACTAAAATCCTTTGGCCCACCCTACATGCCACACCCACACTTCTTATGGTTCTTTTGGGTGACCTCTAGATGGAAGCTATCCAAATTTTCCGAAATATGTTAAATATTATGGCCGCCTGGAGCCATCTTGGGTTTCACATCTGAATCCATCGGCACACCATGCAGCATTTCATTTTCTTATTTTCATTCTTCTTAATTATTCTATTGACTGTTCAGTATAGAATTATTAACGCTTCCCAAATTTGAGCTACATTGTCATTGATACTTTCATTTAAATTACGTCTCTACTTGTCGAAAAGGTCAACGGACATCGAGACGTCATGTTCGCGGGTTAGAGTTCTCACTCCCGAAAAAAAACGGGAGCTGTGAATTGTGTGTGTTCGAGTCATCAAGTACAGATCAGGTTTTGGTGGTCCACCGTTCACTCATGCTCAATACCCATCATTCAAATACACCCGCCTGGTGTTCACCAAAATACAAGGCAGAGTTCAGTCCCCTCGCTACGCGGGACATAACACTGACCCCTGATTTGAATACACCCGCATCGTGTTCACGTATAACAAACAATAGACAGGTTCAGCTATAACTTCTAACATCAAAGTTGTTCCGGGCACCTCAACAAGGTGCTTTATTTTGATCCATCCATATGCATCCAGGATATTAAAAATAGGAGATATTTATCAAAGATATATTAGCAACATATAATATGAATATGTATATGAAGCATCCGAATGACATATTGTAGAATAATAATGATGTGTCATCGTCGCCGCCTACGTGATCATCATGGCCATCATCATCATCATCATAATCATCATCATCACCATCATAATCATCTTCATCATAATGACCATTAGTATATATCATCACGATGGAAGCCATGATCTTCGTATCAGTCTCATCACGAAATACCGCATGTAAACAAGCTTGTGACGTGGAGTTATCCTTCTTAGATTGAGTTTTCAATATCACTGTTTTGTTGTAGCTTGCATGGCTGGGTTTCAAAATCCAACGCTGGACACTTCAAATGTATTTGATTTAATTAATCATTATTATAATACATAAATATAAGTGATACGGTGACAAGTTCTGAACAACTTAGATGGATTCCCCGCTCGCTTAAAATGGAGTCATAGCATGCACCACTATTTGCGATTGCCACACGTCAACATCTAGAATAGTCAACAATTTCATCAATGACTTCTCAATATAGTAGATTGCGACACACCATGCTGTCCACAATTCCTGCATACGTGTATTAATGATACACATATTGATACTACAGTAGTACCACGATGGTTATCAGGTGTATATACAGGAGGTGGTAGAAGGCTTGTATAGCAGCTACAAGAACATGACGAATATTTCAGTCAGATATTCCGCTTCTAGCGAAGTGTAAGATGCAGCGTACGGATTGTGTATGGTTGAGGAACGAATACGAGTTTAAATACGTGTATTAAAATTTCAAGGAGTCACAAGTTACAACTCACACAATGTTAACAACTATGCATGCTAAATGATTGTTATATGGTTATAGCTGTCCCCAGAAAGATATGGAGTTTGACAATACTAATAGACTCGTGACCATGAATCGATGGTTGGTAAAACATACCACTCTGAACTTGAAGGAAATGTTTGGCTTTCAATGTCATATATATGTGTTCAGGTAATGAACATTACTGGAATTTCTTTACTCAAATGACTGTGTGTTAACTTGTAATATTGACATTACATTGCTACCTTGCAGGACAAATTTAATAAACTGATTAATATACTGCTATGAGAGGAACTAAATGTATAAATATAAGTACAACTATTAAAAAGTATAGTCCTCATTGGGGGTGAGACACCCCAACACCCCTGTCGTTACGTCCCTGGATGGGGTTGACCGTTAATGTTACTTGTAATACACACGAAAGACGAAACACAAGTTCCAATAAAACAGAACGAATGCAATACAAATGTAGACTTACTGACACAAACCCGTTTCGTGTACATCCGCAACTATTGGGTTATAGGCAGATGTGACATTACTTTAATCGAGGAAGGGATTTTCCAATTTTATGATCATATCGATGTGCTCTAAATACATTTTATATCACAAGTTATGTCAGTTGGTTCAAAACACCCCATTTCTGAACATTTATAAAGGCTGATGTCTGCAAACAGCATTCAGTTGGTATTAACCCTTTACCCAACAGAACGGCCCTGTGCCAATGCATTCTCTTATATATGCGAGTCGACCATAGGTCGGCTCGCATATATAAGAGAATGCATTGGCTTAACACATATTAAAAATGATAAAATTGTCAAAGAATGTAGAAAAATATTCTAAAATATGTAAGAAAAAATTATAAAATAGTTAAAGAATGTAAGAAAAAGTGTTTTAAAAAGATTTTTTTAGGCCAATGCATTCTCTTATATATGCGAGGCGACCTATGGTCGACTCGCATATATAATAGAATGCATTGGCACAGGGCATAACTGTAACCATCACAATGTGGTCAATAAACCGGTTCCAATGATATCCATATTTGTATGGTGTTATTGAGACAGACCGAAGATATTTTAGGCCGTTGAAGCTTTATTTGGGCGTTTTTGGCCGTTTTGTTGGGTAAAGGGTTAATAGATTCGTTGGCAAACATGACATTCACTCACAATCACATAAGAAACTAATGTTGGTTAACCCTTTGTATACTAAATGGATTCTCCCATTGAGTTTTACAAGTATACACTGGAATGGTCTATTATTGATTAGGAGGAGTGCTCATGTTATATAAATAGACAACAGACCAAAAAACAAAAACGGATAATACAAGAGCAGAATGATTCATATTTATTGGCGGGAAATGTTCCGATAATACGTTTAACAAATGACCTGTTTGTTGAAATTATTATCTGAACATTTTCAAATGAATTATTAGTCAATTAATATTTGGCAAAGAAAGGGCTAAAATGGAATTACATCCAGTACAGTATCTACAAGTATGCATAGAGTCGCAAACGCCCGAGTCAGTCGCTTATAAGCAACGAGTGTGTAGAGTCACGTGGTCTGTCATTAGACGTTAGAATATCTACACTCATAACACAGGCAGGAAGCGTAATCTCCATTAAATACACATTTGTTTGTTTGAGTCAGATCACGAAAATCATCTCATATATACTTGACATTTACAAGCGGTATAAGTATAAACTGTTTGTAGCTAAAAAAGATATTTATAAGAAAAAATAAATGGAAATAAAAATATGTGATACGTCGGAAGGCTCCGCTTTCAGCAGGTATTAGCGAAAAACTTCGAAATAAGGAGGTGGGGTGTGTCTAAACATAATGAGTAAAAAAAAATTAATCAAAATAAATGGTGTTGGTACCCGAAAACATGTAGTATAAAATAGAAGATAACTAGGGTGGTGGGTCCCAACATCTGTTTTCGGTTTTACACACCAACGTCACATAAACGCTCTTCATGTATATACGCCAGTTTTAAAAAAAGGACGCATTGTGTTGTTGGTCGGCGTCCGTCCATTCGTTCGCTTTCCGGGTGATAACTTTTGATAGTCTAAACTGAATGCAATGCAATTTGGTAAGCGGATTTACTAACACAAAATAAAGGTCAAGTCCAAATTCGGTTCCGCCCGCCAATTTTTACCAGAGTTATGGGCCATTTTGATGGAATGTTCAATGTTCGTTTCCCGATGATAACTTTAGTAATTTTGAACTGAATGGAGTGAAAGTTGGTATGTGAGTTCACTAGCCAAAAAATACAGGTCAATTTCGTAGTTCACTAGCCCAAAATACAGGTCAATTTCGCAAATTTTTACCAGAGTAATGACACTTTGTTGGAATTACTATGGGCATATTTTGCCACGCCCTAGCGAGGCTATTGTTAGTATATGGAGAATAGACTAAATATGAAAGTTGTTTAATGTTCCATGGTGCTGGGTTGAATATGTCTTGACAAGATCCATGTAAATGTAATTCAAGTCTTTATTGATCTAATTTGATCTCATGAACTGAAAGCGGATTTAATAAAAGTAAGCATGAGTTCAGACTTCATACCGACCGGAGGCCTTGAGTAAGTTTTTACGCCGTCTGGAAACAAAAGTAACTCATTTGTTCGATCCCCGGAGTATATATGACACGGGCGAGCATAGGTCCCTGTATGCATAATATGCATAAATTGAAGCTCTAAACCACTAGGTGCCTTTAATGTAACTTATTAGATTATAATTTCACAGCCGCCCGCATATTTTAATTGAAAGGTACTCAATCCGAATTAACGCTCGCAAATTACGATTTCCATGGCTTCGGGGGTCAAACATATTTGATTCGAGTCGAGGAACCCACCCATCAAAGCTCAGAGTGATCAGATATCGATGTTTGAATCTATTTTAATTTTAAGTGGCCCAGTAAACAGTCCACGAGAAGACTTCTCTGACCAAATTGCGGATGAAGATGGAACAAAATGTTGACAAATAACATGTTTTGGGCAATTTTATACTACAGTTGACTGTGGTTAGCATTATTTTTTGGGCAATTACTCGATTATGATAACTGAAGCAGCATTTAACAAAAACAATTGTTTTTGGAATCTGATGATATGGTAACATCGAATCGGATTGAAAACCTTTTATAATGGTAACATCGAATCGGATTGAAAACCTTTTATAATGGTAACATCGAATCGGATTGAAAACCTTTTATAATGGTAACATCGAATCGGATTGAAAACCTTTTATAATGGTAACATCGAATCGGATTGAAAACCTTTTATAATGGTAACATCGAATCGGATTGAAAACCTTTTATAATGGTAACATCGAATCGGATTGAAAACCTTTTATAATGGTAACATCGAATCGGATTGAAAACCTTTTATAATGGTAACATCGAATCGGATTGAAAACCTTTTATAATGGGCCAAAATTAGTGGTAAGTCGTCGGTGATATGTTTTTTTTCCATGTGGCGTGTGATATGAGCTGTATGCCCAATCTCATGGTAGGTCTAAAGTTCTTACCATTTGTCATCTCCTAGGCTCCAAGATGGCGTCCCTTTAGCATAATGCGCACTTTGTTGGAGACTACATTTTATCAAATTAATCTGCATGGATATATTATTGCATGCAGTGTATTTCGTTTTACCACATCCAACGTTTGTGGGGAAATTTGCACTTCAGTAAATAAGATGACTATCGAAATTGCCACCGGAATTACCAAAATGGCCTATGTCATTCAATCTCCCGAACAGTTTTCACTGTTTTAAATTCATGCCATATTAAGACTTAGATTTCTATTATTTATGCTAAAAGGGCGTCACTCATATATTAAAAGGGCGTCACTCATCAGAACCGTCACGTGGTATTTCAACATAATTTAGTGGGAGGAATATGTACAGTTAAATACAAGAAATACATATATGCAGCCTCTTTATACTAATACCCATATGCAGCCTCTTTATACTAATACACACATGCAGCCTCTTTATACTAATACACATATGCAGCCTTTTTATACTAATACCAATATGCAGCCTCTTTATACTAATACCAATATGCAGCCTCTTTATACTAATACCAATATGCAGCCTCTTTATACAGATACACATATGCAGCCTCTTTATACAAATAGCCATATGCAGCCTATTTATACCAATACCCATATGCAGCCTATTTATACTAATACCCATATGCAACCTCTTTAAACTAATACCCATATGCAGCCTCGTTATACTAATACCCATATGCAGCCTCTTTATACTAATACACATATGCAGCCTTTTTATACTAATACCAATATGCAGCCTCTTTATACTAATACCAATATGCAGCCTCTTTATACTAATACCAATATGCAGCATCTTTATACAGATACACATATGCAGCCTCTTTATACAAATAGCCATATGCAGCCTATTTATACCAATACCCATATGCGGCCTATTTATACTAATACCCATTTGCAACCTCTTTAAACTAATACCCATATGCAGCCTCTTTATACTAATACACATATGCAGCCTTTTATACTAATACCAATATGCAGCCTTTTTTATACTAATACCAATATGCAGCCCTTTATACTAATACCCATATGCAGCCTCTTTATACTAATACACATATGCAGCCTGTTTATACTAATACCAATATGCAGCCTCATTATACTAATACCCATATGCAGCCTCTTTATACTAACACACATATGCAGCCTTTTTATACTAATACAAATATGCAGCCTCTTTATACTAATACCCATATGCAGCCTTTTTATAATAATACCAATATGCAGCGTCTTTATACTAATACCAATATGCAGCCTCTTTATACCAAATACCCATATGTAGCCTCTTTATACAAATACACATAGGCAGCATTTTTATACTAATAGCCATATGCAGCTTAATTATACTAATACCCATATGCAGCCTATTTATACTAATACCCATATGCAGCCTTTTTATACTAATACCCATATGCAACTTCTTTATACTAATACCCATATGCAGCCTCTTTATACTAATACACATATGCAGCCTTTTTTTATACTAATACCAATATGCAGCATATTTATACTAATACCATATGCAGCCTTTTTGTACTAATACCAATATGCAGCCTTTTTATACTAATACCCATATGCAGCCTTTTTATACTAATACCAATATGCAGCCTTTTTTATACTATTACCCATATGCAGCCTCTTTATAATAATACCCATATGCAGCCTTTTTATACTAATACCCATATGCAGCCTTTTTATACTAATACCAATATGCAGCCTTTTTTATACTATTACCCATATGCAGCCTCTTTATAATAATACCCATATGCAGCCTTTTTATACTAATACCAATATGCAGCCTTTTTTATACTATTACCCATATGCAGCCTTTTTTATACTAATACCAGTATGCAGCCTTTTTTATACTATTACCAGTATGCAGCCTTTTTCTAATAACACACATATGCATCCTCACTAATACCCTTCAGAGCCATTTTCCAACTGATTTATCTATTCAATATCAGGTGTAGTGTGATACTCTTTATTGTTTGGTGCTGACGAAATATCGTGTCCGATTTTATCTAAATTCAATGACTTGAATAAGTCTTTTTTTTCTACATAATTATTACACCCCCGTAATGGAGTTATAGGAGGTATATGGGAATCAGCTTCTCACTTTGTCAGAGCTGGTATTTCCTACATTTTTCAGTCAATATATTTGAAACTTGGCATATATATTTAGTACCAATAGAACCGGTGCACATGCGATTATGAGGTCCGTCCATTTGAGTTATCCCCACTTTCTGACTTGGAAATGTTTCGCAACATGCACAGTATGTCCGAACTTGCATTCGTTATGGATTGTTTCGAAACACAAATATGTTAAGATAAGGCTACTATTAATGTAACCCAATTGCACTTGGAAATAATGGTTTGGTGTCCGTCTCCACAGATGTTTCAGCCATGCATGGCTTTTGGGATCTCAATGATATTTCGGTATGATTCAGAGTCGTGCCAATATATGGATAATGATGTTAGTTGTGTATATATAACAGTGCGGTCATCGTCTGGTGTTGATTCAACTTCGAATCCACATTCGCATCTTCGAACCTCAACCTCAACCTCCACAATTTCAAACTGCACCCCTTCAACGAGATTCACGAAATTCAATATTTCCAAGTTGACACACTACAAGGTTGGAACATTTCCAACTGATAGAAATTTCATACAAAACTTTGGACTATATTGTATAATTTCATACTGTTGGCCTAAAACAACTATTCCACAATAATCATTGGTCCGAAAATCAAATAATATAACAATTTCAAACTTATAACTTACAACAAAGTTGTGTGAGGCATGGAATTTCCAACTGTTGGAAATTTTGACCAACTTGGGGGGGGGATACAAATCCAAACCCCCGTCGCCACGTCCCTGGCCTGAGTGAAGCATCCCACCACCATGTCCCCACGTCCCTGGCCTGAGTGAAGCATCCCACCACCATGTCCCCACGTCCCTGGCCTGAGTGAAGCATCCCACCACCATGTCCCCACGTCCCTGGCCTGAGTGAAGCATCGCACCACCATGTCGCCACGTCCCTGGCCTGAGTGAAGCATCCCACCACCATGTCCCCACGTCCCTGGCCTGAGTGAAGCATCCCACCACCATGTCCCCACGTCCCTGGCCTGAGTGAAGCATCCCACCACCATGTCCCCACGTCCCTGGCCTGAGTGAAGCATCCCACCACCATGTCCCCACGTCCCTGGCCTGAGTGAAGCATCCCACCACCATGTCCCCACATCCCTGGCCTGAGTGAAGCATCCCACCACCATGTCCCCACGTCCCTGGCCTGAGTGAAGCATCCCACCACCATGTCCCTGGCCTGAGTGAAGCATCCCACCACCATGTCCCCACGTCCCTGGCCTGAGTGAAGCATCCCACCACCATGTCCCCACGTCCCTGGCCTGAGTGAAGCATCCCACCACCATGTCCCCACGTCCCTGGCCTGAGTGAAGCATCCCACCACCATGTCCCCACGTCCCTGGCCTGAGTGAAGCATCCCACCACCATGTCCCCACGTCCCTGGCCTGAGTGAAGCATCCCACCACCATGTCGCCACGTCCCTGGCCTGAGTGAAGCATCCCACCACCATGTCCCCACGTCCCTGGCCTGAGTGAAGCATCCCACCACCATGTCCCCACGTCCCTGGCCTGAGTGAAGCATCGCACCACCATGTCGCCACGTCCCTGGCCTGAGTGAAGCATCCCACCACCATGTCGCCACGTCCCTGGCCTGAGTGAAGCATCCCACCACCATGTCCCCACGTCCCTGGCCTGAGTGAAGCATCCCACCACCATGCCCCACGTCCCTGGCCTGAGTGAAGCATCCCACCACCACGCCCCACGTCCCTGGCCTGGGTGAAGCATCCCACCACCATGTCGCCACGTCCCTGGCCTGAGTGAATGTGAATATGGAGATATGATGCTAACGTATCCGCTAACCTAGTTGCACGCGTTTAGACAGTATATATGGGTGGTATACTCTGGATATATATGCACCACAGCGACATTCGGTCAGATGCGATGCGTATTCAAACAATCGGAATTGTTTTAGGTATTGGGTTTCCGCTTCGAGTGTTTATATCGACAGATAATGAGTCCCGGAGAGTTTTGTCAATAAACCCAATATTATCCTTAGTTTTAAGTCTAATTAATTCTATGGTCGACACTCGAAGATACTAACCCTATCATCCCACATCAGGGCCATGCAGGAAGGTACGTCACTAATGTAATCTCTATATCGTCGATTCAGACTTTAGGATAGTTGCTATCTGGATCTCAGATGTCCGTGGACACAACTTTGTCCGAGCAATTATTCCTACCTTTTCGGTCAAGTGATGTGAAACACTCCGGTAGGGTGATCATAGACACTAGTTAAAGTGATGTGAAACACTCCGGTAGGGTGATCATAGACAATAGTTAAAGTGATGTGAAACACTCCGGTAGGGTGATCAAATAGAAATGGAGAATAATCTTGTTCAAAGTAGTAATATTTGTTTTGGAGCCTGTGTAATACGATTATTAACTCGATCCTCTTTATTTGAGTGGAGCTATCCCTTGCTTCGACTTAGAATTTTTCACAACATGCATAATTTTGTCCGAGATTGTATTGCTTATGGTTTTTTTTTTCTCGAAAAAACACACACACACATATGTTAATATGGCTTCACTTAAAGGTACGGTTGGCCTTGGTGGTGGGTATCCTGTGAAAATATTTACACCCGTCAAAAACCGCCACAAACAGAAAGAACATAAAAATGTAGACATACTTTGTCCGTATACAAATAAGACATATCGCATAAACAGTATGCTATTGTCATCTGTTTGACCATTGTTATGTAAACAAAGGCATAACAAGTTACTTTTCTGGTGTTTGTTTATATTATGATGGTAAACATAAAGAGCGTTCTTTGTTGGTGAATTCCTGATATGGAACTAATAAAGAGCGTTTATGCCATTTGTGTGTGATTAGCCAGTAGCATTGTGCTGTCTTCTGTAACACAAATAGGACCTTGCTTGGGTAAAATATAGTAGGTCTTTGTGATAACATGCTGTTTACGCGATGGTCATGGTATATATGAACGAAACTGTATGCGTTTTAATGTTTTTCTGTTTACGGTGATTGGAACACATATGAATATTTTCGACAACTAAGGCCTCACGTGCCTTTAATGTAACCCACTAGCACTGCGGGTATGGACAGTCCCACCTCTGATGTCTTAACGCTTTCGGAAAACGCAACAACAGAGCATGAAGAATGGCATAGCACTTTTAATAACTATTGAAATATTTTGTGTTCTCTTCCTCTTTCCTGAGGTGAATAGTTCCTTCAGTCAGTTTATTATCATAAACCTATACATGCATTCAGTTTAATATTTTAATAACATGGTTTTACTAACTTCTTGTATATTCGATATATAATTTTCACGAACAGCAGCAGTTTTGTCAGGAATGAGGTGGCATCATTCACATTTTGGTGGCCAGCAATCGACTTTCAAAAGAGGATGTTTTTACACGTTTTTAATTTTGTCAGGACGATGGTGATAGCAAGTATTTTTCATTTTCTTTTGCCAGTTATAAGTGGAATATTAGCTCATGATTATATGGCGTCAAATAGGACCGTGTATTTTTAATTTGAGGTTGGAAAAAATATATGTCGCTTTAAATCAAAGCAAAACTTGCAATTCATTCAAATTTTGCCTTGAGTTGAAATATTTTTGTGTACAAATTTATGATTATACTAAACAATATATGATTAAAGTCATATGGCGGTTTGCGCCAAATACACCTAATAATATTCACTATTTGATTTTCCCTGTTATCGAAATAGGTCGATAAATACTTGAACTATCTTATTAATTATATGTACCAGAAAGGTACATTGAAGTCGTGAAAAATACAACTTTGAACATTGTGATTGACTGTGCTTTGGGTCCCAAACAAACAGCTGAATGCCTGGCATGGAAGAGATCAAGAGCGTTTATTTCAATTTTGTGCGAAAAATTGAAAATGGCTTTGGCAATGGAAAGTATTTTTGAAAGCATACGAAGCCGGTACATCAATATTTCGTGTATTTGTCAACCTATCTTATATTTCCTTCCTAATTAATTAGACAGCATTGGGAAGTTCGAATGAGCCATGTCCGTTTAAAACGTCAACAAATGTCAGCTATATTGCATATATTACCGAATATCCTTCCAGATGATATACTTATATCACGTGAAACTCCTATTATAACCTTAAAAAGCCATTACATATTTCCTTATATCACATAGTGTATATGTCATTAGTTTTGGTAGCGCGCCAAATAAAATTACTTTACATTGATTAGGCGGGTTAATATTATTTTTGAAAAGCCGCGCATGACACCAAAACCAGACAATACAAAATTATTGATTTGGTGGGTCAATGTAAAATTCTTGTCCAACTTCGTTGCACTAACGAAAATAGACACAAAAACAAAGAGGGCTTATTAGGCAAATTGGGGGTAATATTTTTCGTTGCAATCCTGAGCGCGCAATACTGTCGTATACGGCTATGAAGCGTCTCAGCCAACAGCCAACAATGTAAACGTATGCATTTTAAGCTTCTTTTAAGGATTTTTGTGTTAAAAAGGCATAAAGTTCTAGATTTTTTCAACTCGTTATGTTGGGTTATAAGATTTTATGAAACTCGTTTCATAAATTTGATCACAACTAGTCTACGACTCATTGTGAATCAAATCTATCAAACTCGTTTCATAAAATCTTATATCCCAACATAACTCGTTGGAGATCCTCTATATGTACAGGGGTCCGCCGTTGTCTTGTAAAGGGCCTTCACCACAAACCATACACTTACGAGTATCACGTAGTGCGTTTGGCGGCCGGTGGTGGGTCAAAACGCCGTATAGATGCTCAGAATATTGACAATCTAGGTTGGGCGTAATATTTATCAAGGCAGTGTTTGTTTTAATATTCATTCTATTTGAACTGCGTTCTGTTCTGTGAGCGAAAATTACTCTCGATAATCTTGGCAAACAACTGAGAAGATGTTGAAGGTGGGAGACTCCAATTTTGCTTTTTAAATTGAATTTTTAAAGTCCCCAGGTGGGGTATTGATATTTCTCATTTAATTATCTTGGCGTCAGCTATTATGTTCATAAATAAAAAGTGGGTATAAACTAGCGAAATATGTACACGGTTTCACATTACCTGTGAACCAAATCTGAACTAACCGACACATTAATATTGTGTATCAAAGGCGCACATAGTGTTCACAACAGTACATTATGAAGATTGTGTAAGTATTATATATCAATGGATACGAAACACATGCAGTCACACAAATTAATTTCAGGCATTCCAGAAAATAGTGGAGCTTTAAAGGGATACTCAAATGTTGTTGTTGGTTTCTATAGTGTCTGATTCGTAGAATAAGGTAACCGTTGTTGCATCATACAGGCCACATGCCTCATCCGATTATCACCAAACTTCATATAGATCTTCAGGGTGACCTGTATATGGGAGCCATCGATTTTTTTTCGAAATTCGTTTTAAAACATGGTGCCAGCAGCCATCTTGGATTTCAAACTTAAATCCAACGGCACACTCGCATTTATTTGAGAAATGTTTTGAAATTGTACAGGCATATTTAGGATCACCTTTAGATGGGAGCTATCGAGTTTCAACGATTTTCGGTGAAAAACATGGCCGCCGGCAGCCATATTAAATTTCACTCTTTGCATGACTAAATACTTTTCCACACAATACAGACCACACCCCTAATATTATCGCCACCAAACTGCACATAGATCTTCGCTGTGAACTCTAGATGGGAGATGTCGATTATTTCCGACATACCTTTCAAGACATGACCGCCAGCAGCTGTCTTGGATATTACACTTTGCATGACTATAAATCCTTCGGCACATCCTACTACCACATCCCTCATCCGATCGTCATCAACCTTCGATAGGATCTTCAGGGTGACCTCTAGATGGGCGCCAACGATATTTTACGAAATTCCTTTAAAACTTGACCGCCAGCGGCCGTCTTGATTTTACTCTTTTCGTTACTAAATCCTTCGGCACACCCTACATGCCACATCCCTCATCAAACTTCTTATGGTTCTTTGGGGGTGATCTCAAGACGGGAGCTGTTTTTTCTGAAATTCGTTTAAAAATATGGCCACCTGCAGCCATCGTGGATTTCACATTTGAATCCATCGGCACACCCTACAGTCCACATTTATGAAAGATAATGTTTGAGTTGAAAATAATTTCATTTACACAATAAAATCCCTTTACTGAAACTTTCCTTCTTTATCATTCTAATTATTCTATTGACTACTCAGCATAAAATTATTAACCTATCCCCAGGTTGAGCTACAGAGTCATTGATACTTTCATATATTGTTACTAGTCGTGAATCTATCGAAGGCGTTTCATTATTTAAACCTTTATATCTGGAGAAAAATGCACATCATTATCTTAACTTTCGTTTATTGAAAACAATCAAGTCGTCTTCCAAATCGTGGTCTGATTTGCAAGTCAATCTGGATTTATTTGCAAGTCAATCCGTAACTGACGCCCAGGTCAGTAAGTGTGGTATCAGCATATGAGAAGTTCAACAGGCGTGTGTCGTGGGCCCCTACTTATCTATGCATACATATCTATAACATTATTCGATAGTATAATTAGCTATGCGGACGATCATTCTGTTTGCTGTGATACACATTCCAGTACAATGAACTATAGGGGACGTAGTATTCTTAGTTTATGACTAGAACAATGAACGTCCATCCATATTATTTCAAATCGCGCTTTAAGCTGAATCTTCATAATGTGCTAACCTTGAGATCCTATTGGATTTCAAATGGGAGCAATTCATGCTTTAACTCTGACAGCATGTTTCAAGATGATCAAAAGAAGACTAGAAAATACTTTATATTCAATTCTAGTTGAATCCTTGTGAGAATGGCAAAAGCTGAACGTTAACACTTTCTATAAGTACTGATGGATTCTCCCACCCAGTTTTAAGAGTATATATTGAAGTGTTCTATTATTTATTTGGAGGGGTGTGCAGGAAACATAAGCAGACGACAAACATTAAAAGATATAATACAAGAGTAGAATAATTCATATTCATTCGTGGGAAATATTCACATAATAAGTTCAACAAACGTTGTTGAACTTATAGTCTGAACATTTCCCAAGCAACTACTCGTCAATGAGTGTTTAGTACACAAAGGGCTAATTGTCTTTCCAATATTCAATTCGTTCATTTGGTCCATTACACTTTCTCCTGAAAACCAAGTGAGATAAATTGTTCCAATGGTATTTCTGCCCATAACATTAACTAATGGCTGTGCTAATTACTTGTTTTTGTTCTTTAGTTGACAGGTTATTGTGAAGACATAGCATCGTGTCTGGAAGATATTATTTCAAAGAATGCCGCGACGTTTTAAGTAGACAGTGGAATAACTATCGACATAGTACATGGACTTGTAGTCTCACACTACCGGACCATACATATTGGAACCTTACCCTTGGAACCGACGACTCGAATTCAATTCGAATTATATTTCGAGTTTAATTATAAATTCGTCTGTTGAAACACACGTCGCAATTAATTCAAGACGAATCTAAATATTACTTGTTAAAAGGGAACACAACGTTCATGAGGGTTTTGATCAAAACTGCTAACATATGAAGCTATACTGTACACTACATCAATGGAACGTTTATGCAAATATATGTAAACTATATATTTCTCTTATATCAATTCTAAAACGTAAATATTTTTGAGAAAATGTCGCTTTTGACTTCTATGCGACGAAAGACCGTTGTTAATATTTTGAGGAGTGGACATTATTATTGGTTTAAATCGATATTTCTTAGGTATTTGACACAAATTTTTAGGTCGGACATGATTCTATAGGTGGTAGTGGATGATAGGCTATTCTGAATGGATCAGGAGTGTTGTGACCATGCACTGGGCGGACCATGATTCTGCCAGTATAAGACAAATTAGAGATCTGAAACTGAAAATCCGATCATAGTTGGGCACGTTGTGAGAACAGTTTGAAATCTGAACATGAAAATCGCAAAATTCCATAGCATCTAGACTGGCCTCAAGTTTCCAAATGTTGGAAATTTCCAACCTGACACCCCCACTAAGGTTGGAACATTTCCAACTGATGACCATTTTAGTTCACAAGTTTGAACAAAAGTATAGGAAAATAATATTTTCTTAAACCAAGTAGTAGTTTTTAACTGGCTACGGGGGTCAAGAGGGACCAGGACACAAGCTTACCAAGTGTCGGGAATGTCCAACCTAACACCCCATGAGGTTGGAAGATTTCAGTCAAAATTTTGAATCAAAAGTAGAACCATATGCAAATGTTGGTCTAAAAACCAAAAAATCCCCACTAATTAATTGCTGGAAAAACAAATTACAAGAACAATTTCAACCTATCGTTGGTGTGAAATTTCCAACTAATAATGTTGTTTCCAGTAAGAATTGTCAAACTTTTGAAAATTGTTACCAAAGATGGAGATCATATTCTACCAATTAAAAACCGGGAACCCTTTGACAGTGATATTTATAACCTTATAAATTTACGCAGTTAATCAACTTAATCTCATATATATTTTTGAAGACCTCTGTCTGTCTGTTTGTTTGTCTGTCTGTCTGTCTGTCATTAATACAAATCTACGATTCTCGACCGATCGGGACGAAACTTGGTACGTGCGTGTAGTTTGACCAGGCGGTCGTCGTCGTATTAGCAAGCCCGTGCGACGCCCGTGCAGCGCATGCGCAGACGAGATCTTGGAAACGGGTGGAGCTATCGACTTGAAATTTGCTATGTGAGTGTATCTTGCCCCGGATACGAATTTTATCGGGTCGCCGAGCCCGTGCGACGCCAGCTTCGCGCATGCGCAGACCAGATCTCGGAAACGGGTGGAGCTATCGACTTGAAATTTGGTATGTGAATGTATCTTGCACCGGATAAGAATTTTATCGGGTCGCCGAGCCCGTGCGACGCCAGCTTCGCGCATGCGCAGACGAGATCTCGGAAACGGGTAGAGCTATCGACTTGAAATTTGGTTTTTGAATAGCCCGGACAACGTCGGGCTGGGTAGAGCTATCGACTTGAAATTTGGTTTTTGAATAGCCCGGACAACGTCGGGCTCATCGGCTAGTCTCATATATATTTTGAAGACCTCTGTCTGTCTGTCTGTTTGTCTGTCTGTCTGTCATTAATACAAATCTACGATTCTCGACCGATCGGGACGAAACTTGGTACGTGTGTGTAGTTTGACCAGGCGGTGGTCGTTGTCGTATTGGCGAGCCCGTGCGACGCCCGTGCAGCGCATGTGCAGACGAGATATCGGAAACGGGTGGAGCTATCGACTTGAAATTTGGTATGTGAATGTATCTTGCCCCGAGTACGAATTTTATCGGGTCGCCGAGCCCGTGCGACGCCAGCTTCGCGCATGCGCAGACGAGATATCGGAAACGGGTGGAGCTATCGACTTGAAATTTGGTGTGTGAATGTATCTTGCCCCGGATACGAATTTTATCGGGTCGCCGAGCCCGTGCGACGTCAGCTTCGCGCATGCGCAGACGAGATCTCGGAAACGGGTAGAGCTATCGACTTGAAATTTGGTATGTGAAGTATCTTGCCCCGGATACGATTTTTATCGGGTAGCCGAGCCCGTGCGACTCCAGCTTCGCGCATGCGCATACCAGATCTCGGAAACGGGTAGATCTATCGACTTGAAATTTGGTTTTTGAATAGCCCGGACAACGTCGCCCGGACAACGTCGGGCTCATCGGCTAGTCTAATATATATTTTGGGACTTCTGTTTGTTTGTCTGTTTGTTTGTCTGTCTGTTAGCTATGGCCTGGAAAACTGCCCGACGGATTTTGACGAAATTTGATACCTAGGGGTAATTTTTTCCAGGGATGGTTTTGGACGGATCAAATCGTGACCCCGACCTGACCTTGACCTTCAAAAATGTCAATTCAAGGTCAAATCGGGTAAAACGGACAGATTTCGACGAAATTTTATACCTAGTGTTACTTTTGTCCACGGGGTGTTTTGGACGGGTCAAATCGTGACCCCGACGTGACCTTGACCTTCAAAATGGTCAATTCAAAGTCAAATCGGGTAAAACCGGATGTATTTCGACGGGTTATTTTGTCGGGTACTTTTGTCCAGGGACGAAATTTGATACCTAGAGTTACTTTTGGACGGGCAGTCTTTTGGACGGGTCAAATCGTTACCCCGACCTGACCTTGACCTTCAAAAAGGTCAATTCAAGATCAAATCAGGTAAAACGGACAGATTTCGACGAAATTTTATACCTAGGGTTACTTTTGTCCACGGGGTGTTTTGGACGGGTCAAATCGTGACCCCGACGTGACCTTGACCTTCAAAATGGTCAATTCAAAGTCAAATCGGGTAAAACCGGATGTATTTCGACGGGTTATTTTGTCGGGTACTTTTGTCCAGGGAGTGTTTTGGACGGGTCAAATCGTGACCCAGACCTGACCTTGACCTTCAAAATGGTGAATTCAAGGTCAAATCGCGCAATTCGCCGAAAAGCAGAGGGGAAACAGTCCGGACGAAGTCGGGTCCACCAGCTAGTGTAATATATTTCTCAGTTAATACCTGTCCCTTTATTATATATTTCACAGTAAGTGAAGGTCCCAGCTCGAGATTACATGATAGAAACGACATTTTGTGAACCGATTTCATTGTTCCGCTTATAAACAATAAAGTTCCACATGATAATCAATTCAATGTTTATTGCGAAATTGGCTCACAAAAGTTGAATAAGTAAGATGAACTCGTGCTGGGACCTTACGCCTACAGTGAAATACATTATAAAAGTGAAGTGATATTTACTGAGAAATATATTACCTGCGTTATTTTTTCATTGATATAAATTTCCCTGCCAAAACATCAAAACGTTCTCAGGGTTTTAACCCGTGGAATATGATCTCTAGCCAGAGTAGAGACTCGTGGTATGATCTACTCAAATGTTGGCATTTGAAGCTTTTGTGGAATGACGATCATTCTACTCTTGCAGTCCCCCCTTACAAAACAAACCCACTGTCCACGCATCACTGTCAAAAACCCTTATTTAACGGCATCCAATTAGCACCGAAGGCTGCATATAAAACGGATGTTTCATCCCGGGTTGTCCTTCTTACTTTTACACCACTTCCTTACTGATGCCGCTGGCATTAGATTTTTCTCGTCGCGCATGTCCACGAGTAAGTCTTAACGAGAAGTACATATCTCGAGGTGATCCCTATAATTACCACCGGGTTGCCCTGTCCCATCACGTCGCGAGATGTGTTATTTTAACTCCACGAAGCTAGCTCTATCTTATATTTTTCGTGTCAATCTCGTTCTAAGATCGTTCTGAGTGGCGATCTGCTGTGAAACTTTAAATAAATAGTCGGGACTGAGAGGCTAATTGGCGAGGAATTTATGAGATTACAAATGTCAGTTATAGGCTGGTCTCGGTGTCATCTGTGTCACAATTATCCAATTTTGTGAAAATTGAAACTCTATAAAAACAATTACAATCCTAGTTCGATAACAGTTAATCACACTCGATGTTGTTTTAATCAAGACAGTTCCTAGATCGATGCCGGAATTATTACTCTAATCATATCAAGTGATAGGACTGGTTCGCAGGCTTAAATTAATCACTAGTGTCGTGAGACTCGGCGAGACTTCAGATCAATGGAACATGTCCGCGATAATGCCATCTTTATCACATCGCAAGCGACAGAGTACACATCCCGAGCAATTCCAGGCACTTGCCCGTGTTTGCGCGGATATTTTATTGGTGGCAAAACATGAATTAGCACTTTAACCAATCCGGTAGCGACATGGGAATAAATCTGCGACCAGAAGTGAATTTATGGAGTTGCATATGTCCAATAAGATACCCTGGTGTTGATATTGTAATACCTTGCAGTTAATAATGCCCAAGCTTACGCAAAAACATACTGCACGATGACTTGTTCTTGTAATTTTGGGGGCCTCGATGGCTCAGTTTCCATGTTTCCAACCCGAAATCGTTATCTGGTGGCGTTGCCAGTTACTCGCCGATTGCCGGTGGTTTGCCGCACATGGTCGACGAGTTTATCAGCCATTGAAATCACTGTTAGATTAGCCGTAAGTGAGCGGATTTCCTCCACCATTGAAACTGGCAATGTCGTGATATGGCCTTAGTTGCTGAAATCGACATTAAAAATCCCAATCAATCAATCTTTTAATTCTGAAATTCTGGGTGTTATGAGACTTTGTTTGGTATATTGAGCCATCGGTTGTCACGTTATAGCTACCCTAGGTTCTTGAGTTCAGAGAAGCAATATTATGTCTGCGTATAATTTATTGCACACACACTTATACCCTATAGCTGAATTAACCTGCGATATTAGTACATATACAAATATCAGAGAACTTGCATTGGAGTTTTTGTCTTGAAATTAGGACTCAATGCCAAGTATTTCGGAGGAAACAATAGCCAAGTTCAGCCACACGTACGTGTAACTTGTAAGGTGTGTTGCCATTGGCAACGAAATTAGTTAGTCACTTTCTAACCCGACCACATCGCCTACACATACACGATCAAACCGTTTAGAAGCTGTGTGTCCAACGGCTACCATACGTAACTTGTAGCAAATGGGAATAACACAATCTCCTGATCACCTAAAAAGCGATCAACGCGGTTTATATGTCATATTGTTTTGTTGAAGCTAATTAAGCATATCGGTGGTCGCTTTGTTGGCAGCTTGTTAGGACCACCGGCTATTGTCTACATGTTTCGCTATTTCACCCTTGGTCACGTGGTCCTGCTAATATATTCTATGATACTGGTGGTCCTGTTGAATTGCTATGATGCGGGTAGGGCAAACTAATGCCGTTACGAAAAAGTACCGTTATTTTTTCAAAAGTTGTAATATTCGCGGTGTTTGTCTAATCCGAGCGAATTGAGAAAACACCAGTGTGTATATGAAACATTCAAAAACATATATATTTTTGAAAAATATAATAATGTCTGCGCTGTTTTGTTTCTAAAACGACGTGAATAACCATCTTGATTACAGCCTATTTTCAACAACTAATACAACCAGTATTACAAATATTACGCAAAAAATTTGTTTTGAATGTTTGATACGCATAATGGCTTTTCCTGTATATGTTCAGATTATCGAAAAAGACAAATTAAAAAAATATGATGGTACTTTTTGTTAAGAGCATCAGTTTGCCCTAACAGCATAATGGCAGGACACAACCGCGTCATAGCACATTCGAAGGACCATTTGACCATGATGTATATAGGCGTCGGTCGATATCTAAAATGTGTTGGTTTGGCACCGCGAAATCATGTGACTTTTACCACCTAGTGGATCTCCACGGCAATACCATAGTAACACACGTTACCATAGTGACACACGTTATAAGTTACACGTACGTGTGGCTGAACCTGACTAATAACCACAATGCAACGTCTGTAGCATATAAGTAACTTGGGATAGTTCAGCGTGACAATGCAAAACACAGGGACGTGATAAAACATCACGGTTCAAATTTATTCTTTGTTGTGATATGCACCCAGTGAGTGGGATATGAAAGACACACTTTGAGGGCAACGAACGACAGTATACACACGCTACGCAGATACGTAATATGATGAAACGTTTTACATGTAAATTACTGGGACATCGTGGTAACAGTAACTTTACTGAGCCATCATGTTACAATTATAAGTATAACTTTGCTTTGTGATTTTGAAATTTCTCAAGATGTACATCCTAATTCTGACTTATCCACTTTTGAGATCCAGCGGTGTATGTAGTTTGTATTGGGCTCCAGTTCTCAAAGAATATAAGTCAATGGCAAATTGTCATTCGACTCTCATGTCTTCTACAGCGGCGGGAAATAGTGAACGTTTACATATGCATATACTCGAGCAGAATACGTGTTATACACTTGAATGTCTGCATTCTAGAACACTGCAATGGAATTAGATGGACACATTTAGTTTGTTTGAATGTTTTATTGTGACCCAGATATATACATGGATTTTATTTACATAACACAGAATTTGTATACACAATGGTGTGAGTGAACATGCGATAGGAGCACATTTACCAAACACATTTAGTGTACACTTTATATGCTTCTAGGAAATACGAGGCATAGCATCGGCATTCTGTCATAGCAGATATTTTCACGACGCTAATCGCGGAACTTGAATATCCATAATTATAGTGCCCCGCGCGTACGGCGTTCGACCAAAATTAGCCATGTGCCGATTTTAGCAGTCAGCACCACATATGTTGACTCCCATCTTAGATCGAGCGACGGCTGCCGTCCGAGACACGTGCCGGCGAAAATCGACTAGGAGGAAAATTTTACTGAGTTTCGATTATTCCTAGATTCAGCTGATTAATAGCAATTAGCTTAATGCCCTTCCATTCACTTGTCAAACTGCCTGTGCATTGATTGTTGGACGAGGTACGTCGAATCACTTAAATACATAATTGCATAGAATCGTTCACCACACCATCATCTTAGAGCGGTAATATGATGGGGTAGTATGTGCATACACATTCGATTTCTTCTCTGTAGTTGTCGCAAGTTGTTATGCAAAATACAATTGACCCATATGAACTTGCTCTGTTTCTGGTAGATTTAGCCGGATCAAGTTCTAACGTGTATGATTATCTGAGAATTGGTAACATACCTTTGGTATAATCCAGGCTTCGTGCAGAGTCAGATAAAGCCTGGACTAATGTGCTTTTCACTCGCACAGTGTCGATCACTTGCGTGCGACGTCGCGATAGCGCCACGACCATTTGTGTGTGATCGACAGGCATTGTTACTTTCAACTGTGTCACGCTAACGCTCAAGAAATTGGGCGTTTCGATCTAAAAAAGAGTGCCAACTTGCCAAAAACACCAACACCAAGCACATGTAATCGACACAGATGAACATCGATCAATTCCTGTTGGGAATTATTATAGTCAGTTTACTCGTAAGGTCTGGAGTAGAAAGAAATCCGGGAATATCTATATTCCACCAAAACATACGTAGCATACGCCATAAACTCGAAAAATAATTGATTCTTTCAACGAATACGACATTTTAGCTTTCACCGAAACTCATTTATATCCCTCAGAAAACCTAGACATTACTGGTTATTGTTAGATCTGATATATTCAACGACAAACCATCTAATACGTCATGCCATGTCCCAGTCACATGTCATCTAAAATTTCCTGTGATTTCAATTTCTCCGACACAGCAGCACACAAAGAGACGTTACAACTGGAAGCGATTGGTTATTGAGAAATTCCAAATGTTCATGGAGTATAGATGCAAATTTCTGAGTTCATGTGTTATCTCCTGCAAATCCGACATATCCACGATGTATCAAAACATTGTTGACGCGTTCCTAAATGCATCTGATTTTGCGACTACACGCAAGCGACACGCAGGATGTGTCAACCCGTACTGGAATGAAGAGCTTGAAATACTGCATAAATATTCTACCACGTGCCGACATCTCTGGCTAAATGATGGCAAACCTTATTCAGCTGACTCAAGTTCTTATGTCAACTACAAAAACGCAAAATGAGACTTTCGCCGTGCCTTCCGAAAAGCAGCACTTCAATACGATCAGCAAGTCTATGACAATCTCGAGCACTATGCTATTAACGACCAATGTTCGTTCTGGAAATTATGAATTCCGACAAACCGAGAAGGACAGTTGCATCAGAGATGGAGTTCAATGGTGTAATGACCCGCGACCCCACGCGTGTGCTGGGGGGGGGGGGTGGAAAGACTACTTCGCGCAACTGTATAGTGAATCCGCTCACGATGATTCAGTTTTCGAACAATATATCGAGTCTTCTGTCCCGACATTACTCGACCACAATCATGCAGGCGGCATGTCGGATGATCTGTGCGCACATATATCAGCGAAGGATGTCCGCGACGTAGTGAGCAAGTTGAAAGTGAATAAGTCAGGAGGTGTTGATAATATCGCCAACGAACATCTTATTCATGGTCCTGATTCGCTCATGTACGTGCTGTCCATCCTCTACAACGGCATTCTCAAATTAGAGTACATCCCATGTGAAATGAAGACGGGACTTATTGTTCCTTTGTACAAAGGGGGACCCAAACAACACAATATTCCTGACAGTTATCGTGCGATTACGCTATTACCAGTATTGTACAAAGTTTTCGAGGCCATTATTATGAACCGTGTGTGGAGAAGTCCACTGTGTGTGAACTTTCCGAGTGATCAACAGAATGGTTTTCAGAAAAACATCAGCTGCACAATGTCATCATTCATATTACAGGAAGCAGTTTCATTTTCATCTGATATGGGTTCTCGTTCCTTTGTTTGTTTCCTCGATTCAGCAAAGGCCTTCGATCGCGTATGGCATTCAGGACTATTGCTTAAACTCTACCATTTTGGAATCCAAGGTAAACTTCTTAGGATAATAAGTAACATGCACAAGGATTGCACCAGCAAAATACTGTACAACGACGCTATCTCGGAATCATTTCCAATCTCACAAGGAACGCGCCAAGGAGCCGTTAGTTCACCGTTCTTCTATCTTGTTTTCGTTAACGACTTACTTCTCGAACTCTCAACTTGGTATGACCATCGACAATATCGCATGCTCGGCCCCTACCACAGCAGACGATATAGCAGTTGTATCGCTCACGAAAACTGGTCTCGACGCAATGCTGTCCATCTTCCACACGTACAGTGCTAAGTGGAGGTTCCAGTTTTCAACTACCAAAAGCAAGATCGTTGTCTTCAACGAGACAGCTCGTCAGCATGAACAGCATAGGACATGGCAACTCGGTGGGAATTCTCTCAGTGAGGCCACAGAATGCACACATCTCGGAATCACTCAAGGAAAGTTCAATAATACATCCACCCGATCAGAGCTCATAGCCCGCAAAATGAGAAATATACATACTTCTCTTTGGTGGGCAAGCAAATGACTCAATCGTGTTCTCCATCAGTGATGGCCAAACTATTGAAATGTATTGTTCTTCCAAAGGCGCTATATGGATGTGAATTACTGCCTGTGGACAACGACTCTGCTATCTTGACAATTGAAAGGTCATTCCGACTATGCGTCAAACAACTGCAATCACTCCCAACTAGGACACCAACTGCTGTGGCCCTCAGTCTCCTTCGATTGATGCCGGTTGAGAGAGAAATCCATATCCGGAAACTGTTCTTCCTTGGGAACCTCGTGCACCTACCGGTTGGGCATCAGACACCTATAAGAATATTCCTCGTCAAGGCTTATCAGCATTTACTTTTCAAGCGCCCCAGTTCCGGATTTGTTAGCGACACTTTCATGCTATTAGAAAAATATAATCTCTCAATGATTCTGACTGACTTTTTGAATAACGGAATATTCCCATCTAAATATGAATGGAAGAAAATGGTCCGTGAAAAGGTCGAAGCAGACTACTGTTCATCTTGGCATCGATCAACGACACTCAATGCCGACTTATCTCTATTCATACGCTGCCACCCACAGCCCAATCAAACATGGAGAGTTTGGAACTTGTGCAAGACTCACCGCTCACTCTCACAACCACTGAAACACTTGGCGAAGCTGCTCAACAAGTCTACTTACCCAAATAACTTAACGTGTAAAATATGTAACTCTAACTATAATAATGAGTTATACCATATATTTTGGTCATGCAGGTCAACCACAATGATACACCTAGTAGATAAGTACTGGGACATGATTATTAACAAACACGGAGTCTCCATGTATATATTCTTGTCCTCGCTAGCACCAATGGAGCTGATGACTGTGTTCTTGGGAGGTCAGACCCCGTCGCCATCAGCGGAAATCCACGATTGCTTGGACATAATTATCATGGACACAAGTTTCTTTTTGTTCCATATATGCCAAATTATCAACAACAGCGGCAACAACTAAGACATATACTAATGTATACACATGCTTACCGTCCGTCTACTCGAAGATAGACAGTGCGAATAAGACATAGTTTGTCTTCCAACTTACTGTATATTATATATAATTTAAATGTAATCATATATGTGTGTAAATATAAACTCTCCCGAGAGGAGGCAATAAAAGATAATAATAACCGGGAATTACAATTCCAATCTCCTAGACCCGACTTCAAAATTAAATGATACAATCAAATTTTACGCCCACAAAAACGTAGTCCCGTTTACAACCAGAGATACTCGAAGTTCTTAAACACTATTGGATCCCATAATTATCAACGGCGATTTTAAGATGCAAGAGGGTGATACCATATATTTAGAAATATCTGACGATGACGCTGTTTATGGGACTTTTAGTAATGATAATTTTCATTCATCCTCGGCATTCCTCGATCAAAAGACAAATTTGCAACTGTAAGCACACTGATTTTGAAAAGGAAGGGAAAATAGCCCTGAATTGAAATGACGTTCTTCTCCCCTTGAACTAAATCAAGCTGTAGAACGATTTACCGCAACATATCTTGAAAATATCAAGATATCAATATATCAAGTTGATATTTTGTACAAATGTATCCCATATAAATGTCACCATCCAAACAATTTATAAACCATGGTTCAATTCAGAAATACGCAGAGACAATACGTAGAGACAGGTTGGGGTCAATCGCAAATAACAAGATTACCTCGTAAACATGGAGAAAGTTTAAACAATGTCGAAATCATATCAACATGAATAAATATGCTGAGGCGTAAATTAATGAAAATTAGAAGAACGCGGTAGTACAACTGACTTTAAAGACTTTTGGATTTCCGAGTAACAAGAGCAGGCTGCGTTTGTCGACAGCCAATGGGTTTCTCAACTGTTTGGTAGAGAACAAATTCTCGACCAATTACATGTGATGTCATTACATCGCAGCGACCATTCGGATGTGACTACCCAGTGTGACACCACCATACATATCTCGAGCGAACGGTTAGGTACTTCACATTTTAATCGCATTTGTTTCGCTGTCGTATACTCTGCCCACATTAGTGAATAACATGTATATTGTTATATACAATCTGCGGTGGTGGAGGGAACTTACTGAAAACATAAGGTCAAATATAATATTGGGGCCAATGTGGTCGCCGCAAAGTGCCAATCTCCGCCTCATATGTTAATTACTTTTGTACAAATTTCTGCTCATATCTTGAAAACAATAATCTTCTTTCGAATTAGAAACATTATTGTGGCCATTGGGAGGTCATAAACACATTCCAGACACGTAGGGTCTTTTGTTTTCTTTTAGCCACTTTCTGGACCACCACCCCAGTTTTCTACTGCATGTTTTCGGGTACCTACCCTTTTACTTTTATTCAAAATGTTTTTATTTATTATTTTGAGACACCCTTTCGATAAATTTGCGCTAATATACTAGAATATAACATAGCTATCGTAAACATCAAAGCTGTTTATTTCCATTTAGCTTTTAGTATATAAGATATGTTCATATGTATTTTGAGATAAATATAACTTCAGGGTTCTGACAAGTATAGGATCACAATAGTCACACAGATTTATATATATATATATTTTTTAATACTTTTTGTTCGGATATTATTCAGTTTTAAACTCATATACCGTATAATGGTCAAGTAATCAATGTTTCGGTGATCGGAAACTGCATTTCCATAGAGCATGCATGGACGCCGATGTTGGCAACAATCGTTTCGCGGGTGTTTCATCATCTGACATTGCGAACTTAATCTGTGATAAAGACAGCAAAAGTACAGCTGACAGTGTCTAGAAACCCATATTCAGTCACAGCTGGAGGGACATATATCAGGTTATTCGGTATAAGAAGGAACATAATGATGACTGTGATTGATGGGAACACTGTGGATTGTCTCCTCGTGAGATATTGGTTCAAAAGGGAGACTATCCTTGATTTTCACATCAAGCACAGTCGTCAATTTTATAATATTGAGAAGTTATGGTGACATTGACTGTTGACTTTATTTTTGCTTGTGGGAATCACAAGCTGGTGCAATCTATGACTCCATTTGATGGGTCAAATTCTGAAGCCAAAACCAAGCCACTACTTCACCTTATATTCAATATACATGGTTATTAATTTTTTGTATTGCTTTGTGTGTTTTGAGAACTTACTTTGAGTTAGAAGGCTTGAGTAAAAACATTTTAACTGAGTAAATTACATAAACACTCAGTTGAATCCAACTTTAGCACAGCCAGGCACATGGCGTATGATCTAATTTTCTGTGTATTAACATATTGATGATCAATTCCGTGCAACGTCATTACATCGGAGCGACCATTTGGATGCGACTGCTCTTCCATGACTAGAACTTCCTGGAACTTGCGAAAAACCCCGTGCCAATGCATTATCTTCTGTGCCAATGCATTATCTTATATGTGCGAGTCTCCCACATGGCGCCTAGCATATAAATTATAAGGGAATATATTGGCCTAACATTATTTACATTGACATAGTAAGCCATTGCATTCTCTTATATACTCGCATGTATAAGAGAATGCTAAGACACATGGTTTTTAATGCTGCACAAGCGCAGCCCCCGTCATGCCCATCTCAGGAGAACAGTCAGGTACCTCTGTTTTATTCACATTAATTTCCCTTTGGTGCAATATTCTTGCACTATCGCAAATGCGGGGGATATGCATTTCTCTATATCATAAACGGTTATCAGAAACTGATAATTTTCTGTCGACGCTTTAAATTAATTAAAGTGTCAATGACACTGTAGCTCAACTTAGCTAGAGGTTACTAATTTTATACTGTGCAGTCGATAGAATGATAAAGAAGAAGGAAAGTAATAAAGTTTCAGTAAACGGGTTGTATTGGTTAATCATTTCTTCATTTTTAATGAATTTAGTGCTGCAGGCTGTGCCGATGAATTCAAAAGTGAAAACAGATGATTGCAGGCGGCCATGTTTTTAATGAATTTCAGAAAAATTGGACAGCTTCCATTTAGAAATCACACAAAAGAACCATATGGAGTGTGAATGAGGGATGGGGATGTGGCAATTATGGTGTGCCGAATGATTTAGTCACGAAAAGAGTAAACTCCAAGATGGCTGCTTGCGGCCTCGTTTTTCAACGAATTTCGTACTTAATCGATGGCTTCCATCTTGAGGTCAAATCGAAGATCCATATGAAATTTGGTGGTGATCAGACGAGGGATGTGGTTTGTACGTTGTGCCAAAGGATTTAGTCACGCAAACAGTAAAAGTCAAGAGGTCACCCTGAAATCCATATTACGTTTGGTGATGAGCTGATGGGGGATAACGCCTGTAGGGTGTGTCAAAGGAAATTGTTGAGCTCAAACTTGACTTTCAAGTTGAGCTAAAAAGGACCAGAAATGCATTCCGCGCTTTTTGCAATGCAAGCTCGTAGTTGAAGCCAATTTTCACAAAGAACGTATTGGCGACAACATATCTAATTTCTTAACCAACATCTTATCGGTCACCTACGTACGACATAATTATACGGCAACGACCGTTTGGTGTGACTGCTCAATGCGATACCACCAATAACTATATCCAGCGAACTGTCAGGTACACCAATGTTATGGTATTCACATTTCGTTTAACTGTGGTATATTCATAAATACTGAGTCCACATGCATTTGTAATCAGTATATTCGATATCCAGGGATGAAGGGGAATACATGTTAACGTTTTGATTTAAACATATTTATTTTCTATAATGATATACAGATATTGGGGGATTGGAGGACAAGTTCTTGAAACTAGCACGAACCTCCGCTCCCCGCCACCAAAATATGTATTACAGCCTATTACATTAATAATTAATAACAATTTGGTAACATACATGTATATGATATTATAGAACTTCGTATGTGTGGGTTTGAAGAAGGGTGTGTATAATAGGGGAATATATCTCAAGTCGGAGAAGATTTTATCTGCGATGGGGTGGGGTTTTGTACTTCCGGTGTACCTAAGTAAGTTTTCAATTGTTGGAAAGTTAACAAAAGTTAGGAGAATCGCGCTTGAACGTTGAAACCATTATATGCACAGAGTGACCTGATTGGAAATGTATTTGTGCATGGTGAGAATCTGATGGATGATTTTTATAAATTTCAGGGTTGCTTTTAATAAAACAATTATCGTTGTGTTAAGCGTAATGCCACCAAGCAAATCAGTTGTGTGAGATTCAATACATGTTCACTATGTTCCAATATACATGTACCAGAACGACCATTACTAGTGGAGCCAGTGTATTCGCGGTTAAGTTGCAATCTATGTATTTTATGTAGCCTAGTATCATTGCATTGCTTGTACGTTATATGTAAAACAAATAGCAACCTGTTTTCGGATATAAAACTAAAACAAGGAACGCCAGTGCGCCCTTAGTTTGCCTGGAAAAAAGTCAGATTTTATCTTGGGATGTAAATACCGTTTAGTTGGTTATGATACTGTTGTTATGGGTCCATTAGTTAACAAGAACGCAGTAAGGCTCGCGGGCTAACTTCAGCTGATCCTAATGAGGGGGATATGGATTTCCCTATACCATAAACGGTTAGCAGGAACTGATAATGTTCTAACGACGCTTTAAATTAAAAAGCTCTGTAGGCCGTCTTCAGTGCTGGATTTCTAATTAACATCTCGAGCAGGCTGCGTTTATCGACCACCGATAGGTCTCTCCTGGCAACCACACTTTTTTATTTGTTCATAGTAAAGCAGCTGAACGGCCTCGAGAGAGAGGAAATCGTTCTGATACGTCAGCCACATGAATGAAGCCATCGACAATGGCGATGTGGGAGTCTTTGAAAACGTTCTTTCTTTTCTTTCAATCTATTTACTTGCTCTCGTCCTGGTAATATTTGTATTACTTGCTTGCAATTGTTACTGGAATAAGAGAGCTGCATTCAGAAAGAAGAAATCTTGAGTCGGCTCAATGAATAGAACTTTCTATAGGCACTGCCGCAATAATGTCCTATTATTTCCAGTTGAAAAGCTAAATCCGTTTTCAAATCCCCGATCGAAACTGCTTTCCATGCCCAATATTAAACCAATTCAGTACATCACGACGTACGATTCTGATGAATATATTCTAGCCTGATCTCTCCAGCAGGGCTGTTGCGTGTCTGTGAGTGCTCATAGGGATTTTCGTATACTTTACTTTTCTTTTGGGGAATTGGTCCAATCCTTATGGAATTCCTGTTGTCGGACGTCGTGTTTTCGTTGAGTATGTTGAGATGTTGCAGGGATGTCCACTGTTCTGTGTCATCACCGGTGTGGATGAGTGGACCTCATACGTGGAAGGACTCCCTGGACTAAAAAAAAATAATGGAATAGATAACGAAACAGGTATAAGCACTAGCCATTCATGCCATTGGCAGACACTGCAACATCAGACAACATTCTGCTTTCTTGTCACCGATAATATCTTTCTGATCAGATGGCCGTTCGCTTGTCTCAACGTCGTGGCATTATAGTAAATCGTTCTGCATGTGGCATTTTGCCATGATACACGTAGGTGATACGAACAAGTATAAAATTTCAAATCCACACAGCTTAGCAAAAGGGTGTTTTAAAAAGCACACTTATGTGCCTGTTAAATATCGTCAAGTAAGCACTGGTCGCGCAATTCCACGTGGGAGTAAGGCGATAAATGTCTTAAAATAGATGACTATACTGTTATAAGAGAGAGACACTCAGAAGCAACAGTTCTTTAAATAATTCGGTTCTGACCAGCAGTGACCTATACCAGAATTATCCACCTTAAGCAAAACACATTCTCAACGGAACTGCATGGACAAGTCACCAACATAAGTTGAAGACGCGAGCGTTTGGCTCACCATTCGTACTGGTGAATGATAAATTGTGCAAAATAGCGCGGCATATAACCGGTTAGAGCTAGTTGGTTGTTTGACTTCACATTATGAAAAAAACAGACCACCTGAAACACACGCACATATTGCTTAAATTTATTTAAATCAAACTAACGCATATAACGAGTGTTCAGTGTTGATGTAATTCGGGAATATAGAGCTCGACGAATCTGCCATTTATTATTAGAATTTTGTAAAACTGTATTTACGCTCGTTGTCTCATTAGCGGCGAATCAGAAACAGTAAGTGATTAGTTCAAACTACACGAATGTGATTCCCGATAACAATAATCCTTTACAAAAAAGTTAAAATTTTATTTCGTTTAGAATCTGCGAATGTACATATACTACAAACAGTATATATACACTATTAGTTGATGCAATTAAACGTTCCGTTTGGACTATGAGAGCAAGGGAGCCATTTTTAGAGCGGACAAGTGGATTAAAACTGTATTATAAAAAATCCGTATTATTATCTGGATCGTTATCTCTATTTATAAATTGTTGCGCACTGGATTTCTTTTCTATAGATTGAACGAGTGACAAAAAATGAAAAGTCCTAAAATTATTAACATGAAATTTGTGTGATCGCCATAATTATCAGACTTCAGCATATCATATTAACATGAAAGATGTGACCAAATTAAATACAAATGTCATTGTCTTTAACTAAACGAGAACTGTTTCTTGTTTACTTATTTACTTTTCTCACTGATAATATAGTTCATCAAACCATATACTGACCACAGGGAATTATAAACTAAAAAGGTATAAAATCGAGAATATATAGGGATAAGTTTATAGTTAATAATGCCATTGTTGATTTGAATATTCGCAAACATGACAGCCGGAAGATTAACAATAAGGAAAACAAATCAAAACAAAAATAAACAAACGAACACCACTACAAACCAAAAAACAACAAATAAACAAAAAGTCATTAATTAATCAAAAAACGTAATGAATAAAAACTCAAAGTTACGACAAAGTAAAAACGCGGTAACAGTTATGTTGTCTTTTCTTGTTTTCTTTTGTTTACTGAAATGCGTTTTACAATTTTCTATACGCAATAATTGGTGACTTAATAACAGTTTCAAATTATCTTCTCAATTCTATGGATATTATTAAAAAGTCTCTGCGGCGTGGTACAAAACTATAAACACGTGCATCTGCGCGCCATTTTCAGAATTATCCGACAACTTTGCATGCCTAATAGAATTTTAATATTGGTGCATAAAATTTGGGATTACGGACGATGGCCAAAGTTTATAAATTCTGGTTTATTGAAAGAGGGCACCAACGAGGTCGATTAATCTGGTGATTAAAATGATAGGAACTACAGCTGGCTGGTGGATTTGTTTGAAAAGTTGCGACATTGGTCATAAATCGCTCGACTACCGTATTTAAGTCCCGTCCCCGCCAGATAATTAGAGTATAATCCTACTCGAGAGCCACTGAAAATTCATTTATAATCAATGCAGGGCACGGAGGATTCAATGAATTGAATAATATTTTCGGGGTTCGATTGTCGGGGATACTATAAAGAAGCGGATATTTTGACATTTTTGTCGTTCATCATCTGTTTGCGCGCATTACTTTGACAATTCAAGGAGAATGTAGCCTTGGTTTGCCTTTGTTGTGCGATGAGGCTGAAAATTGCAGAATTGAATAATTGTAAAACCCAGTGTGACAATGTCACAAAATCATTTCACAGAGCAAATAATAAACATGCTTTCTTTTGTGTTTTATTTTATGAAAAACTCGCATTCCGCTCAAATTGGAATCCTAAATTGAGAAATTCTGAGGAATTATCCGAGATGCATTCACGCAAAAATAGAGAGAACATATTCAGATATAGACACTAGAACATTTTACGGGTAAATTTCCGAATTAATTTTTGTTCTCCTTTAAAAATATAAACATTAGATATGCACTATCCCGGCAAAAATATTTTCAAAATTTCAGAAAGGCATTGCCTATCACTTATCGGGAATATTAAAAAAATATATACATATGTACTTACAACCAAAGTCATTCGTAATGCACAAGCATTGCGAACACAATCATCAAAAAATAATATAATAACAATAATTCGAAAACAAACCTTTGATGGATACCGCTGTTGGGCAACGGAAATATTACGTTCTATATATGATTTATTTGACTGGTAAAAAGTATGTCACGTAATATGCTGCTTCCCTTTCTCTTATTAATTTGTTATATAGATGAATCACGTGTCGGGGGTATATATGAGATACAGTTCTTGTCCCAGAGGATAGACATGTCCTATTTTGAATGTGTATTCATGTCATAATTCATTCTGTTCATGGTCAATTGGAGGACAATAAAGATATATATAGTTAAGATTCATTCGCACCCCTAGAATGGCTAATGTACACGATTGGTTGAGTTGTAAAGTGACATAATATTATATCATCAATTAAACATATAGTAATTGCACAAATTGCCTGGGTCAATGCAGGTACGCAAGTACATTACAGGGACCAAGGCACTCACAGCGGGTAAATGTGCCAAAAATATAAAAGTCTGTAAAAGCATCATCACCAAGAAGAACATGGATAAATAGATAAACTGTGTTCCAATATAAATTATTGACAGTTCCCCAATAACTAAATTTCTAGTGTTGAAATCATTGTTATGTAATCAAGACTGTTACTGTGATTTGTCAACAAACATAGCAAACCGTGCTGTGAGTTCAATACTTAGCTTGAATATGATTTTCAGAATATTTTTCAATGCATTGACCCTTCGAACGTTTGCCGTTAATTTTGTTTATAAAACGTTGGTATCTTATTTAACCAATTGTTTTTTTATCGGTAATTCCACTGTTTACATAACAGTTATTTTAAAATGCGAAATCTCATTATCGGTGAGTTATTAATAATGAAAATAACAACAAAGTCAATCTATTTTGTATGTACTCGTTGATTATAGTTGTTTTACTGACTTTTATGTTATTTCGCATGAACCCACTCCAAAGGCTTTGACTCCCTTTAAATAGTTACATACGGAATTTGTATGCAACGAAGCAATCGAAAGGGGAATATCATTTTTGTAGTTTGAAGCGCAAATCTGGAGAGTAATGTTCTTTATTTTAACCGTATATATCAGGAAAAACAAAACGACGAAAGAACTCTATTTGACATTCTGCAAGTAATCAAAATGAACTACTTTCTGTAATTTGAGGCGCTAATTTTTCTCACATCAATACAATATTTTTTGCTGTGCACTATGAAGGTCAGATATAAATATTTTATATATTTACCGAACTATTATGATCAACAAAATAGGACATGCAGCAGTTTGTAGTTATATACTACATTTGGATTAGGACTGGGATGCCATACGTCCCTTTAATACATTATTTAGAAGAAGAAATCTGAGCTCGAGTTAATGAATATTTTACAGGTAGGAACAAGAAATAGGGGGCTTAGAACCAAAGGCTACCTTGTAAATTAGATCGCACCTGCAATATCTTAATTCAGACAGACAAGCAACTTCGTGTTAAAATGAATCTCGGACAGATTCTATTGCCATTTTCTTCAAACGGTACTATATCCAGCGTGATCTGGTTTATAATGAATAAATCGGACACTGCCAGTCGAATCATAGCTCTCGTGGTACTCTCACGACCAACTCCGTGCTGTCAGCCCACGAGTAGGTGAATAACGGATGAAGAACAAAGACTTTAATTCGATTGTCAAACATCTCGGGTTCTTCACGTTTACTTGCCAAACAAAATATATAAGGCCAATAAATGAAAGCACATAACTGGCATTTCTTCTCTAATGCATTACTAAATTCATATTTCCTCAAACCCGTTTAGCGCCGGCAGCATACCGATGGATATATAATTATATTTTCAATAAAATGTCTTTATATCGAAATTGTACAATAAAAGGGGTAATATTTACTCTGTTAACTCAGTTGGTTAACTTAGTATAAACTGAAGAACGTGACAAATAATGTATAATCTTATATCATATTACATTATATGCATGCCCTCGTAACATGTAATTTCACGATACACTATACGAGTCGATGGTCCCCGTGTCATCGAGTTACAATAACAGGGGAATTTCACCAAAAGTCGATTTAATTATCCAAATTAGTTAATTACCAATAAATACTCACAAAAATACCAATCACAATATCATCTTTGCCAACAAAGTCATATAATGACGGTTTTTCTTAGCAGTTTGAACGACAAGCGAGTGTGGTTTACAACTTCCATATATGATGATTCCTAGTTCAAATTGCAATTCCCCAACACGTGTTATCGTAAACACGTATATAGAAATTGTTTATTTGCATGAACAAAATATTATTACCGATTCGTAAATAAGTATATGTATGTATCCGCACGTCAACTAGGACAACGTACCGTATTCTTGTTGGTGTCGATACTTTTCATCGTCATATATTAGGAAATTAATTTGTAACGGCGTCCGCGCATGTCTGTACTACTCTGTAAGTAGTCAGCGGATTTTTTGCCAGGTCGCCAAATATTCCAGGTGGTGAAAAATAACAGATTTCAAAAATCTAAATCTAATAACTCTGAGCTTTGATGTGTGGGTTCCTCGACTCAGTTCATATAATTTTTACCCCCGAAGCCGAATAAATAGTAATTTATAGGGGCATTAGCTCGGATTATATTTATTTAAGCACAACTTGATAAAGGGAGGTCGAAAACTCGAACCACACATTAGGTGTATCGAATTAAAACGGTCAAGACAGGTTAATATTTCAGAATCGATAATTACACTTATAATATTTATTACTTTTTGTTTTGTTTTTGGCTCAACGGTGTATGTATAGCTGCTTTCAAAACTCAAATATGCATACACGATATAAACGCATACACGATATAAATGCATACACTATATAAATGCATACACGATATAAATGCATACACGATACACGATATAAATGCATACACGATATAAATGCATACACGATATAAATATCCATACACGATATAAATGCATACACGATATATATGCATACACGATATAAATGCGCTTGTTTACTAATTTTGGAAACCGAAAGACAAACGCTGTTTATTTGAGCCGACACAATACTGTTACATCGGTAGGTCTTTCCACGGCATACGCAGAACTGAATCTCAGTGTAATGCAAGAGTTAGTAGATGGTGTAAATATATCACGAGAGACCTGATGCCTCGAGTGGTATCCTCCTGCAATCTAAGGAGTCTGGAAAACCAAACACTCTAGATGGTTGTCCTGTTGGATAAACAACTGAGGCAAAATATTTTTATCTAGATCATTATAATGTTCTCTTTGGGAATAAAATATGCAATGCAACACAAGCGAGCAAATGCTAGGCTAGATCATACCATGAATCTCTACTTTGGCTACGCCCGTATAGATATCATAGTCCACAGTTCAAAACCCAAGAACTTTGTTTATATTCCGACGGTGGAACTTTGAACAAACAGCGCAGGGAACACATTTCTTTGTTGATACTTATTACTAAATAACCTGTTTCACAGTGGTGATGTTACCCACTCAAGATTTAAGCGACTTGTGTGGGTCATTCGCAATAAACATTGAATTGATTGCCCGGCGAAAACTATTATTGTAAGCGACTGGCACACAAAAGTCGTCTAATCATGCAATGTCGATCTGGGGCCTTCGCCTACTGTGTAATACATTATTAAAGAACATGTATTAATAAAGAAATATATTACATGCGTTCTTCATCCAATGATATAAAGTTCCCTGTCAGAACATCAAAACGTTCCCCGGTTGTGAACTACATGGAGGAGTGTGATCTCTACGGGCGTAGCCAGAGTACAGATTCGTGGCATGATCTAGTCTAGCATTTGCTCGCTTGTGTTGCAGAGGTATATTTCATTCCCAAACAGAACAGTATAATGATTTGGATAACAGTTGTCGTTTTATTCGACAGGACAACCAACTACAGGCTTAGCCAGAGTAGATATTGATGACACGATCTAGGTATACTATATGCCAGGACTGCAACAAAAGTGAACAATTGACAGACATAAAATTAGAGTTGAACAATATATGTCACTTTAAAACCCAAGCAAACCACTAAAGCCCGCCATAAATTTTGCTTAATTTTAGACGTTATCCAGAGTCATCTAATTTCTTAATTCGTGCACACGCACATATGCCAGCAAATACAAGTGTCGTATTGGTTCCTATAAGTGGAAAGCCCTAATCTTTATACCGATGGGAACCAAACACCAAAAGTAATGTTTTGTGTCGCGCACAGGATTGTCGCGTTCCGACCCACACCTGCCTATCTGGGAGGCGGACAATGTGCGTGAATTTCGAACCCCCTGTGGCGATATGAGCTGCAAATATAGTCCTGACTATACTAATTGGAACACATTGTTTCATTAGCAACACAAGATGTTTGATCGTACTCAGAAAATCACCCCGCTATCGTCAGAAGCCTATATCGCCTGCAGATGTGTATTTTAGAAAATTACATTCGATCTCCGTTTAACCCTGTAACAGTAGTTAACAGACGAGCATGCTCAGGCACTGTGTTCTGTTATAGTTGTCGTTGGCAGTCCGCTAAATTCACATGATAAATTTACCGCCAACATTTGGGGTAAATCGTCGCATATATATAGTACCACGTTGCAACATTTCTCGTGTAAATAAGTTCATATAGAATTTACATTAAATTACATTCGATCTCCGATTAACATTGTGACATTCATTAATAGACGAGCGTTGCATACACAGGCACTGTTATTATAGTTAAATTGGCGTTGGCAGACCGCTAAATTCACATGATAAATTTACCGCCAACATTTGGAGTAAATCGTCGCAAATATATAGTACTATGTTGCAACATTTCTCGTGTAAATAAGTTCATATATAATTTACATTAAATTACATTCGATCTCCGTTTAACCTTGTGACATTTGTTAATAGATGAGCGTTGCATACACAGGCATGCAGTGTTGTAGTTGGCGTTGGCAGACCGCTAAATTAACATGATAAATTTACCGCCAACATTTGGGGTAAATCGTCGCAAATATATAGTACTATGTTGCAACATTTCTCGTGTAAATAAGTTCATATATAATTTACATTAAATTACATTCGATCTCCGTTTAACCTTGTGACATTCGTTAATAGACGAGCGTTGCATACACAGGCATGCAGTGTTGTAGTTGGCAGTCCGCTAAATTAACATGATAAATTTACCGCCAACATTTGGGGTAAATCGTCGCAAATATATAGTACCATGTTGCAACATTTCTGGTGTACATAAGTTCATATAGAATTTACATTAAATTACATTCGATCTCCGTTTAACCTTGTGACATTCGTTAATAGACGAGCGTTGCATACACAGGCATGCAGTGTTGTAGTTGGCAGTCCGCTAAATTAACATGATAAATTTACCGCCAACATTTGGGGTAAATCGTCGCAAATATATAGTACCATGTTGCAACATTTCTGGTGTACATAAGTTCATATAGAATTTACATTAAATTACATTCGATCTCCGTTTAACCTTGTGACATTCGTTAATAGACGAGCGTTGCATACACAGGCACTGTATATATAGTTGACGTTGGCAGTCCGCTAAAGATCCATTCACACACTGGTAAATTTACCGCCCATTTAGGGGGGCAACTCGTCGCATATAGTATTATGTTGCAATATAGTAACATATTCTCGTGAAAATATGTCTATATTTAACATATATATTCACATAGGTTCATATTGGACTTATTTGATTCCTGAAATAAGACCATTGTGAACATATACCCGTTATTCCGTTATTGGTGCGAGTCACCACGGTATAGATTGGCGTATATGGAACCTATTGCTCAAATTGTACACTATTGAACTTCGTTTTGAGATACGTTCACATTGAACCTTCGAAATACAAATATGTTCACATTTGAGCTTATGATCCAGAACAGACCGTACATTTGGACATTAAAACAAACTGCTTATAATCTGCATGCGTAACAACGCCCACAACGCCCACAACGCCCACAGCGCGAACAGTAACATGTCTCATCTCACCAATCTCTCGGCGAAAATTAGTAGGCAACACATGTCTAAACAGATGTACGCTCTTTAAAATATGTTTTCACTGTGGCCCGCGCCATACAACGGAATAACGGATATAAGTCTACTATGTGCTTATTTCAGAATAAAATAATCCAATATGAACCTATGTGATGATATGTTGGTATTTCATGCTGATGTATTGATAGATAGGCTATATACATAAGTTGCAACAATTTTGGCCCCATCCCGTTTGTATTTCATGCAAATAAACAACTCACTGAAAAGCAACTTTTATTTTTCGAGAATGAAACATAATTGTTCTTTCGTTTTTTTTCATTTGGTAATGGTATTGCAATATCTATTGTTTGCATATTACACTTTCCAACGCTATATATTATAGCCTGCTATAATCTGCGACTCGAAAATTGCAGTGTGTGTGGCTTCAAATAATGAGTGATAATTCCAGAAATTTCCTCAATTATCTGTTAACTGTTGGTTTCGCGCTCATAGTCAAACAGTCTTATGTGTCCTTATTATGGATATATCACTCCATCGTCTACCGCTTGACATATTACAAAGTTTTTATCCACAGAATGAAACGAGGTGTTGTCTGATCAATGATCCAAATGTAACACGGAAATTATATTCAGCGATTAATATAATTAATGTAGGTGGCATTTCGTTAAATTTAAAACTATGACATGCTATCTTTTTTATCGACGTGTTTATCTTGAACACACTTTGACTAAGTCTGGGTGGGATATTGTTAGGTATAATTTAAATATTACTTAAATCCCGACAAAATCTGTGTTATTTTTCGCCGCCCATAAGATTTATTTTGCCATAGGTGCGCGTTTATTTTGTTAGTTTGTTTGTCGTAATCAGTATACAGAAATATTCCCACGACATGGTTGAATTTAATATTCCCTCGACATGGTTGAATTTAATATTCCCACGACATGGTTGAATTTAGCAAGGTGAACGTGTGTTCATGCATACTCATCAAGGTTCAATTAAACCTACTAAATGTGCCTGTAATTAACATTCAATTATCTCACAAGAAACAATCACACAGGTGGTTGAACGTTTTACTTCATGTCGTTAACGTTGGTAACGATGCTTTTTATATCCATTTTGCCGTTCATATCCTGGCACCATATGGTTTTCTATGACGAAAGGCTTGCAAAAATATCAGGCAAATTTGCCAGTGTGTGAAGGCACGCGCTAAGGGTACGTTCATACGCTGGCAAGTCTGCACGGTATGTTTTTGCAGGAATTTCGTAATAGAAAACCACATGGTACCACAATATGAACGGACACATGCATATAACTTGCATATTTACCAAAGCGAACGCCATGAGAATTAAAATTTCTGTAGTTCCAATTGTAACGGTGCTACTGTCATTTCCCTCCTATATATGTTTGATTCTTGCGAGATAATTGCATGTTATTTACAGACAAATTCCGGTAGCATCGCTACATGTTGAACTACAGAGATTTTAATTCTCATGTAGTTAGCTGTGGTACAGATGCATTGTATATGCATGTTTCTGTTCATATTCTGGCATCATATGGTTTTCTACGACTAAATGCCTGCAAACCATATTGTGCAAACTTACCAGTGTATGAACGTACCCTAAGGGTAGAAATTACATCCCGTTGCGATAAAAACAATTGTCTCAAGAATGAGATATCGAGTAACAATAAAGAGCGTTCATTTAATGTTTTCCCTGATATAATACAACACAGAGCATTAATTTATTTCCGTGATATGGTACAACAAAGAGCGTTATTTTTCTTCGTCATGATATAGTGCAATAAAGAGCGTTTGGCCCATTCGGCGAGTTGAAAGGAGTAAATAATATCTAACAATAATATCTAACAATAGTTTTGTGTGTGTGGTAGTCTTGGGTTCGAGTATATATATATATACTTCCTTCAGTTATAACAATGTTAACAATTCGAGAAAATACAGTCATAAATTAGTCACAGAGACTATGGTCCTTGGAATGTCCAATCCGTTCACAAACGCATAGATTGGTTGCAAGTATAGTTCTATAATATATCCAATTCAGACCATTGTATGTATTCAAGTTACTCCCCCATGCACCCGCCAGTAACGTGATGACATAACAAAATACATTCATTATTTTGTACTGGCAAATAAGGTAAAAGTTCAATTAATAGGTTCGAACTAAGAAAACAATGATTTAAATAGACACTATTGTTGATTGTATAACTTCACATTGTGCCATCACGATGCTCTATCTTCACAACAACGTGCCATGTTGGTGAGTTATGGTGGAATACGTGTCAAATCTCTAACATATTAGATCTACGCTGTCAAATGAATGCGAATGAATAAAGGAAGGTATACTGTAAATGACAGCATTCAGTCTCGTTTGGAGCTCATAAAGAATGTTTTGTTCGTGTACCGCCTATATGCATACCAAGGACAGACAAAAAATGACGCCCTTTGACCAAGTTCTTATACCTTACTTTCTGCACCTAAAATGTATTATGTGCTGATGATTACAATTATGTGTGTATTGAAATAAAATATATCAAGACGGACGTATTAAACAAAATTGAGATGAACGCTCTTTAATGTTACCATATCAGAACAGATCGGTGGTGAGCTCTATATTTTTCAATATTCTGTTAAAGATACGGGCGGCGTTGTGGTGGGGGTATGCTGTTAAAATATTCACCTCCGTCAAAAACCGACATAAACAGAAATAATAGTAAAATATAGACAGACCTTGTTCTTATACCAATCAGAAATATGGCATAAACAGTATGTTATTGTCAAATGTTTTTCCTTTGTTATGTAAACAAATTTAAAGCAAAAAACGTTACAAAACCTGGCTTTTGTTTAGATCCGGATATTGTAAATATAAAGAGCGTTATTTGTTACTGTTTTCCTGATATAGAAATAATAAAGAGCGTTTATATTATTTGTGTGTGATTAACCAATAGAATTGCGCTGTGTTATGTAAACAGAAGCAAAACTTCTGTATCACGAGCAGGCTCTTGTTTACGTACACCATCGTACGTCTTGACGACAAGATACTATTTACGCGCTGATATATTTGACATATGAACAAAACTATATGTATTTTAATATTCGTCTGTTGATGGCGATTTAAAAAAATATGAATATTTCTGCAACAAACGCCGACCGCGCCTTTAAATGGGGATATTTGTCAACACATGGAGAATGTATTGGCGTTAACTGCGCTGGCAGTGTCCAATGTGATGGGTATAGTTCACGACGCGAATATTTAACCCATTCATGACGGGAGCTGCGTTGGCGCAACAGTAAATATCCTGTGTCAATGCATTGTCTAAAATATGCAAGTCGACCATATGTCGCCTCGCATATATAAGAGAATGCATTGGCCTAACAATTTTGTATAAATTTTTTTTACATTCTTTAACAATTTTTTTAATTTTCTTTCATTCTATAACAATTTTTTTTAATTTTTCTTACATTCTGTAACAATTATAAAAAATAATATAACATTTGTTAGGCCAATGCATCCAATGCATTGGCACAGGGTTTTCGCAAAAATTCAGGAAGCTCCAGCCATGAAAGGGTTATTATATATCACCGAACAATTTGCACTTGTAACATGCACATTAAATAAATGAATCCCACAAAGTTGGCACCAACACAAACTGCTGGACTATTCAAAGTTGTATCAGGAGAAGTTAATAGCATTCAGGTACAACTTGTTTACTGAGAACTTATATAATTATCCACTTACCCGGTATATATTCACAGTAAGTTTTATTACGAATTCATAAAACCCCGAAAGTGTACCATAAGGTGAATTCAGCTTAATGTTGACACTGCGCAAGTTGACGTATATAATTTCTCGAGGTGGGGGTCTCTGATGTGAAATAAATGACAACAAATGCTTTATTCTCTGATCCAATTAAATGACATGAATGGATATTGAGAATTATAGAAAAGATGGACATTATGAAGAAAATCATGTACATGTATGTAGAATATATATATACAACGACCCCCGATCATCATACTCGTAATCACCACCACCATCATAATTATCATCATCACCATCATCATCATCGCCATCATCATCATCATCATCATCACCATCACCATCATCATCATCGCCATCATCATCATCATTATCATCATCACCATCATCATCATCATTATCATTATCATCATCACCATCACCATCATCATCATCGCCATCATCATCATCATCACCATCACCACCACCACCCACCACCTCCACCACCATCATCATTATCATCTTCACCACGAGCCACATGATGTCATCGGCGCCACCATCATCGTCGTCATCAGCAGCCACTATCATCGGCACCACCAACGTCATCATCACGACTAAATACAACAAACTATAGAACACAACGGATGAGGACACATTTCGTACACGTACATGTACATACATTACTCTGTATAGAACCAACTGATGTTTATTTGGTGATGGAGCACGTATATCTATTGATCGCAGGAGTCAAAACATCTTTGTTGTGGGATTCTATAAGATTGTCATCGTTCTTAATGGTGGTACATTATTCATGTATCTAGATATGTTATTTCCATTAAGTATATCACTTTGATACATTATGGAGAATGTATTCTCCCGCGCCGATCGATTCATAAGTTTGCCTCTTCCGAGTATGAACATGAAAGTGCCCACATTATTTCACCAGAGTATATTTGCTTTTACGGTTAAATAGCTTTTAAATTTGCACTGTGCGCGACCAGATGATCCAATTCTTCATGAAATAAAATGAAGTGTATTATTATTGAACCGAGAAATTAGTCTAGTCCGCTAAATACATGGGATTCAATGTTCGTTTAGACTAAAGAATTGTAACCCTTCATGACTGGAGCTTCCTGAAATTTTGCGAAAACCCTGTGTCAATGCATTCATATCATTGGCCTAACAACATTTGCCTTGATCGTGTAAGACAGTGCATTCTCCTATATATGCGAGGCTCCCTATGTGAGACTCGCATATATAAGACAATGCACTGGCACATGGTTTTTAATGCTGCACCATCGCATCTCCCGTCATCAAACGGTTAAGGGTCGATCATTCGCAAGCTTTTTCTTTTATTGAAAAAATGTGTATGTTTACAAAATTGAATAATATAAAACGCTCTTTAATAATATGTAAATTACATTGTAATTCAAATTACTGACAACTACCTTATAACACTGCTGGTCGGTAGTTTCCACACCCGGTGGAGTTACTTTCCAATTAAATTAACCCTTTACCCAACAAACCGGCCAAAACCGGCCAAATAAAGCTTCAACAGCCTAAAATATCTCCGGTCTGTCTCAATAGAACCATACAAATATGGATATCATTGGAACCGGCTCCTTGACCACATTGTGATAGTTACAGTTATGCCCTGTGCCAATGCATTCTCTTATATATGCGAGTCGACCATATGTCGCCTCGCATATATAAGAGAATGCATTGGCTTAAAAAAAATCTTTTTTTAACACTTTTTACCATTTTTTCTTACATTCTTTAACAATTTTATAATTTTTAATGTGTTAAGCCAATGCATTCTCTTATATATGCGAGGCGACCTATGGTCGACTCGCATATATAAGAGAATGCATTGGCACAGGGCCCTTCTGTTGGGTAAAGGGTTAACCCACCATGTGCAGCTGCCATGTGGTTTTTTCGTCACCCATAAAACTGACAATGTTGTGATCTGGCGTTGAGACTGAAAAGACAACAATCCCCAATAACCTATAAGGCCATACTATCAGTACCGATGATTCAATCTTTTTCATATATATAGATATCCAGGTTCAGATGCACACACACTCGTGTGACGTCTAACGTGCGCTGATACATATATTTCCAACCTGCTTTGTTTGACATTTGGCTCTAGTATATATAGGCCATTGAGTTCTGCTCTGAATTTCGACAAGAAATGATAGTTTTATCTCACACGCGTGAAGAAATGGACACATCACATACTGAGGCAGTGTATCTCCCCATTTTGATTGAATTAGGATGTTGGTTTATATACATGTCCCACATGGAGTGCAGACAGAATATTTTACCGCGTTTTCTCAAGCCGCCATTATAATATTGTCACAAACTCGTTTATCAGTAGATTATGCCATGGCTCTCTACTCTGGCTGCGCCCGTCGATATCATATTCCACCAGTTCAAAACATGGGAACTCGTTGATTTTCTTACCTGTTCTGATGGGTAACTTTATAACATGCATTGAACTAACAACGCAGTGAGTATATTTCTGTGTTAATAGCTGTTCCATAATAATCTAATTCACGGTATAGGGGTGATCCCAACTTGAGATTGTACGATTTTGTGATATTTGTGAGTCTATTTTGCAATAGACATTAAATTGATTACCCGGGAGAAATGCCATGATTGTAAGCGATGAAAATCAAAATCAGCTCAACAGAGTCACCTAAATCATACAATCTCGAGCCGGGAGGAGGTATGAACTCATAAATATATTAGCTTCACTGTTTTGTTAATGTTATAAACTTTCCAGACAGAACATAAAACAATTCCCAGATTTTTAACTGGTGGAGTATGATCTCTATACGGGCGTACAGCCAGAGTAAATATTCATGGCATGATCTAGTTCATCAGTAGATACAGTATAATGCTCTAAATAATCGACTCCTTAACCACAGCAGAATTATGGGTAATTTTTCAGGATTTAGTCGGAAATATGGCTTGTTGCCATTCATCGGAAAGCTCTTACTGAAAACTTACCCATAATTCTGCTGTAGTTAAGGAGTCGATTATTTAGAGCATTACTGTACCTTTATGCATATATACGATGCACATTGAGTATACTAATATACAAGAGTCGCAATTCGATCACGAATAAACTCAAGAAAATACCCTGAACACCAAATCAGAAGATGATAGCCCCTAAAATCGATTTCATGGTTGAAAACATTTCCCATATCAATAATGCACAATGAGAACAATGTCAAGAAAATGAAATCAAAGTGTAAGATCATGGTGCGTTTCCGCTATGCTTTCTTAATAGTGAAAATGCTTGGGAATTATGGTCGCAATTCATATTTCTGAAACGTGATAAGAGTCTAGAGAGAGGAATTAACATGGGAAATTCTAAAGACCATTGTTACAGACGTAATTGTGATAATTGTTCGAACATATAAATGCACCCGATTACCTACCAACCCTTAAAACAGACATATCCAACCTATTCATGATAATATACTGAACAATAGTGTTTTCTTGGTAATGATTCGTTAAGTCGAAATTGAGATATTAACGCAGACTATGGCAGTTCGGGAAACATGTCAATCAAACTTCTTGTCAATGAGCGTCAACAATGGCAAACCGCGGCGGAATAGATTCGAACCGTGGAGCATTTGATGCGAGTGAAAGATTCGAACGATAAGCACAATTGCTTGTATAAATTGAAATCGGTACTCAGTGAATTTCGAGATCTCGATGAATATTTGCAATTATATTGAAATTGGCAACTCAGTAGGGTGGCTACCAGTCTATTCATTGCGAAATTATTCAGGTAGTGATGTCACCAAAAGTCGCACAAACCAACTAGCTTAACAGCACGTGTTATTTCAGAGGGTGTGGGAATTATCGGAGAACTTGCAGAACTATACGCCCACGTGGTATCACGTGCAGTCTTTGACATCGCAGATTCCCGGTGTATGCATTTACATATAACGAGCATTAATGCTCGTAATTTTGGGAACACAATAGTATAAAATGGACGATATATACTTGTCATATATATGATTCTTGTTTTGGTAATGAGATTGTTCAAATAATTTAATACTAATTTTCGAATCACACGTTACGTTAGGCCATGTTCACAAACTGCATGGTAAATTTGTCAGGCATTATTTCTGTCTTCGTAGTAGTCTGTTGTGCTATATTTTGCAGTACACGTGTGCATGGCGAACTGTATGAAATGTTTACTATACAGGTGTACTTTTACCCAAAATTAGTATTTTCATATCTGACATATATCAATAATGCAATTACTCGTGGCATATCAGAGGTCTAGCCACATGGCTATTAGCGGCACACAACACAATTCCGAAGATTATCAATTAAATACTTTCTGTAGATAGGCAAAATTTCTCCGGCAATTAAGAATCGTGTGAGTGTATCCACAATTTATATCTGGCTAAACACTCGAACACGGTATGACTGCAGTTCAGAGATGACGTTTTTATGTTTATCTCTCATATATATATATATAGGTGGTTGCGACTACATTTTTTTTCTAATTTGACCACTTTCAGGCACTATAGAAAATCGCTAGACCAATTATACGACAGTGCATGACTTCATATTAAATATTGTTATGTTTAAGTAAAAACAAATAAGGCTAACATTCATCATTAACGTGATCGCTCGATTGTGGAAATTCGTGAATACAAAACTGGGAATCGATTGCCCTGAAACGGAACAATATATACTTGACCGCGTCGATCACGGTGTATTCATGTTGAACGTAAACTCCGACCGCGGGTTGTGTACCGAACTCAGATTCTTTCATGACTTCGCGCCCAGTCGATGCTATTTTCATTTCATCTGAGACCAGGGTTCGACCGTGAGGTTTTGTGTGAGAAATAAGCCTTGATCGATCTCATGTCTAATTGAATGGGACGAGAAGATAGTGTTTATTAGTCCGTGATCAAATTCAAGTTTTCTTTTCATAATGATCTTTGTAGAAAGAAAAGTGTCGATTTTTGCCGGAATGTCGATAACACACACCATGGTTTATGATAACCAATCATTGGATCTCGCGAGCTGACATTAACCCATAAATCCAAACGCGTATTATATTCAAAACCGATAAAATACGGCAAAAAATGAAACGTTTTCCGTTCCCAAAAATTTGAAAAATTCATATCCCATTACAAAGTAAAGCAGAGTATACTTGGTCTATACCATGCAGACGGGCAAATGAACTCATTTTATGTTGCACGATAACGCCGCGCCTTGTCAAAATCCTTTCAAATTTGGCCGAACAATATGACACCCCCTTGGTCAGAGTATGAGATGGTTATATTCAAAGATTTGGGAATTTGGACGAATAGAATAACAAGCGACTTTAATGTCACATCTAAATGAATATCACGACCATGCATGTCTTACCATAAAGAGAAAATATAATTTGCCAAATTGAAATGCAATGTTTTCCCGCGACCACAAATATATATATAACAGCAGGTATGTGAACTATATTATATCTCGTTGTTATTGCAGGTACATCGATGAATCTGAATTGAGCTCCAAAACCGGTCGCCCAATGTAGGACATCATGGCGATATGGGCCTACTTGTCGAAACTAATTCGGGACACGTTCTGGTGAGTATATATAGATTGCTGTACACTGTGTCATGAAGCAGGACAATTTCAAAACGAATGTTATTCCAACCAAACAATGCACACTCTTCATTTCAAGAGTGGTGTCAAATTTTGAAATGATAATAGAATATAGATGAATTCATGCTCTGAATAACGCCCGCATCATAATTTTGTATTGGCCTAAAAATAAAATGTGCCATGCACCAATTCTTGGTCGTTATACCAATTGTCCACGCGTCATGATAGTTCCATACCTCACTTCTGGTGTACATTTCAATCATTTCTAATTTTTCGTTATATAAGTTTCTGCACTACTAAGGCTACGTTCACACACACGCGCGAATGCACAACATGATGTCGTCAGAGAAAACCAAATGATGACAAGTAAATTTTCCACATGTAACGGTGCTACTGACATTTTCCTTAAATACATGTATGATTGATTCGTTCATACTATTTACAGGCAAACGTCGGATATTGCAATTGATTTAAACATATTTTGACGAAATCTGATTTTCAGAATATTTGCCAATGCTTTCACCTTTTCCAATGTTTACGGTCAACTTTTGATTACACTGGGTATCTCATTGGACTATAATTTGACTTTTATAGGCAATATATCTGTTCTCTCTTTATATGTTGTCAGTTCTCCATCTCAATAAATATAATTGATATTTCGTAATACATGGACATTGGTTTGGGCAATTGTGGAAATCATACATCTTCGTCAGCAAAAAGCTATAATGGTCCGACGTTCCACAAGTATAGGTCCATTGTAGAAATAATCGTGCCGCTCGACAATAGCGGTAAACAGTTTACAAGATTTATTTGAGAATGCCCCCGAGATAGAAAAGTTCACATGACGCAATTCAAGATTAAATGGCGGTTAATTAATTTTAAGAGGGAACATTTTTGAATGGTAACGTGATATATGAGGGGATAGTCTGTGCTTCTGTCTTCCATTTCACCTCGGGTTATATGATTGTTATGAAACTGTTCCATTGTGGGACCCGTTTGTTGAAATTGTTCACCCCACCACATACTGAGTTGGGATTCGTAAATCGAGTAGATCTACAGGTTGGCACAGCAGCCGATTTCAGATCCCATTGACGTTGATAAAATTACGACTATTTTACTGTGATAAAAAGAATTTAATTTGAATTGAGTAATCCGCCTGTGTCCACAAATAATTTATGCTCGCTAGTCCAGTTTCCGAATGGACTAAATCATCCAATGATGCATATACGGCTATATATAGTTAAACGTTATTGTTTAAAATTGACATATATATATATGCACATGCATGCGGTGAGTGCAAAGCCCATGTTTTTTTTTGGTAATGGTTTATTACTCAGACACAATCAATTTTAGATAGGAAATTTCCTACCCCGCCGTCAAAATTATGGTCAGTCACCACACGACATACTACATTGCAACATGAGTGCGTCACCACTACATAATACCACAATTATACATGTGGTGACTGACCATAATTTTGACGGCGGAGTAGGAAATTTCCTATCTTATATTTAGTATGTGTAACATGAGAATTGGATTATTTTTAACATGATAAACTAAGATAAGATAAGATAAGATTTAATCAAAATACACCCAAAATGGGCAGTTGAAAACATGAATAAAATACATATAATTTGACAACAAATAACTATATATAAGATGAATAACATATATGTACATACATGTACAATGTATATAGTTTCCTAGCGAATTGTTTTCTCATTTCTTCATAACATTTGTCATAAATTATTAATTGACTAGCTTTTATTGGAATCCCGAGCGGCCGGATCAGGTCACATAATATAACATTAATGGTTGCTTTGTGTTCATTCTTCATAATAAATCTAAATTTATCATAATTCGTCATATCTGAAAAATGTGGGAACGCTGTGATTATGTCCCTAAAATATGTAGCACGGACACTGAATGCTGTGCATTCTAATATAAAATGGTATTTTGTTTCAATTTGTTTACATTTACACAAGTGCACAATCTTCGTCATCACCATTGCCATCATCATAATCGGTGTAGTGACCATTAGTAGCATCATCGTTACTAGTGTCGCCAACGAGTTATGTTGGGATATAAGATTTTATGAACAAGTTTGTTAATTTTGAGTCGTAGATCTTCACAACGAGTCGTAGTCGTGATCTTGTATATCATGCACATGAAAAACTAGAGCTTTATGCCTTTTCAACAAATCAAAATCCTTAAAAGAAGTTCCAAAATGCATATATTTACACCGTTGGCTGAGAGGCTTCACAATCATATACGACTGTATTGCGCACTTTGTTTTGTGTATATTTTCGTTAGTGCAACAAAGTTGCACAATAATTTATAATAATGAACCAAGCACTCATTATGATTTGTCTGGTGTTGATGTCATGCGCGGCTTTTCGAAATAGTTTTAAACAACCTGAATCAATGTACAGACGCGGCGCTGTCATTTTGTTGGCGCGATGCAAAGTGATATGTAGCATGTGCCTATTCATACCTAGTGAGGGATAAGGATATATGTAATGGGGTTTTAATGATATAATAGGGCTTTCATGTGATATATCTCAACCTATCAATCTGATCGAAACATGCACACTTATATGTGACCCGCCATATCAAATCCAGTCGTAAGTCGGGATTTTTTTTACCCTGTGCCAATGCATTCTGTTATATATGCGAGTCGATCATAGGTCGCCTCGCATATATAAGAGAATGCATTGGCCTAACAATTTTTTATATATTTTTTTAAATAAATGTTTCTTACAATTTTTAGGACATAAAATAAAAAACATCCATTACCCTGCGGGGAGCCCCACACATATATAGAAGCATATAGAAGAGTGTCGTCTGCTCATGTTTGTCTGGGGCTCTATATGGGTGAAATTATAAAATTGTTAAAGAATACAAGAAAAAATTATTAAAATTGTAAAAAATTGTTAGGCCAATGCATTCTCTTATATATGCGAGGCGACCTATGGTCGACTCGCATATATAAGAAAATGCATTGGCACAGGGTAAAAAAAATCCCGACTTACGACTGGATTTGATATGGCGGGTCACATATAAGGATTTAAAATGGTATTCAATCTACCAAGATAGCATACTGTGTTCTTGTCATAAACGTTCGCGTTTTTGGTTTGTTGCCAGCTGATATCTAATTGTAAAGCAGAAACAAATTCTCAAATTTGAGACATTATTGGTTTGATAGAGGGTTTGGCATAATCAAATTCCAGATAATTTCCAAAGTTATATTCGTATATCCGTCGACAGATGCAATGCGGTTCATTCAGAATTTTAAATTCTCAGCCCGAGTCGTGCTATGTTATTAGATTAATACACCACCGACGGATCAGGCTTGAATAGAAAAAGAATGACCGACCCCAATTAAACACCTACCATGTAGGGATACCAGCATCAGTTTCTGATGAGAATTTCTATCAGACATAATTACCTTATGAATGCGGGGATAACCAACAAAAATAAAATAAACGAAACGAATTCAGGTCCCGCAAAGATTAAATCCAACACACTTTTCATCGCGTAATCAGCACGCGAAATTCTATTTAATGTCTTTTATCCCATTTGATTTCATTAGTTCTTTCAATTGAATTATAACCTGCGTTCGTGGAATCTGAGTAGAAATCAGCGCCATCTCCCCCCAGAGACCCAACTACATTGAGTCAATTCGCTCTAAATGGAAAGGGCGCTAACCCATGTAGAATTTTTCTGTCATGAAGATAATTTTGGCCGTGTTAAGCTCCACCTAGTGGCGCAGCGGGGGAGATGGAATTAATGAATTCACTTGAAGCCGTCCAAATCATGTTGATAGAATAGAAGGCGCGAAGAAACACGAAATTGACCAGAAATAAACGCAATTTCATCTTTTCTATCGCTGTTAACTTGACTGGAATGACGATTGAAAATGTGTCAAGTTGTCAATCACTAGCTTGGTTTTATTCCGCATGCGGTAATTTCAAAAGAATTCACGTTTATTGCGATTCCGAGATTGTTTTAGGGCGGAAAAGCAATTATTGATACCCGACTTATTAAGAAAGGACTTCCCATTGTTTCCGACCGAATGGGAAAAATAATAGCTGGTGCGTTCGCACTCTGGCAAATTCTCGTGGCAATTGTGCAGGCAATTGGTCGTATATATAGATGGCTGCATTCTGCTAGAATATGAACGAGAAAATATTTAAAATGCGCATTACATCAATCAGTTTACTAAATATACAGTGAGGTATATGTCACTCCTGTAAGATGTTATTCAAATGATATGTTGAACTGCAATGTCATTGCCATTTTTGTTGTTATCTAATTCCAGCATGGAATGCTGCCAGGAGCGCAGTGGAGAGGAGAAACGTCATTCGTGAGATTACTCTATATAACTACATTACATGTACCATGAAGTCGTGCCACACAAATCCAGGTGACACAGTACAATGCAAGTCTCTGTGTCTCGGAATACATACACAGTACATGTCTAGTTGAGTGCAGTCAAGATGCTGTCGTGGTGCGACTAAACGTCTGCGTCGCCTTGACGTACCCGTAACCATCAGCTCTGCGGTTGGCATAGAACGGCTCTGCAAATAGACAGAACAACGAATGGATGGCAGATCATTGTCAGATATATGGACATGCATATTCCGTCACGTCACGTTCACAGCGAAAAAGTTATTTCGTTAACGGAGGGCGATTATTTATGAAAACTATATTCCTATTACAAAATAAAATTTATAGGTCGTGGTGTGACGTTTGTCGAAATATCCGTTTCCTTTATATTTAGACAATGTGGTCAATGCTGTCTGAACTAAAGAACTTAATATTGTGCACAGACTAGATATATGGATATAATTATGGGGACCTGCAGAATATAATCGTGTTAATTCCAGTGGTGTCATAACTAGTCCAGTTGAAATACCCATTAGCAATGTTTTGAGTGAAAACGCTCTGATAATCTCCTAAACGTGCAGAAAACACGCAGGATCTCGCAAATGTCCAGACAGTCACTCGGCATCTCAAAGTCTCATACACAATCGATTTTAAATTAGTCGCATGGTTCATTATTATTACAATAATTATATGTTTGTGATTTTCGAGTGAAATTTTAACGGAATTTGAATGTGTTTTCAACCCGCATTATAGTTAGAATGTTCTCGATCGAATTTGACTATCGCAGACGAACGAGACGTTTAGATTATGGGTGACTTTTGCACATTTGGGAGAGCATATGTGTCCCTTTTCGCATTTGAGAGATCCTTGGTGTCTTGTGTTGCACAATACCATGCACAATGACCAATTCAGAAACAAACATTGCATGCTAGAATATGCAGTGGTAGATAGAGAACGTGTTAGACAAATGCAAGGTTGCATGGGTATTATTTTTCACTGATTTGACAAATATGAATGCAACCATAAGGTTGAAGAGCTTACTATTTATTAGTATTCAAAATATTATATGTAAATCGCATTATATGTGATATATTATAACAGGTAGGTTTATATTGGGAACGTTTTACTTCGAAATGCAGGCGCTGTCAGCTGCTAACGGTCATATGATGCATTCGGCAACCAGATGTTCTCGCTTATCGATAAAAATGGATTATACATTATTTATTGACTGAACATTATCTGCTTATAATATAACTTATTTTAGGTAGATAATCTGCTTAGGATCGACTCATTTTGAGTCGATAATGTGCTGAAAATGAGAGCATTTCAGTCACATTATCGACTCAAAATGAGACAAATCTAAGCATATTATTTGCGGAAAATGATACAAACAAGCCAATTCACGACTTTTCAGGTGTACGCTCTTTCACAAGTGTTTTCACCAGCCTATTCTCCCGAACATTATCTGCTTGTGATAGACCTTGATTTAGGCAGATAATATGCTTGGAATTACCTCATTGTGAGTCGATAATGTGCTGAAAATGAGAGCTGTTTAGTCATATTATCGACTCACAATAAGGTATTTCTAAGCAGCTTATGTGCGGACAACGACACAAATAAACCAACTCACGACTTTTCAGGTGTACGCTCTTTAACACGTGGTTTAATTGTGGCCCGCGCCATATATTAACGGCCATGAGTTCATTACCTGCTTATTTCATAATCAAATAATCATATTATGTGCCTATCTCACATTATAGGTCGAGTATGTGCGTATTTGCGGGAGGATACGTTTGTTTTCACTGTGGTCCGCGCCATAAAACGAAATAACTGCGATGTGTGTATTATCTCCTTATTTCAGAATCAGATAATCGCATTATGTATCTATTTCATGTTATAGGCTGATTATGTGCTTATTTGCTCGAGGATCTGTTGATAATGTTCGGTTTTCGGGAGAACAGGCTGATTTATCTATACGCGTAACATTCTGGCAGTCAGTCACGTGACTGCACGTACATGTAGTTATCAGAGACTGTCGGTTGAAGTTATCGACCGAAATCTCATATAGATATATTGTAAAGATTACAACTGCTAAAATAGAAATATGTGTCTCGTTTTTCTGACGTTTATTTAGTATCCCTAGTAATAAATAACCATTACAATGGTTATCTCCCTCCAAAATTACGTATCCATAAAGCGGAGGTTCAAATGAGACAAGTCCTTTCAAGTATTAACCCTTCCATTGCTGGAGCTACCTGATTTTTTCCGAAAAATCCTGTGCCAATGCATTATCTTATATACGCGAGTCTCCCAAAGGGAGCCTCGCATATATAAGAACATACATTGACCTAGCAATATTAACATGTACCCTGTATGCCAGGCTCCATATGGGAGACTCGCATATATAAGAGAATGCACAGGCACATGATATTTAACGCTGCACAATCGCGGCTCCCGTCGTGAAAGGGTTAACATACATGTAGTTGATTTATGTATGTTATCCGTTCTGTCGTTTTATAAATATTATACATATGTCCCAATAGTATAATCAAATAAGAAAATAAACATCATGCTTGCTGAATAGAAACATTAATGGCCAGAACAGGCACCACTATAGCTCCATGAAACTATGTTTAAACTCCAATAGAGGTCCTGTAATTTAGGGGGTTATAATGTTTAGATGAAATTACTGACAATTATTGCAAGCATTTATCTTGATTAGAACAAATGAGTGCAAACTGGGAATTATTTGAGATAAATCACGGTTCTCGTTGGCCTATCACATGCTCCCGCCCGGATAATTGCTGCTCGGAAGCGGTTTGCCAGGATCCATGATTATCGTCAAACGGTTGTCAAATATTCGGCACCGATCACTTTCTTAATCAAGTCGTTATTTGTCCCAACTCACAACTTGATTGTCTCAAATTGGGTTGTTGGCCATTTTCGCTTATTGTTTATATGACGGGGTGTAATGATACTTGAGGCGTAATTGGTGCTGACGAGTCCGCGACAAATTTTATCGCTCCGGGGAAACATTATCTGACAACGCAGGAATTACTAGTGACAGAAATCACTGGTCTCGGTAGGGAATTATTGGTAAACCTCTGTCTGATAGCGTCTCATCACGGGTGATATATATACGTCATGCGCCATATCACAGCGACTTTACCATTCCCGGGCGTTAGAGTGTTCCAACGTTAGCAGAACGATGTCAGATGCGTATATAAAGCCCGGATCAGATGCGTCTCCAAATTGCAGAATAAGGGTCCCCATTTATGGCGTTAACTTTGTTTAGCATTTTTGTTGTTGGTGGTTGTTTTTATAAATTTCAGCGATACCCTCAATTATACCACTGTACAATACCAGTCAGAAGAAGTGGTATATTGAGGCGCGCCTTTATTGCGATATTGAGCGCGCTTAATTTCGAAAAAGGCGCGATTATAGCGCAATACCAAAAATCTGTCGCGCTTATTATTGCAATATTGAGCGAAGAATATTGCGATATTAAGCGCGCATTGTCGCAATATTGAGTGCGACAACATTTCATACAAACCAGATAGTGTTATATTTACACTCTTAGAACAAATGTGTATAAATACTACACAATATGTGTTACATTTGATCTTAAACAAAATTGTGTAGAATGCATCATGACATAAATGTGTCGTCGGAATTTTATCAACATTGAATATGAGTGAATGTGTGAGTATATTATATTTAATAGATGAATATATTTTCTAATTGAGACATAAACCTCGTAAAAGCTGCCATAATACAAAATTGGCAGCTGCTTTAAAACTTTGTGCTACACAATTATGTGTTGTTCAGTTTTTACACAAACATAGTGCATAACAAAGTTTAAAGCTACTGCCAATTGTTTGTTCTGTGGTTGCCTTTACGAGTTTTGTGTCTCCAATAGAACACATTTCATCTTATAACTATGATACACTCACATATTCAATCATATTCAACGTTGATGATATTCCACCGACATATTTAATAATTATATGTCATGTGTAATTTCTACACAATTTTGTTTAAGATCAAATGTAACACATTTTGTGTAGTATTTATACACATTTGTTCTAAGAGTGTATATTAGACAAATACCGTGCATATGTACATATAGTGTACATATAGCATTTACAACTATAATTATATACTAATCTAAAACATTGTCTCTATTTATGTCAAATGGGTAGTTTCCAAATTTTAATTTAAAAGCAAATGAATTTCATTTAAGAAAAAATTAAATTGTTTTTGGTTAAATGTACGGTTGGCCTTGGCGGTGGGTATCCTGTGAAAATATTTCCACCCGTCAAAAAACTGCCACAAACAGAAAGAACATCAAAATGTAGACAGACTTTGTCCGTATACAAATAAGAATATCGCATAAACAATATGTTATTGTCATATATTTGACCATTGTTATGTAAACAAAAGCATAAAAAGTTACTTTTCTGGTGTTTGTTTATATTATGATGGTAACATAAAGAGAGTTCTTTGTTGGTGAATTCCTGATATGGAACTAATAAAGAGCGTTTATGTCATTTGTGTGTGATTAGCCAGTAGCATTGTGCTGTAACACAATCAAGCTCTAGCTTAGGTAAACTATAGTAGGTCTTTATGATAACATGCTGTTTACGCGATGGTCATGGTATATATGAACGAAACTGTATGCGTTTTAATGTTTTTCTGTTTACGGTGTTTGGAACAAATATGAATATTTTCGACAATTAAGGCCTCCCGTGCCTTTAAATTAAACCAGGTGTACAACTTAAAAGAAAACTAATTTTTGTAATAATTTAAAATTAAAAAAATTAAACGATCAAAGTGTGCATAAAGTGGGGGCTCCCGTTCTCAGCTATTTCATAAAAAAAAACCACGAAACGAATTTTAGGATGGGGAGTACAATGTAAAATGTATTCCCAATATTTCGCAATATTAAGCGCGCGATATCGCAATATTGAGCGCGAAATATTGCGATATTAAGCGCAATATATTGCAATAATATCGCAAGCGGTGCGCTTATAAGCGTTTCCACTTGCATTATTATTGCGATATTGGGCGCAAAATAGCGCGCTTACTATACCACTTCTTTTGACTGGTACTGTATATGGTGATTTGACAATAAATTAATCTGAACATGAATGTGATAGAATTGGAACCCTGCGAATTTTAAATGTATCTAAGCAGATATCACGAAGTTATCTTCAGGCGTTGTTATACGGTTATAACCCAAATTAATACGATTTTTCTTTCACGTTATAGGGATGCAAATACGTTGAATAATATATGGTATATGTAGTATGTATAATAGTCCTAATCGTATATAAAATCATCATCGTGAGTAGACTCTCTTTTTATCTGAATTTACCTAAGACCGAATTGACAGAAATATATTAGCTGTTTCAAATTTCTGCGTAAACGCCCTTTATTTGTTTTACCATATATATGACAGGTACAAAATAACAAGGAACGGTCTTTATTGGTTATGCGATATAGGCAATACATGTACGTACATTTGGCTTTCTCGGGCGATCATTTCTATTACTTCAGTATGTCGCCATGTCGGTTTACGCTCCAAATTACACCTTATAATAATCGCTTTTTACCCCCCCCCCCCCTACCTTTCTACTGACATTATATGTCCAAGAAAGACGCATTGAAGTCGTACAAAATAGAAAGTTGAACACGGGTGTTTTGCCCCCCCCCCCCCCCCCCCAACAGCCATGCATGCGCGCGGCATGAAACAAAAAAGAGCGTTCCGTGTTATTCTATTCCAGATATGGTAGAAATAAAGAGCGTTTCTTTAAATTTTGCGCGAAAAATTGATAACAGCTGGAAAACGGATGTGACCATGGCAAGTATATTTCAGAACATACAAGAAGCTATGTATATCAATATTTCTTATAGTTGGCTACCTATTGTATGTCTCCTTCTACTTTACCTATACAATTGGAGCCATGTCCATTTAATATATTAACACAATATAGATATTTTAAACTTCCATGCACATGTGTAGATTGCATACTATAATCCTATAGGGATCCCAAAAGTCGTGGGTACATATACATGCAATTAACATTATGAAATAGCGATGATAGTTCTTTCAAAGTGACGGTTAGGCTATTCTGCAGCCCAAATGTGTTAATTCTTCTAATTTCACACAACAAATTTGTACGAAGTGCGGGAGTTTCAAATGTGTTCGGCCTATTTCATAATATGGTATAATGGCCTGCATGATGGATTGCGAGTGTAATAAACGCCTGGTAATAAACGAATCTGAATCCGAATCTTATTTTTGAGGAGGCCGTTTTGTGTCAACAAATAGCTATTAATGCCGGTCATTTATAAGTCTTATATCTTGTATTAGAATGGGACAGAGTATTGTGTAAAATTTAGTTCAACCGAGTCTATATACCACCCCTGGTCAAGTGGTCCTGCTAATGTGCTATGGTGCGGTTGGGTCATGCTGAGTTGCTATGATGATGTTAGGGCAAAATGATGCTGTTAACAAAAAGTACCGTTATATTTTTTTAATTTGTCTTTTTCGCAGTGTTCCAAAAATCTGAACATATACAAGAAAAGCCATTATGCGTATCAATCATTCAAATATATATTTATTACGAAACATTTTTAATACCGGTTGTATTAGTTGTTGAAAATCGACTATATTCAAGATGGTTATTCACGTCGTTTTAGAAACAACAGCGCATGCATTATTATATATCTTTAAAAATAAATATGTTCTTGAATGTTTCATACACACACTGTTCGTTTTCTCAAATCGCTCGGGTTAGCAAAACACCGCGAAAATGACAACTTTAGAAAAAATAACGGTACTTTTTCGTAACGGCATCATTTTGAGCTACCCGCATCATAGCAATTCAGCAGGACCACCAGCATCATATCATATAAGCAGGACCACATTACCAGGGTGTATACGTTCTGGTTCACGTCGAAATCGATTAATGACAGATGATATGCCGCGCAGTAAAAATAGACGAATCTACATCCACAGTCTCGACATAGAGCGCCACGTCACTATCCGAAGTATCTCCCATTGACGTCACTACGTTAAAGCGTATTTTGTTCGTAAAAATAGCGTTTATTGGCTATATGTCTTACCAATGGACAGAAAGAGATAGGAAATTAAGACCAGAATTATTCAAAAGTTGATCTTTATCGTTCTTATTCTTTTTTTTCGATATATTCTATTATTCGACATCAAATTAAGAAGTTTATCTCCGTCAATATATCACCACCACATATGATCATTTAATTTTGACGTTATAACGCTTGCTCTTTTCACCGCCGCTAGCTGAAATTTAAGAGCCAATCTGATTAAGTTCTCTAGTTGGGCTGATTTATCAGCCCCATAATCAACTGTCAAAACTTGGACGAGGGGTCTAATTTGGACCACGTCTAGATTGAACCACGTCTAGGTTATGCTGATCGCTTCTCGGCCTTTTGGCTCGAGCCCGTGCTGTGAGATACGTCCCCGACGATGGTCACCCCATCGGACGGGACTTCCACGGTATGGGTTCGCAGCCTGAGGAGGACGAGTGGTCCTCACTGACTGGCGGACTTCCGCTTCTAGCGGGGACTGACCCCGACAGGCAATTTGACCATCTCGTAAGGGTGGGTCACATCATTCGGGGTGCTCGGCCGATACGAGTGGTCCGCAATAGCCCCGGGCTTAAAAAACAAAAAAAAAACAAAAAAATAATCAACTGTCAAAAATGATGCTTGCCGATACTAATATATTAGTGAAATTATTCTACAGGTTTGGGATGAATAATATATATAATAGACTGCACGTATGTACGGCTGGAGACTTTCAATTAAGGGCATTTATCACCTTATGGTTTCTACATGTATGTCTATTGTTCAACGCTCGAATAAAAAAAAACCCTACAAAATTATTGTTATTGGCAAAATGAAAATACCATATTTCGTTATGACGTCATCTTTCTATATTCTCTGTAATATGGCTCTAAATAGTTTCCAGTTATTTAAAGGTACTCAATCTGATCAGGCGCTCTTAAATTACTATTTCTTTGGCTTCGTGGGTAAAAAATTATTTTATTCGAGTCGAGGAACTCACCTATCAAAGCTCAGAGTGTCTCGGACACTATTGCGGATGAAGATGGATAACTCTAAAATCAAGTGGTAATACGGTCAAATTTCGTGATACTTTAGTGATAATACGGCCATATTTTGTTGAACAAAATATTGATGATTAACAAGTTTTGGGAAATATGATAGCATATAGTCGATTATTTAGGGCATTACTGTACGTTGATAATGAGCACATGAGCTCTTATGAATTTAAGAACGCTCTTTATTATCTACCGCTTTTATTCCGTCACACTCTTTATCAGAATAGGTCATGCAGGTATACTCTGAAGATAATACCATGCAGTTGATAGCAGACTCCGGACTGGATCCACCAAGAAAGTGTGTCACTCCGATCGTTTTTGTCGACATTCACTGGGATTAGGTGCAATAAAGATAGGGCTTTTATTATGGAGAGAAATGTTCTTGAGTGCATCTGCATATTGGAGGTCGGAGTGATTCCCTTATTCGCCGGGAACTCCTGGGAGAAACGAGCTCTCATAATACGGAATCAATATGCGATTTCCGAACTAATCCTCTTCGGCGCGGGCTGGACACGTGTTTCGCGAGATATTTCCGAGATTTGGTGTCACCAGTCAGCCGTTCGCTTGGGATTTATGCCCCAGTCAACAGTGCCTTTGTCACGGTCGTCCGCCAAGAGACGAGAGTGAGGGGCTAAATTCATACTGGTAGACTGTATGCCTTATATATATTTCATGCATATTAAAAAAAGTTCTGTGTCCTAGTTTCATCTGTTAAAGAAATAATACTAGAACATAAAACATTTATTAAAAATCTATCTTTTAAGCGATAGCATATGTAAAACCACGCAGAGGGAGGGTACTATGGATTATGACTTGCATATTTCTCACATATAGCATGTATATGCTACTTGTTAATAAAATACGCGTTCCGCGAGATAATTCCGGGATTAATTTTGGTGTCAACAGTATATCGTTCTCTTGGGATTTATGTCCCAGTCAGTATAGTGCCTTTGTCACGGTCGGGGTGACTAAACACCGCCCGGACCAGCCCGGACCAGCCCGGACCAGCCCGGACCATCCCGGACCGCCCATGTGGACTATATGAGTGATTTTAAGGGCAATATAAGTGCAGGGGTGTCATGGAAACCTACTCAGGATCGCTATTAACCCTCAAAATGCCGGCATCGGTGAATATGTTCGCCGCGAATGAAGCTAACAGCCCGGACCGCCCCTGCTGCGTCTAGGGGTGATTTTAGTGTCCATATCTGTGCGAGGGTGTTAATGAAATACAAATACGCACGGAGAGTGGTCAAGGTCAAACAGAAGTGCCGTTATTAACCCTAAACTTGTCAGATTCAGTCAGAATTACAACATTGTGTCCCAATAAACAAACTCACAGCCCGGACCCCCTTAATGTCCTCGTATAATACTTCTAATAACTTCTTACATATGTGTTGCGGAACTACCCTCGACTACACTTACGAAGAAACAAGGGCGAGTCGCCCACGAAAGCCTGGCAATTAACCCCGAAAATGCCGCCATCGCCGAATATGTTTACCGATAACGACGTTGACAGCCCGGACCGGACCGGCCCTGTGGCGTCTAGTGGTGATTTTAGTGTCGCTATCTGTACACGGGTGTCATTTAAACCCACATACGTACATACGATGGTCACGGTCAAACGGAAGTGCCGATATTAACCCCTAAACTTGCCAGATTCAGTCAGAATTACAAAATTGTGCCCCCAATAAACAAACTCACAACCCGGACCCTCTTATTGTCCTCCAATTCTAATAACTCCTTACATGTGTGTTGCGGAACTACCCTCGACTACATTCACGAAGAAACAAGGGCGAGTCGCACACGAAAGCCTGGCAATTAACCCCCAAAATGCCGTTGTCGGCGAATATGTTTACCGATAACGAAGCTAACAGCCCGGACCATCCATGTGGCGTCTAGTGGTGATTTTAGTGTCCCTATCTGTCCACGGGTGTCATTGAAACCCACATACGTACACACGATGGTCACGGCCAAACAGAAGTTCCGATATTAACCCCTAAACTTGCTAGGTTAAGTCAGAATTACAAAATTGTGCCCCCAATAAACAAACTCACAGCCCGGATCCCCTTAATGTCCTCGTACTTCTAATTTTTAATAGCTCCTTACACATGTGTTGCGGAACTACCCTCGTCTACACTCACGAAGAAACAAGGGCAAGTCGCCCACGAAAGCCTTGCAATTAACCCCCAAAATGCCGCCATCGGCGAATATGTTTACCGATAACGACGCTGACAGCCCGGACCGCCCCTGTGGCGTCTAGTGGTGATTTTAGTGTCGCTATCTGTACACGGGTGTCATTGAAACCCACATACGTACACACGATGGTCACGGTCGTGTGCGACTCGCCCTAGTTTCTTCGTGAGTGTAGTCGAAGGTAGTTCCGCAACACATATGTGAGGAGTTATTAGACGTACGAGGACATTAAGGGGGCCCGGGCTGTGAATTTGTTAATAGCGACCCTGAGTGGGTTTCCATGACACCCCTGCACTTAAATTTCCCACTAAAATCACTCATATAGTCCATATGGGCGGCCCGGGCTGGTCCGGGCGGTGTTTAGTCACACCCGTCACGGTCGTCCGCCAAGAGACGAGAGGGAGGGGCTAAATTCAGACTGGTAGACCATAGGTCTTATCTGCGCGTATATTTCATATTTATTAAATATATTTCGGCGTTATACATTCATCTATTAAAGAAATAATATTATTTTATAACATTATAACATTTTTATTACAATATCTATCTTTTAAGCCATTGCATATGTGAGACCATGCAGAGGGGGTGCTATAGATTCGGACTTGCACATTTCTCATATATATGCTATTTATTAATAAAATACGTGTTCCGTTAGATATCTCCGGGATTAATTTTGGTGTCATCAGTAAGTCGTTCTCTTGGGATTTATGTCCCAGTCAACAGTGCCTGTGTCACGGTCGTCCGTCAAGAGACGAGAGGGATGGAGTAGATTCAGACTATAGTAGACCGTAGGCCTGCGCGTATATTTCATATTTTATGGCGTTATAGTTCCATATAGTAACATTATAACATTTTTATTAAAAAATCTATCTTTTAAACGATAGCATATGTGAGACCATGCAGAGGGAGGGTACTATGTATTCGGGCTTGCATATTTCTCATATATATGCTACATATTAATAAAATACGTGCTCCGTTAGATATCTCCGGGATTAATTTTGGTGTCAGCAGTAAGTCGTTCTCTTGGGATTTAGGTCCCAGTCAACAATGCATTTGTCACGGTCGTCCGCGGAGAGACGTGAGTGAGGGGCTAAATTCAGTAGGGCTTATCTGCGCGTTTACTTCATGCATATTAATTATTGTTTGGCATTATAGTTTCATCTGTTAAAGAAATATTAATTTAGAACATTATAACATTTTTATTAAAACATCCATCTTCTAAGTTATTGGATATGGGAGACCCTGGAGAGGGAGGGTGATATGAATTCAAACTTACACACTGCTGATATATATGATACTTATTAAACTATTTTTTGGCGTCAAATTTTCATTTTCTGAAGATATTTTTCTCTGACAATTTTCCCCTATTGAACTGAGACAGGAAAATTCACAATTCAATATGGCGTCCATGATGGCCGTCGGGTATCAGAACAATCTGAATCTACAGTGTTCCACGCAGTCATCGCAGTCACCATCATCATCACCAAATTCATCATCATCATAATCACCATCATCATCGTCATCATAATGATCATCATCAACATCATCATCATCATCACCACATTCATCACCATCATCATTATCATCATCATCATAATCACAGCCACCATCAACATCATCATCACCACCACATTCATCATTATCATAATCACAGTCAGCACCACCATCATCATCATCACCACATTCATAATCAGCATCATCATAATCTCCATCATCATCATCGTCATACTGATCATCACCATCATCAGCAAAGTCATCATCGGCTTCATCATGATTATCGTTATTATCACCATCATTGTCATCATCATGACGCAACATTCGACACTTGAAATAAGCACATGGCATCCTTATGACACACAGGGGTTTATGTGTAACAACATGGTATTCAAAATGTTCAAAATAGTAAGCTTGAAGAAATTGGACAATTTAGGATACAAAATATTATTGTTTTCATGCACAATCGCCATTATTTTATTCACTGATACAGTGAAATTCAGTGACCTCTCATTATACTGAAATTTAACAAAATACCTGAATTAGATGAGCACTTATGTTATATTGAAGTTTGGTCTTTAATTCAATGAGTAGTTTGTACCGACAAAATGATTGAGCACTTATAAGCGCTTTGGTTTTTTTTTGCAGCATTATTCAAGATACATATACAGTAATGCTCTAATTAATCGACTTCTTAACCACAACATAATTATGGGTAACTTTACAGGATCTAGTCGGAAATATGGTTTGTTGCCATTCATCGGAAAGCTCTCGGCGGTTTGTTGCCATTCATCGGAAAGCTCTCACCGAGAGCTTTCCGATGAATGGCAACAAGCCATAGTTCCGACTAAATCCTGAAAAGTTACCCATAATTCTGCTGTGGTTAAGAAGTCGATTAATTAGAGCATTACTGTATACAAGTATTAGTCAACTCCAATTTCAATGAAACCATTGCCTCATAACCATAGAGCCCACTCAAGACCAACTTCACGTGGTCCCGGGGACTGGGAGATCGGGTAGAAACTAAATATAGACATAACCGCAACTATACAAATAAACATTCAGGCATCTTGAAGTTGATATGGACTTGGCTGTATCGTGATACGTGAAGGCAGTAAGTGATCTATGGGTGGGTGTTATAGTCATGACTGACTTCTTCCTATCACCCCTTAGATAACTCTCAGAGTGTTAGGGGATGATATAGTCATGACTGACTCCTTCTTATCATCCCTTAGATAACTCTCAGAGTGTTAGGGGTGATGAGTGACTTATTCCTATCATCCCTTAGATAACTCTCAGAGTGTTAGGGGTGATGAGTGACTTATTCCTATCATCCCTTAGATAACTCTCAGAGTGTTAGGGGTGATGAGTGACTTATTCCTATCATCCCTTAGATAACTCTGGGATCCGCTTAGTGTCAGATCCGTTTTCGCATTGTCAAATAAATATATTTGTAACTGTTAACCAGAATCTGTGATTGAGTATTAAACAGTGATATCCACAAAAAGACAAATGCATTTTCATGAATATCTCAAGTTTTCTTCTTACAAGAGTCGTATTCATTGCTGTGACTGACTTAATGCTCTTTCTATTGAGATAATATTACTCATCTCACAATAAAAGCTTAACATAGTGCACTCATTTTAGAAACGAGTATATTTATATTACTCATACTGAGAAATTGAAGTTGCGAACATTATATTAATGTGGAGCGTTAACAGCATGAGGAGAACTACAGTCTTTCGTTTATGGTCTCCGACACTATTGGCTATCGCAAATGGAGTCTTGGCCGAAATTAAATGGCGGTATTCCCATAAGTAATCGAACACACGGGCCACAAAGGGGACCTAATTTGGCCAATACGATGGGCGAGCCATACATTTGTTCTCAATGCGTTTGGTGAGCTATACATTGTTCTCGACAACTCTCATGATTAGATCCATTCTAGGGGTTCTGATTGTTGCCACCCTTTGAAAAGAAACCCCAAACATCGTGCATATCGTGATACTGTACACACAATACTATAGAACAATTCAACGAGGAGATGAAAACAAGTCAAAGCACTCCAATTTGGTTTGATTTAGTCAGGACTCCAAAATTGTTTTTGCTAATTGAACTGGACAGTATGTGAAAAGTCCAATGTCACTGGGAGCAACATACAAGGTGGCATGTTAACATTTGACTCACCAAAAGAAACAGACGTAATACAGAAACGTCCAACTATTGTATATGCTGCAAAGAGTCTATCTTATTCCCTGAGATATATTCAGGGAATATGGAACAATGTGTGTTGTCCTTTCTAACATCAAACTGCAGGCGCTGGATATTAGTCGAATTGCCCATTTTATTTGCACCACCATCTATTTGTATGAGTCTTTCGACTAGAATGCCAAGATGTCCAACTTTTTGAGTTATCAGTCACAGAACCACAGCCATTCATTTGGTAGGAAATCCGAATAAATTTGTATCTCTCACATATTGGGAACCAGCATAAATTTCAGATGTTACCATAACTTTAGTTTGAAGTGAATAATAGTGCTAATTATTCTAGTTTTCGTGACTTTGGCCCTCAAATGTCCAGCGTCAGAACATGTGTATGTGGCATTTGTGGAACTGAGACGGACAATGTACAAGGTTAACTTTTTCTATACTGAATGGATTCTCCCATTCAATTATAACAGTAGACATTCAAATGGTCTATTATTCATTTGAAGGGATGTTAAGTTTTAAAATTGAACATGGACAAATTAATGAAATGTAAGACACAAACGAATGTTTGTGACGTCTATAAATGTAAATATCGTATATGTAATTACGGGAACTAAGAGTCGGTTTGACTCGTTCCGACATTAAATGATGAAAGGAAATATTAGCAGACGACAGCCTGACGAAAAGATAATAGCGAGTTTGCGATTTCAAACGGGTACGGGTACCGGTACGGGTACTGGTAGCTACCCGTACCGGTACACGTTTTGAAATCGCAAACTGTTTTACGGGTAGAATTAAGCATATCGACGGGTAGTGTATGGTGAGCCAATTGCAGCACAATATATATGATATAGAGAAATTGTTATCCGCATTCGCTTTCTTGGCCGACGTTATACTTGCTGTTATGGTTATATGATGGACATCTGCGTGGATAATGGATTGCATTAACCAGGGACGAGGCGAAAGTGGAAGGGGCTGGCGTCTTTCTTTGACTCATTTTGGTAACATTTTCAATAATTAGCTTTCATAAGTAATTTCCCAGACCGTTCGAGTGTCGTCTAGAACAGATGGAATTTTCTGACTGAGAAAATATGTTATGATAGCACAAATATACAATTACGCTAATTTAATAATCCAACCATTATTCGGTGTAAAATGTGTTGGTTTAGACCCAGGGTCCAAGAATGTCCTACATGCATGCACTTTTAGTCAGATATAAGACCGAAATTGCCCCTTATATTAGTTGGGGAATATTTAGTCATATAACTGGTAATGGGTTGGAATCTTTCGAAGGGTCGGGCAAGGGAATATTCATCCCAAGAACTTGGATATTTGTCTGGGTCTAAACCCGGATGTAGGTAGAACAAGAGCTACACTGGGCGTGCAAAATACCCCCTCTCTTGGTTCGGCGGAAACTGGTAAAAAAAGGGCATAACTCTGGTAAAATTTGGCGGACGGAACTCAAATTTGAACTTGACCTGTGTTTTGGTGGGAGAAAGTAATATACCAAATTATCATTGAATCCGATAAGCTCTAGTAAAATTATCATCCGGACAACAAATTTCAGGGATTTTCTAAGTCAAATTACGTCAAATAAGGGGCATATCTCCGGTCAAAATTGGTGGACGGAACCCAAATTCGAACTTGAGCTGTCTTTTCTCCTAATAAACCCACATACCAAATTTGATTGAAATCGGTTCACTCTAACTAAAGTTATCATCCGGACAACAAATTTCAGGGATTTTCTAAGTCAAATTACGTCAAAAAAGGGGCCATAACTCTCGCAAAAATTATCGGATTAAAACGAAATTCGGACTTTAGCTGTATCGATATATGTAATCCACAAAAAACGGGTTTTGCGTATAAACATTCCAAAATCGAGTTATCATCCGGAAACCAAAAAACATAAGAAAAACATAATTTTCTGAGTAGAAAAAGGGGCATAACTCTGCCAAAAATGATGGGAGAAAGTAATATACCAAATTTGGATTCATTCCGATAAACTATACTAAAGTTATCATCCGGACAACAAATTTCAAGGATTTTCTAAGTAAAAAAACGTCAAATAAGGGGCATAACTCCGGTGAAAATTGGCGGGCGGAACCCAAATTCGAACTTGAACTTACTTTTCGGCTAATAAACCCACATACCAAATTTTATTGAATTTGGTTCACTCTAACTAAAGTTATCATCCGGAAACCAGGTTAACGGACGGACGCCGGACGCCCGGACGGACAGACCAATACTATAATGCGGCCGTTTTTTCAAACGGGCGTATAAAAATCAAACTTGTTAAATATAAAGGGTGTTTAATGGTACACTATTCATTATATGATTCGAATAAAGAGCGTTTGTTTCACGTCTATGCGAAACAAAGAAAACAGCTAAAAGTCGCTCTGATGACGGTAAGATTGTGCCGAGTATGAGGTGTGTATATCAGTATTTGGTGTCACTATCGGCCACTACAATATACAACAGTCTTGGGGTTTAAATGCGCCATGTCCGTTCAAAAGTCAAATATCTATATTAAAATGAGAAATCAGTCACAATAAGGTACAATAACTGAACGGTTGAATTCAATCGTGTAACACATTCACGGTGTACTTATGCCCATGTCGATAGGGGACGTGGCGAGAGGGTGGGGTGTATCACCCCAACTTTTGTCAACAGTTGGATATTGCATATACCTAACACACCAAAACATACGTTGAAATTATTCTGTCATTCAGTTTGATTTTCCAAAAATGTATTAGTGGGGATTTTTTTTTATAGTTTTAGACCAACATTTGCAAATATTCCTACTTTTGGTAGAAAAACATTCGGGCTATATGGTCAACAGCAGGTTGGAAATATCCAACAAATGTAAAGCTTGAGGAAAGTCAATAATTTATCAATTTTCATGTTCAGATTTCAAAACGTTCTCACACCAGACCGAACCATGGTCGACCCGGTATGCCCTGGTCTAACCACATTCAGTGGCTCGTCAATACTGATCATTAATTTGTGAAAAACAAACCAGGGCGTGAATTTGCCTGGTGTTAGACCACTAGATGTTATGATTTTGCAATTTCCAGGTTCATATCTACAAAACTGTTCTCGTACTGCATGGTCGGCAAGGTGGACCCCCCCCCCCCCCCATCACAGGACTTCTGCAACAAGACTACTGATCCATTTAGAACAGTCCACAATAATATTCAGGACAGTGAAGGATCAGTTGGGGGGAATCAGAGCCCAACGGCGTGCACAATTTGAATTATGCACAAACCTCTGTTTGGTGTGGTTTAAGGGGGTGTATAGTTGGGAATTTGAAGGTGGACACACCTTCTCAACGCGGAGACCCCCTATAATTACGTCCCTGTGTCGAGACTGCGTATAGCACCGCCAACTCACTCTCTTAATCATAACATGTCATTACTTGAGTGAAGACAGTTGTCAGTAAACAAATCGGCGTTCCATAGTTATCTTAGTGTTAGAAGCCGCCTCGATACTTTGAACATAAAACATGACTTAAATGACAAATGTATCAATGAGATTTGGCAATGAAATCGTGCAATAAATAGATTAATGCATAGCTGACTGTTATTTCGTAGAACTAATGTACTTTTGAATGAGAAAACTTTAGCGAAAGACTACCAGTCAATGGGATACATCTACCCGTTCCAAATCCCTATCGCTTTATGTGTTGCATTCAAAGTACGCAAATGACCGTGACGATTTTCACCGATCTACCTGGATCTACCGGTACCCGTACCCGTCCGACGGGTATCGCAAACTCGCTAATACAAGTGCAGTAGAAATCATATTTGTTAATAAGTTGATCTTATTATATGAACATTGCCTAATGGTACTGCTCATCAATGAGTATATACAGGAAAGAGTTAACTTGTCATCTCAGAGCAGTCAGCTATATGTCCATTGCTAATTTCGATAACATGCCAAAACGTTGGACATTAAAACAGATGACTGATTCTATGGAAACTGTGTACTCTTGTGTAACCTTGGCCCGTTTAGTTCATGTATACATGACGTCATACTACTCCAATTATTACAAGAGCCAATCGTGTACAACAACCAGTTGCAACGCGTGGTTGGGGAGACATGAGAGATATCACAACCATTGAAACGTTAACGCGTAAGATGAGCCAGACTACGTCAATTAAGCTGTGCAGTGCTGTTGAGTTTGGTACCACGTGAATGCCAGAAGTGTCATTGTCAATCAGCAGCGCAGGTGTTTTACTGAAACGACATCCAGAACAGTCATTGAAGGCAGTTTTTTATTCAGATCCGATATTTTTACACCGGGGTAAGACAATGGCCTGCCACTTCACTTCGATTGCCCGGCTGTCACTCAATGTGAAGCGGGCGCGTCAATCGATGGCAACAAACTTGAAGAACTCGTTCTGGAACGGAGTCATTAGGGAGTACATCGAAATGACGATCCGCCAGCCTGGGCTACTGAATAAATCGAATTATTTTGTACCTATAATATACAGAGCAATACCGAAACTCTTCTACACAACTATCAAATTGCATGCATGTAAATGGATTATGGTATAGGGTGGATAAGGTATTCTACAAGCAGTTTCCTTATTTGCAATCAACGTATTATTTTTTTCATTCATGTGTGCGTATAAAACAGTAAGTGGCCGAACAACATACTTAATATAATTTCGCGAAATTATGAGAAGTTATATACCAAGTATGTTGTTCGACTACTTACAATTTTATAAGCCCATAAATACAACAAAAATGAAAATATGTTGATCGCTTATAATCCCTCCCGGAACATTAATTTCAACATATTAGAAAGAAAGATTTCAATTATTTTTATTGCAAGTGTTCACGGTTCCGTTAGATGAATGAACAAAATATTATTGACTGATGTTACCTACGAAGAAATGGCGCTTAGGTGATGATTGTCTTGCATGTAAACCAAATGAAACTGACGCGGAATAAAATAGAACAATAATGTCCTTATTGTCAAATTGGAAAATACAAATTATATGCTATATATATGTATTGACGTGAAAACAGTCTGACGCATTGGCATTATGCAAGTTGACGTTACATATAATTTGACGCCTTTGAATATTGAATTGCCGATGAGCAGTTGGCTATATATTACCCATATGCTTATTACAGGTGAATCCAGTTGTTATATACCACGGACACGTTGCTTGGCAACAATTTGGAGGGAAATTATTGTTTGGCATCTTTTATTACTACAAACTGGAACAAATAGACAACATTTTACTTTGAGACGAACACGTTCAATTCACTGATAACGGATTGGTAACCAATGACACATGGTAATCACAGGGTAACTTCGCCCGGGGACTGATAATCGGCTAGCGCGAATGTCAACCGTTTACGAATTTCTACGCCGGTGACTACATGGGCCACTTACATCTTGACACATAAATATAATAAATAAGTAACTAAGGCGTTGATATGATTTGTCCAATCAGAGTTGAGGAAAACAATGAGAGATATATATGTTTAATTATATATATACTGATGTGAGGAAGTTCTCAAGAAGTCCGAATTCATTAAATGCTACCAATATCACCGGCCAATTCTATATTTGTATTTTGTATTGGTCGAAAATGCGCTTCACTTCAAATGTCCACCATCCGAATTTGATATCCAATTGGCTGCGGACACACGTACCACAGTAGCGATGGCATAGTAGGTGTGACAATTAATTATGGTGCAATTTTGGTGACAATTGGTCGTCATATTTCTGTGCCATAGCGAGCAATGTCGCCCGCCGCACATTCACACAATGAGTCTCTTCCAAGCAGACTATATGTCTAACTCAGGTTTATTTTACCCAATAATAGTGCTTCTTATATAGGCTATGTGTGCACCTCATATCTGTTTTACCCAATGATGGTGCTACTTACATGCCATGGGGCCATCTCAAGTTTGTCTTGCACTGGGCAGGCCTGATATTAAAGGCACGTTGGTTATATTAGACTGCAGCCCTTTACAATACGACCGATTTCAATTATTGCGACGATAGCTGTGACCACAACAAATTATTACTCGGCATGCATGACTTTATGGATAGTTCCCCAAAATAAAATATCGTTTCCCGGAACATTGCCTTAATCTTTAATATATTCGTCCACTGGTTATTTATCATTTGTTAAATGACGACCAACCAGCCGCTATACGCATGTGGTCGCTCGATTTAAAACATAATCAACTTTATTATTAACTCTTGTAGGTATATACGATTTATCGGGCTGTGGTAGGGCTGAAATATATGAAAATAAGTAGTCTTGGGACATAACTGTCAGTATTAAATATGGCATTACTGAGTTGATGACTAAGTTCGAATATTGGTTCATTCCAATCATTTTTATATGAGTTACGGCCCTTTTTCGACTTAGAATTTGACCGTCTGTTAACATGTATGGTTTCCGATCGATAACTCCAGTTTGAAATATTTGACCTGAACCAAAGTTGATATATTTCCTAGCTAAAGTTACAGGCCAAGTTCGAATACGGGTTCCGTCCAATTATGTTTACATGAGTTATGGCCCTTTTTCAACTTATAATTTGACCGATTTCATAACATTTCGATTTCCGACAGATATCTCCAGTTTGGATAATTTTATCTGAACAGAAGCTGGTATGTGTTTTTCCCAGCTAAAACTGCAGGCCAAGTTCGAATACAGGTTCTGTCCAATTATTTTCACATGAGTTACGGCAATTTGACCGCATTTTGCCATTGAAATTAGCGGAAAATCAGATATTCTTTGTAAGCTCAAATTATTATTGTCCCCCGAAAAAATTATTTTCGGGGGACTATTGTAATCAGCCGCGTCCGGCCGTGCGTCCCGTCCGTGCGTCTGTCTGTCAGTCCGTCCGAGTTATAACTCCAGTAATGATCATCCGATTTGATTGAAACTTTTGAGTTTGATCCAATGATTTTTACCAGAGTTATGGGCCTTTCGACTTTGAATTTTTTTTTTTTTATAATTTTCTGTATGAGGGTACCTTCATGGTGTAATCAACTCCTCCTACAGTTTTGATCGTAGATATTTGAAACTTCAGCATATTGTTACCCACATATTGGAGATGTGCAACATGTATATAGATGACGGAAATATTATTTTTTTTACGGAATTATTAACCCTTTCGACTTAGAACATTTCAACATGTTTTTTAATTTCTTTAGCAAAGCGGCAACGACTTGCCACGTTGTCGGGGAACACTGTGGTCGGCCGATCTTTTATTTTATATTGCGGTAGTAGAATTCGAAATTGCTAAAGGGCGTATCTTGCCACGCCCTATCGATGCTCTTGTTACAAAGCCGTGAAAGTTCACACAAATCAGAAATATGGATGCGTAATTCGTATTCAATACAGAGTCCAAACCCCGTGTGTCTGGCTAAAGGAAAATAGCCCGATTTATCTCCCGTGAATTTTGCGCTTGCAAGACAATATTTTGAAATTGCTACTACTGTATAACTTTTTTTCTGTTAAAATAATTCACAGTTATATTATATCTTTTATCGGACAGAAGAAGCTTATTTACTGACATTCGCTTTGTCACGGTGTGCTTTGGGGTTGAGTATGGTCAAGTTTAATTACACATTGTTAAACTTGGGTATGTTGTGTGTGTAAACCAAGGGGCATAACATTTACAAAATGATTCATGGTGATTATGCCAAAGCAAATTGCTCGGCATAGATTTCAAGTATAGTACCACCTCCCAAGTTGGCCAGAAGTCCTGGCAATTGTGTATTGCTACCTTTGGTGCATGGTCACCAGAGTAGCGAAACTGACTGGCCGATTCATGAGATTCATGTGCTGACATGCTATATATAGAGACATTACGATGGTTTCATTGCGGAGAAGACTGACTGACCAGCAGCTCGTGGTCAAATTGCTGACAGAATCCTGATTGACTTCCGTGCCTGATTTGATAAAATAATAGCTTGATTTGGGTCTAAACTTATTATGTTTCCAAGCGTTAATTATGTCTCGCCCAAGAGGAGATAAGCCGAATTGAGGTTTCATTAAACCTCCCAAGTCGAATACCCTCGAACGAAGATTGACGCCCTTGGAGTGCATGTCAAAACATGACTGCCTAATCGACTCTCGCCCCTATCGTCAATTTCATACGAGGGGAGGTAATTAATTCCTAATAGGCTTCAGTCGATATCATTGGAATTGGTAGCGTAATCCCTGCGTTTTGATCAATCCTATTGTTGGCATAGACGCTCCATATTGTCATTTTCAATTGCATTGTCATTGATGAGTTTATTGCGTAAGTCAATCGTGGCAGGTCATCGACGAGAACAGCTCCATCTCTGCCAAGCATGGTTGGTGAAGTCAACTCTGAATGGATTTCAATTATGGCGACATCTGCTATTGGGCCGATAGATCATGAACTCAGTTCCTAACGCAAGTCGGGCAATCCTTCTCGACTGTTACATTCGGTATCCATCATGCTTTAGTTGGCGTGTTGGAAACATGGTATGGCCAATTATGCCATTCATCAACCAGTATTTTAGTCGGAACATTTCGTAATGGAGATATAAAATGCTGTTGAATTAGACCTTGCATGGAATTGGATCAAATCGAATCAGATGAATTAAAATTCAAGTAAATTAACTCTTTATATAGTAGATACTCATTGGTGAGTAGTTATCCCTTATGAAATGTATCAGATAATAAGCTCAAAAACGGCCATGCACTCTAAGAACAAAAGTTTCAAATCTGGTCCCACAGAGAACTTAATACTAATACCATCTGGAACCAAATCCTAAGTTTGGTTTTAAAGGACCCACTGAATCCAAGGTGGATGTGTCCTATAGGCTAACATTTAGCAAAATGCCCGCGCGTTTGGGGCTGATTATTTGGGGAAGACTAGATCAAGCATCATTCATTTGAAATACCAATACACAAATTCCTAGAATGTTTTCCATTCATATTTAGACTCTGATAATTGAATTGCTGGCGGGGGACAACCCTATTCCTCATATCACAAATAGGAGAAACAAAGTATGGAAATATAATTCCAAGCCTTGAAATAGTGAGCCTGTCATTTGCAGAATGAGGTTCCCAGAGGGGGGATTTAGTGATGCTATCCCGCACAGCGGGCTAGCATCACCAAATTCACCCTCTGGGAACCTCATTCTGTTAAGGCCTAAGCAGAATGAGGTCCCCAGAGGGTGAATTTGGTTATGCTAGCCCGCTGTGCGGGATAGCATCACTAAATTCACCCTCTGGGGACCTCATTCTGCAAATGACATGTTCACTATATCAAGGCTTGTATAATTCGATATTTCCTTCAGACATTAGAACGTCTTCGGTGTCCATTCGGTGAAATAAAATCGTGTGATATAAATTTTAAACATTATAACACTTTTACGAAATAATAGAACAATCAGAACCAACGACACATCAAACGTGCTTATAATTGTAGCATAGTAAAGTCCCAGTACAGTGTTTCCACATACAATCATAATTGTTTCCCGCAGAAGGCACATACTTAACCAATGGGAAACCCAAAAGAATTATTTGGTTCCATGTTCTGGTTCATTTCCGGAGACCAGACAGAGAACCAGACACAGCAGCTCAGATTGCCCCCCCCCCCCCCCCCACCCCAAGGACAAAATTTTGAAAGTTTGGTTCCATGTGTTTGTTATGTACTTAATTTGGTTCTTGATTTTGGTTGAACTAAACCAAAACATGTATGTTGAGTTCTTCTATTGGAACAAACCGGGGAATCAATGTTCATTCCCCGGGGAACAAAACTGTTCCCTATTTTGTTCCCTGTGTGTAGGTCGTTTGTTCAACTTATTATCTTTCATCTGGTCACAATTTAACGTTTAGTGGTAAAATGTAGTCTTCACACTGCCAAGGTAATATTTCAAACAACCAGGCATTGCAGCTGTTAATGAGAGAATCCATCCAGTATAGAAATTATTAAAAATCGCTGACATAACAATAGGTCTATTCGGGTGAAAAACAAAACAAGAAAATGTGTCGAAACAATATAATTATGAAAAAAGAGTTGATGCGCATCGTGTAACTTCGACGTGTGAACGGCCAATACAAACTCAAACCGGGTAACTACTATGGAGTTTCGACAGCTAAACGGTCGATGGCTGATGTGTGTGATAAATGCAAGGTCTTAGATATACTGCTGGATATCTGTAAATGACGTTGCTGGGGTGAAGTTGGATCGTTATAGATATCGCCACAGTTTCATACCAGACATCAATGCCAAGAAAGCGACAGAATAATGGCAACAACAACGAAAGACAACGTTGACAAAGGCGACACTTACTCGATAAGCTTCTATACAAATTTCGACATGAATATTTATTGTTAAAATGTAATCTTACTTCTCTGCTGCGCAAAATATAAAAGATAATGGATTTCTTAATTGTGAATGCTTTGTCGCACTATCACCATCCACCCAACTCGTAGTAACTTGACCCGATATACAGTGAGTTTTATTGATGATTCACCGATGATGTTCTAGATCATGGTGACATAAAAGCCATATTTCTGAATTGAACTTATTGTATTGGTCATCCCAATACACAATTGAACAGAATATAGTGATTATAATAACATAAGATGAGCATCGGGGATTGAAGCACAAGTTATTGCAACTTACTTTATGCTTCTCTTCCCAAAATAAGAAGTGCTTGGGAAATACTGAAGTATAAATAAATAAGAATTAAATAAGAAGTAGGATATGAAAATGAGGGTGATTCGTGAGTAGAACCAGGTTTTGAGTACATGTATTCATATATATATATAAAAGCCATCCTACGACGTTGTCAGTTTTATTGTTTCTGGTAACAAATTGCAATGTGGTAATGTGGAAATTTTCCCTTTTCAATCATATTATTACCCTGTTTGTAACTGAATCAATCAATTTGGAAATAAATCCCAATATTAGTCAGCTTCATCAAATTTGTGTAGTATACATTTAAAGACCAAATTAATATATCTTTACTATCAGGGACCCGGTGGTGGCTCTGTTGATAAGATGCTTATAGCTAATATTAGCCGTGCAGCGCTGGCGAAGCTGGATCTAATCTCGATGAGTGCAGATTTGTGATCCACGCACAGGAATAGTTAGCTGGATTGTGTATCTGGGTAAGCTTGTCAGCTGCTTTCTGATGGTGGTAACTTCAACGGGCCGTGGAGCTATTTATACTGGTGAAATAACCCTCAGTCCTTCCACTCGTGAAACTGACGTCGTGATATATCCCAGCGGCTGAAAAGACGATAAACCCTAATCAGCTAAACCAATCAATATATTGTCTCTTGTTGGAAGATAGATTCCGAGAGGTTCAGTTCGGCACTCGTTTTTCCTGGGAGTGCTCAACGTGTGACGCGCGTGATGGGATAAACTCGTTCGACACGTGACTTCCTAACGATGAAATCAATATCACGGAAGACAGGGAGCGACAAAGTGGTTCGAACACGTGCCCATATGAAAGAGCGGAATCCTAGAAGCGGTTCTAGCGCAAGAATCAATTCTTCTTAATGGTCAAGCAATCTAAGATCGAATAACTTGGAACAGCGTCGAGTGCTGGCGAAAGAAAATACCGCCGAACGTGACATTTGGTTCGAGTGGCCACCCGTCACCGCGCAAAATAATGACCCAGGTACGAGGAAAATTGATTGAGCGCCACCCCTAGCCACACGGCACAAGATTACTCAAGATACACGAGGGCGTAGCGACATTAGAATGGGCAAGTACAAATTAGGAGTTCGTGCAAGCATGCAGATATACAAGAATTTACTTAAAATTATGTGGACTTCTATTAAGGTTTAGTCATGTTTTTTGTTTCCAATAGTTGGTGCCTGAAATACGGATTTTAATAAGGATTTTGAATTGCTTGAAATTAAGACGAATTTTGAAATGCCCCATCCCCTAATCGCAACAAGCACACTGTTATAAAGCTGAACTGGCGTTTGCAGTTTCTCTCAATTCCGAAAGTGATTTACATGGTCACAATGAACAGTGCAATCATTGCAGGGAAAAAAACAGAACCATCGCCGGCTTATATAACACACGTTCAATACAAATTAGTGTAACACAATCGGTGGAATGGTCTTGAACATTGCATAATTTGCAGCATTGAGATGTGGTCCATCTAACTTCCCTGCGTTGATGTGTGTCATCGATGTATTGTTAAATAAAAACCAAAACTATACGATGGAAAAAATATGCAACAAGGCTATATGGATATATAGTTTTTAATCGATTAAGATCGCGCAGTTTCAACGAGAGAGCGAATTCCACATATACATATATACATATATATATATATATATATATATATATATCTTTATTTTAGAATGTTTAATTATAAGACCATAAACGGATGCGAAAAACCGGACAAGGCCAGAATAACATCGATTAACTTGGCACATGGACTAACCGCCGAACTATTATAAGGACCCATTACATGCTCAATTTTTTAATGTTAATGTTAATCACCCTTTCACGACGGGAACTGTGGATGCTGATGCAGCATTAAAGATCCTGTACCAGTGCATTCTCTTATATATGCGAGCCTCGCAACTGGGCCTCGCCAAATTATGCTTTGCTGGATGTATAGTAGATGGCTTTGGCTTTTTAAGTTCCACACCTGACACAAGAGGTATATATATTGTTACATACGCATGACCGGGAACCTATACGTCATAATAAGCTCAAAATGGCGACAAGATGTCTCACATCGAAGTAAGTTTATATATATATTTACTAGCCGATGAGCCCGACGTTGTCCGGGCTATTCAAAAACCAAATTTCAAGTCGATAGCTCCACCCGTTTCCGAGATCTCGTCTGCGCATGCGCTGCGCGGGCGTCGCACGGGCTCGCCAATACGACAACGACCACCGCCTGATCAAACTACACACACATACCAAGTTTCGTCCCGATCGGTGGAGAATCGTAGATTTGTATAAAGGACAGACAGACAGACAGACAAACAGACAGATTATATCAAAATATATAAGAGACTAGCCGATGAGCCCGACGTTGTCGGGGTATTCATCCGGGCTATTCAAAAACCAAATTTCAAGTCGATCGCTCTACCCGTTTCCGATATCTGGTCTGCGCATGCGCGAAGCTGGCGTCGCACGGGCTCGGCGACCCGATAAAATTCGTATCCGGGACAAGATACATTCACATACCAAATTTCAAGTCGATAGCTCCACCCGTTTCCGAGATCTCGTCTGCGCATGCGCGAAGCTGGTGTCGCACGGGCTCGGCGACCCGATAAAATTCGCATCCGGGGCAAGATACATTCACATAGCAAATTTCAAGTCGATAGCTCCACCCGTTTCCGAGATCTCGTCTGCGCATGCGCGAAGCGGGCGCCGCACGGGCTCGCCAATACGACGACGACGACCGCCTGGTCAAACTACACTCACGTACCAAGTTTCGTCCCGATCGGTCAAGAATCGTAGATTTGTATTAATGACAGACAGACAGACAGACAGACAAACAAACATACAGACAGAGGTCTTCAAAATATATAATAGACTAGCCGATGAGCCCGACGTTGTCCGGGCTATACCCGTTTCCGAGATCTGGTCTGCGCGCTGGCGTCGCACGGGCTCGGCGACCCGATAAAATTCGTATCCGGGGCAAGATACATTCACATAGCAAATTTCAAGTCGATAGCTCCACCCGTTTCCGAGAACTCGTCTACGCATGCGCGAAGCTGGTGTCGCACGGGCTCGGCGACCCGATAAAATTCGTATCCGGGGCAAGATACATTCACATAGCAAATTTCAAGTCGATAGCTCCACCCGTTTCCGAGATCTCGTCTGCGCATGCGCGAAGCGGGCGCCGCACGGGCTCGCCAATACGACAACGTTCACCGCCTGGTCAAACTACACACACGTACCAAGTTTCGTCCCGATCGGTCGAGAATCGTAGATTTGTATAAATGACAGACAGACAGACAGACAGACAGACAGACAAACAAACTTACAGACAGAGGTCTTCAAAATATATAATAGACTAGCCGATGAGCCCGACGTTGTCCGGGCTATTCAAAAACAAAATTTCAAGTCGATAGCTCTACCCGTTTCCGAGATCTGGTCTGCGCATGCGCGAAGCTGGCGTCGCACGGACTCGGCGACCCGATAAAATTCGTATCCGGGGCAAGATACATTCACATAGCAAATTTCAAGTCGATAGCTCCACCCGTTTCCGAGATCTCGTCTGCGCATGCGCGAAGCTGGTGTCGCACGGGCTCGCCAATACGACAACGTTCACCGCCTGGTCAAACTACACACACGTACCAAGTTTCGTCCCGATCGGTCGAGAATCGTAGATTTGTATTAATGACAGACAGACAGACAGACAGACAGACAAACAAACATACAGACAGAGGTCTTCAAAATATATATGAGATTACACGATACTACCCTCATTCCATTCAATAAACCCATTCTATAAAGTGTGATATTAAACGTTCGTTTAATAACAGGAAATAGTGTCAGGTGACCTTTGACTTCCGGTTTGTCATTTGTTTACATCTACGTACGCTACGTCTCAAAATACTATGGCGCTTCCAATATTTTTCCAACAAACTATAATGAATGAAGAGTTTGAAAAGTTATGTTATTAAATATGTGCCATTAAATACGCCAAAAAGTCTTTATTTATATGGGACTATTTCTTTGCGCGGGCAAACAACGCATAGTTACGTGAACATCATCGCATGCCTTATAGAAGCCGATGTTAGTTTCGCGTCCCATTTGTTGTTGATTTAAGTCTGTTTTGTCCAGGATTTGGATCATGTAATAAATAGAATCTACAACTCGTCCCCAGTTTATAGCGGAATTTACAAAACTCGTCCAGTAAATTAGGTCTGGACCTCACCAAAGGCTCGGTCCAGACCTAATTTACTGGACTCGTTTTGTAAATTCCGCTATAAACTGGGGACTCGTTGTAGATCCTCTATATATCACATGAAACCCCTATTATATCATTAAAAAATCCATTACATATTTCCTTATCTTTCACTAGTTACATATCACTTGGCATCGCGCCAACAAAATGACCGCGCGTCTTTACATTAATCCAGGCGGATTAATACTATTTCGAAAAGCCGCACAAGACAGCAAAAACCAGACAATTCAAAATGATTACTTTGTTCATTAAAGTTAAATTCTGGTCCAACTGCGTTGCACTAACAAAAATAGACTACAACAAAGAGGCCTAGGCAAATTGGAGGACTATGTTTTCCGTCGCCAGCATCTGAGCGCGCAAGAATGTCGTATACGGTGCGAAGCATCTCAGCCAACGCTGTAAATGTATGCATTTTGCAGCGTCTTTTAATGATTTTGGTTTGTTAAAAAGGCGTAAAGCCCTAGTTTTTTTCATGTGATATACAATATCTACAACGTGTTGGGATATAATGGAACTGGTTTGATACATTTGATTCACAACTCGTCTATGACTTGTTGTGAATCAAATTTATCAAACTCGTTTCATAAAATGTTATATCCCAACATAACTCGTTGGAGATCCTCTCTATATATATAAATTAAACTCATCGTTTTCTTTACTTATATAAATAACTCAACCAAGTCAGATAGCGAACAAACTATGTTTCAAGTTGTGCGATCTCGCTATGAATTCAGTCCTCATATAAGTACGACTGTTGAGAAGATATAAGCGTTTATATATATGTAACTTCACAATCCATTTTTCGAGTTGTGAAATTTGAACGCCGAAATGTCCTTTAGAAAAAACTGTTCGATATAAGGTTTGTGTAGTATACCAAATGAGTTGTTGGGATAGTTCATTAGTCTATAATAGCTTTCTGATATCTTTGGAAAATATAGAAACAACGAATGCTGAAATTCCAGCCGTGATATAGTGCCGCCATTTTCGCGCTAATTATGACGTAGATTCCTTGCCGTGTTATGGACGTGAGAATTCTGATGGATAATAAATCGTGAAAGTTCACGTGTATAGAACACGAGGAAGCACAATGTACAAGCGTGAGCTCGGTTTATGTTTTTCCATGCTGAAGTAACTTATACATGTATCGTATTTGAGTCAATACGATCGCAAACCGCTTGCTCAGAAATTTCGAGTATTAGCCATTCCATTCCCGAAATCAGTTAGAATCGGAACAAGAGCAGCACGTGTGCCGTTCGATATGAATTGACAGCAATTGAATCGCTATTAATCAGAATCACCATCTAGAACCTGCGACCTGCACAACCGAAAGATTTCCGTAGAAGATTTGATTGATAGTAATCTCGTGACACGTGACTCTCGCGAGATAATAAATCGCGAGCAGACGACATATACGTTTCCAGATTGTCATGCAGATTAGTCGCATCTGACGCCAAAAGAGCATTTTGATTTGAAAGTATCAAATCATATTGACTTCTCGTGTCTTCGACGCGACCAAAAACACTTAGCTCGGTAATGCAGGTCGTTGGTGTCACAGCGTTCCATGTATTTGTGAAAATGGATGAGTGTTATACGCGCGGTTTGTTATATGCAATGTCAACGAAATGTGGTTCATATCACGTTCGGGATGTACTGAGTGCCGTGCTGCGTTGTTTGGTGTCGCCGTGATATGCCTGAACTCTCCATTAAACTAATTGGACGAATGATATCATCGCTGTATTTTAAAGATGTCCCGTCTAATTTGACAAGAAACTGTTCAAAAACATGTTCTTTATACACGGATGGCCTTGGTTGTATGTTATAATTTAGAAATAAAAGTTACCAAATTATGATTCCAAATTCCCCCAAGAATATACTAATAGTGTAGTATAATGTAGTATGAACACTTCGTGTGAACCGATGGTATGTTTATATAAGCACGTAAATAGTATGCGATAAGCAAAACACTCAACACCGTGGCGATTGTTTTTGAATGATTCACGGTGACCAATTCAACACCGACATCTTGAGTGGCGAGGATTAGCGAGCGTTATACCAGTATGTTGGAGGAAAAAAAACATGTTGGAGATTTTAACCAAAGTTCAGTTAGTAGGGTCTCCCCAGTGTTGAGTGTTTTACTTATCGCACACTCTGTGTGTATTATACTGTATCATAATATGGCTTTTGTTTACTAACACAGCGTACGATATTTAAAATACCATGTTATTTATGCGATATTTATGATTGGTATATGAGAACACAATCTGTCAATATTTTAATATGCTTTATGTTTATGGCGGTTTTAAGGGATGTAACTATTTTAACAGCAATACCCATTGCGAATGCCATCCTTATCATTAACCAATTTGTCGCTTACCGGGCAATTAAAACATGAAAATTACAACCAACATGATTCAAAACGAACAAACACCACGACGATCACTGAAGAACATAAAAACTAATGCAGTTAGAAAATAACAATACAAGCATATTTTTTATGAACGCACGTGCGCTGAGAACTCTTCTCCCCTCTCTATTGTGAACTGCGCATGTATCAAATATATATACGCCGGCCCGTCCTGTCCGTTGTAAAGGATTACTGTAGAGTTTAATTGTGGTGCATGTATGTGAGGATCGGTGGCTTTGTGTAATCAAATACCGCAGTAAGTTATGAAATAGGTTTAAATAAAGTATCCGCTAATTTTGCATGATGAATTCCTAATACATGCGGTAATTTATTAGTGTAATTTACGTGGTTAAGACTCTTTTCGGGGACTGATTGGAACTATAGTATGCTGCAAATATAGAGTTTCTCTACTGTACATAGTATTTGGCCACGCATATAATAGATAGTTCACTATTTAACAATTTTCAATATAGGGAATATGCCACCATCAATGTGGACACGACGTCACCAGAGGAATGCCCAGAACAATTCATAATGATGCCATATAGTGCAGTCACGAACTCCGACATTATTGACAAACATCGTCTCCCAAAATTGTGGCAAGTCTTGTCGCTTCTGCTGGGAACATCCATCGTGCTTTTGTTTGCGCAACATGGGATTTCGTACTTTATTCAATGAACATCTCAATCTAAGCCTTATCCTTATCCAATTCAACACTAGAATTGATGTATCAGTTGCACGACTCAGAAACAATATGACGGTGGCTGGTTAGAAACCATTCTTTGTGTGTCTCACAAATTTTGCGAAATGAAAAGGTCATTATATTTGCAGTAAACAACGTAATAGAAATGTTCCGTCGTTTTCGGCGGTCCTTTTGTTTTTGGCAAACCAAAATCACGGAAGGATTCAGGAAATGGCACGAAGCGTGCCCAAAGGCCGGACCAATATTCAAACACGAGATCAAAGATGATCATAGGGGCAGGTGAAAGAGAAACATTCGTTTATTGATAGATAAATAATGTGGATTCTCCTATATTTGATCAAAAAGAATCGAGAGAAAGGGCGACTGAGTGCTCTTATGTTGAGTAGAAAGAAGGATAAATACACTGACATGACTCACTATTGAGCACTCTGCCACATGTTTGCCCATATCTGCGTGGTTTTTGTTCATAATAGCGACGGGGCTTAGAGAATGGGATCGCGTATAACCCCACAGGCGATAATATGAGTTTTTGCAAACCACTATATATAAGAAATTGTTTAATCATAAGCTTGGTATTAATGGTGATTTCACTTGTAATCCGGTAAGCGATTCAATTCGTTGTTTGTAGAGTTTATATTATAATACACCGATAATTGTAGGGTATTTTTCCTTCATGAACCCACGCCTTAATCGATGGGCCTATGATGTCATATAAAGACCAATCTTAGATAGGCCAACGTGCTGTGATACAAGATAGATCATATGTCCAGATGTGTATTAATATTTAAGGGCATTAAGATAACCAAACAACTTAAAGTGACACCCCGCTGAGGCGCACAGCTAGTAAACTTGCTCAAAGCAGGTATTTTAATTAATTATTTTATATCAAGATTGCAAGCATACATGCAATGTTATTCTCGACAATATTATTATTCTGTTGTTGTTGTTGTTGTTGTTATTATTGTTGCTGTTGTTCACAGTGATAATGTCATCAGCGACGATCGTGCTGCTTAATCCCCAGAAATTAGAACGACGACCATGATGATTATGACAATGGTGATGATGATTACATTAATAAAATATGACCATATGACAAGCGATTGTTAAGTTATAACGACAGTTCCAAAAGGTTCATGCAAAGGGTTTTATTTCAACAAGGGGCCACCATTCCGGAATGTATGGGCGGAAGAGCTCTGCTACATGACATTATCATTGATCAAATAATTATATATATATACGGACTACAAATACTCTGAAAAGTGAGAACAGTTGCCATAGTGACAGGAATTTGTTAGCTGTTTTCAACTTTATTCTCTTTATATTACCAAATCAGAAACAAACATATAACAACGGTCGCCCTTTATTGTAATAAATGCTGTAGAATGTCCCCTTTTGTTTCTGGGATACATAATTGCAATTGCTTCAGTACGTTTTCCGATGCGTATATAGTCCGTATATAAGTACTTCATGTATATCACTAGAATGTGATAAAAGCAAACAGGTTATATTTTATGCTATATACATTCCATGTATGGCTTCTATGTTTTGAAGGGTGTAACTGTAATTCATAAATATTGAAGAGATAATTGCCAGAACGTGCACAGTGAGTACTCTTTAAAATATCTGTTAGTGAATTCCCACATCCACGTTAGTTCCTCCCTTACCAATTTAGCCAAGCGACACCTTCCTGAGAAAATGTAAGCACCCAACGCATGTATGAGAATCGGAACCATTTCGTGGGAGCGAACGCGTTTGTAATTGGCGGTTATAAGTGTTTCGTTTCTACTCTAGAATTACAGGTATGGAACTTGCTCAAAACGCTGTAATTACTTTTATCTAGATCTCCAAATTTCAACTATTGATCTGAAGCACAAACGATTTGAGAAGCGATTTCACGAAATAATAGTAATTAGTAGCGGAGCTCAATACGTGTTGGCATTAGTAATTATCCGAAATTAACAGTCCTACCTTGCTATGTTAACCCGCTTCCTGAAGACGATTAGCGGCGTCTATCGAAATAAAGGAGCAAAGACAGGGACGTGGCTAGCGGGTATCCGTGTGTCTGGCGGGGGAGGGGGTGCCCACCTCGAAATTAACAACTGCATCCCCTTTATCCAGACCAAGTTCCCAGGTTCGGGAAATTCCATTTCTAACTGGTACCTCAAACTTTTTAACTGTTGGAAATTTTCTACGCACCCCCCATAACCCCCCGGAAAATTTCAACTGATATCCATAAAATTATTACCAAAAGTAGAAAAGTGTGCTGCTGTTGGTCTAAAAACAAAAAATTCCCCAATACTTACGGGCTGGAAAATAAAACAGTAAGAACAATTTCAATTGATATGTTGTGTATTTCCAACTAAGGATACATATGTCAAGCATGAAATGTCCAACTGTTAAAAAAAAAATACCAATGTTGAAGGTGAGACAGACCACCACACCAACACTGTCGCTACTTCTCTGAGCAAAGGGAACAAATATATGCAGGGACTTAGTGACATGTGGGGTGATTTCATGGGGTGTTTCACTTCCTGTATCAATGGCTATTTTACATATATGTGAAATCATAGGGAAGCGGTGTGATGTGATTTTATGCTAAAGGCACACAAGGTTATTGACCAATCAGGGTCCAGTCTCTATTTTATTCTCTCCTATTAATTGTCACATTTACACTGTCTTTTGCATACAGTACAATGATAATTTGTTCACGCACATATACACAGTACGAAGCAATGGAGTGCAAAATGGTGTCTATTAATTTGTGTGAACTGTGCAGATAATAAGTTTATAAAACGGCCTTTATGGTCGTTTGTTGAACTTATGACCTGAACGTTTCAAAAGGGAACTAACCGTCAATGAGTATTTAATAACGAAAGGGTTAAACTAGTCGTATATGTAATTACAAAAAAGTATAATAGTGATCATTGCACCGAACAAATACGCGCATTGACAGGACTATCAGGATGCCACACACATATTCAATATAGAACCGTGGTTGTCGTGATTTAGAGCGGATAACTCGTTCTATATATAGTGCAGGTGAAGCGTTGGTGGCATAGAAATAATCCAGTTCAAGTCAAATAGCACGAAATTTAGTTCAGCGTATGAATCATGTCCTCAATTCTGACAACATAAGGATATCAAACGGTGTCCAACATTTATCAATATATAGCCACCGATTGTGTTCAAGTCGGCACCTATATACATGACACAATGACCACCATCTTCAACGGTCCTGTCGCAAATACTTGTCTGGTGCAATGCGATTTACCTGCTGTTCAGTAGCAGATAGTATTAAAATGCACACATGCCATTATGACATAAGTATCGCAAAAAAGAATTGCTGGTAAATCAAGGGCGACTACTCACAATCAATCGATCCGCGTGCGCATCACCAGTGATCATCAAATTAAACTCGTCGTTTATATAATTACGAAATAATAGCGATCATTGCGCCGAACAAATAAGGGTATTGACAGCACTATCAGAATGCCACAATAATTGCACATGTTATTTGCAGTCATCGTATCATTCGACGAAGAAATCGAGATACACGACATATTGTTTTGCTGTACAAACAGCGGAATTGACAATATCGTCATGTCATTGTCATCCGACTTGGAATAAACCAGTGTTTCGTTTTTCCAAGTGGAACTACGCTTTGTCTGCGAATTTGTTTGTCCTGTGCGATCTTGACTTTGTGTTGGAGCTCTATCGACAAGCAAATAATTGACAACAAATAACTGAACACAATAGCAAAATAGCCAACAATCATGTCGATTGGCTGGTGGCATAGACTGCGTTCGTGCAAAGAACAGTGCGTTTACTTCGCGTGTTATGATTTACCTCCCTTAGACCTTGGGTGGGGTAAATATTACCACACTCGGTCATATTTTATAAACCTCAAACATTTCTGATATGACAAAAAAAAAACAAGTGCATCGCAGAGGATATCCCTGCAAAGGGGGCTTTTCGCTGAGGTTCGTTAGTGTTCGGATGTAGCTTAATTTGAAAGATGTCTTATATTGCGCCTGCGATGGCCGTACAAACCTGTTGCATGTGGTTATCGTTCATCATCCCACTATGGTTCACGAATATACCAATGACAATTCACACCCGGCATTAAGATGACGAAGATACAGGGACAGACGTATTGTACACTTTGAGGGCAATAACTTCAGAGTAAATGAATGGACATAACATGTTACAAATATGTATGATGCACCACGCAGCTTGAAATTACTAAAGATCGTTCAAACAATTACCTACAATGAATATTTAACTATATCCAAATTTAGCAGAGATGCATTTTCACGATAAGGGCAATAACTATACAACAAACGAATGACCGAAACCCGTGAATGTCACTTCCCACATTGTGGTTCATTGGCATACCAAAATGTCATTCAAATCCGACCTATATTTATTATGTCTGATATATAGAGCTCCAAAGCTGTTACGGACGGGTGGACAGACGGACACACGGTTAGACGTACGGCACCCTTTACTTTTTCTCCAGCCAAGCACGTTGCCAAGCCATGCAGAAATCATTTGAGAGCAATATGCCAAGGATAACTATGTGATTTAGAAACGAATTTTGGTAAAAAAAAAATATCACTTATGTGCAACACCGGTCAGGTTGTGGCTACCTGTGTTGTCCTTGAAGTTGGTCATTCTGTCACATACAACTTATTTTTTTCGCGGATTGACATCATGTCCTATCGACAACCATGCATGTTCACACTCCGAATCGTTATCTTCATATTCATGTTACATGTATATACATATTTGTACGATCCGATTTCGACTGGTATATGTCATGACGCCAAAACCGGAAGAAATATAAAAAGAAGAATGGATAAAAATTCTTAAATTTCGGGAAACATTAACATATACTATAATATATAGGGCCCCCGGTGCCTGTTTCCGAAAAACAAAAACTGGGTTGATGGCAAAACGAGTTTTTCTAACAAATTTGTCTGAATTGAAATTATTCCTTTATCCAGAGATGAGTTAGCTATCCACATACATCTGAAGAAAGCGTTTTTGTCATTATTTGGGTGTATGTCGTTTTGCGGTTTAATTTGAATCAAACTGATGACAATATATAAACTTGCAGTTGGAATTTCGGAGTGTCCAATAATACGCTCAAAATGGCCATCGAATACAGCCGAATTCTTATATTTTGCCTGATGCCAATGTGGAGTTACAGTTTCCGGTGAAGCAGTATTAACCAATTAATAACTGTAAACACCATAATTAGTACTCTCGGATTACCATTTGTTTTATTTAATTTGTTGGGATGAGCAGTGAATATTAAGTCCAGTCGTTTTGGCCTTGATAACTGTACATCCATAACATGAATTAATGGGAATACAAATATCTTATTCAGACTAGAATATTTGAACTTATTACACGATTAGAGATATTCGATGACAAATAACTGTAACAGTACTGTTTACAAAACAATGAATTCAACACACTAAATTTCGTTATTGTAGATCTGTCAATAATGAATATAAGTTTATCTATTTCTCCATGTTCATCTTATAATGATGCTGTTTTTAAAGACTTTTATTATTTTTGCACATTTACCTACTGCGAGTGCCTTGGACCCCTTTCAGTGCCAAGTCCGATTTTTGTATCAACCCATATACCCTGTGCCAATGCATTCTCTTGTATATGCGAGTCGACCATAGGTCGCCTCGCATATATAAGAGAATGCATTGGCCTAACAATTTTTCATCATTTGTTATTATTTTTTACAATTTTAATAATTTTTTCTTATATTCTTCAACAGACTTATTTTGTAGGTTTATTGCCAGGGAATCTTACGTTTTTCATGGGCATCAAAATTATTACTATGAATACTTGGTGATAGTTTTGAGTTATAACATGCCCCTATGGTTTTATCCAGTTTGTTTTTAAATTCGCTATAGCATGCTTAAGCATACCCAAAAGCAATTTAACCCCAAAAAAACAAATCTAAAAATAAAAAAATGTTTTATTTTTTAGGGCCACTCTACAGACCGTAAATTAGGGCCGATGAGATCGGCCCCTGGCACTGAAAGAGTTAAGCTGGGTATCGATGTCCGCTAGAAGAGTCAATAATCTGAGGTCGAACGAATTCACAAGCAAGGAGTTCTACCCGTGTCCAATCGACTCAACTTATCGATGTTATATTCTCATGGTATCGGATTCAAGGTTGCACTGGTACAAAATCCACACAAATCGATACACTTCGTCACGCCTGCGAACAACTACACTGGAAATTGTCCAACTGGTCAGAGACGAGTAAATAACCCAGGCTCATTTTTTCCCCAGAAAAATAATTATATATTAGAACATTCTTGCGTGTACCTAATGACATTACAAGGCAGTAATTGCTTCTACTAACGCCGCTTCTTTAATAACAGTTATTCAAGGGCCCCAATGTAAATTGTAATTAAACGATTTAAACGCACGTTTCAAATTGGTATCTCGAACTTCAGTATTGTGGAAAGTTTTGGGAACTAATAATATTTGTTTATTGTGTTGGTTGGTATCGCGGATAATTTATTTAGCGGGAATTTTTTATATGCTGTAAGTGTTGTGCAACAACAATTTAGGAACGCTATACCATTACGAGAGGTATAATTTGTATACGGTAGCGGTCAGACCGGTTGTTGAAAAATACACGGTTGGTGGATTAAAGGTGTTGCGTCGTTAAAGACGCAGTCAGTGTTCCAAGACCCAAGCTTGTGAGGACTGCATAACTAATATATATATTTATTTATTTAAATACAGCCAAGAATTACACATGGTTCAATACACACTAAATGTGAGTTTGAAACCACAGATTACCCAGCCAAATGTGATAGATAAGCAGAGATAGATAGAGAGAAAGAAACTACAAAGAGACAGGGAGAGGGAGCGTGAGCGAGATAGAGAGAGAGGGAGAGAAAGAAAAACAAGCAAAGAGGGAGGGAGAGGGAGCGTGAGAGATAGATAGAGAGAGAGAGAGAAAGAGAGAGGGGGAGGGAGGGATAGAGAGATATTAGATAGAGATATAAAACAGTATAAAACTAAAACAGCCGATTTTAGAGCCGCATAGGTCGTGTGTAAAATTACTCTGATGATGCCATTTTCTAGAAAATAAACCAATTTGTAGTTCTTTAAACTGTTGCTATGGCTACCTGTGCGTAAATAAGCTAACATGAGCTCAACCGTCCCATCACGATCGTACACATTATCCGGTGATTCTCAATAAGAGAACACAACAAGTCGGCAAGTCTCATGGAATTTAATGCGACCACAATGAAACCGGAGAGTATTTGTTCATCGCTTGGTAACGATTAGTGAGTAATTCTCATCCAAATGACAGTCTGTGATATGTGAGACCACCATCTTCAGGTTCAAGTGACATAGCTTCTCGATTAATCCATGTTCTCCAGTTGTAAGCCAGTTTGCGTGCATTGTATGGCTTTGGTTAATTTAATGTTACTTTTGTGAGCCATCCAATCTGATGCGTGTATAGTCGGGTATTATAAGGAGTCAACAACTTCAAATTAGTATCGCCATAGTATAGATATACCTACATGAACATATCTAAAGAACTAGCGTTTTCAATATTTGCATAATTACGACAACTGCATATTTTTTTAAATGGTCGGGAATAATTTATGAAATAACGTAAAATCTATACAATTCTTTGAAATGTAATTCGGCAGTCTATCTTTTCCACAATGCTTCGCTCCCACATTCCCTGAATATGTTGCATCTTGCATATATGGTACGAATATACAGTCTTCCTTAACCGACTTCCTCTATATATATTTTCCCAGTACAATTTATCCGTCAATATTGCAGACAATTTATCGTAGTGGTCTGTATATATATTGTGCAAGTGCTGGGACATGAAAGAAAAGCTACATGAAAAAGGCACACATTCAGTGTCATATCCCACCGTTTACTATATATGCACGCCCAGTGAGATCTATGCGATTTCTAAAGTTATTGTACAGCCGACATTTGCCAAAAATCAGTCTTCAAATATAATCAATTGTGCTATACATGTACATGTATAACTCGGGGCATTCCATCTGATCCATCACTCTATACATAGCGACAAAATAACCGAAGAAACCTATGCTTAATTTCAAAACTTGAATAGAGACATCCAATGTACATTTTGTGCGCAATTTTGCAGTTGTGTGAACGTAACCTCAACGTTCAGGTTGCATGATTTGCAATCAATTGGCGTTGTTTGTAATTTTACCGACACACATATGGGTTATTCGGACATTAAGTTTAATAGGCTTTTAAAACCCAAACGTATACAATACAATAGGCTTGTTGTCTCATCACATTCCAATCACCCATAATCATCTACTAGAATTTTGTTAAAATATTTAGTTAACATATTAATCTTTTTTTGTATTGGGAATAAATAATGTTTACACCATAATTAAATATGCATAATTTTTGGGGAAAACATCTATACGCTTCCCGGGTATATTCGGATCAGCGAATAGAGCAGGTACGTAAATAAATAACGAGTAATATTCGCCGCGACAATGGAAGAACAATGGACAGGTAACGTGAGAGGTAACTCTATTCAAGTAGAAAGAATGCCGCAATCAATGTAACAATACAACTACATAATACCAGTGGATTAATAGCCGTGCAAATTACACCAACTAAGTGAATTCCATCGAAAATTAAAGGTTAGCGGCATAAATCAAAGGGAACAAATAACGCCTGTCAACTACCAGCCCGTGATGGCGACACGTCAAGTCCTGTTTGCGTTTATAGTGTTAATTGTTCTCACATGGGCTATTTGATTTGGATATTAATTCACCAGAAAGTGCAATTTGCACGTCGAGTGCAACCGCCATCTCCAGTGTGACATTTTATAACTGTCTGAGTTGTCGCCCTCTTTAATCTATTACGCTTAAAGGGGAATGTCAGGTTTCAGTTTTAGAACATGATTGAACTATAACCAACTATATACCGTTAGATACGTAATTATAAATCGTTTCCATATATACGGTCAAGTACTTGAGTCGATAAATTTCAGAATACACTTATAAAGATCCACGGTCCTATTTGGAACAAATTTAATCAAAATCTTCTATGATAATTTCTTATGATAATTTTCAGGTTATCCAGGGTGGGGAATTTTTCCGGGCACGTATGCCGGGGTGGGTGGGTGGTCAGACAATTTTCGCAACTCAAAAATTATTTTTGACTGTTTTTGCAATGAGTTTGGCTTAAAACACCTTAGAATGAAGGGGGGTCCGGGCACGTATGCCGGGTAGGTGGGTGGTCGATGGGACCAACAAGCAATTTTTTCCGCAACTCACAGGGTGGGTGTTAAAAAATGGTCGGAAAAAACTGCCGAAAACGGAAAAAATTTGGGCTCGGGGGTGGGTGAGTCCCAACAAGGGTCGAAAGGAAAAAAAATCAGCAAACGTGCCTGAAATTTTTTTCCACCCCCCCCCCCCCCGGTAATCAGTCAAACGAAAAAGCGTCATATTAAAATGTGCGCATAACTTGGTGAAGTAGTGCTCTTGCTGTAATCAAAACTTCTAACTGTGAGCTCGCAAAAACATTCTAATATCCGACGAAGAAGCATAACAATATCGACAGTGAACCACCGGTATCCACTGATATATACATGTATATGTATGACCTATATATGTGCGTAAACATGACCACGCTCGAACGGAGTCACGGACACGATCTACTTTATTCCCACATAACGCCAATTTCGCCAGAAGCAGTATTCAGCAGAATCCTGTGATCATCAGAAGCGCGGGGATTTTGTGGAGCGAATCCTCGTTACAGGTGATGGAACAAAATGTGTCACCGCCATTTAACAGAGATTTACCGTATAAGTTCCATCAACACACAGAGCCTAAAACCATTACTCCACACGCCAACGTCACGCTTATAACGTTACAGTGCTGTTTTGTGTACAAAGACAATGGATTTTATTGATATCTGCCATTAGTATAACTTTTTGAATGCAACCTGGCTCCCTCACACTCATTTTTGCCATATTTGCGCAGCGGTGTTCCCTCGGAGGCTCGCGCTCTATTATGTCTGGTGATTATCCGTTACGAAGTATCTCCTCATGGGAGCAATCCCCAATATCCGGGTTCTTCTGACTTCATCACTGTAAATTATCAGGGGAGACCAATTGTTTACCTGCCTACGTAGATTGATGCCCATCATCTCAAACGTTATAGTCCATAAGGAAGAATACTCCATGATTCAATTCGCCATCTCGAGTTTAAAATACAAGGTTACAACCTGAATTTGCGGTAATATATCGTTATAAGAATATGCATGGCGAAGAGAACAGGATGCAATCATATTAGATGCAAAAAGCTATTATAATATTACGGAACTCTGACTTTAAGCGCCGCATATGACGAAATTCGGACTATCACGTGTTTACTGTAACATAAACAAAGTCTCGAGTATGTCCGCAAACTGATTCCAAACCGAAATTAAAATATGAATAATATGTTTAACCTTTTAATGACGAGAGCTGCGCTGATGCAGTATTAAAAACCCTGTTGCCAGTTCATTCTCTTATATGCGAGTCTCACACATGAAGCCACGGATATATAAGAGAATGCACTTGCTTACATGATCAATGTAAATATTGTTAGGCCAATGAATTATCTTATATGTATATGAGACTCGCATATATAAGAGAATGCATTGGCACAGGGTTTTCACGGTGTGAAAGAGAGATCATCCGATCTTTTCGACCATCCCGGGCGCTTCCCTGGTATAGGGTTTTCGCAAAATTTCAGGAAGCTCCAGTCATGGAAGGGTTAAGATGAAGGGCGATCTACTTCGACCTCTACTCAAAGTGACGACAGCATTCTATACCAACGGCTGTTTGTGTGGCGGAAGTCGAAGCGACCATTTCAATTTAGACCGTAAACCTTGTGTTTAAACACAAGCTGACGAATCGGGCCCATGAGTGTAAAATAGGGAGGTTAAGCTTGAAAACTTCTAACATCGCTCGTCATGTTGATAAACTCTTCGTATCACCGAGTATGAATTGTTTGTTTGTTTGATTGTTTATTTCCAGCCATTTTGACATGGTACAAGGACAATATATAACATATAATGACATGCATAATGTAGAACATATGTACACATTAAATGAATACAGTTTCGATTACCATCGACAATTGTTTATATAACCATATCCCAAAATATAAAGAATCAATATATACCATGTAAAAGTAAAATTAGTTCACCGTCTAACTGCGAATGCTCGAGTGACTTTGTTTTGATTATGGTGCTCGACAATATATCATGGGTCGAGAACTAGGGGGCTACTACTTATTCTTAAGCATGCTATATATATGCTGGGGTATATCATCATTAGCGTTGCGTGTAATATAAATAGAGTATACTCATGTATAAGAGGTAATTAATTCATCAAATATCGAATAGGCATAATACAATATGCACTAAGTCTTAACGAGGACTGGTTGATAACTGGTTAGCATGGAAATTGTCAGTTGTGATCCTTAAATATACCATGCCATCTGCCTCAGTTGTCTTCACATCGCTTCATGCATACGTATGAATTTTGCGAGATGTTTCAGGTGAATGAGATCAGTAGAGTTAAAAAGTTTATAGAGATAATCAATGGATCCATTTGTCCAATACTCATTTGGGATAAGCTTTTCTCTAATGTCGGCTAACTTCGGACAAACTATTATAAAATGATATTCGTCTGATATAGAGACCTTACAAAGAGAGCATAAAAGCTGCGTTTTATTCCCCTTTTTATTTTTGCCCCATCTAGCCACCTCTATACTCCCAATCTATGATTCGCTGTTCTGATTTTTTGAATGCTTACTCTCTCATTAAATGGCAATTCATAATAAAAAACACTGAGAGTGAGCTTGGTTTTAAGATGTCTGTATAATTCACCACGAGAAGAAGAGGTAGATATATCTCGATCCCAATCTGATTTAAAAGTATTAATCAAAGCTGAGTGCATACTGCCTATCATCGAAGGTGTCATGGTCTTTTGGCGTTGCCAAGTGTCATCGAACCCAGTAGACTGGAGTGTTGTTCTATAGCAATCAATCAATCGAACCCTTTTCCCACCCATTTCAGCGGAAATCAACAGTCTGTACAGTTTGGACATTAGTCTGTGGTCAGGTTGGGTTATCAGTTTGGACCAATATGATATCATTCTCTTTTTTACCTCAATGTATATAAAGAGGCCAACGACCGAGCTCATCGTATACCATGTACTACTCTTCATATGTGTTAAAGACTTGCTAAAATTTAAATGGACGGCTTCTATGTCCCTTAGATTATCGGACCCCCAAACTTCGCACCCATACAGAAGGATTGGCTTAATGAGCCAGTCAAAAAGTTTCAATGCCAGGTCGGTTGATAGAGACAGTTTTCGAACCTTAGAGAGTAGTCCATACATAGCCTTTGTTGCTTTCAAGCAGTTATGTTTTATCGCGCGACAAAATCGTCCATAATAAAAATAATTTGACACCAAGGTAAACGAATTCATCAACAACTTCTAGTTCATGTCCAATAGAAAATGTTATGTCAGTTTCAGCCCTTTTTTGCTGACTTTAATATATATGGCACTGTACGTGCCTCGTTGACAACTAACGAAATTGTTATGTTTTGTTGCACGGACTACGTTTGCATGGATAAAGAACATATATACATGTCTGACTATATACTAGATAATTACAGTCTATCATATATCGTGCTGGACGGGAGAAGTTATAAGTTTTTTTCAATCTAAACCTCCCTATTATCTGGGAGACCAATCGCATAAATGTCTACGCAGATTTATACCATCTTAAAACATCACTGCTATAGTCCATATAGCAAGAACTATTCATATATATGACGGGGAATATACACTATATCAATCATGATATACATTATTGTAACTGTCTTAACCCTTTGAGTGCCATGTTCGATTTTTGTATCAACCCATATAACTGTGCCAATGCATTCTTTTATATAAGAGAATGCATTGGCTGTTTTTTGTTTTGTTTTTTTTTTTACAATTTTTTTACAATTTTAATAATTTATTCTTATATTCTTAACAGACTTATTTTGTAGGTTTAGGGCCGATGAGATCGGCCCCTGGCACTCAAAGGGTTAATCGTCTTCAAACGTGACACGTCACGTATATAAGAGGCCTCTCGTATTCATTCATATATTTTATACTGATTTTGGAAAAAGGAAGGCATATATATATATATATATGTAAAGTAAGGGGAAGATTCGAAGTATATGTGACCCGCCATATAAAATCCAGTCGTAAGTCGGGAATTTTTTACCCTGTGCCAATGCATTCTCTTATATATGCGAGTCGACCATAGGTCGCTTCGCATATATAAGAGAATGCATTGGCCTAACAATTTTTTAACATTTTTTTTTAAATAAATGTTTCTTACAATTTTTAGGACATAAATAAAAAAACATCCATTACCCTGCAGGGAGCCCCACACATATATAGAAACATATAGAAGAGTGTCGTCTGCTCATGTTTGCCGGGCCTCTCTATGGGTGAAATTATAAAATTGTTAAAGAATACAAGAACAAATTATTAAAATTGTAAAAAATTGTTAGGCCAATGCATTCTCTTATATATGCGAGGCGACCTATGGTCGACTCGCATATATAAGAGAATGCATTCGCACAGGGTAAAAAAAATCCCGACTTACGACTGAATTTGATATGGCGGGTCACATATAGCATCGCACATGACTTTCGTCGTATAAAGAAGGTGACGTCTGACGATCGCAGCAGCAATAAAAACTCACAGAGGAGATGAAGGACCCATCACCCGGATACCTCTCATCCCAAAAGATACAGCAACAATAAGAACTCACAGAGGAGAGGAAGAACCCATCAGGATACCTCTCATCCTAAAAGATACAGCAACAACATTCAAAATAATTATATACCATTTGGAAGAGGAACCAAAGTATATATATATATACCAAGACTCCCCCGTTATTTACCCACAATGCATGCATCATAATTCACAACTGCAAGATAGAGTTATTCCCCTTCCTTTCATAATAATAGACTGGCAGTACAGACCAGATTGACGCACCGACCACACATCGGTATACCTTGCCAGAAATAGCATGTTAATTCACAGTTTATTCGACCGGATCAGTTGATAATATAATGTTTTGGAGCTCTCTCATTCAAATGGTATATAATGTGGAATATATGTTGAATATAATGTAATCTGGGGATTCGAAAATTAAGTGGGCCTTTAATGCGAGAAACCCCGTAGATTTACCCAACTGCATGGTAATTGTATTCTATTTTCGCTCATCAATGGATGCGCGGTATATAGCACTTTGCGAAATAGGAATTATGTATGTATGTCGTCTATCGTTAAAAGCACGGGCGGCGTTCGTTGCAGACATATTCATATTTGTTCAAATCGCCATCAACAGAAGGAATATTAAAATATATATAATTTTGTTCATATGCCAAACATAATCAGCGCGTAAATAGTATATTGTCGTCGAGCAGGCTATGGTCTTACAATCTCGTCCAAATACGGATACGATAGGCGAGAATCGCATGCGTTTTGATATGTCGATGCCGTCTGGAGAGTTTGGCGGGACCAGCATCCCGTCTCGATTTGCTCAGTCTACCCTTGATGCTATAAAGTGGTAGCCGCGGGCGCTTATATATAGAGTTGTTTTTATGAGCCATCAGGCCCCCGCGGCAGCGGTCGCTGGCGCGACCTGACTGCCTCGATATCAATTTGAAAAAGGGGTGCTTAATTTTGTGTTTCCCAACAGGTCTTAGACAGTGCCGTCCGCCTCCTAAAAGTGATTTTTCCTATAGTGTTTTTGAAACGTGTCTCTTTGTGGTGTCATTCTTTTGGTATGATTTTTTACTAAATAACGGGTATGTTAGAGTTACATTTCTTTGAATTTTACAATCGAAACATATTCGCATGCGATGCTGAGTCACGCGGGACACGGCAAACTAAATCGCGCGCAAATTGGCTTGCGATTTTTCAGCATCCCACCCCATTTGGCATGCGATAGCGTTTGTACTAGGTGCGTCGAGACGTGCGATGGTGTACGTAAACAAGAGCCTGCTCATGTTACAGAAGTTGTGCTTCTGTTTATATAACACAGCGCAATTCTATTGGTTAATCACACAACACTGATATAAACGCTCTTTATTATTATTTCCATATCAGGAAAACAGTAAAAAATTACGCTCTTTATGTTTATTATATCCGGATTTAAACAAAAGCCAGGTAACGTAACGTTTTTTGCTTTTGTTTACACGACAAAGGGAAAACAATTGACAATAACATACTGTTTATGCCATATTTCTGACTGGTATAAAAGCAAAGAAAAGGTTTTTGACGGAGGTGAATATTTTAACATCATACCCACCGCCAACGCCGCCCGTATCTTTAAAGTAATTATGCTTATCATTCGCGATATGAGAATCTTAAGACACCAGCGGAATGTTTCACATCACTTCAACTTCCTGTTGCATGTTATATACAAACTATAAACACCGGATCCGGGAACCAGAACTCACTATTATTCTCACCCCAAATGACCTTATCTTGTTAAATTTCGAGTCATTCAACATACTGTGCTAACGGCGGGTTTATTGTTCCGTACACAATTCCACCTTTTCATATTTTATTTTTTAATAATTCCTGTCCTTCTCGGCGAGCACACCAGCGTTTGCGTTCTCATAATATTCATGCTCATTAGTGCGGCAAATTGGACCATTGAAAACTCCATAGTGGTCTATCATTGTCAACTCTATACGGCCATGTTGATTTTAAAAAACAACTTGAGTGACACTTCTAAAAAGACGAAATTCCTTGAAGCACAGAAGTGGATGTAAAATTGACAATCCTGGCAGTAGAAGTGGAGACGAACTCAGCCACCCCTCCTTCTAGTATCAAGTGTTTGTTTCAACAACACGCATTACTTAGAGTACCAGACTGTAACTTGTCCTTACCAACCTGTTTCGACTTTGCTGTGCCATTTGTGTGGACACCTTTGAGATATCCTTGTCCGTGCAATTGGTCTTTTCGATAAAAAGCTATGGCCCATCTGTACAATAGTAAAGTCATATCCACGAATTGCACTTATACATCTGTATATAGTATACAGACCAGTCTCAGTTAACTATATACCCACAGCTAACTAGTGGGTCTGATTACCTGCAGTTGATGTTCTATTTCCACAACCGACTTCATGTCAGCATAGCGTGAATCAGAACTCACTGTTAGTACATGTAGCTTCAAAATAATAGCGCCCAACCTAACGATTAACATGGCGCAATGTGATTTGAAATGGGGATGTTTATCCCAGAGGATCGGACAAATGGAATCTTCGACCTCTCAAAACTGGGTAAATCCTTACAAGCAACATTCAGTTATAATGAGAACGTATCCAAATGGGGAAACTTATGGCGATATAGACTTGTCACGTTTCGTCCTAAACACCTTAAGCTTACACAATGCCACCAGCCATGCACATTACGAATCCACAATATATCATTATTATACATAAACTATTATTATTATGCAATGACTATCATCGCCGGAATCATTATCATAGTGGTATATTTATTGGTGATTCATTCGACCAAAGTAAATTTCTAAATGTTACAATATTGCGTTGTTCATATGCGTTTTTCTTTCTTCTTAAAATGGCGCAACCAATGTGGTCTTATTTATCCAAAATAATAGTTTAGCGTTACATACTTCCATTATGCCATACTGCCCGAGTGCGGGAACATCAGTTTGAAACAACGAAATGAGTACATAGTAATTTTAATACTCGGGGGGGGGGGGGGGGTATACATGTATGATATTACCAATATACGGGTTAATATAAATAAGACCAGCTTCGCCCATCGCCGCACACCCATTTACGCTCTTCGGTTAAATTAATGTTTCGATTCACGCGCGCATTTTCAAGACTCATTCTGCTGGAAAAATAAAGGTCTTACCAGATATTTCAATTTCCCGTTAATCTGATTTTCCGTTACAATGAGCCAAGTCGCAATTTCCATTCAACCGACCGTGATGCATCATAAAATAAAGATTTGGAGCCGAATCAATTATAAGTCAACGCGACCTTCGACATCGTATGGTATTCAGAAAACAATGGGTCATTTCAGGATTTATGGGAAATTATTCTAAATTATATCCAATGACGAACGGCCATCGGCATTAAGAAAAATATCATCATGTTCCCATCATATCTAAAAGATTTTCGTTTTTTTTTCATATATATTTGTTTTTCATTCGATCTGGGGTTTTTTTTGGTCCCAATTCCAATACATATATACATTGGACAGTTTGTGTGTTATTAGTCGTCCAGATCTATATATTCGGGATAATCTATAATGCATGTATTTCTGTATATTTCTTTTCGGGATACTGGTGTCTAAATAAATGTCGTGAAATTGTATGAATTAAACAAGTTAAACAGTGAGTGCATGTCTGAAAATAAAATGCACATGTATAGCCCAAAAAAACCTTGTAAATATATAGAACAGGACAAGCTGGGCGGTATAGATGTATAAAGAGGCGAAATGGAAGAAAAACCCTCGATTAAGCGACCGCAATGCTTTTATGAACTACGCCACTGTTTACGGATGTGAAAAGTCCACATTGAAAGTATGAGTCTGTTGACAATATGCTATACGAATCCGTGAATTTAACGAAACGCTATTCACCATTGTTTGTAATTGCGGAGAAAAGAGACCTCCAATTCCATATAAACTCTAAGAGACAGCTAGAAGAAAAAAAGTTGTGTTATTCTAAAGGCATTATCGAGAACGGATATTCCCTCATTGTTAATGTATCGTTGCTTTCAACCTTCGCCGTATTCAACATTTCACACTGAATAGAACTTCCTGAAAGATGTCAAAATACAGACACGCGAAGGACACAATCACTCTGGACCACCGATACTTTCTTAATGGATATTCAAAAAATAAGAACAAGAAGAATGTCGATTGTATCACTATCCTTTGGGGTTTTAGTTGTTTTCGTTTATTTTTCTGATTCTGAGAATAATAAGTGATTCATTTGCACACGTGTGGCGCGGAACTGTTTTTGTCTGTTAAACGCCTCTTTGACACTCGTGTTGAATTGGTAAAGATCCACTATTCTTCGCCAATATTTTTTTCATCGACTTTAAGACTATACGCAGATGCATTATATTCATGTTGTATATCTACTGTTTCTTCTGATATTCTGCATCTACGTCGTAAATTTTATTGCGACTGTATATATCCGTATGTAACATTTAAAATTTTGTTATTTCGAATTCAAATTTCCAAGGCTTTTGTTTCATTCCTGTCCGAATATCTCGATTTACGTTAAACACTCTTATATATATATAATAATAATAATACAATTTTGTATAGCACCTAATCTCAGTAGGCCGAATGTGCTTAATATTCACATATATACACATACAATAATCAGCTGAATGTTCGTACAATAACGCCAACAATAATTAGATTCGCCGCAATGTATATTGGAGAGTCCAGTCTATAAAATAGTTTCAAACTCATCTATATTGAGTTGGCAAACCTATACTCTCTTTATCCAGGGAGTTCCAGATAGTCGGGTCATAACAATTGGCGTAATATTTCAGCTCTGTCGAAGGAATACCCATCAGTGCAAGTGTCTTTGATCTTTGGTTTATAGTCAGGCTAGACTTGAGTCAAAATAATCCGGTAATATTTAGAGTAATGAGACTAGAACTTGACTTCGATATCTTGCAGCACAATTACATACATTTATAGTCACACGTGGGAACTGGGAAGGTATGGTATAGGTCTTGTATATCATTGGATTTGACATGTGAGAACTTTGGTTTAAACATATTTATTGCAACACAGGTTACAAGGGATTTGGGGCACAAGTTATAACAACTTAATGTGGCCCCTCTCCCGATAATATTTACACATGTATTTACACAAGATGAATAACAGATGTAATGTGCATGTAATATTAAGAATGTTGATGATGGTGTCTGGTGTTGGTGGATTGTGATTACTGGTCCCAAGATCCTCTCCTATATAGAACTTTGTCTTGCAATATATAAAGAGCGTTCCTTATCACTGTATTCCGGATTTGGTAAAAATAAAGAGCATTTGTTTCACTGATTGAAGTTGAGAAATTACTATTATCTTGGGAATGTTTGAGTATCAACATTTCGTGTATTTATCGTTATATCATATATCTAGGGACTTGGCTTCTCCGTTGTCGGCGGTGTCCACTTTGAATTTTTCAAGTGCGCCCCATCCCCCACCGCGAACCACACAAAACTCACAGGTTCCCGAACCTTCACTTGTACCCCCTGTGTTGGAAACTTCCGACCTGAGGTGGGAAAAGTGCCAATTCATGGCCGTTTCTAACCGAAATGTTGCACAAAAGTAGAAAAATATGATAATGTTGGTCTAAAATAAATTCCACACTATAAAATATTTTCAATAAATTGAGCAAAACAGCAACAATAACAACAAAAGTCAATTAACAAATGATGATATTATACTATATAAATTACATCACACTAATTACTGGGGACAATACCATGAAACGTATTTACAATAGTAATCTGGATTTTTTTGGTGAAATTTCACAAATTCGTTCAGTTCAGACTTCATCCGAATGAAAGTGTCAATGATACTGTAGCTCAACTTGGGAATGAGTTTATTTTTTGCTGAGCAATGAATAGTTATAAAGAAGAAGGAAAGCCAAAAAGTTACAGTAAAGGTCTTGTATTGTGTAGATGAAATTATTTTCATTTGAAACATTTCACCAATAAATGTGGGCTGCTGCCATGTTTTATAACTAATTTCGGAAATAATCGATGGCTCAAACCTAGAGGACGCCCCGAATATCCATATGAAGTTTGGTTACGATTGGATGAGGGACGTGACTCCTAGGGTGTGCCGAAGGATTTAGTCAGGCAAGATTAAAATTAAAGATGGCCACTGCATGGCAGCCATGTTATTTAACAAATTTCGGGAATAATCGATGGCTCCAATCTATAGAGTTCACCGCGAAGATCCATATGAAGTTTTGTGATGATCGGATGACTGATGTGACCTTCAGGGTGTGACAAAGGATTTAGTCATGCAAAAAGTAAACTCTAAAATGGCCACTGGCAGCCATGTTGAAAGTCAAATCGATGGCACCCATCTAGAAGTCACCATGAAGATCCATATACAGTTTGGTGATGATCGGATGAGCGGCGGCTGCCGGTGGCTATGTTGTTCATCGAACATTGTCCAAATTTTATATGGCTCTCATCTAGAGGTGATCCCAAACATGCCTGCAAATTTTCAAGACAATTCTCCAATAAATGCGGGCTGAGCCGATGGATTCAAAGACGGCCATGTTTTTCATCGAAAATCTGCGAAAATCGCTAAAATGTGATAGCATGGTAACCAACTGCACATTGGTGGTGGAACGGCAATCTGCAGAACGACACTTTTCTCAAAGTAAATTATGCATTAGTACAAGCGTCAGCCAAATGCAAGAGCCTCCCCCTGCAGCATCCCCCTGTTCTGCGCCCGGAGACGTATAGACGTGCTAGCCCGAGCTATATACGAACAAGTCGTTGTCGTGGTTCATTGGGGCATTGGTCTGCGTCATGGAATGTATGCGTAGCCCTCAGGACCAGATTATTCCGGGCTTCGTGAAATCTTTAAGAGACTCTTCATAATGTATGTAGCCCACGGCATCGCATTTTTTGTGTTCTGAATGGGTGACGCGTTTTCAAGATGTTGGCGACAAAACCGTGCTAATATTTACGGAAAACACGCCGATGTTCGGTGCGGTTTCGGTTCATCTGTCAGGAAGCCGGAAATTTCACAGGAAAAAGTGAATGCTATATATACATGCACGCATATAGCGCAGCTACTACACAGGGCGCATTAGTTCTGTGACGACTTCCCCACTCAACTGTATTCTCGGAGCGGGCCTCCAATCCATGGGCGTTGATTGAGTGCATGTCTTGTTACAAATAAATAGATAGTCTCTATATAATGGCGCATATTACATATAATATATAATACTATATATAATTATGTACCTGTTAAATTGTTAAATGTGCTTTTGTCATGTATTAGTAATTCAATTTGTATATCTCACATACCATATTTATTGGTTTATTGAGATTAAAGAATTGAATTATTGGGGATGACCAAATTTTATTTTCCAAGTGCACCACATATACACTGTATATATGAGTTTATTTTTGCTGAGCAATGAACAGTGATAAAGAAGAAGAAAAGCCAAAAAGTTACAATAATTGTGTAGATGAAATTATTTTCACCAATAAATGTGGGCTGCAGGGTGTGCGGATGGATTCAAATTTGAAATCCAAGATGGCTGCTGGCAGCCTGTTTTATAACGAACTTCGAAGTGCCACCTCAAGCTTACAACTCTTAAAATCCAGCCTGAGACACTTTTTGGTTGCAATGTGCAATATTATTTAAATTTTACAGAAAGTTTATATATGAAAATACTGGACTCTTATTCTGAAACCGACATATTTATATTGGTTAGAAAATTAAACTATCGAAACAAACTAAGCCTATCATGGGATGTGAAATGTACAGATGATGTAATTTAAGACATGCAATTTTATGATGATAATTTTGACCAAAGTCTGGGTGATCGAGTCACCTTTAACCCATCTCACTATATGTCCTTGCTACAACCTGACATTCATATCTGTAACAGTTTCTCGTGCGAAACGTCTCTGAGATCATTGTGTATTTCTGTTAATCAACAACACTAGATGTCTCGAGCAAATTTCGGAAACTTGACATATTGATCGGCTAAGTTAATTAGTGCATATGTATTATATATTTTAATCACACTTGCATGGTCTCTAATTATACAGGCTAGCTTAGCACTAATTACTGTTCGCATTAATTGTCGCTTATATTTGTTCGAAACAAAACCACGTATGTTGTATAGCTGATTCGTGGTTCAAAGTCATTTAAGTATTATTAAAGGAAAATTGTTGGAACATCGTTTTATTCTCTATTTATCGAAATGTCTTGTTGAACCGCTTCGTCCATGCACAAGTTTCATTAGAAATTAGATTTAAATTTGTTTCCACCCCTCCCACATTTCCAAAGAAGAATGTCAATTGCAACAATTTCGCGAGGTATATATTTAAGACAGTCGCGATTCCATTGTATTATTAAGCAATCAACCAACAATAATTCGAGCGTTTGCACAAATCGCACCTAAGCGTCTTTTGTCTAATGCTCGAATGTTGGTTCGTCGATTTTTTTGTAGGACAACACAAATGTAGTGTATTATAGCCATTAAGAGCCACGTGTAGAACAAAATAAGTTAGGTTCTCTATCGTCTAAAACTTCATTCATCCGGACTGGTTTTATGTGTCTACATGAAGATGTTTCTATACATGTCCAAATATCAGAATAAAAGCCATATCAGGAAATGCACTTTGGGCATATATATAGGGCGTCAAGCTGGCCTATTAATTTCTTGATTTTGTCAAGTACTCCCATGGGATAAAAATGTATTTATAAATATATGGAATACTTATATGCGGACTATGCGTGCATTCGAAACAGTCAGGGAAGTGATAGAAATTATCAGTGATTGGCCCAAAATGGCCTCTTATGTAGAAATAAATATGATTTGTTATTAGTTGTTTTCTGTTATGGTGAATATAAAGAGCGTCGGTCACAGCCGTTTTATGTTATTCCAGCAATGCGTTTTACTGACTATACCCAGTTTGCATATAAAAAATTCGCGTATTTGTCTACAATTTTTGTTATTGTATAACAGTAATAAAAGCTAGTAATTAGTTAGTTGAATTTGATTAGTATTATTCTACATATACATGTTATGCTCTAAACTGGAGATGTCTGTTTTTAAAATAGGTCATGTATAAGAGCAGTCAACTCTCTGTTTTTTTGGGGGGAAATTATGCCCGTGCATCTGCTGAAAAGATAACATTTGCCCATAACTGGGAAGCAAATAAAGAGATAAAGAGCCAATATAACCTGGTGGTCCCTTCCGCTCGTCACCCGAGTAAAAGTCACGATATTCCACATTATATTCGGATAAAAACGGACGCTCAACAATGGAAAAGAGATACTTTATGATCTTTTCAAAAAGCCATCATATCGCTAATTGTATTAGGATGTTGATAGTCCTAATCCCCTGTATTAGTGACGGACAACACGGGGGTTCGGAATAGACTGGGACACCTATTGGATGGAGCACGTATCCTAATAGATGACGTTCGTCTCTATCAGTGGGAACTGTTTGGCGAACACGCGGGCCGATATTGGCGAGTGTGTCCTTTCATCCATCGGAAGCCCGCTGTTGGCAGAACGGTGGTCCTTTATCTTGACACGTGATGCCATCGGGCGGGAGGTCCCCAGATATGACCGCACCCAGAGACGTCATGTTACGGGGTAGGATCGTGGGGTAGTTTTCGTGACTAGTGCATACGTGTGATACTATATAACTGGCTGCTAAAATCTTCATGGTTTCAAAAGCAAGGTGCATGATCGCCCCTGTCATTGCACAGACTATTTCATGGACACACATATATATGACGTTTCAAATTAGCTGATTTCTAATTTAATTTCATCGATATATTTTTATGATGGATTTCGATGTCGAAGTTATCCTGATAAAATTCGTTATTTCTCTATCTAAAAGCAAAAAGTTGAAATATTTCTGAACATAATTTGATGCGGTTGGATACTGCAAAAAGGCTACATACAGGCTGACAAGTTTTCATGATAGTTTTTCAGACGATGCGATGCATATGCTAAATACGGTGTACTTCTAATATAAGGCATGCAAGATATAAAATGCACATGTTCCCACTTCTACTGCACGTGAGCCGTGAGATCTCTGTAATCCCACCCACACGTGAAAACGTCACTATAGAGGAGCATCAGATTATATAACCCGGATCCGGGTATGGACACGGATATCCGTGGCGTAGGTTTGTGCGCATAGAAAGGCCGTTTAGTTCACACACATTTATCCGTCGATTGTAGTAATAATTTTAGCAATATATCTGAAATCGTCTCGAGAGCCCTGTTTCGTTGGACAAATCCGTTCTATATGGAGGAAATAAAGGAATAATATACAGTGACTACAGTTAATCCTCAACTCTGGAGAGAGGCAATATGCAACCATAGATAGACATCTGCGACGCATTGTCAGAAAATATTCCTAGCAGAATTGCCAGCATATGAATGTTGGCTAAATTAACTATTATTGCCAAATTAATTCAGTTCGATCATTGAATTGCAAATAGCAAAGTTGAGGATGTCGGTCCTTTCAACACCTTGACTATTTAGGCGAACGTCTCATTCAAAAAATCTCACAAACGTACGTAGACCACTTTACGAATAACCATTTTGACTATTGCATCCTGGTCTAGCTCTTCTAAAATAACAACATTAACAACACGTGGTTTGTAGCCGCGTGCATGTACTAAGGGTACGTTCATACGCTGGCAAAATTGCACTGCAAACTGCAAAAATACCATGCCCGATGATCGTTTAGTTAGCTGGCATTTTTGCCGGCTGCCGACTAGTTCGTGCTCCGTCGTGGCTGCTCGACAACACTCAACGATGATTTATGATAACGGCGTGTACCTTTTTGCCGGTGACCATAAAGCGAGGCCACCGACAATAACTGCTGGTGTCGGTGTTGTCCTTGATACGAATTGTGTACCGGTTAGTGCACTGATAGAACAGTTTGTTCCCAGAGACTGTCAAACACACGGTGTTATATACGTATACTCTTCTCCGTTATAGCGAGGAATCTCACGACGTGGCATAAAGAGTCACGAAAGTGGTACTTCTCCAAGTCAGAAATGTGAGAGCTGGGAGAAGGGGCTGGCATAATGGACACAAACAGAGTCACCAACTTCACCAAACGTATATATATTTTATAGGGGATGTTACGATGGGTATTTCCAATAGTTGGAAAGTTTGATAATATAGATTCAGATTAAATAATGTATGTCACAAGAGGGACCTTTCATACAATGCAGTGGCAAATTATTTTAGTGAATTGCCAATCATGGATGTTAGGTTAGGAATTTCAACCGACAGTTTGAAAGCTTGTTGTGTTGAAAAATACCACTACAAGGCGGGTGGGTACCAATAGGATTTCTCGAAAGTCGTCGGTGGTCTTCGTTGAGTCAAGTGCGGACCCACCATCTCCTTTTTATGGGGCGTTTATGGCACTCATATATCAGCAACATGCCATCGATGGAACTGGTCGTGGCCATCTCACATTCCAACATATCAAGTGACATTATTTTGACTGGCCTTAGGATACCAGCACGCACTGTGTTCTGAATATATCGTGAACAGCTCAGCGATATCAGCAATCACGCAAAAAACCGCTGTCGTACATGATCACTATTAACGCTGATTTGTTGACAGCTGGCAGAAATTAATCCGTTTTGGAAATTTTGCAGCTGGCATTTTTGCAGTTTGCAGTGCAATATTTCCAGCGAATGAACGTACATGTACCCTTATAAGGGAGATTTAGAGTGGGTCTATAACACGTATTATAACATTTTTATTTCTCATAGTGTTTGTGTGCAATTTTAAACATATATCATGAACATATACCCCCCCAAGAATGTTTTAAAACAAATCTAATTACTCCTCGTATTTGACTTAATGTGACCAGACGGACGGATGGTGCTCACAAGGCAGTTCCATGCACTCCTTTCGCCCGTGGATATATGTGAACTAAGTATTGAATAGATCATATGAACGAGTGTCTTCAGAATTAAGAAGGTGCATGGTGTTAGTCTTTATTATAAATTATTAACTCTATTCGCGAGCGCACAGCGCGTGTTAGTAGAGTTAATAACTCCCAATCAAGACTAACGTCACCCTTCTTTACCATGAAGGCACGAGAGAGATGATCTATCCAATTTAGACGATTCATTATTATATGCTTCACGATTATATGTAATTCATTATTCCTCACTGTCACTATATTCGCGAAACCATATTTCCAAAATGAACTCTGAATTTTGAAATTTTAACCCAGGATATTACCGCAGACGACTTGATGAGGTATCGTTGGAAAGTATTTTCCGAGTATTTCTTAGAACTATAGGTGGCGACATAAAGAACTAAGGTATGTTTTGCTAAAATTTACCTTTTTTGTTGGGGGTCACCAATTCGCCATGCCAAGAATGTGATGAGGTAAATTAAGGCAGTACTGAGTTGGTAATGGTGGAAAGATAAACTTTATTCTGTATAGCTGATTAATTATCCACAGTCTGAACATTTTAGTATTATTAAAGGAGCATTGTTTGAACACCGGATTATTCTCCATTTATCGAAATTTCTTGTGGAACCGTTTCGTCCGCAACTTTCATTAGAAATTAGTTATTTGACCCCTCCCCATTTCTCCAGAAGATTGTCAATTGCAACAAATTAATGTAGTGATTAAGACAGTCGCGCTTGCGTTGTATTATTACACAAACAGCCGACAATAATTCGAGTGTCTGCACAGCTCGCACCAAACTGTCTGTCTGAATGTTCGAATGTTGGTTCGTGTGATTTCTTGGTAAGTTAACACAAGGCTAGTGTCTCAGTTATTAAGAACCACATATAGAACAAAAGAACTGAGGGTCTGTATCGTCTAAGTTACTACAAGCAAAAAATATACTAATAGCGTCAAAACAACGAAGATGATTGACTTTCCGGAGGTCACTATTGGAGCAGTGCACACATCGAGAATTTGAAGTATTGAATGCTCTGTCTGTGTATAAGGACTAATTTGGATACGTTAATGCACCGAGGGAGCATGTCCACTGTTGTACACACATTGCGTTGCGGAGCGCACGCTTGACGACAGTGCATTTGTTGCTATACAGCTGACTTGATATTCAACAACGATTCTCTCAGATTAAACAGGTCTCAAATTTCAGAAGGTTTACAGGAGTGTTTGATCCTGATTGTTTTAGAAATTAGGGTAAATCCTAAAACAACACCGAGCCATCCTTGGAATTCTAAATGAAGTTTATCTAAAACTTGCCTACCGACGGTCGTTTCGAGTGATAAGACGGCCAAACAGATCACTCTATGAGTAACACCGACTATTTACTAATTGGCTTACATTTAGCGACCATAAGGGTAGCTCGGTATCAAAAGTACACAAAATACTCCTCGTACAAATACTTAGCGCTTTTCTTGTGATGTGGACGCCTGCATTCACAAGATGGCGTCCTACCCAAACACTCAGACGTTATCACTGATGAAAGTTGATGCTGTTGATATCACCGGGTTTCCCGATAATTTGCCGTTGCGGTCTCTTTGACATCGGCAGGAAGTTGGATTACTCAACAGTATTAATACAGGTGTCCTGCGCGCCGAGTGTATCAATATCGGAGGTTGCTCCAGGGGAAATTGGTGTCGGACAATAAAGGGGAAGCAATCATGAATGTTATGTAATGCAAATAGAAAAACTCGGCGTGTAGTTAACTACAACAAAGCCGATTTAAAGATGTACGCGGTAGGGATTTAGTCGTATGGGTACGAACTAAACAATGTACCAAATTATAAACAATGGATGCGTTCTAGCGACAGGACCGGGAACCGGATTAGTGTCCGGTCAGGTGAGATGCCCCCGGGCCAAGGTTGTCGGCACTTTAACGTGGTCTTGTTATATACCGTTGTCATGCAGATGTACCGTAATGCCGTATATCAAAATACTGGAAAATGTCACATACCAAATATAGTTAACTGCGAAACCATAATCACATGACTTTAGAAAAGATACAATTAATTCAATGATATTCTCGTATTCCACTGGATACAAATTTATGTATGTAACGTTTAAACGTTACTGTTAAAAATATACTCATGTGCAATAAGATACATTTTTTTCATAACAGTCTGCAAATATTATTGGTACAGTGACATTACCGATCAATGTCCAATAAGATACCAAATTTAATTTAAAAAAAACTAGACATTAAATATTAGAAAAGATCAAACTGAGCATTGAAAGTTGTTCTAAAAATAATATTTAGACTAAAATATTTGAACTTAATATACGATTTGCGATGTTTTTTTTAACAAATTGCTGTAACAGTTTTTTTCTTACATAATAATATTTTCAACATGCTAAATTTCGTTATTGTAGAACTTTCAATAATGAATATTAGAAAACATATTCCCCATGTTCTTCTGGGTGGTGATGTTTTATAAATATTTATAATGTTTACCACGGCAAATGCCTTGGTAGCTTTAAATATGTATAGTGTATTTATATAGGTGTACTGTATATGTTTGCAGTACATGTCCATATTTATTATTTTGCGAACATCAAAGATTATCTACTCCAATAACAACTACTATATATAAGAATGAATATTGTCGATAAACTGTTTTTCTGAAGTATTTTGACTCTTCAAGACTGGAGAGTGGCACAAGTCATTCGATATAGGTAGATGTGATAACATACTGTTTCACACGTTGAAACCATTGTTGTTTAAACATTACTATTACCATGGTAATGTATATAGTACTATTTACACAATCGCATGGTTGTTGAAAAATTATTGATAATTACAATAAGAATAAAGTTAATATATTGTACATGTAATTGTTGTTGTCGCTGATAGTAATGTTGCACAAAAGTTCACGACCTTTTATATATACCGAAGGCCTTGGGTACATTTAAGTCACGTGCTTGTACCCCGAAAGCTGGTCCCGGGCAATAATATGAGAACGACAACAGCATCGACCGACAAATTGGACATGCACTGTGTTTGATTGATCGTTGAGAAATATATCATAACAAGCAACGAGAAAAATGTTGGACGCAATGACCACATAATTCCGTATCATTTTCTTGTAATGATGGTATGTTTAGCAAGTAATTTTCTGTTTTTAATTCCCCTACACGAAATGACGGATAATCGATTTTAAAAATCGACGGCGATAATTATTTCTCGGTAGAAAATTTCGAAAATCACGACGCGTTATTGGAATTTTCCAGGATTGCTTGGGATCTTTCGTGTCAGTCGATAATTTGTGACAGCGGTATTCAATTATACGTACGCACTTACGAACAGCAACTCGCCTCTCAACACGATAAGTGGTATGTCACGCCAGTGACCTGTGTCGACAAACTCATGGGCATTTGACAGGCGGAATCTCAAACTCACATCGAGCCTTATAGTTCTCGGGTACCAGAAGCATACCTCATGACGTCAACATATCATTGATGCATCTCGAAGCACGTCACAGACAAACAAACTCATGGGTATTTGACAGGCGGAATCTTAAAACACATATTGAGCCTAATACATGTAGGTATCTGGTACCAGCATCATGCCTCGTGACGTCCACATATCATAGCTGGATTTCGAAGCACGTCACAGAAAAACAAACTCTCTGAGTCTTGTTGGAATCATTCCTATTCGAAGGCAGCTTCATTTGAGGAAACTAGCTTTCTTCGCAGATATAATCCACTTGCCTGCTACACGAGATATTCCTCTTCGTGTATTCTTATGTAAACTCTACCACTAAAACTTGTTCGGAGTGAAAACCATAGGATTCGTTTCTGACATCATCGATATTCTTAGAATCTATGATCTCGACTCTCACCGTAACCAGTTTCTGTCAAGTGGATTCTTCATGACCAAAGCCAGTTGGAAACGTCTCACAAAAGCAAAGGTCAAGGAGCGTCATTTTGAAGAGTGGCTGTCATCCTGTGTGAATGCAAATAACCAGATGCGATTTCTTCCACATGCGGTCCCAATGTCATCATGGAGTATATGGAAACTCCTGGCAGATCATCCAGAAAAATCTCAGGAGTTGAAAAAAATCTGGCACAGCTTCTCAACCGAACACTCTTCACCAACAATTCTAAATGTAAGCTATATGTGGGTGTATATATAACAATGAAATCGAACACATCACCACTTCGTGTAACACTCCTGCCATGCATGCTCTAAGATACCATTACTTGTGCATGATCATAGACCGTTTCGGCACGGATACGTTCGTCACTCTAGACTCTCTGCATCAAGACCACTTCCATGCGATCCTGTTCGGTGCCGCATTTGGTCACCAAATTCTTCTCGGAGTTTTGTGGAGCGACTTCATTCTTGCTTCTGCAACATTCCTCTTCACGTGCACACAACTAATCCGCCCAAGATAACTTATGGGTGTTGCTAGCCCATACGGATGCGAGTGCGCTTCTTTCGTGGTGCCATTTCATTTATTGCACATTTCTGATAATCGCAGGTTCTTCCACGCCTCAACAGTTATCTTTCTATATTCTGTTCCTAAATTGTAAAACATGTATATATCTTGAAACGATGTACATACCACGCATTATAGGCCATATAATATGTGTGGCCATACGCATAATACACTTGTATATACATATTCTCCTTTATTGGAGGTAAATAAATAAATAAATATCGAGCCTAATACATGTAGGTCTCTGGTACCAGCATCATGCCTCGTGACGTCCACATATCATAGCTGGATTTCGAAGCACGTCACAGAAAAACAAACTTATGCATGGGCATTTGACAGGCGGAATCTTCAACTCACATCGAGCCTAAAAGGTCTCGGGTACCAGCATCATGCATCGTGACGTCAACTTATCATAGCTGTACCTCGAAGCACGTCACAGAAAAATAATTCCATGGGCATTTGACAGGCGGAATCTCAAACACACCTCGAGTCTTAGGTCTCGGTAACCAGCTGCATACCATGTGACAGCAACATATAATGGCTGGATCTCGAAGCGCGTCACACAAAAAAACTTATGGGCATTTGACAGGCGGAATCTCAAACCCGGTTGAGTTTGTAGCGGGAAAGTCGAATAAATACTTTGTGTCTTGTCGGTGTCCATCCTGACTGGACCCGGATCGTTCTGAGTTGTGTGGTCATTCTGAAAAGAACTTAGCTGCTCGAGCGATTCGGCGTGAGTGATTTCTGACCTGGCAGAGGATTATGGAGTTAATCCCCTCTGCCGTGGTCGCCGCCTTGGACAGATTGCGCGTTGTTGATACCCTCAGCTGGACTCTTTTCACCATGCAGGCTAAGGTGGACTTCGTGCAACTGTCTGTGGAATACAGAACTCAACAGCAGCTGGAGATCACCAGACGCAGACGGTTCTATAAGCAGTGATGTCGCCATCGGAGCAGGGAAGGGGAGGAAGAAGAAGACAAAGACCCCTTCACGCAGACACAGTTCGAAGGGCTGAGTGGAGAAAGAAGACAGCTGCTGATCGGCCGGCTGTCCCTTTCCACTCGGCTGCGACGACTGATGGTCACCAGTCCGAATCTGCCGGCAGACAGGGGCTATCTGAGAGACGCCCAGATGGGCCCTCCTGTCCGGAGATAAGAGTCAGCGGACCAGGGGAGGCTCACACCTCCCCTGTCATCGAGGGAAGCAGACACGGACGTCACCCGGACGTCATTGTCGCCGACTTCGTGGTGGAGGTGACACGCTACCACCAAGGACACCGGAGTACCACCACAGCCCGGTGTCCTCCATCATATCCATCTCCACCAACAACAGCGGCTCCATCGTCCCCGATGAAGTCTGGACAGCGCTACAAGAAGTCCAGAGGGTGTGGCTAGAACAACAGCTAAGCTGGAAGAAGCAAATCAAAAACAACATCTAGAAGCTACATTCCAATTTGACAAAGCAGCAGCAGCAACAACAACAAGAACAAGAACAACAAGAACAACATCATCATCATCAACATCAACAACAGAAAGTGAAAAAATATATGTCTAGATCATTTTCATCAACTTTCATCTGTCCTGTTAAATGTATCACCCTCTCATGACAAAATAGTCAATGTGGGTTGCAGAAAGGGGGCATATAAATCCTCCCTGGGCCCTCCCCAAATCACAAATAGAGGCACGTCACATAAAAACAAATTCATGGGCAGGCGGATTCTCAAACACACCTCGAGCCTTATATATATCTCCAAAGTTTGGGATATATTTTCGATTCAATGGAATTTGAAATTTAGCCTGAGATAATAATTTGTCGTTCCGAAAATTTAGAATTCCGCCGTGCAATGCAGATACCATAGAACACACAATCTATTTTAATGCGGACGTGTCGGTAGGGTTACTTAGCTTATCGTATATGGATATATCGTCAGGGTCGAATATCGTTGTGAAGCCATCGAGAGGACGAAGAAATCGATTCTCCGATATATCGATGTAGCCTTCAGACGACGGGATGTCGGGTAAATATAACAGATGGTCCACATTGGACCACTATACAACATTACCTATGCGAGTTAAGTATATTTGAGATATGTCTGGCTTTTAGTTGACGCGACGGCGAATTCCTGCACGGAGCATGGAAGGTCGGCCGGAAAAAATCTCTCAGATATGGATGGTGATATCCCCAATGCAATGAGGATCGATAGGGCCCTATATATACACACGCTCGTGCAACGGGCCTTCGTTGTGTGGTATGTTTTGTGTATGTTCCACCTGAAATGGTGGCTTTAGTAATTAAACAATTCAATTCAATTCAATTCAATTCAATTCAATTCAATTCAATTCAACTCAATTCAATTCAATTCAACAACTCTAAAGGTGATATACCCGTCAACAGACTTGGACAACCTCAACCGCGCATCAAATTGAGAATATAACGAATAAGTTGCTTAAAGGCACGTGAGGCCTTAGTTGTCGAAAATATTCATATTTGTTCCAATCACCGTAAACAGAAAAACATTAAAACGCATACAGTTTCGTTCATATATACCATGACCATCGCGTAAACAGCATGTTATCACAAAGACCTACTATATTTTACCTAAGCAAGAGCCTGGTTGTGTTACAGAAGACAGCACAATGCTACTGGATAATCACACACAAATGGCATAAACGCTCTTTATTAGTTCCATATCAGTAATTCACCAACAAAGAACGCTCTTTATGTTTACCATCATAACATAAACAAACACCAGAAAAGTAACTTTTTATGTTTTTGTTTACATAACAATGGTCAAACAGATGACAATAACATACTGTTTATGCGATATTTCTTATTTGTATACGGACAAAGTCTGTCTACATTTTGATGTTCTTTCTGTTTGTGGCGGTTTTTGACGGGTGTAAATATTTTCACAGGATACCCACCGCCAAGGCCAACCGTACCTTTAAATCCACATGGCGGTTTGCGCTCAAAAATACACCTAACAATTTCGCTTTTGAAATGTTCCCGGTATTGAAATAGGTCGATACATAAAAAATACAACTTTGAACATGATGCTTGGGTCCCAAACAAAAACATTCATTTGCAGGACATTGATTGAACAGAAAAGAGCGTTCCGTGTATTAGTCTATTCCTGATATGGTTGACATTAAAAATAGAGAGCGTTTGTTTCACTTCTATGCATACAAATTAACAACAATTTGAAAATGACTTTGACCATGGCAAGTATTTTCCAGAGCATATCAGCATGTGAGGCCGGTATATCAATATTTCGTATATATTTCAACCTATCTTATACCTCCTTCCACACTACGTAGACACAATTTGGAAGCTCGAATGAACCATGTCCGCTTAATGAATATTACTTTTAGAATATAAGTTAGGACCTTTATAAGTATATACAGGATATCTTCAAACAAAATCCGAGGTTTGCACGAGACTTACCACAGGACAACAAAGCCGTCGACAATTATCGTGTGGATGACTGTGGAACAATTATGCTATACAAAAGTATCACATGCAGAGGGTGCAGTGTAGGAACTGGGAGCCCAAACCTCGGTGGAAAATTCTACCGTTCCTCACTAAGAGGGAATTGATATGATTTTAATATTGCTTGCTATCTATATAAGCAAATATCAACTAAATGTGGTCACTTCACAGAATGATTGGCCTATTATACTTCTCAGACAATGGAATATCAGCGAAGGTTCATGTATATGTGTAAGCGTGCTATATAAATATCATTGAAAATATTCAATGTGATATATAGATCAATGTATGCGGTTTGAAGGTTCATGTTATGCGACTGAATGAACATTCCACCTGTATATCCAGTTAATAGCAGGTGATTGGTCAAATGATCTTATAGAAAAAACATGGGTTATCCATATGAGATAATATGCGATTGCATCCGATGAAACCGATTTAACCGAAGGAAAATTATATGTCTCAACTAAAAACAATAATTTCGAGAGCGTGTTCGATTCGCCTGGCCAGACCGAGATCGGGAACAATTTTCCAATACCTTCGCCCCACGTTTCCATTGTGAATGAAACATAATTAATATGTTGCAAGACAAAGACGCGATAATGAACACTTGGGCTAATTTGGAATCCCCAATTATCTCGAGGGGCCATCGATTCCAACAATGGGGCGCTAATTCTACGGCGAGCCTAATTGAGGAAATTCTATTTCTCCGCAGACGTCATGCGGCATGTGGATCTTATTGTTGGTGAACTTATTCTATCTGATAGTTTGGTACCAGTGGCTCAGTTGGTAAGGTGCTCGGCACGTTATAGACCAACGTGAGCCATCGAATGATGGCGAATCTGGTTCGAATCCCGATAGAAACGGGTTTTTGGTATAATTATGCACATGGAAGGTAACCTGATTCGTGTATCTGGGCAAGTCTGTCCGTTGCTTTCCGGGGTCGGTGGTTTCTATGTTCAATGGACTGGGTTAAAGTGAAACCAACCCTCTGTGTGGTATGATCTCCCTCCGCCCTTAACCCTTTCAGTGCCAAGTTATATTTTTATATCAACCCATATTTCCTTGATCATTTTTCAATTTATTGATTATAATAATGTGATACATTGATGGAAAGAGCTCTAAAAAAATGACCAAGGAAATATGGGTTGATACAAAAATCGGACTTGGCACTGAAAGGGTTAAACAGACGCCGTTACATGGCTTATATATAGCGGGCGACCGAGACGACGATAAACATCCATAAACAAAACCAAACTCTGACAGCTGGTTCTTGATTTATTTGGGGTTAAATACTGTTAACAGTACAATGCTATTTATTTTCACCATATAAGGAATATACTAAGCATGAAACTCTTTTCTTGTTTATGCTGAAGCATATTAAAGCATAGTATTGCACACCCATTGACGTGAGGCACATGTATTAAACGGGATCCCAGCCATTGTATGCATATTAGTGTATACCTCTAGTGGAAAACAAGCCGGAATTACCTGTGTTGACGTTGTCGCGAAGAAATGTGACGTACATTATACGTCAACGATCCGCTTCGGGTGATGATCATTACTGGTTATTCATCAGACTTAAATCACAAAAGAGGTAGCTATATATATAGTATCAATGAAGGTGACAGTTACAGATTGAACTTATCTGCCACATGTAACGGTGTAGAATAAATACAGAAAACAACTTAAATCTTAATCTGGAATCTTTTATCGAACTTGTTGCGGGCGGCGCATAAGTACATCATTTATCAGTTAAATCCATGCACCTATATATACCCGTTGTGTTCTGTCTATTTATACTTTTTACCCGGAGCCGGGCCGTACTCTGATAGAAGGATTCGACTGTTGTTGGAAATATTCATTCTGTTAATAAACTATATATAATTCACCTAATACTGACTAATAATGGCCCATTTACCATTGTTTTATTGTACATCTTTATGAAAAATTACCACATATTATACATTCCTCTTCGGGTAATAATCACTTAACATTAGTTAAAAATGAATGCAATTGTAAAAGTTTATCTGATATTTTGTTTGCGATGCGAAATCTTATATATTTACACTCAACTTGCAAATTAAAAGAGAATTTCGTGGCCGTTTTGAACACCATGCGTGTTGCAGTGTACGTCTTCGACTACATGGTTGCACATCGGTGCCATAAAATCTTTGGAATTTTCAGCTGTTTAGAACTGTACTAGCTTCCTGTCAGTACATTAAAGTAACGTGGAACACTCCACCGGGGTCGCCGGATTGGAATAGAAAATAAGTAGTTGTTGTCATACATTTTATATTCAAATTGACATCACATCGCGTCATAATAATTCATGAATAACATCAAGCCCTTGAAATAGTGTGTCTGTCATTTGCAGAATGAGGTCCCCAGAGGGTGAATTTAGTGATGCTACCCCGCATAGCGGGCTAGCATCCCCAAATTCACCCTCTGGGGACCTCATTCTGCTTACACCTCAGCAGAATGAGGTTCACAGATGGTGAATTTGGTGATGCTAGCCCGCCATGCGGGGTAGTATCACTAAATTCACCCTCTGGGGACCTCATTCTGCAAATGACAGACACACTATTTCAAGGCTTGAATAATATGGATGCTGGAGAGTTGCTCGTGTGTGGAATCGTTGCCATCTGTTTATCGCGATAAATTCGTCCCGAATTAAGGAGTCAATATTTACAATTCACAACGTCAGGTGTTGTGAATTGGTACATGGGTGCGCATGTTTAAAGATCCATGGTCGGATTGTATACGTCATAATACTACAATTGATAGGTTTTTCACAATAAAATAATTAGAATAAGCGGACGAACCCATTAATTGCAGGTTTTGATGGTCAAATTTCAATTTTCAAAAGGGGATGTTTTAATTCATTTTGAATTTTCGTCAGGCTAGTAAAATGTCCAATGGTCATCCCTGATAAATACATGTAGCGCCCATGCTTTCGTTTCCACAAAACAGCAATAAAGAGCGTCCTCGATTTTGATATTTTGTGTACGTTTTATGCGTATATCTGATGAATGCTTTTTATGGATTTTTGCGATGATAGCGATTGCAAGAATGTTTCCATTTAACTGTTACCGGGTCAGCTGAACATCACCTTATGTGGAAGCTTGACTAATATGGTGTCAAATCGGACCGTATATCTTTAATAAGTTTGGTTCACTGAATGACTGAATTAACTAGCCATAACGACTGCAGCCGCCACCCAGCTGTTGCTGTTGGCTACATGATTCGAATACTTTATAGCTCGTATAATTCGATACATTCTGTCGTATTACCTGATCATTTAAAGTGATTAGAAACATATGGCATCTGATAGTCCTGGATTGGAGGCTTTAATCAGACCGATCAGCTCGTAATATACTCCCCGGTGCAGCAGGCGACATCTATTATCTATGGATATCGCTACATACAGGTAGAAGCTGTGCTGATTCTGAACTCAAGATCGCAAAAAACGTGCTGAAGGGTACACATTTACTGAAAATGTGTACAAGGGTACACATGGTTCGCGAAATAAATGACGTCGTTTAGTTGTTTGGTTGTTTACGGTTACCGCGATTTCAGCTAGAATAATTTGTTTACATTCCAATAAAAATATAATGTACTGATAACAAAATGCCAATTAAGACGATTGACGCAACAGCGTCAGGGCTGATAACAAGAATAAGAATTTATATAATGCTTTGAATTCAGGTGTTTTCAAAATTATAAGTACAGTAATGCCCTAAGTAATCGACCCCTTAACCACAGCAGAATTATGGGTAACTTTTCAGGATTTAGTCCTCTCCTAGTCTCTACACTGGACAGCTTGCTACATTAGTTTCTGTGTCGTCTCCTAGTCTCTACACTGGACAGCTTGTCACATTATTTTCTGTGTCGTCTCCTAGTCTCTACCCTGGACAGCTTGCCACATTAGTTTCTGTGTCGTCTCCTAGTTTTTTTCGTCGAGAGCTTTCCGATGAATGGCAACAAGCCATATTTCCGACTAAATCCTGAAAAGTTACCCATAATTATGCTGTGGTTAAGCAGTCGATTACTTAGGGCATTGCTGTATACTCAGCCTTCTTGCAAGTGCCCTTGAAGCGAAGACATCCTAATTGAAATGAGATTCTCGAAAAATCTACGCCTTACAGAGCCTAAATGATTTCAATAACATTCACAACAAGAAAACCATAGTCAGAAATGGTAACGCGCTCAAGATAATATATTATGTGCACATGCGTGATTGTAATTATAGAATATAAAATATATTGGTTTCGCGAATGACCAACTCAGAATTCCGTTAAAATAACAATAACAACCAGCACATATAATTAACGAACCGGTGGCCGACTCGGCCGTCTCCGACCACAACCATCAGTGGGCTGCAGAACGAAACATATATCTATAAAAGTTGAAATATAAGACTTACAAATTATCTTTTAAATTTCTTTTATTGGCAATTGACATAGCTTGTCACAAACCAAAATTCAACATTATTGGCATAATAATGTAAAGGACAATAAACGAAATTGAAATTCCCAACTACACCTTTTACCGGACTCGTCCTCCTGGTCGCGCAGTTCGACTTTTAAACCGGAAAAAACAATTATCTATAAATAAAATGCCCATCGGTCCACAGCTATCAAGAATTTGCAGAACAGTATACACGCGGCGCGCGCTAATAAGGCCGCTATAAATAGCTTCTGCATGTGATCCGTGTAGTATGACGTCACATATCACAAATAGTTTTACGATTGACATATATCTCATTTCGGTTTCGTTTTTCAAACTGGTCAACGTTAACTGTTGAAATTCTTGGAAATACGTAATAATATTCTCATTGCTAGGTATTATTGGTCAATTCTGGACTCTTCATAGACGTTTTTAGTTTTTACTATCAGTTGTCGTAATATCTAATTTTGTGAACACTGTGAACAAATTAATGTGACAGAACATTTATTGCGCTTTTATTACCTATATGGCGAATCGATCTGTCGCTGAATATGAATTCCAACACTCGCCTGATTGGCTTCATCGCTTTATCGTTAAATAATGTGATTGGCTGATTACTTCGTGGAGGTAATGGAATTCCCCACTATTTACTTCAGACTCTGAAACGCGTAGCTTGTTCGATAGTCTAATTTTAGTTTGATCTGGAAGCGAATCAGCAATGTATTCCATTATATACCACAACACACATAGTTTGTTTTAACCCTTCCATTATTGGAGCTTCCTGAAAATTTGCGAAAACCCTGTGCCAATGAATTATCTTATATATGCGAGTCGCCCATAGGGCGCCTTTAATATATAAGAGAATTCATTGGCCTAACAATATTTACCTTGACTTTGTAAGCCAGTGCATTCTCTTATATAAGCGAAGTTCCATATGGGAGACTCACATATATAAAAGAATGCACTGGCACAGCATCTCTAATACTGTTCCAGCGCAGCTCCCGTCACGAAAGGGTCAAAATATCAGATAACTCTTTTCTTGTCGACAAGTCTTGATTTTCTTTGTTTTATATGCATAAAACTACTAAAAGTAACATTTTGTTTAGGTGGTAGCTCACGTGTGTGTCATGTGACGTCACAGCGATATTTAACAAAATGTGTACCCTTCGACACATTTTAGCAAAGCCTGTGTACTACTCAGTCCAATTTAAGAACCTGTGTCCCTTCTGCTTTTAGGTGAGAGTGACCCCTTCAGCTCTATTGATTCACAATAAACATATATTGTACGTAAGGACGTGTGACCAGGTGGTTTGTTTGAAGGTGTGCACATTGGAATTTCTATCAGCAGCCACGCCTTTCCCAATCCCTACCTTTTCAACTGGTTGAATATTTTCAAACTATATATATAAAATTCACAATTTTCTAGTTGTCTAAAATTATGACTGCTTGGAGGAAAATATTAGATTTAAAACGACATAGTTTATTCAAAACATGGGAACTCTTTGATGTTCGGTTGGGGAAATTGGAACATGGGACAAAGAAAGCAGGGAATATATTTTAAGATTGTTCCTTAATAATCTAGTTCACAATATGAGGTGGACCCAGCTCGAGATTGCATGATTTTTGTTACTTTTATGAGTCGATAACGCATAAACATTGATTTTCCTGGAGAAATTCCATTATTGTATGTGATGCAAATGTATGTGATGCAAATCAAAATCGGCTCAACAAAGTCACCTAGATAATCCAATCTTAAATTATTAAGGAACATGAACTATATAGTATTAACCCTTTACCCAACAAAACGCCCAGAAAAATAGCCCAAATGAAGCTGCAACAGCCTAAATTATCTTGGGTCTGTCTCTATAGAACCATACAAATATGGATATCATTGGAACCGGCCCATTGACCACATTGTGATAGTTACAGTTATGCCCTGTGCCAATGCATTCTCTTATATATGCGAGTCGACCATAGGTCGCCTCGCATATATAAGAGAATGCATTGGCCTAAAAATAATTCATTTTTTAACACTTTTTACCATTTTTTCTTACATTCTTTAAAAATTATATATTTTTTCTTACATTTTTTAACAATTTTTATAATATTTTTCTACATTCTTTGACAATTTTATCATTTTTAATATGTGTTAAGCCAATGCATTCTCTTATATATGCGAGGCGACCAATGGTCGACTCGCATAAGAGAATGCATTGGCACAGGGCCGTTTTGTTGGGTAAAGGGTTAACAAAGAAATATATTACTAATTACACTGTTTTTTTCAAGGTTATATATATTCCCAGGTTTTAAACCGGTGGATGATCTCTACGGGTGTATAGCCAGAGTAGAGATTCGTAATACGATCTAACGAAATATGAACTTCAAAAGGTCCTTATTTTAAAAAAACCCAAATATTATGCGATGAACAAAATCAACAGAAATTTGCATATATCAGTTAGAATGGTCATCTGGCAATGCCCGGTTTATCTGGGGCAACGTGAATGGTGTATAAAGCACAATTCACATATTACAAACGGCACTGCCACACCAGGGCAAATATACTGACAACATAGTCAAAAATATACATAGCCCTATGGAAACAAAACAAAACAAAGAGTATCAAACGTTTCTGTATTTATTTTGTAAACGATGGCACACTATATGTGTACATGTGAAAGGCCGCTTAAGTTTCGAATGCCCAGATAACATTATACAAAACATAACATATACTATATACCATTTGGAAGAGGAACCAAAATATATATATTACACCAGAACACGGAACATCTGTGGCCTAGGAGTGTCCACCAATTAAGTGATAGAGATTCTCAGATTAATTCCAAGACTATACCACCCGTTGTCAACCCATAATGCATCATAATTCAAACTAAGAAATATAATTATTCCCCTTACATTGAGAATAATAGACTTTACAGTACACTCCGTATCAATATTAAGCACAGCACACACATCCGTACCTCGACAAAAACAACATGCTCCCACTTTATTCGATCCGATCAGTTGATAATACAATGCTTTTGAGCTACCTCTTTTAACTGGTATATAATATGAAATATGTTGTATATAATGTGATCTGGTGATTCGAAAATTAAGTGGGCCTTTAATACCTTATACAAACTGGTCCGGAAAGAAACAAACTGGTCCGGAAAGAATTCTTTGTTGCTAGTTAACCCTTCCATGACTGGAGCTTCCTGACATTTTGCAAAATCCTGTGCCAATGCATTCTCTTATATATGTACAGTAATGCCCTAAGTAATCGACTCCTTAAACACAGCAGAATTATGGGTAACTTTTCAGGATTTAGTCGGAAATATGGCTTGTTGCCATTCATCGGAAAGCTCTCCCCGAGAGCTTTCCGATGAATGGCAACAAGCCATATTTCCGACTAAATCTTGAAAAGTTACCCATAATTCTGCTGTGTTTAAGGAGTATATTAGTTAGGGCATTACTGTAAGTCCCCATAGTGATTCTCACATATATAAGATAATGCATTGGGCTAACACTATTTAGCATGACCTTGTAAGCCAGTCCGAAAACGGTAATGACCGCGCGCTCCCGAGATATATGAATCCACGCACAGTGCCAAAGACTTCATCCTCTACTGTAGTACTGTAGTACTATAAATCGTGACATGAATCTCTACTCTGGCTACGCCCGTATAGATCGTACAGATCGTATCTCACACGTTCAAAACCTATATGAACTTGTTAATGTTCAGATCTGTTCTGGGGGGGGGGGACTTTATAACATTGAAATAACAACACAGGGAATACATTTCTTAGTTAATACATGTTCCTTAATAATGTGTTTCACCACATTTCGGCGATAGTCTCAGTTCCGAGATTTTGTTTTGGTGATTTTTGTGAGCCGACTTCGCAATAAACATTGAATTTCTTACCAGTGAAAAATCCATGATTGTAAGCGAAGCAAAGCAAAACTCGACACACACAATTCGCCTAAACCATGCAATCTCGAGCTGGCACATTCTCGTACTGTGGAACACATTATTACGGAACAGGTGTATCAGCAAAGAAATATATTACCTGTGTTGTCTTTTCAATGTCATAAATTTCCCCGTCAGAACATCAAAAAGTTCCCAGGTTTATAAGAACTGGTGGAGTATGATCTATATGGGCGTAGCCAGAGTAGAGCTTCATGACAATACCTAGGAATACTATAATTGAATCCACATAGGCTCGAACAGCATCATCGCAATACCCAACCTAGGTCCACCTGAAACAAAAAAACAGCCAATCGTTATTACATTTGACCAGTATATGAACACGCATGCAAATATATATAGTGTGTATGTGATTTTCAGAAGTAGGTCCCCAGAGGGTGAACTTAGTGACGCTATCCCGCACGGCGGACTAGAGTCAGCAAACTCACCCTCTGGGAACGTCATTCTGCTTTGAACATAACTGCAATGGGATACCTAGGATCAAATTGAATTTCCCCAGGTGAAGTTGGTGGTGTTCACCCACTAGTCACCTCGGTTGTGCATTTTATATTCTGCAAATTAGGGGATGTAGAAACTTCCAAGAAGCGAAAGTTACTAAAACAATGTTAATTTGAAATTATAGATACCTCCCTGAATATGAGGCCTAAGCAGACATGTCTTATTTTGGCAACACACATTTTCTTGTACTCTCGTCCAGGTTGTGGTGAAAAGTCGTAATGGACGAGACGCGTCTCGTCCATTATGACTTTTCACCACAACCTGGACGAGAGTACAAGAAAAACACATTCTGTACGCAACATTGTAATAACTTTATAAGATTCAATGACAAATATGTGAACACTCTTATTAACAACTCTCTTGTCTTCAAAGCAGAAGTTTCATACAAAATGTCTGCTAATTACCATGCACTTTAGCCCAATGACACAATATGCACGTGTGCGAATTTGAAGAAAACAACTGTTATTACGTCAAGTTGTTGGTTAAAGAGTTTTCCTACACTGTTTTTTTTGTGTGTGGTTGCAGAATCAATCCTGTGTCATACTAATTTTATATATGATATTAAATATGCTAAAAGCTCTTCTGTGTCAGTAGCTAAAGTAATCTCAAGAAAGCCTATTATCGGTTTATCAAACGAAGGATGGTAAAACAACACGTTTTAGTAACCATCATCTCAAACGAAGGATAACCCATTCGGCGACCAGACATCATTAATATTCACATAAACGCAAAAATAAAAAATCCATCGCTGAATAGTTACAAACAAAGGCGCGTTTTACTTTCCTAAGTAACTTCAACAAGAACAAAGAGGAATTGAAGATGAACGTGTCATCGGTCGATGCACTAAGATGGCTATCCTTAAGTGGGCGAATTCTACCCGAAACAATCAATATCTACCCCGGCCCAATGTAATTAACGTCCTAATTGACTGGTCTCGTACGCGAAGCATCTCTCGTTTACCACGCATTGAAACGATGGGGTAATTAGGCAACTTCCGCTGGATATAAATTGCGTCCAGATGAGGTCATCGGATCAGAATTCCAGGCGGCTGCTATCATGGTGTCGTTTCGGGATAGAATGACTTCATAGAGGTGGTTCCGAAAAATTTCTAACCCATTTGTGTTAAATGAAGATGCCCCAACTATAGGCAATACAACTATATAGAAGAAATACATTAGTATTAACATAAGTTGCCGTCTGGTATATTCTTACTCAAAACATGAAGTGCGTTAAAGGCATTGTCTGCTTATGTTCAGATGGCATAAAGTGTTCCACATTCATCTTTGTTGAATTTGGCTTTCCGTAAGCGAGCCAAATACGTTCTAAATATAGCGATGACAGCATGGGTTTAGAAATGCAAATGGCCGAAAAAGTTCAGTCGAGTAGTAGAGAGGGAATGCATTGTTTGGAACTTGTTTCTGCATTTATTGACAGTTACTCCCTAATTGGAATTGGCGATGGTTCACATGCAGTGTAGCGAAAGTCACTTGCCTCTGTATAGTTTGGCAAATTGTATGTCACTTGAAAATAACCGGACTATGCCTTTAAATACTGGTTCACGATAATGAAGGCTCCAACAACTTACAGCTTCATATGCCTTTAAATATTGGTTCACGATAATGCAGGATCCAAAAACATACAGCTGTATATACACCCTCATTCGGGAACCGGTTAAAACGCCACATTGTCATCACCGAGAGCTTTCCGATGAATGGCAACAAGCCATAATTCCGACTAAATCATGAAAAATTACCCATAATTCTGAAGTGGTTAAGGAGTCGATTATTTAGGTCATTACTGCATACTGATGTGCGTGGGTGTTGTTGATATACGGCCTCACGGTGTGCATTTGACGGCAGGTCATTATTTCAATATAACGTGTTGTTGCGTAACTGAAGTCACGCCTTTCGCTGGCATGTGTACCTTTATTTGATCACACACATAAAACATGCAATCATTGTTGGTATATATTGTTCGTGTCTTTGATATCAGAAACGCCTTGAAAACGAATCTTCGTTATAATAGCATCCTGGACAGAAATGTAGCGTAAAGTCACGAAGGAAATAATTAAGTGATGATCTCGGTTTCCTAATGTAATTACATAGTTAAAAGGCATCTGCCGAATCACATACATACTAATTAATCACCAAGAGATGATGATAATGATAATGATGATGATGGCGATGATAAAGATGATGATGATGATGATGATAATGGCGATGATGATGCTGCTGCTGCTAATTATATGATGATGATGATGATGACGGTTATGATAATGATGATGATGACGATGCTGATATATATGATGCTGCTACTGCTAATTATGAGGACGATGATGATGGTGACGTTCACGACGACGGCGATGATGATGCTGATGACGACGATGCTGATGGTGCTGCTAATGATGACGACGGCGATGACGATGATGGTGACGTTCATGACGACGGCGATGATGATGATGATGACGATGATGAAGATGATGATGATGATGACGGTGCTGATGCTCCTGATGCTGCTAATGATGACGACGATGATGATGATGATGACGATGATGGTGACGTTCACGACGACGGCGATGATGACGATGATGATTATGATGATTATGATGGCGACGAAAAAGATGAAGGTGAAGAAGATGATGATGATGAAGATGATGATGATGAAGATGATGATGACGATGACGATGATGACGTTCACGGCGATGGCGGTGACGATATTGGCGACGATGATGCGGCGGTGATAATGGTGATAATGATGACGTTCACGGAGACGGCGATGGTGGGTTGATGATATTGGCGACGAGGATGATGCGGTGGTGATAATGGTGATGACGATGATGCGGCAGTGATGATGGTGAAGACGATGATGCGGCGGTGATAATGGTAACGACGATGATGCGGCGGTGATAATGGTGACGACGATGATGCGGCGGTGATAATAGTGACGACGATGATGCGGCGGTGATAATGGTGATGACGATGATGCTGCGGTAATAATGGTGATTACCATGATGCGGCGGTGATAATGGTGATGACGATGATGCGGCGGTGATAATGGTGACGACGATGATGCGGCGGTGATAATGGTGATGACGATGATGCTGCGGTGATAATGGTGATTACCATGATGCGGCGGTGATAATGGTGACGACGATGATGCGGCGGTGATAATGGTGATGCCGATGATGCGGCGGTGATAATGGTGATGACGATGATGCGGCGGTGATAATGGTGACGACGATGATGCGGTGGTGATAATGGTGACGGCGATGATGCGGCGGTGATAATGGTGACGACGATGGTGCGGCGGTGATAATGGTGACGACGGTGATGCGGCGGTGATAATGGTGATGACGATGATGCGGTGGTGATAATGGTGACGACGATGATGCGGTGATGATATTGGCGACGACGATGATGCGGCGGTGATAATGGTGACGACGATGATGCGGCGGTGATAATGGTGACGACGGTGATGCGGTGGTGATAATGGTGATGAGGATGATGCGGCGGTGATAATGGTGACGACAATGATGCGGTGATGATATTGGCGACGACGATGATGCGGCGGTGATAATTGTGACGACGATGATGCGGTGATGATATTGGCGACGGCGATGATGCGGCGGTGATAATGGTGATGACGATGATGATGCGGCGGTGATAATGGTGACGACGATGATGCGGCGGTGATAATGGTAACGACGATGATGCGGCGGTGATAATGGTGATGACGATGCTGCTGTGGTGATAATGGTGACGACGATGATGCGGCGGTGATAATAGTGATGACGATGATGCGGCGGTGATAATGGTGATTACGATGATGCGGCGGTGATAGTAGTGATTACGATGATGCCGATTTTGTTGTTTTATGTATAAATTCTAATTTAATCATGTTATTCATCTAATTGTCACGTTACGCATACTATATCTGCATGAGTAATAAACCATTACATTGCAGAATGTTATACCCAGCGTTCCCATATCAGCGCCCCCCCCACTCCCTCGATAGTTTCGACATCCCGATGTTAGCTGACTGCTCTCATGCATATACGACGCCGATTGTCTTATTAAATTGCGGACATGACTCGCGCAGAAAACCAAGTATTTTTATCGCGTTGCAACACGTATTGTCATGAAGTGTAAATAGAATGAAGACGGCAGGTGATTTTAATGAAAACGTCCACAGAAGTTTGATTAGACTGTAATGCGAATTGGAGAGACAATCGGCATTCCATACATTCCTTTCACACCTTACACGATCTGCTTAACGGGCTTGGTGTGGACGAGCACATTCTCTTCGTGTTTTTATTTGGATTTGTCTATAAAAAGGATTGAGATGTAGGCAGGGACGCAGTCAAGCTCTAGCCGGGTCGACATTCTCTCGTCGATTTCGAATCTTTTAAAGACATATTGTGTACTTGTTCGGGTGCATGAAACTGATACGTTGTAGTCAGGCGCTATGCAAATTGGAGGAATATAACATTCTGCAAACATCGTTGAAAATATGAAACAAATCGACCGTACCACTCCATGAAAAACATCGTCTGAACTACGCTCAATTGTAACTATTTACTACTAGATTCGGGACGCATATATCGGCGATAAACGAACGAAAACGATTTCGCCATCGAGAGTCACTGCATTGAATTAATATGTAAGAATGACGGTGTGTGTTGTCAAGTTTGTTATAATAATTTTAAAAATAACTACTTTGAACAAGATTGTTCTCTATATCTATTGGATCACCATACCGGAGTGTTTAATGACTCCACATGCATAGAAGACGCGCAACCAGTGCAGCGGCGTTAACTGTTTTCAATTGTTTTACTCCAGGTCGCATGTATGTCACGTGTACTTGTACTACAGTTGTATTATATATTAATTTAGCTGACAACCAGAGAGACAGAACATTTTTGAAATCTCTCAGGTAACAGAGGTGAATCGATGAGCCGACTGACACCATGCCATGGAAGAGATTGCGACGTACCTACAGTAATGCCCTAAATAATCGACTGCTTAACCACATCATAATTATGGGTAACTTTTCATGATTTAGTCGGAAATATAACTTGTTGCCATTCATCGGAAAGCTATCACCGAGAGCTTTCCGATGAATGGCAACAAGCCATATTTCCGACTAAATCCTGAAAAATTACCCATAATTCTGGTGTGGTTAAGGAGTCGATTATTTAGGGCATTACTGTATATAGTGAGTTTTAATTGGAGAAGGTGCCTATAAACGTATTTATTTCTGATGTTAAGAACAGCAGACATGGCGGGACTGAAGTTTCTTTGTTGTGGAGGGGTGTCCAACGTGGAATGTCCAACTTCACCACCAATCAAACCGAACAATATACAATGAGCATGGAGTATAGAGACAAACACAGAAATTATGTAGGCTGGGGCGTATCTAGAGTTTCTTCATCGGGGTGATGTATAACTTCGATTTTTAAAACCGATATATTTCCAAACGCACCCCCTTGGAATATACAGAATTTTCCCGAAGTTTTTAACTGCATGAGCATAAGCCAGTCACACGTGCACGCATATGCCCACACCTCCACATTTTAGCAGATGCTTGTTGGAACTGAAGGCCCGTTCAGTCTAAATTTTATCCAAATTAGAATATTATACAACTCTTGACGTTGCTTCAAGTTTAAGTGTGATGTCACATACTTGCAGTGCATATAGTAGATGTGTATTATAACAGACAGGGTGTGGATTGTTGATCATTGTATGGTGGGTGTCCAACAATCAAGTTATAACTGCATCCATTGCCCACTTGATCCAGAACTTACGACTCTGACAAATGTCATTTCCTTGGGCTGAGATTTTAACTGATACATCAATATTTTCAATTTTTTAAAAGGAAACAACATCAACCTAATTCATATGGTTGAATATAGCCCAACTGATTGCATTTAAGTATTCATGTATTCAATATAATGTTCGATTCTTGGTCTCCAAACAATTTATGACACTAACTATATATTGATTCCAAATTTAACTTCTAAGGCAAAGTTCAGTTTGTATTACCAAAAATATAGATGCTTCGGGCATGAAATTTCCAATGTTGACTATGAGCCAAAGTAGATGGGTTGAGAAACTACCACAAGACCACTCACCTATTGTCACCGCACGCAATCCAGCCTCAACTGTTCATCTTATTGGGAACACAAGCTTATGGAGGATTTAATAGAACCTCAACCGCGCTCCATTCCTTATCCATATATTGCTACATTCCACTGGCTGAAATAGAAAGATTAAAGAGATATGAAACTAGCTAATTCCCGATGGACAGATATACGAGGGGTACTTATATACTGAACGGAAAATTGGAACTCTTTCTTTAATGACTGGATTCTCCCGTTCGGTTATAAAACAGAATAATTGGGCGTGCTTTTCAAAGATCTTCGAATTGCAGAATTCTGAAGCCAGTTATTTTATATCGATCACGTGGTCGTTGCTAAGTACTTGAAATATTGGACTGAATTAATGTGCTGCGTGGGCTAGTCTCAAATTCTCGGCATATTTTGTGGAAATAAATAAGAATACACTCAGATTTTTTATGGGAATAAATCATCAAAAATTAATATAAATATAAGAAATGAATGTTGTGTGTGTTATTGTGGGATATGGCGTGGTGGTCGTTGGGGGCAAAGTTAGTGAGAACAGCTTCGCGATTCACCCAATGTGCCCCAACGACCACAGCGCCGTATCCACCAATCACAAACACACACACACCCACTACCTTCATTTATTAAATACACACTTGGAATGGCTATAATTTATATTTTGGAGGGTTTTTCAGGAATACTAAGTATAGACGATAAATAGACGAACAGATAATACACAAGGTCAGAAGGATTCCTATTCATTGGTGGCAAATGTTCAGATAATTTAACAAACGCCCATAGTTTTACTAATTTGGTGTCAATGCTGGTCTTTATTGTGAGGAGGCATTGTCCTTATTAATGAAACTTTACAGTATACACATGTGTTTCAATACTACGTGTATATGATATAAGAGTTTATGTCGTGGATGTAAAACATTTTTTCCCATGGTGCACATTTTCGGTATGCATGGGGAATTCCCTGCATAGTTTTATGTCGATTTAGGTGCTTGTACAGTGCTCGCTATGCACTAAGTTATTTTACACAAACCAACAATGCTCTTTTCAAGTTTCGTTTGTGGGCCCAAAAATAAACGTTATATTATGTTTGCTGACGAATTACCGAAACGCGCACAACAATACTCAAGAGCACTTCGCCGTGAAGAGCACATATATTGTCATACCATGCATAATACTGTTGAACCTATATCTTTTTTTCTGGTTTAGTAAACACAGTGAATGGTTGAACACTACCATGCACAAGGTGTATAGTTATTCACAGTCGAGTTCAGATGTAGCGAGCTAAAATCTCATTTCCGTCCACCAAATAATCTTCGTGTGAATATTATGGAAGCAAATTGAGAATGAAGTGTATATATAAGACGTGAGTCACGGTTTATATATAGGGTGCATAACCGACGTACGGGGTGTGGCTCAGACGGTAATGTTCATAGCGCAATATTCTATATATATATATTAGCAACCACCACGGGTGCTTATACATAAGGCAGGTGAATGACGTCATATAATTTGTTCTATATCCATCAGTGATTTTTCAAGATCGCGGGTATAGATTTTGGATAAATTGTCACGTGACTTCCGGTTAGCAACCGTGTGGAGATTGCAAAAAACGCGGAATTGGAAATGAAGCATCGCGATAAAAATGAAAGTAACTACTTCACAGTTTACGAAGAATTCACATGTGATTTAAGTCTATTAATTTCATTTAGACCAATTTCGTTGGTCAGCTTAATGAAAACGAAAAATGAAGAAGTCATGACGATAATCCAGACAATATTTTACAATCCACGACACGTCTTGTCAATTTGGCATGTTGTCTCCGTCGTGACCACTGCATGATGTTACATAAATTATTCTTAGCGTTATGTCGTCGAAAAAAGGCAAATTTGAGGCACAGCATGTGTGGTTGCTCCACTATATACGTGTCACGTACTATTCATATAATGGCGTATATATGTAATATGTGTACAACGCATGTGAATGTGCCACGATATATTCCGACACGAAGACATCGACTGCGGGTACATGTAGGACCCTGGCTGCGTGGGGTTAAGCGGTATATATTTTCTTGGGCATGTTATTCGATGATCAACAATAAGTGAGTAACTATAGTTACTCCTATACAAAATTATTGTTGAACATCGAGTAACATGCCAACATTCCTCCAGACATATATGGACAGAACATTTACTGCATGGAACGTCTATACATATAACATAAAACTTAACTCGAAAACAAGGAGGCAATTTGACCTTCGGCTATAAGTTTAACCCTTTACCCAACAAAACGGCCAAAAACGCCTAAATAAACCTTCAACAGCCTAAAATATATTCGGTCTGTCTCAATAACACCATACAAATATGGATATCATTGGAACCGGTTCATTGACCACATTGTGATGGTTACAGTTATGCCCTGTGCCAATGCATTCTCTTATATATGCGAGTCGACCATAGGTCGCCTCGCATATATAAGAGACTGCATTGGCCTAAAAAAATTTTTTTTATTAATATAAAAAAAATTATAATATTTTTCTACATTCTTTGACAATTTTATCATTTTTAATATGTGTTAAGCCAATGCATTCTCTTATATGTGCGAGGCGACCTATGGTCGACTCGCATATATAAGAGAATGCATTGGCACAGGCCCGTTATGTTGGGTAAAGGGTTAAGCAGAACACCGAGTACTCGTATCCTCGAAGGAAATACACATGTAATATGCCAGCGAAGATATAAGTCCTTATTTGTTTTATACGTCGGAATATTAGACGACAGTATATTTAAATTACCGGAAACAACAACTTAATTTGCATGGGCATAGTGTTTGCTTAAAACAGTGGAGAGACCGATTGTCGTTTGTTCGGGCTGACAACGCATACTTCGATGATCGATAATGCGTTATGAATATATTTTTCAAGAGTGTCAGTTATATTCTGAATGGAGGTCACCACCCATGCAGTACAACACAACATATTCGACAAAAAGTCATTTTGGCGATACGAGAAGTTGAGAACCGGGCCAAGACTAGAGGGTTTCCTTTAGAGTGCGTCCGTCAGAACCATCAGACCGAACTTTAAGATATTGCACATCCCCTTTTGTGTTAGAATTTTCGAACGGACGGTCATTTAGGTGATTTGTGTTCCAAAATATTTGGTGGTGGTGACGTCATTCTCCAGTTACCAATGTAAACACTTCCACAATTCGTAACAGAACAGACACAAACACGACATCCAAGCAATACCAGATGATCCACCTTCCAACAGCCAAACGTCAATGCGATTGCACAGTCATTACCTCCATGCATGTTCACGACTCACACATTTATACAGCAACATTACGCAGAAAACACACAGTATACAAACATAACACAGAACTGTATATATTTCCCTAAGTTACAGAAGAGAGGACGGCAACCCACTATACATGTATATCCAAAAACAAACTATGCCATGGAGTGTCTGCCTCTTGGAGTAACGCGATTCTTTTCTGTTGAAACATTGTGAAGAAAATAAACTCCAAAAATACGCCGAAATTTACACAGAACAACTTTACTTCCCCAAGTCACAGAATGGAGGATGGCAACCTACCATATCACAAACAACCCGTACCAATGCCTGCCTTCTAGAGTAACGAGGTTCTTATACAGAAACTCGAACAACTGATTTGTAAGGCTTGAACTGGCCTACAATACTGAATGCCCTGAAATGGACCGATTCAATCAGGACCCTTTCAACATGCAGACAAATGGATTCATTCATAATTCGCATGAATATAACAATAGAATTTTGCAACAATACAGATTATGCAACGAACAAGCGTATACACACACGTTGTATGCTGGTATTGTATGATGGTATTATAGGCACCACGCGGGCTGTGAAAGTCTTCATTCATCGACGTATAATAACGTGGAATTCTGCGGTACCATAATGCCTTCAGCATACGGGTCAGTAGGCTAGTAGGGAACAAATGAGTTATTAAGGCAGAGATTGAACCATTGTCGTGCGCTTCATTGTGGTTGGTGTATTGTAAAAATAGACAACCATTTGGACAATTGCTTCTTAAACGGCATTTCATTCAGATGTTCTTCCATAGAATGTGCCATTATTGTACTCAAAGGCAACAACAATGATCTGTGGTTATAGCGACTTTCTATTCAGATTTATATATGGTACAATGCATGGGCATCAGCTTACAGTCGCTCTATATAATGATTTCATAACTCATGTCCCATTCATAAAAATGATTTGGTCTGCGTCTAGACACAGGGAATACACATCAGGTACACCAGTTGGTTGAGATCGTGACCATATGTTACGAGAACGCAGCTCGTTAATTGTGTTTGATAATGTAAATGATATCAGTGATTTATTCATGTTTGTTAGAACGACAACTGAATGGAACAATAGTGGAATGTATGAACCTTGTCGATGACTGGGTGACGGAAAATATAAAAGTTGCAGTGCAGGACTACGGGTTGCTTGACACAAGGGCAAGAATAAGGCCAATCATGAGATAGTGTGTCACCAAATGCACCCTCTGATAACTTCATTCCCCGAGGCCTCAACTCCTATATGAGAGTCCTACGATCAGATTGAAGTTCCCCAGTTGATGTTGGTGATGTTCACACATTAGTCATCTCGATTATGCATTTTATCTTCTGCAAATTAGGGGATATAGAATCTGATCAAAAGGGAAGAAGTAACTAAAAACAATGTTAATTTGACACTATGGATACTACCCATGGCATGCAGAAGATGATGCCTAATCAGTATGACATCCCCAGAGGGTGAATTTAGTGATGCTATCCCGCTGTGCGGGGTACCATCACTAAATTCACCCTCTGATGATCTCATTCTGCAAATGACAGACACACTATATCAAGGCTTGAATACAGGACCCGATCGAACGACATTCTTGAGAACTTACAGACGTATACACAAGTTGCGTTGATTTCTCCATTGCTTGTATTATAATGAGTTCATGATACGGTATGATCTATGCCGGCAGACATGTTTTTCATCGAAAATCGTTCAAATTGGATAGCCTCCATCGAAAAGTGATCCTGAACATGCCTGTAAATTTTCAAAATATTTGTCCAATAAATGTGGACTGCATAATGTGCCGATATTTCAAATGTGAAATCCAAGATGGCCACCGGATGCCATGTTTTATAACGAATATTGGAAAATGGATGACTCCCATCTGGAGGTCATCCGCAGAACTATATAAAGTTTGGTGATTATTGGATATGGAATGTGGCATGTAGGATGTGCCGAAGAATTTAGTCATGCAAAGAGTAAAATCCAAGATGGCTGCTGGCGGCCATGTTTAAAAAAAAACGAATTTAGGAAAAAAATTTGGTCTACTATCTAGAGTTCACCCCAAATATCCATACGAGGTGATGATCGGGTGAGGGATGTGGCCTGTATAAATAGGGTGCAGTCATGCAAAGAGTAAAACCCAAGATGGCTGCCGACGGCCATGTTTTTCATCTAAAATCATTTCTAAACATGCCTGTAAAGTTTCAAAAACATTTCTCCGACAAATGCGGACTGCATCGTATGTCGATGGATTAAAATTTGAAACCAAAGATGGCTGCTGGTGCCATGTTTTCCATAACTTTCGATAAATGTTGATGGCTCCCATCTAGAGGTCACCATGAAGACCCATATGAAGTTTGATGAGGGTTAATGAGGGATGTGGCTTACAGTGTGTGCCAAGGTATTTAGACATGCAAGAAGTAAAAATCAAAGATGGCCGCTGGCGGCCATGTTTTTCAACGGAAATCGGTAAAAGTTTATGGCTTTCATCTGGTGATCCAGAAGATCCACATGATGTTCGGATGAGGGTTGTGGTCTGTATGGTATGCCAAAGGATTTAGTCATGCAAATAGTACAATCCAAGATGGCTGCCGACGGCCATGGTTTATCATTAAAATTCATTAAAATTTAATAGCTCCCATCTAGGGGTGATCCTAAACATGCCTGTAAATTTTCAAAAATATTCTCCAATAAATACGGGCTGCAAGATGTGCGAATGGATTCAAATTTGAAATTCAGGATGGCTGCTCGCGACCATGTTTTTAAACGAATTTCTGAAAATATTGAAGGCCACCATCTAGAGGTCACCAAGGATATCCGTATGTATTTTGGTGACGATCGGATGAGGGATGTGAACTGTAGGGTGTGCTATAAACGGACGTGCGGGCGGTAAGACTGAAGCACACAAGCACGGACGACGGACGCCAATCCATGGCAATAGCTCGACCTTGACTTTGCCAAGTTGACCTAGTTAAAAGGTTTACATTAGTATGATACATTGTTTGATTTTGGAGTGATGTACAGGTAATATGAGTAGATAACATAAAATACAAGTACGGAAGAAGTCCTGTTTATTGGCGGGAGATATATAGATAATAAGTTCAACGACCACCTTATGGCCATTTGCTGAAATTATTATCTCAACATGTCCTAATGGATAACTATATTCTCATTGATTAGTATATATAGTATAGAAATGGTTAAATATATTAGACTGATTTAGATAGAGAACTTTTAACTTTAAACGTCAGCTGCTTCCAGCTATACAGACGGCCATATATGATGGATGTGATCACCGGACGTTCTCGCAATTTATAAAGATGCATCAGTTTTATCCAAATACGAAAAAGGCTGTGAGTAGCTATACACAAAAGAGTGACTGCACCGGCACAAGGTTTTCGCAAAATTCCAGGAAGCTCAGTCATGGGAGTGTTATGTTATCATTTCTCAATCTGAACATGGCTATTGTGTCTGGATTTAATACACAGAGTCTGTCAAGTCGCGCGTTGGTGTATCCCATCATACCTGGACCATCCAGATAAAGACAGAGCCATGTAATAAAATCTAGAGCGTTGACTCGGAGATGCGCTTCTAATGCTAAATCAATGGCTTACGACGAGTATTCGCGGAATAAAGATAAATGTATTACAGGAAAGCGCCGTGGAATCCAATAATCGTCTTTTTCTTGTAATGCTGCGATACGATTGTTTCTAGAGTAATTACATTACGTTCGGTCCGTGTCGCCGTCGGTGGGGGATGGCATTACTGGTCGTGGATTCCTGATAGGCTGGCTCAATTAGAACGCGTGCTCGAGATGGGCCGGCTCTATTAGGAACCTGCTCGAGATGGGCCGGCTCTATTAGGATCCTTGTTCCAGATCAATTCTGTGGAATGGATAATTGGACTCAGATAATGAATAGACAAATAGTAAATGCAGTCACAACACTCGCATTGTCGTCCGTGTAATTTAAGTAAAACACGCATTATGGCGTTTAAGTGTGTGCATACACTTTTTGCAGTGGAAACGTTTGAAGTGCCGTTAGCATATGGTACAAGGTGCAAAGTCCAACTAAATGTAGGCGGCCACAATGTACATGCAAATCGCGAGCTACCAGGAGTTATATACATGTAGCAACGAAAGGGTAGAATATATATGTTAGGCCATTTTCAACTAAGAGAAATTGACTCCAGATGGAATTAATGGGATGCGACTGTGCAAGGCTAAAACAGTGGAATGGTGCGAAAGAATGCACTTCCAGATTCGCTATATAGTACATACATCGCACATATAGACAGGTAGATATATAGCAATGTGCAAAGCAAATGACATACATAAATAGGGAAGGGATATATTCTTCAAATAAATTCAAGAATCACTGTATATGCTTATTGAGTGACATCGATGTCTTAAGATTAAGAAGAACAATAGACAAGCATATAACACACAGACAGTTCACACATGAAGATCAGCGGGTTAATAGTTTCCTTAGACCCCACTCCACGTGACGAATAATAATAAATTCGAATCCATGGCCACGCTCGCTGAGGGCGCCACAAGTTCTTAGAATTGTTTTTTAATTTTCGGCCTTTTCGCTGATATTTTAGACAAAGAAACCTGGCATGAGAGTGGGTATCTCACAGAGACAAAAACGGTTGGAACGAGACACCAGTCTGTTTTGCGAGTTCCCTGAGAGATGTGACAGGCCATAATTAATACTGATACGACCACATGTAGAGCCCAGAGCGTCGTATTATTGTCACGAACAATTAAAATTATGGCTGGGTTTAGACACAGCCTACCCGTAATTGTACGTTCCGGAGGTCTGACCACACCAGGCAGTTTGCCAATAGCGTTGCGTGTTCAAACAGGACAGAATTTCACAACAGGTGGTTTGCGAAGCAAAACATGCCACTGTTGCTATTGCTGGGGATTTACCTTCGGAAAATAATTTCTCATATCACTCCAATAACGAAATATCACGTGAGAACAAACAGTGACACTTCTCAATTAAAACTTTCTGTCTAAGGGAACGAGATCGAATTTTTACGATTAATATTATTAGATTTGTTTTCTTATGGAGGGATTGTGCCCAAGTAGAAATTTTACCTCGACCTTATATCAGAACTAATTAGTACAATGTGTGATTTCCGTTGATTGTGGTATATAAGATCTCCTATAAACGTTGATTATGCATGGTACCCATGATCATTCTGCTTGACTTCTATAAACGTTGGTTATGGTATTCAGAATCATCCTGCTTGATCTCCTAAACGTTGATAAGTTTACACAGGATCTCCTAAACGTTGATAAGTGTACCCATGATCTCATAAACGTTGATAAGTGTACCCAGGATCTCCTAAACGTTGATAAGTGTACCCAGGATCTCATAAAGTTTGATAAGTGTACCCATGATCTCCTAAACGTTGATAAGTGTACCCAGGATCTCCTAAACGTTGATAAGTGTGCCCAGGATCTCATAAAGTTTGATAAGTGTACCCAGGATCTCATAAACGTTGATAAGTGTACCCAGGATCTCATAAACGTTGATAAGTGTACCCAGGATCTCATAAACGTTGAGAAGTGTACCCAGGATCTCATAAACGTTGATCAGTGTACCCAGGATCTCATAAACGTTGGTAAGTATGCCCAGGATCTCATAAAGTTTGACAAGTGTACCCATGATCTCATAAACGTTGATAAGTGTACCCAGTATCTCATAAACGTTGATCAGTGTACCCAGGATCTCATAAACGTTGATAAGTGTACCCAGGATCTCATAAACGTTGATAAGTGTACCCAGGATCTCATAAAAGTTGATAAGTGTACCCAGGATCTCCTAAACGTTGATAAGTGTACGCAGGATCTCATAAACGTTGATAAGTGTACCCAGGATATCATAAACGTTGATAAGTGTACCCAGGATCTCATAAACGTTGAGAAGTGTACCCAGGATCTCATAAACGTTGATAAGTGTACCCAGGATCTCATAAACGTTGATAAGTGTACCCAGGATCTCATAAACGTTGATAAGTGTACGCAGGATCTCATAAACGTTGATAAGTGTACCCAGGATCTCATACAGTTTGATTAGGGTACCAATGATCATCCTGCTGGATCTCCTAAACGCTGATTATGGTACCCAGGATCTCATAAACGTTGATTAGGGGACACATGATCTCCTAAACGTTGATTAAGGTACCCAGGATCTCCTAAACATTGATTAGGTTACACTGGATCTCCTAAACGTAGATAGGTTATTATACACGAAATCTCATAAACGTTGATTATGGTACCCATGATTTCCTAAACGTTGATTATGGTAAATATTTACTACTTTATTCGGGATGCATTACTGGGCATAAACATTACGACAATGATTGTGCCAATAGAACAATGTCGTTGTTTTCCGACTATTTGAATACCAAATTTATGAAAATAAATTATTTTGGCATAATTGTTATCCACTTCGGAACACCTCAGCGGAGTGCTTCGCATCGCTTTAACAATATGGCGGCTAAAATGGTACAAATATTTGTTTCAATTATGTCAGTTACTTAATGGAAACACTAGATAAACTCGATGATGCTAAAATGACTACACCGGGATTAGAATGTCGCTATAATATTGTATCGAATCAGGAGAACAAAATATATATGTATATACCACTGCTAGTTTCCACATACCTTCGTGCGATGTTTAACTAATCAACATTTCAGAGATCATGGGTACCCGAATCTGTGTAAATATTCGACCTTGATCAACGTTATCCAGTGGTTGGGATCAGTCTCTTGACGTTAGCCAGGAATGCACTTGTATGTATATGTAACAGTTGCGACACTTCATTTCTTATCAGAAGTAGCGGATATTGTGGACAAATAGTATCGTTGTGTAAAACAACACCCAGCAACTAATCCATAGTCTCGAGTTGGGTGTAAATAATGCAAGGTGCTACGAGGCGTCCTGGTCAGATTAGCGCTAACCTAAACAGGAAATGTATGAAGCAGCTTTATCTGAACCCGTGGCTCTTAGTAATCAGTCTATCGGCAATTTGACAAACTTTCCCTATTATTCTGATTTCAGTTTTCCAGAAACCTACATTCCACACCCCGGTATCACTTGAGCTGGTATACTACACGTGTATATGTATAATATAAGCCTTATAAGGTCATATTTATTGTGCATGATCCACCAAATACACAGAAAATTATATATAAACATAACAAAACAAAAAATTAAAACATTCGAAATAAGAAACAAACAATATGAAGAAAACAAAAACAAAAACAAACTCATGCACTGTTGTGATAATTTGTTGTTGGGGAGTGTCTAGTACTGTCTACTGATGTCGAAGTTACAAATTTATTTCCTGAATTTGGTAGCCCACCCCAAACTCCATACAGCGCCCTCTACGTTATCACTGCGAAATAGCGTAGCGATGAGAGATAACTCTGCCTGGAGTTTGAGCCGACCCATGCAAAACATGATCCATGCAATTTTGAAGGAGACACTCCAATCACGGGCTGTCTACCTTCACGGTCACATCGGGGTGTCTTCGCGTGACATGTTTCCATCCCGTCAACATTTCCCACGATACGACCAAGAACCACACACCAACTGTCATCCAACGTACCCATTTACCATCTGTTGTGTGACAACGAGAGGCGACCAAGTCGAGCTGAAACGTGCAAAGTAATTTGCGTGTCCACTGAGATGCACCACTTTTAGTGCGAGCCCGATCTTTCGTACAGAATCACCCGGGATCCCGCTGAGATAAACTCCGCTTATGGCGCTATCTTACTCGAGAAGACTGCGACAAAGTGCAAAACCCTTAACCGAGGAAACTTGCTAGTCTTGTTTTGAGGGGGAATCCGTCGTACGCTTCTAGTATAACTCGATCGGTGTGAGATCTGTATAAACACCGACCGATCCACGCAGCATATCAAGTGCCGCTAATGACAGTAATTCACACGGTCCTTCTCCGCCGCTTGTCGGTATAATTATGTACATGTAGTACAGGTATTTCGTCAATAATGTGCGAATGGCGCGGTCGAATCGAAGCTCGTTATGACGGCATACTACCGTGGGAGTTGACGCTTATATGACAATTGTCCTTGTTTCCCATGGTGCTGGTTTAGTGATTTCTGCCAGGTGTAATTAAATGTGAGACCAGTGCATGTATAACAAATCACAATAAATACCATCATATCATGAAGTCAGCGCTGACCGGTTTGGTGAGGTGGAGTTAACATCGATTGAGTATACACGGTACATGTTATACGTCACCGTGATCTTTTTACATGTATTTCCTTTGCCGTAAATTATGTTGGGGTGTCATAGCACATGCTCAAGTTCTTTCCAAATTACGAATACATTGAGACCCAGTGATTGAGACATAATGTATTGACATATATTTTCAGGGTATTTGAGACATTGTGTGGACTTGGAGAAATGAAAGAGTCTTGGATGCAGAACAGCACATGGTAAACGACATCTAAAGACGTCAGATTAAGTTTCTGGTCACAACATTCTTGACCGATTTGACATACTTTGTTTCCCGAGATACGCATACCAACAACGTAAGGCCTATATTATCAGGGTGTTTAATCGCATACCCGAAACGAACGGTGACACATTTTTAACAAATCTAAAAGGATGAGCAAACGTAGTGCCATCTGTCCACGCAAACCCACTTCTAACGACCACCTAAGTCTAAAGAATGTTGTTATCGATACCCGGGTAGATTTCGTGTCGAATAATTCCGGGTGGATTCTCACAGGTGCGCGTTCCTGCTACCGTGCATGTTTACAGCGTACACAGGTAAGTTGGCTGAACATACAATATCGTTGTAATGGGATTACGTTACGCTCGGTTCGACATAAGTCTTGGTCCCAATTCTAACACGATTACACTGCGCACTTTGAGTAGGAATTCGGCCCACCGAGCTGGAAAACGTGGCGGCGCTCTGACTAGAAAGCTCATCACAAACACGGCTAATCTAGCAATTTGGGCCGATATCGCTGTGACGTAACATCAAATGATACTCCGAAAATAAAGAAAGTGACATGTGGAAGAAAACTAGATAAACATCAGCTGAACTGAGCCTATTTTCGTTCTTTTCTTTGTATTGTTTTTATCTTTTGTTCTTTTTGTTTGCTAGCTATTTTGCTGTTTCGTTTTGTTTTTTATTGTTTTTCCCACAAGCTGCCGAGTGAGTGTTTATTGGTTTGTTAATGAGAAGTCTTAGCAAAACTGGAAAGTCAGAACAAAAATATCGGTCATGAATGTTGACATAATGTCTCCCACGGCATATAGAACTATCCTGGAAATGCATGTTACTATTTGATGTTCAATCAAAACTGTGGTAATGTTCTAAAAATATTAACTGTCCTAGTGTCCTTTCCTGGGCCAGTTCATGGGGGAATATCTTTCATAAAACTAAATTAGTTCCCATTGACAGGAGCTCCTATATTGAATAATCTTTCTGACTCAAGAATTATTATTATGTACCCATGAATCAACATGCATGTGTGTGTGTGACAACGTAACTATATATATACACCATTGACTTATGTGCCCCTCTATTCTCGCCACTTGTACAGGTCTTCATCTCATTTCCCACAATCAATAATGTATGTATCGATAATGGGTGATATCCCCAGGTCCAATGCAAAACCCTTATGTCTGCAAATAAACAAAACACGACTTCTATTCAAAGAAGCAATCTAGACTACAATAGGTACCATTATCTGTCGTGTAAAAAAGAACTACCAGCTACTCACTTGCATTATTCACTATTGTTTGCATGTGTTGGAATTTAACAAACGTACTTAACTTTCGCCTAATCTATTCGATAGCAGAGGCTCCCGTAATACAAATATTGACTCTCGCATTTAAATTAAGCATATCAATATTATAGTAAAACAGTAATATCGGAGTAATTTAGCCGCACGGTTCCATACACAGTCGTCCTGATAACATAATCCTATACTGGGACACCGTGCCGCTTTTGCTTGAGATAAGAACTATCGAACACTGATAATGCTAAGACAACATATATACGCATCCAGTAATCAGGTCTATATAATTTATATGTGGGTTTGTGTCAGTGGTGATTTGATTGTCAAACAAAGCGCCATATTCTAAATAGTTTATTTAAAGATATGGCGAGGGTTCCAACTATAGTATGATGACAACATAGATTTAACACTTTCTATACTAAATGGATTCTCCCATATTGTTATAAAATATGCATCGGAATGGTCAATTATTGATTTGGATGGATGTTCAGGAAATATAAGCAGACGGCAGATAATAAAAGTGCAGAAGAAGCCCAATTCAATTTATGGAAATGTTTCGATAAAAAGTTCAACAACATATAACTACTCATCAATGCTTTAGAATATATATAAATGGTTAAATAAAATTCAACTTACATGTAGCGCCATAAACGGATGGTTTATTTGTCACATATCACACTCACAATCGTGAATTAGTCGTCATCAAAGGCTGACATCATAATATATGGACTTAAATTTTCTAACATACATGTATGCCATTTCAGTACGAATAATTGATCCAGGGTTGGACAATGTTTGACATTTTTGTAATGTTTTTTTATTTTATTAAAAATGGAGGTGAGACACCCAACACCTGTCCTTACGTCTCCGTTTGAGATTTGTTGAAGATGTGTACCTTTCACAATTCCGTCAGCCTATTTACTTATATCAAAATGTTCTCAACCAGGGCACATTTCGACATTGCTGGAAGCAGGGCTTCTATATCATTACAACCAATGTAACCAGTGTGAGAAACCGATTCAGCCTCATTGCCAAGGACATAAATCAGTCAGTGAATCCACGGTAGTTATATGAGCAACTCGGCGCAGTTCAGTTTCAGTTTCAGTGGTGATTAAGCAATTTTGTGACCTATTTTCCGAAGTTAGTTTGAAGCCACCTGTAGGAACTAACACATGTAGAATCATGTGGCCGACTAGCCGCGCAACCCGGAAATTAGCATTCCACGAAGAGGGAACTCCAGAGCAGTCATCTCATTTCACATCTCTACACGAGCTCATGATTAAAGGTCTCGTGATATGAGCAATCCACGTGCGTCGATAAACAGCTCCGCCGCGGACTCAAGTTTAGGTTCAAAACGTGCTTCAGTCGAATATGGCGAAAAAACGAGAGCAAGATAAACGGGTGGTCATTCGGTGCAGGAAGCTTGAAACAAACGAACCATAATTAGAACATGAGATGCATAGCTCGCACCTCTTGAACTATCTCCGATATCTTTCACAATGTCATATATATATAGCCTTGTCTTTTTATGGAACATACAACTGCATGATGATGCATATCTTGAGAACTAGATTATGTAGGTGGTTTAACATGTCCTCCAATCCTTTTATTTCCTCTCATCATCATGAATCAGTCTATATATTATGTGCGTTTTACCTGTTTACTGTTTATCTTGGATAATAAAATATATTGAACCATCAACTCTTACGTTTATTTTCCTGGAGGGAGGGAGGGAGGGGAATCTTTGAATTTTTAAAAGAATGAATAGCAAATGATATAAATTCATCATATAATGTAATCGTATTAATCTCCAATAATGGAGGAATACAATCATCTGTCTTAAAGCTGTCAATCTCTGGAAGGAAAACACACTCACGTCAAGTATTGATATTATTTTCGGTGGGGAAAACTGGTCAATTAGTATTATTTTGACATTCTCAAAATGTTAGTGCCATTAAATTGCTACGAAAACGATTATGATATTTGTATCAGGGAAATGTGATCGGCGTTCTCACTTCTTGGAAGCAAACGAATGTGAAACTAAATTAACCCTTTCTATATACTATAAATACTCAATGGCGAGTATTTCCTTAGGAAATGTTCAGATGATAAGTTCAACAAACGAACATCGGTCATTTGTTGAACTTATTATTAAAACATTTCCCACCTACGAATATGAATAATTTTGCTCTTTTATTATGTGTTCGCAAGTCTGTCGTCTGCTTTTATTACTTGAAACTCCTCTAGATGAGTAACGCGCCAATCCAATGTATAATTTTGTTAATGAGTGGGAGAATCCGGTCAGTATAGAACGGGTTAAGGGCTGGGCAATTGAGGTCGAGTCAAACTTGACAACACAATAATTGAATTGTTTTTTGAATTCAAAAGGCGCTATATGTGAGTCAAATTGTCGTTCCTTCATAACTGGTATGAAAAAAAATTCACATTGCAATTCTGAAAGCTGTAGATCTATTGTGGTATATTTGCGGCCCATGCATGCAGGTATGTGGAAAAAGAACCGGCATCCGCTTATACTGAACAGGCCCTTAGGGAAAATGTCCCCATACTCCAAGGAAGGCTCTAAAATACCGGACAATACTAATGAAACCCTCGTAAAATTCTTATAGATGTCATTATATACAATAACCAGTTATGGTTCATTTTATTCACATTAATTGGTCATTTATATCCCATTGTTTTCACATAATATTATGATTCGACACAACGATGCTTTGAAAACGAATGCTCAGAAATTTTACCAGCTTCTAAACACATGCAATTTCATTCTAGAACTGACTTTCTTGTCGGATTTTTACAACAGTTGCTGGACCAAATGTCCAAACGGGAATCCAACAAGTTGAGTTTATAACCTGACTTATGCATGAAAGCTACATTGTTATCCTGGTTATAAACATTTGTGTACAGTAATGCCCTAAGTAATCGACTCCTTAACCACGGCAGAATTATGGGTAACTTTTCAGGATTTAGTCGGAAACATAGCTTGTTGCCATTCATCGGAAAGCTCTCAGTGAGAGCTTTCCAATGAATGACAACAAGCCATATTTCCTCTAAATCCTGAAAAGTTACAAATAATTCTGCTGTGGTTAAGGAGTCGATTACTTAGGGCATTATTGTGCATATTGTTGGGAGAGTGGCTGTATTAAGTTGTTATAACTTGTGTCCCAATCCCTTGTAACTTTTGTTGCAATAAATATGTTTAAACCGACCTACATCATAATTTGCTTGAAAGTGGTGGCAATATAAATATAACGCCTGGAAATTTCAACATTTGTTTTTCTCTATATTTTCCGAAGATATCAGCAAGTTATTAGACTAATGAGCTATAACAACAACTCATCTCGGATACTGCAAAAACTGGGTGTCGAACAGATTTGTTATTAAAGATGAATTATCTCTTTATATAACAATTTTGAAATAGTTTCGTGGGTATAAATTAATAAATATGAATTGCAGACCCATGTCCGGAAACGTATAAAATGAGATGATTAAGTGCGACACTTTATTGTTCTATTTCAGAACAGACAATTCAGGCGATACCATATAGCGATAGAGACCATTAGGGTGATATTTTTGCCATGATCCGAACGTCAAATGTTCCAGGTTGATTGTTTGTATTGTTTATTACATTGTTATAAGCGATAATAAGCATCTAATTAACGTTTATTTGTAACAAAATTACACAATAAAATTTCTGGTCTCTGTTAACAGTGACCATTATTGTTCATTAGCTTAATAACCACACGTTTTTAAACCAGAAAACATTCGAAATATAATCAATATTAATCGATAGAAGCACTTCCGGACAGGGGTCCTCGATTCATACAGTATCTAATATTTTATAACTCGGTAACTATATAACACATGTTTACAACGAGATAGACCATCTTTAATGAGATTTTGGGTTTCAAATTTCATGCCTAAAAAATGGTGACTACAGTCACTTGAACTTGCATGCAGTGAGAGCTTCTCAATGGTCATATTTATATGTGAACGGGCTTTATAGTGAGCTAGCAAAAATGTATGCATAGCTCATTCGCTATCGATTATAGTTAAGGTATCTACAGTAATGCCCTATGTAATCGACTCCTTAACCACAGCATAATTATGGGTAACTTTTCAGGATTGAGTCGGAAATATGGCTTGTTGCCATTCATCGGAAAGCTCTCCCCGAGAGCTTTCCGATGAATGTCAACAAGCCATATTTCCGGCTCAATCCTGAAAAGTTACTCATAATTCTGCTGTGGTTAACGAGTCGATTACTTAGGGCATTACTGTATACAGATGAAGAAAACAATGAATATATATTACCTTCGACGTGAGACATTTTACCGACATTTTGGAGGCAATTTGTGATGTATAGGTTCCGGTTTCCTAGTTAAGAATGGTCTGATTACGCCCTATATATGGTGTATACTGTGATGCTGATCTGGCCTTGTCCATTGAGGTGATGGAGCAAATATGATTAAAAATGTACTCGCTATATTGCGTACCGGTTAGACTTTTTGCAGGATCATGTATTCGCGGATGTATCTATCTTCGCGGATGTCTCACTGTTGCAGTATGACCGCGTTGATTGGTATTTAAGTGTGAACAATGGCTGGATCACTCTTGAAATTGTTATTACCGAAACACAATGCATAATATAACAGCTAACATTGCTGATGAAGTATGTCTCAGTTAGAATGTAGACTAAAGGTCGTATTGCGAAGTATCGGGGTGTATTTAATCCGACTAGTAGATTTTTGGTCCGCATTTAGAGACTTTCTGGTGTGGTGAAAAAGAAACCTTCAGTGATAAGCCGTAGTTGTAATAATTCTGAGGTGGTGCATTCATGAAACCAATATATTTATATTATATGTATGCCCAATATTATGATTTTGAGGGCGTTACCATTTCTGAGTATGGTTTTCTTGTATATAACGAGTTAGGATGTATAAGCTACTAATGTGTTTTTTATTTTGGTCAGCGCATGGGTCCAACAACCGTGATGTTGACGAAGTACCCGGATATATAGAGAAATTCCCGTCTATAGTTATATACATGTACACACAAAAACTATTACACAATGTCATGGATATTCTCGTAGCACATCACACGATATAACTGTGTTCAATCTGGGACTATTATATCGAAAAGTCTCTGTACAAACAGGTACAAAGGGCTAAAAGTAGCTCTTCCTTCGTGTGGTCATGTTCTACTTATTTCAGAGCATATCAAAGACTCGGTCGCGCGTTGTGCAACCTTGTGTGACTCACCTGGGTGTTATTGATTCGTGATCAGAGTAAGCAAAAGGTCAGATACATGCATAAGCCAGGAGTATGGTAACTGTTTTTGACGAATAGGATACGTTGCAACACATGAGTATTGTCTTCAAATATGAATCTTGGGGAGGGGTTGATATTGATGGTTCGTAGTTTTTTGTTGTTTTACATGGATTCCATGCTATGAAATGGTGGGTATATAGGATGAGAGAATGTATAATTTCGTCGTCCATAAATCGTCTACAGACTATAACATTCTAGGTGTGGTGGGAAATTCTGCCCAATGGTATATAATGTCTTTGAACTACATAAAATACCCGGGTGCCGAATGTCCGCATGAGTAGCAGCCTCGTATAATCACCACTGGTTAAGTGGTCCTGCTAAGCTGCTATGATGCTGGTGGGTCCAGATGAATTGTTATGATGATAATAGTGGGGGAAATGATGCTATTAAGAAAATGGACCGTTATTTTTTTTAAGTTGTCATTTTCGCGGCCTGTGGCTAAACTGTACGAATGGAGGAAACACTATTGCTATATAAAACGTTCAAAAACATGTAAAGTATTTTAATAATGGTAATTTTGATTGCTGCAAACCGACCAAAATCAAGCGTTTTGCAAACACCAGAACATACATGATTAAAATAGTGTATGTTCATCAATGTTTCATACAGACACTGGTGTGGCTTTTTCTCAAATCATTCGGATTAGCCAATCACCGCGAGAAAAAAACAACATTATAGAAAAAAAGAATAACGGTGCATTTCCTTAACAGCATCACTTTGTCCCACTATCATTGCAGCAATTCAGCGAGACCCAACAACCTAGCAAATTAGCTGGACCACTTGGCCAGGGGTGAAATAATATACGAATTGGTATATTTCAAGACTCGAAGTTGAATAAAAGACCGTATCAGAACTGTTTATTTTGGAAATAGCTATAGTCTGAATATAGTGAACAGACGTATAAAGACTTAGTTACATGTTCCCGCCACATATGGTATGGTTTAAAGTCTGTTATTTTATGGGCTAATTAAGTTTGACGTTTTTTTAAGGGGTACTGTACACTAAATCCGGCCATTTATGGGACCATCTCCTTTTTTACTCAACAGAATATATGCAACAAATGCAATGAACTTGAGCCATGGATTAGTGCAAAATACACCCATGTGCTCTATGATGAACGATGCAAACAACATGACAATTATAATGAAAATGAATCTATGACTCGAGCCATTTAATCCTTTTTCATTATAATTACCACGTTGTTTGCATCGTTCATACAGCACATGAGCGTATTTTGCACTAACCCATGGCTCTAATTCATTCATGTGTTGCATATATTCTGTTGAGTATAAAACGATATGGTCCCATAAATGGCCGGATTTACAGTCCCCCTTTAAATTATTCATACATGGCTCTCTATTGCACAAGTTCGGGTGATCAATGGTACGGTGCAATTACAGAATGTCTCGTCTGTTGCTTTATCGCTTATTAGAGCAATGAAATGCCACGAGTGATTACACGATTGAATATTTCCGGATATTTTAAGGCTAATGTCGGTAAATATAATTGTATAACAACTACCGTTATATGTTTCAATGTACATGCAGTAAACAGTGGGGCATGTTCATTTCATTATAGTTTGCTGCTTTCATCATATTACACCACAGACCTCTACGACGAATTGTCAGCATGTGAACGTACCCTCATGCGAAGACACCAGTCAGCAGCAGTGTGGCACCATGGACCAGGTTTTTGTCTACATAGTATGACTGTGGTCAACTATTGCATCATATCTCATGTTGAATGGTTCACAACTCCTGACACCATATATATACAGATCTGCATGATGGTCGTGAAAATTTAGGTAGCATTTTGGATCAGATAGAAATTAAATGAGATGTGGGAAACTATCGAGAGTGCCGTATTTGACTTGGTTATAGTATAGAGGTTACCCCAAGAAAATTTGAAAGTGTAATTTCTTACAATCTACCAAGAACATACCGTAAAGATGCCAACCCCGATTTGGCACAACCCTAAAGTCAAAATTGCCAACGACTACTTTACGGTTATCGTGAAATTAAATGAAAATGAATTGATTAGTGTTATTCGTAACACAGACACCGCTAAGACCCCATCAGAATATCCATAATTATACGATGAGAATATTTCAGAAACACACTTATTTGTCGTTACTTATAAAGCATGAACGCTCCTATACTATGTGTAGGCATTAATCTTGATTTTTGGCGTCCGATAAAAATTATAAATCTCGTATTGTTTCTTATTAAATATTCCGACCAAAATCTTCTGTAGTGAGGCTCTTAAAGTGATGTGAAACACTCCAGTAGGGTGATCAAATAGAAACGGAGTACAATATTGTTTAAAGTATAGTTATTTTTATAAGTATTATATCCAAACTGACAACACACTGTCATTCTTATATATTAATTAAATGCAGGAACTGTCGATGGCAAAATGGGTTTCGTTAGTTTATCGGCGATAGATGCGTCCCGAATCGAGTAGCAAATATTTACAATTGAGAGTAGTTCAGATGATGTTTTCTATGGAGTAGTATGCTCAATTTGCTTCAGATTTTCGGCTATGTTAGTAGAATGTTACATTCATCCAGTTGGCATAGCGCCTGAACACTAACTCATCAATTTCACGCACCCCAACAAGTACATTATATGTCTTTAAATTCTTCTAATTATTTTCGGCATACAACAAATTTACACATAATAATTTCCCATAGTGTCAATTCCGATTGAGCATCTTTAACGATCTAACACTATAAAACCACCATGTACGTTTCTATACCAGAAACTACTTAGGTCGTAGGTTTATGATGACCAGATATCTACTTTAAAGATGCACAATCCGATTTAACGCCCGCAAATTACTATTTCTTCGGCTTCCGGGGTAAAAAAAATATTAGATTTGAGTCGAGGAACCCACCCACCAAAGCCCAGAGTTATCAGATTTGAGTTTTGAAATCTGTTATTTTTCACCACCTCGAATATTTGGCGGCCTGGCAAATATTCGACGAATGCCGGCCGACATACTGATACCAAATTACGTTGAACAAAATGTTGATATATCACTCTTATGGGGCAATTTTGTACTATAGATGACAGTGGTTACCATTATTTTTTGACAATTAATCCATTCTGATAACTGAAGCGGCATTTCAAGAAATGTTGTTGCTGTTGGAATCTGATTATATGGGGACCAGCGAATCGGATTGTGTATCTTTAAAGATGAATTTCTTACATGTTTTTGAGTTTTTGTCAGCCCAGCAAAAATTACAATGATCGTCTCTATAAAAGAGCGTCCATGCTTCCACCGTCCAAGAGAGGTACGGTAATGCCCTAAGTAATCGACTCCTTAATCACAGCAGAATTATGGGTAACTTTTCAGGATTTAGTCGGAAATATGGCTTGTTGCCATTCATCGGAAAGCTCTCGGGGGAGCTTCCGGTGAATGGCAACAAGCCATATTTCCGACTAAATCCTGAAAAGTTACCCATAATTCTGCTGTGGTTAAGGAGTCGGTTACATAGGGCATTATTGTAGATACTCAAAAGAGTGTTCTCAATTATGAGTTTCCTACTCTGTTTCAACGTAACGCTGATGGCTCAGTTTGTGAATTTTCGCGATGCGAGTGTCCTATACGAATGATAGAGTTTGCAGGTATCTTTCATTTTTCTTTTGCCTGCTGAGCTGAAAATTTACTTAGGAAATTTTAATTCACCAAGGAAATTCGGTTTTAAATCGGACAGAGCATCTTTATGTTCCCAGATGAGCGATTTCTTTGTGTTTCATCCATAAATCTAACCCAGGGATGTGGCGCGACATGGGTGTTGAGGGTCTAAACCATCAAACTTTGGTAAATATTAACAGTTGGAAATTTCATACTACATAATAATTGAAAATGTTCTCATTGTTTGATTTTACACCCAGTAATTAGTGTGGAATTTGTCGCTTTTAAAAAGTGGCATATATTTCTACTTTTGGTCTGAAATGGCAATCAGATATCCAACATGTCTGGGGTGTCCGGATCAGGGAAGAATCCAGAGATAATTTGGGGACACCTGTTTTTCAGAAGAGGATACATATATCCCCATATAACTTAATAAGGCTTCTACACCGAACCTATACATATATATATATTATAAATATGACATTATATTTCTGATTTCAAAATTGAACATACAAAAAAGGCTCAATTGCAACTGCATATTTTTTTATTTACACAGTATATTATTGAATTGCCTTAAAAAGGTGGAAAATTCAGGATGACTCAATACTGTCAGGTAGGAATTGGGTGACAAGTGGGCTTCTCGACTTTGGGCGCCCATACCTGTAACAGGTATCAAAATAGCCCTGGATATTTCCCTGGTCAGGATTGAAATTCTCAACAGTTGGAAAGCTTCAGGTACATATAAGTTGGAATGTTCCATCCCAAATGGGTGGGGTGAAAATGGAATTCTACGAACCTGGGAGTTTGGGAGGGGGTGCAGTTTGAAACGTCAAGGTGAACAACTCCCCAACGGGGACCCTCGACCACGCCCATGGTCTATATATAGCCCTACATGCGCACGAGTGTGGCTGTTGTTTGAAAGGGCCATTCCATCACAGTGGAACCAAAGGACCGAATTACCCCTGCATGGACCGGACGTGTACCCTTCAATTATTGAAGGAGAATGGATGGCTGCGGCCACGGTGGGCCTGACACCGTGTGAATTGTGCACCCGGTAATTCATAAGCTTGGCAAACCTATATCACTAAGTATTTGCTGCATATGTGCGTGACTTCAACAATTATCCGACCTGTTGACGACAATCAATAGATAGACATCCAAGATCGAAGTGCGATGTGGATGTGGCACCACTTAACATGCATAACAGCTGCCAACCAAGGCTCGCTTTGACTTCGAGAACAAAATATGCTTGAAGAAGAGCTGTTCCAGTTGTTGGAAATTCTTATAAAAATCCACCGATAAATACACAGACCAATTCCTTAATAACTAATACATAATATATTATTATTATTAAAGTGATTGACATGTGACTTTATCCGCTTATATTTATAAGAATTTCAAACTGAGCTATTCGGACTTGTATGTCAAAATTTAAGATCTTATGCACATCATTTAAATTAACGTAATTTTGTGCTACCCATCAGAAAACTGTTTATACTTTAAAATGATACCACTGTAACATAAACATATATTTAAAACCATGGTATCCGATAACTTGATAGAAGATTAAAATGGATCATGGTATTAGAAAACAGTATATAGATTGAACAATTTATACTACAGTGTCAGAATACTGTATATCGCATTGAATGTAACGGATGTTTGTGAAAAATGCAGCAAATACATAGTGAAATAATGACCAAGTGCACAAGAATAACCCTCTAGCCACTATAGATTTGTACGAGTCATAATGAGAAAAGACATATTTCATTGGGATTTTTTATTAATTTTTTTCTTATTTCATATTTTCCTTAAAAAATCTTCTCAATGGCAACAGAATATATTTCAATATATATACATGTACAAAATAACTGAGGACGATTCTAGAAAAATGGCTGATTATGACGCTTGTTAATTGAATGGGAAATTAGTATCGGAACTTGACATTAAAATAGACATTATATATGAATAACTATGGATTTCGAATAACGATACGCATGCTTAGACTTAAAGGTTGTGTTAGAATTTCTTACATCAATATTTATATCCGATATTTTCTGAATAACTCAATACCCAATGCGTATTTAAGCGGAAACTTATAGAGCAGATAATTAGAAAATGTAGGGCTGCAGCGCACCCATCGGAATTTCAACCAAAATATGTTAGTTATATTAAACTTCGCAGGCATGTTCGCGATACATAGCACTAGATGCGCACATGTCTGTTGGTTTGCTGCGTGGTTGAGATTACATGTTGAAAACTGATCGGACTTTCAAAGTGGTTTTACATATGTTCAGTTCGCATTTCAATTAAGTGTTCATTTATTTTTTTAATGTCAAGTTCCGCTTCAATGTTCCCAAAATCAGTTAACCCATCTGAGACTAACATAAATAGGAAAGGAATGTTTGATGATGAAAACGAAACAAAAACAGAAAATGTATCACACATTTGGAATGTTTTCGAAGTAATGTAACTGAATATGGATTTCAAGAAGGGACAATTCTTACATAAATTACAAGTTTTGAAGATATGAAAGGAAGTCACGAACCTAATGAACTGTACAATTGCATTATGTTCAAATTATACGTTCGCTAGTGCGAACATTGTATCTCGAGACAAAACTAATTTCCTATGATAAAAATAAGAAAATTAACAAGGTACAAAATATTCAAAAAATATAAACAAACGTATATATCTATATGAATGGATTTCCTTCAGTAAATAAAAATATTATGCATTGTGTAAAATATAAGATTTATTCAGATATGCGTTTCAATATGCGCACGGGTGTAAGAAAATAAATCCAGATGTATATACTAATACAAATTAGTCTGGAAGAAGCATGTGTTTTTATTTGTTCACTATTCGTAGATTATATCATAGAAATCTAAAGTTAAATTCAAATTCATAACATGCGACAACTTGATTTTACAGAAAGAATAATAACAGAACCTAAAATTATGGTTGCACCCTTATATGTACGCATAAGAAACGATATATGAATAAATCAATTCATTAGACACCAATCTGGCGTCGACTGCGGTTACCCTTTTTTATATTCGAATGATTTAAACTATTGATGAAATAATTGTCAAATAATTACACAATATATATAGATCAGAAAAGGCGCAAAGCTTGCGCATGGATTTCAACGATCATTTGTTATAATTAACAGGAATTCTTGTTTTCTATCAAATTTCGAGATCTACTAGAAAATTCAAACTTGTTCATATTTTGAAGATTTTCTCGCAAAAGCAATTGTTTTGCAACAAAACAGTAGAATAATAACTGAAAGTTTGATAACATTAGTTATAATGAGAATGTACAAAGTTGAGGTTCTTTTGTAATTATGCGGAAACTGCCTGTGGTTTGAACATATCACATGTCTACTATCAAGAAATCGCTTCATGGAAATGAACAAATCATTGTCATTGATGCAAGAATAATTTAAATAAGATATATCGTTGATTGTTTTTTTTTTCAAGTGATGTGTTCGTTTAAATGTCATTGACATAGTAGATTACTTTGAATATTTATTGTATATGTTCAAACAACAGGCCAAATTGTTTTGTAATGAACTGTATGAATACTGATGCGGATAGCAGTTAAACCAATCAGACCCAACACAACGACATGCATTCGAATGATACCACTCGCGTCTTTCATACCAAAAAGTCAAAACTTTTGAATGTTTTTTCGATTTCTTTTTGGAATCAAATATCAACTGGTAAATTGACATGGAAGTCGAAATAGATATGGCCTATATGCATTTTGATTGGAAATACGAAACGACAGTTTCTTCAGAAATTCGGTACATCGAACCGTGATCAAATTTGAGCAAGTAAATAAGCTGACAATTCAAGTTTAACTTGAAACACATTTAATGAATGTCATACCCACAGTATCGCTTGAATTTCTCTTGTTACTGTAGATTTCTGAAATTCTTTCGGCGTCTGTTCGAATGTTCTCAGTTTTCAACATAGAAGTCTTCACGCAACAGTTTGATAAATCACTAAACACTAAAACTAGTCCTACATATGCGTTAACGGAACGGTGTGATTCGTTGCTACTCCTGAAACCGCTCCCGACGCCACACTGGCGGCATATTGTCCTTGTGCCATCTGAAGTCTGGCCTGAGCACTATGAGGGTCGCTTCCAACCTGTTCTCCCGTCGGCAGGTACATACTAATCATCTCCCGCAAATCTCCTGTTTGTTGTGGTTGTTGATACTTCACCCCTGAGTTTGAGGTAGCACCGGGACTTTCCGCTGACGCCTCCCGTTTCACAGACTGGTGGTGAAGTTGGGATGGCATGCCATAAGGTGCCATCGACATCGTATATGTTGCACTGCCGTTCATGTAACCTGCACACGTCATTTGCGCAGCGGACATTGAATGTTGAGATGGCAGGTTATAACCAGCATACTGAGTTGCGAGTCCTGGCATTTGGTTGAAATGTTGTTGATAAGCGTTGGGGTCGTGAGCCATCATCGGGTAACCGTTGGGCATGTAACCGTTAATAGCTGGGTACATAGATTCTCTACCGACCTGTTGCTGCAGTGATCCTGGTGGCATGCCGGGAAGAGAGAATTTATCCTGTTTCTTCATCAGGGTCTTCGTCTTTCGGCGTGGACGGTACTTGTAGTCGGGGTGATCCTTCATGTGTATGGCACGGAGTCTTTTAGCTTCGTCAATGAACGGACGTTTCTCCGATTCCGATAACAACTTCCATTCAGCTCCTAAACGTTTCGAAATCTCAGAGTTATGCATTTTCGGATTTTCTTGCGCCATCTTACGTCGCTGTCCACGAGACCACACCATGAAAGCATTCATGGGCCGTTTCACTCTGTCATTATTTGATGAAAGTCCAGATTTCGAATTTTGAGAATTTGGCGGTGAAGTGTCCGGACTCTGTTGCATGTGTAACTGAGTTTGTGGTGGTGACGTGTTTTGATGCAAAGAAGTAACAACCGGCTTCATGTCCTGATCCATTCTGTCCAGTCTGTCCATAATCATTTAGGCAGAACGACTCCGAACACTATAACTATAAAACGTAACACTGATCCTAGGTCAACTATCAAAGCTTCTGTGTTATTTCTAAAACACTGAAGATAAAATGATAGATCTTTACAGCTATTTTCAGTCTTTGTATAAACGTCTTCTCTCTGACAACTCTTCTTATTATTTGCCGAATACAGTATAATGCATCAGCTCTATTGATTGGGTTTTACGAGAATCGCTGGCGACCGTCGACCAATGAAATTCAAGAATGCTTGACAGCTTTGAATAGCATAATGATTTTGTCGAGTTTGACATGTCACGCGGAGAGACGAGACAACGCTAGAGTGACAATTGCAAAGGTGTTAGGCTGAGAGGGCGGGGCTTACCGCTGAACTCATTGTTTGACACGGTGAATGCGAAATAGTAATTACGCCCGCTTGTACTCAGCTGCCAAGCTTGTGGTGTACGTTTTCCCGGGCTTGTATGAAATGTTGTCACCGAACGAGCTCTGGTTGCCTTCCTAGCAGGTGTTTTGAAAGAAATTCTCGATGATCCACGAGAAATGTCAATCAGCGTGCTGGGTCTTCAATCCGTGGGAAAACATAGTCCACTAATAAATGTCCCCGAGAAGTTTTAGGCCATGCACAATGACAAAAACACAGGTTTCGTGTCCGAGAAATATGCACAGAAATATTAACGTTTATAGATAGTAGTCACGACACCGTTACACTTTATATTCATCTGATACATAAGATCTAATTAAGACACAAGTCGACCTTTTGACTCAGTACATTTTACACGGAAACGCTGAACGAAAACATGTTTATTTCGCACCTTGTTACAGTCGCATATTGCTGGTACAGTGATCAGCAAATTCGGTGACTTTGTTGTTTTTCTATTTGTATTTATTTCATTATTTGGATGAACTAAAACTACATATATATTCTGGGTGGGGTGGGGTTTGAAGTGAATTGAAAAACAAAATGGAAATAAAAGAAAGGAGAAAAACAAAACATACGAGCGATGATGGGTACACTATCTAGTGTCGAGTGTATGGCATGAAATAATACGTATGCACGTGGATAGTGTGCGTGTCATATTATGTTGTGAACACAAGATGATTAAACATATGAACCCATTCGTGTGGGGTTTGCATGACACTTTTGGCTTCAGAATATTTACAAATTTAACACATTTAACACAAATAAACTATTTTGGTTAGGCGCCGACAAATTCAAAAGATCGCCTACAATAAAGAGCGTTCCAGGTTGGAGTTCAATAGCGACATATATTAGAGGCACGTGAGGCCTTAATTGTCGAAAATATTCATATTTGTTCCAAACACTGTAAACAGAAAAACGTTAAAACGCATACAGTTTCGTTCATATATACCATGACCATCGCGTAAACAGCATGTTATCATAAAGATTTACTATATTTTACCTAAGCAAGAGCCTGATTGTGTTACAGAAGACAGCACAATGCTGCTGGCTAATCACACACAAATGGCATAAACGCTCTTTATTCGTTCCATATCAGGAATTCACCAATAAAGAACGCTCTTTATGTTTACCATCATAATATAAACAAACACCAGAAAAGTAACTTTTGATGCTTTTGTTTACATAATAATGGTCAAATATATGACAATAACATACTGTTTATGCGATATTTCTTATTTGTATACGGACAAAGTCTGTCTACATTTTTATGTTCTTTCTGTTTGTGGCGGTTTTTGACGGGTGGAAATATTTTCACAGGATACCCACCGGTTTTTGACGGGTGGAAATATTTTCACAGGATACCCACCTTTAAAAAGCGTTCATAATGTAACACCTAAATTTATTTTCCTAACATTTTGGGTGGTGTGTTTCCACGAAAGTTGTATTTCGGAAGGACACTCATTTTTATGTATATGTTATTTTTCTGTTTTATTTGTAGATGGTGAGATGATTCGGACTGATTTGGAGTCAAGAGTCGGGTAGGGATTTTTTACACTAAAGCGATTCATTTGGTTGTAAGATTCTGCGTTGAATGAAATACCAGAATATGATATATTATTCATATATATATATAGTTCTGATATATCTGAAGTTTGGGTGGTGAAAAGTTATCAAGGCCATTCACTTCTACGACGAAAACTTCACACAACGTCCAGCTTGGAAAATACGTCTGGTCACATGTCCTTTTTCGAGTATGACATGGATTACCCGCTCAAATGTCAAAACTATTATACCGAAGTGATCTTGCCCCCATTGAATGCTAAGAAATCGAACAGAAATAAATTCCGTGCTACTATATAGTATGTGTTGACAAACCTCACACGATATATACCATCAAACCACACATCAACACAAAGCAATGATTACATGTGCAGTTAGGTTTATTGTGACCGAGAAATATATGTGCTCATTTATCTTATAGGAATTCCACGAGTTTATCTTCGTGGCACATTGTCCCTGCAACAATAGAATCGCCAACATGAACACCTCCACACACAATCAGCAATATTACAATAGATGATCTGTTCACACCGTTTTCAAAAGACTATCTGGAAAATCCCTTTTACTGAGTAGCAAGCTATTGTGGTCTTCAAGAGAGTTTGTTTTGAGTGAAATACAATATATTACTGCACTTATACAATGCTCTGTCTGCCAATCTCAATTCATAACGGCAGTACGACTTCGATCCATGAGTTCTTACGGGTCGTAATTTCCAAACAATGCATCGATCGAGCTACTGACTTGAATAAGCCCCTGGTCTATTGACCACATGGAAACTAGATTCTATGAGATGGGTTGGACTATCTAATGTTCCGGTGGCCTATTGTTCTGTACAAAGAATAAGAAAACACCAGTGTTTATAGCACACGGTTGTGGAACAGTCTTCAGTATTGATCAGGCAGTTGCAGGGACGATATTCCAAACCGACAAAATAAAGGGATCTAGCTGCTTCAACAGGATTGATGGACGCGTTAAGTACATGTAAAACAGACCAGCGATTGCTTTACCGGAAATGCCAATGAGAACAATGCCACGGATTTGAAGAAAACGAAAACGTTCCACCGATGAGAGGAAATGGAACTGTTATAATTATTTTTGTGGAACGAACCGAAGCAGCAATACCATATATGGAAACTACCCCCATGACTTTTGAATCATATATTTACCACAACAAATAAATGGAACTTTTACAGACCCGAAATTATATATACAGTAAAGCCCTAATTAATCGACTCCTAAACCACTATTACCATAAAATTCCAATTAGTTACATAAGATACTAAAGTTTAATCAAAACTTGACGATAAACCAGGCTGGATAAACATTGAAAAACGTCAAAGAATTTAATTTTACACGATTAGCGATGTGTATGTGCTTAGTAGTGATGTGTTTACAAACTTATAATATTTTTTGGACATTTACCCACTGCGACTGCCTTGCGTCCCTTTAGCTAACATCAGTTGAAAGTTTCACGATGACCATGTGCTAATTTTCACCTGAACCAGAAGAAGTAAAAAAGCTAACTTGGCATATAGTAACAAATATTTAACCATAATGAAAATGAAATAATTTCTTATTCAGAAGCAACACACTGAGGAGATGGCTTTAAAAAAGCATTGTGCTTGTTGCCAGATCCTCCGTATCTCACAATTGAAAAACCCACCAAAAACAAGAAACGAAAAATTGCATTTATTATTATGTAATTATTATATACACATGTATACATGTATGTGAGAGCTAGAATAAATATTGTTTACACCAAAGTTTCACGACGTTTTACTACGACCAGAATTCTCACACCATGTATATATTCTGTTCTTTATTGATGCTAGGTCCAAAGGTAATATATACGTTAGGTGGCCCTCCCTATATAAGTCATAATGACCGCCGTGAAAAAAATATATTAGCCAGATAAACCTGATGATTTGTCGCTTTTGATAATTTATTTTTGGAAAACCAAACACCTGTGCAGAAATATTGCGCCCGAATTTAGATGAGCATATCAACCGATGTATACACATGTAAAAAAAAAAGGTGCATATCTCTGTTGGATCAAATCTCATCCCATGAAGTACAAAGTGACTAAGCTTTAGATGTGATCTTTATTTTCGCCGCACATACGGATAATGAACGCGAAATTACCCAGTAATGAAACGAACCGATGCACACATGCATGGTATATTGCATCGCTTATTGCTGTGAATTTTTATCAGCGTGTTTTATGGTCACAATCAAAGCTTATTGCAAAAATAATACACATATTTGGAAAATAAAATCACACCAGCATGATTTTCCACAATACGGCTGCATTCAGACTAAACGTGTCTGCACTGAAAAAAACATAATTATGAGTAACTGATACCCTGGATTCTAAAGCTTTGTGGTTCCATTCAGCACGTTTCAATTGACCCTTCATTCTGAATGGAACCATCACATAAAATGGATTTAACAAATGCAGCAGGGCTATAGGATAGAAGCATGCAAAGGCCACTTAGTTTGGTCAAATGGTCATTTTCTGATGCTATACGTTAGTGCATGGGTCCTCTATTTAGCAGGTCCTCTAGTTCCTCAGTTGGTAAGGCGCATAGCGTATTAGGACAACATAAACCGTCCAGAGTTGGCGAAGCTGCATGGATCGAATCCTGACAAGAGTGATCCGCGCAAATGGAAGATAATCTGATTCGTGTGTATGGGCAAGTTTGTCCCTTGCTTTTAGTTTAAACAGTATTTAGCTTTTTATGGACAAACGGCTTCCATGTGCCGTTGAGTTATTCCCCGGAAAGAAATAATCTACTGCGCGGTCTTTCCTCCACCGGTAACAATTACCACGTTCTGATATGGCCTGACGGGTGAAACGAGAATAAACCTCAATAACGAAAGTTGGCTTCGCTTATCAATTTATTATGGTTTCTAAGTGAAAAACCAATGGTGATGTAAAATTTACATAATTGAAACCTATGCTGTCGTTGTACCTCGAGATCTGGAATCCAAACAGATACGTCTTTTACACACGACACATCCAATATAGGGATGTAAAATTAAAATCTACTTTATCCCTTCCATGACTGGAGCTTCTTGAAATTTTGCGAAACCCCTGTGCCAGTGCATAAGAGAATGCACTAGCAGCGGATCTTTATTAATGCTGCACCAGCGCAGCTCCCGTCATGAAATAGTTAATATGTTGTTGTAGCAGTATTTATGAAGCCCCGAGTACATCTTTAAATACAATGACCATCATGCAAACCAAAAAAAATAAATAAAAAAAGGGCATGCGCCAACCATATCAAAGTATGGTCGCGATTTTACAAATCGGTTGTCGTAAAATATATATTGCGCCAATTTCAAAGCACTAAATCCTGCACCTTTACGCAGCTGGCGAGATATCCGACTCATGTTTTCGGAATTGGGTGCCCGGGGCTGTACTAAAGACGTGCGCTGATATGAGTCAAGTAACAAACGAATGCAGATAAACTTGTGTTTGATAACGCAGACATTGAACAAGATTGTTCTCGTCCGCAGCTCGGGTGCTATATCGCCACAGTCGCCGAATTTAAAATCATAATCACATGTTCAAAAGACTGGCATGCATAATGGAACGACGGATATACTGCATGACTGTAACAAAACAAGGCCAGTTTTGTTTGCAAAGAGCCGATTTTTTTGTACAGATACTCTATCTCTTTCAAAAAATGTTGCAATGTTCTACAAATAATAACATTTCCTGTCAAGTTCGTGAAAAAATAGTAGGGGAAGTTATTTTATTGTATCAGAAGAGCTTGTTGGCTGGTCTCTTACTGAAATTAGTATTTCATATCTCTGAATCAATACATACAGTGGAAGAGATGCACTGTCAGTGAAAAATCATAAGTTTTTTAAGTATTCAAACTAGAGCGTCGAAATCACAAACTTGATAAAATATTCCAAGTATATTTAGTTATCAGTTATTATACAAATCCAATTTTTGTCACAGGTTGGAATCTAGCCTATATATATATAAAGTTATGTTATATTTCTTGTACAGTTGCATATTTTCGTCTCGTAATAACAATGTTCTGTTCATGGCGGGCAGAATTGAATTTGTAGCAGTTGAACATAAAGTTAGAAATGGACTGCCAATAACGACCACAACAATGGACCTGCCAACGCTACACCGTTTACGACATAATTATGTGGACATGGCTTCCAACTAGCAGATAAACAAGTTTCTGTCCTGTCATGTACATAGTTAGTTTGAATAGTTGTGATAACAAATCAAAACAACGACAATTGACCATAAATTGCATATATTCGCTTTGGTAAATAATATTGTTGACTTTCTTGTTTTTGCTCTCATATAACTGAAATGAATTGCTCACTAACGAACTATGCATGTTGCTCGCTAATGAAAGTTTTTCACGGAAATTACGCATATATCGCCACGTACTGACAAGACAAATGGATTCAACATGGGACCCATGCACACATATCGATTGACAGATTTTTCTTTGAAAAACATAATTTGCATAGAAACAGAAGCAAAAAGTTGTGAAAAATATTCTTCGGTTGGCATTAGCGGCTTTATGCGATAATTATCTATGGTATATGAAATGGATATATATTTTTTTCGCTAAAAGTGTGCATGTAGTTTTCAATGAATTTTACTTAAACACCTAACTGGATTATCCCAACCCAAAACGATAGGGCCTCGTTGTAAAAACAATGCAGAGTTGTCAAAAGCCCACTTAGCAAGGCTTACCTGTCACGACAAGCCAATTAGCACCTGTGCTTACGTAATCAGCCCGCCAGGCACTTTCGATTTTCACACCGATTGGTCGGCTTGACGAAAGAATAGATTTGCCATAGCATGTCAAAGTACAAGTAGATTTAATGTACGTCGTTAGCGTAAGAGTGTAAATGAGTTTTATAATCTTGATGTGCATGTATGCCGCCCAAGCTTGGGGACTATGATTACTCGAGCAAATCCAACAGGAGGTTTAATCCACTTAGCCAAGTCGTGCACCCTGCGGGAGTCGTGTCGACTACTGTGTGACTCATGAGTTCCCTGCTCTGAAATGTCAACTAAATTGTCAATTCTGTAATTATGGCAGAGACAGGTGGATTTCAATCAGTGCATATTATACATCTTTTCTTAAACTTCGTTTATTGTTTTCAACGCATGACACCACTTCTTTTAGCTATTACTTTGTCGTTGTTGACAACACACACATTGCCAGAGACGTAGAGCATATAGTTTGTGATAGGGACGTAGCCAGAGGTCCCAGTTAAAAGATTAGGCACCACTAAAAACTCAAAATGATCACCTATATGGAAAAGAGCATCCATGCTTTCGTTGTGCACACCACATGCAGATATTAAAGAGCGTTTATACCCTCTGTATACCCTCACATATAGTCACTGCGAATATATTATGTGAACGAAAATTGGTTTATTTGCAGATCTCTCATAATATAATGTTCTTCGTGGGTATACATATGACGGGAAGGTACCATCACACACAGGGACGTGGCTATATGGTTTCGGTTAGGGGGAGTGCATACCTGGAAAATTTCCGATTTCACTCCTTCAACAAAACCAATCTATTTGCAACCCCTTGGGTATGTACTTTCCAACTGGTACCTCAATCTTTCCAACAGTACTGTTGGAAATTTCTAAGTTGAGGTTGTAAAATGTCTAACTGATGGCCATTTCAGATAAAAGTTTTGAACTTAAGTAGAAACTATGCTACTGTTGGTCAAAAATCAACAAATTATGCACCAATTATACATACTGCATGGTTGGAATATGAAGCAATGGGAACAGTTTCAACCTATATATGGTGTAAAATTTGGTGTAAACATATTTTATTATTCCAAATAAATAGTCTTACAGCTTGTTAGAAATTGGCAGAATAAGTGGATTTGGCATAAAGCAAATGATGATGAATTAAAGCCATATTGTCGTGAGACCCCAGTCATGAGGATTTTAAAATCTGTTCTCTATTTACTGCACGTGTGATTGATTTAGCTGTATTATAAAGTTGAGAGGGTGTGATACGAACCGATTCCCTGCACAAATATAACAATATACTTGTTTCAGACCACCGATGTACTTAAACCTATAATATAAATCTGGCTATGTATACATTCGCTGAGAGTGCCTCAATCTTGAGAAAGAAACTGTTGACTATCTATACTGGGATGTAATTTAGGTGTATTATATCAACAACACATGCATATCGTCTTAGTAGTAAAAAACAAGACTACACAAATCAATACGCATAATTCGAAAGATTGTGTGTTATGGATGGATATTGAAGGGCGATCACATATGTAACAATTTGATGACATGTTTTGAAAAATAATATTTAAAAAAAATCTAATATAGTTTTAGTCGAATTACTTAAACATTTACAATGTTTCTGTTACAGTCATATAGCGGTAATATGCCATATACATGCAGGGGTTTATTCTTGAAGACAAAATGTACAGTGGGTATTGTTGAAGCTAGAACACCAGTTTCCAAAATATCAGTCACATGCATTTCTCGATGAGTTGAGCCGGTGTCAATATTACACGAACCTAGTGAACCCACGGAGCATAGAGGATGAAACCGCGGTTAATTCCATCTAATTGTTGTGCCATAATGCGAGCCTAATTGCGAGATAAATTTGCGCAATGCACACATATGGGCAGGCACCCGTTTGTATCATACCCGATTACACCCTTCAAATATGATATACGCTCATAGAAATCGTTTTCAAAAAAAGAAGAGCGCAAACAGAAGAAAATGCGACAAGTGGCAATAAAGTGGAACGCAAACATGGATTGAATGCATTGGCCACATGCTCACACCTGAAGTGACGGAACAATGTTTATTATTTACAAGTTTCAAAGGCACAGACTACTAGGTTGCCTTCAGTACGCCCATGAACGATCGGATTTTAATTTATTCTGCAATTTGCGGATGGACTTTGCGATTATCTACCTGTCGTTTGTTCACTAACTTTGGAGTCTGTTTACGCAGAAGCTAAACGTGGAGAATTTATAGCAGCTTCAAATCGAAAACAAAATGAACAGCATTGCAAAATTTCATCAGGCGGACGGGCAAATTTTTCCAGATAAACAGACGAACAACGCTAGAACGGAGAGTACGGAAAACACTTTTTAACAATTCGTTGAAAGCCATTTTTGGCGATGAACATCCAGACCAAATTCCACCAAGTTCCTCTAACCCATGACTGAGAAACACATATACAGGCAGATGGACAAAATAATTTTATACAGATAAACAAAGATGAAAGACTCAATAACTGATAACTGCATGATAACCGTGGAACAACACGATTACACCCTCCTCCGATGTCCTCATAGTCGTGAACATCCATTCCAAATTGTATTGAGATCCGACAACCTGTGGCTGAGATATCCGCACGGACGGACGGACGGATGGACGGAGGACCGGACGCATGCACATGTAAACCAGTATACCCACCATTCCTTTGGTCATGGCGTATAATAATTATACAATACAACCTGATCTATGTATACATGTATATATATTAATGGGCTCTTGGTGGACCTATACCGTATACTATATATATATAGCTAGTATGATGATTGATCATATATATCTAAATGATACGATGACAATATAGAATCATATGATGGCATGGAAATAAGGCTATTGACGTGAATGAATGAATGTTTATTGGATAATGTATATACACTGGACAAACATAAAAAATATAGTGCGATGTACATACAAAATCCGGGCGATGACGTGACCTAACTGGCCGTCTTCCCGTCGCCGCCCAGGCATCAATAGTAAGGCAAGTTGACTACACTGCTACTCCTAACGGGCTTAACGATGCATCTTCACTTCTCTTAACGTGTGTGGGTGATTTAAGATGATTATTTACTACAGAATACTAGTATATAGTTATATACGATTGTTTGATTGAGTTGAGGAGTCGACATGGTAAAACAATTCTTAACTGAATAATTCTTAACTGAACAAAGCCCATGGTTTAGACCCCGGAAGCTCCTGGCACGACAGTAACCCAGAGCGGCCGTCCCAGGGAAACATCGCGACCTGAACCTCCAGGAGTCCACCTGAGTGTCATGCATACACATATACATACATATACATATACATACATATATATATATATACATATACACACATATACATACATATACATATATATATACACATACGCGCACACACATGCATATACATATACAAACAGTCACACATATATGAGATTAATTCTTAAATTAATAATTAAAATTGACGTTTGAGCAGTTCGATTTGAAGTCGCATGTCACAAGATATATTGCGATGATATTCAAGTATTTTTGTATGGTTCTTGGCGCATAACATTTTAGATAACCAGCTCGACAACAGAGTCGATAAGTGTTAGTCAGAAGCTCAAATGAAGATGTCTACGAACACGTTTGTTGACAACAATGGAACTGAGTAAAGAGCCTGTCGTGACATAAAATAAGAACTTTCCAATCATTTTTAAATATGCGAAGATTACTTCAAACAAACTCCAATATATGTTATTCAACCATTCGTAGCCATACGAGTGCGATACGTCTAGACTACACGCATGCGACCCAATAAACAACTACGATAATGTATGTGTCTGTATTTCTAGTACCCGCAGCACAGATTCGAAATTCATCATTTGCAGATCCACAATGAAACGATAACTGCATATACTGTATATATAATAAATTCCTTATTCGCTCAATGGATCTTGAATTTAATATATAGTGCCACGATGCAGTGGAAGAAAGAGCTATATGAATTGTTTTCCTGTCGACGAGTCATAACCGCGCGCGACGTCCTAATTCAAAAGTGAACTCGACTATATTCACACATACAACTGTCCAATACTGGGGAACAAATAAGGGAAATGTCTTACTCTATACGGGTATTCTATTATATATTTTGGGAAATCTGTGTGTGTGTGTGTCTGTCTGTCTGTTCGCGATGGACTCGAGAACGGCCGAGCCGATTTCGATGAAACTTGGCATGTGGGGGAACTGTCATGGGCCTATTAATTTGCCCGTGCGATGTGACCTTGACCTTGAAATCGGGTCATTTCAAGGTCAAACGCCCGAGTATTACGGGATTTCGATGAAAATTAGTGTCTAGGGATACTTTCGTATAGGGAGTGTCGTAAGCCTATTCATTTGCCCGTGCAACGTGACCTTGACCTTGAAATCGGGTCAATTCAAGGTCAAATCGCGAATTTTGATGGGATTTCGACGAAATTTGATACATAGGGTTACTTTTGTCAACTGAGTGTTTTGGACGGGTCAAATCGTGACCCCGACCTGACCTTGACCTTCAAAATGATCAATTCAAGGTCAAATCGGGAAAAACCGGATGGATTTCGACGGGTACTTTTGTCGGGTACTTTTGTCCGGGCAGTGTTTTGGACGGGTCAAATCTGTGACCCCACCTGACCTTGACCTTCAAAATGATAAATTAAAGGTCAAATCGAGTAAAACCGGATGGATTTCGACGGGTACTTTTGTATGGTACTTTTGTCCGGGCAGTGTTTTGGACGGGTCAAATCGTGACCCCGACCTGACCTTGACAGGGAAATAGCCCGGACGAAGTCGGGTCCACCTGCTAGTATAAATATATAGACAGACTCTTATATCAAGACGTTTCTCTTAACATTTTCCGCAGTTTACTCGTGTGACATCGACTCAGGTACATTCAACTAAGCACCAGTTACACTGGCGACGTATCTGTAATATCAGCGATCTTCCTCGCACACACACACACACACACACACACACACTCTCTCTTTCTCGCTCTGATCTCCGTATCTGTCGCAACCCCCTATACTTTCCACGCCTTTTGACATCGACCTGTAAATCATACGATTTCAAAACATTATAGCGAACATATAGTCAACCAGCCACTTTATACCCTTAATAAATGGATGTTGATTTACTTGCGTTCCATATATATTGGGTATGCATGGATGCAAGTTGGTCTGACGTTTTGTGTGGAATGCGAAACCACACATAAAAATATCAGACCAACTGCCACCCGTACTTATATGGCGCGCAACAAAATCAACATCCAATACTTATATTTACACTCAACCGAGTCAACTGGCCAATTAAAGAGCATTAAGAGCCTATTTCCAACGTCCCAACGTCCAAGCTCGTTGCCAGTTCCGTCTACACAAACATGGAAGCAAGTATAGGGGTCAGTGTGCGACGTTATACATGTCACCATATTACGAATATTGGGTAACATCCTCCTGGTGGGCGGAACGAGCATAGCAAGCTGGGAGCTTACTGTCGGGTTCGTTTCCAAATGATATAAAATGGCTACAATATCCGATAAGAATCATCAGATACACCAGCAATTTTGTGTCAACTGTACCCTGTCTCAATATTAATGTCTTATGTAAACTATTGTTCTTGAGTTGGAATAAAGCAAGCGTAAACTAATTTTCCGCAAGTACTCATGCAGTATGAGTGTTCATTGCTTCAAATATGCTTGCTATACAGTGAGATTGAACATTTCAATTCCCCCTGAGCCACACTCAAAATTCCTAATCCCTGTCCAAATAATATAGTTCCTGGACCCATATATACTTGACACATGCACGTTAACATTGCAGAATGTCAAATGTGGTATACATGGCTGTTATAATCTGATGGTGACATCAGCTCGATATACATTCTCACGACTCCCCGAGGGAGTGGAAACATGACTTACTGTTTCTACCGTGGGGGTTTACTTAGGGCAGAACCTAGACGACCCACCCGCAGAACGAAATCGGTGGATAAATGTTTACTTTCAACGAAATAAGTCTGATCGCGGGACTTGTTTGCTCGCCTCTGTTTATTAAAATTTTCTAGCTGTGTCAATTTCATATGAATGTGACCATAGCGGTGTTTAAAGAAGTTTCCATCGCTAGGTCAAGCCGTCACACAAGTCTCCTCGTAGACATCTTTTCTCTTGTCGTTCACTTGGTAAAATTTGAACAAAAAGATTTGCTAGAACAAACACGGTTTCTCATGTTCGCATCATAGTGCGCCTTCTACTGTTACACCCATTAATTACAGCGTTCTACCCCAGAGCACAGTCAGGTACCCGAATCTACCTACTTCTCACGAAATTTGAGTACGTCAAATTTTGTCAGTGGTTCGACGCCGCGTTAACATTCAATTGCCACAGTAGATGAGAAAACTGACTTTCATTATATGCGAAGCGGGTATGTATAAACACGTGCGAATAAAACAGGACATTGCATGTCAGTGTCTTAATTTATATGTACACCAAATCTTGCTGAAGGGATGTGACTGGTATTGGACTACAATGAGTATAGTACATATAGTACATCTAATTCGAAATGGTTTACATATATGGCTGACTATATATAGAGACGTTACGAAAAGCCGTACGGGGATGTGGATATAATATAGGGTCTCCATGTGAACTGAGGGGATTCAGTGTTTACAATACATACAATGCAATTTCAAACTACTCTCTTTGAACCAGACCCGATGTTCCAAGTTAGGACAATTGTATTTTCACCGCTTTGGATTGAAAACAAATCTGCAACTCAAGCTTTCCCACTGTTAGCAATTTTCTGCTTGAAACCCCCATCATCACGGTTGGAAATGTCAAGAACATGGTGACTTATGCCAAACAAAGAAGACGAACACTAGGAAAATATTCGACATCAACATATGTCAAATACATACTGGTTGAAAAATCAAACTATCCTAACAATTTCAACATATGTTTGTCTGACATTTCCAACTGATGTTTTGTCAGGCATGAAATTTCGAAATAATTTGACCAAAGTTGAGAGGGTAACAAAAGCAAAAGCAAAACCCTCTCCCTATATCGAGGACTTGATAATGTCACCTGGCATTGGCCACCGAACGACCCAGAGTTAAAAAACCCAGAATATTCGCTATCCTCAGGTTCGTAAGGGATCTTTTATATGAAGTAATTTTGCCCACATTGATGAGTTGAGACAATCTAGGAGGAGACCAATGGCACACATAGAAGTACAAGAAACCATAGTCAGAAATGGTAACGCGCTCAAGACCATATATTATATACCCATAGTTGTAACTATAGAATCTTTTTCATATCTGTTATTTGTAATTGGCATAGCTTATCACAAACCAAAAATCAACATTATTGACATAACGTAAACGCCAATAAACGAAATTGAAATTCTCAACTACACCTTTTACCAGGCTCGGCCTCGGGGTCGCACTACAGCTCGGCATCGGGTCGCACTACAACTTTTACTGTGTCCCAATAATTAACATTCTATGAATATAACCCCCAGCGATATGGCAGCGCCCAGGCGAAACAAGAATTTGTACATTAGTATACACGCGGCGCGCGTAATAAGTTTATTGTTCACATCCATCAATTTTGGAGAGCATATATACAAATGACAAATGTACAGATATAAGTATACATGACAATATGTGAAAACAAAACAACTTATATGCACAGAACATTATTGAATTAGGCATTATAAGACACGTATAATTATATAGTAAGTTTTGGGTCATATTGGCGTGCGATGGCACTTGCACTCTGGGATCACGATTACGTTTTGGGTCACGATATAGCGATGTATGAGAGAGGATTCTCATGCAGATGACACTATACTGTAAAATCCAGTCGTAAGTCGGGATTTTTTTTACCCTGTGCCAATGCATTCTCTTATATATGCGAGGCGACCTATGGTCGACTCGCATATATAAGAGAATGCATTGGCCTAACAATTTTTTACAATTTTAATAATTTGTTCTTGTATTCTTTAACAATTTATAATTTCACCCATACAGAGCCCCAGACAAACACGAGCAGACGACACTCTTCTATATGCTTCTATATGTGTGAGGCTCCCTGCAGGGTAATGGATGTTTTTTTTATTTTATGTCCTAAAATTTTTAAGAAACATTTATTTAAAAAAAATGATAAAAAATTGTTAGGCCAATGCATTCTCTTATATATGCGAGGCGACCTATGGTCGACTCGCATATATAAGAGAATGCATTGGCACAGGGTAAAAAAAATCCCGACTTACGACTGGATTTGATATGGCGGGTCACATATACTGTAAAATCGGTCTGAATTGAATCCACTCGTTTATAAATAGATTGTCCCATTGAGTTATACAGATATATATGGGAATGGTCACCTGTACGGATGTTCAGGAAAGTGAATGAGGCGATAGATATATTATACGAGCACAATAGAGGCCCTATTTATTGCATGTAGGGAAATGTTCATATAATAAGTTCAACAAAACGGCATGTCCTGAACATATTATAAGGGAACTACTCGTTAATTGGAATTTAGTATAGAACGCGTTAATACCACAAATCAAGAACAGACACCGGGACCACCAGCGATGTTAAGTCACAGACGAACATCAGTGTTACATTGATGGAGAATGCATTGCATATATAGGTCTTTGGGTTCAGTGCATTGGCCAAATGAATGTTTTGCTGCACACAATTATGGATGCATGCCTTTATAGGGCAACCGCATTTATGCGAGAGTACAATGAAATGAAACAAAAGTTCTTGTCCGCGCTTTCTCAGTTAGATGATCCATGGGATATTGTTGTTTTCCAACTATAGACATACACGAGAATATATAGCAGTCTGTGTCCATGAGTCTATGTGAGCTCAAACTATACATATCTAGAACAATCACACTTTCGAAAGTATGGAACAAATTTTACATTGTAAGATGGAATGTCATTACTTTCAAATAAACTATACGTCAGTGTCATTCAACCACAAATCACAACAAGTATACAAGCACGATATAGACGTCAGTCAGAAGGTAACTGCAGGGAATTTGCGGTTGGCTGAGACTTACGTAATATTTTCGGAAAGTAATGTGATACCCTGTTATGTGATCCAGACTATATATAGCTGTTCTAGATAGTCTGGGTATATCAGAATATAGAAGTCACGGCGTCATGCAGATACGTACCATAAATGACCTTGAATCACCCGTCAGCGCTGTGGTTTCATACGATGTTCCCACACATCCATAAGCATGCGTAAATCCCCCAAACTCATATCACCGGGTAAATATTCACGCGCACACAACATTTCCATGTCTACTGAATCAAATACACCTGGAAAATGAACAGAAAAGGGTCGTCACAGTTACATAAAAGATAGCTATTATCAACAACTTTATTCTGAGTTGCAATTTTACCGTCGGCATGTGTCGGGCCATTACAACATGTAACGTGATCGGTAAAAGTTTCTTTGAAAATCTGAACAATATATTTTTATAAAGCATGATAATAGTCATACGGCCTTTTCAGCCATTTCAATACGTGTGACTATAGATTTTCACAGGCAGGACAATGCAACTGTTGAGCGAGGGAGGTAGAATTAACTATGCCATAGTCATGACTGGCCCATTACAGCCGGCGATATATTCATTATTTTCACAAAGTGAACAAAAATACAAAATGCCTCACACAAAGGCCGAGAAAGCCATTTGTGGGAATGTTAAGCCTGCACATATCTCTTGATGATAGAGCAACACTAATGGCTGGGTATAGCCTTGGTGGTTAAGTTTGTCGATAAAACATGCATGTACCCGCAATTTACGTGCCCAGTTTAGCGAGACTAAGAGCTAAGAACAAGATTACACATTATTTAAGAAGCTAGCCCCAAGGCTAAATATCTCTCGTGTATTACTTAATTCTGAGCAGGATCGATTTCAAGAATCAATCAAACGTTTGAAGGCGGGGCTTCTGGATTATAGGAATTTTGGTGTACATTTCACCACTAATTGCACACTTCAATCACAAACCACCGAACTCACGTAAATGTCGTTTAATGTGTCTGTGACACACACTATGGCAACCGAGGTAAATTGGCCTTTAATTTTCCTCATATATAGGACATTTATTTGGATCAATCTTCGGTTCTTTGTGTTTATTAGACAAATTTAATTTCGCCTCCGACTGCGAGGTTGACATGACCACGTCGTGTAGTGATTCCTCTTCCAATTTCGCGTGACGTGAGTTCGTTTCTGGGATATCGAGTTCTAATTGCGCGATAGAACAAGAGTCAGAGTCAAGTACCAGGAGTGGCCGCGTTGGCGCCAAAATATCGCCTTACATGTACACTCTTCAAAGATGATGCCAAGTTTAGCTACATTATGTGATACGGAGTCAGCATTTTACACGTGCACACGTTATCAATTTATCAAATTGAAATGTTAATAAAAAAATGCATAGTTTTTCAACACAATACGCCAAACGTTTAATGATCATCTATACATGTACTTATAGCCATCCGTATTGCAGATACATATTATAATTTATGGAATGGTTGTATATGTTTGACGGTTGCCATATTCCTCAATTACAGGCAGGCTAATACTCTATTTGATATGTTGAATGACAATTTACCACATAATCATAGATGTGTAAAACCCAAAACCAAACACAACAGGGGGCAGAGTCACATTTGATTTGGGAGACCAGGATGGACACTTTGGGTTATGTGGTGTTTTATTCTCCATCAGACAACATATAGCTTATGGATGGTAATCTCCCGAATACATAATACTCATTGTCAAACTTGCTCGAATCGATGCCGTGAGAAAACTTGGGGTATGTGGGTTCGTGCACAAATGTTATTTTATCACTTGCTTACTGGGTATGTGGTTTCAACGCTGTGTGGAGTGATTGTACACTAAGATAACCTCTCCCCGTGCACCCAATGTCTTTCAAGCACTAACGACAGACAGCGTCGTTATACGGACGTAACAACTAAAGTATATAACCCTCAACCAACCAACCCACCCAAACTCAGCCATTATTAAAGTATATGCATTTATATATCAAGGTCATGTATAGGAACCACGTCACCAATAAAGTCTCTAACCCAAAGTGGTTTTTATTTTTAATTTGTTTAAACCCCATATAAACGTTTGTCTGGCGGGATAAACCGGTAGATGAGCTTAGGAAATCCACAATACACATTTTAAAATCAGTAATCATTAAAAATCATATTTATGACTGAAGTTTACAAGGAAAATAGGTATGGATTGTACCCCGATTTTGAACACCAAACACACCTCAGCCATTTAATAGACGTTGGTAAAATGTACAAAAGTACAATAACTCCTGCAACAACTATCTAGCTTCAATTTCCAGATAGTAGCCATCCGAACGTCCGAAACGACGGTTTAGAGATTACATTAGTGACGTAGGTTCCTGGCCTTGTATTGTGGGACTCAACTATACGAGACAGCTAGAAATCTAAAGATACCAATTTCGCAATTCATTTCCAAACAAAGTATCCGAAATGAGCTTAGAGCCAGATTCTAAATGATGGGATAAGAGATGACCACGCGTGACACAGAGCCAATTAAAGGTAGGCTGACACTGTACATCTAAAAATTTAAGAGGACAGTTTATATAACGTTACACAGCCTACCCCGGGCATGCCTATGATATTGCTAATATAAATCAGAAACACAAAAGTTGACACAAGTTAAAACACATGATTCAGAGAGACAGCCTGGTCTAATATGTCATTTGCAAAACTATAGCTACCCCTGCACCCCATTGGGAGTCTGAAAGGCTGCTTTGTGTGAGTTTTCCCAAGCATAAAATACACGGCGTTATTTTTGGCAATTGATGGGCATAAGACGGGGCCTGGGATAGTTTTGAGTGAAGTAAATTAGAATATTCCAGCCACCTTTTCAAACACCTGCCGAGGCTGGCTAATTAGTTTTTGAGATATTGAAATTAAATTCGCCTCTGTTATGGCCGGATTACTGTGTCGGGAAGTGACGCTTAGCTGCCCACCTGCCGACAGAAGCAACGGGGGTCGGATACCCGGGGTACCCGACAGCCTGTAACTAGTTGAGTTTTGCTGAGAATCCACAGGTCCAATGCGTCTGAAAGACACGGGTGACCATTTGTGATCGGGAGTAGGATACCCGGGGTACCCGATAGCCTATTACTAGTTGATTTTTTTTACCGAGAATCCACAGGTCCCATGCGTCTGAAAGACCACTTGTGGTCTTGATTGCGGACACAAGAAAATTGGAATCTCTTAATGCTGCTACAATGAACGTGGCTAAAACAGCAGGGAATTGTTAGCACCAGATACGATACGATAATATTATGGCGAATGAAAGAATGTGCTAACGAGCAGAAAAAGACACAGACCTACACCCTATTACAAGGGGCAGAACTTACATGAAAGGTCACACATTTTAGTTTAGGTACACAAAACAAAAGTGAAAAGACAACATTATGGCACCCATGCACTTAATATCTTGAATCTGGAAAGTGTTCCAACGTGATATATGATTGCCAAATATTTGCCATTTCAGCTCTGACTGAAAAAAGTTACAAATTATGCTTCATATCCTGTGTTGCTTCCGACACCCCTGTGTTTTATAGGTGTCCAGTACAGCAGGGAAATGTGAGCATCAGACACTATGCGCTAAGGCAATGCGAATACTAGTTACGTGTAGCAGCTACCTATTGTACAATGTAGGGACATGCTAACGAACAGAAAACGATACAGACCTAGTTTAAACATATAGTTTATTCTCCAACAAAATTCAATATATGTTAATTTACAAATTTTATATACATGTATACATAGTAAATAAATTTCGCTCTGTTCCATTTGCATATAATTATGTATATATGTATAGATATAAATTATGTATTTGGTTGGAAAAGGAACGACAGTAAGCGTGAGCTTTTTGTAGTCGTCCCTGTACCAAGCGAAGCCCACACAGTATACGTGTTCATTAATTATAAATCGTTTATCATAATAGTAGTCAGTTGGCGCAAAGGGCTGTCGGAATAATCAGAGGCAAGGGGCAGAACTTCGATAAAAGGTCGCAAGTTTTAGTTTAAACTAGATAAAAACATAACGTCGCCCTTTAACATATGAGTTTCGTCCTTGAAACATGGGAAACGTTCGAACATGATGTACGATTACCAGACATTCTGCCCTATCAGCATTTATGTCAATAAATATGACTGAAACAAGAGATATTTCTTTGACGTTGTGCCCCCCGTGTCTTTGATTGCCCCTGACAACCCTGCGTTATACGTGCCTATTAAATAGTTCATATTTTCTCTCCATTCGTTTGGTACTGGAGGATTCCACAGCTATGATCAATTATATAATAGTCCAACACAACAGGGAACTGTTAGCACCAGTCAATGTGAGACAAGAGAATAACTATATTGGTTAGCTATATTTTATTTGTATTGTACTATGTAGGAACGTGGTGACAAAAAGACAAAACTCCGTGCACCACCACATGCGTCGTGTTTTGACTTCAGCATTCACATTCGACCCAAAGTGCAAAATAAGAGGCAAGGTCGAAACATGCACTTTTATTCTGACTGGTCTAATATTTATTTGGAGGGGTGTTCAAGAAATATGAGCAGACAGCGAAGAGACTTTACAAAACAACGGCAAAGAGACTATACCAAACAGTACAAGTGTACACAATTCCGTTCCTAATCATTGGAGGGAAATGTTCAGATAATAAGCTCAACAGACGACCATACTGTATATAGGTCGTTTGTTGAACTTGTTATTTGAAAACTTCTTAACCCTTTCAGTGCCAAGTCCGATTATTGTATCAACCCATATTTCCTTGATCATTTTTCAAATTTATTGATTATAATAATGTGATACATTGATGGAAAGAGCTCTAAGTATGGGTTGATACAAAAATCGGACTTGGCACTGAAAGGGTTAATGGATAACTAATCACCAATGGGTATTTAGTACAAGAAGGGTTAATGCCATACAAATTATAGTGATTGTAAAGTATTTTTTCAATTTTATTTGCCTGCTAAGCTGAATATTGGCTTCGGAATTTTTCACTAAGTATGTGTCAAATCGGACGGTATTATAAGTTATCTCGTTTGATTCCAAAACAGCAAGACAAACATATCAGCTCTGTTTTTTATTGTTAGCTGGGTTTTTTGTACATTTTATGAAATCTAAGACGGGCAATCAATATATATCGCACGCACCCTGTCTGGTGGCCGACAACAGTATTGTGCTCCGTGCCCCGTAAAATATGGGACTAACTTTAACCCGGATTCCGGATCCGGATCCGGATTTGGCCGAAAAAGTTATTTTCCCAGATTCCGGATCCGGATCCGACCCACTTTTTTAAATTGCTTTAAATCACTATTATGTGTCATTTTCGCATTATATCAACGCCAGTCGTATTTTTGCAACCATGGGGACCCGGATTCATGGCTAGGATCTCTAGCTAGCTGATAAAGTCACATATATAACGGTGATATAATGCGAAAATGACACATAATAATGATTTAAAGCAATTTTAAATAGTGGGTCGGATCCGGATCCGGAATAAAAAAACTTTTTCGGCCAAATCCGGAAAAGGCTCCGGAATCCGGGTTAAAGTTAGTCCCGTAAAATATGTCTAAGATCCGGAGAAGAGTATCGTTCTTTTGGAAAGTCGCGGCTTGACAAACACAATGCCGATTTGAGAAATAAAATGTACATGAATCCAAATTGATGCCACAGAACACTACCACATGCCTGGATCGAGGCAGGCGACACCCAAGACGAGGCATCGTGAGCTTGTCTCTCTCACATGTGATTACATCGACCGAGACTAGCTTCCAGCCTATTTTCGTTTGATTATGGCTTGTATTAGTGTTTCGGAAAATCGTAATACAATTTGTACGGATTAATCATTATTCAATTTCTCACAGAGTCCCTCCATTAGACGGAGCTGGTATGATTGACAGCGGCGTATAAGGTAAAATCGTGTAATGTACTCGACACAAATTGTTCCGATATTCAATTTGTGGACCTTTAACCCCGAACGCACCGGCAATTAGTCACGAGACAACGAGCAAAGTCACTTCAGAGAAATACTGATCGATAACGTGAAACCGATAGCTACTGAAACGAGATAACTTATAATTCATTGATCCGTTTAATATATTTAGACACATATACACAGACATGCCATGGCCGGCCAGGTTTCGTTTGGATCATTTGGTTTTATCGTTGTTTCAGCCACTAGACTCGTGACTAGAGCATGCAGATCATGGCGTTGTCAATTTACGGGTGGAGGAATGACCGCGAAAATGGTTAATTTCACCAGGAAATCACTCCGGAGCACGTAGAAACCACCGACCCTTTGGCTTCATATATGTGTACAACACATTTATATTAATATAAATAGTGGTTCGCAATATGTACGTAATAATAGTGGTAGAACGATCCGAGTATCAGACTAGTTGAAGCTCACTGACTATAGAGGCTCAAAGATGGAACCGAGTAAGCATGATATGTTGGGGAAGAGTATAGTTTCTTATACAGTGTTTAATATTCAGTTTGTTAGAACACGTACATGATGACTAGTCCGGCTGTCCAGGTCACACATTATGACCATATTTGGGGAGCTGACAGCGATATATATAATAGTTCAAACCCCACAATGTGCATGGTATACATGCAAGAGGTATCTCAAGACATACATGCATGTATATACGCGGGAGTTTTCCTTAACAAATTTGTCGATATGACGTGAGGTTCCCACGAGGGAACCGCGAGCCTGATATTCGGGTCTGTGTCTTACTTATATATGAATATTGATATTATATATATGGTCCCCGAATCAAGTGCTAATGTGTGGGTATATGTATGTTCACGGCCTGACGTGTCATGCACCGTACCAACTGAGCCACTACCCCTGAATTGAATCAAATAGGGAATTACGTGGTCTCACAATGTTTACCAGCGGCTTGGCCATATATATACCGCATGGTGGCAAAAAAAACTGGAATAAAGAATCAAATAATGTTGTTTAATACTATTTAAAGCCCGTTGTTTAATACTATTCAAAGCCCATATACACTGATATACATCGTTATCCTGACAATATGTGTCCATACATATATTGAATCATGTCGGTACAATGATGTGATGTTTTATATATACGTCCCACAAGACCCTCAATGGATAAATTTCCCATATCACTGACACGCGTTAGCCACTTTTACTCGAAAAAAAGGGCATTCACAACAGTGAGCTTATCAAAAGGCCGCAGGTCAACGTAATCTGGGTCACGTTATTACATTCTCATTATCAACAACTGTAACAATATTTTCTAGTGTTCGTCTATCTATCAATTATCATAGGGCTTATCTATCAATACTTTAACACGGTGAACAAGAAAACCCGACAAGTTTACCAAACAAAGCCATGTATAGAAGTCAAATGCGCGGTACTGTTAGCTTTAAGTATGGACACTTGGGCGATAAGATACCGCAACGAGAACACAAGAGCACTATCACTACTGAAACAGATAGCCTCACCCACTCCGTCACGATAATATATGGCCGGGCATGGAAACGAAACAAACCACAGGAATGCGCTTATATGCAGTGGGGTCAAACTTCAAACTCAGAAAAGTTGAAATAGTGAAGAAACCATTGTCTCAAAACGTTGTGTTATTTTCGGACAAATCAGTTACCCATTTGCATGTATCGTTCAAGATTTGAAAACACCAAAGCTTTCTTAAGACAACCCCACAATTCATTAGCAAAACAGAAAACTCTCGGTTAAAGGGACATCGGGGGTTCATTTGAAATAATACAAGTATGTAAAACAACTGCCATAATATACAGGAAGAATTAGCTTGTCATTGTTCATATTTTCACTATTAATAACTCTCCAATAATGCGAATTCGCATGTCAAAACCAATGTTTGTAAACATTTACTACTCAGTGGAATAACATATACTAGCCCACTTAATCCAATAAGATACCAAAGTTTAATCAATATGGGATGGTAAACATTGGAAAAGGTCAAAGCATTGAATAATATTCTGAAAATCATATTCAGACTAAAATATTGAACTTACTACACGTTTAGCGGTGTTTGTTGATAAATTACTGTAACAGTTTTTTGTCTACATAACACTAGTTTCAACACGCGAACTTTCGTTATTGGAGAAGTCAATAAATAAATATAAGAAAACATTTGATATATTTCTTCATGTTCTTCTTAGTGGTGATGTTTTACAAACTATTATAATGTTTGCACATTTATACCCATGATGAGTGCATTGGGTTCTCTTTAATTCTTGCGCTAATAGTATAGTTTTTATCACCTGCTCCATATGTCCACAACTGTCAAATTAACGACGCGTGAAGTTCATGAACGGAAAATTCTTCCCAACAAAACAATAATTATCATCTTGTCTATTTATCTTCCATTCAAGATCAATGAACCAATTTTTCCCCCAAAAATGTGAAAACTCCAGACAACCATGAACATGGCAACCAAGTGACAAACGGGAATGCTACATGAGCAAGGAGATTTTTTTCATCGAGTGCTATACGCCGATAGCGTGCGGCCAACTGTCGCCACACATTGATAAACGGGTTTAAGAATACTTCCTGTCTAATCGTTTAGACATTTGTCACTCTAGGACGAATTCGTTCGCGGCTCTTTGGGAGTTCTACCAGCAATGATTGAACTAGCAATGTTTGACTTTTAATTTCTTCACTATCAATCAATTGCGCGACGGAGTGTACATGGTATAATGTGAACCACACCAAGACTTTGACTATACATGTAATATACTAGTAATCGGACTCGACCAAACGCCGAGTTGCCTTGTCTGCACTATGGATGGCGCATGATTCAACCATGCCATTGTGACCGTTTTAAACGACAACCTGGAGCTATTATACATGATCGGCCCATTAGCACAAGTACTCTTGTCTTTGTTTGTTTGTTTTGTGTCATTAAGACATGACTCGCCTGTCTAAAGATATGACTGTCTCTATTTCTGTCCATGTCAAAATTGTAAACAGCATGACTGATCGAAATTATGAGCACATAGATGGCTGAGAAAAGGTTTTACAAAAGTGAATAAATCTCCATTAGCAACCATTGTCTTATTGCGGGTTAACAACTTAACATGAACAGCGCGTGAAATTATATATGAACATACTGACGTTCAGCAAGCTTTTGAATATCGGCCAAGATTATTAAACGGACATGTCTCGTTCAAACCCCACAGTTTGGTAAGAGGTATCTATCTCAAAACAAACATACGCGGAAGATTTCCTAACAAATTCCCCGATATAGCGCGGCAAATACGTGTTTTGAAAAAAATGTCAATAAATCATGGAATTGATTGCATGATTTGTTTCATGCAGTTTCGATGTCTTAGAGGGAAGTCTATAATTATTTGGTTTGATTCCCAATATGAAAATGATATTCTTTGGAACATATACAGGTCTACTTCATATGACACATTTGGTTTGGCATTTGGTTCAAACATTCTTTATTTAACCGCCAAATATATAATTATTTTACATAAAAATACATTGAACATGGAAATACATAAGGAATTGTTATAATGGATATGTGGTAATGTGTTATGTGTCTTATGAAAGGGAGAACGACAGTAAGCACGTGACTTTTCCTTATATGTATCATCAAGGTCCCTGTAAAATGTATTCATAAATCAGCCTGGGATTTGACGTAAATATCGGGACCGGACAGTAGATAGGTAAGTCGGATATTACATGTGTTCTGGGATATTTTGGGTATTAAGAATAAGAGGAGAATTCAGGAGGAGATGAAGTAGAGGATGGAGGGAGAGATGGTTGAGGGAGAGTAGGGGGATATAACATTTAACTAACATGGCTAAAAGTTGCATCAACACACCTTCAAGTAAATGCATTTGTGTTTCCATTGACTCGTTCGATCCAGCTCTCGGGTGCGACCTGGTTGAAAAACGTCAATAATGTCATGGAATTGATTCTGCATCGCTTGACGAGCTGTGCGCTAATAGACGTTTTATTGGACTGCTTCGTAATTGATTGGCAAAGAATCATATAATATAGACAGATATCGAGAACCAGCGAACCATTGTTCTTCAACCACGTACTTGTTGTATCCAAATATTATGGATGACAGAACGTGACTTATGGCTGAATATCATAAGCGAATGTACTTTTTAAACTCGAGTACAGCCCACACACAGGATGTCTGCAAAAATACCTGATGTCGAGATTGGATCCACACCTTCTACATTATTAAAATTTACGTTGATTTAAATCAAGTTTTGGACCAGATGCCATGAGTCTATGTACAAGAAAGCTAACCCGTTGTGTTACATGATCATGATATGTGTTTTACGGGGAGGTAAAACTGATAACCTGTGGTTAGGGAACCCATTTATTTTGGCCCATTCTCCGCCTTCGATCGGGTATCGAGTATATTCTTACAAGACAAACTCTGCTGACGGCGGAGTTGTTGAAAGCGATGTCATAGCGTGCGAATAACAGACTATAAAGACTCGAGGTGTACATAAGGAGTGCGGCTCAAGGGAGGCCCAACGACGCAATGTTACGATGTGCACATATATATACACGGACACGTTACCTTGGATACGACGGCAAATGAGACATATATGACATTTTTTGGCATGACATAATAATATTGCAGATGGAGCTGCAGCTGCGTGTACAAGGCTTTCGGGTTTCTGATCGACGATGGTATCGTGATATTCTAAATTGCGACATTTAATTGACCATCAAAGCCTGGTCATAACTTCTTTTCGATCCAAATGAAGAATTTGACTGTCAGTAGTATAGACTCTACAAAATATGACAAACGTATGCGGGTACATGCTTCCATATTCAAGAACGGGGTGGGGTGCTTTGCCATGCGTGATATTCATGTAGCTTTCCAACCACATATACTTTTTGCATATTATATATAGTATGCTGCAACTCAAAGCAGGCACTTGGCTTGCTATATATATATATATATATATATATATATCCGAAGGATATACGTACACAAGTAAAACAGGCGAAAGATAGTTACATCTGGCGTTACGTCACTTACGTTTAAAGTGACGTATTTCACGATAACCTGATAGCCGAAGTCATCGGAACAGGAGTGGCGCCACACGCACATACCACGAAAATAGGTAACATTGTAACTAAGTTATACGTATGTATAAATTTCTTAGACTTCATTCGAAATTATTTGAGGCTGCTAAATTGTACATTGGCTGCACATGGGACATCTACGATCATTTGGTTGTTACTTTTCGTTTTATTTGTCTATTTTTGTTTGTTTGACAAAATATGTGCCTGAATTGTGGTATGCACTACGTGCAACTACGTGTAACCAATCATCCGTGCTCTGATCCGTTATACGTATATAAGTATAAACTTCAAAGACATTCTTAATAAGTTGAGGCTATATTGTATGGTATTTAGCTGCACATGTGACATATACGATCAAGATGTTTTTTTAAAGAAACAATAAGGTGTGCATCAATCTTTGTATGCATGCAAACGTGTATATCTACATGTAATAATATACATGTATATGTATCTAATCGTCCGTGATATGCTTTGAGCGATGATATTAGTTCAACGTGACTGTAATGCTTTTAAAAGTCACTGACTTCAATGGACATATCTGGGGCTATAGTTTCTTACTCTGTATCTACTTGATTCATTGACGATAACCTAGTTCGTTCCGTTTTATTAGCTCCTTCCGCGTTTGTGGTGATTATTAAACGAACATAAAAATGCGGAATTCCCTTATCGGAACAAATCGACATGCAACCGTATAAGGCATTTATCGAAGTGGACTATATTTGCTTTGGTTGTTCTTTGACAGTGATCAGTTAGGGCAGTTTTATTAAAATCGCACATCGATTAAAACACCATTAATACAATAACGATAACCGAGAGTATATATATGGCACTGGCAATTTTATGGGGCATAGCTGCAGATCAATAATCGCACGGGCCTGTGTGTCGGATGTCACATTCTAGTCTCGAAGAAATTAACAATGACGACCGAACCAATCAACAGAAACGACATTCCGTAATTTATTGTCATAGTATTGGACGACATATTTTTATGGATATTACATAGCATCTTTCGCCTTATATATACAGTGAAACTCTTATTTTACAATCGAAAGAGGGATAGGATATGATAGGATAGGATATTTTATTTCAATATACACATATTAATGCATAATACATTTGACAAATATTATATTGTATATTCGAGGGGGTGGCATAGTCAGACTAGACTGTCTTACTGCCACCCCATTAAAGAAGAAAAGATGTTACGATAGGCGGTCAAGATTTATTGTACAATGCACGGCTATATAATTATGTATCACACAATGGTTGCATTTAACTGGATTATATACATGGAGGGTATACGTCTAGATAAATCGCGTATTGGTTACTCGATGGTTTGTCTCTTTCTTGTCAGTGGGATGTTCCTTGAAAGTCGAGTAGGAATGTGCTGAGTGAGGTTGAGGATTGCGATATATATATAGGGGAAGTCACTTATTGACGAGCTACCACACAATCGGAACATCTTTGATTGTTGCATTTATTGGATATATACCTACACCGCACTATACATGTATATACATGTATGTATTTATTTATACTTTTCCGATATTATATATAAATATGTTTATTATTCGTTATTGTACGCGCATTAAGCATTTGTAGGCAGCTATTGACATAAATCGTGACTGGACATTCTGTATTTTATTTGGCTACTCGGGGCCAGTCTCCGCATTTTAAGGTGAATTTGAAACTGCATGTCTTTCGGTGTATTTCAATATAAATCAAACAATCAAATGAAACAATTATTGAAGTTAAACATAACAAATGAAGCGCGTAATAGGCCCATGCAGCGTGTATTAGAATGCGATTGTACTGTAATATAGAGTATAACCAACAAATGTACTTGAAACCCGCGAGCATAGAATGAACAATGGCAAGGAACTGATAGCCAAGAATATGCGTGACATCATAAATATACAATCTGCGATAAATTGTTGCTAACGATTCCAATAATACCAATTTCCTCTATTTATCCGAAGCATCATGTTACACGATACAATATCACGCGACGTTGCACGCTTCCCGCGCTCAGCGCGCGCGACTGCGCACTGACATCGTATATTGGCGGCAAGGTCGCAGGATCCACACCGTCACCGGTAGTCTCGCAGCAAATTATTAGATGTGGCAAACAATAATAAAATTAATCTTTGATGTCGTGACAATTTCATCACTGAATCGACAGCGAAATTGATAATTTAATCAGGTTTGGCCGATTTTTATTTAAATCAGTGTAATCGCATGCGACTTAATTGGTCCCGAGTCTGCAATCTGTCTATCTTCTCTCCCCAAGACATATTAAGGATACTACATCATTACCATTGTTCGCGCTAAATTCACTACTTCTCCTGGGAAATCTCGGCCAAATGATACTAGATATTTACTGATGTATCATCGCGATAAAGACATTTGATGATTTCGAAAATCGCTGATATGAGCAATCCATCTCTCCTGTAATGCCTCATGATGGCACTTTCGTCGTGTTGGGAACAACATAAAGCCGCAGGTATTCTTCATATGTGGGTTCGTGTCGACAGCGGGTGGGTGTTTCATCTAAGATTTTGTTGGAAATCTCATGCAAGAATCAACAAGTGTTGGACATTTCAGACCGAAAATAGATTGAAATTGTTCTTATATTTCATATATATAGTTAAGTACATGTATATGGTGTGCCTTATACAAGTCTCCATAATTGCAATGTAATTAAGATTATAACACCTTTATATACTTGGTGTGAAATATTATTCCACGAGCTTCCGACCCTTCTAGTGGTCTTTATCGAGTGTAATGATAGGGGACATTTCAGTTGCGATTCGATATATAGGTGTGGTGTATATCATCACATGTCGAAAATGTCCAGCCACAATATATCGGAGAAACTCGACAGACTCTCCGCAAACATATGAATGGACACCATGCAGGACTCGTGTATGGAACCGATGATTTTCCTGTTGGGGGGGGGGGGGGGGGGCATTTCAATTCACAGGGACATCAGGCTGCAGACTGTCGCGTTACAGTCCTATGTGGGGGTCTGCAGATGCCCAATATCAGGAATAGGAAGATCATTGAGATGAAGATGATAGAAATATACTTAACACTATTATAAACGACTCAGTCGAGACCGAGGTTTCCTAGCAAGCTATACCAGCTGTCCGTGTTGCTGACTATAACGCCATTGACGTTATTTTCTGTACGCAAACTGCCATTACACTTGAGAAAGACCCATAGAAGGGTCTGGAGCTCGTGGAATAACATTTCAGAACAAGTCTATAAAGGTATTACAATCTTATTTATAGCACTGTTAGTTCATGTTTCCAAACAATATATAATGTCGTTTGAAGACCAATATTACCATATTTTCCTGCGTTCAGTATAGGACAAAATATTATCGTCAGTTGAATATATTCCAGCCAAATGGCTGTTATATTGAAATTCTCTAATCAGTAGGAAAGCTTGGTGTATCAGATGCAAAAGTCTACCTCAATCGGAGATGGTTACAATTGTAAATTTGGCCTTCATTTGAGGTGGTAAACATCAATAACAAAACGCTATACACCAATGTCACTGCGTCTATATTTATAAGGTATGGTTGACATGCACATACACTGAAACACAAAAGTGTTGGGATTCTTCTCTTAACCCTTTCTATGCTAAATGGATTATCCCATCAGTTATAACAGTACACAGGGTATGGTATATTATTAATTTGGAGGGGTGTTCGGGAAGAATAAGCAGACGACAGATAATAAAAGTGCCGAAGGGGTGCTATTTATTGGAGGAAAATGTTCAGGTAATAAGTTCAACAAACGACCTACGCTCGTTGCACTTATTATCTGAATATTTTCTACGGGAACTACTCATCAATGTTTAATTCGGAACAGAAAGGGTTCAAGACAAAGAATATAAAGGAATTCTACTACTAAAGAGTAAAGTTTGATCCAAACCTTTAGTGGAGAAATGGGAATTATCCCTGAACTACCAAAGGATATCACGAGGGTCGAGATATCTAATATTCTCTCAACGCTGAGGACATAGCATATATAGATACCCGCGTATATTGAAAAACAGGTGTAAATCAGTGACTCCCGATGACCACGAATCTATAAGATCATGCAGAACAATCATATACAAGAAAACCATAGTCAGAAATGGTAACTCCACCAAGATTATAGTATTACATATAAATAGAAATTATAAAAATACATAAAATATTTTGATAACAATTGCGTTTAAACAAGTAATCCTTCAAATTATTACTAACAAAGTAAACGACTGTGGGGTCACTCAACAGATTATAAAGACTTGGACATAGTATGCTGTAAATACTAAAATTTAAATGAAATAATTAAAAGATAAAATTTAGCAAGTACTAAAAGTTAATTTTATCTTCTTTTTTTTGGTTAAATAAAGCAATAATTTAAATGTAACATTTGGTTTTAAAAAAATTATTGACCGTGGCTCTTCCAATAATTGCGCGACTGACCTGGTCAATTGTTCTTAAGAAGTTGTTTTGAGAATTACTATGGAGGGAAATAGTTATGGCTATGGCTTCGCAAGTAATTAACTTGGTGACGTGATGTTAACAAATCTGAACTTCAGTTAACCAAGGACGCTTCATACCAAATATAAGGTGAATTAATAATTCTTTAGAAGTTGTTTTAAGATTTACTATGGAGGGAAAGAATTGTGGTGCTGGCTTCGCAACTATTTGACCTCATTGTAACAATTATAAATATTAGTCACTCAGGCAATAGATGTATCTATTCTGTATATTAAGTTATTGGGTCTTACGTGTCTTGAGATGTCTAAATTGTTTTCGATGGGCAGATCGCGCAAGGGACCCACGCCAATCTTCTCTGTTGGGATTCCAATTGTTGGCTCATTAAATATGCACATATGCTTAAGATACAGTCGCACGCTCCCGTAAGTCGGGTTTTGGATCCCAGTTAATGAAAATATCATTGAAATAATCGGTTTTCCCCAATAAACATCCATATATTGAACATACATGTTTTGGAGCAGAATTAGGCAGTCCATATTGGACGCCATCGTGGAATTTATTTTGTTTTCACACATAATTATTAGTTATGTGGATGGAGTTCTCATTAAACCTCACATCCTTGTATTGGTTACAGTAATGCCCAAAGTAATTGACCACTTAACCACATCATAATTATTGGTAATTTTTCAGGATTTGAAATCGTGAAAATTTACCAATAATTTTGCTGTGGTCAATTACTTTGGACATTACTGTGTGAGGATTGAGTTATCATTAAACCTCAAATCCTTATATTGGTTACAGTAATGCCCAAAGTAATTGACCACTTAACCACAACAGAATTATGGGTATTTTTTCAGCATTTACAATCCTCAAATTACCCAGTATTCTGCTGCGGTTAAGTGGTCAATTGCTTTGAACATTACTGTATGATGATTGAATTATCATTTAACCTCAAATCCTTATATTGGTTACAGTAATGCCCAAAGTAATTGACCCTTTAACCACAGCATAATTATGGGTAATTTTTCAGGATTTAGAATCATGAAAAAATACATACAATTTTGCTGTGGTTAAGTGATCAATTACTTTGGACATTACTGTATGTAGATGGAGTTAAACCTCACGTCAGTGTGTTGGGGATTTGGACCTTGACTTGAGACCTTTGGTTTTTAACGCAACAAATGCGCGTACACCTTATACACAAATTTCTTATGTAACCAGAGTTTTTCTTGGATAAGATGAGTTTGAAGCCTGCTTACATTTCAAAATGTTGTCAGTTTTGTATTGTCTGCAGCGGATCTCGACGCGTTGAAGCAAAAGTTACAAAAGATAAAATGTGTATGTGACGAGACTATAATACAAATGAAAAAATAAATTGAGGGAGGGTGGGCGATACAGGGAACTAAGGGTTGAACCGATTTAAATTTGTAGAGCGATAACGACCAATGTTGACATATTATGCATATCAACTCTACTGTTGCAACAATGCTATAAAATAGGGGGGTGTCAGAATCTTAGTCATCTCTATATAGTGCCAGAATAGTCATTTATGGAGTTCTATAAGATGTTGGGTTGGTTATATGGACTCGGAGAAAAAGAGGGGTTTGTATACCGATGAACTGACATAAATTAGTGGATCGATGTTGCCATGTAATGCATCGTGACTGTACTAAAGCAGCAATTATATAAAATTGGGGGGGGGGGTCTGAAATTATCTCTATAGTTGGTACCAGGATTATATAGAAAGGAATAGCAATTGATATACATATACGGTATACTATAGTAATACCATAGACATATAAGTACAAGTATCACGAGATAAAATATTACGTAACATGACTATATACCGATGAAAGAAATAAATAAATTGGACCGGGATTAGAGGTTGGGTTGGTTATATGTGGATAATTGGATATGGAATTCATACCGATGAAACGATACAAATTAGTGGAGCGATAAAGATACTTAGTCAGGCTACGCGGGGGAAATAGGGGTTGATACGATAGACCGAAATAAATTTGTCAAGTGATAATGACCAATGTTGACGTATAAAGTAACGCGACTGAACTGTCACACAATTATCAGGTAGAACCGGTCAAATATGACAGGGTACAGCACGTAATTATTTCTTAGATCGAAGAAATGATTTTTTTGTTCGATGATCAAATTTAACACAGGATTTCCCATTAAAATCGATTTATATCTATAAAACTGTCATTTTTCAAAATTTTGAGCTGAAACTTGGTGTGTATGTGTGTAATACTACTATATTCTCAAAATGACAGAGTTCAGCGCGTAATTATGTTTTAGATGGAAGAAATTGAATTTGTTTTCGATAATAAATTTACACTAATTACAGCGTGGAGTGGACGGCCGGGTCATCGAGTAGACGCAGTTTGTAAACAAGCTTTTGTCAAATTGACAATAGCCATTTTGGTCAAACTAAGCCCTTTTCGACCGGGACAGCAGATCCGAATAGTAGCTAAGATGTATTTAGATAGAATTATCAAAAGAATTTGACCGATCAGGGTACATTTTAAGAGAATCGAGTGGAGAAATCTTGGTGATAATTCCAGAAAATAAAGATGGAGGAGAATCACAATTAAACTTCCCACAATGCACTTCACTAAACCAGGGGTTCCCAATGGGTTACACATTATTTTCAGTCTATCAGATTATTTATATTTTCAACAACAAGTGACTTTAAGTTTACAATTTCAGCCTGTCCTGACTCTATCGATACGATTTAACACATTTTCAAAAACGTATTATACACCGGTGGCGTTAACTTTACAATTTAAGCATCTACGTGAATCTATCGGTACGATTGAGTAAGGTACAAATAAAAATATCCAAAAATACACCAGGGGCTCCCAATGGGTGATATATTATTTTCAGGCTATCAGAGTATTTATATTTTCAACAACATATTATTACACCGGTGACTTTAAGTTTACAATTTCAGCCTGCCCTGATCCTATGGATACGATTTATCATATTTTCAAACACGTATTATACACCGATGCCGTTAACTTTACAATTTCAGCATATACGTGATTCTATTGGTACGATTGAGTAAGGTACACAAAACAAATCCAAGAATACATTCCCCCAGTCGACCACGAGTCTATACAAATATGTACGCCAGTGTACACCACTTTGTGGCGGTAATAACAACCGCACCACAACAGTTTATATCACTGTGTGCGTTGTGGTCGAATGTTGCGATTTTTGTTACCGTCAAGGACCACCATTATACAGTAATGCTCTAAATAATCGACTCCTTAACCACAGCAGTATTATGGGTAACTTTTCAGGTTTTAGTCGGAAATATAGCTAGTTGCCATTCAGTGAGAGCTTTCCGATGAATGACAACAAGCCATATTTCCGACTAAATCCTGAAAAGTTACCCACAATTCTGCTGTGGTTAAGGAGTCGATTATTTAGAGCTTTACTGTAGTTTGTTCTCAAAGAAATATAATCTGTGATAAAGAGACAAGTAAATTGATCACACAACAATAGTTATCAAATGTTACTGCAAATAAATAAACAGATAAAGAACAAAGAAACACAAGTTCTAAATGTAAGGTTATATGTGTATGTTCTGAAAACATTCTGTGAACCACACGCTTATTCCAATGGCCCAAAGTAATAAACAATATGTGTTTCCATTATTGATTAGTTAGGGTATTTAACCATGCATTTCGATACCAAATGTATTCTCCCATTCAGTTAAAAAGTGTACATCGGACTGGTTTATTATTCATTTGGAGGGATGCTAGGGTGATAAAAACAGACGACAGATAAATAAAAGTGAAGGAGCCCTATTTATTGAGAGAAATGTTTAGATAATAAGTCCAATAGAAGATTGTTGAACTTATTATCTGAACGTTTCCTATGGGATAACTTCTCATCAATGATGTTTTAGTATCAGAAGGGTTAACACATGAAGTACAGTAATGCCCTAAGTAATCGACTCCATAACCACAACATAATTATGGGTAACTTTTCAGGATTTAGTCGGAAATATGGCTTGTTGCCATTCATCGGAAAGCTCTCGGGGAAAGCTTTCCGATGAATGGCAACAAGCCATATTTCCGACTAAATCCTGAAAAGTTACCCATAATTCTGCTGTGGTTATGGAGTCGATTACTTTGGGCATTACTGTACAAAACTCTTATCTAATATTTTCATCCACAGGAGCTACAAATAGCTAGGCAAATGGAATATTGAAAATCAGACTATCAATCTTAAAATGTCCTTCTCTCCCATGCACACGATTTTTTGCATTATGGTGTGTTTTATTTGCAGATTCTGGCACAGCGAATTTTGACTGACAGAGCAATATTGAATGAAGCGACAGCTCCGTGGCAGAAATCACCAGCTTCATGCCGAATGTCTAGCAAGGCTTTTTGTTTAATTTGATTTATTCCGAACTCTGACTGATGATAATTTGTCCTAGTCACTACACCGTGTTCTCTCTCAGGCCCGCCACTAAGTAACATCCTTTCTTCTTTATTAATCCCTGGGACCGAGTCATGACGCAGCTCCACATTTTCTAGATGACCAAGTTCTTGGACAGCTTCGACGGTGGCGAAATAATTAGCAAAGCCATCGCTACCCATTAATCTGACTGAAGAAATTCCCACACAGGAAATGAGGTGAATTTCCTATCATATTAAAGCGCCTGGATATCGAATATCATAATTGATAAGCTGACAGGAGAATGGTAATTTGTATCATAGTCGGCCAACACAGTTACTGGTCGATCTGGAGCAAAGTACAACACCTATAATCAGCAAGTCAACCGACAACATCGTGCAGAAGGCAGGTCACCTGCGTCTGTTGTCAGCCAGAGAGGGGGGGGGGGGGGGTGGCGGTGGCGAAAAAGATGGGTCCAACCCCCAACTTAGGCCACAATGTTCAACAGTCGATGAACATTTCACTTTTAAAAATGTTATGCCTCTAAATAAGCGGCAATTGACAAAACTGTATTGGAAACACGAACTGTTTCCTTGTCACTTAGACCAGAATATTTTATATATAACACTTATCACATGAGTCCATAAGCACTTATTGTGGATTTACTGTATTTTCGTCGTTATCGAATATCATATACACTTGAAAAGGGTAATGGTTATGGAATCCTATTAGGGCCACTTGCTAATGGCGCTTTCGGCGCGCGCCGAAAGCGACACAAAGTGCGCCATTAGTAACGCGCCGAAAGCGACAAAAAGTGCACCGAAAGCGACAAAAAGTGCGCCATTAGTAACGCGCCGAAAGCGACAAAATGTGCGCCGTTACGGCGCACATTATGTCGCTTTCGGCGCGCCGAAACATGCGCTAATATCGCACATTTTGTCGCTTTCGGTGCGCGCGCCGAAAGCGACAAAAAGTGCGCCGAAAGCGACAAATAGTGCGCCGTAACGGCGCATATTTTGTCGCTTTCGGTGCTTTCGGCGCGTTACTAATGGCGCACTTTTTGTCGCTTTCGGCGCGCGCCGAAAGCGCCATTAGGAAGTGGTCCTAATAGGATTCCATAAATGGTACCAGAGTCGACCAACACCGTCGCTGTTCAGTCCAATGTAAAGTCAAACACCAATAATCAAGGTAGGTAACTGAACAGTTTCTTATGACTTTTGACATGGATGCGTCGACCAGGATGTGTGTTTGGGTGTATTATTACATCTTTGGTAAACAAATTCAACAGTTTGAAAGTGCATGCACAAATCAACGACACAGTTCCAGGCCGAAAATAGGATGTGATTGTTTCGATAATTTGTGTTTCCATCCATTATATATTGCAAAATATGTTGTATGTAAACAAATTTTGGTATGTTTGGCTTTTTTTCAGACCGAAATGGTCCTCAGTTTGAAATTGTTTCCAGTTATAGGAGGTGTTAGGTTGTGTTCAACCATTTAATATACTTTCACCATGAGTGTGCACTATATAGGTGTTGTTAGTGTACCCTATATGTGACATTGTAGCTATTACTCGTTGTGTTAGTGTTCATTGTCACGGACGACTTCCTGGTATACATGTAAACATAATCATATTGTCACCATGCTTAGGTTCAAATTATCTCCAATGACCACTTCGTGCTGAAAACGACACACCTGGGACATTACATGTGACAAGAAAACAACATCGACTATATATATCCGTAATTATCAGTGTTTCAAAGCATTCCAAATATGCCCTTTCGAACATATATATGACTGAGTGAAAACAATCATATATGAACTACGAACATGACATTTCAGTTCGGAGTGTAATAGTTAATTGATAGGTATCTCCCATAATAATACGAAAACGATATCTAATGTTTTAATTAATTAACTGATTATTATGCGCACTAAAATAAAATATATTTCCCCGTGTTAAGTGGTGATTTGTTGTTACCATAGCTAAGCCAATTGCTTATTCTCATCACCTAAATCTCATATATATTTTGAAGACCTCTGTTTGTCTGTCTGTATGTCTGTCTGTCTGTCTGTCTGTGTGTCATTGATACAAATCTACGATTCGCGACCGATCGGGACGAAACTTGGTACGTGTGTGTAGTTTGACCAGGCGGTCGTCGTTGTCGTAGTGGCGAGCCCGTGCGGTGCCCGCTTCGCGCATGCGCAGACGAGATCTCGGAAACGGATGGAGCTATCGACTTGAAATTTGGTTTTTGAATAGCCCGGACAACGTCGGGCTCATTGGCTAGTCTATTATATATTTTGGAAGATCTGTTTGTTTGTTTGTTTGTGTGTAATCGATGAACTCGAAAACGGCCGACACGATTTCGATGAAACTTGGTATGTGGGGGTATTTTCGGGCCAAGAGTAACATAGGCCTATTGATTTTCAGATCCGAGGTCAACTTTTCACGTGCCGAGGTCAAATCTGTTTTTACGCTGTGTTACGGGACTTTCATTTGAGTTCGGTGCTTACAAATCGATTCGAAACAGCGCGAATAATAAAATGCCAGTCATAATAATGACACTGTGAGAATCTTTCGTGTTTCCTCTTTCCAACGATATATAATGCGTATGTATCCGTTTCAGTTATCTGCCTCAATTATCAAGAAGAAGTGGTACTATCTTCCATCAGGATAAAAACAATGCGTAACTTCTATGACGTCGTTAGAGGTCATAACGTTAGATCACGTTAACGCTTAACCGGCCGATGCATTTGACTGTTTCAGACGTCTTGGCGATATCTCGGGCACCGATGGTAATTTATCTTTACGTTGAAACTTGATAATTAATGAGCGTGTGTATATGAGGCGCGTTTATATACTTGAGTGGAAATCAAATCGGGTTAAACTGGCGGATTTTTACGGACGAAATTTGATGCATAGGGTATCTCGGTATCCGCTGGGCCGATTTCCCGGTATCCACTGGGCCGATTTCCACCATTTTTGGGGTGTTGGTGTTTGACCCCACCTGACCTTGACCTTCAAAATGGTCAATTCAAGGTCAAATCGGATGGATTTCGACGGGTACTTTTGTCGGGTACTTTTGTTCGGGCACTGTGTTTTGGACGGGTCAAATCGTGAACCCACTTGACCTTGGCCTTCAAAATAGACAATTCAAGGTCAAAGCCCGGACGAAGTCGGGTCACCTTCTAGTAGTATACATATGTGCAGAGATAATGTATTTACACTATAGATGTAATCTTAACTGCATGGCAGAAAACCAGCCCATGCTGTGACTTGTATATTTAGGAAGTATTTTATTGTCGGGCGCGTACGCCTTTTCGAACTTGATAATAAGTTTACCCTGCAAAGCAATTCATTGTTTATGGGCTTAACTGGGACAAATAATGCACGATCAATGCGTAAACTTCGTATTTGGGGTGGATACTATCGGATTTTGTAAGCAATTTTGATACAGGCCATACACTAAAACTTTCTCTTGTCAATCCGTTACGTCACAAAATATGGGGAGATAAGTCCTATCTCAAATGCTAAACCATGGACTCCGCATGTCGGCAGATTGGGCGTCGGTAAAACTCCGCGTTTGCTGGGTATGTTTGCAGACCAAACCGGCGACCAATTGAATTAATGTTTAGCCAAATGATGAAAACCATCTAATGTCACCTTTAAGTAAGCGGATATATATACTTGCTGACGACTAGCTCAATAATGGGAATATTCAGCCAATTGGTTCCAAAAAATATTACAACGGGATCGTATACAGAAAACCTGTTCGACAGAACAACAGTATATAAGTGCACGCTATATATTGCCAAATAGTATATATAGTACATCTGAATATACATAAATTGACGGAGTATTTAAATCTGTAACCTGTTCGCCGGTTTATCAATCGTCAATTGCGTCATGTGGTTGAATCGAAGAAATAATGTAGCCGTATTAACCCTTCCTATACTGAATGGATTATCCCATTTAGTTATAAACGTATATATCGAGATTGTCTATTAATCATTTTAGGGGTGTCCAGGAAAAAATGAGCAGACGACAGACATACGAAAAGCTACTACAAGTGCAAAAGGATTCAGATTCTATGGTAGGAAATGTTCAGATAATAAGTTCAATTGTGGTCTTTTGTTGGACTTATTATCTATACATTTCCTGTGTGAACTACTTGCAGTGCGTATTTAGTATAGAAATGTCTAAGGAACACGAGGACGTCGACGTTGTTTACATTTAGTGCATAAATCGCAAATATACCCAAACGTCCACAATGTGTTATTCTCCAATAACACACACACTCATTACAACATTTAGTTCTTAAATATTATCACTTGGGGATATATGGACAGGCATGAAACCAATATGAAACATTAAACATATAGGGTTTCATTCCACACTAACAATCGTTGCGCCCATACCAGTTACAGAAGACCCAACAATGCCAACAAGCAACAAGCTACTATAGTCAACAGAAGACGCTAGCGTGTCCACGGAATTAATATAAGAACACCCAAAAATAATTTGTATCTACACGATTCTTGCCACTTACAGGACAAAATGAATTAGGCGAATGTTTCTATGACTGCGTCGAAATGAGTGAAAATTACTGAAGATTAGGTGACTGATGAAACTGACATGAACGCCTGAGTCCACCTCTGGTTTTCGAACAAATTAGCTGGAAGTCACTCGAATTTCCCCAGAGAGGATCGAAATCTGAGAGAAAACATCTTTAACTTTGGAAATGATTGCATTCGATATTGGCCTTTTGCGCTCGTCAAAGGCGTTTATATCGCACCAATCCTTCACTTGTCAATTTCAGTTACTCTCGTCCTGTCTCGCGCTAGATAACTCGTTTCGGGATCTTGTCAGAACGAGGCTTGAGCACGCGCATTAGTCTAATAAACAAAACCTCGTGCACCTCCGCGCCACTTATCGCGAGCGACGAGACTTGCTGTCAATTTCTGGTAATTGTTCCAATCCAACAAATTTCATTATTCCATGCGACGAAGTCGATATCATCACTTGGGTCAATTGGTGGGGGTTAGAGAGCAGGTTCTGCGAGCCCCAGCTGTCATTTGTCGGAATGGATATCAGTCCAATTTTCGACGAGAGTCAAAGCAAATATTTGAACAGGAAACTGAAAAGACGCGTTTAGAAGAAGTCGTTCGTTAGGCCGCCATGAATATTTCATAACTCGAAACTGGAGATCGTCTAATTTATAGCTTTTCTTGAAGCATTAATTGTCGGGTCGGTTGTAATGGGAGATGGCTGATATTTTGGGAATCACAGGAATACTTTACTTTCTGGCAATGACAGGGCATATGTTAACCCTGCTATGACTGGAGGTTTACGAAAACCCTGTGCTAATGCATTATCTTATATATGCGAGTCTCCCATAGGGAGCCTCGCATATATAAGAGAATACATTGGCTTACATGGTCAAGGCAAATATTGTCAGGCCAATGTATTCGCTTATATGTGCGAGGCTCCCTATTGGAGACTCGCAAATATAGGATCACGCACTGGCACATTATTCTTTAATGCTGCACCAGCGCAGCTCCAGTCGTGAATGTGTTACAGATGTATAACGCGCGTAGAATAGTGGGTACATATGTTCCTTCTTACATCCTCTTCACGCATGCTATACGCTATTATTCGGTTAGCGTCGTGAAAGGGTTAAAGAAAATGTGAAACTCGGGCTTTTAAAATATCCTTCCATATAGAGATGCAAATGTACATGCATAGCGACTTTGAGACAATTAGTTGGATATCGACTGAACCTGGATGAACGAAGGAACAAAACGAACGACTGGACGAATGCATAAAGTATGGACACCATTGAGTTTTATTGGTATAAATTTCCCCAATATATATTTTTCTTCCCTATTTCATAAAAACACGAATCGAATTTTAGGACGGGGAGTTTTTTTCAATATAGAAGAAGCAATAATTTGCGCTAAATGTCACAATGTTGAGCGTAAGATATCGCGATATTAAGCGCGCGAAATCGCAATATTAAGCGCGAAATATTGCGATATTAAGCGCAAAATATGGCAATAATATCGCAAGCGGAGCGCTTATAAGCGTTTCCACTTGCTGGGTGCGAAAATAGCGCGCTTAATATACCACTTAATTCTTTTGACTGGTACTGTATCACCATATAGATAGCTACTATTGATATTGTGTGAAGATCAACTATTACTAATAAGAATCCCATTATAAGAAAGCACGTGTAGTATTGTTGGTTATTGTACTCAAAATGTCACCGTCTTGATAATTATACAAGTGTAGAAGTTTTATATAGTATTGGCCCCAGACGTGGCGGGTTGCTGGTGTTATAATAAGTCTGGCCCAAATGATATCTTATTCCGAGTGCGGAGAAGGGTGTGCATATCACCCCGTATGTGACACAAACGCCGAATAAACAGGCAGGGTTAAATATATGAGTTTTTCGTACTCCTTGAACCGAAAGTTCGAAATTCTGGAAACCCCAATTTCACGCCCAAAACTCATGAACAAACAGCAGTTTGATTACTCTGGTAAAATAAGACATCTTCAAAGGAATCCACCCGGCTGTTTTAATATCATATAGTATATATGCTTAATGTTAAACAAATGGAGCTCGGGTACGGTACAGAGCTCGTGAGAAAGCGGACTTCCCAGAGGATATGTACCCGAGAATCGCTAAGTATCTATGGGTAAACACAAAAATTCTGCAAATAATAACCCGGGATTCTCTGCATTTGAATTTTCAATTAAAACAGATTTACCAAGTCATCTGGTGTAGATACAGAATAGTGTGTTTTTCATTTCGGAAGGTTTCACCTGGCTCTATATAAGGTATATTCATGGGTGACATCAAACAAATAGGTGAACATCTACAGTTACCCATCAAGTCTACGAGAATGAATTGCATGCATGCAGGCTAGAACGACTGTACAATCGGTCGGCGTAAAAGAAATCCTTTAGATGATGTTTGCGTTGTTGCTTATATATACGATTTCCATCTTTACATAAGGCGACATTGTTTATGTGTAAGACATGAAACAAGTACCAGTCATTATAGTTGAGCATATAGCGTAAGCACGTGGAACTCTATATATACGTATATATTCATTGTTCTGGAAAACTTTACAGATGTATATAATTCGATTAAATAGTAATTCTTTGTCCTGCCTATATTGGGATATAGAATTTATGAAAATAAATACTGAGAGCACGTTTATTCATTATTCCTTTCCAAACACATGAAGCGGAGTGTCCTATCATAGTAATTACCACCCTGGTTAAGTAGTCCTGCAAATTTTCAATTATGCTAGTGGTCCTGCTGAATTGCTATGATGCTGGTAAGGCAAAATAAAGCCGTTCCGAAAAAGTACCGTTATTTTTTCTAAAGGTGTAATTTTCGTGGTGTTTGGCTAATCAGAACGATTTCAGAAAAAGTCAGTGTCTATATATATGGAACAATCAAGAACATATACATTTTTGATAAAAATAAAAATGGCTGCGCTGGTGTCTACAACACGACGTGAATAGTCATCCTGATTACAGTCAGTTTGTAACAACTAATGCAACTATAGTATTAAAATATTTCGCAATATATATGTTTCTGAATGTTTGATACACATAATGAGTTATCATGGATATGTTCAGATTATCCGAAGACCGCGACAGTGACAACTTTAGAAAAAAAATAACGGTACTTTTTCTTAAGTGCGTCATAGCAATTCAGTAGAACCCACCAACATCATAGAATATTTAACCAGATGTGATTACAGATGCATCATAAGTTGTGCAGAGTTCAGACTGAAATCCTGAGTACATCCTTAACTATAAAAAGATATATATTTTGTGAAGGTGTCACCAGAAGGAAGTACAGAGTATGTTTGTTGTTCTTATTATTATTTATTTGAGTTGTCTACTTTTTTGTATGAGTTTCGTTGTGTGTGGTTTTTTTTTTTTTGTCTTTTTTAATTTTTTTTTATTTTGTTATATAAATCAGCTTGCTAGAAATGTTATTATATAGAGATTGGCTCGTTTCATGCTTACATGCTTATGTGAAAGCACCATTGGTTAAATATATGGGTGGCTCGCTCAGAGTCGTTCTCAATATCTATCTGACTGCTCTACAAATCTACATTTTTAAAGAAATATATTGTTGAAAGCCCATTATTTATCTTATACCCTTACAAATTGTACATGCATCGTATATCATCGGCACAAAGCTTTATCTCAGTTACTACATAGATTTTAACAAGGTGCTACATCTTTTCTTCTGATAAGAAATGATCGATTTTTTTCAAAATCGAGCATAGCGGGAAGCCCAATAAGTCTTTGTAATAAACGACATTCTGACAACAATATATGAAACATGATAATACAAAAATGTCAATAGGCACCCGATGGAATGGAACATTTACCACCGCCGCGCTTGAAGCGGAAAGAACCTTCGATTAACAAGGACAATATTATTCCGAGCTCTTTGTTTTGGGGGCCGTTCTCTTGAAAGAAACTTCTGAACATTTCCTTTCAAGTGTAGCGTGGTTTTAAATTGTCCCATTATTGCGTCTATGCCGAACAATTATTGGGGTTGAATTGGTACTTCTTTTGGGCGTGCAACTAATTAAAGCCGAAAATTTGAAATAATGCCAGAATTTCAACCCACAATGAATGTTCCGTCGTTTTTTCATTTTTCTACTTATAAAAGTATGAATTAAAAAACAGAAAACATTAATTGCATCGAATTTCTTTGTGGGATCAACAATTGCGTAAAATCCGGCGTTTTACTCTGATGAAAGTGCATACGAGTTCTTTGTTCGCGCGCCATTTGAATTTCAATAGACGGATTTTTTTCCAAGTCTTCATATAGAAAGTATCATTCATTCTGTAATCTGTGTTACAGCACCTGGGCCTGCCTGCGATTATCAGAAACCAATGTTGCTGTTATTCAACACATCGACCGCTAATGACGCGCGGTGAACTTAAAGTTACACATTATGTTCAGGCCGTAACCATTTCATGGCGGGAGCTGCGCTGGTGCAGCACTAAATATCCTGTGCACTATGCACTCTCTTATATATGCGAGTCTCATATAGAGAGCCTCGCATATATAAGAGAATGCACTGGCTTACAAGATCAAGGTAAATATTGTTAGGCCAATGCATTCTCTTATATATACGAGGCGCCCCATGGGTGACTCCCACATATACGGGAATACAATGGCACAGGGTTTTCGCAAACTTTCATAAAGCTCCAGTCATGAAAGTGTTAATGTGAGCCCACAGTATTGTTTACTATTATCACTTCTGGACATTGTAGTGTAAATCGATAAATACTTTTTGATCGGACTGTACATGTACATACATCGGACAAAAACTTATCGACGTGATTAAAATCATTGCCTGGTGGAAAATTGTACACTTTACTTTAACATGTCAAAACAAAGAGCGTTTCTTTGTTTCTTATTAGATTATTCCAGATTTGATAACAAATAAAGACATTTTAAGTAAGTTGGTTGTTATATTGTCCATATATAAGTATCTCGTGCATCGCTTTATACTTTTATCCACGGATCGCGACGAAAGTAATCAATTACTAGGAATTATTAGAAGCCTGAATATTGTGTGCCGCTTTAACACGACGTTTACATATAACTTAAAGGTACGGTTGGCCTTGGCGGTGGGTATCCTGTGAAAATATTTACACCCGTCAAAAACCGCCACAAACAGAAAGAACATCAAAATGTAGACAGACTTTGTCCGTATACAAATAAGAAATATCGCATAAACAGTATGTTATTGTCATCTGTTTGACCATTGTTATGTAAACAAAAACATAAAAAGTTACTTTTCTGGTGTTTGTTTATGTTATGATGGTAAACATAAAGAGCGTTCTTTGTTGGTGAATTCCTGATATGGAACTAATAAAGAGCGTTTATGCCATTTGTGTGTGATTATCCAGTAGCATTGTGCTGTCTTCTGTAACACAACCAGGCTCTTGCTTAGGTAAAATATAGTAGGTCTTTGTGATAACATGCTGTTTACGCGATGGTCATGGTATATATGAACGAAACTGTATGCGTTTTAATGTTTTTCTGTTTACGGTGATTGGAACAAATATGAATATTTTCGACAACTAAGGCCTCACGTGCCTTTAAGTGAAATAGAAACTGTTCAGTTTAACAAACCTAACGCTTATTTCCAAGTGTTGTGAAACACACGATGTTCAAATTTATCTCATGTGGTAATTGCCGCCAGCTTAATAACCTATTAATAGTTACAACTTAAATAATTCGCACAATTTTAACCTTAAGTTGTTATGTCTATTCCAACTCCAACCGGTTCGAAAATTACGAAAATACGAATAAAAATATTCTGATCCTTGAAAAAACTCCCATCAACTATATGTTGAAAAATTAGGAACATATATTTTACGATATGTTTTCAAGTTTGATACTTATGTTGATATTTCCAGTGATTATTACCAAAAAAACAGAGTGTCATAGTAAACTTTCCAACTCCACTCCAACATCCACACTTAAACAGCAACTTCTACAATACATCTGAATTAAAAACCCATCTCTTATACTTATATTTATTGGCAATTGAATGTCAGGGCAGATGAGCTCCGATACGTTCGGCAACTTGTGCTCCGATCCTCTGTGTCCAGACACATATCATCATTTGTTATATATAATCTCCGTAATATATATTGTGGGTTACAATAAATATGTTCAAATCATAGTAAATTTTCCGATTGTATCACATTTAATGCAAATGTTGAGCACAGCTGTTTCATCTAACACAACGTGCGCGTGCAGTTTAGCACGTACAGCGATTAACGGGAGGCAACCGGTTGATGACTTCCGGAATAGCTGCTTAGCTCGCAACTCGGATCAGGGCGGGATTTGTGCGGTAATAATGTGACCATGTGTCACGAAAACCATCGATATTGGCAATATTTATGTTTGTCGCACAATTATACCTGTATTAATGTCGAATGATTGATGCGCCGCTTCCGGAGTTTTGACAGAATCCGTAAAACAATTGCGCGCCCCGGCGATTAACCAATCAGTATGAGGCGTTGATCGAATCTGGTGGCAGATAGGGGGAATTAATTCCTCGTCAAACGCGATGTCGATAGCTGTTCGCCTCATTGGGTGCTTGCGTGAGGTCTGGCATGATTATATGACTTCTCTGCTAGCTGTCGTCAAATCAACATGGCGAAACACCGTGATGAAAACTGAGATGGATTTTGGTGAGCCGATATTGAGGATATGAATTCTTTGGTTTTTAAACGGACATGGCTCATTTGAACCTACAAAAAAATGTGTTTGTATAATTAGGAAGGAGGAGCCATACACTAAATATGCAAAGTATATATCGATATAGGTTGTATATATATGGAAAACACTTGCTTATGTCATGGTATAATATTCCAGGCGTTGTTTTATTTTATTGTTTTAGCACAGACGTGAAACAAACGATCATTGTTTTTACCTTATCAGGAATAGATTATCAAGAACCGCTATTTATTGTCTAATGCTTAGGTACACAATCCAATTCGATGGTCCACATATCATCAGACTCCAACAGCAACAACATTTTTGGAATGCCGCTTCGGTTATCAGAATCGATTAATTGCCAGAAATAAAATGCTAACCACTGTCAACCATAGTAAAAATTTGCCAAAAAAATGTTATATATCAACATTTTGTTCAATGCAATTTGGTATCGAGAGTTGGTCGGTCTGCATTCGCCGAATATATGCCAGACCGCCAAATATCGAAGGTGATGAAAAATAACAGATTGCTGATAAATATCTGATAACTCGTAATTGAGCTTTGATGTGTGGGTTCTGCCACTCGAATCAAATATATTTTACCCCCCGAAGCCAAAGAAATAGTAGTTTAGGAGCGTTAATTCGGAATATGCATCTTTAACACAATTGGTATACCAGATTGTTTAGTCCGTTTAAGCGCATTTGAATTATTTGTCGACTTATTTTGACATACCCGCCGAGCAAGACGGGATGTATAAAAAGCGAGCATAACCGGCTTCAAACCGCCACGGGTTTAAAGCTAAAGTTGCGTGATTTATTGAATAAAATACTGTTTCTCATACATTGTTGTATGTGAATTGGGACTAATTTTATTGTATTATATTACAAATCAGGTAACCAGGCCATACTAATTCCATACACATAACGGTGTCGCCAGAGGTAGAATGTATTAATGAGACAAGGCAACCCCTCGCCTTGCGACTGACCTTGTTTTTATATCATCATAAAAAGCTAGTGAATCGATTTCTTCTATATATGATGACAAAGAAGCATGATGCTAATCTATATACTGACCGCTTAACTTCGAGTGCTGACAACAGGTATGTGTGAACATGGCTGTATACAAAACTTGCTGGAGTAATGATAGACCAAATGTCATCAACACAAGCTGGACTCGGGTAAGATTCTTCAAGACGTATACTTAGTTTTCGTGACGAAGAAATGAACATACAAAAAGTTCATTTCACGTGAAAGTCGCCCCAATGCATGAAAACAAAAACACCGACCCCTAGCTGGAAACAAGACCCCATGCATGTACACGATTGAGTTTACCTTTTCTTTCCGTTCTTAGCAAACCAGCGATTATCTCGAATCGAACCCTCTTCGTCATTGTTAGCCCTTTCAATACTAAATGGTTCTCCCTCTCGGTTATAATAGTATACATTGGAATGGTCTATTATTTATCTGGAGGGGTGTTCTGGAAAATTAAGTAGACGACAGATATAATACAAATGCAGAAGGAGCTTGTTCTATTTATTGGAGGGAAATGCTTATCAATGAGTATATTTAGTATATAAATGGGTTCGGGGCTTATGCCGACCTGTTGTGCTATGCACCTCACCGATTGCCAAATCGTCTGTTGTTAGGTGGGGGCAGAAACGTTATCTGTCATTTATTTGGTTCAACTTAGTATGGCTAACCGAAGGCGTCTAACCAGAGATATATATATCTTTTTTATAGTTCATGGTCAAACTAAAACAAATGGAGGTCACAAATGTCCAAGGTAAAACCAAACTAACCGGCGGATGTAATACAACGGACTCTTATTAAGGCGAACGTGCAACGAGATGGAACTCCGGTCAGACCTAAAGCCTTTTACTTTCTCGAGTGCTACGAACTTAAAAATCGACAACACACTCTCAGCAAGGGACCCACAAAAACACACCACCACCAGTCGAGAGGCTACAGATTTTAACGACGATCTCTAATCTAGATATTGAGTTCTTCGTGAAATTCTATATTTCCCCGAAGATTGATCTTTTAAGTGTACTCTCCATGTCATTATTTGAGATTTGTACTTTCGATAAAGTCAATTTTCTCGTTTATTGTCACGTCGAGTGCCCTGCACGGAGCCTCACTAGATGAAGGTTATCACGTTATCATCTAACGCCCTATTGTGGTCGCATTACACCCGACCAAACAGAACTACACACTGATGCCGGCGGTTGGGATGGCAGGCACGACTGGACGCTTAAATTACAGGTGGAGATCGCGTATGACACCTGAGCTGAGATGAAAGCACCGCGATTTACCTGTCTTCACACTGGTTGAAGGGTCATGCAATTGACAAGACAGTGTGGGCTGGTGGTTTCAGACGAGGCCAACTTGATGCTCCGGTGGTACCGATTCTAAAATTGCCACTCGAGTAGCTACTTGTTTTTTTTTCCTATCGTGTCAGCTGGTCATACGTACTTTAAAACAAATGCACCACACCAACCCCAACTTAGGACAATATAAGCTATTCTGTAGATAGCTTGTTTCAGTTTTGATGGCGATGGCGGTTTTTGTTTCTTCAAACACTATATATATATATCTTTCACAAAAAGAGCTTAATTTTGGGCGACTTGCCACATTACTTCCAAAATTATACTTTCCTGGTTTTCCTACCAAAATTAGTTTACTTGAACCAACAAACCAATGAGTGAATAATGGATCACAAAATAAACGTTTCGGTGATTTTACTTGAAGGATTCAACCTCAACTCAATATAATTTATAGCTATTATAAATAATTGTTCTGTTAAAAAAAAATTCAAAATTATGACTCCTGAATTATCTCCCTTGGATAGCTTTAGTTATTGAAAAGATGTATAATGTATATATGAATGAGATTTGGTGGCATAGAATCTTTGGAATTTCCAGCTGTGAAAGAAGTGGACATTTTTGCCAGGTAGTAAAATTTGTCACCTCGGTGCTCTCTTAAGAAAAGTATGTAACATTCAGCGTATGCTAATCTAATCAGTGAAACGAGTAACTAATGTATGTTGAATATTTTTAAAGGGGACTTAAGGCCGTCGAAAAGGCCTCATGCGAAATAACATAAAGTCTGCAAATCAACTATATCACCGACATTTACTTAATAAAATAGATTGAAATGTTCTTATTTTCACTAATAATAACTCTCTACTAATGAGATTTGAGATAATAATGTCAAAACCATTGTAGTGGTAACATTTAATTGAATTTTTTCGTTCACATTTACTCACTGAGAAGGCCTTGTGTCACTTTAAATCTTTGAGATTTGTAGAAATAGTTTTATTGGTGAACCATTGAACTGCATTTGTTACAAATACCGGTAAATACAAAACGTAAATATATATGTATACATATATTCGATATAATATATTGTGATTGGTATAACACATAATGTTGAGACCTATATTTTGGCTACTGGCTTCTATTTTTGACACATATCATATCATCGCAAACCAAAAATAGTTACCAGATTACTTTGCCAGTATTATATGCAGTTGAGTCGAAGACGGTTCATTACCAAGAAACCAATTTACAACTGATTCTTGCTTATGTCGCATAAACATGTGCATTGTGTATGTCATGCTAGAATCTTTTCTATTACCAAGCCAGTTTCTATAGAAATCCCAGGAGATGAAACTCCAGTAACTCCACATAGCATGAATGCCGCCCAAATTAGCTGGTATATTCTGATCGATAGGGAGGAAGGCGGGAACATCACGGAATATAATTCCCAGTTATAGGAATTCACCAATATGAGGGCAGTCGACAGATAGGCATCCTGACAAATTCTCCTCAAGACGAATGTTTCTTCCTGATAAACTTCCTGTAAATGGGATCTCATTGTAGCCGCCTTATTTGGTCTGCAATCAAATCATGCAATGAACAATATAAAAGCAGGAATCACCAGGACAAAGTTCAAACAAATATTTTCATTGAAGTTCTTTTTTACAATGATCATCGCCTTGCTATTGTGATTTTGGCTATTAATGCTGCGTACATCTTGCTATACGGAACAGCTCAATCACGGAGTCCGCGGACTAAGCAAGCAAAGCATTTATTAAACAGGAGATGAAATGTCTCCAAATGTCACGATTTATAAATGATATATATGCTTCTTTTTATCTTCGCGAAAATTTGCAAACCACGCTGAGATTCATCGATGATTGAAATCTGGCATCATGAGATATGGGACTAAAATCGAGATAAAATTGCTCATCTTTCGCCTCAAGAGATTCAGGATTCAAGATTCTTTATTGTTGTTCTAATTTCATGTGTAATATACGAACAAAACAATAAATAATCAATATCACAATGGTATCAACAAATAAAATGGTAAGTATAGCATGGTATTTTAATAAAATAATCGTGCAATATTTTGCAGGAGAGATGAGGCATGCACATAAACATCCATGATGATTGTGACAATGACCGCATTTCAGTATGTATATATACCCATATAGATTGTTTTGTTTAACCATTTGAGTGCCAGGTCAGATTTTGTTATCAACCCATAAACCCTGTGCCAATTCATTCTCTTATATATGCGAGTCGACCATAGGTCGCCTCGCATATATAAGAGAATGCATTGGCCTAACAATTTTTCATCATTTGTTATTATTTTTTACAATTTTTTACAATTTAAAAAAAAAATTCTTATATTCTTCAACAGACTTATTTTGTAGGTTTAGTGCCAGGGAATCTCACGTTTTTCATGGGCATCAAAATTATTACTATGAATACTTGGTGATATTTTTGAGTTATAAAATGCCCCTAAGGTTTTATCCAGTTTGTTTTTAAATTCGCTATAGCATGCTTAAAGGTACGGTTGGCCTTGGCGGTGGGTATCCTGTGAAAATATTTACACCCGTCAAAAACCGCCACAAACAGAAAGAACATCAAAATGTAGACAGACTTTGTCCGTATACAAATAAGAAATATCGCATAAACAGTATGTTATTGTCATCTGTTTGACCATTGTTATGTAAACAAAAACATAAAAAGTTACTTTTCTGGTGTTTGTTTATGTTATGATGGTAAACATAAAGAGCGTTCTTTGTTGGTGAATTCCTGATATGGAACTAATAAAGAGCGTTTATGCGATTTGTGTGCGATTAGCCAGTAGCATTGTGCTGTCTTCTGTAACACAATCAGACTCTTGCTTATGTAAAATATAGTAGGTCTTTGTGATAACATGCTGTTTACGCGATGGTCATGGTATATATCAACGAAACTGTATGCGTTTTAATGTTTTTCTGTTTACGGTGATTGGAACAAATATGAATATTTTCGACAACTAAGGCCTCACGTGCCTTTAAGCATACCCAAAAAATTCAACCCAAAAAAACACATTTTAGGGCCGATTTTACAGTCCGTAAATTAGGGCCGATGAGATCGGCCCCTGGCACTGAAAGGATTAAAACAAATATTCGTTATTAACTTATTTTGTGAGAGGTCTATGTTATTAGAAGGGGTTTTCAACAGCGTGGTCTGGGAGTGTCACCCCCCCCCCCCAGAAAGGAGAAATACGCTAACGTTTTTATATTGAAGGTTCAATGGTTTAAATGTACATAAAACAGGAATTTCAACCTTCAATGTGCTAGAAATATTTAAAGTATATATAAGCTCAATCATAGTTAATTAATTTAATCTAGTTTTAAATTTCAAGTTCAAATATGAAAAATTCTAATTTGTTTTAAAGTGTACTTCTCATTGGATGATTTTCTCGCATAGTTAAAATTGGACCACGTTACTATATATAGTTACTATATATAGTTGGGAAATTTAAAGTTGAGGGAAGCGGATGAAAGTCAACCATACAGAGGTTATACATGTATAGGAAATCTGCTGAAACTCAACGGAGAAGGTAAAGTTGAAATTAGGAGGTGGATACCACACACGCGATCGAGGCAGACAAGCACATGTATACTATATATGCATATATACAAATATAGCAATGGGTGGAAATAACAACATAAAGTCTCCAGGTGTGCCACTTTAATCGTGAATATATACAGATCGTTCATATTGTTTCGAAGGCGTCTGGTTAATTACCATGCATATATCTCGATCCGACTTTAATATTAGTTTAATTCTACAAGTTTACGTCAGTTCGAGGGAGTTTCTTCTCTACACGCACGAAGTATAAACATGATTTCGTGAGGCTAAATAAGTATCGAGTCAAGTTCCTTCTAAATAATATATTCGCGGCACTTTGAAACAATATTGCTTGGCGCCAGACAAAGATCTGACAGCTCATCCTTATATCAGATTTCTCGTTTAATTTTATAAAATCTCGTCTCGTAAAATATAAACCTGTCACATGCTTTTCAGATGAAATAACTACCGGCATGCGAATGTGTCATTTCGATACCATTAACCAGCATACTATAAACCCACGTATATATTTTTGTCTCACGGATATTACATTAGCTCGCGGTGTTGAATCAGCTCCATATTTTCTAGTTATATATACATGTACCAGGGTCGATATCTTTATTTTCTGGCGGACGCCCCGTTATACACCATCGTGTCTTCTCTCACATCTTGATATATTCTAATGAACATTATGAACCGAAATTATAACTGTCGCCCAAAGTAAAAAGAAAATAAAGGAGCCCCGTTACACATGTAGTAGGTCCCAAATGAAGAGCGTCGTCATCGCGATACTGATTTTCTCCGAAAATGGCAAAATAAAGAGCGTTCCGCTCACTGTTGTATGGAACATTTAATTTATATCTACTCGTTTCGTATTTTCAGAGTAAATGACAAAATGTTATATTTATGAGACTATTAAACTTAGAGTAATAATATTATAACAAACAAATCTAAACTTTTTCGAAGCGACCGATCCTTTTTCTGGGGGTTATTATTAATTATTTGACCCAGATCAGTACTGAATGACATCTATCCCAGCATTATATGCATATGCGCATGTGTATTGTATGTAGGTTCCAAGCGTAATGTCTACCGTCAATGAAGGGATGCATGTTTGGAATGTATCATAATGGACTCTGTTCCATCCATTCAACATATGTATTGTGTCATCAACATAGAGTATAATACAAGCGCATAGTGTATAGTTCCCTTACTTCCCTATATCAAGAGAAGACACATATGACTAGCATTAACCCTTTACCCAACAGAAGGGCCCTGTGCCAATGCATTCTCTTATATATGCGAGTCGACCATAGGTCGCCTCGCATATATAAGAGAATGCATTGGCTTAACACATTAAAAATTATAAAATTGTTAAAGAATGTAAGAAAAAATGGTAAAAAGTTTTTTTTTTAGGCCAATGCATTCTCTTATATATGCGAGGCGACCTATGGTCGACTCGCATATATAAGAGAATGCATTGGCACAGGGCATAACTGTAACTATCACAATGTGGTCAAGGAACCGGTTCCAATGATATCCATATTTGTATGGTTCTATTGAGACAGACCGAAGATATTTTAGGCTGTTGCAGCTTTATTTGGCCGGTTTTGGCCGGTTTGTTGGGTAAAGGGTTAACAATTTACATGCAAGGAACGTATATAAAGGTTATTAAAGGTACGGGTGGCCTTCGTTGTAGGTTATAATTTAGAAATAACAGTTACAAAATTATGAACATTTCATAAAGAATATATTAATGGTATAGTATAATGATATATAGTATGAATGTGATATTGGACGTCGACAAGCTCCGAGCGTGTGTTTGTAAACACAGATTCTCTAACATTATTTGGCTGTTGTTTACAAACAGAGGGTATTCATATGACAATAACATACTATTTACGCTATATTTATGATTGGTGCATGTAAGAACAAAATATGTCTATTATTATATAATATTCTTTATGGCGGTTTTAGCGGATGTGACAATTTTAACAGCAATACCCACCGCGAAGTCCGTCCGTGTCGTTAAGTTATGTTATATTGACATGATGGCGATGTTGGCCTTTCGTCATGTCATCATTGGTGTATTCATTTCTATTTGGGGTTTCACTTCATTGGTAAATACAATTATGTCTGTTATTTTGGTGATGTGTGAAAGTGCACGGTGCATGAATGAACTCGGTTGACCATTGCATGCCAGAAACGCATATGACAGAGTTTCATCCTATAAGATGTCCAAGTTGCTCCGGAAGTGAAGGACATCGCATGCGCTCCGTGAGAATCAAGGGGTACTGCATATGCAAACCCATTACATGCGTGATTAGTGAGGGGAACATTCCGATAGAGACTGACACGACCCCTGGTGAGAGAAAACAGCTCATATCCATAGAAAAAGTTATGTTAGGTTGCGCAGCCTAATCACCGCTAGTCTGGTCTGCCCTCTATTAAAAATCCTATGGCGATGTCAACCCACGATAAGTCGCTATTCAATAGAAATCGACGATTACTGCACACTGACTAGCACCTTATAACCTCATGATCTTTCACGACAGAGTTCTCCCTCTGAATGGGTCCTAAGTTCCCTTCATAAAAGAAATTATGACACGACAATTATAAATTTGGGGGACTAATTAGACAGAATTCGAATTCCTACTGAGAACTTTTCAAAATTATTATCATATGAAGTATGGCATATTATAAGGACCATTCCGATTGGGGTCCGGCAATCTTAGCTTAGGCTGAAGTGGGTCCAATTCACATGGGAACAATACGGTTCTGTGGGAAGCCATTATTTCGTCGTACTCAATGATTTTGTTAGTATAATTAATGGATGGTATTGAATATAGAACATTGTGGTAGGAACGGATCCCTATTATGTCGTGTTACTCTGCAGCGCAGATTTTATCATACATATAATTCGAAAATGGTGGGAGACTTCCGACTGCTACAGTGGGGGGATCCAATCGTGGATCGTGAATTATAATTGAGTCCGAGCATTTCCTTCCAACTTCCGGTGATTCACCGACAAGTTTCGGAGAGTAGTGGCAACCGTTAGCGTCCATGGTGACAAAACATATGATTATATTTAAGCGAAAGGAGTTTCTGCGTTTTTGGAGTGTTGTTGCATTCCCTTCGATGATAAAACGTTTATTTTTAAATTTATTACAACATGTATAAAGTATAAATATTGATAATGATGAACTTGTTGGAAAAAAATTATGATTTTTAACACGGAATCTTTATAAAGTCAGCGAATAGAGATAACATAGTTTAACAATTATTGTATACATTCAGTGATATACATTGATGACAATGGCATACCTCACTTGTTCAAAAACAGTTTTCGATCCATTCATATATTGGACAGCAATATCTATTTTCTTAATTATTCAATATTAACATGCAATTCTTTGGTATGTATATGTAGATCTTATTTATATGGCAAATTTTGGTTATCACCATACTTTTCAGCGGAACAAAGCAAACAAACTGTGTTAAAGGTATACAATCCGATTCGATGGTCCCAATATAATCAGATTCCAATAACACCACCAACAACAACAACAACAACAACAACATTTCTTGAAATGCCTTTCAGTTATCAGAATCGATTAGTTTCCAAAAAATAATACTAACCACTGTCAACTATAGTATAATACTGCCCAAAAAGTGTTATATATCAACGCAATTTGGGATCGAGAGTATGTCGGTCGGCATTCGTCGAATATTTGCCAGACCGCCAAATATTCAAGGTGGTGTAATATAACTGATATCAAAACTCAATATTTGATAACTCTGGGCTTTGATGGGTGGGTTCCTCGACTCAGGTCTAATATTTTGTTACCCCCCGAAGCCGAAGACATAGTAATTTAGGGGCCTTAAATCGGATTATGTATCTTTAAATTAGATTCGGTATGTTGATGTAAATGTATAGGTCTGGAAGCCGAAATACACCTGTATCAGAACGAGTGATTATTCTATATAAGAGTGATAATAACACATGTTAATTAGCGTCCAGGAACAGCTCCGTGTAACTCATTTGCAGATTTCCAAAGAGAGGGTGTTAATAATTTATTCCGCTCTGACAAACGAACAGCAACAGAAGGGAGGACATACTTGCAGATAAAATCAAGCGATGTCCTCAATAAAATGACATATTGTGGCATTACATGGCAATGCATTGTACTCAGTCGAAACATTGACAAAAATTGTGTAACCGCACCTCGTGATTGCTCTAACGAGAAATCAACCGAAAGGGTTATATATTGGAGGACTAGAAATTATGTAAAGAGGCCATTAGGCAAGGGTACCAACTACGATTTTTTTACTTCCCCGCTGTGAGTCACCGCGATCTCAAACGACTACCTATAATTTGGTTAACGTAATGCGATCTCCATCAACGCGAGACGTTGACAGCATCTACCCCTTTCGAATAAATAGCCAAGTAATGATCAAAGGAAATACTAAACTATTATACGCGCTCGACCTAAACAAAGGCGGAATATTAGGTTTTAAATGGAAATGCATCGACTCGCATCGACTATGGCGGTTGGCAATCATTCGACAGAAGCACCCAGTTCATCTTACCAGTAATCAGGGACGTCGCTAACGGATCTTCATTTGGGAGGGGTGTCCAATTTAACATTTTCAAGTGCACCCCTTCAACCAGCATATATATACCTAAATTAACAAATGTGAACAATTTCATTTCCAACACCTCTTGAGTTGGAATTTTCAGACTGGTATATCAAAGCATTCAACTGTACATTAACTCCAACATATCACTCTTTTCGCATGTATGGTTAGAAGATATGAAAATTGAGTGAATATACAGACAACAGTCGACTGTTCTGAATAGCGTACGGTATCTCTCCTCGAGTGCCTGAGATGCGGTGGATTATATTTTACGAGGTGCTAGCCGCGAGTGAAATAATCATCGTATCTCACGAGAGGAGAAAACCGCAGGCTACTCAGTTGACTGTTGTGTTTATTATATTTTCTATACCAGTTTATTATGACCCAGATCAAAATGAAACACACGGTTATTCCTAATACATTCTTAAAGCCACAACATCACCATGCAGCCAAGTTTTTTTTTTTTTAAACGCGCAAGGATACAGAATGACGCAAAAATTGACGTCATGACGCAGTTCTGAGAGTATATATATAGGATACCATCTAGAGAGTAGGATAACACGTTCGGTCTTCTGGGAGTGGGGATATTATTATTTCTATTTTGACGTAAAAAGTTGATGAAAATATAATAAATAGAGGATCTCACATGAGTGTCTATTTTATACGGAATTTATCAACCGAGTTCACTAAATTCGATTTGAGCCGAGGTTTACCGAGGCTCAAATAGAATTTAGAGGACGAGGTTGATAAATTACGTATAAAATAGGACGAGTGTGAGATACCTTTTATCACATGATCAAATAAACCCGAAGCAACGCGAAAATATTCATCGAAAACAACAATCATACACTACAGCGATCGCAAGTTATTTGAAGAACGCCGTGACGTCATCGCACGCGCTGATATTAAACGTGTCTATTACCGATAATTATGACACTGCTTTTATGGCCAAATTATGTGATAATAGATAATATTTATACTCGTGACCTAAAACATATTTACCTTAAATATTGGTTGGGAAATTAATTATCAGAACAAATATTAACCTGGAATTTATGCTAATATTTTACAAAAAATGTTGAGACATCCCCAACTCTCGCCGACTCCATAGATATAGTAAGGACACATTGCGTGATTAAATCTATAATGGGTGCATTTATCCGAACCTAGAAGCGGGATCTACATGCAACAGACAAAATGTGGTACACGTATTACAACCAGTCTCTCATTATCAGAAGCCAAAAAGGCGAGCGTTGAGTTCCAAGCCGTCGGCTAACTTGAATATAACTGGCGTTAGATTGGACACATTTTACGAATTGACTATACTTGAAAGGAATAAGTTCACTGTTGACCTATATATGTGAATATTTATGTTCTCCTATTATTATGATAAAATATTGCACCATTAGAGCTATTCTGTCTACATCCCTGGATCAGTGGATGCTGCATGAAAATGGTATATGATGTAGAAGTTGTGATGATCCTGTCAGAACAGCGGAACTTCCATACAAAGAATGAATGTTTACGGTTCTCTAGTTTCATTAATGATGTTATTAATTTTTAAACAACATCCCTTTGTTCAGTGCCGATGCCGCTCGTATGTTCTCACAAAACATTCAAAGCCGTGGCATAAAAGGCAAATTATTTCCCCGATAACTTTAAACCCATCGTCACCTGCGAAAGCACCATGTCGTGGGACTATAGGCACAATCAACAAGTTTTAAAATTTAATGTACGTCATTGTGAAATCATTTAGGAATAAAGCGAAAACATAAATAATTTCACGGTGGATCCATTGTGTTCTAAAAAGACTTCAGTCAAGCACACCAAAGCTTTTTATGAGGGGAAAATGTGTGATCGAAAAGCTTATCTACAGAGACGAACTAATAATTCAATATTTATTTTAGCATTCCGAAATTAACTGCTTTGAATTTCTAATAACACACTTTGGTAATACGGATTGAGGATGAGCATAAAGAAATTCAATTTTCATCCGGGTGTTTTCTCAATACAAACCCATGATCCTAATTGTTGTGGCTATATCATATTATGGTTGTGGATTTTGCTATATAAATCCAGGGACGTAGCGACAGGGGGACTTAAGGTATACCCCAAATTTTGGTCAAAATTTTCAACAGTTGGATTTCATCAAATGAGTTTGAAACTGTTCTTATTGTTTAATTTTCAACCAGTATATAGTGTGAAATTGGGTTATGTTTCGAGAAAAAGTCGCTTATTTCCCAACTTTTGGACTGGACTGGCCATCAGTTGCATGGAATGTGTCCAACCTTAGGGGGAGTCAGGTTGGAAGTTCAAGTTTTAACAGTTGAAAATCTAGGTGAATCAGTTGGAATATTCCAACCATAAGTGGTGCAGGTTGAATTGCACGAACATGGACATTTACGACCCCCTCACATACACACACACACACACACACCATGCACACAACGGATGCCACCAGGCTTATTCCCGCTATGAATTTAGCAGTATTCACAAACTTGTCAGGAAGACTGGGAATTTGTCTGGTATTTAAACCATTTTGCAGTCAAGTGACACACAGGAAAATTGATATAATTATATGTTTTGGTAACTCATGGGAAACGTCTCGTGCATGTGATGTCGTTGGTACCACACACACCTCCCCGCTCACTTTCATTATCCTTGTTCGGCTAAATGAGACTTGATGTCCACATTGCAGCAAAATGACTTGGATCGAAGAGTCTGTATGTTATATTGTGCAGATTCAGAACCTGGGAAACACGTTTTATTATAAACGCATGCTTCCACTCATATAAAACGACCATACGGGTGCGATATATTGATTACATTGTATGAGTTTATCTTTGAGAATTAAACCATGAACCTGATATAATGTACGAAAAATTGGGACAAAAATAGATAATTTTGTTCCCACTAAAACAGGGGCAACCATACGGGACAAGGAAATACGTGTTTTGATCATAAGAATGGAATCTGACGTAAATCACTATGCAGCTGTTGCAATTTTCTAGCTGTACCAACAATCACTTCACATGAACTTTGAGGTAATGCACTATAGTCCCACAATAACCATGTCACAATTTGAATGCAATCAACATTTTAATGGTGGGGTGTCTATTTTATAATATGTGCCAAAAGTATGAATCACTGATGTACATAAATTGTGACAAGACACCATGCCTAAATGTATACACATCTCCTAAATCGCATGAACATGTGCATATCTCGAGGCATCGTTCCCCTAAAATGAGATAACAATTTATTACTTGTCCGCATTAAAAAAGGAAAGATTAGAAAACACTATGGCCAGGAATTAGCAAGTGTATACAAATTAGTTTATTGTTTCGCGTGATATCGAACATTTTTGTGGTCGCCCACCCTCCCGCCTGGGGACAAACTATCCCACGAATGACAGTGAATGGTGCTGTAACATCAGACGTGCGAAGTGAAACAATTTATTGATGCTAATCGTATCGAAGTCCCGCAAAATGACAAGAAAATATCCTGGAGCGTTCCATTTTATCTCTGCTCTCGGATAAAGCAATTCAATCAGAGCTTTAATTGTGTTTTCGGTTGACCATATACAATCGTAACAGCGACCTATAAATCAGAGAAGTTGTGAATGGAATTATCCAAGGGACACAACCACTTGATAGATTCTTGACAATTTTATGGGAAGTTGTAAAAAGCTTTCGCGTCTTATTATTTCATTACGACCACCATTTTCAACAATTGTGTGTATGGACAAAGAGAATGATTTCGACATATATCGCGGTATATTCTCAGCATTTTAGACTGGCAAGTACTTGATACAACGAAGCTGACCGACTCAGGAACCCGTTTCAGAGAATTTTCATTTTCATATTTGTATATATATATACTATTATACTGCTATACTATTAGTATTGTATTACTTGATACCGATTTTTGTATATAAGTTATGTAAATCTCCATACGTACATTTATGTATTTCCTTACGAAGATATACATTTTCTTATTTTGGATTGCAGATTGAACGACACCCAGTGGTGTGAACATAGAGAACCGGCATACATGGGTATAGGATGTAAGCAAAAAACACCCATTTGCATCCTTTGAGGGAGAGGACCAAGCAACGAAGACGGAATCGCTTGTGACATTCATGAGTATCTATGTCAGTAAATCAGGATGTTTATGAAATACTCTCCCAGATGTGGAGATTTAAAAAAATATATTTCTTCGTATATAATAATATCACATATTGGTATAATATGTACAACCACAAGCTTGTGACATACATGTTATCTGTGTTTGCAAATAATGTTGTATATAATATACTCTCCTCAGATGGAGGCAATACAGAAATATATGATAGTGATAACGTTTCACTGTCGTGTCATAACACAAATATTGAAATTGTATTAAAAATAATACGGTTTATTTATTAAAATACATGTCCCAATGCTGAATGTTCTTATGTGAAAAATCAGACAGCGATCAAGGGATTGTAAATAGAAAAAAGAACAGGATGGAATTATATCCACTCGCAACGAACAGTGAGTGGGGTTTTCATATATACTATATACTATATATGTTTATCCTTATATATAGTGCTCCTATCCTTAGTTCTATAAACAGTTTGTTAATTCTACAAAACCCTTATGATACTAAGAGATAGTATTCGAGTGGGACAATGGTCTCTGTTCCATAATTTGTTCTCGACAACGAAACAATCCAGTCGTGTCTTTAGGCGACAATTGGAAATTAACAATAATTATCATGTTCCACAGGTTGCACTGGGAAGCGATTTTACCAACTGATTAGGATAATGACACGTGATTAAATGGCGGCTAGATAACATCGTACATTTGTGGCTTACGCTCATAAAAAATTCATGATTTTATCGCTTGGACGGCAACGAACTTGCCTTTGACGTGAAGTGTTGGGATGTTATCGGCAGAATTTGTCTGCATTTCGTATAAATTACCTGAAACAACAAACGATCTAGCTCGTCGTTTAAATGACACAAAGACCCGGACAGGTATCAAATTTTCTCACTACAAATAGGACTAGTGTTATTTATGGTACATTGCCACGTATATATAGATGGGGGTGCTTGGTAATTTGGCCATCATGTCTGCAGACAAATATTGGCGCGTTCATGGTTATTTCTAATACCCTAGTTAAAATTATGTGTGTAAAAAATTACGATTAAAGTGACATACATCATTCAAGAATAATCAAGAGTTCATCGGGCAAATTTTGACATCAAAACATTCGAAAACTAATGGCACAGACTATGTTCGGGACCTGAAATTGTTTTTTGAAAATGTATTTTGTATGAATTCAATGCGTCTTCCTGGGACATAAAATGCAAGTCGAAAGGTAGTTCAGGTATTTATTGACCTACTTCTATATACCGGGAACAATTCAAAAGCGAATATTATTAGGTGTATTTTGGAGCGCAAACCTCAGTGTGGCTTTAAATCAACAACCACAAATATTCATTCTAAATTGGCGCCATCTTATTGTCTTCTGCATTGTACTGAATAGCATTGATTTGTGCAACTGAGTTGCGGTGTGGTCCCGTTTAATCCCTGGTGCTAATTAATATTTCATTCCTCAGTCAGTCGCATCACGATATATAAGTCGCGACGTACGGGATCGTGTAGTTCAGATTCAATTCGCGCACCATGTTCCCGGGGGAGTTATGCAATATATATCGGCCGCAACGTTAACGTTTATTGGATGCGTGCGTTGACAACAGGTGACGACATTAAAACAGTCATAACTCAAATAAGAACATTGTTTTCCAGTAAGCTAGCTATTGCATACGGAACAGATTTTATAGAATTAATGAAAAACTGAAAATTCGCAAAACAATTTCAACGTAAAAGTTGCACATTATATGTCATATTCACATATACAATGTATTATATGCCCTTCTATGTTTTTTGTGTGCAAGTGAAATTAGGGCTATTTATATGTTATATTCCTATATCTGTTTTTGAGAGTTTTTCTTGTTCCCTATTTTTCATCACATCCAATATACCTTAATCGCTGATTGTCGTTAAGTTACTAGAAAAAAAATCAGCCGTTATGTGCAAAACTGTTGCCAGCACATTAATGTGCGTAGGCCTAGGTGTGGCGATGGTATATAACGGATTGACGATTCAAGGATTATTATCATTTTACTAACACAAAATGTCCAGACTATTTTACAATGAATAGATTGAGATTCAACACGCTAAATCAAATAGTCAGTAAAACAACCAACAACTATATAATACATGAAAAAATAGATTGACCGTGGTCTTATTTTCAATATAAATAGCTATCCAATAATGCTATTTCGCATGCCGAAACCATTGTTAATATGTAAACATTACTGTTACAGTGGAAATATCGATAAAATTCAAATTAGTCCAATAAGATACCAAAGTGTCATAAAAATGTGAAGTTAAAGACTGGAAACGGTAAGCAGTTGAAAATATTTTGATAAACAAATCCGAACTCATATATTTGAACTTACTACACGATTAGCGATGTTTGTTGACAAAACCACTGTTAGTATTGTTTACTGAACAATGGTTTCAATACGCGAAATTTCCTTAATGGAGAAATATGAATTATGTAGTTGTTTTACAAACGTTTATATTTGTTCACATTAACCCACTGCCAGTACCTTGGGTACCTTTAATAGACCAAATATTTTGTTTTATAATTTAAGATTTTGATTGAGGATTCCCGCATAATACACTAATTTAAAGATATACTGGTGCATTAGTTTAACTGTATTATTTTGATAAGAATACCATGTTCTTCTTTATCTAAGAATCCGTTTGGGAGGAATGGTGGGAAGTTGCTTAAACGGTATATATACTCGATGCACTCGCCATTACCATTACACGATATCGTTTGTTTTATGGTGTGTTTTATTGTGTTATGAATGCATAAACGACTGAGGACGTCATGGCTCAATCGACAAGGTGCTATATAGATGTATATTGGGTCGCCAAGTCAACCCTTACTATATTAAACACTCATTGATGAGTAGTTATCCCGTGGGAAATGTTCAGATAATAAGTTCAACAAAGGTCGTTTGTTGACCTTATTATCTGAACAATTCCCTCAACAAATGGGAGTCCTTCTGCAATGTTATGATCTGTTGTCTGCTTATATTACCTATGCACCCATCCAAATCAATAATAGACCATTCCGATGTACACTTGTTTAACTTTGTTGGATAATCCATTTAATGTAGAGAGAGGGTCAAGCCGTATATACGGTGATGGCAAATCTAGTTCTGTTTGTTCTGTTCTATTCCTGGATAGCTGGAATCGTGTATCTGGACAAATGTGTTAGTTGCTTGACGTTTGTAGATGGTTTTATATACGTACAGTTGTAATAGTGAACTTAACCCAACCATCCATGCAGCAGTTGGCCATTTGATTGAACTTCGGCAACTGACCAATCGAGGCGAAGGATTTTGTGTAAAACATAAGGTGTTTATAAATAAACTAAACTACGAACCACTGTGTTAAAATGACATCTTGCCGACACATTGTTTGAATATATGCCATTTTGTATTCGATTTAATAAATTTAAACACAATAGAAAACATTGCATTGAAGATTGATTGCTTGATTCTGCGTCTTGAAATTTCTGGGAACTGATCGCTGGAATGATATATTAGTCCAATACATCTCGGTCAGTGAGCGGACATTACCTGTTGTCCAGCACTGATAATTAATCACCTCAGTTCAACCAAGGGGAATTCCTAGCCATTGTTATTGAAATCACTCGCCACCTTTATATTGATAAATCCAGGTGAATATGCGAAGTCATTAAGAAGTACGGTCAAATCGCCTTTCATTCTTCAGCAATTCTTTTGTTAAAGTTTTCTCGTCTGATTGATATCTAAGACTATTTGAGTTTCGAGAATGGGAGCTTTGAACTGTTCCGTTTCATGTTGCGCAACTTTTCTATTTGCCAGGGGCGATAATTCGAGTATGTGGGGCATATCCGCTGTAACAGTGTTGGGGAAATAACGAGGTCAGAGGCGTTGATGATACCTTCGACTGACAATGTGGGATGTCCATTGTTATCTAGTGTGATAATTTGACGTTGTCATAAAACAAAACCCTGCGTTTTGTTACAATACGTTGGTAATTTTACCTGGATAATAGACGGGTGTATAACTAACGGACAACTCAAGTTTCATTTTTGAATCAGAGCCAAAATATTTATACACCTCATCAGTCACGATGGAAAGATAAATGTGTTATGTGCATCGATGCCCATACAGTTGTGGACGGGTCAGGCGTGTTTACTAAGCAATGATGTCATATGACCTATATTAACAATCCCGAATTTATTCCCAAAGTCAAACAAAATTATGCTGAATGCAATAGCTTCTATAGTAAAATTCGCCATTTTTTGTTGGCAATTTGTTAACTTTATTTTATAGAAACTTTGGTCGAAGACGAAAGTTTAAAATAGGCATACGTATATGATATAACCAGAAAACATTGAACAATCTAGTTTCCGATAAATGTTGGCGATTAAACGTATGAACATTAAATTATCTGCGGCAAAGCTGTGGAGGGGTGGGGCAAAAACTTACTTGACTTAAATTTGCTGAGTGATTGTGGGTATTAGGTAATTGTTGTTGTTATATACTGCATTGTACATTGGGATCGAAACACAGTCACGGTGAAAAGATGTCTTGTATAGTTGTGGACATGGCAGGCTTTCAATATGGTTAATATCAGTGTTGAATTACCAATCCCGATTCCAAGGCGCCCGGTGAAGTGGTATGGCAGGGTGGTGGGAATGAGGGTGTTACCACAGTGGTTGGTAGTCGTGGGTAGATTGGAGCTGCATGCATTTTTTGGACTTCCAAGAAATGTGTGCGGCTTTAATATGCTCAAGGCTGCCTGTTGCTGTGGGGAAACATATTACAACGCACGCGTGTAACCTGTAAATTATATGTATATATGTTAATTGATGTCTAAATGTAATTTATTGATTTACATAGACAATAAACTTGATTGATTGATTCCATCATAAAAGTCCGAACAAATTATGGTGCAAGCAGTGGCTGTTATCTTAAAGTGATGTGAAACACTCCGGTCGGGTGATCAAATAAAAATGCAGGATAATCTTGCTCAAAGTAGTTATTTTTACAAATATTAATCCAAATTTACATCACACGCACCGTCATTCTTATACTATTAATTAAATGCAACGATTCTCGATGGCGAAATCACTTGCGTTAGTTTATCACCGATTGTTGCGTCCCGAATTGAGATGTAAATATTTACAATTAAGCGTAGTTCAGACGGTGATATCTATGGAGTGGCATGGCCGATTTCTTTGAAATTGTCTGTGGTGTTAGTAGAATGCTACAATCCCACAGTTGGCATAGCGCATGGATACTAACTTATCAGTTTCACGCACCCGAACAAGTCCACAATATGTCTTTAAAGACATATTATGTACTTGTTCGGGTGCGTGGAACTGATAAGTTAGTACCAAGGCGCTATGCCAACTGGGGGAATGTACTATTCTACTAACGTCGCCGAAAATCTGAAGCAAATCGACCGTACCATTCCATAGAAAACATCGTCTGAACTACGCTCAAATATAAATATTTACTACTCGATTCGGGACGCAGCTATCGGCGATAAACTAACGAAAACGATTTCGCCATCGAGAGTCAATGCATTGCATTAATATATAAGAATGACGGTGTGTGTTTGGATATAATATTTGTAAAAATTACTACATTGAACAAGATTATTCTACAGTTATATTTGATCACCCTACAGGAGTGTTTCATATCACTTTAACAATTTCTATACTAAATGGATTCTCCCCTTCAGTTATAAACGTATACACCGCCATAACATTCTTTTTGTAAACTGTTCTCAATTTATGAATTGTATAGACCATTTTCCAGAATGTTTTCCAAACAGGAAAGACCAATACATGTATACGCATCCAGTGGGGAAGCACAATCCATGTTAATGCATCCAGTGGGAATAAAGTTTTACTTAAGAATTTACTCTGTTATCCTGTAGGTTTTATAGTCTGTCGTTTTACATGCATACACGTTTGACCGAATAAATCTGATCTTATCATATCTTATCATAAGTTCCGGTAGCTGGAAATTATATTTTCCGTTACAACGATGAGTGTCATCAGAGATGATATATGTACAGAACGAGTCAACTGAGTACACGTCGTTCCCTTCTTGCACTATACTATATAATGAATGTAATTGATTATGTACTGGGCAACTGGTAAAGTCCATGTGCTTTCAGTGTGTGTGGGTTATCAACAGCTTCATTGTACTCTCTATACGGACGCTATTGTCGGGCTAGTATTAACAATATAACAATAAAAATATACCAACAAAAGTGGCATGCGACTAAATATTCTCAAACTGTTTTTCAATTCAGGAAAAAATCCGTTATACACTGTTTGGGTCCGACGTAGTAAAGCTTGATTCACAAAGAGATTGTCGTTCGTTCATTATTGTAGTTCTCTGCCTCTTTAAATCTTCTTTTCGGCAGAATTAGCAGCGTATAAAGGATTGATGAATACGATGAATGCTTGAGGTGTCACCATAATACCGGTCCCACCCTACACCTCATTACACAGAGTCTATAGAAAGCTACTCATGCGACAGAAAAGGAAGAATCTTAGCGCGCATAAATTAGAACACTTCTCAATCAAGCCTTCATACACAAGATCTTCAAATTAATTATGGGTAATGAAAAACATAAATTTTGATTATTTTTCGCTCTGAAAATGCTCCTTGTCATCTTGAGAATTGGGTAAAGCGTATCATGATATGTTGTTGCGTGGCAGTACATGTTGAAACGCGGTTGACATTAAGAGTTATAGTACTCATCATCTAATGGTGTCATGACGACCTGAATAACAACCGCCAACATAGCTGAAACGAAATTTCTAGATTGTATGCGATCAAGGGTTTTCCAAAACATCCAATTGTAAACTGATTGACACGGAAATTGCCAAGCAAATGTACAGAGCAATATTTACAGACTGGCAAGTGTAACTTGATGCAATTAATATTGAAAATGATAGATGCCTATATATGGCCGATGGGCTCCGATTAGTTTTTTTATTTTATATTCAATTTTCATAAGTAGGTTAAAAGTACCCTGCCAAAACTTGCTTTAATTGAAGGGGTTAAACAGTTATGCTTACTGCGAATTCCTATAATAACCATCCATGTCTTCCACCTGCATACCGTGAACGATATACAATATATTGGTTAAAATTAGGTCACGGATTTCCATTCTAGAATTATTAAAAATAAAAGTATAATTTGTTTTTAATTTACCTAGCCAGTTAACTGTTATGACTATTCTGTGATATACATGTACCCTATATAGGTCCCGGATAACTGCTTCAGATGTTATATACTTTTGCTCACAATTGATCAGTTGACCTCCCTCTTAAATACCAACCCACTTCCACCTGCATGTGCATTCAGAGAATCACGAGTGAAATGTTCTATTTGGCTGATACAACACAATTTTTTAAAGTTAAACCCTATAATTCTATGACATGTTATGCAGTTAGATAATTAAGCAAATTATAGCGCTTTTCCAACATCAAAAATTGCAAAGTTAATAGTCAACCTTTGGTATGTACCGTTATGAAAATGAATGGACATCGTAGCTGATATTTCTTGATTAATTCGGTTTCGGTTTAGTATATCTCTTGATATGTTTTGTCTTACGAATTTTATCTTGAAACAAACTGCAACATGTCCGTTTTCAGGAATATTCATGTTATTTCTGCGCGGACAAAGCTACTTGACAAGAATGGTATTTTCTGCATGTAATGGTTTTGGTTTCACATTTATTTTGATAAAGGCGAATAGGTTTTTACATGTTAATTGTCCCGTGAAACTGTAAAACATGACATGTTTCCAGGAACATGCAGTTCGTATCTGTACATTTGCGTGGCGAAATATGCTTGTGGAGCATGGTAAAATATTTTTTCGCAGGACTAATGGTTTCATAACTTGGTGCACACGATCTATATGTCACATACCAGTGGATCCGGGATATAGCGTTTCGTCCCAAGGACGGAACATACGGCATACGGCGCAACCAACACGCGCATTAATTATCATTCAACGGCCGCATCGCTCCACGCACCAACGCCACCTAATGACTTAATATGCATGATGAAATCATAACGTAGTGGCGTCCTGGGGATCTACCCGACTAGCATCGATTGTCAGGTTTCATAGAGGTCATGGAGTTCCTATATGAATTTTTATTTGAAATTAATACCGCGAATTTAATTCCAAATTTATTAATAAAGCCAAGGATATTCCACACATTAGTTAGTTCTGTAGGACAGCCTAATCAACTGATTAAATTCACGCGTTGGTCTCAGCAGACTAGTCAAAAGATGGGATCGAGTTATGAATACGGGCTTTATGAGCCAGGTCATTCAGTTATTGCTCCAGTGAAAATCATAAACTGCGCTTATTGTCGGGGAAGGTTTGCTTCACACATGGCATTAGTTGCAGTTGAGCGTTGATTTGAATTCGCAAATCAAACATGAGCGCTCCGGAGAGATGTATAATAAATAGCAGCTTCAGTTTGTGGTCTGGGTCCATATAGCTGCTTGGTAATATGAACGTGAGTGGGTCCTCATGGAAATGTCACGATTTTCATATTAACCCTTCCATGCATGGTGGTCCTTCCTGATTTTTTTGTATAGAAAACCTTGTGTTACTGCATTCTCTCATATATGCGAGTCCCCCATAGGGAGAATCGCATATATAAGAGAATGCATTAACCAAACAATATTTACTTTGACCTTTTAAGCCAGTGCATTCTCGTATATATGCTGGGCTCTCTATGGGATGATCGCATATATCATTGAATGTACTGGCACATTATATTTAATGCTGCACCAGCGCAGCTCCGGTCATGAAAGGGTTAACACCACCCAACCAATTCATGCATCTCTCGGGGCAAATCGAGAAATATAAATGTCTCAAAACTGTCATGGTTCATTCGAGCTTCCAAATTATGTCTATACATAATTTGGCAGGGGGTATAAGATACGTTGACAAATATACGAACTATTGATACACCGATTTCATATTCTCTGAACAAAAAACTGGTCACAGCAATTTTTCCGGCTGCTTTTAATTTTCCGCACACAAGTGAAACAAGCGCTCTTTATGTTTACCATTCTAGGAATAGACTAGCACGGAACGCTCTTTTCTGTTCCATGACATGAACATGAGTGTTTAGTTGGGGACCCAAGCATCGTGTTGCAATTTCCTGATTTAAACCTGTCTATACTAAATAATAATTGACGAGTAATTCCCTTCGGAACTGTTCAGATAATAAGTTCATTGTCGTTTGTTGAACGTTTATCTGAACATTTCCCACCAACGAATATGACTTCTTCAGCACTTTTATTTAAGTTTTAATTTCGTCATACTGTCGTTTTTCCCCTGAACAACCCTCCAAATGAATAATAGTCTTTTCCAATGTTTACATTTATAACTGAATGGGTAAATCCGTTTAGTTTTGAAAGGTTTAAATGCGAGTAAAGTTTTTCATGCACAGACAAATTTGACACCACCAATTGTCCTATTTTACAGTAATGCAAAATTAGTGAAATGCTTCTTTCCATTATAATTTTATTCCCAAAAAAATATGAATTTATTTACGCTTATATTTCGCCAAGAGACCGCGAGTTGGTTTGCTGTACTGTGATAATAAAGGTTACACTGGTGTAAATGTTTTCCATAGGCCTCAGTGCTAACGTTTTAGCGTATAGTGTTGGCAATATAAATGTTGGGTCCAAAATTTTCTTTAAATCTGAAAAATTGACATTTTGGGAAACTTTTTACACAAAAAAATCATGTCTGTCTAGCAGGGAATTCGCCTTTAAATCTTATGTTTTCGTAACTAGTGTCAGAACCGCATAAAAAAATACAGTCATATTTTAGACCACACCAAAAAATTCAAACTTCACTACAAAGGGTTAATTCCTGTGCCAATGGTTATTTTACCTATGGGAAATCATAGGGAAGAGGTGTGATGATTTTTTTATGTGAAAAGCACACAAGGCTATTGACCAATCAGGGCCCAGTGTCTATTTTATTCTCTCCTATATATTCCTCCCGCATCCGCTAGATGTCACTCGGAACCTTATTTACACCAGTGTAACCTAAAGCGATAGCCCGCTTTTTCGCGGAATAATTGTAACTCCATACATTTCTTCAGAATTGCCCATCAATGGAAACAATGTGTTCAAAAACAATATCACTTCTGTGGTTCTTTATTTATCACACACAATTTAACCCCACCCCCTTTAACAAATTATTCATCAAAAAAGCACAATTTTCCACCACCAGTCATGTTCAGGCTCCATTTTCACTCAGTTTTAGGGGTCTGGTGTTGCAAACTTGGATCAGCTATGGAAGACTGTTCAATATTCTTTCCATGAGAGAACTTCTGGTGATGTGAGATCATTGAGTCCAGATCTGATCAGCTGAGCATCAAGCGCATGACTTTATCAGCACATTGAAGAATAAAATATGACATTTTCAGGTCTGCAAGGGTGATCCAAGATAACTGGATGTGGGTGTATATTGAATTAGTTGAATAAAGATATGCTCTCTTTGAATTGCTGAAGCATTTTCTTAAATGTGTCCAAGTTTTAGTGCTATTAACCTTCAAATGACCATACCCACCAGTGGAAATGACACACTTTTATGATATATATCTGTATATCACTGGCTATAAAATCCAAAATACTTGTTAAATTAGGTTCTTATAACAATTGATATATGTGTCGTTGACATGCCCATATTATGGGTCATTTGCATTATCATGTGACTATTACCACCTTGAAATTTTTTGAAAATACCTTGAAAAATTGGCATTTTTTATGAAAAATCTTACTATTTTTTTGGCTGATGTAAGTGAAAGAAGTCATCAGCAGCAAGAATAGCCACATCAAGCATGAGATATTCATTGGACTGAAAGACCAGGCTCTGTAAAATGCATTAAATTGCTTTAAAGTGACTCCCAGGAATCAAAAATGATAAAAAGCTATTTTTTCCCTTTAGGTTACACTGGTGTAAATGTTTTCCATAGGCCTCAGTGCTAACGTTTTAGCGTATAGTGTTGGCAATATAAATGTTGGGTCCAAAATTTTCTTTAAATCTGAAAAATTGACATTTTGGGAAACTTTTTACACAAAAAAATCATGTCTGTCTAGCAGGGAATTCGCCTTTAAATCTTATGTTTTCGTAACTAGTGTCAGAACCGCATAAAAAAATACAGTCATATTTTAGACCACACCAAAAAATTCAAACTTCACTACAAAGGGTTAATTCCTGTGCCAATGGTTATTTTACCTATGGGAAATCATAGGGAAGAGGTGTGATGATTTTTTTATGTGAAAAGCACACAAGGCTATTGACCAATCAGGGCCCAGTGTCTATTTTATTCTCTCCTATATATTCCTCCCGCATCCGCTAGATGTCACTCGGAACCTTATTTACACCAGTGTAACCTAAAGCGATAGCCCGCTTTTTCGCGGAATAATTGTAACTCCATACATTTCTTCAGAATTGCCCATCAATGGAAACAATGTGTTCAAAAACAATATCACTTCTGTGGTTCTTTATTTATCACACACAATTTAACCCCACCCCCTTTAACAAATTATTCATCAAAAAAGCACAATTTTCCACCACCAGTCATGTTCAGGCTCCATTTTCACTCAGTTTTAGGGGTCTGGTGTTGCAAACTTGGATCAGCTATGGAAGACTGTTCAATATTCTTTCCATGAGAGAACTTCTGGTGATGTGAGATCATTGAGTCCAGATCTGATCAGCTGAGCATCAAGCGCATGACTTTATCAGCACATTGAAGAATAAAATATGACATTTTCAGGTCTGCAAGGGTGATCCAAGATAACTGGATGTGGGTGTATATTGAATTAGTTGAATAAAGATATGCTCTCTTTGAATTGCTGAAGCATTTTCTTAAATGTGTCCAAGTTTTAGTGCTATTAACCTTCAAATGACCATACCCACCAGTGGAAATGACACACTTTTATGATATATATCTGTATATCACTGGCTATAAAATCCAAAATACTTGTTAAATTAGGTTCTTATAACAATTGATATATGTGTCGTTGACATGCCCATATTATGGGTCATTTGCATTATCATGTGACTATTACCACCTTGAAATTTTTTGAAAATACCTTGAAAAATTGGCATTTTTTATGAAAAATCTTACTATTTTTTTGGCTGATGTAAGTGAAAGAAGTCATCAGCAGCAAGAATAGCCACATCAAGCATGAGATATTCATTGGACTGAAAGACCAGGCTCTGTAAAATGCATTAAATTGCTTTAAAGTGACTCCCAGGAATCAAAAATGATAAAAAGCTATTTTTTCCCTTTAGGTTACACTGGTGTAAATGTTTTCCATAGGCCTCAGTGCTAACGTTTTAGCGTATAGTGTTGGCAATATAAATGTTGGGTCCAAAATTTTCTTTAAATCTGAAAAATTGACATTTTGGGAAACTTTTTACACAAAAAAATCATGTCTGTCTAGCAGGGAATTCGCCTTTAAATCTTATGTTTTCGTAACTAGTGTCAGAACCGCATAAAAAAATACAGTCATATTTTAGACCACACCAAAAAATTCAAACTTCACTACAAAGGGTTAATTCCTGTGCCAATGGTTATTTTACCTATGGGAAATCATATGGAAGAGGTGTGATGATTTTTTTATGTGAAAAGCACACAAGGCTATTGACCAATCAGGGCCCAGTGTCTATTTTATTCTCTCCTATATATTCCTCCCGCATCCGCTAGATGTCACTCGGAACCTTATTTACACCAGTGTAACCTAAAAGCCCCACACACTTAGTGATCTGCATCCACACTCGCTCGATAAGTATCCACGTCAGTTGGTCCTCATGGAAAAGTCATGATTTTCATGTTGATATATATGGAACCAAGCGACTTGCAGGGACGTGGCTAAAGGTCTCCGTTAGTGATGTGTCCAACTCGGATCCCCCTTGAACCAGGCATAGTGTTCTAGTCCGGGAAATATAATTTGCACCCCATTGGATTATAATTTTTTAACTGTTTAGTATATACCTGCACACTCCCTTATATATGGTTGAAACGTTTCCAATTGATGGCGTAGCAGTCAACAAAAATTACTGAAAGTATAGGAAATTATATTGTTCACACTATTTTCTTGTTATAAAATTAAACCATCAGAAAATTTTGGCTTTTTATCTAAAAATTTTCAACTATAGTATAATGTCAGGAATGAAATATCTAACTGACAATTGTTGGACACACGCAGTCGGGGTGAGACAACCTCCAACATCCCACTTTTGCCGCGTCTGTGATCTCCATTCTATGAAGGGTCCTCATCGTGATATCATAGGAATGCCACGGCAACACGAAGTCACACTTCCAAATAATGAATGTGTTTATGTCGATCCGGTTGGCGGAGATGTTATATATATATATATTGGTATATATATCACACAATAAATTGATGGTAATCTTTCTAGTTTCACACGCATATACATCCCGAGCAAATCGCTCTTGGAGGTCCAGACAGACAGGCCCGTTAATTTGTGTTGTCAACTGACAGCATCGCTATATACGATTGATAAAAAACAATTAAAATTTCCTTTAAAGGGAACGAAGAAGCAGATCACATGTGGGCAACCCAACACACTGGAATAAATTAGTTTGAGCTAAACAGTCCCAATTTCCATAACTAATATATACCGATTACACATATTCAGATCGTGAATACGATGGGAGGGTGGGGTCAGCATGATTCCTGAACACGAGTAGACTTTACTATACACTCACTGACGAGTAGATCTCTCAGGAAATATTCAGATCATATTTTTAGGCCGTTTGTTGAACTTATTATCTGAACATCTGAATGAATGCTTTAATTGTCAACGCTGCAAATTAATGCAGAACATGGATATATACAATGGGGTCAATTACATCGTCATCATCCTCACCATCATCAACATCCTCATCGTCATCATCGTCGTCGACATCGTCATCATTATCACCATCATCATCATCATTATTCATCAGCATCATCATCACCATCATCGCCATCATCATCATCACTATCATCGTCACCATCAACACCATCTTCATCACCATCCTCATCTTCATCATCGTCATCATCAATACAATCGCCATCTTAATCTTCATCGTCATCATCCGTATCGTCACCATGCATCAACAACATTTTTGTCATCGTCTTTATACATCTTCGTCATCATCCATCGTCATCATTCTCCATCAAATGAATATGAATTATTCTGCTCTTCTATTACCCTTTCGTCTTCATGTCTGACGGCTGCTTTTTGAGACCGAACATCCCTCCAGATGAATGCTATATATAGACCATTAAATTAAAGATCCGGGCGGCGTGGGCGGTGGGTATGCTGTTAAAATATTCACCTCCGTCATAAGCCGCCATAAACAGAAATAATAGTAAAATATAGACAGACTTTGTTCTTATACCAATCAGAAATATGGCATAAACAGTATGTTATTGTCAAATGTTTTCCTTTGTCACGTAAACAAAAGCAAAAAACCTTATACAGAACCTGGCTTTTGTTTTGATCCGGATATGGTAAACATAAAGAGCGTTATTTGTTACTGTTTTCCTGATATGGAAATAATAAAGAGAGTTTATATCATTTGTGTGTAATTAACCAATATAATTGAGGTGGTGTAATGTAAACAGAAGCAAAACTTCTGTAACACGAGCAGGCTCTTGTTTATATACGTACACCATCGTATACGTCTTGACGAAAATATACTATTTACGCGCTGATTGTGTTTGGCATATGAACAAAACTATATATATTTTAGTATTCCTTCTGTTGATGGCGATTTGAACAAATATGAATATTTCTGCAACGAACGCCGCCCGTGCCTTTAATTCCAATTTGAGAACGGGAGAATGTATTTAGTAAATAAAGGGATAAAGTGGCTCGTAACCTTCAACGTCCAGATCAAACCTGACAATGAATCGCTTTGTCTGGTTCCAGAGATCAAAATAGCTCGATATACCCTTCAGTTTTATGCACTTCATGTCTCTGTTGAAGTCATTAAATTTATTGCTTCATAAGAAAACAAGGGTCCCTTGTTTTCTTCAGTGGGGAACATTAAAAAGTAATCCAGGTTAGTACCTTCTTGTTTTGTAAAATAAAGAGTGATGGTATCACTCATATGCGCAAAGTTGACAACAGCTGATATTTTTATCGCCAGGTAAGTAGAAGAGGAGGTGAAGTTTGTACATTAGTATTTCTTGTTTTATCGACTTATTTTGATCACCGGAAAGTGGCAAAAGTGAGAAATGATTATGTCAAATGTCATTTCTGAACAGTACGAGTCGCTTTAATTATATGATTATGACAACCAGATCTCTGTAAATGGACCACATATGTGGAGCATGTGTCCTTGGCGCTGATAATCCAGTTGGTTGTCACATTTCCCCACCACGTCTCCCTCAGCTGAATCCACGACGTCAGGAAGCCGCGCGGGTAAACCGGAAGTGGGGTCGGCCATCATGCAGCAGTAGTCAGAAACTCATTTCCGGTATTCGATAATTGAAATATGTTGACTCGAGGAAATCGACGAAGGCTTTAATTTGTGTCTAACTTTGTCCGCGAAGGCCGAAGGATTTCGTTCGGCAGTTTCCGTGGTATCGAAGGAACCAATTATTCGAACCACTGGCTCGCAATTAAGGTCGTCCTTTCTAATCCGATAATGGTGGATTTTTCGTGAATCCCCGTGTGTCGCCAGCACTGCGGATGTTCGTGGTAAGCCGAGGTCCCTCAGGTCATGATACGACCATTAGACAACTCGCTAATTAATTCCCACCACATCCCCCCTCGAGTCGCAACTCGACAACCGAATGTCTGTGGTCATACCACAAACTCCAATCGCTGAATGGTCCTGTGTTTAAAACCATATGCGATTTGCGCTCGAAAATACACCAAATAATATACGATTTTGAATTTTTCCCGGCATTGAAATAGGTCATAAATACTGAACATGAAATTCCTTTCAACAAACATTATTATGTTCCAGAAAAAAATGCATTAAGGTAACAAACAAATACCACTTCGAACACATTGTACGGACAACGAACAGTTGCACCCCCATGTTATTCATTGAAGTTCCGAAATAGGTTGCGGGATAGTGTGCGACTGTTCGGAAAACATGCATGTATATTGGGTTACCTTAACTTGAAACCGTTTCAACTTAATTAACGCACTGCTTTCTCTTCATTGTAATCATCAAAAGAATGTGGTACCATAACAGATGCAGAGCGACAACATCTCTACATGCCCCTATGATCTACATGTGCAATTTTTACGCGACAAAAACATAGAAGAAACAGCGCAACACTCGCGAGTTTGTTCGGAAATCTTCCGCGTAAGGCATGTTTTGAGATACTCTTACCAAATTATGTATTTTTACCAATTATAAAAAATAATATAAAATTTGTTAGGCCAATGCATTCTCGTATATATGCGAGGCGACCTATGGTCGACTCGCATATATAAGAGAATGCATTGGCACAGGGTTCAAACGAGCCATGTTCGTTTCAAGCGCCAAGCTGATCCAGATACACAACGTTCATCTGGGTGTTGTGGGATACCGTCCCCGGTGAAACGCCCAGATGTAGGTATTGTGGAATTTGTGTCCATTCCCATATATACATTTATGTCTGAAATTCTCATCGCACTTTATCACCGTGTTGTACCATTAATTGTTCACTTCGCCGTTTATATTTATATATATATATGAATGATGTTCGTACATGTATACAGACCATGTTGCTTTGTTTCACCTTCAGTGGCACACGTTAAAAGACACAGTGCACTCGCAGTGGGTAAATGTACAAATAATATAAATATGTAAAACATCACCACTATAAGAAGAACATGCATAAATAGACCCACTTTGTTCTTATATTCGATACTGACAGTTCTCCAATAACGAAATATTCTACGTGTTGAAACAATTGACAGTTATTTGTCAACACACATTGCTAATCGCGTATATGCATATATAGTAAGTTAACATATTTTTATCTGAATATGATTTTCATAATATTTCTCAATATTTTGATCTTTTACATTGTTTACTTCAAGTAATCAAGTTTGTATTATACTTTGGTTTCTTATTACACTAATTGAACATTTATCAGTAACTACACTGTGACAGTACTTATCGTTTACTTCAACAACGATTTTGATAGGTGAAATCTTGCTATTGGAGAGTTATTAATAATGAAAATAAGAACAGGTATATCTATTTTACATGTACTTGTTGATTATAGTTGTTCTGCAGACTTTCGTAACATTTGTGCTATTTGGTATGAACCAACTTCGAAGGCATTGAATCCCCATAAGAAATCTCAATCTACTGATGCTATCCCAGTTTAGGCCAATATTATATACCAGTCCCTATAGTTGGTTAGTATATACATAACATTTTCTACACAGAGAACCGGACGCAGAATTTAGCCTTGGTGTCTGTTGAAAACATTTTGACAACTTTTACTGAGCATTTAGTTAAAGGCCCACTTAATTTTCGAATCCCCAGATCTCATTATATACAATATAGTTTATATTATATACCATGAATCCCCAGATCTCATTATATACAATATAGTTTATATTATATACCATGAACCTCCCAGATCTCATTATATACAATATAGTTTATATTATATACCATGAATCCCCAGATCTCATTATATACAATATAGTTTATATTATATACCATGAATCCCCAGATCTCATTATATACAATATAGTTTATATTATATACCATGAATCCCCAGATCTCATTATATACAATATAGTTTATATTATATACCATGAATCCCCATATCTCATTATATACAATATAGTTTATATTATATACCATGAATCCCCAGATCTCATTATATACAATATAGTTTATATTATATACCATGAATCCCCAGATCTCATTATATACAATATAGTTTATATTATACCATGAATCCCCAGATCTCATTATATACAATATAGTTTATATTATATACCATGAATCCCCAGATCTCATTATATACAATATAGTTTATATTATATACCATGTGAAAGGGAAAGCTCCAAAAAACATTGCATTATAAAACTTATCCGGTCGAATAAACTTTAAACATATTGTTCTTGTCGAGGTACCGACGTGTGTTATGTTCTTAATTCTGATCTGGACTGTACTGCCAGTCTATGGTTCTCAATGGAAGAGGGATAACTATATCTCTTAGTTTTGAAACTTGATGCATTCTGGGTAAATAAAGGGGGTCTTGGGCTGAATCTCAGAAGCTATCATTTGGCAGACACTCCTATGCCACAGCTGTTATATATCCTGGTGGAATATATATGTTTGGTTTTATTTCATGGCAACAATAGTCAATAATACTGACTCTTTTGAAATAATCGGGGATTCAAAGATTAAGTGGGCCTGTAATATTTCATAAGGAAATCACGCCTCTGTCCATAGAAACAACCGACTTCCGCAAAGCAACTTTCAGACATTTTCAGGTATACGGGTTGGTAAAAGCAAAGATATAAATGCAAACAAAAATGAGAACAATTGGTGCACTGTTAAATATGAATTCGGTCTTGTTATACCCTCATGCACAACCCTTATATGACCACTATAATTTTACGCTCGACGCAAACGTGTCAGAGAAAATTCCGCCATGGTGCTCTCCCGCCTGTGAACATATACATGCATGAGTATGCACACCTGGGACTTGCTCATTTTGTACCGAGTACTGGATTTTATCGCTAATCATAGCTGTCATCTACCCCAGTTCTCTGTCTCGCCAGACAAAGGACCCGACATTTATCACTGTTTTTCGAAACGCTATGTGCCCACGCACAATGGACCCATGAAATAACCCTGGCATTCCAGAACATCGACGGAGCAGAAACAGCAGGGGTCAGTTTTATCAGAGAAGGGGTTTTATGGAAGAGAACCCATGCACTAGATGACCATAAGATCCCCCACTTGAACGTGAGATTTCCAGAAATTCCTCTTGCCAATGGAAATGACCTCATTACGAAGGTTCAAACTATTCAAGTATATAGATTTTGTATAGATTTTATATATAGAAAAACAAACCAAACGAATAAAATATTGCTCTATATATGCAATACATATACGCAGTATAGTAGCTAATTTTATGACAGTGTCACTCGGAGAGGGAATTTGTGAGACCTGCGTCAGAGTGTAGACTAAGCAATCCACTTTCACGATCTATACATGTATATATATAGTAGTTGCATGAGGAAACTCTTTGGAAAATACCTCGTAAGGTTTCTGTGAGACAATATTGTTACCTCAATATACAAATGTTTGGTACCCCTAAATACACATGTATGGAGGTGTAGCTTTTTCGGTGACTTATTTGACATTATAGCCCTAATACATGTACTAAGATTACTCAGTACTATATATGCGCACAGTGGGATGTTTTTGTTTTTGTTCATATCTCAAGAGTTTAGCATAACATATAGATCTGATCAATTTATTTATTTCAATAGAAATGACACGCCGAATGTTAAAACTCTACTTATAGAATATAGATTCAGTGGCGAAAAATATATAAACAAAATCTCGCCATTTTTCAGAAATAATTATTGTAAGGGTTATAGTTGTCAAAGGCGTCACACGGAAAGGGAATTTATGTGTGACGCCGACATCATAGTGCAGCCCAATAAATGCCTTCTATAGTACAGACTCCACAGTTGTAAGAGGACGCTCTATATAGGGTAAAATGCCATTTGACAAAAGTTTGTAAAAATACTCATGAAATTTTCGGCCACTATGTTCAATATGGGTACCGTCATTAGTATAAATTTCCCGGTGACAACACTCAAATGCAGTTACATGTATAGCATTTACTATGTATCTATTAACATTACTCGGAATTGATATATAATATATATAATTTAGTTGTTTTCATATTTAGAATTCGTCGTTTTATATTAATTGTGCATTGAGGGTTCCAACTACACTATGATGAAAACAGCCACAAATAATTCATGCTGTAACTCGAGAAAGATGATACAAACAACAAGAACATTTAAACTACAATAAAATGTCAAGTATGTAGATAATTATAGCAACTTTCAACCGATAAGTTCAATTTTATTTGATATAGTGTTGACATTTTAGAGGGACACTAATTATAAGCATCGTCGCAATCGGTTTATAAACTGTTTTAGTCGGGCAACGTTAAAGACGGGGTGTGTACTTATTTCAGTGAACAGAACAGTTAAGTTAATATATGTAAACATCATCTATATTGCCAAAATGTGACAATCACTAAGATTGTCGAATATTCCAACAACATCGGCTGTATATATACATCGACTGTATTTCATAGAACACAAGGTTTAAACTGCGCGCAAACGTAAATATTTACTACTTTATTCGGGACGAATTAATATGTAATAAAGATACGGCATGCAGTGATTCTTCCAATAACAGTTAATTCATTTATAACAATGATGCGCTGTTTTCTGCCTATTTGCATGGATATACAATTTATGACAATAACTAATTCCATATTGATTATTTTCTATTCCGTTCTTAACATCTTATTGGAGTGTTCCACATCACTTTAATAAATTTGTTAAATTTGAATTAATAATATGTTGTGGCTGCTGTGTCTGAAGATCTGATTCCTAAATAAATCTTTAATTGGCAGGCCATGTTATCTGCCCTATGCCATATAAACCGCGGATCAGGAAAGTCGCTCTCTTGAATTAAACGTAACATCAAAGCTACATTCAAAGAATAGAAGGCATTATCCTATTGAGAAAACCCGTTCACATTATATTTTTTGCCAGTATAATCCAGTGTTGCACAGATAAAGGGCAATAACTCTGGTCTGTGTGTAGTTCCTAACGGCTTTGTGTTTACATCCATTGAAACTAGCGCGCGGATGTGAATGAAGCCATGAATGGACCCAGACTCGTGTGCGTGCCTCTATACAATCCCACAATATGGTTCCAACAGAACACCCAGTCAATGGAAATAAAGATAACACCGAAGAATTGCTTGTCGTGTATATTGTCCTCTATATGTGATTCCTGAATGAAGGAGAAGTAATGTTGTGGTTCATTGTGAAATTATTCACTTGGTGAAATAAGGATATGTTGTATTCATATATAGTAATATATCGCCTGTATATGAATAGAGTCGTGTTGTGTATTAAATGCGGTCACAAACAGACGAACATAATATTTTCATATACAATATTTTCGTCTACGATATTTCCAATTTGTAAATATATGCGTGATGTGATTAAGATATTTCAAACAATACATGTTGTGTAATCTTATCATGTTCCGATAAACGAGTAAATTAAAAACTGGTTGCATTTGGTGAAGAAGTTCTCCCCAAAAAGAATATTCCAATATTTTTAACAAATTGGAAATCTTTCCTTTGTAGTTAAGTCTTTCAAAATGCATTTCATATTTTAAAATTCACTATCTTTCCTAAACTCTGGGAATAATAGTTATTTAGCGGCACAAACTTAAAATGCCTTCCCTATATATCCTTTTTCTTAACTGTCTTATATTGTGTGATTTCAGCTAAAGATATCAATCATGCCGATGGTATTTTTTGTTTATTCTCTATTGTTTTTAACCACGTGTTTTCAAAATAAAACAGTTATTGACAACATTATTTTGCTTCATTAAGCTGATAATTGCGGTGGTATATTTTGATAGACCGAATCTTGCCGTATTTAAATATCGTTTATAACTTTAAATCTTTAAAATAATTCCTTGTTTAAAATTTAAAATAATTGGTGAATTACGAGTCTCCACTCCAAAATTTTCATTCAGTGTTTGGACTATAACATTGCGACAAGAAATATAGCTTCAATTCGTGAATAAAATTCACGAATTATCAGGATGAAAAATAGCTAGGCAGTATTCTGTCAACATTAGTAACAAAAGCAACAGGCGGCTGACAATCTTGGGACAACGGGCGACATCGAGACGGCAGCAACAGATGGGAGTGGGGATTAATTTTATTAAAGTGGGGTCAAGTCGCCGGTCAACTTCGTGGGCAGTTTTGAAGAGAGATTAATGATACAGATGTTCGGAGTAAAATTCGATTTTGCGTATTTTCCCATGAAAATTGTCCATGTCGCTCAGGCGAAATCAATCTAAAGATTCGATTAAAAGCTTTTAACCCAGACGTTTTAATAAAATGAAAAAGTTTCATCCGAACTAATTTAGTAACAACGAATATCAATTTGATTATTTATAAAAACTCATTTTGGCTGAGACTATATAAATCCTTTCGAATACGAGCGTTGATAATTATTTTATATGTGGCTTATCTTATACCTTGAGTTCAATGGGATAAACGATCTCATAACTGTTATATATATATATGTGTTTTTTTCCCTTATTTTTGTCATTATTGGTACGTCCATACACTGGCAAGTTTGCACGGTATGGTTGCAGGCATTTTTGTCGTAGAAAACGATATGGTGCCATAATATGAACGGAAACAAGCACATAAAGTGCATCTGTGCCACAGCTAACTACGTGCGAAATAAAATTTCTGTAGTTCCACTAGAACGATGCTACCGGAATTTGCCTGTAAATAATCATGCAATTATCTCGCAAGAATAAAATCATACAGGTATTTGAAGGCAAATTCCAATAGCACTGTCACAAGTGGAATTAGATAAATGTTACTTCTCATGTCTTTCACTTTGGTAAAAATGCATGTCATATTCACTGTTCCGTTCATATTCTGGCATCATGTGGTTTTCTATGACGAAATGCCCGCAAAAACATACCGTGCAAAATTGCCAGCGTATGAACGTATAGCCTATATACATCCACCCAGTTTGAAGTATTGAGTACAATATACCTTATGTAGAAAGGGTTTTAATTAAAACACGTTTTGTATATAGATACATATATATAGGTGACATTTTTCAAAGCTATAATATATGTATGACTATATGGCAGTAGGTTGTCAGGTGGAAAGATATATGAGTTTAAATATAACCTACATGTATATATGTTTTGTATTTTTGTTCAATAAACAAGGAAATAATAATACGATTTCAATCTTGTCTACCTTAATATATATCTAAGTTGTCCAATTAGAAAATACATATATATATATACAGGTGACTAAACTACGTAAAGTGTATGTTGATGGAATTGACCCATGCTGCATGGAGAAATGTTATTTTTGAGTTGTTTTGATCATATTATATATGTATATAGAAAACATAATTCCTTATAACCATTATTATATATTAACTGTTAGTTGTTGCAAAAAGATAAGCTTTTTTTTACCACAGATAACAATCAAAGTATTAGAATAAATATAAAAACATATAGAAAAATGGTTATGAAAAGAAAAACAGGGTGGAGGTAAAATAATTGTATTGCTGCAGAACCAAGCTATCCGTTCGTTAAGTCTATAAGAAATATATACTCGGCAGAAAATCGAACATTCGCAGCGTGGGAATCGCACTATTTGATCATTTTCGTTATTATTACTTTGGTCGATGCCGATCTATATCTCCATTTAGTAATATACGGTTGGCCGCGAAGCATAATCTGATACAAGCATGTGCATGTATCCACACTAAAACCCTTCCATTACATACTCGAGACGCGGACCTATTTAAAATGTTTCCCGGCGCCCCGTTCAAATCAATAACTCCCTATCGATTTTCTGGCACGGCGTTTCAGTTGATTTTGTCCGTATTTTTCCACGAAGCAAAACAAGAATTAACACCCTCCGTGGAGGATGTTTGTATTGCACTCGAGTCGTATCTCATGAGATTTTAATCCATTCATTGGTCCTGATCTAAAACAAATGGACCACAATAACGATGTGAATATTTCCTGAATGTGGAGTTTCATTAACCAACGCTAATCCGATAAATATTGGTTTAAGTGTAATCAGGAATGAACATACCCATGCACCGTGTTTTATACCTTTCTAGATATTTATACCTTCCTGTTTGCTTTATGCATTCGATTGACGCTATTACAATAAAAGAGTGAAGACTTCTCCAATAACCCACGTCTTAGAGAACTACAATTTGTGAAGAGCTAAATATGCGCTAGCTATATAATTCTGAAATATAAAATGGAGGAGATAAGAAATATTTTTTTCAAATAAAAAAGTTACATTGTTTTAACCTTATTAATCCATGTATATAATTTAATATAAAAACGTTGTCTTCGCTGCTACACCACTGCAGACTAACATTGTGTTTATACCGTTTTATGTATATACCTGTATACATATATAAAGGTACGTGTAAATAACGATTGAATTTATTATAGTTATCTGCTACTAAATTATCGCTACCTACATTTTTCCAATCCTTTATATATAACAACTGTAAATCGATTAACTCAATTTACTAAAATTGTTCCAAGTGTTGAAATGTTGTCCTCAATGTGCACTGGTCCGTTGTGGCTTTATTCAAAGAGGTAATCAGAATTTTTCTTGCCATCCAACATGAGAGAAACATACAATAAATGCAAAAGTAACAAGAATGTAAAATAAGAACTCATTATTTCTTAATAATTGTAACCACTTCATTTCGATAGTATTGTGTGATTGGTTTCTAAAATTGTATGTATTTAAATAAAATTACATTACGGTCGGAAGTGAACATTGAGTGTAGGAATTTCGTCACAGCAACACGCAACGTCACAACAACGTATTTGTATGTATTTCGGAAATATTTAAAATCACATATTGTGTTGGGTCCAGTTTAGCAAACACCGTTCAACTTAACAGCAAGACGAAGCAGCGACACTATATAGGTACTACATGTACCTTGACACATCTTTGTCCGAAAATTGGCTTCTTTATAGCTACAAACACAAACTGTTCATAAATCATAACAGCGATTTATGAGATTGCAAGATTCGGCATGATTTCTTTAAACTGTGTAATTAAATTAGGAAACCGATATTATTTCTTAAATTATCATATATTTGTTTGTATATGGTATATATAAGAAACCTTTTTCATCTATATATACATGTATGCGAGAATATTACATTACTCGGTGTCTAAAAGCATGCAATCTTGTCAACTAATCAAATTAGATAATTAGAAGGAAAACAATGCACGTTTAGAAATTTGACTGGTTCACCAATGTGAAATATTTGTTAGCTTATATAGCGACTTTTAATTTCCAGTTCAATCAAGACAAAGTAACCTATCGCATTTCTTGTTCTGATGATCAAAATAGCTCGATGGATGCATAAACAACATTATATTACGCACTCATTAGGACACGGAAAATCTTGGTGAAGGCAAATAATTTATGCATGGCATCTTAAGAAAACATGGGTCCTCTTTTATTTGGCGTGGAATATAAAAGAGCGTTCCGTGTTATTATTTTCCTGGTCAATTATGGTAATGATAAAGATCGTTTGTATCGCTTATTTGCGGACAGTTGATAACTGCCTATATATGACCTCGGTATAAATTTCTTGTAGCATATAAAGTCTGCATATTACAGTAATAAAATTGAGAAATTACTATGTCAAATTTCAGTCCTGAAAATCGCGAGTCGCGTTAACACTGAAAAGATTAGTAACCTTTAACTGTATTACAGGTATTTCTGAACACGAATATGTGTATCAATGATAATGAAACATTGCATAGGATATGTATTTTAATAATTGTGCGACATGAATATACATTGTGTCTACATACGATTGTGGCTGTTCTAACAATTCGTATGGGGTCAAAATGAATGACAAACAGTCACAAACCAAAATTCTCGAAATAACATTGAAATTTCTAAAGGATAGTGCAAACATATTTATAGAATTTTGATAACTGCTTTTGATTGGAGTAAACATTGTAACAGTAAAGCTTTTATAATAGACGCCGATATAAAACCTAACCTTAAAGAAAGAATGAAAAAATGATACGAAAATTTGCCTCCAAAGCATAACCCTCTATAGGGATCAAATAAATACTTTCAAGGTGATTTTGTTTTTAATGGATGCCAACAAAACACTTAAAATCAGGAAATGGAAAAAAAATTCTAAATGCGTTTCTCAATTGAAATCGTAGGCCACTTGTTGCTCCACTCTGCAAAGGTATTCTCTCGATAATGGGTCGCAATCCCTGAATGACATTAACATTTGGCAATAGCAGCGATTCCCACATTAAGAAAATCGCCCACGTCACAACACGCGAAGTAATCTTCTGCATTCTTGCAACGATAATGACTATACTTTGCAGTGTCACAGTTCACGTGATAGACAATCGAAGCACTCAATCTTTGGTTTCTTACGGTGGCCCTATTATGAACATTTCTCAATATGCATGTTCGCTGCGAGTGTCAATGCCAACATTTCTAAGGAACTTCCATTTCAATGGTTGTTGAATGATAACTATTGAAAATATATTAATTTCAATAATTTCACCAACAGAGGATACCCGCGAAGACAAGGCGATTTTCCCCTGACAGATTGATCGCTCGGGGTTTGACAATTCAATACGAGATGTCAAACGGAAGAGAGAGTTCCGATCAATGCACGTGTTGAAAAGGATCAGGATTCCTCCAAATACTTAAAGCTGCATCTAAACTTCAACCCTCAAATCGAACCTGTATATAGTTAAAGATGATGTATCTCTTCCATTCCAACATAAACATCAAATTTCTATATATGAAAAACACGTTTGAATTATATTACATACAGCACATAAGAGAAACAAAAGACAGTGTTTCAAAAGATCTATATCCAATCCAAAATATTGTAATGATCTACCAAATAGCCACACTTTCTGTTCCAATTCATCGAAAATAACCGAAGAAACCATTGGAGTCATAAAAAATCCCAGACTAAGTGCGTAGGCTGTAATAGTTGTTTACTATACATGTTTTCGGGTACCCATGCCCTTTTCATTCAATTGTCTTTACTCATTATTTTAGGCACTTTCGAAGATTTTTCGCTAATAGCTGCATATATATAACATAGCCATAAATTGTATAACAGATGTTTATTTCCGTTTATTTTTTCTCATAGAATATAGTTTATATAAATATTTTTTTGATTTTTGAGTCTAAAAAAATATACCATGATTCTCACAACGACAATAGTCGCAGTGTTCTACTCATATCCTTCTAGATGATGGATTTCTTTCATTTGAAACTGATAGCTTGTAATGCTATAAGTAACTAAAATGTCATATATACATTTGTCATGTCATGCAACCACGATAACGATCATGCCAATATACTGTATAGTAATTAACATTATTTATATTTCAGTATAATGTATGTATGCATGCAGGCATTGCGGACAACCTGGTGTCTTGCAATATCCTATATATCAAGAAGTCATTGGTGAACTTGTTGACGGTTTCCGATATTGGCTTATAGTATTCACAAATAGTGATGCATTATGACGGCAGGGTTGAAGGGTCCACCATTAGATTTTAAGCCTTACCAATCAATACTATATGACCATATATATATGCTATATATATATATCCATTATATTGCTTTACGGGTCAAATCTGATAACTTATTTTGATGTAAAGCGCTTGAGTAACTTTTTTTAGCCGAGATAATAAGTTTAACCCTTTCTACATTAAACCATCATGGATGAGTAGTTATCCCATAGGACATGTTCAGATAATAAGTTTAACCCTTTCTATATTAATCCAACATTGATTGGTGTTCAGATAATAAGTTCAACAGAGCTCGTTTGTTAAACTTATTATCTAAACATTTCCCTCAACACATATAGGGCTCATTCTGCATTTTTACTTATCTGTCGTCTGCTGTTATCACCTTATCGTCCCCCTCCTAATGAATGATAGACTGTTCCGATGTACACGTTGTAGCTGACTGGGATAATCATACATTACATACTCTTATACAGACTGTATATACAACATACAACATATTCGATTCATAGAGTTTAGAAAAGTCGGGTTCAGTGTGGAACAAAAATACCGTTCTTTGTCAGTTTATTGCTTATATGGTAAAACTAAAGAGCGATTGTCTAAATTATGAGTGCAGCATGTGTAAAAAAATATTTAGTACCAAAGATGTTGTTTTATTGTCGATGGATTGTCCCCTGTTTCAGTTTATAAATTCGAAATATTAAGGGGACCCAAGTCCTTCGATGTAGGTTCATGCGATATAATATAATTGTTATAAAAGTCAGCAAAAATATATATCATCAAACAGTCATGTGGAAATAGATCGACTTTGTTCTTATTTTCATTATTATTACTCTCCGACAATGATATTTCGCATGTCAACACCATTGTAATGTAACTATTACTGTTACAGTTTAACCCTTTACCCAACAGAACGGCCCTGTGCCAATGCATTCTCTTATATATGCGAGTCGACCATAGGTCGCCTCGCATATATAAGAGAATGCATTGGCTTAACACATATTAAAAATGATAAAATTGTCAAAGAATGTAGAAAAATATTAGAAAAATTGTAAGAAAAAATTATAAAATTGTTAAAGAATGTAAGAAAAAAATGGTAAAAAGTGTTAAATGCATTCTCTTATATATGCGAGGCGACCTATGGTCGACTCGCATATATAAGATAATGCATTGGCACAGGGCATAACGGTAACCATCACAATGTGGTCAATGAACCGGTTCCAATGATATCCATATTTGTATGGTGTTATTGAGACAGACCCAAGATATTTTAGGCTGTTGAAGCTTTATTTGGGCGTTTTTGGCCACTTTGTTGGGTAAAGGGTTAATTACCGTTAACAGTCCAATTAGTCCAATAAGATACCAAAGTTTTTAACCTAACTTGACGGTTAACATTGAAAAATGCCAAATCATTGAAAACTTTCATGAAAATTATTTTCAGACTCAAATATTTGAACTAACCAAATGAACAGCAATGTTTGTTGGCGAATCACTGTAACAGTTTTGTTTACATAAACATGGTATCAACACGTGAAACGTCGTTATTGGAGAACTGTCAATAATGAATAGAAGAACATATTGTATCTATTTCTCCATGTTCTTCTTAGTGGTGATGTTTTTACAGACTGTTATATAAGGATAAACTGTCATGTGGACTGTTTTTATGGAGATGTAACCGTGAGGTAAGTGGTCATAACTTGTGTTTTACATACAAGTTATGACCACTTACCTCACGGTTACATCTCCATAAAAACAGTCCACATGACAGTTAATCCTTATATTTATATACATTTAGCGAAAAAGCCACTTTTGTAAATGTATTTAAATCGAAAAGTGTATCGTGACAAAACCAGCCCAAAATATCCCATAGCGCCCTTGGCAAAAGTTAACAGGAACAATTTCTTTATATTGAAACCTGATTATTTAATTTAAGTCAATCCTGTGCGAGTCCAAATGCGCCCAAAACATTACGCGTTTTTCTTTCCGGTATCGATGACGTATCGATGTAATTATGGGCTTGCAGTTATGAGCTGTTGCGCGTTCACCGAGAAATAACTGCAACTAGTCACGCGGGCGCCGACCAATCAAAATGCTGGATTTAGTGATAATCACACTTAGTATGTAAATATATTATGTTACATTTACTCACTGCGAGTGCCTTGGGTTCCTTGAACATCGAAATTAGAAAGCTGACTTTATGAACTCCAACGTATATTTCAATAGTGTTTTCTAAATCGTTTAAAGATAGTCAATATCTCTTCGAACTTCCAAAAACATTCTATAAAGCTCATTTTGAAGGGACGTTTACATTGTTGTTCCAAAACAAACACTCAATAAACATCTGCGTGGTGTAGCAGTTGTGTTAAAATTATATTTTAACTAAAATTGTATCAGAAGATATGTTTTCCATCAAGAATGCAGTAATGTTCTAAATATAGCCACACGTGCTGTCCCAATATGCGGAAAATGATTTGAAAAGTGTGATTTCCTGCCGACAGAAGCTCATGTTGACCATGCAGGCTCTCCGATTAAAACAGTAAACTGTAAACAATATTTATTTGATCCAAACAGATATGTGTGTACAGAAATGTATGGTATAATACCAATGATTTTAACGCAAGGGATTCAACGACAATCATGCCATGCTTATCTAGGTAGCCTCCCCTGTAATTATAAACCTGATACAAGTATAGCATAAATATATTATTAACGGAAGGAAAGATAATAGTGATGAAGTAAATAGGGTTGAAATCACAGGCCTATGTGCAGATACATGACGACGGGTGTATACATGGGGTGGTCAAAGTGGTCAAAATGTTCAGCAATTTGAAATTCCATGCCTGACCCAACATTAGTTGGAAATTTTTCATCACATGTATAGGTTGACATTGTTTGAAACAATGACCACTCATACTGAGCCCGTGCATCCATAAATTTGATGAACATATTGGTATATATGGCATTCTCCCCAGTTACCTGCGGTAGAATCCGGAGTCTCCAAACTGATTGTATATACCCATGAGTCTATAGAGCAAGTTCCATTTAAGAGATATACCATCTTTAATATGTATACATGTATTGTAAGCGTCTGAACCTGACATGACTATATATAATATAATCGTTGCCCCCGTCCAGAAACAAATACATTGGCATACATGTATATAACAAACCCGAACCTCAATCATAAAGGACGAAGTAACCCACTGTATTCGCTCAGATATGGATCTGATGTGCATGTTTACCATGGGTTTATGACATCCTCTGGGGCCGATCGGATTTAATCGTTGTCGCCAACAATGAAGTACGATCATTCTTATTGTCCGAAAAATGACACACAAGGGTCGAGTTACCTCAAATGGAAACTTAATATCCTCCCTAAACGAGGCGGCCTAAACACGACAACCAGATCTCCCAGTGAGATAGATATACAGGTTACTTAAATTAAGTTATATACAGCTATGATGTATGTATGTATAACGTCGTAGCACTTATATTAAGGAATATATGGACACATTTTTGGGGGAAATCACTGGATAAGCGTAACTATATATATAGAAACAATAAAATAACCAACACTGATATGTGCCTTATAGCTATATATGTATTATCAATTTTACCATTTTATAAAAAGAAAACAGAAACATCATACCTAAATTAGCAGCCTCAAAGTTCAAGTTGCCTATCTCTGAGGTAAACATATCCTCGGCAATCTCAGGTGAAAATGTTGTATATAATTATGGTGGTAAAATTAGTTTTTGTACAGAGAAAGTTTTTGTCAATTTCTCCAGTACATCTTCATGCTATATTTAAGTATGCATGGTAAAATGAGAGATTTTAATTTTAATTTCGGTACGAAATGGATTTTGTAGTATAAAGGGATTTATGTTGTCAGTGTTCAAGACATGAGTGTTTATTGCACTAATTCATGGCTCAAATTCATTCATTTGTTGCATACATTCTGTCATAGTTTAAAGGTACGGTTGGCCTTGGCGGTGGGTATCCTGTGAAAATATTTACACCCGTCAAAAACCGCCACAAACAGAAAGAACATCAAAATGTAGACAGACTTTGTCCGTATACAAATAAGAAATATCGCATAAACAGTATGTTATTGTCATCTGTTTGACCATTGTTATGTAAACAAAAACATAAAAAGTTACTTTTCTGGTGTTTGTTTATGTTATGATGGTAAACATAAAGAGCGTTCTTTGTTGGTGAATTCCTGATATGGAACTAATAAAGAGCGTTTATGCCATTTGTGTGTGATTATCCAGTAGCATTGTGCTGTCTTCTGTAACACAACCAGGCTCTTGCTTGGGTAAAATATAGTAGGTCTTTGTGATAACATGCTGTTTACGCGATGGTCATGGTATATATGAACGAAACTGTATGCGTTTTAATGTTTTTCTGTTTACGGTGATTGGAACAAATATGAATATTTTCGACAACTAAGGCCTCACGTGCCTTTAAAAGGAAATTGTCCCATAAATGACATGATTTAGACGAACCTCAAAATACACACATAAGAGCAAGAACGCTCTTTATTTTTTATCGTATCATAGTCGTTGTAAATTTGTCTTATATATATATATATATATTTGTGAATATTTTTCCGCTATAGAAGTGACGGAGGGCCACCAAACGGAACCAAAATTGTCTAACAGGGGTACCCTTTTACGAGAAAGATAATGGTGCAGATCAAAATGTTGTAAAGTGCATGATGATGTCGGAGTCAGGGATGTGAAAGGGGAGGGACCGAAAATATTTTGACGACGATTTTCACCAAACATATATAGGCGTCTTTGTATTATACGAGGAATCTAATTATGTTGTTTAAAGTTCCCAGCAAGGTACTGTGTCCAAGTCAGGAATGGAGGACGGCAAAGGGATACAATTCCTATTTAAAAAGTGTATTGGACATTTTGAAACTATTGTGAGAGAATATGTGCACATTATTTACAATATAATTTATGTAGGTTTACACGCCAATCTTATGCATTCATAAAGAATGTAAAGCTACATTCAGCCAAATTCTTATCTATATTTTTGATAACCTATGGAAAACATTAAACGTTTTGGTTCCTTTTAACCCGGGCAACCCCGCTAGTTATGAGTATGAACAAAACATTGCACAATTATATAGCTGGCAGTTTTGATTGCCAATCCCTAATTGACGCAAGAATATGCATGGTGCACACCTCGAAAGCTCAAAGAATAGCAATCTACACTTATTTACTTCACAGCTCATAATTAACTATCACTTCAATCAGGGAACGGTATTGCTGGAATTTTAAACGCCTATAATGCATTAGAGATTATCCGGCTTTGTCCGATGAGTTCAGCGATAAAACTAAAATTTAAATTTCCAGGAAACTCCATTAATCTAAGTATATATCTGTTCTGGAACATTGAATAATAGCAAGAGCTTCCTGGTTATATTATAATATTTCATCATATTTTGCCAAATAAAAAAAAGAAGACATTAACTACGGGACGCACCTCAATAATATTAATTTGAAATTAGATATGTTGAGCTTGTAGTAATAACTTCATCCTATATCCCGAGGCTAAACCTATCAGATTTAATAGCGATCTGTGGTCGGGATTTAGCTTCTATACACGCCTCGGCACGTTTGTGGTTACATAGTTGTGCGATCAAAAACAAGTTTAAGATGGTTTTGGTCCAATGCGTTTATGTCCCGCTGTGGAACGAACATTTCCGTACCAAGAAACCACTAATGATCCTCATAGGGTACGTGTATTATGCGCATAGCTATTTCGATATCAGAGATGTCCTGAATAATTAATATTTCGCGCGACACGCTCTGTCATTTCGAAACGAGTTATTCACATAGATAATCGTAATAGATATCCACCGGTTGCGTATATTAGTGACGAATATAAGTATACATTGCACGATGATAGCTATATATGGATAGTCTATGAATCAGGGGGCTATCATATATGCGTCGTGTATGAGCATGTGTCATTCCAACGATTTACCCACTACCTAATTGTTGTTCCATGCGAAACAAATTTTGCCACCCTCCCAGAAATCTCTGTTCCTTCCAACTAGGAATTAAAAGGAAATGTGTACCTGAGCCGCATTCATATAGTAAACTAAGCATGTTTACTCAACTGGATGTATAAGTATTTTTACAGTTAAAATGCATCCTGGATAATTCGTGAGTCAGAGAAATGCATGAGAATGTATCGAACAAACAACAATATTTCTAAAATCTGAATTAAATTGAACTGAAGTTGAATTAATGCTTACTAAAATTACTGAAAACTGATATCTATGTTGGTAGAAAATATTATTCTATTGAAGACATGAAGTGTTGTTTGTGTGTTTTTTGTTTGTTGGAAGTGTACCAAATTGAACGAACGGTACTTTATGTTGGTAGAAAATATTATTATTATATTGAAGAAAAAGTTGAGAAAAAGCCAGTGTCCGCAAGAAACAATCAAGAATATGTATATTTAAAAGAGTTTCCTAAAATGGCTGCGATTGTGTTTTAAAAATGCCAGGGATAGCAATCTTTAATGATATATGGTATGCAATAACCAACACAGGCATTATTAAACATATTTTACAGTATTTATGTTTTGAATGTTTTATGAACGTAATAGATTTTCGTCGGTTGGTTCATGAAAGGCAAAAGTCGTGAAAATGAAAACAATTGTAATTTTTATTAATTGCATCATTTTGCCCCACCACCATCATAACAAGTCAGCAAGGCCTACAAACACCATAGAACAATCTACAGGGCCAGTTAACCAGGGGTAGTTTTTACAACAGAATACTCTTTAATATTAAAATATTAATCTTTAAAAAATAACGTTCGAGTGACTTATGAATGCATTGGCATTAATGTATTAGTGTGCGGGTACTATGACTGGCAAATATTAGCGGGTACTATGATGGCCTAAAATACGTGCCGGTTAACACACCCTACCCAACCAAGTGTGGTCAGACCAATCCCAGAGTTGTCACGACACCAACACATCGAAGTAAACATTAGACTGAATGGTCCAAGGTGAATAACTCTACTCCAATAAGACAAAGTGCACCACACTGGCGTCGATGAAAGCCTTCGCGTAATGGGATATGTGTCCACAACAGAATCCAAGTTCACCCCGCCCTAGATAAACCCACGTTGAACACCATTGTTCGTGTGCAAGTTGAATTATATTTATTTGAATTGATAGAGGCCGAGATATGCAACTACTGTAATTCCTTACTGTATTGTGTTTGAAGATGCTGATTTCTTACGTATTTGAAAATTACAATCATTATTTTGAGACCAACTAAGGTCGCCTTGAGCCTTTCTATACTAAATGGTTTCTTCCGTTCAGTCATAAAGGTATAAATTGGAATGGCCTATTATTCATTCCGATGTGTTCAGAAGAAATTAGACGAAAAGATAATATAAGTGAATAAATATTCGTTATTCATTGGTGGAAAATGTTTGGATAATAAGTTCAGCTATGGTCGTTTGTTGAACTTAAAATCTGAACATTTCCTAATTGAACTACCCATCAATGAGTAATTAGTATATAAAGGGTTAAACAAAACAATAGAGCCCAATAAATGTATTGATTATTTAATAAAAGTTTGAATTATTCTAATAATTATTGATACCTGAAGTATAATACCTTGGTATACACACAAGTTGTATAATACATGTTCATGCTCTCAAATATCTTGGCAAATTGTATATGGAATTAAGCTGATAAGAATTTATGTTAATTATTGTATATTTTCAGAGACGTTCATTGGTAACATGTCTCGCAATTTTGATAGCGTGTGTTTTTTCAAACTCACAACTTTACTCTGCCACTACTCTACCCATAGTATTTCATCCCTAGTTCAGTGGTCCTGCTAATGTGTTATTATGCTGGTTGGCTACCGTAATTTATTTTATAAAGTTGTCATTTGAGCGGTGTTTGACTAATCCCAGTGAGCTGAGATAAAGCCAACGTCCGCAGGAAACATTCAAGAATATATGTATTTAAAATAGTATAATAGAATGGCTATTTTATTTGAGAATGGTATATTTCACGTAAACGTGTAAAATGTAGCAACACCAGCATAATAACAAATAAGCAGGACTACTTAACTAATGATGAAAAATATGGGTAGAGTATAGTGGTAGAGTAATGCAGTGGTTTTGAAAAAAAACGTACACAAAAAAAATGCGAGACACGTTATCAAAAACAAATATGGGGACAGTTCAACTGTTCGACATATTATTTGTGTGGTTATCTTTATTCTATGTTTGGACCCACAGCAGGATATCTAACAACTTCATAAAGCAATATAGGCACAAACAACGATACTTGCTTGTCGGATTATTTATTTTGGCAACTAATGCAGTGTATAACTTTATGGTAGAGTGCAAACATAATATCTGCATGTTTTGACCATTTTTGTAAATAAAATATGCCTTACAAGATCCGCCATATCGTTTATACCTCAACCATGATATATAGAATCACCATAATCATGTATGTTATGTGCATTAAAGGCCCACTGCATGTTTGATTCCGCGATTATTTCTATACATATATAGTTAGTGTTGTTGACTATACAGATACAGCAGCGTGTGGAAGAATGGCCACCACGTGATAGAGATTCTCAGATTCACCAACAAGACTCCCCTTATTTACCCATAATCAAAATGAAAAAAGGAGATAGTGTTATTTCCCCAGCATCGAGAATAGTAGACTGAACATAGTCCAAATCAAAATTAAGCACAGTGCCAAAGACAATATCAAAACACTTCGTGGTACCTCTGCAAAAACAACTTGTTCACAGTTTATTCGACAGATAAGTTGGGTGCAGGACTTTTCGGCACCTGGACGATTCGGCACCCGTTTTTCTGGACGTTTCGGCACCTGAGTTTTCGGTACTTGGCTGTTTCGGTCCGAGCATCTGGACGTTTCGGCACTTTATCGAAGACGTGGCACTTGGTTTCTTTTTATTTTATTTTTGACATGATTAATCGAACAGTTTAAATGTATAGTCATGTATATCGTGCCCTTGCATTGTACAACGGAGCAGACAACCCCCATTTGAATCTGACGACGAAATGAGCCCGCTACATGCTACGAAATTTCGACATTTCGGACAGAAGTCGATAAACGCTCTTTAATGTCTTAATTATCAGGAATTTTAATGTAACAAAGAACGTTCCATGCACACAGAAATGCTTGGTGTACAATTCTAAATAGCTTATTGTGGCACTTCGGAACGCAGAAGACCGAACCGGTGTACAGTGTTTGGTGGTGACATATGTTCACCGCCGTCGTTAGCATGCGTTACATTATGTGTTTGTTTTTGTTATCTACAGTATTTATGTTTTATCACATTGTATTGAAATAAAGATTGAAAATCAAAATAGTGCCGAGAAATCTGATGCCGAAACATCCAGGTGCCGAACCGTAAACCCAAGTGCCGAAACGTCCAGGTGCCGAAACGTCCAGCATTCGATAAGTTGATACTATAATGTTTTTGGTGGTCCCTCTTTCAAATGGTATAAAGCATATAATATGTTGTATATAATGTGATCTGGGGATTCTAACAATATGTGAGCCTTTAAATCCGAAAATACGGAGTCCTGCATGCCTCTCTCCAATACATGTCTTGATCAACGTAAATGAACAAGTTGGTTTTACTATTTACAATATATACATATTATGCTTTAATTCTCGAATCTCATGTGCGCACGGGAGAATTACAGATACACTTGTACGAAATAACGATAATATATACCAGCGATGTATATTTACGTCCATGTATATACACAACATGTACCTTCCGCAATATTGATTACCCTTGAAGTAAAGATACTCGCGCGACGCCCGCAGAATCGACCAGAATCCGCGTGTGTCAGACTGCACGATTGAAGAGAGATAACTCTATTTTCTGAATGTGAATTCGAATCGATTTTCCTTATCTCAAAAACAAATAGAGTTACTTCGCTTCAACCAAACGCATGTGATCTCTCGATTTTATTGGTTGGATAGGTGTTTAACTTTACAGCGAAAAAAAAGAACTTGCCGATTTCGGATGAGTGTCCTGAAGCCATGTTTATAAACTGTATTTTTTAATGACGGAGGGCTCTGAAAACCGAAAAGAAAAAACTGTTGAGCGAATGAGGACAGATAATGTGCGTTGTTTATAATGTTAATTGTATGTGTCGAACTGGTACTATCGATTTCGATTTGATCAAGATCGATTTGCCAATATTTGTTGAATATGCTATATTATTCCAGCGGCCATATATGCCTGGTCAGTCTGGTTCCTCACGTATCCGTGCTATTCACTGAAATGAGCGCAAAATTTATCTTTATGGAAAGTGTCCATGGATTTTCGTGGGGACCAATCAAGCTGCAAAACAGAGTCCAGTCCCCTCGCTACGCTATGTCTGACTGCTGCCGGCATGTGCATTTTCTTAAATATAACATTTTTTATTGAAGTGTTTTGTCAGTTACAATTAATTCTGGCTTGATTTAGACAATTTTCAAATGTATATGGCCAGTTCAGTTTCTCAGAATAATGCAGAATGAATTGTAACCTACACAAGTCTCAAATAAATAAATGTGACGTTTCTTCACATTACGTGCAGGTGCGGGCAGCGGTAAGTCATGCGTAGGGGACTGAACTGTGTATGGAGCTTGGCAGCCAATGAGTGAGTTAGTTAAAGCATTTGGATAATATATGGGGCATTGCAAAGCTCGTGGCCCTCAACGTGTCCGCGCATATTAACAATTATGCAATAACGACGTCAGACGTAGAACTTTTATGAGGGCCATAAACCAGCGACGAGTCATGTTATAGACATCAACAACCTAAAATGAGGGACGCAGCCAGGGACCTGCCTGCTATGTGGTCTCCGTTGGGGCCGTCCACCTTTGAATTTCCAACTGCCCCACCCCAACCGCCCCGCCATAAACCTGATCAAACTCCCAAGTCACAGAAGCTCCATTTGAACCCTCCCCATTGCGATGCAGTTTTCCAACTGGTTCCTCAATCATTCCAAATATTGGAATGTTTTTTGTTCAACCCCACACCACCCCTCAAGTTGGATTTTTGTTCCCACTTATGGCCATTTCGGTTCAACTTTTCATAGAATGTATGAACATTCGATTATTGGTCTAAAACCAACAAATATCCTACTATATACTGGTTGGAAGATCAAATTATGAGAACATTTTCAACCTATTTTGGTGTGGAATGTCCAACTGCTGCAGCATGACATTCCCAAAACTGTAGACAATATTGGGGGGGGGGGGGGTAGACACCCTCAATACCGCCATGCATGTAGCTGACGTAATTTCCAGTATATATTTACACCCCCAGTTTAGTGACAACGTGCACTATACCACACTTAAATTGTGCCAATGATAACCCATATTCCTTACACAAACACATGACGATAACGTATACTTGTATTCGTTGTCTCCGTCGTGATCTATTGGATGTTGCCAATTTTTGGCATACAACACACAGTAATATAGAATGTCTCCGCTGGAGGGGTGTTAACGTTGAAACTTCTTACTGCACCCACCCCCGAACCACACCAAACTTCCCCTGTTCGTGAGATACAATTAGCGCCCCTCCCCGTTGGGTTGGAGCTGTCCAACTGATACATCAAACTTTCCAAGCTGACCTCCTAATTATAGGTTCAAAATTACCAACTGATGACAATTTCAGACCAACCAAATTTAGGCCACAAATAATAAGACACATATGCTACTGTTGGTCTGAAAACAAAAACATTCCCACTATTGCTTGAGTAAAATCAAACGATAGAACAATTTCAACATATATGAGGTGAATAATTTCCAACTAATGCATGGCATTTTCAAATATTGCAAATTTTGACCAAAGTTGGGGCGGGGAGACACAGCACCTCAAACGCCATGTTTGTATGAGCCCACACAAACGAGGTTTTGATGATCAGCTATCGAAATGATTAAATTTCAATGAATTTTGAATATTTTCCGGTCACACAAAATATAAATGTTCGTCTCCAATGAGAGCGTTAATGCTTTCTTTACCAAAAAAAAAAGGGTAATAATATCATAGAGAGCGTTCTGGGTTATGATATATTGTAATCGTTTTCAACATTATAACTGATGGGTGCTTTTTTTGTGGATTTATGCGACGTATTCGCTAGGTAATTATACTATACGAATGATGGATAATTTGTCGTTTTTTCTTTTGGTTGGTAAGCGGATGCCAAATCGGACCGTACATCTTTAATATAACATAACAAATACCAGAACAGTCAGACCCAGTCTCAGTTCTGGTTAAAACATAGACTCGACGGCTATAACGCTGAACTGAGTCTGGAATATTTGGGGGATCCCTATTACCACAAATAAGCATTACGTCAGTCGCAACCAATCACAACATAGTATCAACAAAACGATGTAGCCATTCGAGCGAGTGTTGGAATCTTTTTCAGTCGCCGATTTCCACATAACTAATAATAGCGCCAGTTTGAAGCATCGGATAATATTATACAGGCGATATCTGTCATTGTTAAAGCTATATACATGTATATGTGCTGTGGTGTCATAAACCATGGGTCACATGATAAATTATTTATATCGACACAGACCTATTTGGTAATAGGAGCATTTTCACCAGACCAAGTATTGCGTAGCCACATGGCGGTTTGCGCTCCAAAATTCACTTTATAATATTAGATTCTGAATATTTTCCCGATATCGAAATAAGTCAATACATAATTGAACTACCTTTCTCTGGGCATTATATGTCCCATAAAGACGCATCTAAGTAACCAAAAATACAACGTTGAACCCGGTTTTTGGGTCCCAAACAAACAACAGCCATATGCACGGCATGGAACATAAAAGAGCGTTTCGTGTTAGACTATCCCTGATATGGTAGAAATAAAGAGCGTTTGTTTCACATCTGTGCGAACTATTGAAAACAGTTGGAAGACACAGCACCTCAATTATTGAAAACAGTTGGACAATGGCTGTGACCATGGGAAGTATTTTTCAGAGCACATGAAGCCGGTATATCAATATTTCGTGTAGATTTCAACCTACCTTATACCTCCTTCCAAATTACGTAGACAAAATTTGGAAGTTCGAATGAGCTATGTCCGTTTAAGGACAAAATAGTCGAATAATATAATCGTACACAAGACAGCACAAGTTATTTCTTATACTTTAATCCAAGTATTGGTAAAATACGTCAAGATTTCATCAACAAATTTCCACAACATTGAAACATGTGTCGCTGTAAAAAGCCGGATTAGTTCTCGATAGTCCACTACAAAGACCGCCAATATGTGTATACTATGTCCGAACAGGTAAACAAATTTGCAGTTCAGAAGTATCAAAGCTCAGGCAGTGTGTTTATGAAGGTGTCATCCAAAAAGTCAAGTGCTGTCATTGCACGATATCTTCGTTAACAAAATGTATAGAGTTATCCTTCTTCGACCAGCAACGTAATTCTCAATCGGTCGTAGCTCGAAGAGATGGAGTGATCTCCCGTACATCATATTTCCTCTTATCATCTGGTGTTAAAGTCACATGGCAGTTTGACTCCTCAAATAATACTCAAATACTCACCCATATTTAATTATATTATGGTCCCGAACCGCGGGTTCAAAAATAAGTTGATAAATAGTTAAACACGTTCAATACTTCTTAAATGCATACGTACTTCGCAGTTCACACTTCACACAGAAAGAATTATTCAAGTGTAATAATTCAGACACAATAAAGAGCTTTCATTGTAATTATTTTCCAGATATGGTAAAAATAAAGAGAGTGTATCTCACTGCTGAGAAGAACATTGAAAACAGATGCTTGATTCGTTCATCTTCGCCAAAATTGAACGCCAAGAAAATGACAACTTTTTAGGGGGGGGGGGGGGGGGGTAAAGTATGCGTATTAATGGGTGGAGTTGAAATCATGAATATTTATCCATGCGAAATATTAACAAATATTAAGCACATTTCCAGCTTCGGAACAGAAAGTTGACATTTTTAGGGCGATGGGCACGCTGTAATTTGTTTAGTACGTTTACATTTTTTATAGCTATAATCTATAATGTTTTGGCTGGAAGTTACTGGAAACAATTGTTCATACGGGTATTGAAAACACACCTCTTCCCATCTATTACCTGCACTTCTTTTGTCTCCCCTTTCCCTTTATCAAAACGTTCTCTTTTGGACCGCACAGAACCATAAACGGTCTGCTTTACGCCACTTGTATCTAACCCGTCTGTTTTACCCCACTTATACACCTAATAATATTCGCTTTTGAATGTTCGCGGTATCGAAATAGATCCACAAATACTTGAACTAGATGACTTTAGCATTATATGTCCCAGAAAGACGCATTGAAGTAATTAAAATACAACTTTGAACAGGATGTTTGAGCCCAAAACAAAAAGCAGCAATTGCACGCCATTGAACAGAAAAGAGCGTTCCGTGTAAGTCTATTCCTGATGGTAGAAATGAAGAGCGTTTTTTTCAATTCTGTGTGAAACATTGAAAACAGCTGGAAAATGGCTGTGACCATGGGAAGCATTTTTCAGAGCATATGAAGCCGGTATATCAATATTTCGTGTATTTGTCAACCTGTCTTATACCTCCTTCCCAATTATATGCGTAAGAAACAGTTGGAAGCTCGAAAGAGCCCCGTCCATTTAAATGCTTTTTTTTGGCAATTGCAAAGGTGTTGTGACGAGTTGGAAATTGAAATACTTTTGTTTTAGAACCACACATTGGTTTCAAACAGCTAATTTGGCTATTGGTTGGAAACTCAATCATGCTGACTCTCCCCAAAACATACCTGCATGGATACAACTACGAGCATACCAGTGCGATGAGCCGATGATCCCTATATGCCGAGAGGTATATAATGAAGATTAAACTTTATTGCACACCCAATGGCTTATTTGTGCGAAATACAGCAAAATACAGAAGAATTGAAACGTTCAATAAAAAAAATGCGTATTGTTCTTGAACAATACAAACCCATTACGTCAACAACGTCACTGGCGACGTCAACTTTAACAGAAAATGTCTTCGCTAAATTATGGGGTATAGTCTACATTAATCACATGTTTGTTCAATTAAATACAACAATATCGACCTAAATGTTAGTATGTTACAAGCTGCAATCTTCAGAGTGTGCAATAAACATAGAACAACACAGTTGTGTGAACATGTTAAACTAACGTTATTGCACTCGTTTGTCGTGCCGCGAGGTAAAACTCGAACCTCCGGTTCTCGTTTTACCATCCCGTCACAACAAACTCGTGCAATAACGTTAACCAGTTCACACACTAGTGTCGTTCTATATATATATTGAACCAGCACACAAATGGACGCGACGAATTTCTAGCTAAACCAATGATATAGGACATGATGTCAATTCAGTAATATGCATGAGGTTGGTGTGATCTCTTCTTAGTTCAATCTTATCTTCGAGAAGATGGGAATATAATGTATGTTCTCATCTAATATTGCAATTTTTAAGCGCACATACCAGGGCGGGTGGGGGAGTCGGAAATTGTTTTCAGACACGTATGATTCTTATTTATCTTTGGCCATGTTTTGGGATCACCCACCCTCGACCTAAACTTTTTTTTCCATTTAAAAAAAAAAATTCTGACCATTGTTCGACACTCACCCCCTACACAAACGGAATCATAACTTTTGGGAAGAAACCCCACTGTGAAGATATTTCAGTGCATTATACGTTAGTCTCTAGAAACTATGGCAAACTCATACAAGACAAAATGAATTAAAGTCATACAATTTGTATTGTAAGGACAACTAAATACGAACATGCATGTATCGTCTCGCGTAAGAAATCGAAGTTCAATGTAGCACTTGCTTCGCTGCCTATTTTTAGTATTTCGACCTGTTTGTATTACAATGTTAAAGGTACTCAACCCGTAAAGAGGGTCCCCATCTCAACAGATTCCAACAACAACAATCCGATCAGAGGGTCCTATATTACTATTTCTTTGGCTTTGGGGGTAAAAAATATTTGATTCGAGTCGAGGAACCCATCAAACAAAGCTCAGAGTTATTAGATATTGATTTTTCAAAATTGTTATGTTCTCGAGATGAGTACCAATAACTGCCGTAATCTGCTCTGGATGTGTACTCCAAATCTATTCAAACAGACAAGGATGAATAACTCTAAAATCAAGTGGTAATTTTAACGCAATTTTGACTGAGTTCTGGGCCAGATAGTATTCCCGATAATGAAAAATAATAGATTTCTAAAATCGATATCTAACAAATCTGAGCTTTGATGGGTGACTTCCTCGACTCGAATCAAATATTTTTGACCCCCGAAGCCATTGAAATAGTAATTGAGAGGAGTTTTATCGGGTTGAGTACCTTTAAGAACTGGTAATCTGTACATGCTCTTAAATTGTCACGAGTGGGCGCTTGTTATTATCTGTATTTTCTGGGTGAATAAGTGATTGACAGAACATATACATACACGTGCATATTGAGTACAGTCTATATCAAGAGAGATGAGTAACATAGAAGCTTAAAGCAATTGGTTATTGTTTAATATTATACTGTTCATGACCACTTATTGTCTGTTTGCTTTCAAAACTACAGGTTGCTACATACAGTTACCTTATTTTAAAGTGATGCAATGTGTCCATGCATTTATTTTCGAAGTGACATTGATTGACATACCCAATATTGGGTAATTCCTCATCAACAAGTGAACTATACTTATTATATATCTAAAGGCAGTTGTTTATGTTAAAAATTAAATTATCTCTAAGTTGTAAGGCCAAAAATGGTGAGGAAAAGTATTTTTGAACTGCGAAAAAATTCTTTTGCGTCCTCTTGCGCACACACCCTTCGTACGTGATCCGAAAATCTTGTTTGACTACCCACCCTTGCAAATACTAAACATTTGTTTGAATAATACGCGAGGCTTTTCAATTTGAAACTTTTATCCACTTTATGGTTTTTCATGACATAAAGATGAGAATTTGAGAGTCCTAAATTGGACTTTTCTCACCGCAGCATTGTTATAATATGAATGACGATGCTTGTGATTTTCTTGGAGTTGCCGCCAGGAAGGATCAAAGGGGAACAAGTGGAATATACAAAATGAAATTAGACCGATAACCAACAGGTGGGTTGTACAAAAATTCCACTCAACACTTTTCTGGGTGATTCTGACTCATTGAGTTACACAATGGACATGCGGGCCGATGAGGTGAGGGAAAGATCACAGATCACAACGGATGGTGCTAGCTGGGTAGCAATAAAGGCCAGATAACGAGATTCCAGCACGACCGCCTAACAATGGATTCCCTCCACGGGGTACCCTTGTTTCCTCGACATGATGTTCATTAGCTTTTGTTCTGCTAATTACAGGTACGCATACAATCTACCTGACAAATATTTCGAGTCGTTAACAATTCAACTTAACTCACTGAATAAATATGTCTATTCGTACTTAATCATATGTCGCAATGAAAATCAATAAATTCAAACAAAACAATATTTTTTCAACACAATAGCAAAATGGGCAGGTACCTCAAAACATACCTTTCCCATTGCGAGGAGAATAGGCGGCTTCTATTGTCTCCACCAGGAGTATTGTCGGAGTTCGTTTTATGTCACACCGTTACAAAGAGACTTATGGAAGAATCAATCCCTGATGAATGAAATAAGGCCTGAATGATAATTCACTGGGTCTGATTAATATATGTATATCTGATAATAATTATATGGGAGGTGGCGTACAGGGGTTTGGTGTGGACGGTGTCAGTCATGTGCACGCATCTATCAATGGTCCAAGTCAATTGCGCCAATGATCATAAACGAGTCATTTATATAGGATTTGTTTAGTTTGGCTTTAGATCAGTTAACCCTTTCTATACTAAATACTCATTGACGAGTAGTCAATAGGTCGTTTGTTAAACTTATTATAACCATTTTCAATCAAAGAATGGGAATCATTATGTGCTTGTTATACCCCTTTTAAAAAGAGGGGTATACTGTTTTGCACCTGTTCGTCCGCCCGTCCGTCGGTCTGTCCGTGCGTGCGTCGAACCGTCCGTACGATATCTGTTCATGTCATAACTTGAACAGTAGTGGTCCGATCTCAATGTAATTTGGCTTTTTGGTCCGTCCGATGTCTCTTCAGGTCATAATTTGAACAGTAATACTCGGATCTGGATGAAATTTGGCATGGGTGTTCACTACTACGGGTACATTCAATAGAGGGTTCAATCGTTTTGTTCGGGATTTCCGTTCTAGAGTTAATCTTCTTTGTTAATATGGAAATGTTGGCTTTGTGGTCTGTCCGATGTCTGTTCAGGCCATATATAACTTGAGCAGTAATATGGCTGTTCACCACTATGAGGACAGCCAATTGCGTGCTCATTCGTTATGTTTAGGTTTTTCGTTCTGTGGTGAACCGTCTTTGTTTATGGGGGTCCATCTGTCTGAGTATATCAGTCATAGGTTATATGTATGCCCACGCTAGTCGGTATGCCATGGTATGCACCGGACGACAGTCCATCTCTTGCATTATATTTGTTTCTGTCTGTCGTCTTATTGTATTACATTATATTTACATACTAAGTGTTGTCATCACTAAATCCAGCATTCTGATTGGTCGGCGCCCACGTGGCTAGTTGCAGTTATTTCTCGGTGAATGCGTAACGCCTCATGACACCAAGCTCATAACACCATCGATACGTCATTGGGTTTGGAAAGACGAACGCGTAATGTTTTGGGCGCATTTGGACTCGCGCAGGATTGACTTAATACATCATCGGGTTTCAATATGAAGAGAAGTTGTTCCTATTAACTTTTGCCAAGGGTGCTATTGGGTATTTTGGGCTGTTTTTGTCACGATACACTTTTCGATTTAAATACATTTACAAAAGTGGCCTTTTCGCTAAATGTATATAAATATAAGGATTAACTGTCATGTGGACTATTTTTATGGAGATGTAACCGTGAGGTAAGTGGTCATAACTTGTATGTAAAACCCTTCGGGTTTTACACAAGTTATATCCACTTAACTCACGGTTACATCTCCATAAAAACAGTCCAAATGACAGTTAATCCTTATAAAACCCCTCCAAATGAATAATATAACATTCCAATGTAAACTTTTATAACTGATTTGGAGACTCCATTTAGTGTATAGAAAGGGTTGAACTGATTCAGTTTATCGTCGTTCAGGTGCTGGGTTATATCGCGATGTGAGTTTTATGTGTGATGGAAAGATGTTGTTGAGGGCTAGTTTCACAATGAAGTAACTTCGCTGCACGTAGAAACAAACGACCAACATAATACAGTTCTTGCCCAGATACAGGAATAAGGTTACCATCCCTGCCTGCATCACATACGTGATTCGAACCAAATTTGCCATCACCGGAAGGCTTGTGTTGACCGTATGCGCATTTCACCTTGCCAACTGAGCCACATGGCACCCACACACAAGAGTCGGTATTGCGTATTCACAAAGCAACGTTGGGAAATGGAGACACAAGGCTGGTTCCATTTACCAGACAAAACATTTTATTATTTGTCTATCATGTATGTCATTACGAGTTTTCACGCTTGGGTCTAATCCAGTTGGCGCATGTTACACCCTCGACTATGTTCTTGAAATATTTTAAGACCCATCCCCAGTTAAAAATCAAATTTAATAATTAATACTTAATAAATAATTGAAAACCCGCGATGGCATGGATTGTTTCTTCATTCCCGTTGATTCGTTTGTAAGTATGCTTATAACGCTTAGCCAATAATTCCACCAAGCAGCATTATGTTGTTTCTTTAAAGGAATTGAGCGTTTGTTTATATACAGCACGTAAATAGTGAGCGATAAGCAAAACACTCAATATCGTGGCGATATTTTTAGGTGAGTACATGATTCACGGTGACCCATTCAACACCGAAATAATGATAGGCGAAGATCAGCGAACGCTATATGCTCTGGTATGTTATAAACAGCTTGGTGGCATTTCTAACCAAAGTGCATTTAGTGGAGTCTCCCCGGTGAGTGCATTGCGTATCGCACACTCTTTGTGTATTCCTTTTTTTCTTACTTAACATGGCGTTTGTTTACATAACACAGAGTACTAGCATGACAATAGCATGCAATTTACGCGATATTATGATTGGTATACGAACAAAGTGTGTCTATAATGTAATATGCTTTCTGTTTATGGTGGTTTTAACGGATGTGACTATTTAAAAAATTAACATTACCCACCGCCAACGCTTACCGTATCTTTATATTTAAACAGCTGAACATCCATAGACATAAGAAGACATGCTAACCTGCTTAAATGATTTGAGCATCCATATACACGAAGAATGTTTCCATTCCATAACTGATTGGGAGAGTCCATACATATATTAATCAAATGTTTAAACGAATTTATGTCATATAAACCATATATTGGAAGAGGGGACGCAGACATTGTAGGTGTTTATCAAATTGAAGTTTGTGACCACAAAGCTCATATGTGACCCGCAATATCAAATCCAGTCGTAAGTCGGGATTTTTTTACCCTGTGCCAATGCATTCTCTTATATATGCGAGTCGACCACAGGTCGCCTCGCATATATAAGAGAATGCATTGGCCTAACAATTTTTTACAATTTTTATAATTTTTTCTTGTATTCTTTAACAATTTTATAATTTCACCCATACAGAGCCCCAGACAAACATGAGCAGACGACACTCTTCTATATGCTTCTATATATGTGTGGGGCTCCCTGCAGGGTAATGGATGTTTTTTATTTTATGTCCTAAAAATTGTAAGAAACATTTATTAAAAAAAAAATGATAAAAACTTGTTAGGCCAATGCATTCTCTTATATATGCGAGGCGACATATGGTCGACTCGCATATATAAGAGAATGCATTGGCACAGGGTAAAAAAAATCCCGACTTACGACTGGGTTTGATATGGCGGTTCACATATTATCCTATATCGACATTTGGGTACAATATTAAAGGTCTACTTAATGTGGAACTAATAGGTTAACGTTTTGGGGCCATTGCGACGAAAACAACAGCTGAACAATACTCGTTAACTCTTTCTGTACTAAATACTCATTGATGAGTAGTTTTCCCTTTGGAAATGCTCAGATAATAAGTTCTACAAACGACCATATGTGGAACTTTTTTATCACATAATTAGCCCCTAAACCCGGCTTCATATTTTTAGCAAGACACTAATTAATATCGACAAGCGCAGTGACGAAATAGCTTAGCGCTATGTATCTTTATTATTATGTTAATTGGACTATAATTATGATTTTCGATTTGTGTTGGGTTATTTAGTGTTGAATGTGAGATATACATTGGTGATAATGGTGGTTGAACAATTTTGTCAACTTGAAAAGACACATTTAAAATGGAACTATATTTGTTCTTGAATGTGTCTTTACTTCCTCGTTGGTTGTGATAAGGAAATCAACATTAATATTTTTAACCCCAGCCGTTTCGAGGTCGTTTTTCCTTCCCAAATGTTGATTATGTGATAAAAATGGATCTCAAATTCGTCGCAATCTTAGGCGAAATTTATTAACCTTGTCCACTAAAGTCGATTCTAGCCCCGCTAAAGCTCGTCTCGACTCGAATTGAGACTGAGTGCACTCGGTTAATAAATTTCGTATAGAATTGCGACTCATTAGAGATCCTCTAAATCTGAACATTTACCTCCAATAACCCGGATTCCGTTTGTACTTGTATTACCTGTCGTCTGCTTATATAACCAGTACATCCAACCGAATCAACAACAGACCATTCCAATGTATACTATTTTTTAACTTGGTTGGAGAATCCATTTAGTAAAGAAAGGGTTAAATTATACACTTTTTTACTCGTAAAGAGTGTTTATAACTTTCCACACATAAGTGAAAAAGCGCTCTTTATTGTTACAATATCATGAGAAGACTATAACAAGGTACGCCCGGTATTGCTTCCAGCTTCCAGCACACTTGACAATGAGCTAAAGAGAGGGGCTAGTGTGACACCAGATTGCACTTCTAACATATATTGTGAACCCTTTCATTAGATATATGTACAACGGTTACAACCCGTGGTTACTGGCGTATTTATCACGATAATTTGCCATGCAAGATGCTGACGTATTGTGTTTTGTTGTGTTAACCCTTTCTTTGCTAAATGGATTATCCCGTTCAGTTTAAGGTATACACGGGAATGGTCTAGTATTCAGTTGAAGGGGTGTTCAGGATAAATTATTAAGCGACAGTTAGACGAAAAGATAAGTATTGATGGATCCATATTCATTGGTGGGAAATGTTCATACAATAATTTCAACAAATGGCCGTTTGTTGAAATTAATATCTGAACATTTCCTATGAATATTTAGTATAGAAAGGATTAAGCTTAGCATTTGGAACCCTGAGTATACCTTGAACCCGTTATATTGATTAGGAAGAACATATGCAGTGCAATGGTCTATTGTTCATCTGCTGTGATACGCAGATAATTTAAACAAGCAGCCGAATGCAGAATGAATTCCAGTTCATTAAAGGGACACAATGCCTTCAGGGGTTCATGCAACATAACATAAATTGTATAACAGTATGTAAAACAACCAGTATATACGTGTAAAATAGATCTATTTGTCCTTATTTTCATTATTAATAAATCTCCTATTAATAACGATATTTCGTATATTGAAACCATATCGTTACGTAAATATTACTGCTACAGTGGCATTGCCAATCAATTAGTCCAATTAGATACCAAATCAACAATTGCCGGTAAACATTGGAAAAGGTCAAAGCATTGCAAAATATTTTGAAATCACATTTAGACCAGCTTAGACTAAAATATTGGAAATTTCTACGCGTTCAGCGTTGTTTGTCGAAAAATCACTGTAAAAGTTTTGTTTACATAGCAATGGCTTCAATACGTGAAATTTCGTTAGTGGAGATCTATGATCTATCAATAATTAATATTAGAACGAAGTTGATCCATTTCTTCATGTTCTTCTTGGTGGTGATGTTTCACAGACTTTGATATTTTTTTCCACATTCACCCACTGTGAGTGCCTTGGATCCCTTTTAGTATGGGGACATTCAGACAAGTTCTTACGCTGCTGGATTGACTTAGTAGCTGATCATGCATTGGCTCAATCCTAGCACATGTGTAGGTTGTTTTAATGAACGGTTCCATCTGTTAAACATTTCAAAGCAATTATGGTGATGGAAATGAAATTTCTCAGAGTTGAAATGAGGTATAATTCGGGGTGTAATCCCAAATGCAAAGCTAGTGAGCAAACTTAACACACCCTTAAAATAATACACTTAACGTAAATCCCGGTCGACTAATATAATTATACCCTCTAGATAAAATGAAGATATATTGACGAACAAGAGAGGACGGAGATTTCCATGACCACACAATTATACTCTTCTGGAAATGTTGATACCCTGCATGCGTCGGGCTTATTTGGGACCGTATGTTATTTTTATAAAATGGGATAACATGCTGGCTATATTGCAGGCCAATACCAGAATTCTTGACCCATCACTTATGCAGGTCAGACAATGCATGAAAGTGGAAAAATATTCCTGGAAATCTGTTTGGTAACGCCTATGACAAAATAACATGTTCAGAATATGATCCCAATTAATGTATTTCTAGCTTTCTCACCCCTTTGTGATTTCATATAGCTTGACATATTGCTTACTATGAACTTTTCTCAATTTCAACAAGTATGGCCCATTGATATGTTCTCAATTTGAGGTCACGTACAGTTATTGGTCCAAATGGTGGATCCATTGAGTTGGAGAAATATATATGATTGATGATACAGTGTACCAGACTGACTAAGTGACTTGATTCCATGTTGGAAGTTGCCAGCCTGTACCGCGTACTTTTATTGGCTTCAGCAGAATTGTCCACTATGTACTCTTATTCTGCTTATGCTTATTTGGACCCCGAGAGTAGGTTTTGAAAACATTGTGTTTGTATATCAGACTACACACATTTGGGGATAGGAGGACAAGTTCTTGAAACTTACAGAATATGTATTAGAACGCATTATAACGACGACAGTTAATTGCAACGCGGATGACTACGAGTGAATGTCATGGTATGTGCATGTGGATATTTGAAGAAGATGAGGGACATATTGTATAATCAAGGAGAGCTCCTATAGACAATGGGGTTTAGTATGTTCAGGCTTACCAATATTGACAACTGGGGAGATTTACATGATTACAAATTACCTTTGAGTCACAGCCTCACAGGTCCCCAGAACAAAAAATAACCCACCCCAGTATTAAGTATAAGTGGGGTGGGGTCATTTATTTTTTATTCTTGTGGCCTATGCTTTGTGTTGGTAGTATATGGCGTCTATCGCCTAATTATATGGTGTAGCAGCATTATTTGTTTTCGTTGAAAATATTTGCGTTATTGTGCATGAATACCGCCCCCAAATGTTCTTTATATGCGCAATAAAGCTTCCTGCGATACGATACAAGGTTTATTATGGGCATCAGTCCGATTTACATGACATAATATTGTTGCTAAGATACCTATTCACGCGATCTGTTATATATCGATACTAAAATGCAGCCTATTATTCCGAAATATAAAGCTTTTGGATTACACATTTGACCAACACGCCAACCATTGTGATTTATGAAAGAAGTGTATTAACCAATCCGTGAAAGGACAGCCATAATGTAACAAAATGTAAACACGAGGCATTGTGTGTTCTAATGTGGAGATATGTTTAACGTTATTGTCAAAGTGCAAAGACCTTTTGAAATTGCTTGAATGGCCATTATTCGCCATGAAAGACCATGCGTGCGCTGGGTCCGTTTTATCAGCCATTGCATTCTTTGTATCGGGGAGGTTTAAATCAGTCTTTATTTCTGTAAGACTGGCTTTATAGTGTACCATTTAACGTCTGGAATCCTTAACTGAAAAGCTTTATATGCTGTCCTGATAAAGGCTATTTTCTCTTCGTCTAAGCTCTTCATTGTTCTAATTGTCTATTCCTTTTCTGGACCTGTGTACACGCTATGCGGGCGTCCACAATACCATATACACTAACGTCTAAGACCGTCGGTTTTTATTCACGAAACTCGATAAGCATTAGAGGGGCCTTCGTGTGTTCTGATGACCGTAAACCCTAGCCTTAACAATACGTATAGAATAATAAGCTGAAAAGCGCAAAGGAAATGTTTTTGTTCGGAATGAAAAGATGCTTGTGTTCTGATGGGGTAATCAAATATCTGGTCTCGCTAAATGAGTTTCTATGCCTTCAAATGGATGTATATGCCGTCTTCTATATCTGACTCTTTATTGACGAACTTTATCATACAAAATATTCCTTTAGCTTTCATTTCCAAAGCACACTATATGCGTATGTGGAAGTTGAATAACGCTGTATTCATGCCTATATTTCTGATAAACTCTCATTCATATGTATGGGAGCGAAACGGGCGTTTATTTTGCAATATTTGTTTCACATATGGTTTGGGGCGATGACTTGGTGTGAAATGAAAAACAGCATTGAAATTATAATCCACGAGTGAATAACTGCACTGTTAAAGTTATGACGTTTAAGTGTTCTCATGGGAAAAATAGAGATCTCGTATGTCTCTTACCACAATGAAAACCACATAAGACTAACCGATATGCCCGCGTTTACGTGTTTGGTACTGAGTTAGAAGTGTAGCTATCTTCGTCACCGATCCTCAATATTTCTGTTATCTGTCAAGCTATCTCTATATTATTTTTTATACATGTATCTCTATCTCCGTTCTATATATAACGATATATACCAATAGCATATCTCTTACTCTATATCGTTCCCCAGCTGTATATATAACAAATATGGCCAGTTTTATGAGTAAGAGGACATAATTCGTGAGTTTTACGAGGGCATGTATTGCAGATCAGGTAATTTTAGGTGTAGCTAGAAAAATGCTGTACCATTCATTCCAGACTGTTTTAGAGCATGAACAGGACATGGTCTGGATATGTGGGTTTTCTCGCCAGAAATATATGTTATAATACATTGATGACTCGATTAGAGCATATGTGACCAGCCATATCAAATCCAGTCGGAAGTCGGGATTTTTTTACCCTGTGCCAATGCATTCTCTTATATATGCGAGTCGACCATAGGTCGCCTCGCATATATAAGAGAATGCATTGGCCTAACAATTTTTTATCATGTTTTTTAAATAAATGTTTCTTACAATTTTTAGGACATAACATAAAAAACATCCATTACCCTGCAGGGAACCCCACACATATATAGAAGCATATATAAGAGTGTCGTCTGCTCATGTTTGTCTGGGGCTCTGTATGGGTGAAATTATAAAATTGTTAAAGAATACAAGAACAAATTATTAAAATAGGTCGACTCGCATATATAAGAGAATGCATTGGCACAGGGTAAAAAAAATCCCGACTTCCGACTGGATTTGATATGGCGGGTCACATATATAGAGGGGAATCGTTCGCCCTGAACTCAGTTCTGGCCCGAAAGGTTACATTTTCGACAAGGAACACTAGGTTAACTTTTGACTCATGCTGCGCAATCTTTGGGTAGAGGGACGTGATGATAACGGCATATCATAGTAGGACAAGCTGCAATACAGAGTTCAGTCCCCTGTCTAAGCTGCTCTGATCGCTGCCATCATGTATATTTTCGTAATTAAATCTAACATGTTTGATTTAAATGTTTAGTCAGTTACAATGCATTCTGATTTGATCTAACCAATTTTCAAATGAATATGGACAGTTCGGTTTCTCTTAATAATGCATAATGAATTGTAACGGACAAAAGTCTCGACTAAAAACAATAGTGATTTCCTCACACGTTGTGTAGGTGGTGGCAGTGTTAAGTCCAGCGTAACAGGGGACTGAACTCTGCCTTGCAGTTAGACAGTATAAGAATACATCCCCTCTAATATGTGACAAAAAAAATTCAAAAGTTAGAAATATAATTATTCAAATCATAAATGTTAGAATGTTCAAGAGGTAGGACACCAGGGGGGTATTGGATTATTAACCTACCCCTACTCTAATTGTATTAAAAAGTTGGCAATGTTCAAGACAAAATCACGACATGTACCCATTTTGTTAGGAATAGTGTACAATTAATAAACAAGTCGGAATTTCGATCAAAGACGGGGTGTGTGGATTGTTTCTGAAGGTTAGAACAATGGAAGCCCCAGTTGTACAATTTTAGCTCAGGTGTGCACAATGCTTTTCCAGTTCGCCACGATTTAGTTATGGGATGCGATTAGAAAAAAAATATCACTTAGACCTGCTTGGACCCCATCAATCAACAGTCTAGTTACATGTATATCACTAGTTATTCTTGGTTTTGGTAGTGTATATTCTGTAGTTTTATTCAACGTTTTATAACAATCGAGAAGTATATCATCGAGATGTTAAGGAAAAGTCAACAAAACTATTGGATAATTAGTTTTCGTGGTGGAATCAAAATAACCATGGTCACACCAGGCTTGCATGCACATATGAAGTATACATACCTTGATCATGTGGGCAGCCAACAGCTGGCCAAATGCATACACCAGTAGTCTTCTGAAAGCATACAAACTGCAGCACATGTGGAAACCAAATCACAATCACACAATTAATAATATCCAAAGATCGAATGCACTATAACTGATCTGATGCACAACACTAATCAACGCATAATCTCCACGTTCTTTCGATGCAGCCTTTACACTTAAAACGAAACTATCCACACACGTGAAATCTAGCGGTGACCTGCTCCGCTGATAACGGTGAAATGATCACTCGCGAACACTGGCACTATATCCGAGCACATAATCCGATAACGAATTATCACACAGAGACGACATCCGTACCGCAGAATGATCGGTAATCTTGTTGACATTCTGACCGATCCACCGCAACTTTATTCATCACATGGCGCTCTACGTGATACACTCGCATTGGTTCGATGGTATCCTGGTACACAATTATCTGCATCTAAAATGAGAATAACATGGATGTCATTTTTAAAATGTCAATACAATTGAGCACGTTTTATACAACAGTTGTCAGAATTATTTTTCAAAATCCGCAGATAAAGACACACACCCACCACTTTAAAGGTACGGTTGGCCTTGGCGGTGGGTATCCTGTGAAAATATTTCCACCCATCAAAAACAGCCACAAACAGAAAGAACATCAAAATGTAGACAGACTTTGTCCGTATACAAATAAGAAATATCGCATAAACAGTATGTTATTGTCATATATTTGACCATTGTTATGTAAACAAAAGCATAAAAAGTTACTTTTCTTGTGTTTGTTTATATTATGATGGTAAACATAAAGAGCGTTCTTTGTTGGTGAATTCCTGATATGGAACTAATAAAGAGCGTTTATGTCATTTGTGTGTGATTAGCCAGTAGCATTGTGCTGTCTTCTGTAACACAATCAGGCTCTAGCTTGGGTAAACTATAGTAGGTCTTTATGATAACATGCTGTTTACGCGATGGTCATGGTATATATGAACGAAACTGGATGCGTTTTAATGTTTTTCTGGTTACGGTGTTTGGAACAAATATGAATATTTTCGACAATTAAGGCCTCCGGTGCCTTTAATACATGCAGTACTTGTATTATTATTAAAGGGACCAAAGACACTCTATTGTTATGGGGTACCGAAGACACTCTATTGTTATGTAAACAAAACTGTTACAGTAATTTTTACAAACATGAAACATCGCTAATTGACTAGTAAGTTCAAATATGTTAGTCTGAATATGATATTCAATATTTTTCAATACTTTGTCCTTTTCCAATGTTTACCGTCATGTTTTGGTTAAACATTGGTACCTTTTTGGGCGAATTTGACTTTTATTTGTAATTCCACTGTCGACATATCAATGGGTTTGACATTGAAGATCTCATTACTGGAGAGTTATTAACCCTTTCAGTGCCAGGTCCGATTTTTGTATCAACCCATATACCCTGTGCCAATGTATTCTCTTATATATGCGAGTCGACCACAGGTCGCCTCGCATATATAAGAGAATGCATTGGCCTAACAATTTTTCATCTTTTGTTATTATTTTTTACAATTTTTTACAATTTTAATAATTTTTTCTTATATTCTTTAACAGGTATATTTAGTAGGTTTAGTGCCAGGGAATCTTATGTTTTTTATGGGCATCAAAATTATTACTATGAATACTTGGTGATAGTTTTGAGTATAACATGCCCCTAAGGTGTTATCCAGTTTGTTTTTAAATTCGCTATAGCATGCTTAAGCATGCCCGAAAAAAATTTAAAAAAAAAAAAAAATTCAAAAAAAAAAAATATTTGTTAGGGCCGATTTTACACACCGTAAATTAGGGCCGATGAGATCGGCCCCTGGCACTCAAAGGGTTGAAAATAAAAACATTGGTAATATATTTATTCATGTACCAGTTACAGACGTTTATAAAATTTATGTTATTCGAATGCATTAATCCCTTGTAAGATGTGATGTGCATGTGGTTCTATAGACAGCTTTTGATAAGTATTTTCCAACAATTGTGATTTACACATTTTACCAATTTCTACGTGTACATATACATTGCATGTGACCTTCACGAGAACAAACATTAACACAGCTTGACAAAAATAATCTCTTGCCCTGCATGTATCAAGTCTTAGCATGAATGTTACCGCCCCCCATATGATAAATGCCCGACATACACCTCCGTTAGCGCTGAGTCAGTGTGTATAGTCAATGTTGGAATCCCGAAGGCTGTTTCGAGAGACGTCTTCACACGGTGTTGACAGTGTTTTGCCAACATATTAGTGCATGCGTGTTCAACGTGCGGATCTAAGAACTCACCATTTGCTTTCTGATTAGCGGCTGATGCGAATGGCACTGAATATCTCCTTATAAATGGTTAGAATCCACGTCATCGCCAGAACAACTTCTTATTTGGCATCGCGTGCCCACAGAGAATGAACTACGTATCGAGGCAACCAAAGCCGCGTTACCGGGCACGAAGAAAGAGGCAAAGTATGGCGCACAATATAGGACTTTATGTTTAATACAGAGCTTTTTCTATGCGTCTTCTCCCTTTTCATCCATGCAACAAAAGCGAAAAGATCTATCGAGTTCCTATTCAACTTCTCGCACCAGCCGTTCACGGTGTATACGACAAGCGCCGAACGACAAACAACAAACGCATTCCTGTGTAAAAGTAAAGCCGACGTACATTTATATACGGCAATACGTCTCATTGTGCTTGTCCATTCTCTTTATAAATTACGTAGCCCGGCCACAATACGGCGACTCAGAACGGAACTGAAAAATAACTGGAGTGATTTTGAAAGAGCATTTGTATAGGTTATTGTGTTTCGATGAATAGCCCACTTTATCTCTCAATGGCTGATAAGAAAACGATTTACTACTTTAACGCAGACAATCATGTGTAATGAATTTAGCATTGGGAACGGGGGAAATTTACTCCCGGCTAGGTTTTGCTGAAATAACTGGTATGAATTGACCATAATTAAAGCCATGTTATTCTGGACTTGCTATTCTCCTCTATGATAACGTGATTGTGTAGAGAGAATGGCCGTCCTTTCACAAAACAATATCACACATCATGCCTGCAAATGATAATGGCTGATGTTGGATAACATTATTTTCTATGTTGATCACATTCATTCGATTCTGGTCCGTTTACGTCATCAGCGGATGAATGGTGGTGGTTATCGGGGGTTCTTTTCTATCACGTCAGTGCGTGCCCATACGGGCGCTCGATTTTTTAAATTTATTTATTTAGTGGGGGCTGGGACTTTTATGGGGAGGGGGGGGGGGGGCTGAGACTTTTTGCCCAATTTTTTATTACATAATATATTTATGGCTGCAACACAGTTTTTGTAGAATATAACTTGTTTATACACAAAAATATAAAAAAAGAGCTTCAAATTAACCTTAAATACGCATAATTCGGGCATAAATGTGAAAAAATACAGTAATTTGCCATAATTTCCCCCGAAATACCATTCAATTTGTCCGAAAATTGCCCGAATTTTACCGAAATATCTCCAGTTGCCCGAAAATGTTCCGAATTTTTAGCTTTAAAAACGTTGGGGGGGGGGGCTGCGGCCATCCCAGCCCCCTGGTCCGTACGGCTATGTTAATAATAATGCGTGTTCAAATTTGGCAATGTCATTGATCTGAGAGTAGGTAGAGGAATATAGACAGATATTAAAGAGATGGAAAAATAGAAATTTTTGGAAATAACGGGGGATCGAAAATATGCATTATTTTATGGATGTTGTTCGTGTCATCTAGATATATACCAATATTATTGTAATAAATATACTAACAAATAATTTACATGTGTAGATTCAGGGGAGCTGAACAAAAAAAACGGTCAGAATTCGCAGAAAGAGACGCAACTTTATTGTGAGGTGAAGCATACAAAAGTGGCAATAACAGCAGTTTGTGCACTTTCAAGAACCAAGATCATACTCGGAATTGATCAATTTTGCTCTGATGACAATGCAACTGTATATGTGACCCGCCATATCAAATCCAGTCGGAAGTCGGGATTTTTTTACCCTGTGCCAATGCATTCTCTTATATATGCGAGTCGACCATAGGTCGCCTCGCATATATAAGAGAATGCATTGGCCTAACAATTTTTTATCATGTTTTTTAAATAAATGTTTCTTACAATTTTTAGGACATAAAATAAAAAACATCCATTACCCTGCAGGGAGCCCCACACATATATAGAAGCATATAGAAGAGTGTCGTCTGCTCATGTTTGTCTGGGGCTCTGTATGGGTGAAATTATAAAATTGTTAAAGAATACAAGAACAAATTATTAAAATTGTAACAAATTGTTAGGCCAATGCATTCTCTTATATATGCGAGGCGACCTATGGTCGACTCGCATATATAAGAGAATGCATTGGCACAGGGTAAAAAAAATCCCGACTTCCGACTGGATTTGATATGGCGGGTCACATATGGTTATGTAACCCTGACATGTGCGAAAATCAGGACCAATTTTCAAGCTTGATCTGAATTGGAGGACGCCTCAATGTGCCACTCCGATCGATACATGGCCATTTGGATAAGAAATGAGAACTTGTTCACGCTCGTATGTCACAGATACAAATTTGGAGGAAGTGCATTCTGCATTGTTGGAATAGAGAAAATTTACTCGCGGCTATAATTTTCTGAAATAACTGGTATGCATTGACCATAATTTAAGTGATGTTATTCTGGACTTGCTCTTCTCCTCTATGATATCGTGATTGTGTGGAGAGAATGGCCGTCCTTTCAATTCAATTTGTTTGTTTATTCGCTTCACTCAAAAGTACATGGGTATTGAAAACAATATCACACACACCAGGCCTGCAACAATATCACACACACACACCAGGCCTGCAACAATATCACACACACACCAGGCCTGCAACTGATAATGGCTGCTGTTGGCTAACTTTATGTTCTATGTTGATAACATTCATTCAATTCTGCTCCATTTACGTCATTAGGTAATGAATGGTAGTGCTGTATTTAGTTCTACATTGAGTGTTTGGTTGGGGTTTAACCCTTTACCCAACAAACCGGCCAAAACCGGCCAAATAAAGCTTCAACAGCCTAAAATATCTTCGGTCTGTCTCAATAGAACCATACAAATATGGATATCATTGGAATCGGCTCCTTGACCACATTGTGATAGTTACAGTTAGCCCTGTGCCAATGCATTCTCTTATATATGCGAGTCGACCATAGGTCGCCTCGCATATATAAGAGAATGCATTGGCCTAAAAAAAAAAAATTCTTACATTCTTTAACAATTTTATAATTTTTAATGTGTTAAGCCAATGCATTCTCTTATATATGCGAGGCGACCTATGGTCGACTCGCATATATAAGAGAATGCATTGGCACAGGGCCCTTCTGTTGGGTAAAGGGTTAACGTAGTTCTATAACCGTTATGTCATATAACGACGATATAATGTTTTGTCATTTTGCAACATTCTGGGAATATATGGAAACTCCTATATGCATGACTAAGAGTCCTGATATAAATTATATGATGTTTGTGGGTCCTGCTGTTTAGCTATGGTGTTGGTGGGGTAAAGTGATGCTGTAAAGAAACATGCAGTGATATATTTTTATATATTAGCGAGTTTGCGATACCCGTTCGACGGGTACGGGTACCGGTAGATTCTGGTAGATTGTTGAAATTCGTCACGGTCATTTGCGTACTTTGAATGCAGCACATAAAGCGATAGGGATTTGGAACGGGTAGATGTATCCCGTTGATTGGTGGTCTTTCACTAAAGTTTTCTCACTCAAAAGTACATTAGTTCTATGAAATAACAGTCAGCTATGTATTAATATATTTATTGCACGATTGCGTGGCCAAATATCATTGATACATTTGTCATTTAAGCCATGTTTTATGTTCAAAGTGTCGAGGCGGCTTCTATCACTAAGATAACTATGGAACGCCGATTTGTTTACTGACAACGGTCTTCACTCAAGTAATGACATGCTATGATTAAGAGAGTTATTTGATGGTGCTATACGCAGTCTCTGCACAGGGACGTGATTATAGAGGGTCTCCGCGTTGAGAAGGGGTGTCCACCTTCACATTCCCTACCAATTGAACCACACCAAACAGAGGTTTGTGCGGAATTTCAATTATGCACCCCGTTGGGCTCTGACCCCCCCCCCCCCCCCAACTGATCCTTCACTGTCCTGAATATTATTCTAGTCTGTTCTAAATGGATTAGTAGTCTTGTTAAAGAAGTCATGTAATGAAGGGTCCACCTCGCCGACCAGAACGAGAACAATTTTGTAGATATGAACCTGGAAATTGCAAAATCATAACATCTAGTGGTCTAACACCAGGCAAATTCACGCCCTATATTGTTTTTCACAAATTCATTATCAGTTTTGACGAGCCGCTGCATGTGGATAGACCAGGACATACCGGGTCGACCATGGCTCGGTCTGGTGGGAGAACGTTTTGAAATCTGAACATGAAAATTTATCAATTATAGACTTTCCTCAAGCTTTACATTTGTTGGATATTTCCAACATAACTGTTGGCCATATAGCCCGAATTCTTTCTACCAAAAGTAGGTATATTTGCAAATGTTGGTCAAAAATTATAAAAAAAATCTCCACTAATACATTTTTGGAAAATCATACGGAATGACAGAATAATTTCAACGTATGTTTGGTGTGTTAGGTATATATAATTTCCAACTGTTAAACAATTTGACAGAAGTTGGTGTGAAACACCACAACCCTCTCGCCACGTCCCCTATCGACCCTTTGTGCGTGGGCATAAATACACCGTGAATGTGTTACACGATTGAATACAACCGTTCAGTTATTAGATCTTATGTGGTGACTGATTTCTCATTTTAATATAGATATTTGACATTTGAACGGACATGGCGCATTTGAACCTCAAGACTGTTGTATATTTGTAGTGGCCGATAGTGACACAAAATACTGATATACACACCTCATACTCGGCACAATCTTACCGTCGTCAGAGCGACTTTTATCTGTTTTCTTTGTTTGGCATACAAGTGAAGCAAACTTGAACGCTCTTTATTCAAACCATATAATGAATAGTGTACCATTAAACACCCTTTATATCTAACAAAGTTTAATTTTTCTACCTATACATCCGGATTTAGACCCAGACAAATATCCGAGTTCTTGGGATAAATATTCCCTTGCCAGACCCTTCGAAAGATTCCAACCAAGTATCAATTATATGACTATATATTCCCCAACTAATATAAGTAAGGGGCAATTTCGGTCTTATATCTGACTAAAAGTACATGCATGTAAGACATTCTTGGACCCTGTGTCTAAAACAACATATTTTACACCGAATAATGGTTGGATTATTAAATTAGCGTAATTGCATATTTGTGCTATCATAACATATTTTCTCAGCCTGAAAATTCCATCTGTTCTAGACGAAACTAGAACGGTCTGGGAAATTACTAATGAAAGCCAATTATTGAAAATGTTACCAAAATGAGTCCAAGAAAGACGCCAATCCATTCCATTTTGGCCTCGTCCCAGGTGAATGCAATTCATTATCCTCGCAGAGGTCCATCATATGACCATAACAGCAAGTATAACGTCGAATGCGGATAACAATTTCTCTATCATATATATTTTTCTGCAATTGGCTCACCATACATTACCCGTCGATATGCTTAATTCTACCCGTAAAACAGTTTGCGATTTCAAAACGTGTACCGGTACGGGTAGCTACCAGTACCCGTACCGGTACCCGTACCCGTTTGAAATCGCAAACTCGCTATCGTTGAATCGGAGTACATAATTATAGAAAGAGATACGGGCAAGTGATATAGAATGCGAGCGGGCGCGGGTATAGTTCTTTGAGATATATCCCCTAGATCTGGCGATATTGTTAAAACAAATACACAAGGCCATTTGTATTCGAAGAGGCGCCGAAATCAAACAAGATCAAGCGGCCGAAATTCCAGAAAAGGGGTAGGTTTAGTCAGATATAAATGGTATAGCACGAAAACGACAAGCGATGGTGCCACTACCAACAACATTTTAACCCTGTCTATACTAAATACTCATTGATGAGTAGTTTCGTTAGGAAATGTTCAGACGATAAGTTCAACAAATGACTATTTCCCTCCGATGAATATGAATTCTTCTGCACTTGTATTATCTTTTCACCTGTTTGTTGTCTGATTTCATTACCTGGACATCACTTTAAATGAATAATAAACCATTCCAATATATAATTATGTAACTCAATGGGAGATTCCATTTAGTATACATAAAAGGCTAAAGACACACTTCATATTAAGGTATCAGAACGAATAAATATTACTCTCAGTAGATTATCGTAGTGGGGTTCGTTTCTCATATTACAGGGCTTTCTTGCCTTTTTATAAAACATAGTTTTATGTTAAACACAGAGAAGCCTACATTTGCGTTCAGAGGTAGCGGATGGAAAGGGGAGAGTGATTCGGTATATGCATTATAAGAATCACAAACTAGTATGCAGAATCACAAGCTATATATAATGCAAAATATCAATTTAATATCAATGATTTAGAATTTAAAATTACATGTGCAAACTGCTGCTCTATAATTCAGACATGACAGTCTAATTTAACCAGAATTGGTTAGAAAAACTCCACCCATGGGTGTCAAGTCTCTGCACTCTAAATTCCGTTGGGTAAGATTTTAGCCCAACACCATATAGTAATCGGGTGTTGGGTAGTTTATTAAACTATGTTTAGTAAAATGTACCCAATATATATAGTGATACTACACCATGCGTTGGGTTAATCTGATATGCATCTGTGCAGTAAAATCCTTTCGCATTTTATTTTACTGCGTGTATAGTACAAAAGTCACATGATACCATTCCGGCCAACGCTTCATCACGACCTGACCACGCCGTATTGTTAAAACAAAGTGAAAAAGGCTGAAGATTTCTTTATCAGCAATTGGGTAGCAAACGTTTTACCCGACACAAAATTTAAAAGTTACTAAACGTTCGTGTGGTGCTATGTGCACCATTGTGTTGGGTAAAAATGTTACCCAATTCGGGTAATATTTTACCCAAAGCGATTTGGAGTGTGTAAGCAGCATGTAGTTTGTATCGAGTAATCATTACATGATTTCGGAATATCGTTGCGATACCAGATGAACACACATTTCCCGCATTTCGTCAATAAACTGAGCACAAGCTATATAGACGTGCTATAATGAATGGATTCTCCCATTATGTTACAACAGTTTTCATTGGAATGGTCTAGTATTCATTGGGAGGGATGTTAAGGATATATGAGCAGACGACAACAAAATAATACAAACACATGCAGAAGTATTCATATTCATTGGTTGAAAATGTTTAGATAACAAGTTCAACAAACGATCTGTTGAACTTATAATCTGAACATTTCCTAAGGGAACAACTCATCATTGAGTATTTAGTATAGGCAGGGTTACACTACAGTCTACTAAATAGTTTCCGCTTGATACTACACATGCAACACCAGCTTGCAGGTCGTATGGATTTTGTCCCCAATGACTTATGCTTGCTATAATTATAGCATGCGGCCACGTATTATAATGTTAGCAAAAATCGCTGGTATTAAGTTAACTCGCTGCAATGGACTATATTTTGAAATGTGGAGGTGATTTTCAAAACGTTTCTTGAAGCGAAACCCACACAAAGAAACTTCAATAACTTTAATTGTATCATTTTCACTACCATTCGTAGTTTGTTGAATATCCTAGCCAGGCGCACCCTGTACCCATTCTGTATGATGCTCTCCCATTTGAAAGAGGTTCTTTATGTTCTGGTGAAAAGACGAGATAGGCTAGAATACGAATAGAATTCCACACCTAACGTACATATATTTCCTTTGTACCCATACTGGGCCATTGACGTTCCATTAGGTATACCCGTGGTCGTGTCTGTATAGGATGAATACATGCGTGCTCTAAATTACTGGCAAAATGAGGCTGCATAAAACAGATGTTAACCGTCTGAATCAAGTGTACTGGTTTGACAACAATACTATATTGATGTAGTCCCAACCCAAACGTTCAACGATAATCTAATCCTTCCTATACTAAATGGATTCTCCCACCCAGTTATTAAAGTATACATTGAAATGGTTTATTATTCATTTGGAGTGATGTTAAGGTGATAAAAGCAGACGACAGATAAATAAAAGTGCAGAAGCATGCAGCCATTTTTATTGAGGGAAATGTTTATATAATAAGTTCAACAAACGAAATTAATTTGGGGTGATATTTAGGAAATATAAGCAGACGGCAGGTTGGGGACATGCAGATGATATAAGTGTTGAATGATTCATATTCAATGGTGGGAAATGTTCAGATGATAAGTTCAACAAACGACCTATGTTGGGATTTTTTTTTGAGATATCATGCACTAGACTAAACTGTCGCTCATATACTTCGGTCATTCCCGTGATTGCGACCCTATATATATGTTATGTCTGTCTCTGAATAAGGCATGCCGATATCATTTCTAAATGTCATTCACGAAAATACCGCAGAAATCCGATTCCGAATGGCGAAAAGAGACTCAACTCAACTGCTTGCGTTTTGTGTTCCCTCTCTTCGATATCGAATAGAGGGGAAAAAGACAAGTTATAATGTAATAAGAAAATATTTCGATTTTATATTAACTAAAACTTTTTAGATTTCGGGGAAGCATATGCCGTAAAATTACTAACACATGTTTGTTATAGACAAGTGCTGAATACCCGTGATGTAATTTTTTTCCAACTTTATGACGCATCGTTTTTTTTTAAAGTTTATATGTGCCCTTTAAATGTGCATAGCACCGAGTCCAGTTAACAGGCAAGCAAATATAAGGCCGAGTACACGAAAAGACAACCACAAACATAAGACGCAACCAAAAGTACAATTGTGCAAACAGAGGCCAGATTGCTAAAGCCATATGCATGCATAAGGGATATTTGAATAACGTGGATGTACCTCTTTGGTGGACCGGGAGGGGGAAGCAGAAAAAGACAACGACTAATTTCTGGGATAAATGAGGTTGTGTTTTGCCTTAAAGGCACGGGCGGCGTTCGTTGCAGAAATATTCATATTTGTTCAAATCGTTAAAATTTGTTAAAATATATATAGTTTTGTTCATATGCCAAACATAATCAGCGCGTAAATAGTATATTGTCGCCAAGACGTACGATGGTGTACATAAACAAGAACCCCTGCTCGTGTTACAGAAGTTTTTCTTCTGTTTACATAACACAGCGCAATTCTATTGGTTAATCACACACACACACACACACACACACATGATATAAACGCTCTTTATTATTTCCATATCAGGAAAAACAATAACAAATAACGCTATTTATGTTTACAATATCCGGATCTAAACAAAAGCCAGGTTCTGTAACGTTTTTTTGTTGCTTTTGTTTACATAACAAAGGCAAATCATTTGGCAATAACATACTGTTTATGCCATATTTATGATTGGTATAAGAACAAAGTCTATATTTGACTATTCTTTCTGTTTATGGCGGTTTTTGACGGAGCTGAATATTTTAACAGCATACCACAGCCAACGCCGCCCGTATCTTTAATGTTAAACCTGTCAGTGGAATCATAGTAGTCATGAGCAATTTCCAAAATTCGGCTTTTAACCTTATTCCATCTAGTAGAATCACAAAACAGCAGAATTCGTGCATTTTTATGAATAGTGTTGATCTTTGCTGACTATACGAAACATCAGGTAATGTTCAGCAGCCTCATAGACATGTTATATCACATCTACATGTTGGATCATTCGAAGATACCTTAAAAACTAAGTTCTAATTTCCACGTACTAGTATCTCGGCTTGTTTGGTAGACCATGTATAGCGCAGCGGTTTTGGCTACCGCATTTTAGAACAATTCGGAGCTATCCAGTGATCGATGTGTTCATCGTGATAGCGACAGCACAGAGATTCCGAAAAGCGAAATAGCAGGCTCCTGCTAACTAATACTTTATATCGGGGGAGTAAAGAGCACGATAGGCCGAAGTGTTGTCCCTTAACAAAACTTATTAAAACTTAGTCACTTTACTTTCAGATAGAAAGGAAATTTCACTTGTTATTCATATGGAGGGATGTTCAGGAAATAAGCAGACCACAGACAGATAAACATATAATTCAAATGCAGTAGGACTCATATCAATTGGTTCATGGGAAATTGCCGTTTGTTGAACTTATTATCTGAACATTTCCCATGGGAACAACATGTAAACTCGTCAATGAGTTTTAGTAAAGCGATATGCGCACAGTGTACATAGTTATGTACGCGTGCGCAAAAAAATGTATTGCAATGCACATGTACTGGACATGTAGTATACACATTAGAACATATGTAGTTTGATGTTAACACTCTACGCGATAGCGCTCTGAATACATGCATAAAATAATGTTTCAGCTCTTGAAAAAAATACGTTCGCTGACCAACTCAGACTTTGTTTCTGCCCACTATATATATAACCCGTCGCTGTTTCTGTCTTTAGGAAACTTCAACTTTAAAAACTGTCAAATGGCAACATTTTCGACATGGACATCTGTCATTTTGTTGCAGGTATAGGATATAGGTATAATATTTTTACAACCAGTTTAAACGTGGACGCACGTCAATCATATTGACGGAATAATTACAGCCGTTTGGACTAAGTTCATTGTAAGTAACACAATTATATCTTTGTTGGCTTGTCCAACTTTGAATTTCCAATTTCGTTCCACCACCACCACCACCACCACCACCACCACCACCACCACCACCACCGAAAACCAACATATGTGGTAAGACTCGTGTGTATAAAGCTCAGTATGGTTGCTTATAATTCGTACAGTTTGCCTATTATACACTAATCATGGTTTTTATCATATGTGTACCTTTGAGCGAACAGAAAAATACATGTACTATTGGAATTCGAACAAACTTCGACATCGCTTGACGATGACCTAATGTACTATGCACCTGGCAGACTGAGCCATACTAGGGATGCGGTGTGTACTTAATATGTCAAGTGTTGCTATGTTGCCCACTATGGTTATACCACAGATGAAATCACACCACGCGTATCCGCCCATTTGTTATCATGGAGATTCTAGATTGTAGCATGCATGCATGTATCTTGAAACGTATTAAACTGATAGTTTTTAAAGATGTCCAATTATATACATGGTCCATTCTGATTGGCAGATATGTCATATTTACTTAAAATATAATCAACTATAATGATTGAGCCTTCGATTCTTTACGACTAATTATAACTCAACCGCTTCAAGATCATTAAACATCAACTTGTACATAGTTAGCTCTTCTGCAACCACACTAGTTATAATGCTGAAAAAGAGCTGTTTGAAAGTTTCTTTGCTTTTCTCTCGTACCCGTTGTTGCTATATGCAGGCCTCAAAATATGGTGTTGAAATTTTGCAGAATGAGGTTCACAGAGGGTTAATGTAGTGACGCTACACCTCACAGCTGGCTAGCATCACCAAATTAATCTACTGGGACTATATTGTGCATGGGAGACGGATATAAGTTCCAATATGTTGAAGATGGTAATGAGCACCCATTGGGCACCTCGATTATGCATTGTGTTGTCTGCCAATTTGGGAATATAGATAAACTAAACTAAAAAAGAAAAAGAAACTCTCTACTAAAGAAACTAAAACAATTTCTAATTTGATAATACAGAGACTTTCTGGAACGTATTAGACCAAGGCAGAATAAGGTCCCCAGAGGGAGAATTTAGTGACGCTACCTCGGTGCCATTCTCCAAATGTCCGGCACCATATGTTGATGTCTGGATATATGATATGATGTGACTTACCTTACAAGCTACGAGCCACACAATACAAGCGGAACCTCTCTAATAAACTAGACAAACCCATGTTATCCTAACTATCTCGCTACTCACCGTTAATCCAAACAATCCAATAAATGTCGCCTTCCTTAGGCAAGAAATTAGCAACAACAAAGTTTTGGGACCCATTTTATAACAGTCTGAAAAATGGCGTCCCAAACACCGACTGTGTATGTCGTGCGACATCGAAGCTCGTTTGAATTCAATCAGACAAGGATAGTATTTATGAAATATCTACTGATAAAAGGGTCGTCTCATCTTCTTGTTGGGTGTTTATATTTTGTGCATTTTCGTCTTTCATTCGCTTAACAAAGGCATAAAAAGAACAGACTAGAAGTATTGTAGCCAAAGAAAAGACCAATTCAAATCTCGAGGCGAGAATAACTTGTCTCTTTAACAATTCGCGACAATGACGGGGTGCCATGCGGTGGTGGTTATTGTATGTCGTTGAATGGTCCTCTTGAAAAGTCACATTAAAAGGCGCACACACTACCAACGTTCCTTACATAGAATTGCAACTGTTAATAAGCCCCGTTATAGAAATAGCCGTCGAATATGGACAATATAACCCCGGTGTAACCACTGTGATTTTCATATTCCTCCGGCTATAGTTTTTAATTAACTAAATGGTTGAAAATAGTCACGAGTCAGGTGAAAACGCAGTTTTAGCTATTATCCAGCTTATATCCATACATACAACCCAGTGATTAACCCTTTCTATACCAAATATACTTATTTGTCAGTATTTCCCTTGGGAGATGTTCAGATAATAAGTTCAACCAACGACCATATATATATATAGATCATTTGTTGAACTTATTACCTGAACATTTCCCACAAATGAATATGAATCATTCTACACTTGTGTTATCTTTTCTTAGATATGTTTTTCGTCTGCCTGTATTACATTAACACCCCTCCAAATGAATAATAGACCGTTCCAATGTATACTTTTATATATGAATGGAAGAATCGATTCAGAATAGAAACGGTTATGTAAAAAAAGAGAAGCTAAAACGAACTATATTTCCTTAAAGATAAACCTTAGTATATAGAAGATAAATGGAACTGGGGCCCAATGTTTAGTTTGTTGGCGATTGTACTTCTTTATAATTTGTCAACATAACTCTGAAAGTATTAGTTAGCGAGTGGTAGGAATGTGGCGTGCAAACTTTATATAATGCCGGATGCGTCATCTCCAGTTTCACCAATTGAACTGATTGAATAACAATCTGGCCTGCGCGTGTTTAAAATGGACATGACGAATGCGGTCTCGGGTTTAAACCACATATTTAGCTGTCAAAAGGTTGGTTTAAACCTAGATGTTTAATGGACACACCATGTTTGAAACCCAAAATGATGTATTCATAATTTGGTAAGATGTATCTCAAAACATACAAACGCTAAAGATTTCAGAACAAATTCGTAGATATATAGCGCTGAAAAAAGTGTTTTGTTTCTAATATTGTTCGATACATTTGAGATCGTTTCGTCATCAGTCGCGTACAAATTGCAACTGTAGAAATGGGAATACTAGTCCGGTCTAATAATCTTAGTTTGAAGGACACGCAAACTAGTTGGTAAGATCTCGATTTCCATTGAAGTCCCCGCCCTGTTTAATGGGACACAATTCGATGCGATGGTCCCCATACCAACATAATCCAACAACAACAACCTTTCTTGAAATGCCGCTTCGGTTATCAGAATCGATTAATTGCCAAAAAATAATGTTAACCACTGAGAACTATAGTATGAAATTTCCCAAAAACGTGTTATATATCAACATTCTGTTCAACGCAATTTTGACATCGAGAGTATGTCTGTCACCCTCGTCGAATATTTGGTAGGCCACCAAATATTCGAGATGGTGAAAAACAACAGATTACAAAAATCGATTTCTGACAACTCTGAGCTTTGATGGGCGTGTTCATCGACTTGAATCAAACATTGTTTTACCCCCGAAGCCAAAGAAATAGTAATTTAGAACCGTAAATTCGGAGTATGAATCTTTAAAGATACGGGCGGCGTTGGCGGTGGGTATGCTGTTAAAATATTCACATCCGTCAAAAACCGCCATAAACAGAAATAATAGTAAAATATAGAAAAAATTTGTTCTTATACCAATCAGAAATATGGCATAAATTGTATGTTATTGTCAAATGTTTTCCGTTGTTATGTAAACAAAAGCAAAAAACGTTACAGAACCTGGCTTTTGTTTATAGATCCGGATATTGTAAACATAAAGAGCGTTATTTGTTACTGTTTTCCTGACATGGAAATAATAAAGAGCGTTTATATCAATTGTGTGTGATTAACCAATATAATTGAGCTGTGTTATATAAACAGAAGTAAAACTTCTGTAACACGAGCAGGCTCTTGTTTACGTACACCATCGTACGTCTTGACGACAATATACTATTTACGCGCTGATTATGTTTGGTAATTGAACAAAACTATATATATTTTAATATTTCTTCTGTTTATGGCGATTTGAACAAATATGAATATTTCTGCAACGAACACCGCCCGTGCCTTTAATTGGTCCTACTAATCGCTGCACATATATAGATTCACTGTTGTATCAGCATAACATGAGCATCCTATTTTGAGACACCTGCACTGCAGAAACGTACAGTGTCAAAAGACCTACCGATCAATGACCAAAGAATCCCTGCCATTAGCTAACTCATGCAGACTATGTTTTGAATTGTTCTAAACACAAAAAGATCATCCCGCACAGTCATTCGGGGACGGAGATTCAAAGGTATGGAACTTATTAACCTATCGGGGATTTGTCATTGTGTATAGCACGATCTCGTCGTTGCATTGTAAATTTAACTGAGGATCTCCTCCCAAGCAATACGGAATAATACTGCACAAGGGCTCCGTCATTGTTTTCGAAACAAAGGGACTTCTTTTTGTTAGGGATTCCTCACACAATTAGCCTGTGTACGAATTCTATGCAATATACTAAGATCGATATGACTATACTGAGAGCTTATACTTGGTGACCTTGTTCTTCAAATTGGGGAAATTGGTAGTACATTTTATTTCTACCATAGTTTTGATCCAATTTCACTACGCCATTACCAATAAGTTCGTGTCCGTGTGTTGGCAGGATACACTGAATCATGGAACATTTTCCTGTTGTGCAGCCCCCCCAACATGTGCATGGCTATGTTGGTGAAGTTCGTGGCACATTAGGCCAACATCAGCCGTCCTCCAATGGCGAAGCTGGTTCTAATCCCGATCTGCGCGCATTTGTGATCCACGCAAGGAGAAGATAGTCTGCATGATTCTTGCATGGTTCTTGTATCTATACTGATATGGGCGTCTGTTATTTGCTTTCACGGGACCGGTGGTTTCTACGTGCGGTGGAATGATTTCCCATTGAATATTTCCATCTGCGCGGTCTTTTCTACCCGTAAAACTCACAACGTCGTGTTATGTTGTAGCGACTGAAACGACGATAATGCCCAATAACTCAGTTTTTAACCCAGTAATTAACTCTATATATCCAACTAATCAACACGGACATATATATACGGGGTATAAAAAGATTAGCGACCACTCACTGCCTGTGATTTATAATTTATCTAGCCGATATATATAGCTTTTCATTCTAGTTGACCAAATGTAGACATATTGGCCTAAAAACAACAAATTTCACACTAAATTGGTTCGATAACCGGAATACGTTCGACGGATTTTCGGAGTCTGAAATTTCAAACTGGTGTGTCACGCGTGAAATTTCTAATTGTAGAAAATATTGAGATATCCCAAAACCACAGCTCTCACGTGTATACGGGTGCATGCATGTTATATAAGGGTGCATGCATGGTATATACGGGTGCATGTATGTTATATAAGGGTGCATGTATGTTATATGCGGGTGCATGCATGTTATTTACGGGTGCATGCATGTTATATACGGGTGCATGCATGTTATATACAGGTGCATGTATGTTAGATACTGGTGCGTGCATGTTATATACGGGTGCATGCATGTTATATACAGGTGCATGTATGTTATATACGGGTGCATGCATGTTATATAATGCATGCATGTTATATACGGGTGCATGCATGTTATATACGGGTGCGTGCATGTTATATAAGGGTGCATGTATGTTATATACTGGTGCGTGCATGTTATATACTGGTGCGTGTATGTTATATAAAGGTGCATGCATGTTATATACGGGTGCATGTATGTTATATAATGCATGCATGTTATATACGGGTGCATGCATGTTATATACGAGTGCGTGCATGTTATATACGAGTGCGTGCATGTTATATAAGGGTGCATGCATGTTATATACGGGTGCATGTATGTTATATACGGGTGCGTGCATGTTATATAAGGGTGCATGCATGTTATATACGGGTGCATGTATGTTATATACTGGTGCGTGCATGTTATATAATGGTGCATGCATGTTATATACGGGTGCATGTATGTTATATACGGGTGCATGCATGTTATATAATGCATGCATGTTATATACGGGTGCATGCATGTTATATACGGGTGCGTGCATGTTATATAAGGGTGCATGCATGTTATATACTGGTGCGTGCATGTTATATACTGGTGTGTGTATGTTATATAAAGGTGCATGCATTTTATATACGGGTGCATGCATGTTATATACGGGTGCATGTATGTTATATACGGGTGCATGTATGTTATATACTGATGCGTGCATGTTATATACGGATGCATGCGTGTTGTGCTTTCGGAGCGTACCGTACAGTAAGTGGAGGGGAGATCGAATGTCATTTGTCAACATCTGTGACCAATGGTTATATGTGAATGACACTCTCATTTAGAAAGGATTGAGTCACAGCGGTGACTGGTCGATAGGTCAGATAGTATCACGATATGTGACTCATTCATAGACAGGGATGTGACTAGAGGGTCTCTATTCGGGGTGTTTACTTTGAACTTGCCAACTGCGCACCCCTTTGAACCAGACCAAATTCACTGGTTCGCGAAATTCCATTTGCAACAACCCTGAGTTGGGGAAGGTTCCAATTGATGGCCATTTCAGATCACCATTTTGACAAAAAGTAGAATATTATACTGCTGTTGGTCTAAAAATAACAAATTGCCAACTAATTACTGCTATGAAAATCAAGCAGTGAGAACAATTTAAGCCGATATGTGGTGTAATTATTGAGTCAGGCATGACATTACCAACTGCTGAAAATTTTGACAAAACCCATGTTGCCACGTCCCTGCTAACAAATCTTCCTATACACCATACATGTAACTATGAATCTTACACAAACACACGCTGAGTATAGCTTCGGGACTTATAACTTGTGAGCCTTATAACGAACGCAGTGCAACGCCATAAAACAAGAATGGAGCATTATTTAGTTCAAGGCGAGATCGTTCCCCGTCTCTGAATCTTTTCATTCCATACAAAATCAGCCGAAGTTGATGGCGGGTTTAACCGGATTTATATGCTAACAGAGATCTCCGTACCAGCTTAGGATAATGTTATCGGAATAATCCTTTATAAGGGATCTGTTTTCTAGTTGGATGTGCGAACCCATTTCGGGTATTTGCGCGTTGAATTACTACACATATAAAACGATGTACATAACTCTGCGTTTAAGAAATTAACTCAATGCAGGTAATATATTTTTGCACTTTTAGTTTCTTAAAAGCATGGGAAACACAACAGGATTCACTTGCAAAGTTTTCGACGAGACCGTGGTCTAGTTGACGTCTTCGTTTGTGCCTTGCGAATCAATGTAGCCTGCCTGCACGTATACAAGGGACAACAACCAACGCCAATTCTCGAAAAGTCAGTATGCAATACACAAAATAACTATATCTTGTTTTCAAGTACCAGTTGTGTTTGAAACTCTGTCATTCAAGGAACCATTCTTTGGCTGACAACCGGTACAGGATTGTGCGTGTTGTCCGCCCTGATAATGCATATTATAAGATTTAAGGTTCGGGCGATACGCCCACCCCAAGATTGAGCCACATGGTTCATCTGCGCAGTGAGTTGGAAGGAGCTCATATACAATTCCCGATGGGGTCTCGATAATGTTGACACAGAATATGTCGCTCTCCATATTCGCACACCTTGTTGATGATCGATATTGAAACGATGTTCGGTAATATGACATCAATCAAAGTTACTCCACGGTCGCATATAGATATTCTTATCACTGAATTGAAAACCAATATGAACGAAATGGTAATTGTTTGCTGGTTTGCACGAAGAATGTGACAGCATACGATTTCGATTGTTTGACTATGAAACCAATATTTGGTGAAAATACATGTTGTATGAAGACAACGTTTGTTTCCTACTTTTATTCAAATATTTCAGACAGTGGAATTGCAGTCAGTTGAAAAAATGGGGGACGTTATGTTAGAAACTCACAACAGTTAGAAAGCTTGAATTATCATCAGTTGGTAAATTGTAATAGTTCAATGGGTGCAAATAAACTCCCCAGAGTTGGTAATTTGGTTTCGGTCAAGTGAGGATGGAGTTGGAAAGTTGCCTCGTGGATTCCCACACCTTGCCAATGATTGATAACAAAAAGTGTTTAATTAATTTTACTTCAATCACATTTGTGTCCTATACTTGTATCCATATATTTCTATCACTGAATTGAAACCAATATGAACGAAGTGGGGACAGTTGTCTGACTTGTGCACAGAACAGAAAGTGACAGAAATGACTAAACTGTGAAATCCCATTGACAAGCTTATCGGTGTTATCTGGAGAGGACCTTTCCCAATAATTCACAGACAATAATTGAGTCGAATGCTAAGTTTAAGTAAGAAACTGATATTCAAAGTAAAGTATGTTATGTTCAGGCAAGGAGTCGATTATTTTCCTACTCCAAGCCGAAACCTAAGACTGAAATCGTACTTTGTTGGAATCTCCCAACTATGTAGGTGTTATGTTAGATATTCTCTATTAATTAGTGAGCTTGAGGTATAAGTGGTGAGCTATAACCAAGTGGGTGAAAATCTGATCTGATTTAAAGGGGTAATGTTCGCCAATTTCAATACATTTCTGGTAATTAATAGCAACGATCTAATATCGATAATATATAGAAAAATAACTAATTTGAGTCGAAGATGTATTCTGTAAACGTTCAGGTTAACATGTTATCTTAAAATCAAAGTGAATAATTTGTTATAAATTTAATTTATGGCTCCATCCATAAATTAAATTACGAATTTTCGTATAAAAATCAAATTAATTAACGGACAGTGGATTGAGCAACGCGTGACACAAATGATCGTGTAAAAATGAGGTTGATACGGCGCTTAAATTCAAGCCCCTCACTGACTAGTAACTATACAATAACTTAAATGAGTATATTAGACTAGTATTCAAGTAATTTGACATTTATTTGATACATTTGCTTGAAAACTGTACAAAAATTACTCGATGACGATATAGTTCTGTTTCCACATTCCGTCTAATCTGCCATCCGTAACATTACTTCGTACTCAACATACTTTCAAATAATGGAAATCTGGTTGCCTCATTCTACGAAGCAGAGACTGTAGAAACCAACAACAACATTTGAGTACAGTTCCCCTTTAAGGTACAGTTGGAATTTGACCTTAGACTCACTATATGAACTATGACCCAATAACCACATATCTATCTGCTTCGGTGAAGGTTATTACTATTATAGTTCACGGTTGTCACGTCCTCGGCCACACACTATCAGGAAGTAAGAAGAGGTCTAAATAATTGAGATACAGAAAGTTTCTCTCCAGATTGGCACACCTTGCTAGTGATCTATAATGAAAACATCCTCTAAAACCTTACCTCAATCGCAGTTATGTCCTCCTCAATATGAACAAGTGCGATCAGTTGGCTGACTTGCGCACAGAAAGTGACAGAGATTGCTAAGCAAACGAAATCCCAATGACTAGCATATCGGTGCTATCTTGTGAGAACCTTTCCCAATAATTCACAGACAGTCAGTGAGTCGGAATACAAACGACGATGCTTTAAGGACGCCACAGCCAATCGTTACTTTATCAAATTAACAAACTAAATTAGAATATTACATTGGGAGATATGTTGAAATAGTCTACCAACATATAATTATTACCATGTAAACATTAATATGAAAGGGTGGTAATCACTTAAGGCTTACATGTTTAAATCGTCATGTTATCTGAGTTAAATGTGACATCAGGGCTCGTATTCACCAATTGAATTTAGATATAGTCCAGGTGGTTTATACGGAGTGAGGCTCAACGATAACCTATCTGTGGTCGTTGGTCGGATAGTCATTCCGCGGTATATAGGATTATCCAATCAAGAGGATTTCACGGTGATCATAGATTGACTACCATTGTTGATCGCACGTTGCATAAAAACCTTCGCATGGAAGTAGATGCTTGATTGATTTCCATTATGATCAACCATGTGAAAGGTCGTGGAGCGAAATATACTACCGACAAATGAACGGGTTTTGTATATCAAAGCCCACATTCTGGAATATATAGACAATAGTTAACCGTTCTGAGTAGCGTACGGGTTTCCTCTTCGAGTGAGATGCAGAGGATTATTTTTACGAGGCGCTAGCCGAGTGAAAATACTCCTCGCATCGCACGAGAGGAGAAAACCCGTACGCTACTCAGAACAGTTGACTATTGTGTTTATTATATTTTCTATTTGTTATGACCCATACCACAATGAAACACCGGATAGACCTAATACGTGTACGTTCTGAAAGCTACAACATCACCAGCCATATCTGTTTTTATAACGCACAAGGATACCAAATGCCGCAATAATTGACGTCATGACGCAGTGCTGATAGTAGGATACTATTCTTGAGAGTAGGATAACTGCAAATTCGGTCTTCTGTGGGTGGGGATATAATTTATATTTTGACGTAAACAGTTATAATATTATAAAAGAAACTATAAACTCAAAGACGGATATGTCTGTCAGTCTGGTTCTTACGTATACACGTCACGTGAGCTACTCCAGAATGTATCATTGAGGATGACGTTCGACTGCGGAAGAGCTTGAAATGTAAATCCACCCCTTCTTGCAACGAGCCGAGTATAATCATGGAATTGACTCCTCCTTAACGGGATCACCCGGAGTTTAGTCTCCACGTTCGTTGCCCACGTAAAATCCGAAGTAAATTGTCAACTGACAGACAAGAATATTAGTTTCAAGCTCCGAGTTTGAGTGTGTTTTGAGGTTTGCTGTGCCCACTGAACACAAAACTACACAACACATCGACTTCCTTATGATAACTGTTTTTATGTTTGGAGATATCTTTTCTGAACTGGACTGTTGTGTGGTTTCTGATTGCTTGCGAACCATATCATTGACTTTGCGAGTTTGGGTGTGTTTTGAGTGTTTCTATGGCCACCAACACGGAACTACACAACATATCGACGCCCTTATGGTGATTTTGATTTTATAAGTTTGGGAATATTCTTTCTACAAATTGGACTGCTGGGTGGTTGTTAAAGTGGCGTGGAATTAATCTTAGCCAAAGTAATTAGTTTCATGAACTTTACATTGAAAATGGTAGAAAACAGCGTCAATTTCAAAAAGGAATTATATGCACCGTAAATATTTACATTTGTATTTTCTTCCGACGTTGCATTCTCGGAAATGCTACGGTCCACGTGATTAGTATGTTCGACAGTCTTAACTGAATGCTACATTTTTCTACAGTATGGGTACTCACTTGTTATTTTGATTCACTGAAATGGGCGCACAATGTGTCTTTAATTTCCGATTAATATCCTATGATATATATTACAAGCGACTGGTTCTTCTTTGAATACAGTCTTAGTCCCATAAAACAGTGCATCGAGATCAACATTCCTTCTTATTCCCGACATTCGATACGCCATTTTCTTGTTGGAAAATAATTGAGAAAATCATTAAGTTTTTGGTGTATCAGCATTCACTGATGAAGATCAAACTCAATAAAGCTATTTTTCTCTTCAAGATTCCCAGGAATGGCACAGTGGTGATTTTGAAATGAACTTTTAACACGCACCTGACGAAAAGTCCGAAGTACATATAATGTCGCGAAATAATCCAGTCTTGGCAAGCCTGCTATCTACAAAGCATAAAGTTTCTTCTTCTTCTTTTTTTCTTCTTCTTCTGTAAATTACATTGTGTCCCAAAATCACCATTAGCAAATAATCCCGAGTGATGTCACGAAATATTCCAAGTTTTGACGACACTGATATATATGCAGTACAATGCATCAGTTTCTTCCGAAACACATTGGAATGTTTTGCTTTGTAAATAACACCATGTGCCCCAAAAGCATCAACGAAAGGTCAATAACGGTATCAAAAAAATATTCCAGTTGTGGAAACACGGTTGTGTGATTAACCAGTTGCCGGTGTTATTTTCTTCTGAACTTGAGCGATTATTTGTGTTTTCGAATGAAAATTTTCTTAATTACCAAAGCGAACATCACGTCCAGCACGTGCCGGGGTCCGAGACGGTGTGTAAACTAAACACAGAACAGTAGCAACTGTGATGCTAAATGCTCATTTCTATTCTCCCCGCAATAAAATCGCGTATGTATTGTTAAAAAGACAGTCATTTTCTACATGTATTGTTCCTTTCCCATCTGGTTCCTGGGTCGAAATAAAACCTATTTGTCATAATACAATAAAATGTGCTGTATGGCTCTCAGTTCATTGTCATTGCGGATTGTTCGCGTGTTTTCAATGAACGTCGCTTGAAAGGGAGAGACGTACAATACTCCGGAGTTCTGTTGTGGTATCAATAGAAAGGCTATGAATCGGTCTTTTCAAACCGACCCAACGGTGCATACTATACATTTTCCCTGTTGAATTACATACAACAAAGACAGCTTTTGATAGAGAATTCCTGTATCTGATTCTATGGGTTATTACAATGAGTCTAAATGGAAATTGTCATTGTGATCGCCCGAATAAATCCACATTGTCTAGCGTACAATGATCATATTCTCATGTATGATGCCGGCGTATTATGTTTCATATCCATCCCTATATAAATCAGACTGTATGTACGTATCCATGGAGAAATCTATTATGGAACAGGCAGGACTATAGGTACCATTGTAAATGTGTTCTCTCTCATACACGGCTGCTGGATTCCGATTCAGTCACAAACAACGGGGTTTGGTCTGATCAATGTCACGGGGAAAGGGCGACCAGAAAGACTGATTGAGTACTTAATGTGTTTATAGCCCGTTGCAGCTGGATTATGATTCATTCACAACTAACGGGGTTTGGTGTGATCAATGTCAGAGGAAGAGGGGGGCCCGAACGACTAATATGTAGTACTTAATACAGCGCGAGGCGGTTCAATCCGTTTACGGGGGTAGGGTTGAGGTGGTCATATATGAGACGGCAAATATAAGCGATAAGGCGGGGGGGGGGCGGAAAAAACTGCGGGACACAACGTACCGGGGGGTGGGGGGTACCTAGGGGTCAAAAATGTACACGTAAATTTTTTCCTTATTCATTTAGGGGGGGTTGTCGGAAAAAATTTGCATGTAATTTTTTTTCCAAATATGTAATTTCAGACTCACAACTTCAATTTTCTCTCATTTTATAGAATATGGATTAACCTTAATATCCAAATCATATATACATGAGTAGTACAATCCACCCAAAACAATTTTGGATAACCACTGTCTTGGTTTACATGTGATATTGACCCCATTAACCCTCTTAATAATGCCGACTATGTCAGTGTCTAGCAGTCGAATGCAGAATTCTACCCTGCGATCGCTTATCTGACAAATTTTTACTGCAGAACTATCCCATGTATTAAACAATTTCTCCTCCAATGGTATCAGAAAACAGTTATATGCTGGTATCTCACTCATCTCATTTGCATCTTTTTCAAAGTCGAGGTAATGACTAGTTGTCATTTTTTAAAGTGCATACAAAGCGTTGCGATCACCAATATACATGTTTGTACATGTCATGACATTACGAGGTACAAATCTGCGTTCTACTGGTAGATGTAGCGTCCCAAACCCTTATGGCGCTAATTAAGCTGACATACCATGAAAATGGGCCCGGTCCCTCATTAGGGGCTGCATGAGACAACTCTGAATAATATATACAAAATATACTTAACCGTATCTTAATCCAGGAAATACAGAAATACAAGCACACACACAAGAGTCACGTCACAACGTCCTTTCAGCACTTTAACATGAAACAGAATCCGTGTGTCCTCCTCAACATCAGAGCTAAGAATGACGGTCGTCATCCTGCTTTCGCCCGGCGTGACGTTATAACTGTACTCGCCACAGTAGACAATGACCGTTTTAGTCATATTAATCTAAACTAAGTTACCAAGCACCTTCTCGTGAATTGTATGCTCCGGTGTTTTTTTCGGTTTCCGGTCAAACCGAGTTGTTGTCCGGCTGGGGTAGACTTTATTTTTCTGGGGGGGGGGGGGGGGGCAAATGGTCAGTGAAAAAAAACTGCAGTTTTTGCTGTTTTGGGGGGGGGGGGGTACCCAAACCGAAGAAAACATTTTTTTTCCACCCTGTGTCTGCAGTTTTTTTCCCGCCCCCCCCCCCCTGGATAAGGGCTTACATATGAACCCACTCCCATATATATTATACGCAAGTAACATGGTAACGTGTATCACATATATATTCCTTTCTATGCTAAATACTCGTGACGAGTAGTACCCTTGGGAAATGTTCACAGATCGTTTGTTGAACTTATTATGTAAACATTTAACATTAAATATGCATAATTCTGCACTTGCATTATGTTTTGTCTGTGTCGTCTGTTCGTATTACCCGAACACACCTCCATATGACTAATAGACAGTTCCAATGTATACCTTTGAGTAAAGAAGGGTTAATGTTTATATACTGAATGGGAATACATGGTGGCAGCGCAACCAGTTTTCTGGGCAGGATAGACGAAGGCAGGCTGCAAATAGTGCGTTTGTCATTTGCAGAATGAGGTCCCGGCACAGAGGGTAAATTTAGTGATGCTGCTAGCATCACCAAATTCACCATCTGAATACTTCATTCTGCTTAGGCATCATCTTATGTGAAGTATCTATAGTCAAATTAACATTGTTGTTAGTTACTTTTTCCCTTCTGTTCAGTTTCTATATATATATATCCCCTAATTTGCAGAAGATAAAATGTATAATCGAGGTAACCAATTGGTGAACATCGCGCACCAACTTCAACTTGGGAACTTCTATCCTATGTCTGCCATAGCTGTTGAGGCCTAAGCAGAATGAGGTTCCCAGAGGGAGAATTTGGAGCGGGAGAGCGTCACTAAATTCACCCTCTATGGACCTCATTCTGTAAATGACAGACACACTATCTGCAGGCTTGGACGAGATCGTAGGTTTGTATTGTGATATCCTTGCAATTCACACATATGTGCACATATACCCGAGTGGATAGATTTCCAAGATTGATATGATTTTAGAAATGGCTAACGAAATGTTGGCACCAGTGGCCATCGTGGTACCTACCCAATGGGAGTTGAAGTTGTGTAACTCTATTATGTGAGTTATTCTGGAGTGTTTTAGAAGTGTTGACAAAGAGTGTAATATGTGACCCGCCATATCAAATCCAGTCGTAAGTCGGGATTTTTTGTACCATGTGCCAATGCATTCTCTTATATATGCGAGTCGACCATAGGTCGCCTCGCATATATAAGAGAATGCATTGGCCTAACAATTTTATTATTATTTTTTTTAAATAAATGTTTCTTACAATTTTTAGGACATAAAATAAAAAAAACATCCATTACCCTGCAGGGAGCCCCACACATATATAGAAGCATATAGAAGAGTGTCGTCTGCTCATGTTTGTCTGGGGCTCTGTATGGGTGAAATTATAAAATTGTTAAAGAATACAAGAAAAAAATATTAAAATTGTAAAAAAATGTTAGGCCAATGCATTCTCTTATATATGCGAGGCGACATATGGTCGACTCGCATATATAAGAGAATGCATTGGCACAGGGTAAAAAAAATCCCCGACTGGATTTGATATGGCGGGTCACATATAGACGCATCGTGAAATATTGTGAACTCCAGGGCTCGTATTCACCAGCTGGGTTTATATCATAGTCCAGGTATAGCTTAAACTGGGCGACGCTCAATGCGAAGCTATATGTGGTCGCCGATCGGGGTGACGTCGCCGCTGCATGTAGGATTATCCTATCAAAACGATCTGACTACTGTTGATTGCCGGTCGCATAAAATAAAAACATGAGCATAGTAGCCAGGGACAAACTACAGGGTCCCCGTTGGGGTGGGCGTCCAGCTTGAAAACTCCACCGCCCCTCCAACCAAACCAAATTCCGAGGTTAGCAGAATTTCATTTGCACACCCCCCCCCACAATCATGGTACTTCAAACCAATTAATAAGGTAGGAAAATTTCCAACTGATGGCCGTTGCAGACCCAAAGTAGAAAGATATGCTACTGTAGGTCTATATCAACAAATTTCCGACTTATTTACTGGATGGAAAATCAATCAATGAGAACAATATGGTGTAAACATATTTATTTCTCTAAATCATGCACATTAATTAACAGAGTTGTATAATATATATAAAGACAATTATTTTAGAGAATTGGATATGGCAGAAAGTGTGACGCTTATTTTAGCCATTTCCCCATCTTTGGCATACACATGTGGTGGTGTCTTTATGGCTTTTTCATACTGTTCTTTTCCCAGTTAGATTTTGTTTTTATGTAAATATATCTATCTTATTATCATTGTCAGCCGTCTGAGGCATAGACTGTCCAAGAGTAACCTATAATAATGAATCACTGTTGGGCAGTCCACGCATCAGATGAACTGAATTGCTAGTACCTGTTTGTTTGTGACCTGACCCTTGACCCCACTCGATCACTTTCCAATAATCGTAGCGTAATTAACGTTTCAAGATCGATACGACAAGAGTGATGCATCGTATATATATACTTATTACGAGCAACTCAATGAGAACAATATGAACCTATATGTGGTAAAACAATTCCAACTATAATGTTGTGTAAGGCATGAACATTCCAACGATTGAACATTTTGATCAAGTTGGTGGGTAGGCAATACTGATAGCAGTACATGATTGGATTATTTAAATTATGATCAACCCTGAGAAAGGCCGTGGAGTAAAATACACCACCACCGAAAGGAATTATATCTTCAAAACTCTTTCCGCAGAAAGATTGAGGCTCTATGTGTGAGAAACGCGCGAATGGCATCCGATGAGTGTTCATGATTTAGTCGTGAGGCGACCAATCTTTCGATGGGGTCAATTATATCGACGACAGTGTGTCATAAACGCCGTACTGTGTCGTACTGTTTGTCTGATCACCATGAACACTTGTCATGGATGTTGACATTGATATGTAGATGGAAACTAGTCATTTTGGGGTCATTCTGCCATAAAACATGGCCGCCGGCAGCCATCTTGTCGTACTGTTTGTCTTATCACCATGAACACTTGTCATGGATGTTGACATTAATATGTAGATGGAAACTAGTGATTTTGGGGTCATTCTGCCATAAAACATGGCCGCCGTCAGCCATCTTGTAATGAAAGTGCATTGTGCATTCAGTGGATACCAAATAAACTACCCGGTTTATAACATAAACCCAGTTAGTGAATACGAACCCATGTATTCCCACAGTAAATGTATGTATCTACTATGCTTTTCGTTGAAAGTAGTTATCTACCATACGTTTCATTGAGAGTATGTATCTACCATACTTTTCATTGAGAGTATGTATCGACCATACATTTCATTGATAGTATGTATCTACCACATATTTCATTGAGAGTATATGTATTTACAATACTTTTCATTGAGAGTATGTATCTACCATACTTTTCATTGAGAGTCTGTATCTACCATACTTTTCATTGAGAGTATTTATCGTCCATACTTTTCATTGAGAGTATGTATCTACTATACATTTCATTGAGAGTATGTATCGACCATACTTTTAAACAATATAGGTAAGAACCTATTCTTGTGATTCATATGTTAAATGCTTAAGGGTCAATTTGCTTCTTATCAGAACCGGCAAATATTCCGAAGGGTAATTATAAGGAGTGGACATCGCATTCTTCCATACTGGACAGGGGTGGTTTGAGTTTTCTAGTGCTACCAAGGAATCTGGTGTTTTTTAAAGCTTCCTGTCTTCGGGTGAGCATATATAACTGGATCATGCACGGTTCGGTTTTCAGAGCCTGTAAGCAGTGGCTAAATATCAGGGTAGACCAATCGGAAATAAGAATAATATTGCGTGCCCTCAGAAAGTTATTTAGTGCAACCAGTGGACCTCGTCGTCAGTCAGGGGTGCGCAGAGGAACGGCATGAAAATGAAACGCATGCTTCCCAATATTTTAAATGTCTAACATTCATCTTCGAGTGTCAGATTGATGGAATAGTGTTTGTTTGTGGTACGATACCATATACCAAGGTAATGTTTGCAAAAGCATTTGCTAATTATCATGAACTATAGCTATCCATCTCAATTGAGCATGAGAGCGTATACCCTACATAAGATCATGGATGCAATCACTCAATCCAGCAGTATGGTTGTACATGGTGACTTGGATTTCATGCTTCACATTACTTTAAATTTCGACATTCTTTTTCGAATGTCAGCTTGTGTGTGCATGCCACGGTTATTGCTAGCGCCTGCATGTATGACTCTGTGGAAGTTATGAAACGAGAAGTCGGCACGCGTTCGTTCGTTCGATATTTTAATAATGATACGGCGATCTTAGCTTTGTGCATTATTGGAGCCCTCATTGTCACTGTATAATACGTATTGTATTCTTGACTGGCGGCTCGCTTTATATTTCAATGATTTGAAAAGGACTTTCATTCACAAGCGAAAATCAATGGCGAGAATTGTATGAGAACTGATATACTGGAATCGTATTTCGTCTTAGTTGTAAGAGTGGAGCGGAACTTTGGATGGCCCCACGAAGAACCGCATTGAATCCATCCCACAATAAATCCTAGTTAATTAGCTAGTAGAAAGTCGGGAGATAGTACAATTTGCATTGAGTATGCATTTAATTGATGTTCAATCATTTAATCTAATTTCCGCGAATAATATAACATGACGCACAGAAGAATAGCTATTCGCAGTGTTCTTCCTCAGTGCTCGCGATGCGTGACCTGGATTTCGATCCTTGGAGCCGCATAACATGTTCCCTGTTCGCGGCTCTATTTAGCGAGAATGGCGTACCAGCAAATAGCATCTTCAGGAACGTATTTAGAATTTTTTTTAATCGGTGTAAATGTTTCTATTCTATGGAACAATAAAGAACATCTCCTCCCAATCTATTCTGATATGGCGAAATAAAGAATGTCCACCCCGCTTCTGCTGTGCAAAAATTGAAAGCAGCTGAAGATTGCATGTGAGGCATGTTATTTAGAACCTATTGGAATTGTATGCAATGAAATACTGACATCGTATTTCGTCTTTGTAGTTAGAGTTGAGTGGAACTTGGATGGTCCCACGAAGAACCGCAGTGAATCCATCCCATAATAAATCCGAGTTAATTAGCAAGGAGAAATCGGGGATAGTACAATTTGTATTGAGTTACATAAACTGTCGGAAGAATAACAACATAATTCCGATGCGCAATTTGCAACACCCCTTAGTCGTTTATTCAGCCATACAATGTCAAACTGTAGAACACCCTTGTCGCCAAATCCCTGCTTGGAGCAGCATGCCATGCCATGGTTCCGGTGCAAAGTTCTATATATTAAACGAGAATGAAGTACCAATAGCAGATTCAGGGACGAATTTAGAAGAATCACCGTGGCTTATGTAGTCAAAAGGTCGTAAGTACATTTTTATGGCAAAACATGTTTCATATACGCCAAAATACTTACATGCCATGGCCGCACATTGTGTGAAAAACCTGTAACGCTATCCAATTATAAGATTAGTTTCTCGTCACGTGGTCAAACTGTGGTATCGTATTAGTGGAATGCTGAAGTTAAAATTGTCGTAGAACTCGAAGATACGAAAATTTTGCACAATATTTTTATTCTACCATGACGCTCACTGACAGAATATTAGACTTATAGACACTTCATTGGCTTAAAACTTGATCCATATATATACATGTATATCAGTATGTTGAGCAGTTTTTGGATTGGGAAAATTTCATTTGTTATTCGTTACACATGTATAGGAGACACGTAAGCTATTGCATCGAGTTTATAACAGTGTGTTGTCTACCTGTGTGTCGGAATGCAAATTTATACATACTTGTTCATATGTGCTACTCCTCGTTGTTTCAATGATGATTTGGGCGATGAGATAACTTTTGCGAATAGGTTATGACTTTATACTGAGCTAAATACTATGTCCATGTGAATATTCAAAATTTGTCCGCAGAATGGTTACCATAGATATAGACATAATATCGATTAGACATAGGGAAGAGTTATTCATAACGACTACGGTCAATTTAGTTATATAAGCGACTAAAATGAAGTCACGTATAATGACTAAAATGCTCTAGTCATTGGGAATGTGAAAAATGTACATTAGTATAGAATTATTTACGAAGTAACTCATCCAAAAGAATGTAGCAATATTGATCCAGGAACCGAGTTGTAACCAGGCCAAATTTTCAGTAAAAACAAGAGCATTGCTGGGGCGTACACAATACGCCCGTGATAATTTCAACAAAGGGTCATAACTCTGTAGAAAATTGGCTGGCGAAACCTAAGTTCGAACTATATTTTGGGATAGTAAACTCACATACCAAATTGCATTCCATTCAGTTTAGACTCACTAAAGTTATCATGCAGTGTTTTAAACAAGAGTTTTTCTTATAAAAAAAAGTCACTATACTACTCAGTCAAACCTTGGTCACTAAACTTACAATATGCCCAACTTGCAATTAAACAGTATAACGATTCCGTAAACACATATCTTTCTAAGATCCAATTCTATTGGACTTTTAACAAAACAAATTAGCATCAAGGGCGTGGTCGGACTATGTGTATAATGGCAATTTGTATTGTGGGCCATTAACTTCACTAAACAGATAATAATATGTATGCATTACTAAATGAACCGAGACGCACCCTCAGGGCATAACATTCCCAAACGGCGGAGAGCACCCCCGCCCGGACCTCACACATACATTATGGAAATGAATGGATGTGCCGAATCGATTGTAACAGCGAAATTGCTCTAGAAAAAAGACGTAACTACAAATTTACGAATAAAAAAGTGGGGTTGGGGTAGACACCCCCCAAATGGTTAAAATATTCAATAGTTTGAAAGTTCATGCCTGAATCATGAAACACTATTTGAAACTTTGACATCACATTTATAGGTGGAAATTGTTCTCATTGTTTCACCAGTAATTAATGGGGAATTTGTTGTTTTTTAGACCAACGGCAGTATATTGTTCATCTTTTGGTCAAAATTTTGGTCTGAATTAATGGCCACCAGTTGGAATTTTTTGAACCCATAGGGAGTGTCGTGTCATGCTGGAAATGTCTAACAGTTGGAAAGCTTGAGGTACCAGTTGGAAAGTACGAACGCATGGGCGGGGTGCAAATGGAATTCTGCGAACCTGGGAGTTTGGTATGGTCCAGGAGGGGGTGTGCAGCTGGAAATGTCAAAAGGGACACCCCCTAATAGGGACCCTCTGTTCACGTCCCTGCATATTGGGGGTATGGGAAGTATTTTCTCTCAACATTAATACTAAAACTATATGTATCTTTTCAAAGTCAGTTTCATTCGAACGGTATATAAAAAGTTTCCGAGTCGATAGCGTTACATGGGTACCTGACTCGATATTTTACATGAACAATACCGATGGTTCCATAGTTTTCCACGAGAACATAGGCCAGGACAGTTTTCTATAACAGCTCACGAGCACTTGGTTGTATATAGGTAGTCAATGCTCACATGTTTTGAGGCCGATTTATTTTTACAATTGTTCAAGATGGCCGCCAAAATTGAATATCTGACCTGGTAAATTTTAATTCGCAATTACTCAGGAAGTTTATGGGTTATTAAGTCGTGCGATATGTCATTCTATTGATAATTTAGTACTCCTTATTCACTGGTATAAATAAATTTCATATATCAAAATGGCCGCCAAAATGGCCGCAGGAAGTGAAACATATGAAGCTTTTCACTAATATCTTTTAGATCAGTTTCTGCTGTTTGGAACAGGTTGAGTATTGTGATTTTATTTTAAATGTTATATATTAACTGATCATTGGGGCAATGAAATTAGCCATTCTTGGGGTCCGAGCCCCTTCCAGTCCCTCAAGAATTTGATTTGAGAGAACGCGGTATAAAATTTCACACAAAAAATCACAATTGGGTTTCTGGTCATATTTCAACAAGAAATGAGCAGAACTGAGGAATGTAAGTGAGGATTACCATAACCCATGAATATTCCAACGCAGGAATAAAAATTTATACTTTTTTTTACTCAAAATGGCCACAAGAATGGCCGTCAAAATATGGAAATGGTGTATATTGCCCCAGTGTGCACAGCAATCGCTCACAAGTTGTGGTTGATGAACAAAATTAAATGGTTTAGATTTGCCAACTTGTTAAGCACTGCTGGTGGCGTTATTGCTATATCCGTCAAAATGGTGGTATGCTGTTTTTCTATAGGTGGGGTGAAAGATTTGTCTTCTTGTGTGAATACACTTGTGAAAAACGTATTTAGTATTCTCGCTTTTCCTGGATCTGTAGTAGCACATTCTTTTGTTTCGGGGTCTTCTAAATCTGCTATTCCTTGCTTGCTTATTGATTTACTCCTGACCAGAAGGCCTTTGAGTTGTTTTTCGAGGCCTTTGCTATATTACCTTCTTAGTTCCGTTTTGTTATTCGTATTGTTTTGTTTACCTCATTTCGTACTAGTTTATATTTTACGAAGTCTTCCTCTGTTCCACTCTTCCTGAATTGTTTGAATGCTCTTCTCTTTGCCTTTGATGCCATCGCGTACACTTCCTGTCTCCCACGCATTATTCCGGTTAGTCTCTATATTGAAACTCTTCGTCGGGATGTTCACTTGAATCAATTGAGTGATAAGTTCATAGAATTGCTGCCAACCGTCTTCGCGTGTCAGCGAAGTATTCATATTTACTGAGTTCTTTTCTGATTGCGTCATACTTTCCTTTATGTAGTTGCATATTTTTGGTGTGAGTGACTTTCGAGGTCTTTGATAACCACTCGTTTAGTTTCACCATTGAGGTATGGTGATCAGTTTTCCCCAGTGACGGGCAGTGTTCTACATCGATCACGAGTTCGTCATTATTGGTAATAAGTAGGTCTGGGATATTTTCTTTCTGTGATCCCCGGGTTCATGTTGGTTTATTAATTAGCTGTCACAGAAACTTTTTTCTTAAAACGTCAACGAATTTGGTCTCTTTCTCACCATTCTGCTCATAAAATGAGTTTTTATTTATTTTATTTCATGATAGTTGAAATAGGAGATGATCGTGTTCTATGTGTTTTGATGAGTCTATCATGGAGGCGAGTTTGTTGTTCTCTTCTGCTGGCGAGTCGCTCCGATACACACATCATATGAGAGTAGTTGATCCAGCATCCGATTTCACAGTGCACCATATATTTTCAGAAAAGCCTGACCTGTTTTGATCATCACAATCCTTTGCTTTCAATGAACGATGTATACACACCAAAAACCCACAGGCCGGAGTGAGAACTAAATCGTAATTTTCAAACCGTAATTCACCGGCTGTAATAGTAGGTTTTGAGTTTTTCGGGAACACTTTTGTTGTACATATTATTGCTGGTTTTTCCTTCTCGATAATTGTTGATTGATCTCGGTTTTTAGTAAGAATGTCTGCGTTAGAATATATCAGCTTCGGTGAGAAAGTTTTCCTTTCTGATTCAGTACATACTTTTTATCTGAGTCACTGATTGTTATTGTCTTGAAGCCTCTTTGGAGGTTTTTCTACGCATCCGAATTGTGAATCTCTCGCCCGGATTGTCTCCTTTGATCCGACGAAGTTCATCTCTCAGCGATTTCTCTTTTTCTCTTTCAGTGCGTGTTAAATCTCTATTGAAATAGTTTTTGTTTTTGTTATGAGGAGACAACTTTGCCAACGACGTATTAGCAAAGTCAGTGTGCGTGAGCGAAATATACTTTTCAACTTAAATGTATTTGTGAATGCACAGCAACAATGGATTCTTAAAAGGCCAATCCCATATTAGTTTAATCGTGAGCTGTCAATTCACGACATAACGTGAACCATTTGGTTGTTGCTTGATTAGGGATTAAGTTGTACGTCGATAGACACAATCCAATCATTGTCGGTCACTCTTCCAAAATGCACAGACGCACGAACTAGTTCTCGGACAGCAGTCCAGCACGTGTTTTTAAAGATGCCAGAATTATTCATTTTAGTTGACTGAACAATGAAACAAACGAAAATGAAGTTCACTGCAGCTTGGCGCGTGACTGACAAGGTTTTTGACAAGAAATACATCACATATATATAATTACTAGCAGGTGACCCGACTTCGTCCGGGCTTTGACCTTGAATTGACCAATTTGAAGGTCAAGGTCAGATCGGAGTCACTATTTGACCCGTCCAAAACACTCTCCCGGACAAAAGTACACCTAGGTATAACATTTCGTCGAAATCCGTCAGTTTTACCCGATTTGACCTTGATTGACCATTTTGAAGGTCAATATCATGTCGGGGTCACGATTTGACCATGCAAAACACTCCCCGGACAAAATCACCCGTAGGTATCAAATTTCGTCGAAATCCGTCCAGCAGTTTCCCCGGCCATAGCTAACAGACAAACAAACAGACGAAGTCCCAAAATATATATTAGATCATTTGTGGGTACCCGTTTCAAGGTGAAGGTCACCTCGGGCGGAACAACTGACCCGATAAAAATCTCCCGCATTCCTAGGAACCCCTAAGTACGAACACAGACCTGTCTGGACACTGTCGGACACAACACGCTCATGTATGGACACAGATACGCTCTTTATCAACGACACCGCGGATACGAACGCTCTTTAACTATCACGCGATTAACCCATGAATTCCCATTGCGGTGGCGGGGGAATGGAGAGGGGGTGCTCTGACGTTCTCAGAAGCGGTGCGATGACACTTCATCTGGAATTTTACCCTTAGATAGGAAGTTTGGGCTCAATCCGTCCGGCAGTTTTCCCGGCCATAGCTAACAGACAAACAGACAGAAGTCCCAAAATATATATTAGACTAGCCGATGAGCCCGACGTTGTCCGGGCTATTCAAAAACCAAATTTCAAGTCGATAGCTCTACCCAGCGCTATTCAAAAACGAAATTTCAAGTCGATAGCTCTACCCGTTTCCGAGATCTGGTCTGCGCATGCGCGAAGCTGGCGTCGCACGGGCTTGGCGACCCAATAAAATTTGTATCCGGGGCAAGTCACATTCACATACCAAATTTCAAGTCGATAGCTCCACCCGTTTCCGAGATCTCGTCTGCGCATGCGCGAAGCTGGCGTCGCACGGGCTCGGCGACCCGATAAAATTCGTATCCGGGGCAAGATACATTCACATATCAAATTTCAAGTCGATAGCTCTAACCGTTTCCGAGATCTCGTCTGCGCATGCGCGAAGCGGGCGCCGCACGGACTCGCCAATACGACAACGTCCACCGCCTGGTCAAACTACACACACGTACCAAGTTTCGTCCCGATCGGTCGAGAATCGTAGATTTGTATAAATGACAGACAGACAGACAAACAAACAAACAAACATACATACAGACAGAGGTCTTCAAAATATATATGAGATGTGCTAGCACAATAACATCTAACTGTATTGTTAATATATTCGGGAATCTAGATGTTTGTGAACAATATTTTGATTAAATTATAAGAAATAATACTTACCTCGGTCACGTTGCCAGTATAATACCATCTCTGAACCACAGATAAATGTGTTATAAATCTGTTACGTAAACAGAATGTACACTGTTCAGTTTTCTCTTGAATAATGGGCTCAAAACTATCAACAGGTCCCAAAATCATCGATAAACACCAAACGCGAACGCAGGATTCAGCCGTATGACTTTTGTAAACCTCCTCCTTGGCTGATGGACCGCGGCAACCGCAGTGGCATGTGTCGCTTCTATGTTGTTACATCATTCCAATATGCAAAAAAACATCGTGTAACCACTGCACACACGCATTTTCAACAAGTCCCAATATCATCGACATATATCTTCTATCTCTATCACGATCGAACCATGTTTGACTGTCATCGAAATTCTCCCTAGCTAACGAACCGCTGTATTCGCTGCCAGTGTATAATTTATTGGATGTTGCCATTCCAATCCAATATCCAATTCATGTCGCGTGACCACAGCTCACACAACTGGCAACAGATTCGAGAATCATCCGCATAGAGCTACGCCAGCGCTGAAGGATTCCCCGATATGACATCCCTGTAACTCCTGACGGACCGCGGCAGCATCAACTACGTTTATCGCATCTCTGATGTCACACCATTCCAATATGCACACACATGATACGTGACCACTACGGAGATAAATGTCAACTGGTCCCAAAATCGTCGACATACATCTTACGTCCCTGCATTCGAAAGATCTATGTGCGACATTCTCGGACTACTCTTAACGGATCGAGGCATGCAGTTGTTACACCCGATATGCAAACCCATGTCGGATCGCGACACACGCAACATCATATATCGCTTCTCGACGGTTATTACGTCATTCCGATATGCAAATCCATGTCGCACGACCACTGCGATCCTGATATCAACAAGTCGCAATATCGTTGACACGTACAAGCTTTCCTCGCAGGAATCCCTGTATGTTCCAGTTTGACATTCCACGAACTCCGCCGTGGCCCCTGGCTGGCGGACCGCGGCAGTCACAGCGGCGGGTTTCGCTTCCCGGCTACACACACTAACACCGACAGACTCCTCCAATCAGCCACCGGACACACACAAAGGCCAGGCGACAGGCTAAATATGATTATTCCCATTGTAAGTCCCAAACAATTAACTCGATATGTGCAACAACGATTCCAAAAGAGCATCCTTACAAATTCACTATCGATTTTCAATTGAGCGCACAAGTTTCGCACCTATTGGGCCGTTACTTCCAAACATCTAGCCTCGGCCCATCGCCCGTATCAATTTCAGTGTTTCCAAAATCAATGTCCGATTTTCTATAGCCTACAGAAACTGAAGATAAAGAATTGAGTACGATTTCTTTGAGTGATATTGATTACGGTGTTGGTTGTGGAGCCCCATTGAATAAGGTCTGTCAGTCGTGCTTCGAGAAAGAATACGTTTTATCTTTAAGGACAATGAGGATATGGTGGGTGCTTCTGTGAGGTTTTCACATCTTGGTCGGGTATTTGTTCAACGCACCTCAAAAGACCGCGGGGTACGTTTGTTAACTGACTTGCGTGCCGAACAATGTGTTTCCATATGTAGAATTATGACAATGACTTGTGGAGAATAGAATGCCTGGGTATCCAGCGTAGGAAGAACGCGCATAGCAACCATATCTCCCCACCACACGTAGCATCGCGGCGACCTATTGAAATACTTTCTATGCTTGTTCTTGTACACTGAAGTCTATTTACTTTACATCCATCATTCTCACATTCATGTATGAATGATCGGTTGAAATCAACTCAACCCTTCACAACTGGCAAACATAGCTGTGTCTGATTGGGTGGTTGCCATTGGTATAAGCGTCATTTAAATCGGAAGTCCACATCATGGCATTGTAGTTATGTTGACGATCGAAAGACCACAGACACTGAGAAAACAGTCGCGTCGATATTACTAAAGTAAGGTTAGTCATAATGATTTGGGGTCATTTTGACTAACCGATACCTTTCCGCAAGTCACTATAACTAACTCTGGCCTTAGTCATTGTGAATAAGTTAGACTGGGTTATTTTCCAATCTGTGTCAAGATGGCCAATATTTTTACTAAAACCACTTTTGATAATGACGCTCGGTGTAGTCGCGGCAACCACACACATTCAAATGTCCTGTTCCATATCAATCTGGAGTGTTCATCTGAGTTTGCACAGATGGCACGCAACACATATTGGTATTCGCTGATTACACCAAAAAATAATAAATTCATTTTGTTGTCATCACTCATGAGATAAATCCAACCAACCGTGTAGATATCCTCTATGTATCCATTTAGTCGAGAAAGATAAACGTTTCAATTCCAAATATGTGACCCGCCATATCAAATCCAGTCGGAAGTCGGGATTTTTTTTACCCTGTGCCAATGCATTCTCTTATATATGCGAGTCGACCATAAATAAATGTTCACGTGGAATTACATGATTTGTCAACATATACACAATAGATATATACTTTCTACAACAGTACACACCTACATGTTGCCCTGCATGATTGTGTAGACACTAGACGAGATAAGTCATCCATTGGTAAGACCAAATGCAACCAATGGTTATGCTCTTTCGTGTTGCAAGAGGTTGTAGAAATCCGACTCAATTAAGAAATAACCCGTGCGTGAGTTAGGTCTTTGCGGAGTTGAAGTTTATTGAGGTAAGCTTAACCTTGAACAGCAGAATGCCGCGAGTTTACACACCTGAGAGCCATTGTGACTTTAAGTTTAAAATATTATTATTATTGTGATGTGGTGTTAGTTCGGGATTGCTAAGAAAATATTATTTGCCGAATATCATGTAAATTGTTCATTGAAGTCAAGAAGTCATCGCATTTGTTGAGTTCTTTCCAAACTAGACACGTTTTCACTAAGATATTAACGCAGATGTGTCTCAGAATATAAGTTTTCAATAATGTCTTCAATGGGTATATATTTTAATCACAGCCAAAATGTGCCAACATTAAAGTCCTTGTGTCCCTTTATGTCAGTTTTGCCATGTTTTAAATGTGTAACTTTAAAACCCAGTCAGGGTGTTTCAATTTGTGTCTGTTTCTGACGCGCATAATTTGCTGAAGTTTGCTTTATAAGATTTTTCGTTGCACGGTCTCACCCGAAGGAGGCGTGATCAGCTGCTCTCGTACCTTGACAACATATTACCAATTGAAATTGGTGTTATATCGGTCTCGTTTTTAAAAAGGAAATTAAATAGTATTATGACGTTGTGTAGATGTGCCTGATCATACATGCCGTTTGGCCGTTACCGAGTTAAAATAAAAAATCTTGTTCCCAAGCTTATTGAATGATTGTGTGGAATTAGAGCAGTGTACAACGAGTTAACTTTGTCAAGGTTCGAGTTGACTGCATGTAACACTTAAGTTAATTTTAACAGTGTATGAAACACAATATTGTTTGATTTAAAAGAAAACATTCTGTTATAACGATCGTTATTGTCTTATTCGATTCAACAATTTCCCTGCGTGAGAAGGAATATCAAGATATTTATTAACCACACAAGCACACGTCCACTGTGACAGACTCGTAAAGGCATCGTGTCCCGGAGATCATGCACCATTTTGCACATATGCACACTGCCAAGAATTACTTTCTATGGAAATCAAGTGTTTTTCTGTGTCCATCATATTTAAGTTGTCTCAGTCCAATGAGGATGATAGGGTTCCACGTCGCGTGCGAGAGATTCATATCCGACCGAGGGCGCGATTTGAGACCATGTCACCCCACTGTGCTGAGACAACGATGTTGTCAAATGATTGGTTTATCTAGATTTTTGTGGCGGAATCTGTACGGATTGCCGATCGTCAGTAACTTCGATCGTTTTACCGAGATTTTAAAAGATTTAAGAATTTTCGCCTGTTTTTAAGTTTTCGACTATAAAATCCTCGTTTGATAAATATCGTGCGATTAACACTGACCTGATTTGTTCAGAATATTAGACTGTGTGTATTTTGGATTCGTGAGTGTCATTAGCTTGAATTAAAATATCATTCGAATACAACGGAGAAATTCTTTTTCCCGCATCTTCCTAGAAATCAACAATATATAATATGTGTGTAACAAACATGCTATACAACATACCTTGCAACGAACCTAAATTAATCGTAAGAAAATTCGAGAACACGAACCCGCAGTACTGACCAATTACCAGTAACGTTATTGAACCCTTTAGTCCGCACCAAAATATGCAGTTCCGGCGAGCCATAATGTTCTATCTCCGAGTGCTTTTTAGCCCGGAGACAAAGTGGCAGTTTTGTGCATAAAAGTTCTATCTCCAAACACGTTTTCACGTTTTTCACGAAAACTCTTTGGTTTTAGCTATTAATATTTCACATGGAACCACGTTGCGATATATTGTAACCGTTTAACTCAAATACAACAACATAACAGCTATTTAAGTTTGAAGAATCGGATCATGAATCTTCAACATCGATTTCCCACAAAACGTGCCAATGGGACATAGAACCCTTTGGTTCTCATGCGACGATGTGGGGGGGGGGGGGATGCAAATGAAATTCTGCTAACCTCGGAATTTGGTTTGGTTGGAGGGGCGGTGGAGTTTTCAAGCTGGACGCCCACCCCAACGGGGACCCTCTAGTTTGTCCCTGGCTACTATGCTCATGTTTTTATTTTATGCAACCGGCAATCAACAGATCGTTTTGATAGGATAATCCTACATGCAGCGGCGACGTCACCCCGATCGGCGACCACATATAGCTTCGCATTGAGCGTCGCCCAGTTTAAGCTATAACTGGACTATGATATAAACCCAGCTGGTGAATACGAGCCCTGGAGTTCACAATATTTCACGATGCGTCTATATGTGACCCGCCATATCAAATCCAGTCGTAAGTCGGGATTTTTTGACCCTGTGCCAATGCATTCTCTTATATATGCGAGTCGACCATATGTCGCCTCGCGTATATAAGAGAATGCATTGGCCTAACATTTTTTACAATTTTAATATTTTTTTCTTGTATTCTTTAACAATGTTATAATTTCACCCATACAGAGCCCCGGACAAACATGAGCAGACGACACTCTTCTATGTGCTTCTATATATGTGTGGGGCTCCCTGCAGGATAATGGATGTTTTTTATTTTATGTCCTAAAAATTGTAAGAAACATTTATTTAAAAAACATGATAAAAAAATGTTAAGCCAATGCATTCTCTTATATATGCGAGGCGACCTATGGTCGACTCGCATATATAAGAGAATGCATTGGCACAGGGTCAGGAACATTAAACTCTGAACGAAAATCTTCTAACCTTTAAATAATTTGTTATGCCTTAATTCAGATATACCGACAATTGGGAATGTTGGAACACAATATTGCGATTCCCAGGTCAACCAAAATGGTTTCAATATGATGGAAACCTTCAATTATGCGTTTGATGTGGAATGCGTGTAGCCATAATAAAGAGTTTCCACGTGCAACTTATGACTTGCAGCTTGAAGTGAATAAACATTTTCGGAATAAGTCCAATCATATACCTTGTTCATTCTAATTGTGGATAAGTCCAAGTTAGTAATAAAAGAGTCAACTATGATGTGTGACCCTTTAAAGATGAACAATCCGAATTAACGCTCCTAAATTAATATTTCTTTGGCTTCGGGGGTAAACACTATTTGATTCGAGTCGAGGAACCCACCCATCAAACCTCAGAGTTATCAGATATAGATTTTTTTAATCTGTTATTTTTCACCGCCTCGAACAAAGCATCAATCAGTTATGCGTTGATACGAGTATTGAAAACGCTCTTCGGTATCTACCACATTTTGGACGACAGAATCATTGCTGCTCTTTATAAGAGACGACCATTTTAATCTGTACTAGGCTCACAAATTTTTTAAACGCGTACAAATTTTGAAAGTAGACATCTAGCCATAAAACAACCTCATATCATGGGCTGGTTGGTACACGTTAGTACTAATTATATTCTGGTATAGAATACGTTCAGAATGTGGTTTTATATAGTATCAGATCGGCACCATGAACTATACTCTAGTGTACATATACATGGCTCCGGGATAGTCGATGCGATGTGTATGCATTGACCCCAAACGTCAGACCCATTCTAAACTTAGCATTGCTTGTTTCATTATATTCCAGAATAAAAGACCCACAGAAATGCGTCTACGTCAATGCGGACAATATAATTCTTTGGTAGAAGGAACTCTTTCAGTTTAAACAGAGGCTCAAAGAATACCAGAAAGAATCGCGTTATTCATAACGCATACCGGGACATTGGAAGCAAAATTAATATACCAAGGCTCGAGTCATTTGGACACTGCGGAGGCCTGGGATAGCGCACAATAGAAGAACAATGGATGCGGAGAAATACACGATTCTGAATAAAAGATCGGAGATAAATCAGAAGCAATATGGATCGTGTGATACTGGGTATTGAGAACAATATTGCAGCCTTTATTTCTCTGTCATTAATAGAAAAAAGCGACGCTTCGGTAAATATGCTGAATTGAGCGTTCCCGTCATGCACGGCATTTGATGCGGTACAACCATTGTGCAGGGCGAGACGGGTATTGTGTACTGCGATCCAGTCAAGCTTTGAATAATAGATCAGAGAACGCTATGGAATACACAATGATAACCGTTAACCCCGAGAACGACCCTTAACTTTCCAGGCCATGGGCAACATCCACTAAACCACCAATTATACTCATTCAATGAAATAGCTTAGCTATGGACCAGAGACACCACTTTAAATCACTCACATATTTTTGTATATACGTTGGTTATATAATCAGGCCTTGCTCACCACATCTGCACCAGGGGTTGTTGTCATGCAGGAAGACAGTCCTCGAGATTATGACATCGCCTGGTAATAGTCTCTTATGGCTTATGCTCTTCTTATATTTTATTTGTTGTAAACAGAACTATATGTCTGCATTATATCGCCAAATAAACAACAATAATCAACAACCCCCTCTTGTCAATCATTGTGAGCGAGAAGTTTTAGTTTTATTGTGGTTGATCTGAAAATAAACCACTCTACACTTTTTCTTATGCCGTTCTATTTTTCAGACTGGGTCGCTGCTGAATTTATCCGCATCGAGACACATGTATATAACCCTCGAAATGGCACATTTATCGATTAGTCCATCACCAATTGATCCTATTCACTGGGCCGCTCCTGGAATATTTGGGGGGTTTCTGTTGAAACCAACCCACGATAGGAGATATATCACGGTCGAATGGGACTGCCATTATGAACCCCAAAGCAGCGATTCATTATATATGAAGAAGGCTGCATGGACATGCCCAGACACCCATTACCATCAGACTTCGACCTGGAATTATTATTTTTAGCAATCGTGTCACTGAGCTCCCTTTGATACAATACACGAGCAAATTCCTCACCAAAGCACGGGCAAATAACACACCCAAAATGACACATTCACATTTCCATAGATGGAATCAATATGTCGTGTCTTATTCGACTGAGACGAGGGTTCTTGATATTGGAGTTTTCGTATGGTTTGTGTAGACTATTTCGTAGATAACATGCATTGGATATTGGCGATACTTTCGCGGTAACTGTCCCAGCTTCACTGTGTGTCACTATATACACGAAGCTGGCATTCGTCCAGTGTTACTATATTTTTCCGCACCCGAGTGGAGCTTCATATATGAGATGGGCGCAGTTATTTTGCCTGGGGTTTTGACCGATCCGGGTTTTTGTAGACCTATAGTCCAGGTTTCTTGTAAATCAGATCCGGACTCCTTATACATGTAGATCCGACCGGGCACTATCTGGTTATTTTGTAGACCCGATCCGGATTCTTGTAGACATGATCCGAGTTTCTTGTGAAAAAAAACCGATCTGGGTTACCTTGTAGACACGCTCCGGTTTGTTGTGCCATCACCACTCTGAGGAAACAGCCGATCCTCGATAATCATTGCAACTGTCAAATGTGTTCAGACAGATGTGGATGTATATACCATCCCGTTACTTGCAACATCCAAATCGTCAGGAACCTGCTTTAACGGACATGGCTCATTCGAGCTTCCAACTTTTGTCTATTCGTAATTTGTAAGGAGGTATAAGATAGGTTGAAATCTACATGAGATATTGATATACCGGCTTCATATGCTCTGAATAATACTTCCCATGGTCACACTGATGGTCACAGCCATTTTCCAAATGTTTTTAATTTCTCACACAGAATTGAAACAAGCGCTCATTATTTCTACCATATCAGGAATAGACTAATACGGAACGCTCTTTTCTGTTCCATGCCGTGCATATGGCTGTTGTTTGTCTGAGACCCAAACAATGTTGTATTCGTTATTACTCAGATGCGTCTTTCTGGGACATATAATGTCCCCATGAACATATTAAACGTTTTGTTTAAAATTGTGATTGATCTTACAGATTGTTCTTGATTTCTTGATCATTATGCACTTATGTGTATATGTTAATATATATTTTCTACGACAAATGAGAAATAAATAAACATTTAACCTGTATTTGGACACGAGTGTTCATTATATGGTTTATATTTAAGTGCATCGGGAACAAATCGTAATGGATAAAACGTTTCTTCTTCCACTATATTTCTATATGGCTCCAGTTTCCCGGACATGCGCATCGATCGAATCTTCCGTATCATAGAAGCGCCGAGAACGCAAGGAAAGTCCTTACAAAAGGGTATTTGTCGTCCCCTTGACAACAAATGGCTGCCCTGGTAACCAGTCCGGGAGTGGGTTCATGCCCACAATGGTTCATTTCAAACGAAATATTACCACCTAATTGGCGATTCAAACTGGAATCTATCGAACGGATTTCTTGTAAAGACCCAGTCGCTCCATCGACGTACATTAAGGGCTCTTTTTATGTGGACCGCACCGAATTAATTCCTGCTAGACAAGAAAATGAATACTTTAAAGAAATCTGGCATTAACTTTCTTAAAATCACAGCTGAGGTCTGGGAGATGCTATTGATAGTAAACAATGTAGAGTGTAAGCTTTTAGAAATCTGCGTTATATGTGCAGAGATTTCATTTCCGCGATGCCGGGCGATATTCTCTATGCGAACAAAGCCAGTCTTCTAGTCTCTCGGACTCTATAGTGGTACTTAAATTGGAGTAGCGGTCGTGTCCCCAGAATTAATTGACGCAATCATGGAAACTCAGAAATAAGCCTTCTATTCGAAGGGATTCCATTGTTTGCTATACCGTATCGCGTTCTTTTGATTTGACGTTGTATACATTCAGTTCTCTTGGGACATTCTTGTAACGAGAATAACTAGAATCTAAATTGTATTTAAAACATTGAAATAACGAAGGTGTAGCAATTTTTGAAAAGTTTCGTCCAATACTTATCGGATTTTAGTTTTGTTTGAAGAAACGTAATCGCTGTTGCTTCTCATTCATGGGCGGCAGATTCCCAGCTACACGCATGTGTTTACTTTGACGACCTGAATTGCTATAACCAATGACATTGAGTTTGGATAGGGCAATTGTCCCGAATACCGATAGAGTATGAGTATTACCAAACTTAAAGGGGTACTGTACACTAAATCCGGCCATTTGTGGAACCATCTCCTTTTATACTCAACATAATAAATGCAACAAATAAATTAATTTGTGCCATGTGTTAGTGCGAATACACCCGTGCACTATGAACGGTGCAAACAACATGGTAATTATAATGAAAATTAATTTATGAATCCAGACATAAATTCATTTGAATTATATTTACATACTAAGTGTGATTATCACTAAATCCAGCATTCTGATTGGTCGGCGCCCACGTGTCTAGTTGCAATTATTTCTCGGTGAACGCGCAACAGCTCATAACTGCAGCCTCATAATTACATCGACGCGTCATAGGTTTGGGAAAGACGAACGCGTAATGTTTTGGGCGCATTTGGACTCGCGCAGGATTGACTTAATAAATCATCGGGTTTCAATATAAAGAGAAATTGTTCTTGTTAACTTTTGCCAAGGGTGCTATGGGATATTTTGGGCTGGTTTTGTCACGATACACTTTTCGATTTAAATACATTTACAAAAAGCGGCCTTTTCGCAAAATATTTATAAATATAGGATTAACTGTCATGTGGACTTCGGGTTTTACACAAGTTATGACCACTCACCTCGCGGTTACATCTCCATAAAAACAGTCCACATGACAGTTAATCCTTATATAATTACCATCTTGTTTGCATCATTCACAGAACACACGAGTGTATTTTGCACTAACCCATGACTCAAATTCATTCATTTGTTGCATATATTCTATTGAGTATAAAAGGTGACGGTCCCATAAATGGCCCGGATTTAGTGTACAGTACCCCTTTAAATGAGCTATATGGAGCGACATGAAGATCGTTTTATCGTCGATCTACACGTTAATTGCATGTTAAACTTGCTTATTGTGCATATTCTCTGGAATTAAGGGCACCGAACACACACATAAATATGCACAAGTCTGCATGTTGTTTAGTACCAATTTATATGTTATTCATATAATCGGGGGATATCACCAAACACCAAACACATTCACTATCTATATCTATATTTGCGAATGTCTGTCTGTCTGTCTGTCTGTCTGTCTGTGTTCTATAGAAATTCACAGGGGACCATCTAGATGATGCCAAAGGGGTCTACTAGGAGTAGCTTTTTACGAGAAAGATAATGGTCGGGGTTAGAATTTTCTAAAGTGACGCCGTTGTTGTCAGGGGCAGAAAAGGGGGAGGGGCAGAAAAAAATATTGTCGCCGATTGCCACCAAACTTATATATAATCATCCCCATAATATGAGGAATCTAATGGCGCTGTTTAAATATGGCAAAAGTCGCGCCGTTCGCGTCAGGGGTGCCCGGAAGGGGGGGGCAGATTTTTTTTCTGTCGCCGATTGCCACGAAACTTACATATAATCATCCCCATGATATGAAGAATCCAACGGTGTGGTTTAAATATGTCAAAAGTGGCGTCGTTTGAGACAGGGATGAACGGAAGGGGAGAGGGCCACCAAAATTGATAAAACTTATTTTAGCGCCGATTTCCACCAAATTGATATATATTCTTCTTCATGATACAAGGAATCTAATTGTGCGATTTAACAACGCCAAATTGTTGTTTTTGAATGAGAGATTGGGAGGGGTGGGCACTAAATTTGATAATAAGTCGCCGATTGCCACCACACTTATACAAAATCATCCCCATGGTATGAGGAGTCTAATGGTGTGGCTTTTATCTGTCAAATGCGGCCTCATTCGAGCCAGGTTTGCATTGAAAGGGACAGGGGCACCAAAATTGATGCACAATTTGTTTAGGGCCAATTTCCACCAAATTGATACACATTCTTATCCATGATACGAGGAATCTAATCGTGATTTAAAGACGCCATAGTGGTGCTGTTTGGGTGGGAGATGGAGAGGGGAGGGATTGGCACCAAATTTGATAAAAAAAATGTTTAGTCGCCGATTATCACCAAACTTATAAACAATCATCTCCATGATATCAGGAGTGTAATCGTGTGGTTTAAGGATGTCACAAGTGGGGCCATTCGAGTCAGTGGTGTATAGAGATGAGAGGGACACAAAAAATTATATCTATATGTTTAGTGCCGATTTCCACCAGATTGATACATATTCTTCTCCGTGATACGAGGAATCTTATCGTGTGGTTTAGATTCACAAAATTGGTACCATATGGGTGAGAGATATGGGGACCTTAAATTTGATACGAATTTGTATACTCGCCAATTTTCACCAATTTCATATATATGCATCTCTAATCTCTAATGAGTCTTAGTGTGTGCAGCTTGAGTCCGAAATAGGGACGGGAGGGTCACCAAAATTGATACAAAATATTTTTAGTACCAATTACCATCAAATTCAGACACGTTCTTCTCAAATGATACAAGAAATAAAATCTTGCTGTCTGTCTGTCGTTTTGTCTGTCTGTGTGCATTCTATAATTATATAACTTCATTCGGTACAATCGAGATGGCACCAAGGCGTTCTAAGAGGGGTAACTTTTTACAAGGAAGATAATGGTGCGGGTTAAAATTTTCTAAAATGACTCTGTTGGTGGGAGGGGAAAATAAAAAAATATGGTGAAATAGTTTTGTCGCTGATTTCCACCAAACGAATACATAATCACCTTCGCAATATGGCGTTGTTCGAGTCAGCGTTGCATCAACAATTGATTTAATAAACCAAATTCCACCAAATTAATACACGTTTTTCTCTAATGATATACCATGAATTAAATCACATTTGGTGTCGTTTGCGTCACGGATGGCGAGCGGATATGCACTATCATTGATAAGATTACTATTCGCCGATATCCACATATAAGTTATATACAGTCACCAGGCCATCTCCATATCATTTTAAGTAGTTGGGCGTTCACATTTCACAATCCCGACATATGGTGACCCACATAAGTCACTTGAACAATTGTATCTTCTTAACAGTCATATGTATATGGGAATGGCAATCAAGGCATTCACACAATGAGCTAGCAAAAAGAGATAACTAGAAGAAGCATTAAACGTATATTTATCATTCTATTGAAGATATACATATATTCGTGCAAACTGAGAGACCTCGAACCGTCAGAGTATTGCATATATATAATAACAAAATTTGGTCTGTTCCATTCAATACAGTTTCCACAAAAAGTTACAATTTGTCAAGAGATATGGAAGGCCTGTTCAAAAATAGTGGCCACAGTGTGCAGTCAAATATAGTTTCGTCTGATATACAAGAAAATGCAGTTAGTAGCACAAGACTTTTCAGGATCCTACCAATACTGACATCTGACAAGGGTTATAGTACAGACTAATCGACTGACATAAACAACTCAAAATCTCGCTCTGTGCCTGGCACATGTAGCTGATATATCTGCGCAGCAACATTTCGTTTATACTAAAAATATTTAGCCAATATATAGCACCATGAACAGAGGAGCACCTGGAAATTTCTTTGAAACATCTGTATCTTCATAGAGATATGATAGCCAGGTGTCCTCTAGATCTTAGTCCAACCCACTAGATTGATTGATACATCTCAATATGTAAAACCCAATTATCATCTTTTATCGAACTAATGTGTTTATGATGTTCATGTATCATATTATAACGTCTAATGTATACGCAGTTGTAAATAAATAAATACTTCATTATTGGTGGAACGGATTAATCGTGATAAACAGAATGACAATTGACAAGGTGAGCCACTACTTATATTCCATGACTGTAATAATCATGTTTTGTGATGCTATTTGAATATACAATTTATGAGAAAACGTATAACACTTTAAGCAAGAGCATTCTCTATTCCCAACAAATATCCACAGCATACATTAACCTGGGCAACGCCGGGTAACCCTGCTAGTCTATAATAATAATAACTAAACGTTGAGACTTTCCGGTTGTCCTGACGTTTAGTGTATCTATCTTACTGGTCCGCAACTGCTCAAAGATTGCACCATAAAACAAATTCATACATACCTCTCCAGACCTCTACTTGAGACCACGTGGTCCATTGCAGTCATGATGTTAACCCTTTCTAACTGTAATGCAGTGCATTACATTAGAATGGTCTATTAATCATTTGGATGGATGAGAAATGCGACAGGCATACACAAATATAATACTTTCAGAAGAATTCATATTCGTGTGTGGGAAATGTTTACATTATATACTTCAACAAACGAACTGTTGAACTGATTATCTGAACATTTCCTAAGGCGACTACTCGTCAATGAGTATTGAGTATATAATTGGTTAATTGCAGATAGATTTCTAAATTTAATCACAGTAGACATCTTCCCCATAATGAACTACTACTGATAACAATTACGAATAGGTTACTACGTCACTAGAAATTGTGTTCTTTCTATCGGTTGTCATTTTGCGATATAGATAGTTACGATTACGGTTTCGGGTTTTCAACAAAACTCACAAATACATCATACAGTAAAAAGAAACCGCAACTTTAAAATGAAAGCAACCTCATGCATGACAAACAAGCCCAATCTCCATACAGTTGCGTCCCTTTGCTTCACTGGCAGAGCTTGAAACAAGGACATTTTCGATGATAAATGTGAACCGTTACGTATTGGATCTAGCGCGCTCAATCATTTGCTCTTCGCAGATGACTTAGTTTTGGTCTCTGAGAGTCCAGAAGGACTTCAGCGATGTCTAGACAAACTCCAGTCCTTCACGCGACAAAATGCCCTGTCAATAAACACGGAGAAGACGAAATGCTTGATTTTCAGAACGAGGAATCCAAAAGTTCACCCTCAGTTTTTCCTTGAAGATAATCCCTTGGATCTGGTTAACGAATATACCTATCTCGGAATGACGTTTTCCAGCACAGGAAAATTCACGCAGGCCGTAAATAATTTGAGTGGCAAAGGACGAAAAGCTCTTTATTCAATATCTCGTGCGTGTGCAAATAAAGCGCCCCTCCCTCTAAAAACTTCCCTTAAACTGTTTGATAAGTTAATCAAGCCTATACTTCTATATGGCAGTGAATTATGGGCAAGTGAATTAACAATAAAAAATCACGAACGGTATCCGTGTGAGAAACTTCATATCACACATTGCAAACAAATACTTGGAGTCGGTAAATACGCTTCAAACAATGCAGTCAGAGCTGAATTAGGGAGCTATCCGTTATATATTGACGCTTTATGTAGAATGGCTTCATATGCGGTTAAAATCTCATCCAGATGTACGAGTGGCATATTAAGTGATGCAATGCGCGAACAGCGCAGCGGTGTAGCTGGGAATTCGATATTCAAAAGTCTGGAGTCATTTGGCTTGACTATACCCTCCGACATTACTAACAACAAGCCTCTAATTAACAAGCTTCTAAAGTCATTTAAACGCCAGCTTCGTGAAAATCAAACTGAAAACTTCAGAACAAGTATGCGCGATGGTGTTTCAAAATCTGGTAAAAATAAATTAAGAACATATCGACTTTTTAAAAGAGATATTGTCCTAGAACCTTATCTTTTAAATACAGCGTCGCTAGCTGACCGCTCAGCATTTACACGTCTAAGAATAAGTAATCATTCTCTTGCCATTGAAAAGGGTCGTCACGCCCAACCACCGATTCCTTTAGCCAGAAGATTTCCTAATTGATTGTCCAACATTTCTTCCTATACGGAATGAACTCATTAAAATTATGGATGACAATTTTATCAATTTTCGATTGATGAGTAGATTGGACCAACTCACACATATATTAGCCAATGACTCAGCTCAAATATGCTCCCAAATCTGCAACGTAGTCAAGCGGTTATTCGAGGCCAGATCACAGTAAAATAGACAAATTACATGTGTTGAATCATGGAACGTTAACTCACTCTACAGATAAGAATATACGCAATTAATGAATATATATATACATATATTATGCTATTATCACTATTATTCAATGTATGTAATGTCAATATATTGTATGATGTCACATGATACACTGTTAATATTATTATACATGGCAACCTGCCCCTATAATGGGGCGTCTTTTGCTGAATAAATCTATCTATTAACACACTCGTGTAGTTCTGTGTAGGTAATCGCCTACTTAATTTATATCTCAGTGGCAATCAATTAAATCGTCACAGTGAATCACAACAATCTTGCAATATAACTAAGTAGAAAATAATCAAGACAAACAGAACCATATCACCTTATTACTGCGAGCGGCAAGAAGTTTGAACGCCACGATTGTCCCACACACGGACTCGTACTCGTCAATTCTGCGAAAAAGTGTTTTGTACCGTCAGAAAGATGTACGACTAGTATTCGCCATAGGTCCCCTGGTGCGATACCACCACTACAAGTATATATATACTAATACTCAAGCTAATTTGCTGCGGCGCAAAAATTCCTTCCAATTTCTCATATACGTGAATTGTATTTATTCGTTTATCGTTCGAGTGATGGCTCGTTTCGTTGATTAAATGGGTGGGATATATGTAGGGGTTACTTAGCGGAAAGAGAGTTTGTGTATTAGAGCAATGGACTCATTTGGAGTTCTATTTATATCGCCTTCTGTTCAAGTGTTTGTCCGATTTTGAAAATGCATCGGGACGGGGCATATACCAAATTAAAGGTGGGAATGTGGTTCATCGAACGTGATATATGGCTTGAGCTCGTGTCGATGGGTGTTTGGTGATTTTTTCCTAGAGTTAACCCTATGCTAGAATTGAGTCAACTGCTTCCAAACCTTGTATTAGTATACATACTTGTAGTGGTGGTATCGCACCAGGGGACCTGCGGTATTAGCTATAGTTGTAACTATTATCAGTAGTTACGCGTGTGGTACAGCTGGGGGAGGGTGGCGATACAGTAGACGTTAAAACATCAACTATGGAGTACACTGATGACTTAGTTACAAGAATAGAGAAACTAGAAACGAAAACCAAGGAAAAGTTCACACACAGTAGTGCTTCTGACAATCCTAATACTAATGAGGACACAACAGTGATAGCCACATACCTTAACCCTTTACCCAACAGAAGGGCCCTGTGCCAATGCATTCTCTTATATATGCAAGTCGACCATAGGTCGCCTCGCATATATAAGAGAATGCATTGGCTTAACACATTAAAAATTATAAAATTGTTAAAGAATGTAAGAAAAAATGGTAAAAAGTGTTAAAAAAAGATTTTTTTTAGGCCAATGCATTCTCTTATATATGCGAGGCGACCTATGGTCGACTCGCATATATAAGAGAATGCATTGGCACAGGGCATAACTGTAACTATCACAATGTGGTCAAGGAGCCGGTTCCAATGATATCCATATGTGTATGGTTCTATTGAGACAGACCGAAGATATTTTAGGCTGTTGAAGCTTTATTTGGCCGGTTTTGGCCGGTAAACAATGAATATTTGACAGTTGTAGCAAAGACATAATTTCACAACTGGGTTTCGAGGAAAATGTAGGAAAGTCACAGTTATTCGTGCGGAGCGATTAAAACGGAGGTTTGTTGACAAGCCTGCACTCGATAAGCAGAAATTATTGGTACTTCGACACAAAATGGAATTAAACACTGATAAATACAACAAAACTTATCTCAGAGGTGGCAAGACACACATTGAACGCTTATTATAGCTTAAAGGTACGGTTGGCCTTGGCGGTGGGTATCCTGTGAAAATATTTACACCCGTCAAAAACCGCCACAAACAGAAAGAACATCAAAATGTAGACAGACTTTGTCCGTATACAAATAAGAAATATCGCATAAACAGTATGTTATTGTCATCTGTTTGACCATTGTTATGTAAACAAAAACATAAAAAGTTACTTTTCGGGTGTTTGTTTATGTTATGATGGTAAACATAAAGAGCGTTCTGTGTTGGTGAATTCCTGATATGGAACTAATAAAGAGCGTTTATGCCATTTGTGTGTGATTATCCAGTAGCATTGTGTTGTCTTCTGTAACACAACCAGGCTCTTGCTTAGGTAAAATATAGTAGGTCTTTGTGATAACATGCTGTTTACGCGATGGTCATGGTATATATGAACGAAACTGTATGCGTTTTAATGTTTTTTCTGTTGACGGTGATTGGAACAAATATGAATATTTTCGACAACTAAGGCCTCACGTGCCTTTAAGGCTAGAACTATTCTATTTAAAATACCAGAGTTCAGAATCACAGGAAGTGGCAGAATTGTCAGAGCAGCCAGCGCAACAGGATTTTCGTCCAGATAAGACGAGCACTCTGTGTGTTCTAAAACACAATACCAATACAGACCCTGTGTGCTCCTAAGCAATTTGCAATGAGAACTCTTTGTGTTCCAAAATATGTCTTAACACCTTTGATGATATTGATAGTTGTCATATAAATCTCAATGGGTGGGGTAGATAAAGTAGAAGTTTGAAATCAGCTCTTATCAAATATTCCAAATGCGATATCCTCAGTGTTTGTGAGTTAGAAGAGTGGCTCAGAAGAAATATCTATTTAAGGGTACCAGTGGATAGGCTTGAATAAACAATTAAAGCATAAATTGGTACGCAAAGGTTCGGGTGGTGTTGGCCTTTTAGTGGCTACGAGGGTTTTTTTTAATTTTATGATGAGGAAATAATCTCACAATCACACGACGGAATTCTGGGAGTCCAATTTCAAACGAAGGGAGATGACAATTGTAACAAATTCATAATTTGTTCATGTTATTTACCGCCGGAGAATTCATCGTGGAGTAGACCCTGCTGAATTCATATCTTCTTTACTCACTGAGGTTTACGTTCACAGTAACGAACACCCCACCATTATATGTGATGACTTTAACAGTATAATAGGAGGTCTACAAGATTTCAATGAAAAACATTGATGATATACAAGAGGAAAAATATTGATTCAGTTAATCCAACATGGTAGGTATTTTGTAGACTTTCTAAATTAAATGAAGCTAAAGTGTGTTGCCTGTATGGTAGGGGCCAAAGATTGAAAGATAATTTCACTTCAATCAGCCACAGAGGTAAATCTGTCGTTGATTTTATGTTTGTCACAACATGATAAACATGTGCAACCAATTTTAAGTTTTTACACAATCATCACTTATTGAAAAAAAACTAACTTTTTATTGTACCTAATCGGTGAACGGAGTAAACCATCTGATAATAGTTTTTTGTATTTCAGATATACTCCTGATAATGCACCAACACATCTTCACTGTCATGAAGTAAATTCATTTAATATTGAACAAACATCAACTGTGACAAAACTGAAAAATGGTTTACCCGAAACCTGTTTAACAGATGGTCAACTTTCAGAATTGTTGTTTGATGTATCAAGATGCATCGAATCCATCGAGGAATCGCTAACCCAAATAGAAATAATTTACTCAAAATTAGTTAAATCACAAAAATTTGAGCGTGAAAAGGTATTACCCAAAAAGCCAACAGGAGGAAGCAGATAGGTTAATAAGAAATTTAAATACATGAAACCCTTTCTGAAACCAAAAATTAACAAGTTTGTTGACAGAAATGCATAACAGTGAAAACACATGTTAAATTTACATAAAAGGTGGAAAAAGGGTAAGAGTCTCAAAATCACACAAATCTTTTAACATTTCCCGAAAAATGTTCAATAAAAAACTACGATTTCACGCAAATTTCTCAAAACACTTATGATAGACACAGAAGCTTTGACACAAGGTAATCCAAAAACATTTTGTGAAAAACAAAATAAAGAAATGGGGCCCAAGTAAGGAAACACGGATACCAGATGAAATTTGTAACCCGGTGGATCGGTGCAAATCCATCGTCTGTGATTGTATCCCATACGCATCACTCAAGTTCCGGCCTGTAATCAAAGTCATACATGAACTATTCCAAATTATCTTTGACATAGGAATCATCCCTACTTTATGGAAGAAGGCCATTATCCACCCAATCCTTAAAAATGTAACACTTTACCCCAACCTACCCAACAACTATCGGGGAATTTCACTACTTAATACAGGTAGCAAATTATTTACTTCAATCCTTAACGGTAGACTTATGCAATATGCTGAATTGAATGAGCTATAATAGTTTATGAACAGTGTGGTTTTAGACCTGGAAGATCATGTATTGACAATAGCCATACACTATCCACAATTATTAAAGCTAACAGAGAAACGTTTGTAACATTTGTAGACTTTCTAAAAGCTTTTGACACCGTAAATCGTGAATGTTATACAACAAATTGCTCAGAATGGGGTCAATTTTATAATGCAATAAAAACCTATATCAGTCAACCTTCTCTTGTATCAATATAACTGGTAAACTCTCAGAAGTCTTTCAATGTACCGCTTTTTTTACTTTAAACATATTTTATTTGCATATCGAATAATACAAAAGGGATTGGAGACAAGTTACAAAACTTACTTTGCCCCTCTCCATGTTTACAATAATATTATTCATACAAAATGGTGAAGGAAAGATTCAAAATCATATATAGGTTAAACATATTTACATTTACAAATGAGTGGGTTCGGGGTTGTACCGCTGGTGTCAAATAAGGTGCCAGTATATCTAGTACCATATTCTCACTGTTCATCAACAACTTACAAATTGAGATAAAACAATCAGGAATAGGAGTACCCATTGGGGAAATGAATCCTGTGTTATTCTTCTATATGCAGATAATATAGCCCTATTATCCAACAATAAAAATGATATGCAAGAATTACTTCAAATGTTGGATAGATGGACTACAAACTGGAGGATGGCTCTTAATAAAAACAAAACCACAATAGTGCCCTTTAGAGTGAAAACCCTGCCCAAGACACAGTATGACTTTAAACTGGAGAATATCTCATTGGAAATGGCAGACAGATATAAATATCTTGGGATAATTCTTCGTGAAGACAAATCCTTTACCCATACATCAGATAACCTGACTACTGCTGGGGGTAGAGCACTGGGATCAATAATTATTTCAATGATAAATTGAAAGGGTGTACCCTTATAAAGATTTTAGATTGAAAACTTTTGATAAATTGATATATACATGTGTCAACCCTGTATTGGACTTTGGCTCTGGGATTTTGGGTTTTTGGAAAACACACAAAACATTGACCTTGTGCACAACCGTAGCCTTCGACACTTTCTGTGGGTACCCCATTATTAGCTATAACAGGTGATATGGGATTAGGCCTTTCAGACAACGGGGCTGGGTAAATATGCTAAGGCTATAATAACAATGAATAGAAACCGTCTAACATATAGAGTATTTGACTGTGATTATAGTTGTGGCCATGCTGCATGGAAGGAATTTTTTTCAAATTCTTGATAAAACTGATATTTTCGATAACAGATTGATATGTGATTTAGATGAATCAAACACACTTATTTACACATACTTTAATGACAAATGGCAAGAAAGTCTGAAACATGTACCAAAGCGAAGAACATATATTATATTTAAATTTGAGTATAAAACTGAGGAATATGTCTCAATGAACTTTAGCCGCTCAAACAGATGACCGTTGACACAATTCAGATGTGGGGTACGCCCTTTAAGAATAGGAACGCGTAGATTTAAAGGAGAAAAACCTCATAAACGCTTGTGCATATTCTGCCCTTGTATAAAAGACACTCAGTGACGATGAGAAATAAATCCTTATAAAATGTATCATTTAGTACAGTATTAGACAAGAACTATTTGCGAAAATTAAGAAAGAATATTTAGATGAAATGATGAAGTCTGTTAATGATGCAATTCCAATATTTATGAATAAATATCCAAGAGAATGTGCCACCTTCATAAACAAAGCATATAGCAGAAGAAATTACCAGTTGTATATTAGACAGCGATAAATATAAAAAAATAATCAGATAGAATGTGCACAACGGTGTGCACAATGTTGTATTAAAGAGAGATATATATAGAGAGAGGGGAGAGGAGAGAGAGAGAGAGAGAGAGAGAGAGAGAGAGAGAGAGAGAGAGAGAGAGAGAGAGAGAGAGAGAGAGAGAGAGAGAGATAGATAGATAGATAGATAGATAGATAGATAGATAGATAGAGAGAGAGAGAGAGAGCGAGAGAAGAAAAGAAAGTGTGAATGGAACGGTCATGTGAGAATGAGAAACATATTGATATATTATAGTGACTTGTAGGCCGGGTGCGTACATATGTTTGTGTTACTTTAATGCAATGTATGCACATGTTATTTAAAATAAATGATCAAACAGCAACATTAGAAGTTGATTATTGGAAAGATATCCACTGCGACGTCTAATAGGGAACTAAGGCCTGACGAATCGTCACCACCCCCAAGTTAGAACGTTTGTGTAGAGCATATGAACCCCTCGAAATTAACCCTTTATCCAACAGAAGGGCCCTGTGCCAATGCATTCTCTTATATATATATATAAGAGAATGCATTGGCTTAACACATTAAAAATTATAAAATTGTTAAAAAAATATTTTTTTTAGGCCAATGCATTCTCTTATATATGCGAGGCGACCTATGGTCGACTCGCATATATAAGAGAATGCATTGGCACAGGGCATAACTGTAACTATCACAATGTGGTCAATGAACCGGTTCCAATGATATCCATATTTGTATGGTTCTATTGAGACAGACCGAAGATATTTTAGGCTGTTGAAGCTTCATTTGGCCGGTTTTGGCCGTTTTGTTGGGTAAAGGGTTAATGCACTTGTCGGTATGGGTGGGCAACTCATTCGCATACCAGTTTATATTTCACACACAAACAGAACACCCCAGCATGCGAAAGTGCAGTAACAGAGTTACTGTTCTTCTTCTGGTCACAACGATGTGAATGCGTTGTGAGAGTAAAAAATATACTTGTATTCATACATATACGTGCCCAAAATAAAGATACTTACGTTGACAGTACACATTACGTACATGTATATCAATTTGTTCCACACCCATTGACGTCGGGTACATGCATTCAAAGGAATCACAGCCATTGAATACATATTAGTGTATACCTCTAGTGGAATGCAAGCCGGAACTATATTATTTTTTCCCCAAGAAAGATGACATACATAACGTCAACGATCCACTTTGGGTGATGCCGCAATCATTCCTCGTTATTCGTCATAATGAAAATACTATAAATGTAGCTATTTCTATGTATATAGGTGGCAGGTACTTCTCAACTTGAGACCACGTAAATCTTTATGGTGATGATTATACTTTTGCCAGATGGTTTAGGGTTTTTTTTTTATTTTATGAACAGTTTATTGTCGTGGATATCCTAGAACCCCATATAAAGTGGACACTTTTGACGTGATGAACTACTACTGATTAAATTACGGTACTAATTAGGTACTACGTTACTAAAATGTCTGTTCTTTCTGCATGAATCATTTGTCGTTTTACCATATCCTTAGTTGCGATTGTGGTTTCGAGAAGCCAGTCATGGATCCGCGAGCTTTACATGCAATCATCGAGTCAACCACTTAATATGACCTGATATGAACATAATTAAGTGCAAAATAATCACGACAAGCAGAAACATATCTTACTGTGAGTGGCAAGATGTTTTAACGGTACTATTTTCTCACAAACGGACTCGTATAGTTGTCAATTCTGCGAAAAACAATAACGAAACTATATATATAAGCTATTCGTAATTCTTATCAGTAGTAGTTCATTATTCGAAAGGTGTCAATTACCTTGCCATGTCAAATTCTCAATTCATCAGCGTGTGAACGCTTCCCAATACATAATACAGATATATGAGTATAGGCAGCTGTACATGGGATAGAGATAGTTGGATATGATCCTCCAGATTTCTGGCGCAATCCTCTCGATTTCTGGGGGCACGCCATGTGACTTTTTATGTATGGTAGATCTATTATGTTTAAACACTTGCAATAAATAACCATACTTATTAAGTCAATAAAACCGATCATGTGATTGTCGCCATAATTTGGACTTTTTTATTTTATGTTGTTTCAAAATCCGCCATTTTGTTGCATTAATCTACTTGATACCATGTGATTCCTGGTGGTGATGATTAATTTGTTTTAATTTTGCCAGCTGATTTAAAGGGGCACTGTATACTAAATCTGGCCATTTATGGGACCATCTCCTTTTGTACTCAAGATGGTATATACAACAAATTAATTTATTTGAGCCATGGCTTAGTGCAATATACACTCATTTGGTCTATGAATGATGCAAACAACATAGTGATTATAATGAAAATTATTTTATAACTCCAGTCTGTGAGTATAGGCAGATAACACCGTGACTTGCACAATGACCGTTCGTAAATGGGATAGAGATAGTTGGATATGATCCTCCAGATTTCTGGCACAATCCTCTCGATTTCTGGGGCCACTTCCTGTGACTTTTATGTATGGTGGATCGATTATGTTTAAACACTTCCAATGAATGCCCATGTAACGGTACTGTCGCCTCTTATCACCACCACCCCAATAGAAATCTCGCACCCATACAATACATGTCTAATATAACTATGTTTGAACGGCACCAATCGATGCCAGCTCGCCGACATCAATATTTCTATAGAATCCATGATAATTCATCGTATGCACAATAATTATGCCTTTTAATATGGAGAGCTTCCATCGGTAACATGATCCGCTTCTTACTTTATTAGCAGAGACATCGCCAATGCTCTTCATCGGATGCGGGATGATAGGAACTTTTCTGTGTCATCCGCGGCACGAAGCGTTTTCAATAACCACGTAACGGCGTATTGTTGTTGGATAAAGGACGCCTGACATTCACAAATACATTCTGGCCAGCGCTTTGTGTAGATGGCAAACTCAGATAAATTTGGTTAACAGGCTTTCAGCTCCCTGGCGGGTCCATTTCAAACTTCCATAATTCATGGCATAGAAATCTGCGGAAAATACGTATAATGTAATTTTACTAATTGAAGAGCTGTTTCTATCTCTATTGTACCAGACTATCATTCTAAGCGTTCATTTCGCGGTGGCGTGCAGGGGAAAATGGCTTGTCATTTCAACTGGAGATTTATAATACTGCTTTGAATAGAACATTGTTGAGACTAATGGACGGTATTACATATAACATGTGTCTTGCCATCAGACACGTAACTCCTACAGAAAAGGTCTGTAATACATTATCACTCCAGAAGTTTGCCATTCAATCCATTCCAATTCCAGCTGGTTTCCTTGGCAACAAAGGGCGGTCACTTGCATGTAGTGTCTAGTCAAATATTTCACCTTTTAAAACCGTTTACAGGAACGTGGCTAGACTATTATATAGAGGGTGTTTGTTGTTGGGATGTCAAATTTCCAACTGCACCCAACCCCGCCAAAATTGGGAAATATTTGCACCCCCCCCCCCCCCGTTGAAGCGGAATACTCAAACTGATAGTTCAATACATCAAACTTGTCGGGAAGTTGTCTAACTGATCGGGAACCTATATACTACCTTATATCACTAGGACATTTTCAACTGATGGTTATTTCATCATAAATATTTTACTGAAAGTAAGAATATATTGGAACCGTGGTCTCAAAGACATACATTACGTTAAATATAACGCTGCCCAAGGGAGCCTGTTTCAGTTAGTATATACATATAAAATAGTAGAACCTTCTATATGTCTGTCCGTCTGTCTGTTTGCGAAATTTCTCCAAGACCCTTGAACCGATTTCATGAGCCATTGACTGCGTGCGTTGGCGTTTTGCTGAACAGAATGTAATAAACTTCGTACTGGTTCAAGGAGGAGTCGGAAAAAAATTGCAGGCATGTATGCTGATTTTTTACTTTCGACCCATGTTGGGACCCAGCCACCCCCCCCCCCCCCTCCCCGTCCAATTTGTTTTCCGTTTCGGCAGTTTTTTCCGACCATTTTTGGACACCCACCCCCCGTTTAACACTAAAACAGAGATTTGCGGGGGGGATTCACTGTAAACAGCTGTATATGAATTTCTGTGCATACTATTAGACATGGATGTTAACATTGACATGTAAATAGGAACAAGTCATTTTGGGGTCATTTGGTAAAAAAAAACATGGCTGCCAGCAGCCATCTTGGATTTCAAAATTCAATCCATTAGCATGGGCTACAGGCTATACTGTTTGTCTGATCATCATGAAATTTGTCAATTATGTTAATATTGACACATATAGATGTGTTTTAAGCCAAACTCATTGCAAAAACAGTCAAAAAGACTTGCAGGAAAAATATTTGTGTTGGTCCTATCGACCACCCACCCACCCCGGCATACGTGCCCGGAATTTGTTTTTTCTCCACCCCCCCCCCCCCTGACTGGTTGGGAAATAAAAATATCCACCTGTTTTCATTCTTCAATAACTGATGTTGCTTCCAGCATTAGTGAGGTATCCACCGATTCAAGCCTTGAAATAGTGTGTCTGTCATTTGCAGAATGAGGTTTCCAGAGGGTGAATTTAGTGATGCTACCCCGCATAGCGGGCTAGCATTACCAAATTTACCCTCTGGGAACCTCATTCTGCTGAGGTGTAAGCATAATGAGGTCCCCAGAGGGTGAATTTGGTGATGCTAGCCCGCTATGTGGGGTAGCATCACTAAATTCACCCTCTGTGGACCTCATTCTGCAAATGACAGGCACACTATTTCAAGGCTTGCACCGATTATACCATGTGGTCACGTCCGTGACTGTTGACCGAATACACTACATATAGTTGATACCCGAAGCACGTTCCGTCTTGTCTTGTGCTCGGCAATCATCGTCATTATGCGGCGGATGCTAATTAGAATTTTACCTTTCGCCGAGATTTCAGAAACTGTTTCGTTAATTTGTCACGTCACTTTCCATGGATCAAAATATGTTATACACAGGGACGTGGCTAGAGGGGCAAGCTTTCCAAAAGTTGGAAATTAACAACTGGCACCCCTAAGTTTGGACAATTTCCAAATGATGCAGCGGGGGGGGGGGGGGTCTGACGAAAAATTCCATACACATGCAGGAACATAATAGCTATATTGGTGGGTGGTACCTGCTGCGAAATGTATTATTAAGGAACAAGTATTATCTAAGAAATATATTGCATGTGTTATTTTTTCAATGTTTGTTTCAAAGTACCCCGTTATAACATAAAAAGGTCCAATGTTTTGAATTGGTGGGATATGATATCTACGGTCGTAATCAGTTTAGATTCGTGGCATTATCTATAGTGGCCTTCATACTGCTTGCTCATTGTCGATGATAGGATTAAGTTACTACAATTTCAGATTTTCGCAGTTTCGGACCATACGGGAATCAGTCTACTCAACAAAAGACATTTAGTGAGCGCCAATTAACAGACATGAGAATCACGGAAACAGGGTCAGACCCAACTGGATATATATCAGCGTTATACATGTATACAGGCATGAAAAGGCCAAACTCGGATCTAAAATAGAATTAGATCACATGTATATACAAAGTTTTAAAAAAACAAGAACAAAAACAAACATCATACTGTAAATAGGCAGAAGCTCCCTCTTAACCAATTCTTATCTTATCTTGTGATGGATTGTGCCAAAGAAAAGTCTTCTCATTGTCGATGACAGGGTCAAGTTTCTATGGTTTTGGACCATGCAGGAACCAGTCCATTCAAAAAAAGACATTCCGTGAGCGCAAATTAACAGAGAGGAGAATCACGGAAACAGTGGCAGACCCAACTTATATAGCCATGTTCATTTATTAAGCAGTCGTAGCTACACATGAAGAGCCATAAAAAAGCCAAACTCAGATTCGCGCATTATAGACTGGTCCTGGTCCCAGTTGAACCAGCCACCCGATTCGTAGTAACGTGCTCCCTCCAGTCTCACTGTCAGATAAGAGGTTTCCAGGAACTGCTGTTTGTCAGTATGCACTCCCCTTACTCCTGACCAAGTGCTACTACTAATTTGCAATGATTCTGATGGGCCTGTTGAAATGCTATGGTGCTGGTGTATTTAAGGGCCATGGTTCATTCGAACCTCCAAATGTTTTTCTACTTAATTTGGAGCGACGGATACTATAGGTCGATGGATAAACGAACTATTGATACACCGTCTTCATATGCTCTGAAAAACACTTGCCAAAGTCACAGCCATTTTACAGCAGTTTCAACTTTTCGCCAGAACTCAGATAAACGCTCTTTATTGTTACCATATCGTGCACATGGCTGTTTAGTGTTTGGGACACAAACACCGTATTTGCAGTTGTATTTTTCATTACTTCAATGCGTTTTTTTGGGCTACATCATGCTCGCAGAAAGATAGTTCAGATATATATCGACCTATTTCGATACTGAGAAAAATTCAAAAGCGAATAATATTATATGTATTTAGGAGCGCAACCCACAATGTGGCTTTCAGTTGTCATTATCGTGGTGATTAGAGATTCGATGAGATTTGCAAATCGGGCTGCTGTTTCGGTTTGACTCGATTCGATCGTATGATTCAAATATTTTCGTATCACCATTCTTTGCATTCTTGTGACTTAACAATAACACGGATCGATGACAGGGGGGGGGGGGGGGGTAGTAACAAATTAGCAGGAAGGTATGCCGTTTTTTTTTTCATCTGGTATTTTCTGGGACCCACCATCCCCAAACCTGCACAAATTTTTTTTTTAGTCCCAATTTTTTTTACACCCACCCCCCAAATTTCACTAAAATTGGTCTAAAATCTCATAAAACTATACTGATATCACTCTTATGACTGGGAATGATCTCAATTAGTTCAAATAACAGTTTAGCCTGTTCCAGAAGCTGTTTTAATTGAACAAAAAAAGTTTTATAAATTGTTGATCATCTGTAAACCAAGGTCATTGTGCAGAATACAAAAAAAATCATAATTTCTAACTATTTCCTGATTAGTCTGTCAACCAGCCCATTATCTAACATATTCCATACCACTTATGTTAGTCTACTGGAGCAACTTACTTCTATTATACTAAACTAGCTGAAAGAGGCTCCCTTTGGGAGCCTACAGTCAGCATGGAGATACCTGTGGCCCCCTTTGTTGGACTTCGCACACATTTTGATCTTAGACAGAGACTTCACTTAGCGGCGGCCCGTTAGTGAGCTTCAAGCACATTTGGTCATTGAAACATTTTGATTTATATATATTGTTTTAATATATTTTTTTTAAAGATTGAATTCCTTGCTCAATTTAACAAAACCTATTTTATTTTATTTGTTTTAATACAATTTTTTGAAAAACTAATACCATTACAACATCCGCCTGGGTACCCCGAGTCACCACACCAAATTTGGTTGAACTCGGTCCAGGGGTCTGAGAGAAAAATCCGGACAGATCCTACTCGTTTATATATATGTTACAGTCAATATGTCAAATCAGTCAATTGGCCAAATGCCTAAAATTTTCAGTCATTTGGTGAAATGCCTGTGACCGCCAGTCATTTGGCCAATTGCCTAAAATGTTCAGTCATTTGGCCAGATGACTGAAATTCACTGCCCTGAATTTGACAGTTGCCTAAATGGGAATTTTATTTGTAGTCAATATGTCAATGTATGAGATTCTTCAATGTGGTGATAAGTTGATAAGACGTCTCAAAACCAACGATGACCCAATACAGTATTTCATGACCATCGAAGAGACATTTGATGTTATCATACGTGCCCACATTGCTACTGGCCATGGTGGTCGCGATCGGATGTTGAAGGAGTTAGGCAAGAAGTATGCCAATGTAACCAGGGATTCCGTTGAGCTGTTTAAGACAATGTGCATCAACTGTCAGTGAAAACGTGTTCGACCGATGAGAATGGCGTGGTTGTAATGCCGATCTTATCTAAAGAGTTCTCCGATCATAGTCAAGTTGACCTCATCGATATGCAGTCGCTACCGTATGGTTCTTTCAAATGGTTTATGGTGTATCAGGACCATCTGACAAAGTTCTGTGTTATCCGCCCACTGACACCAAAACGAACTGCTGAGGTTGCTTACCATATCTTGGACATATTTCTGTATTCGGTTCACAGCTATAGACAATGGACAATATACCATCGGTTGCCCTTCAGGTATTCGGAAGGGAAAATACAATCGACACCAGTTTGATTTATGTCCCCAGCGGCTTCTGAGTGAATCAGACATCAACGGTGATAGCAGTGTGTCCCTTCGACAAGCCAACAACAAAGAGTATCAACACGGTGGTCAGGGTTTCGTGAAGTGCAATTGCAATGGACATAGAGATGTAAGAGTAAGCGATGTGCTTGTTTCAAGAATAATGTTTTATGTAATAGTAGATGTCACAACAGTGTCAATTGTTCTAATAAATGATAATATTATGTGTCACATAAGCATCTTGAGTTATAAAGTTTGTGTTGCATGTTTTGATTATTCATTTTTGTGATAATAAACATAAATATGAAATATCGTTCAGTTATTTAAAAAAAAACAACCCATAAATACCCTTCAGTCATTTTGCCAAATGACTGGTGGTCAATGTCAGTCATGTGGTCAAATGACTGAAAATTTTAGGCAATTGGCCAAATGACTGGCGGTCACAGGCATTTTACCAAATGACTGAATATTTTAGACATTTGGCCAAATGACTGATTTGACATATTGACTGTAACATATATAGATGACAGGCACTATATCAGACTTGGATACTTTCGGTCTTGTGAGAGATCATCTGAGTTGAAAGACATGCAAATAATTCACTGATTGGCTTGATGCACTGATGACAGATATTTTATACCCATTGATAGTCACATTAATGTTTGAGACAGTTGCTCGCTCTTTTTCCATGCAAACAATGATCTAGGCATTAGTTGCATCATGACAAGTCTACTTATATATGCAAACTTAGGTCATTGTACAGGATATATACACACAATTCCATAATTTCTAACCATTTCCCGATTAGTCTGTAAACCACCCCATTGTCTAACATTATGCCTTAACTATTTTGTTAGTCTACTGGAGCAACTTCTGTTATAATAAATGACAAACAGTCACTATGCCAGACTTGGATATTTTAGGTGTTGTGAGAGTAACATATCATATAAGTTGATAGACATGCAAATATTTCACTGATTGGCTTGATGCACTGATGAACAATGTGATGACAGTTATCATCTAGCCATTGATAGTCACATTAATGTTTGAGGCAGTTGCTCTTTTTCCATGCACACAATGATCTTGGCAAGACATGTTTATATATTTCACTTTTACATTTCTCGAAGCTTCTTTCCGAAGAGTGTATGGAAGGAATTTGTTCAACCCACCGCCCCATATGCAACATGCCATATTGCTTAATGTGTTCTCTACTAAGGCCCATATGAGGCCCCAGTAACATTGCAGTTATAAATTCTTATAATATGTTTTAAACTGTTACAAATGTCATATAAGGGCACAACAGGTCTTTAGTAAATAATTTGCATGAGGGTGTAAAAACGCGTTTTTTGCCCCTCGGACCACCCACCACCCCGGCATACATTCCTTCAAATGTTTTACTACCCCCCCCCCCCTGTCGAAGATGTCTAAATCTGAAAAGTAACTACGACTGTTATGTTAGAATAACAACTATAATTTTAGCCTAACTCGCTTGTTTTTTTCTTGTTACATTGATTTGAAGGCCTATTAGTAGAGCACAATGACGAGACAGTATAATTTTAAAGAAAAGAAAGATATCGTTTCATTCTCAACCGATCACGCAAATATAGGGGTGATTGAAAATATTGAAAACATTTACAAATGCGAAACAAACCGATGTGATGCACATGTGAACAATGTATATAGCGCATCCAGACACGCACTCGTGATCAGTTGAATCGGTTGCTGGATATATCAAATTAAAATTACTTATTTAGTTAAATCATGTTTATATGGCCGTCCCTATTCGTTCCAATGCCCCATGCATAATTCGATTGGAGATTCGATTCGATTCTCGAATATCACCCCTGATTCGATTCGAGATGCAATTCGACTGCAACCACCCCCCATCCGTAGACATAGTATATGATACATTCAAGGAAGTATTTATATATATAAAATAGTAGGATTTGTCTGTCTGTCGCGTTTTTCTTGCAGAACTATTGACTGAGTGTGTTGACGTTCTACGTCCATTGCGTTCCATAATTTACAAGCCACAGACGGCACGTTTAGAGTATCAAAATCTAATAATTTTCGTACCGCGGTAATTCAATTTCTCACCTTGGAGTTCAAGTTCAGGCTCACCAGTAACGCCCGATAATAAGCGTTACAGGGCTTTTAGTTGCCGGCTTCGGTGTCTTGTGAGGCTCAGCTATAGCACCTCGCCCGATATTGATCTCACTTCGCCCCACATGACACTATATATTTTCGGCAACGAATCGCCATGTAACTTATAATATCGGGCCTTACTGATGACTTATATGTATACCTGAACTCTGGAATTCCTTGATGTATACACAAATACTGTCAATAGTTGCACGTGTTTATACATACACTATACAAAGTATACACATATCAATTCTGGCCTTTTTGTGCTCAGAGATACCTTTATATCACAGATCACCACGGAACAAATTATCCAATGCTTAAAGGCACGGGCGGCGTTCGTTGCAGAAATATTCATATTTGTTCAACTCGCCATAAACAGAAGGAATATTAAAATATATATAGTTGTGTTCATATGCCAAACATAATCAGCGCGTAAATAGTATATTGTCAAGACGTACGGTGGTGTACGTAAACAAGAGCCTGCTGGTGGTACAGAAGTTTTGCTTCTGTTTACATAACACAGCGCAATTCCATTGGTTAATCTCACACAGATGATATAAACGCTCTTTATTATTTCCATATCACGAAAACAGTAACAAATAACGCTCTTTATGTTTACCATATCCGGATCTAAACAAAAGCCAGGTTCTGTAACGTTGCTTTTGTTTACATAACAAAGGAAAAACATTTGACAATAACATACTGTTTATGCCATATTTCTGATTGGTATAAGAACAAAGTCTGTCTATATTTAACTATTATTTCTGTTTATGGCGGTTTTTGATGGAGGTGAATATTTTAACAGAATACCCACCGCCAACACCGCCCGTATATTTAATGTGCCCAGCCTCCCTGACGAATAGGAGCAAAAAACAAGATATCGAAGCATAATTGTTGCACGCGTTTTATACACAACATATACGGAGTATGCACAGACAAATCCTGACATTTTTGCGCTGAGAGATACCCTTGATCATGAGATCCCCACTCACTATTCATTGCATCCCTTTCACGCACAAAAACTAGTTTGCTTGTGAATAGGATCGAATCGATCCATATGAGCAATAAAATGTTATCCTCGGTGATCGATCTAAGATGGAAAAATGAGGGAAAATCTATGTTGAAAAGAATGAAATCTATCGGTGCTAATTCATATCTCGGATTTTCTTTGTCACCCGCGATATTTCTCCCGACAAGCCGTCGGTGGGATCCTAACATAACGGCACCCATCAATATCGAGTAAATATAATCATTTCAATCATATTCAAATATACTCTGAAATTCAAAAGACTATTCAATCCGTTTGGCAGAACTCCATTAAACGATAAGAAAAGACCAATGTGTTCCTCAGTTTGTATTAACGATTCCCGATTTTACCACGGAATGTTATGAACTCACATGATGGTATATAGTGTCCAATATGAAAATGTTCACCGCGATGTGCGATGCAGAAGTGGCATGTTCACAATTGTACGTACATGCACTATACCAGCGTAATTATATATATAACGATATTCCATTTCTACATTTGACGACATCCATTGTGGCATTCTTCATTTAAAAATAAGGCAAAAACAAAACAAACGGTTGTGCATCAAGAACTTCAGAAATGTTCACGATAGTACATTGAAACCCTAAATTACGTTGGTAACCAAGAAGCAACCAGTATATTCACATGCATCTCAATTTGAGAGTATTTTTTTTTTAAATACCAACGACAAACATTAAAATGTCAGGTCCAATGTGAGGATATTAGGTCAATATTCTTGTGGATAATGTTTGGGTTATAATTCCAATGATAGAGAACTTTCGGATGCGGTTGGGCGATTGTTTCATGACGAGAATGTAACTGGACTTTGAAATCTACTGAACAACAACAACCCCCTACCAACGCGAACATGCTTTTAAAATACACGCGTTGAACATTAATAATGTGTTTCAGCTTCAGATTGAGATCACTGTTTTCCTCAAGTAATATTAAACTTAACTTCATGTGATTGTGATGTGCTGATGGAATATTGTAGAGTTTTTCGTCACGATTAAACTTTGCATTTCCTTATTTATTGACAATGTCAATATTGTATCGATGCCCCATCGGCGTTGGCTGCATACGGCATATATAATGGAGCAGAAACCAGCCGTACCAGAAATGATACCACGAACGCCATTCCATAACCGCAACCCAGTTGGTTGTTTTATTGGTACATAATATTAACTTTTACCATTTTCAAACACCCAGGCTGTGTCTTCTCTTTTACATCCGTGCAAAATTTAACAACAATAGAGTATTCTCTGACGTCAAGGTATGTTCAAGTTAACGTGATGACGTCACGCACATGGCCAAACGCATATCGGTTTTCGTTGCAACGAGATTGGGATGGTATAATATATATTGCCATGATTTTGTCCATCCTGCACGTCTTGTCCATACTTCGCAGGACGAGTTTCACATATTTTGGAGACATGTCGTTTTTTAGACGATTCTTGTCACGCTCGAAATCTACGGTCTGTGAGACTAATAATGATGGAGAGCAAAAACGAGAAGTTTCTGAGAACGGCACTCAACCAGATTCGCCGAAGGCAAGCCATCGATCTTTCTCCGATACTGAGATTTCTGGTTCAAATGGCGAGAGCGAACCTGTTAGGAATTTGTTGGAATTGGACTACAAAGCAACTCGGCGCGAATTGAACTCAGAGTTTCAGAAACATAAGTGAGTATTCCATTCTATAAGTTAAGTTTTAATATAATTTACATGTATGTCGCATGCATTCGAGCTGCGAGCTTTTGCTATTTTTATATGAACCTGATTCCACACCAAAATGGAGAATCCAATCTTTTATCAGTAACATTTAAAGACATTTCATGGACTTGTTCGGGTGCTTGTAACTGGTAAGTTATTATTCAGGCGCTATGCCAGCTGGAGGAATGTATCATTCTACTTATATGGCCGAAAATCTACCGTAAAACTCAATACCAAACACCTTTCTGAATTATGCTCAATTGACTTGTAAATATTATATTTACTTCTCGATTCTGGACGACGGAACTAGGTCTATCGGCGATAAACATAAAAAAACGATTTCACCATCAATAGTCACTACATTTTGACTATGTGTATTGTTAATTTGGATATAATATTGTAAAAATAACTACTTTGAGCAGATTATTCTCCATTTCTATATTTGATCACCCTACCGGAGTGTTTCACATTCTTTAACGCGTTTAACATTTTTGTCATGTTCGCCAGCAAAAATTGTAATAATCATCTCTTATAAAGAGCGCTCATGCTTCTCCGAAAAGCTGTAGATAATTAATATCGTTCTCAATTTTGAGTTTTGTGTCCGTTTTCGGCGTAATACATATGGATGATTGTATGGATTCTTACGATGCCTGTACAATAGGAAGACACAATAACTAAACCCCCCTCTTATTTTTTATACAGGAAAAAGGAAAATTAATACAATACACTGTAAAATTCGGAATCGTTGTAGTAATCTCCGTTTGGATATGTTTGATAATCACATAAAAATAAATGTCATATCCGATTCGCCTTTATGCCCCTGTAACTTAGACATTGAAGACGCCAATCACTATTTCCATGTATGCCCTTTATTTATAGATCAGAGAATTGACTTATATCGAAATCTAAGTATTAATGGCTTTCAATCATTAAAAGCAAATAATTTCTTATATGGGGTTAAAGGTATATCAAACCACAAGAACACTACTCGCATTACTCAATCTGTCACAGCTAAACAAAGCGTTTTGAACAATCCCATGTATGAAATCATGGTTAATCGCGCCATTCATCTTTCATACTCACTGAATTCTAAGCTTTCTTCATAACCGAGATTGGAATACAGATGAAAACCCGACATCCGCAGCACACATGCACACTCTGCACTACTATTTATAAACACTCTGCTGCATCTGCTATGTATTTTTATGTATGTTCCTTGATTGTACCAGGAGAGGGGCAAAGCAGTAAGTTGTGTAACTTGTGCCCCGATCCTTATTTATATGATCTTTATAGATACATTAAAATATGTTTTTAAAGTAAAGTAAAGTAAAGTACAATAGGAAGGATGTTGATTTCAAGTATTTTTCGTTTTTCTCTTGCAAACACGCGAAGCTGAATTTGGCTTATATGCAATTTGGTCAAATTTGGTATAAAATTGGATCGGGCATCTTTTAAATGCACCATTCGACGTGTAGCTTCAAATTTCACTTACCAGTACTGGTTTATTAACGCTCTCTCCGTGTTGCTGCATTTTTGTCCGGTTCATTGGATAAGACCATGTCGATAACTTATATTGAAATCAAATCAGGAGGTATATATTAATAGAGTTACTCCCCATGCATGTATAATACGGACTGGTGATATCATTATTGTTATCTATTGTTTTTGTGTTACTAAGCTGTAGTATCACTTTGATGACACAGTTCTCGTTATCACTTTGGATGTTGTGTGTCTGTTATTGAACAAAATCATGAAATCTTGAATCAATTCATGATATGGTGCCACATAAAGCGTGCTTGTGTCACCAGAATTCGGAAAATTTAAAACAGCTGAAAATTTCCTGTGACCTCTGATTGTGTTCCCAAGAAATATGGACGGTCGTAACTTTATATGGGACGGAAAGGCCTATTCACGGCACATACTATCTATATGTATGCATATATACTGGTTGACCCCCGTTTGGATATTATCAACGGGCGCGTCGGTGCAAGTGAGTAGGAAGTTGAGTGGATAGTATTGACAAGTTTGTTAGTTAAAAGAATATGTACAGATAAAAGCATGTTAAAAACAAAGGTTGCTGCTGGGTTTATGGTTGAAGCTGATAAGAACTCCCAGCATCCCATGAATTATTTCACGTCACTATAGTTAAATCAAGTGATTATTCTCTATATAAACAGTATAGCACAACTATAAATGGCATAATTATCATCACAATAATCAGATGATATGTACACACCAGCTATAAAATGGCACGGTTGTGCTATGATATTTGCACCACTATATATAGTCCACAATATAATGTATGTGACGATGCTCTATGTCATCCCTACACCTGGAACCACACATTATCTGGGAAATTAAATGACGAATATTTATTTTTCGTTAATATACACACCCAGCTATAAAATGATATGACTATGCTACAGTAATGCTCTAATTAATCGACCTCTTAACCACAACAGAATTATGGGTAACTGTTCAGGATTTAGTCGGAAATATGGCTTTCCGATCAATGGCAACAAGCCATATTTCCGACTAAATCCTGAAAAGTTACCCATATTTCTGCTGTGGTTAAGAGGTCGATTAATTAGAGCATTACTCGCCGAGAGCTTTCCGATGAATGGCAACAAGCCATATTTCCGACTAAATCCTGAAAAGTTACCCATAATTATGCTGTGGTTAAGAGGTCGATTAATTAGAGCATTACTGTATATGATGTTTGAACCACTATATAATGCACTATTACTAATGCATGTGACGATGCTCACTCAACCACACATTATCTGGGAAATGAAATGACGACCGTTTAATATTCGTTTACACTATTGACTTTTAGTTAATATTTTCGATTGGTATTTTTGCCATAAAGCCTTGCAGTGGTAATATATATGTGACATCATAAGTTATTCGCTTGTTTCACGGTCACAAATACAAAATGTATACAGTCACAATTTAAATTATTGTTGGAAGTCTGTTCGGGAAGATATAGATTATCTTTAACTACAGCATTATTATATTATGATTATTAATCATGTGTTGTACTACAATGAAAAGTTATTTGCACCCTAGACACATGTATATCACGTTGTGTGCGCGGTCACACCATAACCGGAGACGACACCTACATTTATAAACTACTAGCTTGTTGTCGAATCCCCTGCGTATCATATAGGTTTATTATATTGTAATTACGTAGTTATGAATTATATGGATTAGATACAGTTTAAACCAACTAAATCCTCAATATCCACATGTCTAACCATGCACTAGGTGAACTACGTACTAACCATTTTTGGGCAGTTTCACTGTTTAATTAATTGAACCACAATAATGCGCGCGGCCCTTCGATATTATGTCGGGGTTAATGGGCGACCTACTGGGCATTCGTAAACTAGATGGGCGAGGTCGTAAGCCGAGACCATTTAGTTTACGAACGTCCAGTCGCGAGTCCATTAACCGACTTAAACACAGTTTTCTTTCCAGATGAAAATTCCGATAAATCTCGATAAATGAGACGTTTACGAACGTATTTCTGGAGGAAAAATAGTCCTTGGCAGATAGCAAAACCACGCCCCTTGACACGGCTCGTGTGAGTGGGAAATGCAGGTGGATTTTGTCGTGAACACAATACCACGCGGTACAACTTTGTTCGAAAATAAACGTCCTTGGGAGACATGATCGTTCTACATGTAGATTGTGGTATAGAATTGGTATAAAGTGGCCATTCGGAGAAATAGAAGTTCGAGGTAGAACAAAGGAGCTGGCTTTTAATCGGTAATAATAATCTATATCGTTGCAGTAGGATGGCAGAACGTGTATCCAGGCGCAAAGAAATTATTCTTATTATGAATAGAGAGATTGTCCACGTTAAGAAGCTGATAGCACAAATGAGCAAAGAAGTGACGTCACTGGATGCTGAAATAAAGAACCAGAAATCTGAAATCAACGCTCTTCTACAGCAGTACGCTGGTTTGTGGCTTTTATATTGTTCTCAACCTTACAGTTTACACTTCTGATATATAATCATAATATCTTGAAGTAGATCATGCATGCCATGAATCGATCTACTCTGCTACGCCCGTAGAGATCATACTCCACCAGTTAAAACATGGGAACTTTTTGATGTTCTGACAAGGAAGTTAAAAACATTGAAAAATCATTGCAAGTGATATATTTCTTAGTTAAAGATACATAACCCAATTTAACGCCACTAAATTATTATTTCTTCGGCTTTTGGGGGTAAATAATATTTGAATTGAGTCGAGGAACCCACCCATCACATCTCAGAGTTAATAGATTTCGATTTTTGAAATTTTTTATTTTTCGCCACCTGGAATATTTGGCGGCCTGGCAAACATCAGCTGACTTCTTAAGAAATATTACAGATATGCGAGATGACTATTGTTGTGGGGACACAATCGTTATCTCCCAGCAACATCGTGGGGTACATGGAGTTTAATACATGGATTTCTCTTTTTGAAGGCCTCGGCTCCGCCTCGGGGTTCAAAATCAACATCCAGGTATTAAATCTCCATGTACCCCGATGTCGCCGAAGAAAACTAATACTATAGTTGAACAAATGTTTTAGTGTAACACAGACGGACTATGTAAATATTTATAAATATATCTGTGATTGGTCAACTGGGTAACCAGTTTCATTCATAAATATCACAGACCGTAACACGAACACGACGTCACAAATTGTTGACCTAATCTGACTTAATCACTAAAATCGGTCAGCAGAATAATTGGGCGTTCAATTCAGCTGAATTGCATCTGAAGCCAGTTATGTATATCGACCATGTTATCGTTGCTAAGTGCTTGGGCATCTTATATTGGGCTGATATATAAATAGTATGTAATGCATGGGTGCGTGTTATTGGGGGATACGCCGCTGTGGTCTTTGTGGGCACATTTAGTTAGAACCGCTTCTCGGTTCACACAATCCCCAGCGACCACAGCGCCATATCCACCAATAACACACACTCTACATTCATTTTTTGATTATCTATCCACGAAGTAGCGATCATCGAAAAATTCAGATGAAACTTTTCCCATAACATAAATGTTGTGATGCATGCACATTGTATATATTTGTATCAAGGCTAACGCTCGCATTTTCGTATGCCGGATTCCTGGTTTTTTGGGCCGTACGCCGGACTTCATCTGTATCGGACGCCGGATTCCAACTGCACAACTGGATCTCGTTTACAAATAACTTGAACAATTCAGTCATATTACTTCACAATGATCTTGCCCTTTCCACATAGGTGCTAATTAATAAGCTTACTATAAAGATGACAGAAATAACGTAATTCGTTCCATATACATCATACGCTATGATACGGTAACCAGTTTGAGCCCAATATTATTCCCTTCACTGCTGGTTAGTGATCATGCCGAATGACCAACGCGCTCCGTGGATTACACTAACTATTGAGAAGAAAAATATCCATGGTATTGGTTTAAATTAATGACATACAATGTTGTTTTTCTCCCAAAATAATTCATATACTATTTTTAATGTATTCCATATTCGCCCGCTGCATCCGGACTGTCGTCTATAGCGGTGGACATGTATATAGCTGTGGAAATGACTATAGTAGTGGGTAGGCGACTGCTCCTGGTTGGTTACCAATTAATCTGATGGAAACGGGGCGGTGGTCGTTATGTTAACGCCATCTGAAGGGACGATAATTTGTTACTATGAACATAGATTATCTTTGAACTTGATTGTAGAAGAGTGTTATTTTTATTGAAAAAATATAGCAATAATTGCTAATAAAACTCAAGCAATTTATAGATCAGAATTCTCCATATGGGGCACTCTTGTGATACTTAGCTGGATGGGCGTGTATCCCATTTATATAATGGTCACCTTTCCCCAGCCCTTTACGTACATTTTAGTTCCCAAATCTTAAGCAAGTGTGTAGGTCATACCAGGAAATAATGATATTCCTGTAGCATGTGTATATCACGAAGAGTTTTTGCTATGATATGTCTACAGCATTTTTTCGTTTGATGATTTTCAGCCACTTTTCCCAATTTTGACTTTCAACATAGAATAATGCATAACATCGTGTTCATGTGCCATGTAGAGTTGTTGGGAAACAGGAGGAATTTGGTAATGGGGGTGGGGGAGGTTGATCTCACAACCTAATTTCACTCACTAATCTTATCTGCCAAAATAAGCATTGAATATGTGTTAAATACAACAACATATTTTATTTAAAACAATATAGAATATATATATATATATATAAAAGACTCTGTCTGAAAATAAACAAATAATAGCATAACTAATAGTCCGCATTCCTCTGTATTGGTAGGAAAAACTATATCAGTTGGAAATGTGGGGCCTCTATTCTGAAGTAGCTGTTAATTAAAAGCTTCAAATGTCCAAGGACAGATAGAGGCTGTACTACACATAACATGAATTCCACACTGATGCGTGCTTCAAAATAGCATGCCAGTCCCGTGGCTGAGCTTAGCAATGTCAAATAGCCACGAAACAATGTGTTTCCGACTGATAGTATGACTTTTTTTGTTTTTAAATAACTTTTATGCGGTCATAAACATGGAAATGTAACATACATATCAATACATATTATAAGGGTTGTCACAAATTGCAATTGGTGGTGAATAAAAGTTTTTTCAATTCGTCTTATATTTATATTTAGAGGGGTTAGAGGGGCCAGAGTGTCTATTTTGAATAAAAAAAGTCCCCTTTTAAGACACATTGTTTGTTTTTTATGGTGTTTTAACTGTGTGGAACTTTCCTGTATGACACTATCGTATTAAAACATAATTTACGATCTTGATTTTATTGTACACAATCTTGTCATGATATGAGCACATCAATTTTGCTAGGTAGCCGTAACGTAATAAGTTTCAAGAATGATATAGTCATACTACAAAACCGGTTGAGTTTTGAGTTTTCGAAAACTTATGCTGAAACTATCTAATAAGTTTGACCGCATTTATGTAGTCTGGATATTATAATCCGTCCACTCTAATTACATGTCTACGGTCGAGTGCTAATACAGATACTAATTAATTTGAATTAATTGGGAATACTTCAGCATTTTTCAAAGAAAACATTATCTTCAAACTGAATTACATCATTCATATTGGCGATAACTGCTTTATTTTCTGAGCTGATTATCGATGTTAACTTATAAAAAGACTACCTGTTGGAGAAAGCTGTGTCCGTTGAAAAAAACGTAACTCAAAACCACGTGCTTTGAAAACACTGCTATAGACATTCCCATCGCTATAGACATTTCCACCGCTATATACATATCCTGATGCAGGGGGTGTTATTGCTAGATACTTAAACTGGATGCTGGATTTCATGCCTTTTAAAATCCGGATTCCGGTCAATGGACAGGGTATTGCATCCTCGTATCGGGACGTTATATAAGTGGAGAGTTAATTCGCCGAGCAATCACTGCAAGTAGATTTTCTTATCCTCAGATCTTGTTATTTGCGCGAATCACAGATCGGCAGTTATCACGATTAGAACCAGCTTCGGCATAGCTGATTGACTTATATTGAACCAATGTGCCATGCACCTTACCGACCGAGCCACCGGGGTCCATCTAAATCACACAATAGCCCAGTTCAGTTTGGAATATCAACCAGAATATTAACTGATTAATTTGAATCTCGTACAATGAGTAAAAATTTTCACCATTCGATCTCATTCAGAACCGACAGATATTGACAATGAATTCAAAAAGAAGGATCCCATACTACACAAACGATACATTAAAGCAAAAACAGTTTCAGAAACAAAGAATTTGCTCTTGTGTATCCGAGACAAACAGAAGACGTACAGGCATTACGAAGCCGTGACGTACAGAAAATATTTGGATGCTGCGGACAAATTTAAATCTGGAAAGCTCATCAACTTTGTACAAAGTAAAAAAGACTCGAAAGAGCAGAAGAAACTACCGACTGACTTGTTCAAAAGAGTTGTTGTAGTTGAAAACACGCAAGACACTCCGAAGTTTGATTCGTTGGCTCCAGTTTGGGATACCAGATCCACGGCAAACAAAACAGTCTCTACTCAGCTTTGAAGTTCGACTGTGACGAGTATATTGAAATCTTGAAGAGACATAAGGGACATTCGTGACAATTGTTGTTTAGATTGATAATGTTCTAACTTCGCCGTCCAGCGTCAACAGACTATAAACAATCTATGTTTGTGGGAGGAAAGTGCTATCCAGTAGTAAGACAGCTATGTTCTAAACTTCTATTTCTTTAGTTGTTGGTGAGATACGAAACGTATCATAAAATATTTTACAATTATCGCATTGTTTCGAGATTGACACGAGGAATTGTCAACCCGAGGAAGTCAACCTTCACCGTATACCGCCGTACGCTGAGGTGCATGTTGACTTCCAAGGGCTGACAATTCCTGGACGTTCTGGTATTGCACATCGCTGGGAAAACCTTATCTATTTTAAGGTCTGATAATAAGTTACGTTACCCCTGAAGTATTTGGCGTCACTCAGAACTGTTATTACCCTGTTGAAAATGAGGTGAACATCGTTTGATATCTCGATTTTTTCGTTACGTTTTAACATATGCATTGGGTAACGAAACGTACGATCATATAATAAATTCAATTATTAACCCTTTCTATACTAAATGGATTCTCCAAGTCAGTTAACAAGTGCACATCGAAATGGTCTATTATTGATTTTGATGGATGTCAAGGTGATAAAAGCAGACGACAGATGAATAAAAAAGCAGAAGGATTTTTTTTTATTGAGGGAAATGTTTAGATAAAAAGTTAAACAAACGGTCTATATGTGAAGGTCCAGCTCGAGATTACATGATTGAGATGACTTTTGTGAGCCGATGTTGCTTTGCATAGCTACGATTTACACACCTTTCCCCGGTGTAATCAATTCATGCTAATCGCAATATTGGCTCACAAGTCGTCTAAATCATATAATCGCGAGCTGTTATCTTCGCATACTGTGAAATACAGTATTCAGGAACAGGTTTTAACTGAGAACTATATTACACATAACTATTTTATTGTTCCGAGCTATACAGTTCCCCGTTAGATCTATAAAAGTTCCCCAATTTTGAACTGATATATTATATTATCTATACGCGCGCAGCCGGAGTAGAGATTAAATGATCTACAAAACGCGATGCAACATTGACTTCTGGAAACATTATCACCTTCAATTCAAGCTTTCAGGCACGTATGCTGATTTTTTACTTTCGACCTTTCTTGGGACCCATCCACCGCCGCGTCCAAATTTTTTTCCGTTTTTGGCAGTTTTTTCCGACCATTTTTGGACACCCACCCCCTTTTAACACTAAAACAGAGATTTGCGGGGAGAAATTCACTGTAAAAAGCTGTATATGAATTTCTGTGCATACTATTAGTCATGGATGTTAACATTGACATGTAAATAGGAACGAGTCATTTTGGGGTCATTCGGCCAAACAAAACATGGCTGCCAGCGGCCATCTTGTATTTCAAAATTCAATCCATTAGCATGGACTACATACAGGCTATACTGTTTGTCTGATCATCATGAAATTTGTCATTTATGTTAATATTGACATATAGATGTGTTTTAAGCCAAACTCATTGCAAAAACAGTCAAAAAGACTTGCAGGAAAAATATTTTTGAGTTGCGGAAATAATTGCTTGTTGGTCCCATCGACCACCCACCGAACCCGGCATACGTGCCCGGAAAACAATCCCCCCATGATGTCCTTTGGAGTGTTTCAAATAAAGATGGATGTATAAATATAGCAACTCTGGACCACTGCATGGTCTTGGTGTTGGGTCGGCAAATCTTGCAGTTAAAAAAATATATCGTAATTCTACTCAATTTTCATTTTCGAAGTATAGTTGACAAATCAGAAATACTCGAGGAAAAGCCACTATCTGCATTTAAATGTATTAAACGTTTGAAAACAATTCTCAAATTGTCGATTATAACCTCATGCATGATACCTAATAAAATACCGAATAAAAATAAATGCATCAAAATCTCTAATTGCACAAGATCTTTGAATTTAATTACATGGACATATGTGGTATTATAAAAGCTCAATGATGTATATAGGCCTTCGCTTTAAATCGGAGAATAAATTTCACGTTTCATTCCTCCTCACATGCACGAAATAGTCATATATTTTCAAATTTTAAGTTGCGAACATTATATGGGGCTTTACTGCATGTAGTTCTGGGTGTAACAGGATTGTAAGTGATGGTCACGGAGGGGGTGAGTGTGAGTTTGGCCGACACATACCTGGCGCCTTCTGAGAACGCACCATTTATCCACGTCATCGATTCGAACTCCTTGGCGAAACGCTCGCAAATCAACTGAGCGTGAGAAGGGGAGTGACTCTATTACAAGTATCAATACTGACAATATTGGAAAATATTGTGGTTCTGTGCCACGTCACGTTCTCGGTAGTTATATGTCCCGTTCTCGGTGCAGTGCATCTTTTCACCTCAAAGTGGACGGCATTTCAAAGTAATTATATTATTGTCCCATGTTGTCGAGTTGGCCAGATATCCAGTCAGAACGTTGTCGACAGAAATTGGCTGTATATGCCGTGTCGATATGAGAAATGTGTGGCACAAAGGTACACCTCTACGAATGTTTTATTCGAACACTGGAAAATGTGTTTCCAGTGTTCGAATAGAAATTTCGTAGAGGCGTTATCATTTTCGCAGTGTTTGGGTAATCTGAACGAATCGAAGAAAAGCCGTTGTGTGTAAAAGATATACAGTGTATCCAGGTGTATCTATATTTATTCCACACCCATTGGCGTGAGGCACATGTATTCAACGGAATCCCAGCCATTGAATACATATTTAAGTGTATACCTCTATAGAGGAGCGGCCAAATCCAAAAAGGGCCTTAGTTTTCGAGATACCCCTACCCTCGGTAGAACAAGTTGAAACCAACTTTTTCTGAAAGGTAAATATATATCATTTATGAAAATGATTCTTGGCCTTGCCGGAATTGGTGGCAGCTATGTGTGGCAAGACTATTTGTGAAGGTACCTACCGAAAAATAAGCCTGTTTTCAGCGGTTGGCCAGCTATACACAATTGGTTAAAAGTTAAGCACATCACCAAAACAGAATGTTCTATTTGTTATTATGGGGTACATGGTGATACTAGATCGGAACGTTCTTATTTTTTCTGGTTTGTTTGAGATTTCACGACGTCATGGTGGAGAATGTAACGTTATGCGTCAAAACATCATGACGATTCAGAGAAACTGTCGCCCGTCAACTCTGTACAAAACTAGCACGCTGGATTTAGCTTATCTTATCATATATGTTTGGAAAGAATGGAGAATTTTCTACCCGCAGGTATTAAGTTTATTTTCATGACCCTACAAATTTAGCAATAATAGGCAAAAACGTAACCCTCCCCCCAATGTCATAACATGTTAAATATAGCCATCGCCGGGGATTGGATCCCAGAATGATAGAATAGAGCGTAGTATTTCCTTTTACTTAGTGTAGAACACACATAACAAGTGTAAAATGCAAATTTCCAACCATATTCACTATTAGATAAGTATCAAACTCCAAGATGGCGTCCAATATGGCATTCAGTTTTTATTTTAAGACTTAGTGAAGCGACATACGAAAAATCCTGAAAAGGAACGTCCCAAGTGGTAAAATCTATATTATTTTAATGACCATATAGAATAGTATTTCATATGAAACATTAGTTTCACCAATAATACATTTTATCAATTGGAAAAATAAAAGTAAAAACTTTATTCCGCCGTTCAATGTCATAAAATTCGAACCAAAGTTGTCGCTTGGGATTGGAACCACGAATGATCGCATAATGCGCAGTATTTTGTTTTATTAAATGTAGAATACACATGCAAATTGGCCAGAGAAATTGCCATCCAAATTTGTTATTAAAAGAGTATCATAATCGAAGATGGCGTTCAATATGGCGGCCAATTTTAAATTCAAGACTTAGTGAACGGAAATACGACAAATTCAGAAAAGAAATGTCCCCAGTGGTATATTATATATAATTATACTGACTACATAGAACATTTCATATCAAACATTAGATTCAGCATTGATCTTTATTATCAATTGATGAAATAATTAGACAAAAACTTGATCACCCCTACAGTCACAAACTTCCACTCAAATGGGCCGCTGTGGATTGTAGTAGAGGCCAAAAAGAAATGAGCATACATTTTGGATTTCATTTGTGCTGAATACGATAAAGAAACAAAAAGTTTGAAGTCACACCCACTATTGCGCCATAATGGCGTCCAATATGGCATTTAAGTTTAATGTCAACACTTTGTAAACAACTAGTAGGATATGCGGCAAATAAACGTCTCATGTGTTATTACTTATGTGTATGTTTCCATTATTACATGGCAATTTATTGTTTGCGTGATGACGTAGACCAAAATGTGGTGGTCAACTATAGAAACAAAAAATCAGACGAGCTTTGTCATGTCTCGAATTTATAACACTTCGTGAAAACAAATACGGGAAATCAGGACAAATGACGTCTCCAGTTGTATATATATTGTGTCGATTCATCACATTCATTTCATTACAATAGTCATATGAAGTAGTAGTTCTGTTATCAACATATCTTTTAATTTGCGAAATAATAAACACAAAACTCAACATTCCTCATATCGAAAGTTAAAACAATGTGCACAAAGGTATCTCTGAGAATCCTAACCAAGAATAAAACAACAAATGCGCAGTTGTAGATGTCATTTAGTGTTCACATGTATTTTTTTTTACTATTAATTGTTTATTGTTTTATTATGAATTGTATTGTTAGCATATTGGTGTTTATGCAAATAAATCGTATCGTATCGTTTAGTGCGACATAATTATGTTAGAACCACACTCGCTATAAGATGGATCTCAAAATACAAGATGGCATCCCATAATTTAGATGTCATTTCAATTTTGCGAAGAAGTACAACAGCCAGAAAAAAGACTTCCTTTTGTGATGCTTTGCGCTGGATTTGTTGTTGAAGTGCCAGTTGTTTTCAACAACCGTTCAAATGGTTTGCTCTGGTGCCGATAGTCGATAAGTTAACTTTTCAATAATACTATTTTGGAATAGAATAACATTAACATATATGTTATCTTCATAAAGATGAGCAACATTTGCTTTTATCACTCATACAATTACATGGCTCTGATGGCTTACCATTCAATTAACGTTCAGTGACTAAAGGTTAAACATGACTCCAGTGACGAGATGTTTATAGAGACAGACGGATCTTAGAAATACAATTATTATTCCCATATTTTCATTTAATGAGTCATACAATGTGATTCTATGCATTCACAGCATTGGGCACTTGAGCATGGCATGTCCAGGTTTTCTTGAGAAACAAAAATGACTATTTTGGGTGAACAAGAACACAACACTATACACCAGTGATTTTTAGTTGATTACATCACATTGACTTACACTCAGTTACGTGTATCCCCATAACACACCAGATCGACGACGAAGGTGTATAAATCCCGATCAGTAACACTGATATGAGGTCCATGTTAAGTGAAAACAACTTTCGAATATCTGCCAGTTTGGGGGGTAGGTGGCTTATGTATGGACTGAGTATATTGCTTCCGCGGTAAGATCGGCGCTGTCTTTCCGCCACCCATAAGAATACAATGTATGTCGTGATATGGCCTAGTCGCCATAGGCCAAACCGTAAACACAATTTGGATATCTATATATCAAGACTAATGACGAGTGTCTATTGTGAATTGCCTTATGCCTGTCGCCATTTCAATTGTGTTAATAGCCTACAGATTTTCATTACTTACCGTTTTATCCATTTCAAATGCCACCAGACTCAAAAGAACCGTGGATAAAACAAACGTTTTATTGACATTCTGGTTTGCTTGTGAGTTGTGATTATGATTATAATCTAACCGCAATCATAAATGCAACACCAATGTGCATGTTCAATGGAGATTATCGCACTATGACCTATGTATCAATAAAATGTATTAGCATGAGAGATTGATATACATGTATAATCAGGACTCACGTCCCTAAGAACTAATACAGACATGATATCCGCCGGAGATATAGAAGATTGAATTTTAATTAGTCTTGCCCGGAAACTCAATATCTTCTGTTTGTAACATATATGAATCCGATTGACATTCACAACCATTTAACTCACAAATTAGTCGGGACTAAAATATCAATGTACGGAAAAACATGCACATCAAGCAACATATGGCGAGAACAACTTATATTCATAGGTATGCGGTGTTGCTTTCTTGTTTGATGCTGAGCCGAAACTCGAACGATTATACAAAGCAGCAACCTCTCGATCACTATAACGCCTATTTATAAACCATTGTACGCTGATTGCATTATATGGACATTGTGGTCCCATGTTATGTCATTAAAGAGCATTTTGTGTGTGCGATGATGAATTTCGTGTATCGTTAATAGGTATTTACTATGATGTGTGAACTTTGATTGCTTGTGGACTCATATCCAACTTTGGCAAAACCAGAGATCGATCAGATATCTTATTTACTGGATTTCAAAATGTATGCCATTTTAGTTTTTTGCGTTACTGCATAAAACAACAGATGGTGATTCTGTTATTTAATGTTTCATGTGGCCAAAACTGTTGCAAGGCTCTCTGAAAATGTTGGTGAAAATTCAAAAGGACATGTTAAGGAGGACTGCACATTCAAGACTATCACAATATATTAATGATAGCAATATGTTAGTATTGAACATTACAACATCACTTCGTACCGCATAGAGTGCATGATTATTTGTAACGGTCAATGACCATCCTCTATTATTACCAGTTGTCTACATATTGTTTATTCTTTACTTACTTAACGTCCCAAAATGACATCAAATGTGTCAAACAATAGTCAAATGTGCATTGGAGATCAATACACGATACACGATTAGGCAAATTAAACTATTTAAGTCATTCTCGGAATTTCACTAAGTGTTTTTTTATTTTTGGTAGGTTTGTCTTTCTCCAAATATTTGATATAAAGTTCCTGATAATTGTTAAACAAAACAACCTAAACATTCAACAAATTCAAATTTCCATCTAGTATTAATCCTGGGGTGTGACATTTGGAACCTGATGTAGGATACCACCAAACATACCAAACATACATGTTGTGTGTATGGTGGCGACTTCAATGTGTTTCTTTTTGGATACAAGGCATCTCATTATGAATTTTTAGCTGTATACAATGTATTATTTCCGTTGGCGTGGTCGTCCGCCAATTCATATCATGACTACAATTAAGATATTATCTCTGAACTGCCGTGGACTGAATCAATCAGAAAAACGTCGTGATGTGTTCCGCCATTTGCGTTCTTTAGATGGTTCAATATACTGTCTCCAAGACACGCACTTCACAAAATCAATGGAAAGATGCATAGAAGCTGAATGGGGCTACAAAACTATCATGGCTCCCTTTACTTCTCAATCGAGAGGAGTAGCTATCTTATTCCAAAATAATTTTGACTTCAAACTGCATCAGGTCCAGCGTGATCCAAGTGGAAATTTCATCGTACTGGATATCACTATCGAAAATCTTAGATTAAGTCTAGTCAATCTGTATGGCCCAAACGAGGATAACCCTGACTTCTACTCTAACTTGAAAAAACTTCTCGACAAAATCGGGAATACCCAGATTATAATGTGCGGCGATTGGAATCTTGTTCAAAATCAGAATCTTGATACTTATAACTATAAACAAGAAAATAACCCACGTGCAAAAATTCAAGTCAAAAATCTTATCGACAGCCTCGAACTAATCGACATTTGGAGAATCTACAATGCCAGTGAAACACGATTCACATGGAGAAGAAAGTCCCCAATAAAAATGGCTCGGCTGGATTATTTCTTAGTTTCTTCGGAACTCCTCAATTTATCAAACACGGGACCCGCGATAATACCGGGTTATAAAACCGATCACTCAATTATCTCCTGTCAAATAACCGTTAGCAACATGAAAACTGGTCATGGGTTTTGGAAGTTCAATAACTCTATTTTACATAGCAAGGAATATTGCGACTTAGTTAAAACACTCATAGAAGAAAATAAAGTTCGCTATGGCTACTCATGTGTAGAAGATGGCGGTGAACATAAAGCTTCATGTAATATCAACAAGAGACTTCTTTTAGATGCCATCTTGTTAGACATTAGAGGAGAAACTATAAAGTTATGTGCGAACCGTAAACGAGAACGTCTTAAAAGAGAACAACTCCTCTCTGAAATGAAAAACATCATATCAATTAACCTGGACAACCCATCAGTAAGTCTTAAATGTAAACAGAAGCTCATGGAAGACATGGAAAAAAACTGAATCTGAATTAGAAAAAATACGAAGAGAGAGCAATCGTGGTGCTATGATTAGATCCCGAGCGAAATGGGTCGAGGAAGGAGAAAAACCCACAAAATATTTTCTGAATTTAGAGAAACGTAATTATATTTCTAAAACCCTGACCAGTTTGACGGATAAGAACGGTAATAATTTGACAACACAAGACAGCATCATGTCGGAAGCTCGAAATTTCTACCAAACTCTCTATTCACATAAAAAAACTGACGATCAAGATCTAAATCGAATGTTCTGAAACCCCCAAACTAACGCCATCTCAAGCATCGAGCCTTGAGGGTCCGCTAACTTTACAAGAATTGACACATGCATTAAAACAATCGAAAAACTGCAAATGCCCGGGACCATCTGGTTACACATATGAATTCTTCAAATTTTTCTGGTCTGATCTGGGGCCCTTTGTGACAGACTCACTTAACGAATCATTTTCAATCGAAGAATTATCGATCACACAAAAACAGGGTATTATAACACTCATTCCAAAGAAGGGCAAAAACCGTCAATTATTAAAAAACTGGCGACCCATCTCCCTTTTGAACACAACATATAAACTCGCCTCCTCGTGCATCGCATATAGACTTAAACGCGTCCTCCCGTATATAATTAATTCTGACCAAACAGGATTTCTAGCTGACCGATACATTGGAGATAACACAAGGCTCTTATATGACATAATTCATCAAGCGAAAGCACACGATAAGCCTGGAGTCCTGCTCCTAGTAGACTTCGAAAAAGCATTTGACTCAGTGTCATGGTCCTTCATACATAAATGCCTCAATTTTTTCAAATTTGGTGATTCCATAATAAAGTGGATGACAATTCTATATCAAGACGCTAGTTCGTCCATCCTGATTAATGGTCACATATCACAAAGTTTTAAATTAGGGCGTGGCTGTCGACAAGGTGATCCCATATCCCCATATATTTTTCTCCTCTGCGCAGAGGTGTTAGCATTGTTGGTAAGACAAAATGATAAAATTAAAGGAATAGTCCTCGGTGGTTCAGAGTATAAAATATCACAATACGCGGACGACACAACGTTTATACTTGATGGCAATGAAAGTAGCATTCGTGAGGCCTACTCAATACTTGACCTATATGCTCGGGTTTCGGGACTGCGTATTAACCCGGAGAAATGTCAGGCGGCATGGATAGGATCAAGAGCAAACTGTGAATCAACCATGTGCCATGATTTAAAATTATCCTACTCAAACACTTTCAACTTTCTGGGCATTAATTTCGACACTGATCTTCGAAAGATGATGACAAACTACTCCTGTAAATTGGACGAAATAGAACGACTAACCAAGATATGGAGCCACAGGCTACTAACCCCAATTAGAAGAATAACTGTCATTAAGACACTTATTCTTCCAAAGCTAACCCACATATTCATGTCTCTCCCCAATCCAGACGATGCTTTCGTTAAGAAGTTAAACACAATTTTATTCCAGTTTATCTGGAACTCTAAACGAGACAGAGTACAAAGGAAGCAGTTATGTCTCGATTACTCCCTTGGAGGACTGAAAATGATCAACTTGGAACATTTTAACGACGCAATGAAAATCACATGGCTGAGACGTCTGATATGTAAACAATCAAATTGGGCACCTCTCCTAAAAGACACCCCCATTATCAACGACCCCCTGTACCTAACATATGATGCTAAGTTCCTGTCAAAACAAACTTCAAAAATTTCTAACCCATTTTGGAGGGATGTTCTCAGCTCTTGGTGCAAATTTATAAGCATATATGATAAAAATGGTAATATCATGTCAGAGACCATATGGAATAATTCTAACATCAGAATGGAAGGAAACCCAATTAACTTTAATTCGTGGAGAAATGCAGGCATATATTTTATAAACGATCTGTTCCAAGCAAATGGAGAATTTCACACCCATGACTCCCTTAAGGCTACATTCAATATTTCTACTAACTTCGTTATTATAGCTAGCCTAAAACGCCAAATATATAGCCTTTCAAACTCTCGAAATCAGCCCCTCCTACGATTACCCTCTCCGTTCTTACCCAAAACTTTGATCCCGTTATTAAGGGACAAGAAAGGCGGTCAACTCTTTCATCGAACCCTGTCAATGGGGAAACGGGTGCCAAACTCATGTAAAAAATGGAATTCGGAAATAAAAGACGACTCCCAATCATGGGACAATATATTTCGCAATCCATTCACAACCACGCCTGACACAAAACTCCAATGGCTCCAATTTAGAATTAATACGAGAATCCTATCGACGAACAAATTTCTGAAGATAGCAGGCATAAGAGCTGACGATCTATGTAAGCGATGCGAAAATACTCAAGAGAACATTTCTCACATTTTCTGGGACTGCCCATATACAAATCGGTTTATAACCGAAATTCAGTCTTGGTTGAAAATTAATGAAGTGTCTATACACATAACCAAACCAAGTATGCTTTTTGGCGTTAATCATTGCCAAGTGAATTCTATCATAAATTACTTCCTACTTGTGCTAAAGCAATATATATATAGGACTAAATTTGACCCGATCCAACTTTCAATAAAGGCATTTCTCGCTGAATTAAAATTCAAATATGAATGCGATAAATACACATCCAGAAGCAACATGCGATATCAAGAGTTTAAAAATCGATGGCTACCCTTAGAAAATATTATTAATGACAACACCGATTGACTTGCTGATATTCCACAACAAAACCAAATTTATATGTATATACATGTATACACCCCGATTAATATAATTATATACATAGAGCCTGGAACCCGAGATATCTCTCAAATTTACATTAATCTTTTCCTAACTTGATCATCAAAAAGCCGGCAAGAATTTATCTGCGCCTAACTTTACTCTTTATATAACTGTATAACTGACACGCGTCATTAAATGCACAAACGTTGTGTCGCCCAATAGCCAACGGAAAAACAAACTATTTATCGCTTTACAATAACTACACCAAAAACAACTATATGATTCAAGCATGATTTTATTAATGTCGCCAGTGAGAAAGTATAGCCCGAGTGAAATTCACTTGGGAGCGTGCAAAAGTGAGTGCAAGAATATAATATGTATCAATGTATCGTTAATATAATGCTTGTGTGTATGTATGTCTGTCTCATTTTTTTTTTGTTATATCTACTTCACCAATAAAAAAAAAAAAAAATAAAAAAAAAAAGGATACCACCAAACCAATGGAAAGACACGGCTTACCCGCCCTTACGGAGCTGATCGACCAATTATGGAAGTTAATTTGAGACAATCACGTCAAAGCTTTATCTGAAAAAAAATTTGTCTTACCACCATCACTCAAACACAACATATCGACGTCTAATATAAACACACAATCTAAACAATATATCGCTTCAAACTGCCGTATGATACATTTTGACCGACTTCCGTATTCATTGTTCGCAGCGTGTTGGCATTAAAATTAGCCGTCATATTGGGCGTCATCTTGGATTTTGGTTGTCTACTAAGACCAGATGTGGATGCAAATTTTACATTTTATGTTTCTTCGTTGTATTCAACACAAAGTAATTCCGAACGATTTGCTTAATTCTTTGCATTCTGGACTATAGTCACAAGTGCCGCCATTATGTGGACGTTTGTGACTGGGTGTTGATTACGTTTTTGTTTACTAATTCTCCAACTGATAAGATAGACTAACGGTGAAACTACTGTACCCTATGAGATATCGTCTATGTAGTTACTTCAATGATATACAATATGCCACAGGGGACGTTCCATTTTAGTTCGTTTGTATGTGCGTTCGCTAAGTGGTACAATTAAAATTGGACGTCATATTGGACGCCATTTTGTTGTATAATTCTCTTCTAATAGTGAATATGGATGGAAATTCATACCTGTCACTTCGTATGTGTGTTGTACATTAAATAAAACAACATACTGCGCATAATGCTATCACTCGTGGTTCCAATCCCAGTCGATAACTTTATTTCGAATTTTATGACATTGACTGGAGGGATACAGTTCTACCTATTAGCTTACCAATTGAAAAGATGTATTAATGGTCAAATTAATGTTTGATATGAAATGTTATTCTATGTAGTCACTACAATAATATAGATTTTACCACTGGGGACTTTCCTTTTCGGGATTTTTCGTATGTCGCTCCACAGAGTCTTAAAATAAAAACTGAATGCCATATTGGACGCCATCTTGGATTTTGATACTCTTCTAATGGTGAATATGGTTGGAAATTCGAATTTTACATTTGTTATGTGTGTTCTACACGAAATAAAAGGCAATACTACGCACTATTCTATCATTCTGGGATCCAATCCCAGGCGATGGCTATACTCAGCATTTTATGACATTGGGGGAGGGGTAAGTTTTTTCCAATTAATTACAATATTTGTAGGTATAGGGTAATAAAATTAATACCTACGGGTAGAAAATACTCCATTCTTTCCAAACATATATGACAAGATAAGCTCAATCCAGCGTGCTAGTTTTGTACATAGTTGACGGGCAACAATTTCTCTGAATCGTCATGATTTTTTGACGCATAACGTTACATTATCTACCATGACGTCGTGAAATCTCAAACAAACCAGAAAAAATAAGAACGTTCCCATCTAGTATCACCATGTACCACATAATAACAAATAAAACGTTCTGTCTTTTGTGATGTGCTTAACTTTTAACCAATTGTGTATAGCTGGCCAACCGCTGAAAACAGGCTAATTTTTCGGTAGGGTGCCTCCACAAATAGTCTTACCATACATAGCTGCCACCAATTCCGGCAAGGCCAAGAATCATTTCCATAAATGATATATATTTACCTTCCAGAAAAGGTTGGTTTCAACTTGTTCTACCGAGGGTAGGGGTATCCGACCACTTTTGGCGTTTGGCCGCTCCTCTACTAGTGGAATACAAGCCGGAACTATTCTTGTTGACGTTGTCGCCAAGAAGGACGACGTACATTACGTCGATCATCCGCTTCCGGTGACCCCCCCCCCCCATAATTACTGGTTATTTGTCAGACTTAAATCACAATAAAGGTAGCTATAGTAACAATGGAGGTGACATTCGTGGATTGAACTTATCTGACTGAACGATGTTGAATTAATACAGAACACAACTTGCATCATAATCTCGAATCTTTTATCGAACTCGTTGCGGACGGAGCAAAGTTATATTTCGCTCGAGCTAAGCTCTCGCGAAATATATCCTTGCGCCATCCGCAACTCATTCGATAAAAGATTCTCGATTAAGATGCGCGTTGTGTTCTGTCTATATATAAAATAGAAGGATCTGTTTATCTGTCTCTCTGTCCGGATGTTTCTGCCAGACCCCTAGTCCGATTTAAAATAAATTTGGTGTTGTGATTCGGGATACCCTGGCGGAGGTTATAACGGCGTTAGGTTTGCAAATTTGTTATCGAAAAAACATTTATTTAAACAAGGCATTATGGCATTGAAATCCATGTAAAAAAGGACGACCGTGCAGTCACGACATGCACTACTCAGACTACAATGTGTTGACTTATATGAACGTCAAGATTTAATTAACTATAAACATTTCTTATAACCAATTACGTACACGACGTTGGTTGCTTGTGGTAGGGAGATGGGGTCTACCTAAGAATTATCATATTGCACTCACATCGTTCACCATTTCGTGGCTCCCCGGGGCCATTTTTTCGACTGGCCCATATGCCCATTCTCAATTTGGATGAAATATTAGTTGTACTCGCCTCCACAATCCTTGGCCTTGGTTGGAAATTGGGTTGTTATGAGTGAGAACTTGGGTTTACCCCCTCATAATTTGGGTTGTTTGTTTCAAATCACAACCCAAATCATTAGAATATAAGTTAGGAAGAACATTCAATTTCCAAGAACATGTTTTTGTTTGCCTACCTGTACAAATCCTATAGCGGTTTTATAGGTTGGGCTTTGATCAGTTTGATTACAATTGCATGGAGCTACATTTATACCAGCGCGGACTCGGAGCCATGCACTATGAAACAACGTCAACCCAACAAAACATAATGCCAACCGTGCCAACATTATGCCTGCTTTGTGTGCTATGTCGCTGTCAAAACGTCAATAATTTTCGCGGGGAAATGCGCATGCCAACATGACGTCGCTTTGGATACAACATATGACGTGCTTGCACAAAACAAACGCGGCGCTCTGGCGCTCAGAGGGTAACCTAACAGTTTACGTGAACGTGCTTTTACTAATTTAATAAACTAACGAAAAGTTTATTTACTGATATGACAAACATTTTAGACATTTACGAGATGAGTCATGTTGTTTTCGCGATGTGGCTAACGAAAATGTGCAGCTTTACGTAATTTCCGTCATTTCCCGAATGGCATAGCAACCCGAGTCAGATCGGCAACATTTATGATTTAGGTAATGATTATTGTTTAAAGTATAAACCATGTAATATCTTCACGCAATGAATACTGTTATGTTATGTTAGCTATGTGAAAAGTAACATTTTGTAGTTTTAATTTAATTGCAATGACGTTTCAAGATGGTGGCCCTTCAAATTCAAGATGGCGGCGCCCCTAGTTCAAGATGGCGGCGCCCATGTTCGAAAGCGAACTTAGTATAAGGACGACCAGCGCATGTGTTGCTGTGCAACAAATGCGCGGCTGGGGTGCGCCCAGCTGGTCGTCCTTAAAAAAAAAAATCTAAAATAAGTTCATGCTTTGAGAATCAAATAAGTCCAATATGAACCTATATGAATATTTAGGTCCAATATGAACCTATTTGTACGACGATATGTTGCGGCACCATATCTACGCTCTTTATATATGTTTTTTTTTCTGAGGCCCGCGGCATTCAATTGGAATAACGGGCATAAGTCCACTATGGCTTATTCCAGAATCAAATAAGTCACAATATAAACCAATGTCAATGATTAGGTCCAATATTAACCTATTTGCACAAGGATATATTGAAGTAGCATAATCAATAGTCTATATATAAAGGCTCCCGGTGTTAGCCTGTTTCAGCTAGTAGTACGATATTTTAATAACGGGTGTGTTAGTTATTGCGAACCGATCATATCAAGATGGCTATTCCTGTTTTTGTTTGCAAATAAACACCAGCGCCACAATTGTTGAAATATGTTAAAAATGGATTATCTCTTTGAATAACAAATTTGAAATAGTTGCTTGGATATAAATAATAACTATGAATTGAAGACCCCTGTCCGGAAAGGCTTCTATCAATTAATATTGATTTTATTTAGAATATTTTATTATGAAATGAGATGATTAATTGAGACACTTTATCGGTCTATTGTTAGAACAGACCATTCGGGTGATACCATATAGCGATAGAGAGCATTATGTTGTTCCTATAGCTACGTACCGAACATCAAATGTCCCAGATTGATTGATTGTATTCTTGTATTACATACTTATAAGCGATAATGAGTCTAATTAACGTTTATTTGTGACAAAATTACACAATAAAATTTCTGGTCTCTGTTAACAGTAACCACTATTGTTCGTTAGCTAAACAACCACACCATTTTATACCAGAAAATATTCGAAATAAAATCAATATTAATCGATAGAAGCATTTGCGGACAGGAGTCTTCGAGTCATATCTAATAGTTTATACTCCGGTAACTATATAATACATGTTTACAAAGAGATAATCTACCTTTAAAATATATATGGCCTTGAATGTTTCATACAGACCATGGCTTTTGCTCAAATCGCTCTGATAAGCCAAACACCGCAAACATGACAACTTGAATTAAAATAACGGTACTTTTTCTGTACATATTCACTATCTTGGTCACACCATGCAGTAGCATACAATTAGGCAGAACCAACCAGCATCATGCTAGCGAATTAGCATCACCATGCACTTAACCAGTGTACATGTACTTAGCCAGGGTCTTGTTCTCAATGGTCAGGCAATTCGTTTCAAATGGGTTTCATTTATATGATTAAGCTGTTAAAAGCACAAACTGGTTGAATATTGACAAATATTTTATGGATGATATCTGGATCATATTGTGGACTAACATATTATACATAGTTCGTAATTGACACGGATCAGGCGACGGCTGTCGGTGTGTTCGTTTACGCTGACCTGGCCATTTGGTTATATATATGAAGAACATACGTTATTCATGACCACTTTCGTCCTTCAAGTAGATCCTAAAATTATCAGATAATAGAAATATCAACTTGATAAATATTGCACAGAAGCAGTTCTTTTATTACATATCTATCTGCGTAATTCGCATGATCGCGCGAGTTTCCAGGCGTGTGATAATTCTCAGAATCGCACTAGTGCAATTTGTCGACGGAACTATTTCATTCAGTGTTGTTAGACTGGTTCTCGCCGACTATTTTAACTTTTTAAACGCAAGGGCGACAACCCACTTGCCGAATTCGCAGCGCGCTGATTGGGTTATATTTTTGGAAAATCTATTAGAATTTAATTTCAAACGCATAATTTAAAGATGGGTCAATGTCTGATTGTTGCGTTAACCCTAAAATGCCGTTAAATTCACATTTCTGTACCGGAGATGTACGACTGTGAGTCAACTTACTATGATACGGAGATATGTAATAAAAATAGAACCTCATGAGTGTCTGGATTTTGACGAATTATCGCACTCGATTTGTTGGCGGAACGCGATACCTCTCGAGCGGGACTGCGTCCCGCACTCGAGGTATCGCTCCGCCAACAAATCTCGTGCGATAATTTCGTCAAAATTCAGACACTCATGCGGTTCTATCTATTTATCGAATTGAAAATTATCACATGACGCATGCAGTCAAACTATCTCCATTTGCACTTCTGACAAAATTCTCCATTCTGGAAAATAAATATTCTAAAAATGCCAGGTCTGCAGATGACATGCTACATGTATATAAAACGTTTGGAACCGTAAAATCATTTGACTGTTCCACATATTCAATAATAAGCTTTGCCTTGACCACCACAATACCATACGTTACAAGTTACACTATGTGTTACCAAACCTGTTCCTCATTTTATATACTACCAACCTCGTTACTGTCGATCATCGCTTGAGGCACGTTCACACTTTGAAAATGTTGCTGGAAAAAAATGTTGTGAAGATTTGTATAGACTGTACACACTTCGCTGTTTACTGTACGTGAGATCTGTGTAATTCCATACGTTATTATACAACAGATAGTTACCAGTAATTGGTCTTCAAATACATGCATGGCATGAATCAATCGTGCAATAACTCGTCGATTTCACCGTCCGAAAATCTATAAAGCAATCGAATATATATTTGTTGTCATTCCAGAATTGTTCAATCATGTGCAACATATAGCTATCTATGAAGAATTTCGTGACATTTGTTAGGCAAGTGTGCCACATGTGTGAGCGCGCGCTTAGGCTATTTCAAATTTTAGTTGAAACAGTTACCTCGTCGAATTCAGGCTTTGTTTAATTCAAAGCTATGATCCGGAACAATGCTTCTCTAAGCCTTTTTTGTATTCGAATGTGCAATTATATGATGCTTGGGCAATTCAATAATTGGATTTGAGATCTCGACATTTGAAATATGGTAATCTAAAATTAGGAGTCAAGCTTGCGAATCAGGTTTGACTTTTGTATATCACATTTATTAAATGGTTCTGCCATTATTCCGTTCAATAAACCCGTTCTATAAATTGTGATATTAAACGTTCGTTTTATAACAGGAAATAGTGCCAGGTGACCTTTGTCTTCCGGTTTGTCATCTGTTTACATTCCGTGCGCTATGTCTCAAAATATACTATGGTTTCCAATATTTTTCCAACAAACTATAATGAATGAAGAGTTTGAAAAGTTATGTCATTAAATATACGCTATTCAATATGCCATAGAGTCTTTATTTATCTGGGACTATTTCTTTACGCCGGCAAACAACGCATAGGTACGTGAAATGTCATCGCATGCCTTATTGAAGCCGATGTTAGTTTCCCGTCCTATTTTTTTTATTTAAGTATGTTTTGTCGAGGTTTTGGATCATGTAATAAATATAATCTACAACTCGACCCCAGTCCACAAAACTCGCCGAATAAATTAGGTCTGGACCTCGCCGAAGGCTCGGTCCAGTCCTAATTTACTGGACTCGTTTTGTGAATTCGATTATATGTATTTTCGGCAGGATATTTTTGACTCCAACATTGCATTCTTACCGTTGTTTCGGGCTGAAGAACAGTAACTATATTATACTGCAGTCTCTAATAATATTTCATTGTAAGAGATACCCATGTTATGCAAATGATCAGCACGCCTCTACCGACAATAACAATGAATTAATTAATTGCGTGGCTTCATAAGCAATATGAAACTGTTTGTTTCTGTGGGCGGATGTCTAAGCCAACTATTTAGAGTTCTGAATGTTCTAGATTACGAATGTCGACTTGTGTTACAATGCATGGTATGGGGGATTATTCGGACGATAGAAGGTCAAGGTACAACAATTGAGCTGCGTTTAATAGTGTACAGTCTAAATGAAAATGAGTTAAACTGCAATAATTACATGATTATCTATTCACAAACATATACACCTTTGTTTTGTATGCTCAAAATTCACATTATTCCAATGTGAACTAGGCCATCTGAGCTCGTGCCCTAACAGAACCACTTTATGTGTCAAATACTGCTTTATATGCACACACACCCATATCCAGCTTTGCTCTACAACATATTAAGTTGAACTTTACCCCTGAATATTATGGCACAGTTCTATATCTTGATAGTGTCGCTACTCGATAAAGTGTGAGGGGTACACAAACATTTCTGGCTGGTTGAAGCCCTATAGTTTAAGACATACTGACATAAATCTACATGACGTAAATCCACTTAGTTATCTTTCCTAATATATAAACCCTTCCGATGATATTTAACATAAGGGGATATGGGACCAAATGCTTGTGCTTTTCTGATAATTATGTTTCCAATATGAAATAACTCTATATTAGCAAGGTATTATAATTTGCTTTCCTGACACATCGGTCAGTACACTGTTTATTCAAAACCAACATCTTTAGATTCCTTTGTACACACAATGATAAAAACTTGTGCTTTTCTCATCTCATTATTTTAGTGGCTATCAACATGTCCAAGTTCACTTAATTTGACATCCTAATTTATCAGTCCAACAACACTGGTTTTCCAACAACGTATTTTCGATTTTATGTAAAGCCAAGACTACATATATAAACAGAACAGAAACAAAACGGATAGTGGTGTGGCGGTATGAGACGCTTGGGTGGGTGAGAGATCCCCACAACACCCTCATTTTTGGTCAAAGTATTCGACATTTAGAAATTTCATGCCTGACTCAACAAATGTTTGATTTTCAAACCGAAACGATGTTGAAATGGTTTCCGATATTTTGATTTACCTGTATAGTATGAAATTTGTTACTTTTAGAGCAAAAGTCGTATATTTTCGAAATTCCGGTCAATTTTATGGACTGAAATGATCATCAGTTGGAAGAGTCGGACACCTTAAGGTGCTGTTGGAAATGGTAAATTTGACACACCATGCACGTCTCCAACTGAGACCCTCTAGTCACGTCTCTGAAAACAGAACCGATGTCTGAAATTGCTACTTATATATCCTTCGGACCAAATGTATTCGAAGGGTATGTAAATAATTTGAATCTGATAACAATATATCTTGCATCGTGTTGGGGTATTGACGTCACATTCCACTGGATCCAGATATGAACGGTTGATTGCTCGTCAGAAAAAAACAAAGACCGGTGGCAGATCAAATAGATTCCGGTAGTACATGCAACACTAATTTGCAGCTGAAACTTGGAAATCGATGCTTATCAATAGTATACAATTCATCTTGCACCAAAGGCAAGGGTCGGTGGTAGTACGTATCATTTCTTGTTAACAAAGCGACTCCCAAGCAATCGATTCTATTTTTTTTAATCGCTGGGATTAGGGATAAATAACCAGGATGAGGAAACGTTTGAATCGCTCTACCCTTTGGCGGGTCGTCGTGTGACAGTACTTTACACAACTACTCTCGATCGAAGATGACGATCATTGTGTGAAGTGCGTTGCAAACACCGATCGAATACGTCTGCGAATGTGATGGTCGATGTTCAGAGCTGCAACCGAACGCCTCCCCGCTGCTTCTCCACTACCGAGTCTATTGTCGGTACGTTCATATATTGTCGATTCTACCTGTCTGTTCAATTCATAAAGGATAAATTAATTGAGAGGAGTACATCTATACTCGCATGAAAAGGAGCCATGGTGGCAGCATACATATAGCATATAAGGTATGTAAACATACATATAACCATTGCGTATTTGTATCGCCTTGAGTCTGGAGACATTACTCTCAACAAACTATTGGAACTTTGCACAGGCCGGCGCCTGTTGATAATGTACTAAAAGTTCAAGACTACACGTTGCGAAATGTAGTTCGCTTTTAACGTAGAGTCTAGTGTTTCATGTTTTATCTGACATATGCCAATTCGATGCGACTTTTCTGACTATTTATTTTATATATTTTCCATGCTTTAAATGGACACGAACAATACAACATTAATTTATTATGAAATACACATGATCTACACATATAGGCCAATCATTTATATAGCAAGTGTTATTTCTAACACTGTTGAAGCGAATTTGGGAGAGCGCATAACAAAACAAATGAAAGGTGAAGTATGATTACAATAAATGTTCCCGATATCCTGTGGCAAAACAAAAAACATAAGTATATACGCCGTGGATCATAAATTGCGTAAACTACACGTTAGCAACGGTCTCTCTAGGCTCATCACCGCTTCCATATATACACTTTGGCTCATGCTACATTCAGTTAAATAAACACTCTACTGTATAAATTATACATTCTTATTGACTTATATATATTTAGGTTATTTCATCTACAAAGTATTCTGAAAACCACCGAGTCGCCTATTGTTCTCCAGAGCATCATGACAGTAACGATTGATTGCGTGTGTGCCAAATCGATTGCTGATTCAAAATAACGAACGTTTGAGTAATTTGACATGCAGGAGTGATAAACCCACTATTTTGGAAGGACTTCCCATCTTCCATAAGCATGCGACATTAAAATTCCCATACTCATAATGCGGATTGAATGAAGCCGCTACTCACACGGTGTTATTAAAATTCGGCTACCATTGGACATATTTTCCTGCCGCACGTATGGGTTACTGTTGTCTGTTATACTAATGGTACTTAACCCTTTACCCAACAAACCGGCCAAAAACCGGCCAAATAAAGCTTCAACAGCCTAAAATATCTTCGGTCTGTCTCAATAGAACCATACAAATATGGATATCATTGGAACCGGCTCCTTGACCACATTGTGATAGTTACAGTTATGCCCTGTGCCAATGCCATAGGTCGCCTCGCATATATAACAGAATGCATTGGCCTAAAAAACACTTTTTACCATTTTTTCTTACATTCTTTAACAATTTTATAATTTTTAATGTGTTAAGCCAATGCATTCTCTTATATATGCGAGGCGACCTATGGTCGACTCGCATATATAAGAGAATGCATTGGCATAGGGCCCTTCTGTTGGGTAAAGGGTTAACGTGCACTAATTTTTTTAATGTTTATTGAAGAAACAATCACAATGAGGAATGGCATATACAAAATTATCAAGGAAATGTGTTTATATATACATATAGGAAACGTGTTTATATATACATATAGGAAATGTGTTTATATATACATATAGGAAATGTGTTTATATATACATATAGGAAATGTGTTTATATATACATATAGGAAATGTGTGTATATATACATATAGGAAATGTGTTTATATATACATATAGGAAATGTGTTTATATATATATATAGGAAATGTGTTTATATATACATATCGGAAATGTGTTTATATATACATATAGGAAATGTGTTTATATATACATATAGGAAATGTGTTTATATATACATATAGGAAATGTGTTTATATATACATATAGGAAATGTGTTTATATATACATATAGGAAATGTGTTTATATATACATATAGGAAATGTGTTTATATATACATATAGGAAATGTGTTTATATATACATATAGGAAATGTGTTTATATATACATATTCGCACACGCATCTCTTACTACATGCACTCTCCTTGTTCACTACCTTCGCTCACCAGTGACATGGAATTATATAACAAGTATATATGTACAATTATACATACGTGTGTATATTATAATAGTAAATAGTGTATGCTACGTTTCGGATATACTCAACATAGGTGGTATTGTGGAGATGGGTGGGTCACCGGATTTGGTTTAATGGCCAGGGTGAGAATCATTATCAGCCACAAAAAAGGGTCAGAATCCCAACTTCTTCGATTGATGATTGAGTCAGTGAGAGGGGGTCAGAATTTGTAAATGCATGAGGGTGCGATGTCCACCTGCAAATTTCCAACACCTCTTGGGCAGGGAGGGTGCTGTGAGACAACTAATTCCAATTCATCACATGTCCCCCAACTTTGATGAAAACGTTAAACTTTTAGTAATTGTCCAATTTAATCAACAGCAGTAAGAACTTCCGAACACTAAATACGACATTGTTTTGATATAGTTTACATTTTGCATGATGTTCAGAGTAAAATTGCTATTACAAAGGGGAAGGTGTCGTGCAAATATAAGTGTTATCATAATTCAGATGTTTTGCCTTTAACGATGCCCTGTCTGATATGCCACAATGAAACCACCATCTGTATATACGTTTTTTTAATACCAGAACATAATCACATCGGACCTATGAATCCATTGAAATGTTGGCGCTTTTAATTTGCTCCGCCCTATATGTACCCACCACCCCCTAATTTTATTTTTTTGTCCGTATCTGGGATAGGGACCCACCCCTTCAAACTGCTTCAAATGACTATTTTACTTAGTTGTCCTGATCTTATCCGATCTATGTTCCGTATCATGATTATAGAAGCATTCCTACTTTTTATTTATCAATAAGGCTGTAAAGTTTCAAAGCAATTAATCAATAAATGTGAGCTGAGGTTGTGCTGATGGATTCACATTTGAAATCCAAGATGGCTGCTCGGGGCCATGTTTGCTTTGAACAAATTTCGGGGAAAGAAGGGAGGCTCCCATCTTGAGGTCACCCCGAAGATCCATATGAAGTTTGGTGACGATAATATGAGAAATGTTACCTGTAAAATGTGCTAAAGGGTAAAATCCGAGATGGCTGCTGGCTGCCATGCTTTTCACAGAATTCGGGAAAAAAATGGTAGGCACCCATCGAGAGGTCACACCGAGGATTCATATGAAGTTTGGTGATGATAGGATGAGAGATAAGCTCTTTAGTGTGTGCTAAAGGAATTGGTGATGCAAAGAGTAAAAACAAGATGGCTGCCGATGGCCATGTTTGACAACTCCCATATAGAGGCCAGGAAAAATTGTGTTAGCCGGGCTGCTGAACCACCCACCCATCCCCGCCTAGTGTTCAGAAAAAAATTGCAGACCCCCCCCCCCCCCGGCACGTTTTGAATGTTTGTCAGCCAAGCAAGCATCCAATGATCGTCTCTGATAAAGAGCAGTCACGCTGCTTTCACCCAAAACGTTTTAATAGACAATAAAAAGCGAGATAAATTTTGAACTTTTTTGTCGTTTTCGACGTATTAGTTATGGGTATTGTGTGGATTGTTTTAGTATGCTTGTGCATACTAATGATGTCACAGTCAATATCCATGGTATAGTCATTTCAATACGCTAATTGGTGTCATATAAGTATGCTCTTCGTGCCCATATTATGTAACCTTTGGTTCGAAGTGTGTTATTGTTAGCTGGCGGGCAGGGCATGTACGCTGATGCTGGCGATTAACAATAATTGGGGAATATTTTAATATTCCCCCGACTACTGTTAAGATAATTACCAGCTCTTGTTGTCGACGGGGGATAGTCTATATATAATGAGCAAGGGTGAAAAATAGTAAACATGGCGACTGTGGTTTAATCTCTAAATCCCGTTACAGTCGTCGCACTTCCATCATATCGAATACAATGGTCCGAATCGGCATCTCCAGTTTAGACCTAGTTTAAACTACCAGTTTAAACTGGGTTTTAGTAGTAAAACCAAGTGTTACTCCACCGCTGGGACGACATAGATTTGGTCGATTGCGCTACCTGTGGGCCACACTTGTCCAATTGCAAGGATAGGGGCGTGGTCTGTCTGTTTATTATCGCTACTTGTCAATGCATTGTCCGGTCACGCGACCTGTTTTCGCTATCTAATCTCCTAATCAGGCGAATAGCCCGTGCGTTTTGAGAAATCACGACGAATGCACGGTCTGTTGTACAGCAGTTAGATATTATCTAATATCATGGACGAGCATGATTTTGGAACTCAAAAATATCTCTTGAGGGCATGGGTGGGGGACCGCCACAAATACCCCTTAGAAACACCACCACCCCTCCCCGGGGTACCATCCGGACGGGTGAAAATGGGGTATGGACCATTTTCGAGAACGGGAAGGATTTCGGCGAATTTTACGGCATGAGTGGGTGGCCCGCCCAAAATACCCGATAGAAACATCACCCTCACCCCGGGAGAACTGGGGTATGGACCATTTTCGAGAACGGTAAGGATTTAGGCTGATTAATTTGGCAGCAGAAATGGGTGGTCCGAGCAAAATACACCATAGAACCCCCCCCCACCCACCCCTCACCCGGGGGTGACACCAGAGGAGGTGGAAATGGGGTACGCCCAAATACCGAATAGAAACACCCCAGCCCTCACCCCCGGGGAATGGTACCTCAAATAACCCCTATAAACACCCCACCCATAACATGCGGGGGTGGGTTACCACCGAGGGGTGAAGATATGTGATATGGACCATGTTCGAGAACGGTAAGGATTTCGGACAATTTGACGACAGGGGTGTGTGGTCCGCTCCAAATATACCCTAGAAACACCCTACCCTCATCCCTGGAGGGTACCACCCTGCTGGGGTGAAAATGGGGTATGGAAAATTGTATTCCTTATTCGCAAAACACATGGCGAAAAACATCGACCGAATAATTAAACCCACAAAACTAGGTTTTAGTAAAACCTGGGGTAGGGTGGTTTCACTTTGATGTTTTTTCAAAGTACATTTAAAGGTATATTTTCGAGACGAGACGTATGGTACGCATAAATCATATATACCGAAGCTTATACTGATGATTATATAGCCAATTCACCACAAACAATTAGTAATATTACCATAACTTTATCACGTCAATAAAACCTAGTTTTAATTGAAATCGAATTCCACAAACTGAAACTGAGTTTATCAAAAAACTGGTTTTAACTACACTAAAACCCAGTTTTACTCCCATCAAACCTAGTTTTACTACAGTAAAACCAAGTTTTACTCCTACTTAAACCTAGTTTAAACTGGAGTAAAACCTGATCTAGAATAAAACCTAGTCTAAACCAGAGATGCCGATTCGGACCAATCAGATCCAATGAAAGTGCGATAAACCAAGTTTCTTTAAGGGCCCGCACACTCGAGCAATCGAGTTAAGCAATCGACTCCCGAAGTCTGCGAGGTGATTTTGCTGAGCAATAGGTCTCACGAGCAATCGGCCTCACACATCAAACATGTTTGATATTTTGTCGTGTCGCGAGCCCGATTTTTCAGGTCTGCAGGGTAGGCGAGCAATATTGCTCAGCAAAGCATAATTGAAAAGTGTGTCTCTCCTGTCCACTGATGCTGTTCGGTCATCAGGATAACATTTATTTCTCACCACAACAGTGGGGATGGGGCTGGTGTCGGAACAAATAATTATGTCAGCATCAACCAATTTTGAATACCGTCAAAGCAATCATGTTATTCGGTCACCAGAATAAAATCTATATCGGGGGGGGGGGGGGGGGGGGTCAGAGCAAATATTTAGGTCAGTATCAAGTTATCAATTAATCGATAATGTCAAATCGGTATACAGATTGTCGCGCGTTCGTAGCATCGAATACAATTGATAAGTTGTCGCGTGCGATGACGTATTAAAAACAAAATGGACTCTCCAAAGCGCTTCTGATGTCATGTTGGCGGAAAATGTTGGCGCCAACTAACTGTTAAATTGTCTGTGACATATTTATTTCTATACATATTGCTTTATTATTCCCCTACCCTCCGTCTCACTTCTAAAGTGTGCATAAATTTCATGAGCTGTCATTTACGTCTACAGAGGCACGACGTTAAATAATTAGCCTAATGTTCGTTATCTACACGATTATGCCAACATATCCTCGCGCAAATACTCACATAATCTACCAACACGGTGAAATAGGTACATAATGTGATTATTGATTTTGAAATAAGCAGATAATAGAGTCATATCCGTTAGTTCGTTTTATTGCGCGGGCCACAATGAAAACACATGTTAAAGAGCGTACACTTGAAAGCCGTGAGTGCATGGGCTTATTTGTGTCATTATCCGCACACAATCTGCTTAGAATCGTCTCATTATGAGTCGATGTGACTAAAATGCTCTCATTTTCAGTACATTATCGACTCAAAATGAGCCCATTCTATAGCTGATTATCTACTTAAAACAAGTTCTATTATAAGCATATAATGTGCGGATTTTTGGGAGAACAAGGCTGATTATGGCTATCTCATTAATTTCTAATCGACAATAGTTATCGTATACTCTATAAAAGCCCCATATACCCCATGTAGACGTTGCGCCATTGTCGAATCGAAGACAATAACATTATAATTATTACGTCATTCACTTATTTCCCCTTGGCAACGAGAATTTTCAAACAAATTTACGGAAATCCGAACGTGACAACCGTGTGTGTATTGTATTCGATACGATGAAAATGCGACGTCTGTAACAAACAAGGATTTGCATAGGATAGTCGACATATCCTGTCGGATCTTCTATGCTGGCACGATACATCGGATATATTCTTTACATACGTTGCACATTCATCGCATCGAATACGATAGGGTGTCCAACATTGTATTCGATGCGATGGAAGTGCGACGTCTGTAACAGCCTGGTAGTGCTTCGTCAAATCAAAAGACAGTAAGACCCTCTGTGAACTATACGTATAAAGGATTAGCATGCAAAGGTATTGGTAGATACCAATTATAATGCGTTTCCAGAGATATAGAGGATCTCACATGAGTTTCTATTTTATACGGAATTTATCAACCGAGTTCACCAAATTCGATTTGAGCCTCGGTTTACCGATGCTGAAATAGAATTTAGTGGACGAGGTTGATAAATTACGTATAAAATAGAACGATTTTGATACACGTTTTATCACATGATCAAATAAACGCGAAGTATTCATCGAAAATAACAATCATAAACTTCAGCAATCGCAAGTCATTTAAATAATGTCGTGACGTCATCGCACGCGCTAATATTACACGCGTGTCTTACCAATAATTATGAAGCTATTTTGTGGGTTAATTATGTGATATAAATAGTTATTGGTGTCTCCTGTCAAGTTTGATTTTTGGAGGATACGACTATTTAGAAGCCCACATGCGATATAACCCATCCAGGCGAGGCATTGCCAATGATCGACAAATCATCTTACAATTAATCGCAAAGGTCTATATATACACGAGATTTATATTGTGAACGGTGTATTCGCATAAGCCATCATCGTGACTACAGCCGTAATTATGTCCCTTCCTCTGTAACATATAGTTATTCTCGGAAATTACACCGTGATCTCGTGATCAATGGGTTTTATGCGGAACTACTAATTTCTTCCGGAACAATAATGTCTGGTTCTCAATAAAGTATTCGTATATAGAAACCGGGTGGTGAATTATGGCTAATTGAGTCTGATAAATCCCACGCCCTGCCGTGTATTCCTCATAAATTAAATGCATTAATGCTTCTAATGGCCAATTATTATATTAGAGGGACTGTACAATGACGTCGATCGAACTCCGGGTTTCATCGCGATTAAGGTCACAATGAGATACATTTTGAACGGGTGCACAGGTCAGTGCAAATGTTTGCGACATTGTAGTGCATGGGCGAAGTAATGCGGCCTTGAACGTGACCTTTTGCAGTCCATGTAATGGGTCTATTAAGCTTCAACATGCATTACATGTGCCACAGCAGCTCGCATTTACATATAGTGCTATGCCTTTATATCGTTTATTCACTTAAATGACCACATCCAGTGGTATATAGTGCTACATTGCTCCACTGTATACATGTATATATCAACAAAATTCCCCCAACCAGCCACCGCAGCACCGTGACCCCGATAAGCACCAGCACCCAGTTCACGCCCCTGCAGTGAGTGGTCGGGGAATAAATATAGGTCAAACTGACCGTACAATCATATATTAACTGGACAGGACAGGTCAGCGTATAGGAATCACTGAACTAAATGGTTTCCCATAGGCGACAGTGTTAACGTTTCGGCCAAATTCATCGAATTGAAGCCTGCAAGCCATACCAGTGATGTTTACCCAGCTAGATTGACACCAGTTGATCACGAAAATGCAAGAAAAATCATAGGTCATGTGTTTACTTTTAAAAATACATCCCCAAGTTTACGACAGGGCTATCTCACAGCCAAATTTGATCTGGAAAAACCCAGGACTACAGCAGCTAGTTAAATAAATTTCCCGCTCACAAAAATCCATTCCCACATTCATTCACCAGTTTAAATTATTTAGATATTATGTACAAATGAAATAAACGCGATGTCATCCTTTAATAACGTGTCGCATGTATCAGGTGAAGGTCATTCTTCAGTTACCTTCACCTTTAGCATTCCACGGTGTACTCGCTCCCCGACTCTAGAACACATTTAGCTCCCTGATTCCTATATATATGTACATGTGTGAAACACGGCGTTTCTTATAGTATTTTATCAAAATATAGACCTTACTGAAATCAAAAATGGATTATATCGAGCAGTAGTGGTTTATTTTTCCAATATGAGGCATCCTGAAAATTAGTGTCAATCCTCAAAATAAAGCCAAAAAATTAAGATTGTTTTTTTCAATTTTACTAGCTGATGCATCTCGTATAACTGAACTATGCCCTGATATACCATAATATTACTAAATTGAAGAGGAAATGTTAATATACACTTTGAGAGCGATATATTGTCCAATTTTAAACACTTTTAATGCAGAATTTGGCAATTTATAATAAACATTTACCAAAATTAACAGAAGATTAAAATAAAAAATACTTTAATAGCAATATAAAGCAACCATAAGTCAATTTAAATATCTAAACATAATGATACACCATCAGACACAGCATCAGACATGACCTTTTAACAGATGGCAGGGCATACGGTCTGTTTAACAAACCTGCCATGACAATTTTGCACGACAGTAACTCTTGTGGTGATTCCATCACCCCCCCCCCCTCCCGACTTGGGGTGGGGCTACGGTCCCCGTTAAGACTACAGCGTGCCGGGAAAGCTTAATTGGGTCAACTGTCACCTTTTCCCAATGGGGGGGGGGGCTAACACTCCTCAAAATTGTGGGAGAGGGGCTTTAGACCCCCTGACCCCCTAATGGTATCGGATGTCCATGCAAAATTCCCAGATTGATCACTTTCTTTACTATCTACAGGCGAATCCATGGGTTTCTTCTTTAAATATGTCCAAAATGTGGTCATTATCATTTTAAAATAAGAAAATATGGAATTAACAACTTATCATGGCGAGACGTGAATTTTCGTAAAATTCAAATTTTCCTTATAGGAATCACTGAACTAAATGGTTTCCCATAGGCGACAGTGTTAACGTTTCGGCCAAATTCACCGAATTGAAGCCTGCAAGCCATACCAGTGATGTTTACCCAGCTAGATTGACACCAGTTGATCACGAAAATGCAAGAAAAATCATAGGTCATGTGTTTACTTTTAAAAATACATCCCCAAGTCTACGACAGGGCTATCTCACAGCCAAATTTGATCTGGAAAAACCCAGGACTACAGCAGCTAGTTAAATAAATTTCCCGCTCACAAAAATCCATTCCCACATTCATTCACCAGTTTAAATTATTTAGATATTATGTACAAATCAAATAAACGCGATGTCATCCTTTAATAACGTGTCGCATGTATCAGGTGAAGGTCATTCTTCAGTTACCTTCACCTTTAGCATTCCACGGTGTACTCGCTCCCCGACTCTAGAACACATTTAGCTCCCTGATTCCTATAGAAACTCACGCGCAGCTCAAAGCAGGGCGGGGAGACCAGCTCATGTGCACGGGCAAAAACTGTAAAAACACGGGTTCTACTTCAGGTAATATGTTGTATGCCAGGAGGATAGGATTCACCTGTGAATTTCATTCTTCATTTATTCGGATTTACCAGCTTGTTTCTACTCTGGCAATATGGGGTTTTAGTTGTAACATTATATTATCGAGTGGTAGGCTTTGGTGCACATGGACTTGTCTTCTGTCCCACGTGTGGGCATCATGTGAGTATTACTATATGATAACATATGCATATATACATGAACATGCCTTTAAATAATTATAATTAAATTAAAAGTACACAGTCCAACTCAATGATCCCCATATCGTCAGATTCCAACAACAAAACATTGCAATTTATCTTGGACCACCTAGTTATCAGATTAACTTCCAAGAATTAATTATAATCATTGTCAACTACTTATATATATAAATATATATACGATACATACATATATATACATATAGGATTTTTATTTTTCTCATCGGGGACAAAGGGATAATGATTTAGGACCATTGATTTGGACCGCGTATCTTTAATTCTCATCAGTTCTATGTTGTAATCACATTTGGTTCCAGTGATTTCCAAAGAGTTTAGTGACTCAGAATTTAGCAATAAGTGAATTTTAAGGCTATATATTTCACACTAAAATAAGGAGGTAAAATTTAACCCCTTCATGAATGCTATACATAGAAGCCAATGGAGCTTATTATGTCACCAACCATTGTTTAATTTTTGTACGACAAGAGTTTGGCAATCACGTTACGGCTAGTGTCTTACTCATACGGGGCCTAATGTAATATCGTATTATTTTATGTCAGGCTTAATATACGATCGACTGGGCATTTGGAAACTAGAAGGCCGAGCCCGGTCCTACTAAAACCCGACCGCACCCGACGGGACCGCCCCTAGGGGTCCGAGCGAGATGGGGTTTGCACTATTGTGTAGAATGGACCTGAATGTACCAAAATTCCAACCCCCAAGTCGATAGCTCGGCACTGTTAACCCATAACTTTCGGCCGTTTCTGCCAGGTACGGGGAATCCAAATATGCGCCGACGCACCTCCCCTGGCTGCCTGACCACGGAAATGCACATTATATCATGAAGTGAATACCCCTATGCATCCATGTGCGATCTGACAAGTCGCTAGCTGCAGCGGAAGTGAATAAATTAACCCATACGCTGCTGCCGAATTCGCTATGAATGTACGCAAAAACGCCGAAATTAACACCCGCCGACTGCACCAACCCCAGGGGTCCGAGTGTGATGGGGTTTGCACTATCGTGTAGAATGGACCCGAATGTACCAAAATTCCAACCCCAAGTCGATAGCTCGAGCGGACACGGCACTGTTAACCCCTAACTTGCGGCCGTTTCTGTCAGGAACGGTAAATCCAAAAAGGCACCGATCGCACCTCCCCTGGCTGCCTGATCACGGAAATGGACATTATATCATGAAGTGAATACCCATATGCATCCATGTGCGATCGGACAGGTCGCTAACTGCAGCGGAAGTGAATAAATTAACCCATACGCTGCTGCCGAATTCGCTATTAATGTATGCAAAAACGCCGAAATTAACACCCGCCGACCGCACCAACCTCAGGGGCCCGAACGTGGTGGGGTTTGCACTATCGTGTAGAATGGACCCGAATGTACCAAAGTTCCAATCCCCAAGTCGATAGCTCGAGCGGACACGGCACTGTTTAACCCCTAACTTGCGGCCATTTTTGCCAGGTACGGGAAATCCAAACAGGCACCGACCACACCTCCCCTGGCTGACTGATCACGGAAATGGACATTATATCATGAAGTGAATACCCATATACATCCATGTGCGATCGGACAAGTCGCTAACTGCAGCGGAAGTGAATAAATTAACCCATACGCTGCCGAATTCGCTATGAATGTATGCAAAAACGCCGAAATTAACACCCGCCGATCGCACCAACCTCAGGGGTCAGAGCGTGATGGGGTTTGAACTATCGTGTAGAATGGACCCGAATGTACCAAAGTTCCAATCCCCAAGTCGATAGCTCGAGCGGACACGGCACTGTTAACCCCTAACTTGCGGCCGTTTTTGCCAGGTACGGGAAATCCAAAAAGGCACCGACCACACCTCCACTGGCTGCCTGACCACGGAAATGGACATTATATCATGAAGTGAATACCCATATGCCTCCATGTGCGATCGGAAAAGTCGCTAGCTGCAGCGGACGTGAATAAATTAACCCATACGCTGCTGCCGAATTCGCTATTAATGTATGCAAAAACGCCGAAATTAACACTCGCTCACCGCACCAACATCAGGGGTCCGAGCGTGATGTGGTTTGCACTATCGTGTAGAATGGACCCGAATGTACCAAAATTCCAATCCCCAAGTCGATAGCTCGAACGGACACGGCACTGTTAACCCCTAACTTGCGGCCGTTTCTGTCAGGAACGGTAAATCCAAAAAGGCACCGACCGCACCTCCCCTGGCTGCCTGATCACGGAAATGATATCATGAAGTAAATACCCGTATGCATCCATGTGCGATCGGACAAGTCGCTAGCTGCAGCGGAAGTGAATAAATTAACCCATTAGCTGCTGCCGAATTCGCTATGAATGTACGCATTTCCGTGGTCAGGCAGTCACAATATTTAGATTTATACAAGAAACTAAGTTCATACAGATGAAAGATTGATATAAATGAGACATATATATACGAACGTTTTTCTGCATAAAAAACTCCTTGAACAGTCCGTCACACGAGGGTATGCAAACGAGATGCACGCCACTATCGACAAAACAGTAAATATCGGAAGGTACATGTATAAGCTTTATGCAAATGGTGTTCTTTTTCAGAAGAGCGCTATAGTTGTCATTACGAGGTCCCAACTTAGTATCCTTGTGCTTAAATTGGGGAGACACGAACATTCTGTACTATAAAGTTCCCACTCGGAAAAATAATGTGCACGGTAGATCAAAGTGACTGGGGTTTTAATATTATAATATAATACACCGTAAGTGGTGTTTGGTGGGACTGTACACAAGTACAAACGAAACCATGTTTCGTATAAATGTACACAACACAAAATGACTGGACTTTTAATATTATAATATAGTACACCGCGAGTGGTGTCTGGTGGGACTGTATACAGGTACAAACGAAACTATGTTTCTTACAAGCGTTACAAAACACAACAAAACCGTAGAATTCCGTAGACCGGTAGAACGGTTTGTTGTCATTTTGTTTTACTTTGTTAATAAAAGAAGACAGCTGAGCATTGTCATGTCTAACACTATAGAAAATCGGGATGTGCAAAATAATGCTTTCCTAAATGTATCTAATGGAGTGTAATACATCCCGAATGAATGATTTTCCGGCACAAAACAACATATATTTTTAATAATGATCTGACCCGCGTGTTCGAAAGATTGAGATACCGGTCGACACATCTGATATGATGTCTTGTGGTTTTATTTAATGATTTTTAAAACGAAAGGCGTATGTTGTACTGTAATATCAGTATATTATTGAATAAAAATCAAAAAATTTATAATCTGAATGGAGATTGAAATTGGCGTTGCGTTATGGGCTATCGGTATACACCGTACCGTTATAAACGGGATTTTCGTGACTGAAAACATTATCCTCCTAGAATAAATTAGGCGTGCTAAAGATTGGGCTCCTACAAAATATATAATATGTTACATAAATTAGACAAATAAATATGTTTAAACTACCCAGAGGAAGAACCCGCCGACGTGCAAGTTACTTTTCTGTGTTAAATAGATAGAACCACCCAAGTGTGTGAACTGGTTAACCTAATGCACGAGGTTGTGGTGACGTACGGGAGTGTATTAGCGCCAATTTGATTTATACTAAATTGTATAAACATTTTAACAAATGTAAAGCATTGTCATACAACAAACCATCACAGCAAATTTGAGCCACATCAGTACAGCGGTTTTGGGGGTGATGTCATAAACCCCATTTTGGCACTAATAACACCCATGTCACGGCGCCTCTTTAAATGCACATTATCTAGTTTTACATAAAATTAAGAAAAAACATAGTTCCTCGTTTCAAACATTTAGATGAATTAAGATTCACACATAGGGTTCAGTGTTAATTTTAAAAGTATCATGTGACCCATAAAGTTAACTTGAGCATGGCGACTTGAACAAGCTATGATCTAATTATAATAGTTTATCTACCGGTATTTACGTTTCCTTTTGAGCTGAATTCAAAGCTAATGTATTCCTAAAAAGATAAATTTGAATCTACATTTGAGATTCACGTACTGTATCCCAATTATCATTAGTCTGATAATTTCATTAATTGTTAACACTATTAGCTGTATATGTGACCCGCCATATCACATCCAGTTGTAAGATTTTTTTTACCCTGTGCCAATGCATTCTCTTATATATGCGAGTCGACCATAGGTCGCCTCGCATATATAAGAGAATGCATTGGCCTAACAATTTTAATAATTTTTTCTTGTATTCTTTAACAATTTTATAATTTCACCCATACAGAGCCCCAGACAAACATGAGCAGACGACACTCTTCTATATGCTTTTATATATGTGTGGGGCTCCCTGCAGGGTAATGGATGTTTTTTATTTTAAGTCCTAAAAATTGTAAGAAACATTTATTTAAAAAAAATGACCTATGGTCGACTCGCATATATAAGAGAATGCACTGGCACAGGGTAATTCTAGTCTCAGTTTTAGTTCCAACATGTTTATCAGCACTCGTCCTTGGTGTGATGGATCCTGCCAACCACCTGCATACTGGCAATTACCACTGCTAATGTACCAATTTGTAGGTTGGCCACCATCGGCATGTCCGTGCTGGCTGGCACCGGTTAACCAGTGTTCGACAATGCTGGTATACCGGTGCTGGCCAATGCTGGTGTGCCAATGCCTGCCGTTGGCATATACCACCATAAATTTTCCATTGATATTTTTTTCTATTTTAAGGGGGATATTAGAATTAGTGAAGTACATTATGTGCCCAATATAAGAGTTGGCATGATGCTGTTTACCTGAACCGGCCGATGTTGGCATACCTGTACCGCCAAGACTGTTTGCCATAACAATATCACCCCTCAATCGTATTGACCATTAATTATGCTTATTTAGTAGCTCAAGTGGCAACTAAAACTTGAGTAAAATCTCGCTTTATTGAATCGTGCCGCAACCCCTACTTCCGCCAGCATCTACCATGATGGTGCCGCACCGGGCCAGCGTGCATAATATCACGACGAACTTGTACCGACCCAAAATGGCACAGGCCAGCGTGTTTACTGGCAAGGGTCGTGTCAATGGTCCATGCAAAATATCTGCACCCGGAGAAGAAATATTAAAAGTATTTAATGTTAACAGTAAGCATGCACTGATTGAAATGGGCCCTAATTGGTTGACCGGCCCCTAATGGTCTACTTTTAATCTTAGTCACACAAGTAAACTTCAGTCCATATTTGAGCCAGCTTGGTTCAACGGTTCTGGATAAGCTGTTTTTTGAAACGTGGACAGGCGGACACCGACGGAGTGTGATGCGTGAAGCTCCCTTGAGACCACCTAATGCGCATAACGCTCTTTAAAAACACTTCTTCAAATATCTCCGTTATTTAGTCAAAAACACTTCTTCAAATATTTCCGTTATTTAGTCAAAAACACTTCTTCAAATATCTCCGTTATTTAGTTAATACAAATTAAATTAAATGATTAGCGTTAATGGTTCTTTCTAAGTGGACAATCCCAAGCTCGCGTGCCACGCGTGGTCGGATTGACCATTATTAATTAATGAAAATTTAGGTACGGACTGTCCATTTATAAATGGCCAATCCTTAAAGAATTGCCTGCTTGAGACTACGTCTCGTGTGATATAAACAGGAATAAGTAGCGGATGTCATCTCAGTCTCGTCGGAACCATCTTTTCTTTGAATAGCGCTTCAGAGAAGGTAAACTAGATCAGCTATATTGGCAAAACACGAGTCCTAATCTACAACTATGAAAGTCCTTTAAAGGCACGGGCGGCGTTCGTTGCAGAAATATTCATATTTGTTCAAATCGCCATCATCAGAAGGAATATTAAAATATATATAGTTTTGTTCATATGCCAAATATAATCAGCGGGTAAATAGTATATTGTCGTCAAGACGTACGATGGTGTACGTAAACAAGAGCCTGCTCATGTTACAGCAGTTATGTTTCTGTTTACATAACACAGCGCAATTCTATTGGTTAATCACACACAACTGATATAAACGCTCTTTATTATTCCCAAATCAGGAAAACAGTAACAAATAACGCTCTTTATGTTTACCATATCCGGATCTAAACAAAAGCCAGGTTCTGTAACGTTTTTTGCTTTTGTTTACATAACAAAGGAAAACACATTTGACAATAACATACTGTTTATGCCATTGGTATAAGAACAAGGTCACTCTATATTTTACTATTATTTCTGTTTATGGCGGTTTTTGACGGAGATGAATATTTTAACAGCATATCCACCGCCAACACCGCCCGTATCTTTAACTAATCTGTTTAGTATACTGTTTAACAGCTTGACTACTCTGTTATAACGGTTTAGTAAACTGCTTAATCAGTTTAACTAACATGTTTAAATAGTTTACTAAACAGTTCAGTATAAGAGATGACGTTGGCGCTAATACGCTGTCGCAGTGACGTGATGGTACAACGAGGGCCGTACGTCGCGGCACAATTGATTGCAATAGCGTTAACATGTTTCTAACACAGTGTTGTTCCATTTGTTCATGTTACAGTTGACGTCGTCGCCAAGGATGCTGCCAACGTAATCAGTCTGAATTGTGAAAGAACCAGACAGATGTTTTATTGAGCATTTTATTGCAAAATCATCGGAATTCTGCTGTATTTCACAAAAATATAATTGGTGTGTAACAATTACCATGTTTACACTGCAGTACCAGCAATCTATGTCACAAATAAAGTCTCTAACCCAAAGCGGTTTTTATTTTTAAATTTGTTTAAAACCTATATAAACGTTTGTCCGATGTGATAAACTCATAGTTTATAACTTAAAGGCACGGGCGGCGTTCGTTGCAGAAATATTCACATTTGTTCAAATCGCCATCAACGGAAGGAATATTAAAATATATATAGTTTTGTTCATATGCCAAACATAATCAGCGCGTAAATAGTATTTATACCATGACTCCATATTGTACTGTGTACAAACATGCTATATAATATATTTGTGCTGTACACCCTACTGTGTGTGAACAGGAGTCCGACCGTGGGTAACACGTTTCTACTGTGGGTATCACGTTTGAATGGCATTTCAATGGTTAAAGTTTATACCCATAGTAGAACTACATCCGAGTTGACCTTTCGTTAACCTTCCGTGATCTCGATCAAAATGACTCTATTTTTAAAACGTAGCGCCTCGCGATGAAAACAATTTGATACTTTCGATTTAATTGATTATTATACTCACTAATGCGATAAAAACGAACAGTTTATTCCGTGGAAATCACATCCAGATCAACAAATTGAACATATATTTAAGAAATAGACGTAACAAACTCGAACAACAAACGGTGGATTTCAAAATGACTTTCGTGGTTTCCTGTTGACCGGCGGAGAAAAAAAAGTTCCCGCAATGTGTGATATTTATATTCATTAAATTCGTATTCCCAAATATATTCATGTTGTTTATTTATGGCGGTTTCATTACTGTTTATTGTGAATTGACTATACACTGATGCCATATTCGTACAATTGAGTGTTGACCTAATTCAATGTATCAATACGCCTGATCAGCTGTGATAGTGTACGTCGATGTACGGCCAAGTGTGGGGAACACAACGGATATGATTGTGAATGGTGCGACAGAATCGTCTTAATTTAAGTGGATTTATTTCGATTTCATAGCATTGTTTTGCTCCTGTACCGGTCATGGTATTAACAAAATACACACGTAGTGTTTCTGAATACCAAATTTACACCACTCGTGTGATTGATGATTTACCACACTCGCTAAAGCTCGTGTGGTAAATCATCAATCCCACTCGTGGTGTAAATTTGGTATTCAGAAACACTACGTGTGTATTCTATATATTGTCGTCAAGACGTACAATGGTGTACGTAAACAAGAACCTTCTCGTGTTGCAGAAAGTTTTGCTTCTGTTTACATAACAAAGCGCAATTATATTGGTTAATCACACACAAATGATATAAACGCTCGTTATTATTTCCATATCAGGAAAACAGTAACAAATAACGCTCTTTATGTTTACCATATCCGGATCTAAACAAAAGCCAGGTTCTGTAACGTTTTTGCTTTTGTTTACATACCAAAGGAAACACATTTGACAATAACATATATACTGTTAGTGTTTATGCCATATTTCTGATTGGTATAAGAACAAGGTCTGTCTATATTTTACTATTCTTTCTGTTTATGGCGGTTTTTGACGGAGCTGAATATTTTAACAGCATACCCACCGACAACGCCGCCCGTATCTTTAAATTTACCAGCAAAATTGTTTTCGATTGTAACCCAATTTTGCTCAAACACTGCAGTGGTTCAAAATGGCAGCTAACCGAACGTCTGAAGCGACGGGTTAGAAATTACATTTGTGGCGTATGTCCCTGTAGTGTATATGGCTCAATTATATTCACAGGATCCGCATCGAAAATGGCACACGACGTGACGGATGGCGACCACCCGGTATTTCTCGCTATCAACCTTGGGAAGGCGAGGCAAGCAGTCAGCATACTCACTGAACTGGAGGATATCGACATAAGAGATAGTCATATGAGAACACCGCTTCTTCACAGCGTGTGTGTTGAAAACGATGACCTTCGAACTCATCTGGTACGAACAATTATTAAACAGGATTCTGACGTCAATGCACAGGATAGGTTCGGACGAACAGCGTTGATGTACGCATGCATGAACGTATCGAGGATCGATTCGGTGAGGATTCTTTCTCGCGTGATCTCATCTGATCCGAATATAATCGACAATGACGGAAATTCCGCCGTGATGCATTCGGCTATTGCCGGAAATGAGCACGCGCTGCATGTAATGATAACCTGTCCAAATTTCAAAGGGCTATTGGATGTGAACTTAAAGAATAATAACGGACTCACTCCGCTCGAGTATGCCTTCAAATTGAACAATATTCTTTGTTGTAGAGTTCTGTCGCGCGAAGGGTTGGCACTGACGGACTGCATACGAGACAGGCAAGCTCTGAAATCAATTCTTTATGAAGATGACCCGGCAATAGTAAACAAAGCATCGCAATATTTAACGGCTTCTACTTCCGGAAATTTTTTGTCCGCCACCTTTCCACCAAAACAATTGAAACCGATGAAAAGGCCAAGCGGAGTTGTGAATTTGAATAATTCTTTCAACGGTAATTCCCAGTTCAATGTTTCTGAGGATATTGTTCCGATCAACTTGAGGACTTCTCCTCAAACGCGGAGAAATTTGGATCCGATTTCAAGCGGTCACGTTAGGAAGAAGAGTCCGTTGTTTCCAGTATCCGAGACATCCAAACTACCGGACATATCACCAAGATCAAATCATCCTCCGACAAGTGACTCGAATGATGATCTATCCAGCTAATTGTTTCGGAGACCTACGGAAACCTACAGACCCGTAGGTTATCGCATAAAATCAAGTCAAAGTTCTTATTTAAAGTCCATTGTTAAAATAAGAAAAACTAGTTTTGAACTATTAATTCGACAGTTAACAGAAACATTATCCAATAATGTAGAAACATAAAGGGTTGAAATAAAATGGTAGAATAGGGTACCTATAAAATCATATAATGTATGTTTGGTCAGATACAATCCTACTTGGGATAGTGGTTAGCCAGTTTCGTCTAGGACTTGAACGGAAAAGCTCATAATTACTGAATTGCATGTCAGTGTCACCCAAAATGTCATATACTATGACTGGTATAGACGTTTCAAACCAAAGAAAGAATTTTAATCACATCCAGCTAACCATCTTCATTTTAGACGTCTGATTTGATGACGCACATGCATCTCACTATACTCACTTTGTGAGCCGTAGTTTGATTTATCTCTGAAACAGTCTTATCATTAGCGGTATCCGCCCGAAAACGATTGAAAGAAAACTTACGGGGTGAAGTGTTTTCCTCGGCGACGAACTGTACATAGGGTTTCGCCTAATTATTAGCCAGTATGCAGGCCACATGAGACCTGTCGTTAAAATACTTCATAAATAATAATGGAACACGCCACTTTAACACTAATCTCTAATGTTATAATAATGCCGAAGGGAGATTTAAAAAAAACGTATATGTCCTTGGTTCTGAAGCCATAAGAACTCCTCGCCTGATTCCGAAATCATAGATTTGTGTTTGTTATAACGACTCTCTATATTGTGTCCAAAAACACCTTCAATATTGATATATTATATGACATTACGCCATCCAAAATCAGTCACATATTTCAATTTTCAAGCTTCTATTAATTTCTAATATTAACACAATACTGTCAGTTTGATCGTCTTCCAAACTGCTATGAAAATATTGCTTAAATCGTAGATAACTGTGAAGAATTTCTTCCAACGTTCTCTGGAAATATGGTAAGCGACAGCATCGGTGTAAGGTGGCACTCTCTATTTATTATATATATGATGCCATCATAAAATATATATATCTGTTATTGAGAACAAAGAATAACAAAGGAGAAAAAAAACAGAACACACGCACACATTCATACTCTAAATCCAAGACTGGCATACTTTCTTACCTGCGACATGTAATTAGAAAATATTTAACCCTTTTAGTGCCAGGGGCCGATCTCATCGGCCCTAATTTATGGTCTGTAGAGTGCCCTAAAAAAAATGATTTAATTTTTTTTTTTTTTGGGTTAGGCCAATGCATTCTCTTATATATGCGAGGCGACCTATGGTCGACTCGCATATATAAGAGAATGCATTGGCACAGGGTATATGGGTCGATACAAAAATCGGACCTGGCACTCAAAGAGTTAATTAAAGGCACACATGTTGTTCCGACATTTTAACTATCACTGCTCAAGTTATAACAAAGACGAAGTGACGATACTAGTTACTACCTTGACATATTTTTGTCTGAAAATGGGCTTTCTTTAGCTACAACAATGGCGATAAAAACAATAAATAAAATTGTTGTCTTCAGCAGAACTTTATGAAACAGTTAAAGTGGTAATATTTAAGGTTTCCAGGTTAAGGTTCGAAAGTTCGTACGTGCAGCTTTAATTATGTTACGTTCTGAATTTACCAATATAATTAGTCAATTTAACCACATTTAAACTGTATTGTTAATATTTAAAATATTGGCTCGACATAATTCTGGGAAAATACACAACGTTAGCTTTATTGGAGTTTCGGGCTGTGCAGCTTGTTCTCCAGAAAACACGCTCATTATCTGCTTATAACAAAATTTGTTTTTGGTAGATGATCTGCTTAGTGCCGAACCTGAGCGCGTTTTAGTCATATCATCGACTCATAATGAAGCAATTCTTAGCAGATTATGTGCGAACAATAACACAAATAAGCCAAACGTTTGAGGTGTACGCTCTTTAACACGCGTTTTCAAAGTGGCCCGTGACATAAAACGAAATAACTGACATGAGTCCATTTTATGCTTATTTAAGAATCAAATAATCACACTATATGTACCTGTTAAGCAGTATAGGTCGATTATGTGCGTATTATCGCGAGTATATGTTGTTGGGCTGTGGCTGAGAAAGGTTGTGATGTATATCTATTGACATTCTCGTGGACTTTGCTTGGACAAATACAAATGATCAGTTTATTGGAATTGGATAAATATCTCCCGCTGGGGTACCGGTTAGTTGATTTAAATATCTCCCGCTGGGGTACCGGTTAGTTGATTTATATCTCCCGCTGGGGTACCGGTTAGTTGATTTATATCTCCCGCTGGGGTACCGGTTAGTTGATTTATATCTCCCGCTGGGGTACCGGTTAGTTGATTTATATCTCCCGCTGGGGTACCGGTTAGTTGATTTATATCTCCCGCTGGGGTACCGGTTAGTTGATTTATATCTCCCGCTGGGGTACCGGTTAGTTGATTTATATCTCCCACTGGGGTACCGGTTAGTTGATTTATATCTCCCGCTGGGGTACCGGTTAGTTGATTTATATCTCCCGCTATGGTACCGGTTAGTTGATTTATATCTCCCGCTGGGGTACCGGTTAGTTGATTTATATCTCCCGCTGGGGTACCGGTTAGTTGATTTATATCTCCAGCTGGGTACCGGTTAGTTGATTTATATCTCCCGCTGGGGTACCGGTTAGTTGATTTATATCTCCCGCTGGGTACCGGTTAGTTATCTCCCGTTGGGGTACCGGTTAGTTATCTCCCGTTGGGGTACCGGTTAGTTATCTCCCGTTGGGGTACCGGTTAGTTATCTCCCGTTGGGGTACCGGTTAGTTATCTCCCGTTGGGGTACCGGTTAGTTATCTCATATCTCCCGCTGGGGTACCGGTTAGTTGATTTACTGTGTGTCGTTAATGGTCACTGCTATGGTCGGTGTGTACTCTGTGCTTGTGGCACGTTTTTCCAAAATTTCCTGGTATTTCAAAATGTATTTTCTCAACAATCTGTTAGGAATTTCTTTATGAAATTTGGTACAAGCGATTATTGTGAAACAATACTTAAGAACCATCAACCAATTGAATATTATAACCTCATTTACTTAGCTTTTATCGCATGAAAAATGTTTAAAATTTCACTGTTTTCAGGTACCAAGAACTTTTGTAAAATATATTTTTTTCAAAAGTGCAGTTCATCTATCCATGATATCATATCTCAATATCATGAGAGGAGTCTTAGTTATTCTTTATTTGTGAAACTGAATGATTATTTTCATTAAGAAAGGCAACTACCCATAAATAATATTCTATATCTGAGAATGTTTCATGTCATGACTGTTGATCAACGAACAATTGGGCTGAGATGAGTTGTGGGTCATGGGTTCAAACCAAGTTAAAGCTGACCACCATATGTCTTAACTCTGTGGCCTAATTCATGTTGATTGCTCCCTCCTTGAATGGATCACACTGCATATCAACATCTGTTTGCATTAGGCTAGGATATGTATTCTGCTTTATTCTTGGTTATAATATATGTGGGTGTGATGCTATATTATACAATTAATAATCTAACTCAACATTATGATACAAATGCAGCCTCCTCTCATAGCGCTATTTGGTGATTGTGGATTTGTGTGAAATTATTTATTATTCTAGCAGTTCTTGGTACCGAAAGAGGCAAACAATAAAATAATATGTTCAACCGCTCAAATGTATTAACATCCATTGTTTTTTATGTCTCTTAATAATTGCTCAGATTATACATACAATGAAGATTATGATATCTGAAAGTAAAGATTTTTTGCCAGATGGATCCAGAGAAATTCTTTGTTGAAAAGATCTTGCCATTTTTTGTTGGACTTAAAAAAACATGCGTCTCTCCCTTAAGGCATTTCGAAGAGTCAGCCACTGGTTATCGAACTCATGATTGATGTTACATTTTGCATTGTATCTCGCGCATTCATACCTAAACTGAAGATCGCAAATGAACGAGCGAAGCGACCACTCTGTGCATGAGTGTGTTTGTTATCCCATATATATTTTTTGGCATCCCACATCATAAGCATGCATTAATCCCACGACGTAAATTTAACATTGTCACACTGATCAAATGCATTTTAGCTGCCGAGAAGATCAGAAATTAGTATTATTAAATTAGTATTCCACTTTAGTATAATAGTAGAATCATTTATTTACGAGATATGTGCTACGCTATAAACTATAGTGTATTATACATATTGATTACATAACACACCCGGTCCAATTTTGCAGCTCTCCTTTGGACTCATTCCAATGTTTTACGTTCAACGAGCCGCGAAGTTCGGATTCGATTTTCGTACTCTTGAGACTGAACTGATTCGATTTCCGTACTCTGAGACTGACCTGGTCTGATTTTGGTTATGGATCTCTATTCCGAATGTTCTTTATTCCGAAGGTTCTCTAGCTATAGCTGTTTTTGTCACTCCATTTTTATGGTATTTAAAACTATTATAACATACTCCATATTGGTATGGACGTAATAGCGTTTATGACTCGTTTGTGGGTTGACGATAAATATTGATAAAAAACGTCATGCGTCAACCTACATGCGAAATATACATTACAATAATTTTTTCGAACGAAGATCCTTCATAAAAAAGAATCTTCGGAATAAAGAACCCTCGACCTCAATACATTTAGAATAGAAAACCTTTAAAATAAAACAAACCTCCGAAATAGCGAACCTTCTGAATAGAGAACCTTCGGAATAGCGAATCTTCGGAACAGACATGAACCTGTGATTTTATTGGTGGCATGCATATGGCAGATGTAATTTAAAAGGTAAGACCAACATGTTTCCATTTGAATGTTCAATACATGTTAGTCATCAATATTCACGGCAAACAACCAACTAACAATGATTTGTTTATTAAGTGACTTCTTCTGTGGTCGACGGATATAAAGTGCGGTTGGGATAACACCGTGGCCACACATATACAGCTGAATTGGTCATGCATTATCGTGGGTTTTTTGTGTGTGATAAAGATACCCAGGTTCCCGAAATTGTGACAAAGTTACCCATGTTGGGAATATACTTGTGATTAAGTTATACTCAGGTTAAAGCAAATATCACAGTATGAACGCAATTTAAAAGTGACTGGTGGAAATAAAGTTTGTTTCAATCCTCATTGAGTATAAATAAAGAAATTTTACTGCTGGAGGTAGTCATTTTGTTCGCCAAAAAATTAGTATTTCGTTGATATACATGAAATTTTATTAACCTGTGTAACTTTAACACAATTCCCCAAACCGGAGTAACTTTATCACAAGTTCGGGAACCTGTGTAACTTTATCGCACAAAAGCAGGTAGGAGGGACCAATTCAGAACCACTGCAGCTAGTTCTTGAAATGAAAATAAGTGAACATTATATCCCTGCCATCGTCTCCTTTACGCGGACATGGGGTGAACATTATATCCCTGCCATCGTCTCCTTTACGCGGAAATGGGGTGAACATTATATCCCTGCCATCGTCTCCTTTACGCGGACATGGGGTGAACATTACATCCCTGCCATCGTCTCCTTTACGCGGACATGGGGTGAACATTATATCCCTGCCATCGTCTCCTTTACGCGGACATGGGGTGAACATTATATCCCTGCCATCGTCTCCTTTACGCGGACATGGCTCATTTGATCTTCCCAATTATGTCCACTTAATGTGGGTAGGAATGATGATGCTGATGAATAATGATGATTATGAGGATAATGATGATGACGTCGACGACGATGATGAGGATGTTAATGATGGTGATGATGATGACGATGTCGACGACGATGATGACGGTGAGGATGTTGATGTTGATGATGGTGATGACGATGTAATTGATCCCATTGTATATATGTATATATTCATGTTCTGTAATAATTTCAGCATTGACAATTAAAGCATAGCACAGCAATGTCGATAAATACGACCAATATCGATCTACATGATTTATATCAACATATCCTCGTTCAAATAGGTTCATATTGGACCTAAATATTAACATAGTTTTATCTTCTGAAATAACTTGCCAAAGCCATAGCAATTTTTCAGTTTATTTTTTACACAGAACTAAGACGTTCTTTATTTTACATATCAGGAATAAACTAACAATGATACAATCGATATATTTTGATTTCCAAAACCAGACCGCAAGGTGCATGACATATACGAGCATTACTAGGCATAGTTTTTGACTGCAAAGCGCCATTTGTCGTTAAAAATGTTATGACGATTTCGCGATCAGTATCTGCTAAAACACACCCAATACACCGTGTTTGCTTGAATAGTTATCATTCTAAAGATTACATTATAATCAAGTTAATAATGAAAAGCGATACAGCTACAATATTCATTAGATTTGTTCTATTATCTATGAATTCAAAGCAAATGTTGGTCAACCAATAACATAATGACACGCATTCAAACAGAATTTAATACCGGCGCATTCCTCTGTTGACAATAGGTGACTAGGAAGCACACACATGGAGCGTGGGCATTAAATCGATGGTTTCTACTTAGAAAGATTTATTCAGGAGAAACCTTTACAAAAGTCGAGCAAATGGCATGGCTGGAATCAATACGCTGATAAACAATTGCCTGCAATTATAAAAAACAAAATTCCTGCATGTTTTTTTAATTCGGGTTTCATTACTTCGAACCTTTTTCACACATGCTAACACATGCTGATCTGTTGGGAAATGTTTAGACTTGAGTGTTGAAAACATGTTTTCTTGCCACATGTTGTCAATACAGCCAAAATAGACATCAAGTATCAAGAATATTTTATTCTATTCTACGTATCTCTTAAAAGTCAACATACGGCCATACAGCGTGAGGTGTATATATAGAGTAATCACTTGATTGAACTACTGACATGAAATAATTCAGGCAGGGATGTGTTCCAATGCACTCGAGTGTTTTACAAAATAGTACATGCTTCGGGTGAATAATTTCACCAGTTCAATCAATTAGTTGTTACGTTTATTTCATTAAATGTTTACTATATTTATCTGATTTACCAGAAATCGGAATAATACCGCCATTATACACATGACGCACAAATTTCCATAGCGCGCATTAATACATAACTCAATTTATTGATTTGTTTGGAGGTCCGGCGATGTGAAGAATGTTGTACACAATTTGAATCGAATGATTTTGGATGTTTTTCGATCTAGTAAACTGCTTATAATATTAAATATTGCAACAGTTACAGTCATGGAAATCTAAAGACACTATTATCTGCGACGATTTATTATAACCGGGGCATGTTGTCCAGAGAGAATTACGAAATTGTATGGTTAATATCTTCTTCTTTTTTTCGTGATTCAAAATAATTAGAAATTGTAAACAGGAAATTCACTAAAGTTCATTCTGGAATGGTAAGTTAATCAGACTCAACTTTTCAAAAGTGTGGATCACTTGATGTTGCTTCATTGTTCATTAACTCTGAACTCCTCATCTGATGAATAAATCAAAGGTAAGATTCGTTTTCTTTTATTTGGAATATTAACTTGTGAATTTGTCTGTGAAGGCACTGTATCATTGGCACATGTCCATGATACAACTTGAATGTACAGTTTGTAATATTAGTTCTTCCACTGAATATGGCTTCCATTTTGTTCTTAGATTTGACCACATAGGTAGTGCTCGTTGTGGTCGGTCGACCCAGCATAATAATCGGTTGAGTCGGCATGCATAACACTCGGACTCACAGTTGGTTGACTCGAAATAACACATAGTTAGCAGTCTACATAATTACTATTCGGCGGCAGTTGCGGAAAAGATTGTGCAGAATTTTGAACAACCGCGTTCGCTGTGAACGCTCTTTTCATCAAGGAACCAGATATCACTCGTTCCAGATATCACTGTTAACTCGTCGCTTTCCTGCGGCTTGTAGACATGTCCCAGTGACTTCACTTGCTTAATTTTTACTGCAACATCTTTTTTGAATGACCAAAGAGGGTATTTCTGTTAACACTGTGCGAGAAGGTGATGCCCAGGTATTAAGTATTGTTAAGCCATGTACTTTGCGCAATAAAACAACAAAATAGTACCCTGTTAATGGACATAGAAACGCTGTGTATGACATATTATCTTGCTGTATATCTTGATATATTGAAATACGTTGCACATAATACAATATTATATGAAAACGATACTATTTTGTTTTCAAGAGAATAGTTTGTAAACATTTCGTCATCAATGTCTTGACACGAACACATGCCTGTGTTTGAGTTTACCTGGAAAATAGCGACAATGAATACTAGCAACTTTCTAATAAATTCTGACTAACATCGAACAACTATTTGCATATGACGTTTTCGATGATAATTTACTAATGTGGATTAAACTTGCTGACGCTGCTTCAGCCATGGATGTGAAAATCCCTTATTGGCAATGACAGCTGTGACTGGGAGTGTCTACAATTCCATTGGCAAACACAACATCCGAATTTTCTTCAGAGCTCAATGAGTTATATCCAATGAATGACAACTTGCTCGAGGAAACAGCGGACATGGCTTGTGATGAAATTAAATCAGATGAGAGAAAGGTTGACAATAGTAGGATCCAAGGACTGCATTAGCATCAACTTCTGGAGCTAGAGAATAACTTTCACTGCTCAATGACACAGGCAGACACTCGCTGTGGTGAACATATCTGACGACTGGTGTATGGCAGTTTGGAGAGCTCAGAGCAGTGGATTTAAAAACTGCACCGAAAGCTGAGTTGAGTGATGTCATGCGCCACTTCCATACAGAAGCAAAACCGTGTAACGTGGAGAAGAGGAAGGAGATACTGCCCGATCAGATGACTACAGAATACCATACGACTTCGCGTTCATCAGCATCAGAGGTGGTATGGATCGACGTCTGGCAGATTGGGGAAGATAAATGGATATAGTGTCGGCAAACAAAGCTCAATGAAATAATTAACGATGAGGACCTTAAATTAGTCCATAATTTGAAGTGCATACATTATCCACAACACTTCAGAATGCGAGTATGGTACCTAGATACAATTAATTTTGTGTCAAGGGGGTTATAGCTGCATCACAAACTAAAGGTTGATTCATTCAAATTTTATGGGAAATGTCAGGAGTATGCTTCCTTAGCTAACGAGCCACATTAGAAAAACACCACCAGAGGTGTTGGAGAAAATCAAGAACCAGGTATCGACAAGCTAATGTTCTCTACTTGACAATCTGACTACCCAGCCAAGACACTTTTTTCATTAGAACTTCAACGGACGCTACGTCACTGGTCAACTGAGTTGAGAAGAATGCTTTAGTCAGTCTCACAACATTCGATATAAGATAAGATAAGATAAGTTTATTGGCACTAGAATCATGAAACATTGTAACAGAGTAAGAATAGGTATAATATGTATATGTGTTATATGAGGTTGCAAATGGAATCTAGATGTGACTGTAGAGTATAAATGGAATCAGTAATGAAATAAGTATAAACAGATTCAGTGTGACATGTCACAGAGTGGGACACGTTTCACGAGATCTAGAGCCAACAGTGTTGCACAAAAAGCTGGCGTAGCCAATTTGTTTCCATTGTGGACCCTGCTGACCTCAGATCACATGACTCATCGACCACACCATGAAAATTGCTTCCAACTATATACAAGATGCAAATGCCAAAAATGATCAATCAAAGGGGGATTTGCGTAATTCAAACTTATTTCAAAAGTATTTATAGATGCTTTCATCACTTTATTTGATATCTATCCAGATTCTATCAATGGTGTGGGATCTCCATTGTTTCTCCTTACATGAAGGATCTAAATACTTTACAACATTATTCCAGCATTTAATGCAGGAATACATAAAACTCTTCGAACCAAAGGGTCCAACAGAGGGCATATTATATTTGAATTTTCCAGATTTTGTGTCATGGGAAGGATTTGCTAAGGTAAACATTTAATTGAGGTAATTTGGGTCATTATTATCATAGATCTTTTTCATGAGTATCAATTTTCTTTGAATTATCCTATTTTCTACTGGGAACATCTTGAGATGTTGAAAGTGATCCAAATTTATATGGCTGAAACGTTCTAGACCAAGAATAAATCTAACCATCCTATTTTGGGAGGTCTGAAGTTTTCTTTTAGTTTTGACTGTAAGTGGAGAGAACCAAAAGTTGCAAGCATAATCAAAATGACATTGGATAAGAGACATAGCCATAAGTTTCCTACAGTGCTGAGTTATAAATTTTGCTTTTCGATACAGATATTTAATACGAGAATTGATTTTCTTCAAAACTGACTCAGCCATCATTTCTCCACATACGGTATTCACTCATCAGTATATCACAACGATACTTCTCATCATTCATGCCGGAGATCAGTAAAAATTATGGATGTTCCAGAAAATACAGGACTCACCGTCTTCGTGCTACGCCATTTCTGCTATGAGAGGTGCTGGATTTGAGGTCCGGCACATCATGTTCATGACCGGCCATAATAATGGGAGCAGTTCCATTCGAAGTTACAACCGTGGGTGTTTTACAATTGAGCAATTTTTCGGCATTGAGCAGCACCCGAGGTTCTTTGGCAAGAGGCGATGGACTTGAACAAATGCCAGCTACTATAGTACATATACAGCTTTATCAAATCCACAACTTCAGCCGATAATGATAATAATTGGGAATGACTTCTGATTGAATATAAGAATGGAGCAGTTGTCAACACATCATCAAGTTCGACCAGTATGAGCTCTACCATTTTGCGAAACTCTTCGTTAAAAAATGCACATGGTGCGTTTTCATTCACTGGAGTTGTTTGCCCTAAGCGGAACATTCGGATTGTGAACTGATATTTAAACACAAAAATGAAGAACTAAACTTGCACTAGTTTAAGATAAACGGGCGGCCATTTATTTTAACAAATTTCGGGGAAAAATCGATGGCTCCCATCCAGAGGTCACCCCGAAGATCCATATGCAGTTTGGTGATGGTCGAATGAGGGATGCGTCCTGTAGGGTGAGCCTAAGGATATTGTTGACGGACAACGGACATCGTCAAGTGGAGCTAAAACAGTATATCTAATAAGTTGTGACATGGTTATGTTAATTTATTTATTAGTATTTTCCTCTTTTCAATGACCAAAAGATTTGCAGTCGAAAATGTAAATGTAGAATCGTTTGAAGCTGTTGTATATGTTGATCAAACTTACTAGAGAAAAGGCAGTTGACCCACAGTATTTGTCCTTTTCATCTCGCAATGTATATTCAATGAATCTGATGCCAAGTCGTTAATGTTCTTCGCAAATGCGAAACGAACCAAAGCACACCGATTGTACGGAAAACGGACCCCTGTGAAAAATAACGTGGAAAATTGGGCTGGTTTTAGTAAGTCACCTGCACAATCGCTAGAAACGGAATTTCTCTAAATATATAATTTGTATCACCAACAAGCACATGTCCCTTGAACCATTGGCGATTTAGTACTTTAGAAATTCTCCTGTCGTTCCAGCCGATCGTGCAACTTACAACACTGTCTTGTAAAAGTGTTATTGCACTGACCCATAGCAAACATTCCAAGGAATATCAAAAAGGTCATCACTGATTGCGACTAGAAACGGTTCCTGAGTACGACGTCGGTATACAGTGGCAATTTGAGATTCCTATTTGGGGTCGCTATGGTGGTCGTGTGGTATTGACGTCAGACTTTCAGTCGCAATGCGCGCTCGTCGTCACGGGTTGGGGTTCGAATCCCACCAATCTCCCCAACAAAAAATTGGCGCTGTCTCAAAAATTAATGCAGCTTCTAATATCGGCGCCCTGTGTCTTATATAATCCCAGGCATGTACAAAGGGCAACGATCGACGTGTCTCGGAGACAAGTGCATCCATACAAATAATTTTACGACTGATTAGAAAGACTAGATATGTCGCTTCCAAGTCAGATCAGATGCCATACTTAATACCAATCGATCTACGAGGATGTCGTGCACTTACATATACAAAGCGTCGTCACTGTCAGTAACCCACACAAACGACGAGTTAATGGAAATAGCATGTAGTATGCTGTGCAACGCACTAAGGTACCCTTTGTCCATCACACTAAGGATCTAATTTGTTTGTCCTATATTGACAATGTTATCCACGCCATATGTATCGATATACTTGCAGCTGATGCCACTTCTATTATAAATATCTACAACTAACGTTTGGTTTGTTTTTATTCTGATTAATCACATTTGCAATATTTCCGGTTTTCTACTTGCCTCAATCTTAACATCGGATGAGCCAAATCGTCATTGGTCTCATTTCGAAAAATCACTACTATGGTAATGTTGTACCTGGGCCTTATACACCAACATCACCATGTTATGAAAAAAATAAAATGCTCGACCATACTGTCATTTCAGATTACGTAAAGATGAAAATATATTAGGTCACCAAGATAACACATGACTATGTTCGTGCATTAGCGAACGAACCTTAGTGCTTACAGCTGCCAATAATTACTTAGTTCTTAGCTTAGGTCCAAATGTCAAGAAATATTTGTTTGTGTTATTGACGCAGCAACGTGTAGATGGACCAATGAATTACGTCAAGCGAAATACGACCAGACCGGCAAAAGTCTTGATTGAATGCTTAAAGTTCGTAATGACGCTCTTCTTCCGTTAACATCTCCTGCACAAACATCTGTGTTTTTTACTCATCACAAGATCCAGAGAAGCAGCATGGCTGTGTTGAGATCCCGCGATATATCTGATAAAATATTGCTAGGCATACAACAATCGCACTGATTTCCCCGATCACGGTTTAACAATCTGACCGACAAGTCAATGTGAGCATCATACAACAAACGCACTGATTTCCCCGATCACAGTTTTACAATCTGACCGGCAAGTCAATATGAGCGTCGTACAACAACCCGAACATCATCGAACTGGTAAGCTAAATATCTGTTTTAATAATCGAGAATCAGCAAAACAAATGAAAAATAAGATATTGTAAATGTTGTAACTAAGCAACATATAACACAGAGTTTGACTATTGAATAATCCAGATGTCGCACGAGAGTAGGCATGAGCAGAGTGGGGGAACTCTACTCTGTCCAGAATAGCGAGCATGGGCGTGCGTAAAGATACTGTCTATTTACCCTTTGTTATTCAATATAACAAATATTTATAAATACCCTGTTAATAGTTAATCAGATAATTAACAAAATACATTACATATTTCGATGTGAAGGACTGGTAAATTGTATGTTTTTATTGGCTATTGACTGCTTATTCGACCTATACTGTTATGATAATGCTATGTGCTTTAGATTATGTATTGGCACGGTAGTATATTTTATCAACCTTTTCTCTTGAGTTCTTTTACTTGCATATAACCCATTAGTTTATGCCCTGTCTGGCGGCCGTCGCCAAAAATAATTTTGGACTCGGCTGACCTTTGAGTTATGAATAAATTATCTATTTTAGGTAAGTTCAATCTATTTTAAGATTGGGCTGAAAAAGTCGATTAGTATATCTCATATCCGCATACGTATACCCTTGGTAGCTTCGCTTCCGCGGCTTCGGAATAATACCAAATTTTCCAAAATATATTTCAAACTTTCCTTTTGTATTCTTGATTTCTAGTATGTTGTTTATAATGTATTTTGTACTTATTCGTGCAAAGTTGCAATTAGTTCCAGGTTTTTTCTGGACTATTAAGATTTAAGTAAGTGTTAGAGAATACGAATAGTTCTATACCAGAATCAATCGAGTCGAAGACGAGATATATTCGGGTAAATAAAAGGCCGTTCGGCCAGTGTCCCCCGAAAAAGTGGCTTCATTGGGGGCAACAGCTTTTCTAAAAAAAATAACAAGGACCCTAAATACGAAGCAACCAGACAAAAATGGGTGGATCGTACCCATATTCGAACCTGACCTGTATATAGGGCTGATAAACTCCCATACCAAATTTGGTTCAGATATGATCACACAAACTGAAGTTATCATCCGGAAACCAGAAAATTACAAGATTCTAAGTTTTACAAAAAGGCCATAACTCTCGCAAAAATTGGCGGAGCAAACCCATATTCGAACTTGATCTGTATTGTAGTCTGATAAACTCACAAATGAAATTTGCTTTTGATCTAATAACCGAAACCAAAGTTATCATCCGGAAACCATTCCCGATGCACACATGGACGGACTGACGGGCACCGGCTATTTTACATTTATGGGGGACAAAAGCTATTCGCATGCTCTGACCAACTTAGAGCACAATCGACAGCTTACAATGAGATAAGCTGGACATCGATGTTGACCACGACTCACAACTCGTTTGCTTGCTATACCTTTGCCAACCTTGGAATTTATTGCGGTACCTAAAATCCTGGAACGATTGAACAATGGGATTGTGCTCCAACTAGTATGATATTCATTTGGCTCACCAAGGGTACGTTCATACACTCGCAAATTTGCCAGGCATTATTTTGCAGGCATTTCGCTAATAGAAAGTAACAATGAGCAAGAAACCGAATGCAAGAAGGCTTCTAAAATGCATCTGTGCCACAGTTAACTACATGAGTGAAAACCACGAAGTTCCATCAATAGCGATTGCTATAGAAATTTGCCAGTAAATAACATGCAATTATCTCGCAAGAATTAACTATACAGGTATGTTAAGGCAATGTACTGACATCACCGCTACAAGTTGAACTACCGATAATTTAATTACCATGTCGTTAGCTTTGGTAAATATGCATTTTCTGGCACCATACGGATTTCTTTAAGCACTGAAAAATGACGTGCAAACTTCCCAGTGTACGAACGTACCCTAAATCACAGCCAAGGATAATAAACCTATCAAAAGTTATTGAGCGTTTTATAATCCATTCTATCGTTTAATCCTCATCAACGGATTCAAATGTATTCAGCCTGTTCTCCCGAAAATCCGCACATTAATCTGCATATAGTAGAACTTATTTTAGGTAGATAATCTGCTTACAATGGCCCATTCTGAGTCGATATTGTGCTAACAATGAGATCATTTTAGTCACATTAGCGACTCATAATGAGGCGATTCTAAGCAGATTATGTGCTGACAATGGCCAATTAAGCCAACTCACGACTTTGCTGGTGTATTACGCTCTTTAACATGGGTTTAAACTGTGGCCAGCGCCGTAAAACGAAATAACGGATATAACTCCATTATCTGCTTATTTCATAATCAAATTATGTATAGTATATTTCATATTATAGGTCGATTATGTGCGTATTTGATCGAGGATATGTTGCAGTAGTATCGGCACCCTCCGGATCCATTAGTTGCACCTTGCAATGCGGTCAACTTGTTATCATGGTGGTACCTTACTGAAATGATGACCATTCGATTATCAGATCATAATGTAATCTATGTTTTAATTGTAATTGAGTGGGTTTCAACTCATATCTTGACCAGTGCATGCCTTGGCTCGTCGGAATAGCTAGGTCCAAGGCACGGCACGATGCGGTGGTACATTGTTTGAATAGTGTGGCACATTGTCACATTATGCTTGTCAAATTAAATGCAAATAGATCATCAATAAGTGCGTCGACATTATTTTCTTGAACTCCAATACACACCGGTGGCTTGTTTTCACAGCAGCATCGACCAATTGGTTTCCTCGTGGGATGTACGGATTGCTGATGCATCATGTGCAATATCACGTCTTGGCTATTTACAAACATTTTGCTCTTTGTGAATTTGATTTATGCAGCTTACATCCCGGTTCCTCGTAACAACTGCGTCCCGTCTTGTATAAAATGGAGTGTGTAGTAATAGAGATGACCCTGGATTACACAACACCAGACTCAGAAGTTAGCAAAAGTGATGTACACCTCTTCTTTGACGCAATAGTGTTCTGGTCAAAACTATCAGGCTTTTATTCCGAGTTTATCCAAAACATTAAAGATAACAAGAGAAAGTCAGTTACCTTTAAGAACTTGCTTCGCGTATTGTACTGCTTATGTTTGTCTGAATTTCTTTTCCTGAACATGATTCGCGTGTTGTATGATCTTCATATTTACATCAAGAGCGGCATTTCTTCAAGACTTATGGCTCTGTGTGCTTACACTGCTAATTACGTTGCCACCTGTTATATGGCTACTTTCAGTATATGGAGCGTCTCGACAACATAAGGAAACTTGAACTGGACTGTTCTCGCTACACCTCAAAGTACCAGACAACCATGCGGTTTTCGGGCAGAAGTAGACGATTCCATATCACAATGTGTGCCATCATTTAGTCGGCACTGCTTCTTATCTGTATATCTTGAATTCGTTTTCAAAGAAAATCTTTCTGACTCAAACTATAACATCGATGAAGCTATTCAGATCGGATACGATATTTGGAACTCCAGGTATTGTCATATCGACATCTTATCAGTGTATTCACCTTCAAGTCTTGGTTACTATGTATGGGACATATACCTTACTGTCCCAAATGCTATATTCCGAATTAAAGCGATACCGCGCATTACTGGAGGAGTCAGATGTATCGGACCTGTCTGGGATGAAACAACAGTATGAGGATTTGTTACTGCTCATAGAGAACTTCAACGGATGCATGTGTCATGTACCAGCAACCACTTTCGTGTCGGTGACCACGGCTTTTTGTTTTATGACTTACTGATTAATTAATGGATCAGTGGACCCGGATGAATATTACGCCATGGCATCGTACATGTCATTTATGCCCATCTGGCTGGCATTGGTAAGCGTTTCTGGTATATTGATTCACAATAAGGTATCTATATTTGGATTGAGAAATAGCCCAAGTGTAAATGAAAAGATACGTTTGAATCACCGAACCGTTAGCTGTAATTTATTGGGATGTTTAACTTGACTATGAGTAGCCCTTTGTTTGTTTTCCAAATATTCATTGTTTATCTGTTCAGCAAGGCCTACATAGCATCAAACGCATATGAAAATTATCCCACAGCTCCGAGGGTACAGTAGTATTTAGAACATATGCGAACACCTACCACACAGATCTCTACGATTTTACTATATTTTAAAAACAGTATTTCTATATAAATTGTACAAGGCATTTTATGATTTTGTGCGTACATTGCCCGCCTTCTTTGTTAAAGACATATTATGGGCTTGTTCGCGTGCGTAAAACTTATAAGGTTTTACTCGCGCACGACGCCAACTGGACTATTGTAGCATTCAACTAACATCGCCGACAATCTCAAACAAATCGACAGTACTACTCCATAGGAAACATCGTCTGAACTACGCTCAATTGTAAATATTTACCTCTTGATTCGGGACGCAACTATCGGCGAGAAACTAACGCAATCGATTTCGTAAACGAGAGTCACTGCATTTAACTAATATATGAGGACGGTGTGTGTTTGGATATAATATTTGTAACAATAACAACTTGAATCAAGATTAAAGGGGTACTGTACGCCATTTTCAATAAATTCACGGTCATATCAACGATCTGTTATCGATAATACATAGAAAACGAAGTATTTTGAGCCGAAGATGTATTCAGGTTAAAGGTACGGTTGGCCTTGGCGGTGGGTATGCTGTGAAAATATTTCCACCCGTCAAAAACCGCCACAAACAGAAAGAACAACAAAATGTAGACAGACTTTGTCCGTATAAAAATAAGAAATATCGCATAAACAGTATGTTATTGTCATATTTTTGACCATTGTTATGTAAACAAAAGCATAAAAAGTTACTTTTCTGGTGTTTGTTTATATTATGATGGTAAACATAAAGAGCGTTATTTGTGGGTGAATTCCTGATATGGAACGAATAAAGAGCGTTTATGCCATTTGTGTGTGATTAGCCAGCAGCATTGTGTTGTCTTCTGTAACACAGTCAGGCTCTTGCTTAGGTAAAATATAGTAAATCTTTATGATAACATGGTGTTTACGCGATGGTCATGGTATATATGAACGAAACTTTATGCCTTTTAATGTTTTTCTGTTCACGGTGATTGGAACAAATATGAATATTTTCGACAACTAAGGCCTCACGTGCCTTTAATAGCCTATCTTAAAATCAAAGGTAATAATTTGATATAAATTTAATTTATGGAATTTCCGTGTTCAAGACGTAATCAAAATAATTCACGGATAGTGGACGGGGCAACGCGTGACACACATGATCGTGTAAAACATTATGTTGATACGGCGCGTAAACTCAAGCCACACACCGACTGGTGACTATACAATGACTTAAATGAGTATGTGTGACTTGTGTGCATATGATATAACATTTATTTGATACATTTGCTTGAAAACTGTCCAAAAATTACACGACGACAATTGGTATTTCCGCATTCCGGCTAATCTGCCATCCTTAACATTACTTCGTACTCAACAGACTTTCAAATAATGGAACTCTGGTTACCTTATCCTACGGCTCAAAGACTACAAAAACCAACAACAACATTTGAGTACAGTATCCCTTTAATTCTCCATGTCTATTTTATATCCCTACCGGAGTGTTTCCACATCACTTTAGTATACTATTTAAATTGTCTGAATCCTCAAAGGCAATTATTTCTTGAACACCCGCTACATTGTAAGTTTATAATATTCATCAATGGTGCAACATATCTTCGCTCTAATAATCGACTTATAATGTGAACTTGAATACGCACATAATCGACCTATAATGTGAAATAGGTACATAATATGATTATTTAATGCAAATACGTATATAATCGACCTATACTTTGAAATAGGTACACAATATGATTATTTGGCACACATACAAACATAATCGACCTATAACCTGAAATAGGTACATAATATGATTATTTGGCACAAATACGCACATAATCGACCATTAATGGGAAATGGGTACATCATGTAATTATTTGATTCTGAAATAAGCAGATAATGGACTCATATTCGTTATTCCATTTTATGGCGCGGGCCACAGTGAAAACATATGTTAAAAGACATACGGCTGAAAAGTCGTTAGTTGGCTTATTTGTGTGATTATCCGCATATAATCTGCTTAAAACTGCCTCATAATGTGACTAAAAAGCTCTCATTTTCAGCAGATTATCGACTCAAAATGAGGCGATTCTAAGCAGATATTTACCTAAATAAGTTCTATTATAAGCAGACAATGTGCGGGTTTTCGAGAGAGAACAGGCGGATCGGTAGCATGCCTAGTTGAATGGAACGAATTTATTCCATTCGTCGTTTGCATCGATTACCGTTTACACTTTTTCATTCAGTCAGTCATGTCGGATTCAATTCCGGCGCAGCATTGAATTCATCTCTCAACTATACGCTAAGCCAGACCACAAACGCAGAAACTCACTTCTGAGATATACTCAGCGGTTTATTGAGTACTACATATTGCATCGAGTTGCCATTGTTAGTGAGTTCAGATGATATACTGCATGGTGATAGCTCAAATGTTGTTATTTTCCTGGGGTGGATATATCTGTATATCACAGAGTGTGTACCTCGATAAATTGAACAGTTGCTCATTCTGCAGTACACACTCGGCCGAATTCTGGTCCCTGGTCTAGACCAGGGTTTCATGTAAACCATAGTCTAGACCAGGCCGAAACCACGGTGATCGCCATGTGTTACCCAGCTTCGAGGCGAGTAAGCTGGGATTATTGGTCAGCACTGGCCCGTATTCTCGTCTTTTTGAAACTCAGGTTTACGTAAACCAAGGTTTGCCTTCTTATTGTCATTCAAGCCTGTGTCGGTCTGTTCATAATTCGAACCATGTGGTAACGTACACGTTCTGGTAACAGAAACATATGTATTTTTTGGAAGCATTTATCTTTATGTTAACCAAATAGGAATTGTGTTTTATTGATATGCCGTGTAGAAGAAAGATTATAATTATATATGAACTGGACAAAATGTAATATAATCGATAATTATGTGTGTTATAGGTAATAGTCTACAACTGAGACCTAGTTCCCCCCTGGTCTGAGATTTTTGTATAAACCGAGACTTGAACCTGAGACGAGAATACCAATTTCTGTTTTCGCAGTAACGATACAGATTGGTAATTTGATTGTAATCATGCGTGCGTTTATCTGGCTTTACAGCGGAGTTTTATTTATAACACCCTTGCCTTGTTTGAAAGCATATTACCGTTAGATGGATTAAGTCAGATTTTCGTGCTATTATTTGTAATATGTTATCGATGGGTTTGGTTGACACGGATAAATAGGGAATGATAGTAGTTTTGCAATCGGAACGTAATCCGCATTGGATGCGGGTGTCTTTCGTTCCGTGTTTCTGAAATGAATTGAGGTCGGAGCTAGTTTTGATAGTACTAATTCATCATTTGAGAATAAATTATTGCTGGATATACAATATAACAGCAAAAACTCTCAAAATTATATTTTTAAGTCAGAACGAAAAATTGTGGTTCAAAATAAGGAAATGTCCGATTAAATTGAATTAAATTAAATAAAATGCATGGGACCCCTGCTCTTGATTAATGATTATTTGGTCCAATTTCTTAAGCCTTGACATTTCAAGTTGGTTTATTTGTCATAATTTATCTTTAAACATGGATTTGGAAACAAATTACATGGCTATGGAAATATCTGCTACTCCTATCGGAAGTGTGATACAACGCACCCATGTGGATTTTTTCCGATACCCCCACCAACCCACCCCCCCCCCCCCCCCCGTTGTGTACATTTTCAATCGCGGCGATAGTTATTTAGAATCTTTCTAAATTTTCAACTTATTGCAAATTCCCAAGACCGCGAAATTACGTTGCACATGTCACCCCCCTCACCCCAATGAATTGTTGAAAATTTCCAACAAGTACCTCACTATTTCTAGTTGTTGGAAATTCCCACCTGATATCCCCTATAATAATGGTTAAAAATGTTTTCAAGAGCTGAATGTAATTTATGTGTAATATTTTGACGCAAAGTTGAACAATATATAGTTGGTTCTTGATCTGAACAAACAATATTTTACACTATACATTGATTGTAAAGGACGCCGGTGGTCCCGTCGGTAGAATGCTCGGGGCATTACCCCGCCATTTGCCATCTAGCGCTGACGAAGCTTGTTCGAAAGCGCGGTTTCGCGATCCACTCTAAGTGAGGATAATCTTATTCGTGTATCTGGGCAAGTTTGTCGGTCCCATTCCGGGGTCGGTATTTCTACACACAGCGGAGTGTTCCTCGGTGAAATTTACTCTCTGCGTAGACTTTCCTCCACCCGTAAAACTGACAACGTCGTGACATCCGCATAGGGGGTGAGAAATCCGCACCACCCCTGCCTCGTGATCCCTGTCGAACGGCGACGGCATACAGATACCGCTATACAACACGGATATAAGCCGCTTTCACGTGCTCAGGTTTGGAGACACCAACACACCAATCTCGATGCAGCGCTCAGCACGCTTTTGTCCATAGATTGTCATTGATTGTCGTTGATTGTACAACAATGCGCCGATCCCAGCTTGCGACCAGGTGGTTTCGCGAAACCAAGTCCTGACATGGAACACCGTGATTATTAGGGTGGTCTAGACCTGAGACCAGAATTCAGCCGACTATGTTTCACCTCGTACTATCCACATTGTGTGTTAGAATAATATTTAACTTGATAGGATCCTCGAAGAGAATTCATTTGTGACACATTCGCTGCATACCAAATTTGTAATATTCATCAACTCTATCATGAAACGAATGCATTTCAAGTTGGCAGCTATTAACTTTTACGATTCTGATGTGGGGGTTATATACTGAGTGGTCCTTGCCATCAGCTATGGGCAACCACAATATGCCTTTGTGCAACGCGAAGATACGTTGGAATTGAAGTCAGATACCCAAACCGCAGGCAATCGGATGCAACAGTGTTGTATATGTTGTCATTAACATTACTAAAACAAAATGCACAAGTGGTAACATCGTCTCGTGGCATTGGTTCCCGTTAACCCTTTCAGTGCCAGGTCTGATTTTTGTATCAACCCATATACCCTGTGCCAATGCATTCTCTTATATATGCGAGTCGACCATAGGTGGCCTCGCATATATAAGAGAATGCATTGGCCGAACAATTTTTCATCATTTGTTATTATTTTTTACAATTTGTTACAATTTTAATAATTGTTTCTTATATTCTTTAACACACTTATTTTGTAGGTTTAGTGCCAGGGAATCTTACGTTTTTCATGTGCATCAAAATTATTACTATGAATACTTGGTGATAATTTTGAGTTATCACATGCCCCTAAGGTTTTATCCAGTTTGTTTTTAAATTTGCTATAGCATGCTTAAGCATACCCAAAAAAAATTCAACCCAAAATAATATAAAATAAAAAAAGGTTATTTCTAATTTAAAAAAAAAATTTAGGGCCGATTTTACAGACCGTAAATTAGGCCCAATGAGATCGGCCCCTGGCACTGAAAGGGTTAAGCATCAACATCATTCAGTCTGCCTGAAAAGTCAGTTATCGGAATTACCCGTTGTTTTAACTCGTTTCACTCGAACAAACCAATTATTTATCGAATAACAACTACGAATTCTATCCACGAAGTTGAAATATATAAAGACAGGTAAACGTATACAGCTTCGGTGTGCGTACCATATAGCACGTCATAATATCTATAATCGTATAATTCATGTACAATACACACAATTATGTAACATGAATATCGCGTTATTTCATTTTGGCTAGATATGTAAACATGGCCTTTGTGAACAGAACTGAACCAACTGAACAGCGATCTTAAAAGACTCTTATTTAGTCCGATATCTAAAACCATAATATTTCACCCGGACTAGCTGCACGAATGACCTAACATAACCATCGAGCCACTCCCCACTAAGACAGATACGATGGTCCATCTCGTTCTACTACCTTCGTTAGAAATCAGTCGTGCCTTACCGCTTCTGCATTTCTGGCACATTAATATCTAACAATTGATCTAAACCAGCAATTATATTGGCATGGAATAAGGAAAACACAAACATACTTAAGATATATGCACCCAATTATCTATTTAGTAATACATATGTGAAAAATTGGTTGGTTTATATTCTATACTGGGCGAGTGCCTACATGTATATATGGTTGTTTTCCCGAAGGCGGAAGTATATACGTAATGCCAGTGGGAGATTGTATACCTCGAACAATTCAATCAATTGCCGATTCCGTAACAACCTGTTTGGATGTCAGGTCTTCAGTTATCACTTGCAATTGGTAACTATAATTGGCTATTTTTAGTATATTCAAACAATCTTTCATCTTCACTCACTACCCCATCCTATCTCAACTCTATATTTCTTATTCAAATACAAAATTCAAACACAAATTTGATCTACACTGCTGAGCGCTTTAACGTGGACATGCACAATGACATGTTAAAACATTTTACAGAAACTTTAGCCAAATTTAAAAACCAAAATATAAAATCTTTGAGAAATTTATGTTGAATTAAATGTCATGTTCTTTGAACCATATGATGTATTGTCTAAGTGAAATTTCATGATTAAAGGCAGGGAGCAAGTTTACTTCCAGAGTTTAAAATGAATGTGGGTTTCACTGACATCGACGTATTTATTTTTACCAATAACGACTTAGAGGAAGAGTTTATTATGGTTTTCATTGGAATCGTCGTATTCATGTGTTTGTGAATATCCGCTTGTTTAAAATCAATTACAATGATTTGTTTTTAATTCTGGGAGGTTATTGTGAGCAAAATCTCAATTGTTTAGCTTTTTCTCCCAACATTGCAATAACATTGTTTTATGGGGGTCGTGACTATCGTAATTTTTAATTCGTCCACAAGTAGGAGATGTGCCAGCACATACGCGAATAGCTAGATATTCCGACGGCTCACGCAGGGTCAACATCATTTTTCCGAAAACCGTACCAACCAACGATAATTATAACGGTGGTGTTCTTTTTAAAATTGGCAACTCAAACATTGAACTGATATACTGAAGGTAGTGATCATTCGTGAGAAAATGTGCACATATTTTATCACTATATACTGTGACTTATAACAGCTATAGAAAACACTAAATAGACTAGTCTTATTGTATTACAACAGACAACCTAAATCGATAGTGTACCTATTTCCAGCCATTCATGTGAACATCTCGTATTATACTCAACAGAATATATGCAACAAATTAATGAATTTGAGCCAGGAATAAGTGCAAAATACACTCATGTGCTCTATGAGCGATCTAAACAACATGGTAATTATAATGAAAATGAGTTTATGGCTATGTTGTTTTACAATTGAGAACTCCAACGTGGACACGGGGCAACTTAATTATACTACTTTATCATACAAAACAGCACATAATTAATTATGGCTGTCCTGACCATGCAGAACATATCCTATCTATGATATCATATTGTGAATGGGGGACAAATTATTTTTTTAGATTATGAACTTCCAACATCGAACTTATGTGGGCTTATGTGAGTCGTTTCCGGGAATCGGTTTGTATCCATCCCACCTAGCCCGAGAGTGATGGTCAGCTTTTTATATCAGACGGTCTAAAGAATACCATTTTTATTCAGATATGACTGTCGTTTCTTGTAGCCGCTTATTGTTCTCTCGACGTGGGTTGAGTCGATGTACGCCAGGTAATGGCATTGTGTAATATTGCGTATTGAACATAAGGAAGAAATATGTTCGCTACGTATAGATAGCCATTGGTAATCGCGCGAATTATTTCTATAAACTCATGGTTCTCATTAGTCTGGTACTATTGGATCATTAACATGGCGATGTAGAAACTTAGTTGGCGAAACGTTTTGACCTGGATGTGTATTCTGTACTTCTCTGAAACATTTTCCGTTTTCGGGGTTCTTACACATTTCGACTAAATACGCACATAACCGACCTATAATGCTAAATAGGTACATACATTATGAAAATATTTGATTCTGATATCCGTTCCTTCATGGCACAGACAACGGTGAAAACACATGATACAGTCGAGAGTTTGCTTATTAGTGTCATTGTCCGCACACAATCTGCTTAGAATCGCCTCATTATAAGTCGATAATGTGACTAAGATGTTTCTATTTTGAGCACATTATTGACTTAAAATGATGCAATTCTAAGCAGATTAACTACCTAAAATAAGTTCTATTATAAGCAGATAATGTGCTGGTTTTCGGGAAAACAGGCTGGGGTGTTAAATCTGGGGATCCATAAATAGAGCATATGAAATGAGTGATTCTCTCATATGATATTTATGAAACGAGTCTAAGAATTTTCATTTTTATCGAGCCTCCGGCGAGAGAAAACTGAAAATTCGTGACGAGTTTCATAAATATCATATGAGAGAAACACGAATTACATATTCTATTTATCATATGACACATATAAATTGATTATGATGTCCAAAACGCACACAAATCACTAAATAGCTATATGACATCGGCAGCAAAATGTTAATGTGACGTCACTTCATTGCACCGGAAGCCCAATTACACCTGGTGAACTAGCAGAAATAATATGCACGCGAAGATATAGTACGCTATTCTGTTCTCAGTTTGCGACATTATATCGTATGTTTATTAGATAAATACGAATTACATATTCTATTTATCGTATACAATGTCCAAAACTATATATTTCAAGATTATAATTGCGAGAATTTCGGCATCGCGTTGATTCGTGTATTTGACGCGCACGAATTTTACCTGCATTTAGTCAGAGATGCTGCTCGGCCCCTGTCTGCCATTGAGCCAATCAGAACACACTTTTTGTCAACAAACCATCAAATTATCGGAAGATGATATGAATTAGTAATTGATATGAAATTAATTTATGACATAGTTTAAAACGTAAATAATGATTGAGTCATATGATAAATAAGCTTATGGGTTGTCAAGTTGCAGGTATCATTTAACGACTGGAGATGAGAATTCATTTCGTATTTATATCAATCGAAGATCATTATGTAATGGTCGTTGTCCTCTAATTGTCACATGAAGAGAAAGTATGGTCGGCGATGAAATTTGAGTATTTATGATAATTTAAATTATCGCAGATGAGTCTGAGGAGGGTGTGTTGAATCTGTATTGCTCTTGTATTGGCTTCAAAGTGATGCCGGAAACTCCCTCTCTGGTACCATTTATGGAAACAGGTTTTCTCCGTTGTTGATAACTAAAAGCGTTTTATCTGTTAATATGACAGATAATCCAACAATTGCCTTGACCGACAAGGTCTCAGTTGTAGACTATTACCTATAACACATATAATTATCGATTATATTAAATTGTGTCCTGTTCATACATAATTATAATCTATCCTCAACGCGGCATACCAATATAACACAATTCCTATTTGGTTAACATAAAGATAAATGCTTCCAAAAAATACTTATGTTTCTGTTACCAGAACTTGTACGTTACCACATGGTTCGAATTATGAACAGAACCGACACAGGATTGAATGACAATAAGGCAAACCTTGGTTTACGTAAACCTGAGTTTCAAAAAGACGAGAATACGGATAAATAAATAAACCCAGCCTGCTCGCTTCAAAGATAGGTAACGCGATCACAGTGGTTTGGGCCTGGTCTAGACTATAGTTTACGCGACACCTGGTCCAGACCAGAATTCGGCCGACAATTTCCATATATGTGGATAATTAATATATTTTGATGCCCGGTTCGTGACAGATGCATGCAACATATTAGTTTAATTTTAAGTTTGAAAATAAGTTGCTGTAACGTTGGTATATCTTTCAGATTCACGAGCCCCTGGACACCTTGCATACGATCAGTTTGAAGGGTTTACCAGAAAGTACAATAAAGAAGGTAAGCGTCCTCTAAACTTTACAGTAAAATGTCTGACTTGATATAATGGTTTCATTCAAGTAGATTGACTGAACTAAAACAATATTTAAGTAGAAGGTGACTATTTATTTAAGATTTAAAGAGTCTTTTGTTACCACAAAAAGACGGGATTCGCACATTGATATTCATGGTGGTGCATATATGCTATGTTCCAAGTCCAAAACTAAGAAAAATAAGTGTGGACAAAACCTGCTACATGCGTAATATTCTTCCACTGATGCAGGTCTATTAGGTAATCCAGATAGCATTTCATTCTGATCGTTGACGTCGACACTATAGTTGAAGTCCAACAAGGGCCGTTACTTCGTTATTAATGAGTTTCCCGTTTTAAGCGGGTGCCCTTTATCCCAAGCTCCGCTATGACCACCCCAAAGCAAAACCCACTCCGATTATCCATCCCCAATTTAAATGTGGTACGGACACCAAATTCACCAACACAATTCACAAGTCCAACACGGACCGTAATTCTGGTAAATGAATGGACTTAAGTGTGCATCCTTTCCCGAAAAGGTGAAACACTCGTACGGACACAACATTCACGAATCTCTAAATCTAATAAGGGCCGTAACTCAGGTAAGTCAACATATATTCGCTCAAATACGCACATAATCTACCTATAATGTGAAATAGGTACATAATGTGACACTTTGATTATGAAATAAGCAGATAATGGAGTCATGTCCGTTATTACGTTTTATGGCGCGTGAAATAAGTACATAATGTGATACTTTAATTATGAAATAAGCAGATAATGGAGTCATGTCCGTTATTACGCTTTATGGCGCGGGCCACAGTGAAACCAAATGTTAAACAGCTTACTCCTGAGCAATCGTGAGTTGGCTTATATGTGTCATTGTGCAGTGCGCACACAGTCTAGTCAGAATCACATCATTATGACTCGATAATGTGACTAATATGCTCTAAATTCAGCACATTGTCGACTCAAACTGAGGCGATTCTCAGCAGATTATCAACATAAAACAAGTTATATTGTAATCAGATGATGTGCAGATTTTCGGGAGGACAGGCTGGGTAAGTATAACTGGACGAAATATGTACAATCTGAGCTATTACAATGCCAAAGGACTATTAAATCCGATAATACACAAACGTTACATTGTGCTATGTTGGTACTAGCGGACGGGCCTCGCCTGTATGCCCTGAACCTCATCCAGGGTCGGGGGTATAGTAAAGCTCATTGACTGTTTCGTATCACGTGTGCTGAATGCGACGGTTACTACTGTCCAAACTCTCGGGTGTACAGAACCAGTGTGGATGTGTTTTTGATTTGCTTCCATTTCTTCTATAGATATCTATCTTCATATCTCGTCTTTCCGGGGCGCAGATGGGAATAAGCGTTTATGGCCTTTTCGTCATCGACAAATCAACAATATTAATGGTGAGTTTTCTGTTTCATAGATAATACACATGATAATTTGATGTAAGAAGTTTAGGTTTCAATTCTGATTCAATGGCCGATTACAATGAGGTTACCCAACACCAATATGCATGTATATTGAATATGTTTCATGTCGAAGAGTAGAGCGAATAAATCTAAACAATTCGCTTTTGTTGCGTCCCGTCTGGTTATGGGTGCAACTATGTCGACCATAGTATGCGTAATACTGTTACACTACGTTATGTGGCTTCATGATGCAGAAAGTCTTCAAGCGTCAGGACTTTTCGTCAGAATTGAACAATAAAGAGCGTCCATGTATCCCTGATTTGGTAAAATAAAGAGCGCCTGTATCACTTAAAGATGCATAATCCGAAATAACGCTCGCAAATTACTATTTCCTTGGTTTCGGGGGTAAAAAGTATTTGATTCGAAAACGAGGAATCCACCCACCAAAGCTCAGAGTGATCAGATATGGATGTTTGAAATCTATTATTTTTAATTATTAACCGATAATTATAGGTGGCCCAGTAAACAGTCGACGAGAAGCCGGTCTCGGACCAAATTGCGGATGAAGATGGATAACTCTAAAATCAATGACTTGTTTTGTGTCAGATATTTGACAAAATTTCGTTGAACGAAATGTTGATAAATAACAGGTTTTGGGCAATTTTATACTAAAGTTGACTGTGGTTAACATTACTTTTGGGCAATTACTCGATTTTGATAACTGAAGCGGCATTTCAATTTTATTTTTGTTCTTGGAATTGGATGATAAGGGGACCATCGAATCGTATTGAGTACCTTTAAGTAAGAAATACACAAAGATTGCTGGTAATTGTTGTTACTATGGCAATTTTTTTGTGTGGATATTAAATAGCACGTTACCAACTACTGCCAAGTTTCAAATCAATCGACAACAATTGAAAGAGAAAAACTGGCAAAATCATGTATGTTGCAAAGAATTCAAAGATGGAAAAGGGAAATCACTCTACTGTAATAAGAAGTCCGACTGATCTTGTTGTAAATAACTGCGCATTAATTATAAAAAATAAAACTTGAAGGAATACAAACTCTGGTAGAAAGTTTCGTGCACAGATGGGTTATAGATTGGTGGATTATGTGATTCCACTGAACCCATAATATGGCTACAAATTCGTTGCGATTGGAGGGAATGAAAAGAGGAATAACTGATTTCCCGAAAATAATTGGCATCCTAGTTATATATACTGGAAGTCTACAGTATGTTTGTACGAAAGCCCCATACAGTTTCCGTTCACTCCAATGCATACAACATATCATTACTCAACAATCAATATGTATCAAACTTTGCATGTATTACAAAATATAAAAAATTAACTTTCACGTCATATATAAATGACGAAATATTCAACGTATCACTAACATTACGCCATTACACCCCAGGCTTCACGCTACTTGGAATTTTTTTTGCCACATATTTGGCCATTTATCAGAATCATTGTCCAAATTGGAATAATAAAATATTGGATCATCGAGAAAACCGAAAATAAAACAAAAATATAAAGAAACAGGCATAAAAATAACTGATAAATTTCAAGTCGGATAAAAGTGATACATGTAATGTACGGTTAAAGCATCTGTTGGCCACCGAATTGGTGCCAAAATAAAGAAGTCATCTCATGTAGCTGTAGAGGTTGGTGGGACCTCGCCGTTATGTGCTACATGAGAAATTAAGATTACGTTTCCTCGTAATGGACATTCTTTCGAACTAGAGACACTTTTTATTAAAAACGTTAAAGTTTATGTACTCAATGGCGTCCATTTCATGTTCGCCAATGACATAACAGTTCGACCTGCCGAACAAGAAGTTATCTTCATCTGGTGGGTCATGTTACGCTTAAGTTCATTCCGGTCAGTCAAGTGGACCTCACGCTGTTCGTACCCATGCTTCCCTCTTACCTTCTCAACCGCAGTGTGGACTGGTGATTACACCGAACTTGACATCCCATCGAACCCAGAATCTTAAATTCAAACGTTATAATAGCCATTCCTGAACGATTATGACCTCTACCGACACGCGTGACTGTTATTGGTCGAAAATTCCGCATCGTCAATGACGATGATGAACCAAACTTACTACATCGACATGAACACGTTTGCCAGGCGTATCAAATTTCTTCCACTGACAATGAATCTAATACACAAGTTCGTCTGCTTAACGCTCACAATATTTGTGAATCGAACGAGAACAACATCATACAGCCCTCAATGCACAGCCAATTCGACTCGATCATGTAGGGAACAGTGACAATGAACAAACATATGTGACCCGCCATATCAAATCCAGTCGGAAGTCGGGATTTTTTTTACCCTGTGCGAATGCATTCTCTTATATATGCGAGTCGATCATAGGTCGCCTCGCATATATAAGAGAATGCATTGGCCTAACAATTTTTTACAATTTTAATAATTTGTTCTTGTATTCTTTAACAATTTTATAATTTCACCCACACCGAGCCCCAGACAAACATGGGCAGACGACACTCTTCTATGTGCTTCTATATATGTGTGGGATTCCCTGCAGGGTAATGGATGTTTTTTTATTTTATGTCCTAAAAATTGTAAGAAACATTTATTTAAAAAACATGATAAATAATTGTTAGGCCAATGCATTCTCTTATATATGCGAGGCGACCTATGGTCGACTCGCATACATTAGAGAATGCATTGGCACAGGGTAAAAAAAATCCCGACTTCCGACTGGATTGATATGGCGGGTCACATATGACGATCTGCACGCAAAAAAAACGACCAAGTCTTTGACTCAAACTTTCCTGGATATAATGGTTTGCATGGAATATTCTTGGCCGTCGTATATGTGGGGCCAGTCCGACTTCCACAAAGGAATGGACGCATTGCGTACGCAATAAACTTGCTAAACTCCAAATTGAATATGATGATCTTAAAGAAAAGGGAATTTTCAGTTGTCGCTGAGTACCTAAATCCCTCCTTTCCGGTGAATAAGCTTGATGGAAATTCCTAACTTTTGTAACTGTATTTGCAGATGTTGGTCGATATAGCAAACCGTCACCTTCACTAATGCATGATGTTGGTGACATTCAGAACCATCGCTCAGTGGAAATATCTCATTACGCTTGAGTTACGTCTGCGTTCTTTCAAATATTGTTGTCAAAAGAATCAATTAAATATTGTGGTGTCGCTATACGCCGTTTCGATGTGTTCGTGTCTACACTGGTCTGGTCTAATGCTACCAACAAAACACGTAGCATATAGATACCCTTGATCCCATTGTTGTTACTATACCAAATATCGTTCACAGTCCGTCTAGGTGGCGAAGATATAGATACGGGTGTGGATATAGTTGCCTCCACGCTTCAGCGTGAGCATACTAAAGATCATTCGTTATCTATACGATTACTGCGACACAGAGATCCCAAGATAGTATAGATGATTCTCCCCCATAAATCAACAAAATAAATGGACGAAGCTTGTTGTATGTAAATATGATTTCCCCCATTGTGGTACATCTGCATACGAACATCACTGAAACCCGACCAACGATGGTTGAGCTCCAAAGTTCAGATGGACGCGGACGGACTATTCATTTTCCATACAAGTCCAGAGACGTGTGACGACAGTGGAGTTCTGGGTGTCTAACCCCTCCCCAACTTTGATTTCAGACCGACAATAGGTTTGAATTGTTCTCGTAGTTTGATTTTCCAACAATTAATGAGTGGGGAATTTGTTGTTTTAGACCAACATTTGCATACTTAACTACTTTTGGTCAAAATGTTTAACTGAAATTGCCATCAGTTTGAAATTTCCAACATTGGGGGTGTCAAGTTGAAAATATCAAACACTTGCTGAGTGTATTATGTTCCTACAGTGGACAGAATAGGCTCACATAGGCCAGTAAGGCAACCATTGGGGAACCAGTCAAGCCCGATGGGTGGTACAGATGGAATCACGCAAACTTATGAGTTTGGTCTGGTTCCGGGGGTGGTCAAGTTTGGTAAATTCCAAGGTATACAGTCCCAACCACCCAAACGGAGAACATCTAACCACTTCCCTGCATCGCTACTATAACTCAACAAAAATGAATGGACGACACATGTTGTAATATCATTTTCCCCATAGTGAGTTCGGCTTTGGGTCTGCTGCTGGGACTTGCCTCTATTGTCCGATGAAATGCAGTTCACCTGTCCACTACGATCGGCGAAATAACATTAAAACATCATGCATATGATATACTGCCTTATGTGCATCCATGTTCTCCACAAATTATGGAAGAATATAAAGCGAGTTATGCAGAAATAAACTGTTGTAAATTACATCCAAATCACTTTGTTTTTTGTTTTCAGCTAATGGGAACCATTCTGAAATATGGAATCATAGTTCTTCAGCTCAAACCATCAACCCCTGATGTCAGTCCATGCCAGTTCAACTGTACCGCCATTTGCCATTGACACTAATCAACCGGACCACATGCACCCATGAAAATAACATAACGGATGCAATGTTAGAATAACTCTTTGTTCGATTTCGAGCGACCAGAGAGTGTTCAAGTCTGTCAACTTCCAGAAGCTGTATATATAATTACTGTTTGAACGTATACTGAACAAAAACTAGTTAAGAGTCAAAATATATTAAATCATTAAGCAAAATTGTGTCCCTTGTATTTCAAAGAAGAGGTCTACAAGTCGCGTAAGGGCTCATAAGGGTGAGTGCATATTTCCCTACTCTTTCCACTGACTTACTAGTGATATATCATTAACGCAGCTCATGAAATTAGGTAACTAGACGAGGTTAGTTTCAGTGCTGATCGACACCCTCAGTAATTTTCACTAATTTTGCCAAAATTGAACATTATCACCTAATCTTACTTCAAAGGCAGGTACCTTTCAGTTTGAGAATGCTAATTTGGGCATCTATTTTCAGCTTCTTTGTTTTATAAAAAGTTATAATTGTGGTAACATCTAGCCACAATACGCATCTTACTGATTATTACTTCCTTTTTTCTAGTTTCTCGAGACAGTGACATTTCTTCCATGAATAATAACATAAATGTCTGTAAAATCATCATTACCAAGATGAAAGTGAAATAATATATATACTTGCATCTCACTTTGTTATAAAAATCATCAAATAATGATCCGTAATGAGATTTTGCGTGTTGAATCCATTGCGATGTATACATTTATTGTTACTGTTGCATTATGGTTTTCACTACGTTTTACTGCGAAGATGAATAGCGTTTTCAAATGCGATGACTAAATCATCAAAGTGAACATTAGACCAGGTCAAAGCATTCTTCACTATTCAGTAAACGTAAACTTTCAACTAAATATTTGAATCACAATGATCATGGTGGTGTTCGTAGACAAAACTGTCACAATTGATGTTTACATAACAATTGTTTCAATGTGTAACATCTCTTTACTTGGAAATTATTGTTAATAGACACCAGAACACAACTCTCTATGTTTGCACATTCTTCTTGACAATGATGATTTTACAGATTCTTATAATGTTTCACAGGAAGCCACCAACTGACGGGCCATTAATTTCTTGCACTTCTGTTTGAATTGTGTATTGACATAGTGTCTTGATTTGATAGTATATATAGGTATACCCTTCATTTCATCATAAACTAATTGTGATATGTTGAAATGTTTCTCACGCAGACTGAGACAATTTTCGTCCCTGTCATACCTCAGCTTAGAAGACATATTTAAATAACAGTTATCTAATTACGAAGAATGGTCTGCAGACAATCTTGGAATGTGTCCTCTATGTAAATTATATCAACACCAACGATTATGTCATAATACACACCTTTCGAATAATGAAAGACGACGGATAATTATTAGGAATAGGGTACTACTTCACTAGAATTTGTGTTCTTTCTATTCAACAAAACTCAAAATACATCGTATAGTTATAAGTTTGCGATCGTTTCTCAGCTCCTCAATGTTGAAGATGATTCTGATATTATGTCCTTAAATGCACGGGAGGCCTTAATTGTCGAAAATATTCATATTTGTTCTAATCACCGTAAACAGAAAAACATTAAAACGCATACAGTTTCGTTCATATATATCATGACCATCGCGTAAACAGCATGTTATCACAAAGACCTACTATATTTTACCTAAGTAAGAGCCTGATTGTGTTACCGAAGACAGCACAATGCTACTGGCTAATCACACACAAATGGCATAAACGCTCTTTATTAGTCCATATCAGGAATTCACCCACAAAGAACGCTCTTTATGTTTACCATCATAATATAAACAAACACAGAAAAGTTACTTTTTATGCTTTTGTTTACATACCAATGGTCAAACATTTGACAATAACATACTGTTTATGCGATATTTCTTATTTGTATACGGAGAAAGTCTGTCTACATTTTGATGTTCTTTCTGTTTGTGGTGGTTTTTGACGGGTGGAAATATTTTCACAGGATACCGACCACCAAGGCCAACCGTACCTTTAAATTGTGATCGCATTGTGGCCTTAATTTTTTACCTATAATTGGCAATCAGATCGTTCGTAATCGCGATAATTTGCCAAACACAAAGCGCTGAGCTATCACCTGATAACAACATAATTACTGCGACTGGCAAGCACGATTGTTTCACAACCGTACTCGTAATAATTAGCTGTCGTCTTTCATAGAGTGAAAGGTATCTATTGTTCACTCGTGAATGAAAACATTACATCCAATCTAGAAGATACACATAGTATCATACTGATTCGATGTTCGATTCAACGTTGTTTCTTTGATAATTGAGAGCTAATTCCGAGTATGTGGTTGTGATATCTCCGCATAAAAAGATAACACAAATAAACACTTTGATGACTAAATCAGTACATCTAGAAAATATTCAAAAGTAAGACAGCTATGTTTGATTTCCAGAGGAAGTAAATTTCACATCGGTTTCATTTATTGTCAATGAGGCGCGAAACATGCCATATTATAGTTACAATTAAATACGATCGCAATTAATGCGTATAAATTCACACTCGGTGTTATGTGGAGTTTAAATATGGTCGAACTATTCCTATAACAAGTTTTATATAGTTCCATGGGTACAAAATAATACATATGAATTGAAGACCCCCTATCCTGAAACCTTTATATCAATTAATTTTGATTCTATTTGGATTTTTTTTTATATAATATACATTGCCAACCTGAGACATTTTACGGCTTGCGCTCGTTCGGAGCGTATCATGCGGGATAACTATATATGAAAATAGTAACAAAACAGTGTCCCAATTGATTATCGCATTATATAAGAAGATATCAATATAAAACTAATAGTAATTGATATACTCGTTTCCGGATAGGTGTCTTTGACTCATTCATTATTTTATACCCTGGAAACATTATAAATTGTACTAAGAAGAGATAGATCATCTTTAACAACAAACCACAGTCGAACCACCATTGGACATGTGTGTATTACCGTTCCACTTGCTATTATTATGGCAGGCCATGGTATGTATGTTGTATGTTATTATTTGTGCCTCGTTGATGCTAAAAAATAATCATTATCCCATAAATAATGTGTGATGGGTCCTTCGCTTCCCTTTGACAAAACTAATATGGTTAGGCAATATTAGACCACTGTCGGTATTAGTAGTTTTAAGACGGTTTTGGAGCAATTATGATGATGATGATAATGGAAATGAAATGTGCCCCGCCCAGAGTTTCTCCCACCAAAGTGACTTTCGGCTGAGGTTTATTAATTTCTGATGTGGCTCAACTCGAAAGATGTCTTATTCTGCTATGCGATTACTAAATAAAACCTGCATGCATGCCAAAAGTTATTAAAATCGGTTCATATCTGTTTGAGTTATCAAGCCGGACAGACCAAAATTGCGAAAACAATTACATACTAAGTTTGATATCAGACAAAATGAAAATGAAACGTCATTGGGCACTCTTTTGAGAGCATTCATGATGGCAAACCTCCATAAAAAATTTAATCAAGATCAGATAAACCATCGCTGAGATATCTACGCGAACGGACAAAAACAATTACTTTCGAGATAAACGAAGGATAACTCTAAAATGGAAAACGTGAACAACGTCAGTTACCCCTCTTTGTAAAGCAGTCATGGTGGTGAACCTCCATTACAAATTCCATTTAGATCCCATAACCATTGGTTGAGATACATGTATATGCACGGAATGACAAAAACCCACATTTCCAGATAAACAAGATGGCTGCTGGCGGCCATTTTTTTTAGTTTTAGCAAACTTGGAGAACAGATTGAACGCTCCCATCTAAAGGCCACCCCAAAGTTTGGCGACGATCGGATTAGGGATGTGGTTGTAGGGTGTGTTGGTTCATCAACATACCGATGATCATTAAAATACGAATGAAGATGACCAAGATATTGATCTTCAACCTTGTTACGGACGGACGGAGCCCATTTCAATATCCCCAACAAAATAAATTATGACGGGAAACTGCACACCACCACAGCCTAGTAATTTGTTCAAAACAAGACGAGCTTTATAGTAATTTTCAATTCACATATTTCAGCTATGAATTCATAACTTACTCGCAGTAAGAATTATGAGTCCCAGTATTGGTCAAAACTTCCATTGTTTGCATGACAGTTTTGTGAAATTAGATAACTTCTTGTGGTTTGTTTTGCTTTGTATTTCTTGTGTTTGTTTAGTGTTGTTTGTTTTATTGTACACATGACTGAGGTGCCTGGATTCAATTGTCGTGTGAAAGCAACAAGGCTGCGTCTTTTGCAACACGTGAGGCTGGTGTCCGAATTTTTTGTTGTTGCAGTAATTCGTGTATTGATACAATAATAAAGCTGCCATCGTGTTAATGGAAACTGTGTCGCGACCCTCTACCTGCTACGTTCGTCAAATGATACAAATGTGTCGTTACTCTCCAGAGCCTTGGAGGTCCGTTAGTTATCATAACTGAATTCTGTAAATGGTTTATTTGTTATGGAACATTAATTAAGTGATGACAATTCCACTATCACATCGTCATGCCAAATGTTTTAATGTTGTTCGTGTGGGTTTCGATTCATATACCGGGCAGTTTAGATTTCAGTCCGCCGAAACAGCAAGGCCAACATCTCGGTCTGCATAGAATGGGGAATGTTGTGGTCGAGATGACCATGGATACAAATACACCTGAATGGACATTTCCAGGTGTAAGTCGGGACTATGCTTTGGTGCTGAAATCAAAACTGACGGGCATGTATTCCGAATTAATTTAGAAACAATGTGTCGGCATGAAAATCTTTCAAGAACTTGCTGCATTGCTTCTGCTGAATTTGTGTGTCGTATTCTTTTCCTGAGCATGGTTGGTATGCTGTACGATGCTAATCGCCGTCTCAGAAGCGGCCCGGCTTGTGACATTATGTGCTTACGTTGTTACTAGCAACGCAGCGCCTTATTACAGTGGTCAAAGTACATGTACGTTGAGTCTCTCGTCAATGCTAAACATATTTGAACGGGAAGACTATCGCTTCATTACAAAAATCAGCGCAGTGTTTTATAAGAAAGAGACGATTCCAAATAACAATGTGTTATATGAGTTACGAGTCTTATCACGTCAGATTCCTTCCGGTGTTTTTGAATGGTAATCTCAATGGGCGTAGTTCTGGTCCACATGTCGCTTAGCATCATTGAACCATTTCGGCTCAGATAACACATGTTGTAACCCCTGGAATTATATCAACGGCATCTTGTCACAGTTTATACTACATGTATCAACCATTGATAACTCTGATTGGATGCTAATATTGTATACTGTACCAAATAATACATTGCGAATCAAGGAGATAGATACGTTACTATGTATCGAACCTCGCGGAAATGAAAGAGCAATACCAGGATCTGGTAGTTCTCACGGATCACTTCAACACATGCGTGCGTCATATTCTAGCAACTATTTACTTGGTGGGGTCAACGATTATTTATGTTCTGACTTATGGTACCACTCACGGAACTGTGAAGTCGGATGAATATTGTATGATGGGATTTTTCCTTTGTTCCATGGACATTGGTATTAGAGCCACTCGGTGATTTGCGCTCCAAAATACTCCAATTAATATTCACTTTTGAATTTTTCCCGGTATTGAAATAGGTCGATAAATGCTTGAACTACCCCTTTCTACGAGAATTATGTCTGTTCCTGATATATAAAGAACGTTTCTTTCACTTATGTGAGAAAACAATTAGTAGTTTCCGCCGCAACGCCGTCGTGGTTTTAGTTTTCAATAATTACTGTTTTACACTATCCCATCATCAGTATGTGAACTAATTTGTATTCTTCTGGATTATGGTTACCTATCGCAAACTGATAAATTGGTAATATTGTAGGTTGGCGCATCATTTCACCGATTTGATTCCTGCATCTAACATCTAGTTTTCCGCGCAAAAACATCTTCTGATATAGGAGCATTTAGATAGTGTTGTGATAAAAATGGCACTGGCTGAACCTTCACAAGAGCCGGAGATTAGCAGTTTTAAGACTTCAATGCGTCTTCTTTCTGTGACATATAATAGTCGTAGAATGGTAGTTCAAGTATTCATCGAAATTTCGTTACGGAGAAAAAATTCAAAAGCAAATATTATTAGCAGTAGTTTAGAGCGCAAACCGCCAAATGTCTTTAATAGTAGTTTTTTATAGTTATGTTCGCAAGAGGGTGTGAAACTAAGGTTTCACTTAGTCTAGGGGTCATTTGGAGATTTATGACTCTGAATTCCTTTGGCGACTGGTATATATGTTGTCTGATTCGCGACCTGTGCCCAGACACAACGAACCCCGTTTTAATTTCAATATTCACTATCCGAAGTGATATCACTATTATTTGGGCATACGAATCCCGAATACTAGCAACCATGCAGGGTGTTATCAAATGGAGTTGAAACCCACAAATGTACTACTTGAACGTAGTCTAACAATGTTTAGTTGTGACGCATTGTGTCCGTTTGGGCATCCGGTTCAAATTAAATGTAAATATATCGTGGACAGATCAATCGACACACTATTGAAATCCGTTGAGGCACCCTGTCGTTTGATTTCACAGTAGCATCGACGCATTAGCTTCCCCGCCTGATTAATGAATCGCGGTTGCTTGTAAGTGCACTCTTTGCGGATGTGGTTCCTGTGGCTTGCATCCGGGTTCCACTCAACTGCGCCCAGTCTTGAACAAAATGGAGAGTGTGTCCGTCGAGATAACCCCGGATAACCATCATCCAGACTCAGAGCTTAGCAGAAATGATGTGCACCAGTACTTTGACACAATAATATTCTGGTCAAAACTGGCAGGCTTTTATTCCGAGTTTATCCAAAAACTCAGTGATACCAAGTGGAAGTTAGTAACATTTAAGAACTTTCTTCACGGATTATACTGCATCTGTGTGTATGGATTTCTTTTACTGAACGTTGTTCGCGCGTTGTATGATCTCAATATCCAGATAAAAAATGGTGTTTCTTCAAGGCTTATGGCTCTATTTGCCTACACTGCTTCTATCGCTGGTTCATTTTATATGCCTGCTCTCAGTACATGGAGTGTCTCAACGGCGTTAAGGAAACTGGAACTGATGTATTCCAGCTATAATTCCAAGTACACGACAAAAGGAAAATGTTCGACGAGAAAGAAACGAGTCCATGTCGCAATGTGTGTCATGACTGTCATTAATATTCTCAACGCTGCTTTTTCCCCGTTGTCTTTAAATATGTTTTCAGATGTTACAATAGTGGTCCAAACTATGACATCGATGGAACTATTCGGATCGGATGCGATAATTGGAACCCCAGGTATAATCATGTCGACAATTTTTCAATTTGTTCAACTTCAAATTACGATCACTTTGTTTGTTACATATACCTTACTGTCACACTTAATTTATTCTGAAGCAAGGCGATACAATGCATTACTGAAGGGGTCAGATGTGTCGCATCTCTCTACAATGAAACAACAGTATGAGGATTTATTAATTCTCATGCAGAATTTCAACAACTACATGTGTCATGTGCCACCAACGACTTTCGTGATGGCGACCACAGTTATTTGTTTCATGACTTATGGAATCATAAATGGTTCTGTGGAAGAGGATGACTACTACACCATCGGAGCCTATATATGTTATTCGTCCGCTTGGCTGGTAATTGTAATAGCCATTGGCATAGCGATTCACAATAAGGTATTTATATCTATGTCCTTAAAAAGTGTGCAATTTCTTTGAAATATTTCGGTCGAATGAGTTACGTTGATGATAAACGTACCATGTTTCGTTGGATATTCGTGAATTCTACCATGAAAACAGTTTGTGATCTCCCCGGCAAGCCGGCTCGTTCACAAACTGTTTCATAAGCTCGAAGACAACTCAACAGAGTATTCCAAGTTCAAGAGTTTTTGGCTGTCGATGGATATATCCAGCGATATCCCTTTTTTAAAATTTACTTGCAGTTCTTACATGGGCACGGGTCAACTTCATTATTCTTTATCCAGCACAACAGCACATAATTATGCCCATTAAGAAAGGGGGGAAAACGTGAGTATTGATTTCGAACATCGAACAACTGCGAACAAATTCATGTCACATGCGATTTCCTATTCAAATACAGTTATACCTAAATAATCGACTCCTTAACCACAGCAGAATTGTGGGTATTTTTTCAGCATTTAGTCGGAAATATGGCTTGTTGCCATTCATCGGAAAGCTCTCACTGAGAGCTTTCCGATGAATGGCAACAAGCCATGTTTCCGACTAATTCCTGGAAAATGACCCACAGTTCTGCTGTGGTTAAGGAGTCGATTATATATGGCATTACTGTAGATATACCGATAACGCATGTATGAATACGTTTGGTGACAACACGATAACCATTGACTGTTGGTATGCCTTATCACAACATGAATGTGGAATAGAAATTTCCCGATCTAACGTCGCCTATGAATACACATGATGAAACGGGACCGTTTACTATTCACACCAGAACAGAACTCGCATGAGTTCATGCACACCAAGGGATTTAACCAACCGATTTTTTTCTGAAGCCATGCTGTAAATATACAGACTGCATGCAGTGTGCACTCAGAATAAAGGTGGTTAAATTCGCGCTAACTTTATCACCAAATGGAGAATAAATATGTACGAACATAATGTTCCATTAGTGTCCATGGATACCCGGAAACAGGTTGTCTGCGCTGTTGATAGATAAACGCTTTTTATCCCTGTTAATAGGACCGAGAATCCAGCAATTTGTTACAAGCACTAATTCGGCCGCTCATTGCACTGATCAACATCAAATGGTTTGATGACTGTTTTCTCCAACGCCACATGCTATTTATTTATATTCTACAGGAAATATACGTCTCTCTTTATTGTTTCGAAAAGGTTTCCAGTTTAATTGAACCCCACAAATTATATACTCATCATTATTATCAGAATAATCCATAGTCCAAAGAAGGGACAGTAATATTAACAACCGTATCATTTGTAATGCTCTATTTTTATCAAGCTTTCGGCCCTATCTGGACCTTCCTCAGGACAATATCAAATGTTAAAACACAATCACATGTGAAAGTATGCCAATCGTACAACACGTGATTGTGTTTTAACATTTGATATTGTCCTGAGGAAGGTCCAGATAGGGCTGAAAGCTTGATAAAAATAGGGCATTACAAATGATACGGTTGTATATACTCATAGTTTTTGGAAATCAACTGATTTGCCAAAAGTAAGAAAACGTTTCACTTTGGTCACCGTTTCCATATCTGTTGGAAATCTTTATATCCTCGGCTTCGTGTCTCATAACGCCTTGGTATTGAACAACTGCCTGTCGCTTAAAGCCTCTGGGGTACAAGTTTGGGAAGCCGATATATACTTTTGGTAGAATAGTTCATTTTATAGACTTCGCCATCGGGACTTTTGTTATTTTCGCTTATTGTGTGGTTCTCGTGTCGATAGTCCACTGTGAGTTAACCCTTTCTACACTGAATGGATTCTCCCACTCAGTTATAAAAGTAAACATTGGAATGGTCGATTATCCAATATCGCGCCTGTTGGTGGCCATATCGGTGGCCTGTTTCCTTTTATTTGGCTGGATATATCGACCCTTGGTCCCAAATGACTACTGCGTTTCGACTACCTCATCATCTCTGTTGAGATAGATCTTGTCATTGTTATTGTGGTAGGAATATTTATGTCTCAGAAAACGTGTTGAAGTGAAAGCAACTTCAGAAGTTAAAACCGGATTCATATAACGCATAGTATATACTCCATGTTTCCCGAATCAGTTGGAAATAAAGACATGTCGCCAAACTGATGTGAGGACAGACTAAACTATAGTTAATGTCCATCGCTTCAATTAGTCATATAATGTCCATATGTATGAATAATTAATATTTTGATGTCAGGCTCGTGACAAATGCATGCAAAATACTATAGATTTAATCTTAAGACTTTAACATATGTTGCTATAACGCTGTTATATCTTTCAGATTCACGAGCCCCTGGAAACCTTGCATTCCATCGGTTTGAAGGGTTTGCCAGAAAGTACAACAATGGAGGTAAGCGTCCACGAAACTCTACATCTTCTTATATTCTTATCTTATACTGTAAATACCTCCTATGTCAGAACGGCCGATGGCCCGACGTTGGCATACATACCCACACAGCTGTATATACTTTTTGTTAGTTTTGCTATTCTAGAGAGGGGTATTTGTTTTTAGTAGGACTTGTTAGATATATATATTCGATTTTAGTCTTCCTTGTATGGCAACATGCGTTCGAACTTTCAATAATATATGATTTTGCTCTATCGGTCATACATGTAATTGTGTAACCCGTTGTATGCGTGCCATATGTCTCTACGCACAGTTTAGATAGAGGGTGAGTAATGCTAAATGTTACACCCCAAATGACGGTATTCATGCATTGTTAATCATTTCGCTGATCATTATACCAACATATGTTCAAATCCAACTATTGGTACTCAAGTAACATTGCTCCAGGTCCAACATGGCCATAAATAAGACAAATAACATGAAGCTGGGCTGTGGTCACACCCACCAAAGCAAATCCAAATCCGAAAACCAAAACAAATAAAATTATGGTACGGACGCCATAATTCTGATAAATGAATGGACGCAAGTGTGTATCCTTTCCCCAAACCTGGGATCCATAACCCGCGTTACAATGTGAAACGCTCGTACGGACACCAAGTTCACAATTTTCCAAATCTAATAAGGGTCGTAACTCTGTTAAGCATAAACTACAAGCTGAGCTATCACAATGTCAACGGACTTTTAAAGGTACGGTTGGCCTTGGCGGTGGGTATCCTGTGAAAATATCTCCACCGGTCAAAAACCGCTACAAACAGAAAGAACATCAAAATGTAGATAGACTTTGTCCGTATACAAATAAGAAATATCGCATAAACAGTATGTTATTGTCATATGTTTGATCATTGTTATGTAAACAAAAGCATAAAAAAGTTACTTTTCTGGCGTTTGTTTATATTATGATGGTAAACATAAAGAGCGTTCTTTGTTGGTGAATTCCTGATATGGAACTAATAAAGAGCGTTTATGCCATTTGTGTGTGATCCGCCAGTAGCATTGTGTGGTCTTCTGTAACACAATCAGGCTCTTGCTTATGTAAAATATAGTAGGTCTTTACGATAACATGCTGTTTACGCGATGGTCATGGTATATATGAACGAAACTGTATGCGTTTTAATGTTTTTCTGTTTACAGTGTTTGGAACAAATATGAATATTTTCGACAATTAAGGCCCCAGGTGCCTTTAAGTCCGATAATACGTTACCATTAGGTGATATGATTGTACGAGCGTAACGGCGGACGAATCCCTCGAAAATAGGCCCTGGACCTCATCCGGGGATCGGGGTATAGTAGAGCTAATTGATTGTTTCATATCACGTTTGCTGAATGCGACGGTTTGTGAATAGTGTTGGTCTGATTCACAATTGACTTGACATATTTTGCTACTTTTCAAACCTTCGGATACAGCGCCGAGCTGGATGTGTTTCTGATCTGCTTCCATTTCTTTCTTCTATATATAGATTGCTATCTTCATATCTCGGCTTTCTGGTGGACCGATGGGAATAAGCATGTATGGACTTTTCGTCATCGACAACTCAACAATATTAACGGTGAGTCTTTTATTTCAAAGATAAGATACACGTATTACGTGTAGGTATGTTAGAAGTTTCTTTGTTTCAATTCTCTACAACACTTAGTTTTTTGGCCGATTACACCTTGAGGTTACACAACATCTATGTCAATGTATATTGTCGAAAAGTAGGGGGCATATATATGTGAACAATTCGCTTGTATTACGCTTCGGTTCGTTATTGTGGTGAATTATATCGATCATATTACGCGTAATCGTTGTATATGACATAGTATGACCTGGTTCCGCAGAAAGCCTTCTTCGTGCCAGAGTTTGGAACAATGGTCACAACTTTTCTTCAGCATAGAAACATAAAGAGCGTTCCTTTGTTGTTGTTTGTTTGATCATTAATTTTAAGTGACATGTGCATAAATTACATTAGTGTGAAACAAAAACGGATGTTGCCATAAACGCACCCGGCCTCCTGGGCCTATACGTCACTATAGTATCCCAATATGTTTCTCATTCTCACGTGATCATTCCATTCCCCTCTCTATCTATCTATCTCTCTCTCTCTATCTTTCATACATATATGCAATGTTGTGCCCGCCAACCTGTTTATATTAATTTAGGTAGGAGATGGGGTGGCAGTTGTTGTGTAGATTCTCTTATTATTTTGGCATATTTATCGCTGTCTAACATACAATTGATCATTTCTTCTGCTGTATGCTTTATTTATGAAGGTGGCACATTCTCTTGAATATTTATTCATTAATATTTGAATTGCATCATTATCAGACTTCATCATTTCAGTTAGATGTTCCTTCTTAATTTTTGCGAACAGTTCCTGTAATAAAGGATGCATTTTAGAAGGAAATGTTTCTCATCTTCAATGTCTTTTGTATCGGGACAGAATGTGCACAACCGTTCATGAGGTTTTTCTCCTTTAAATCTACCCGTTTCAATTCTCAAAGGGAGTACACCAAATCTGAATTGTGGCCATAATGATCTGTTTGAGCGGGCAAGATTCATTGAGACATATTACTCAGTTTTAAATTCAAATTTAAACAGAATATATGTTCTTAGCTTTGGTACATGTTACAGGCTTTCTTTCCATTTGTCATTAAAGTATGTGTCAATAAGCTTGTCTTCATCTAAATCACAGACCAATCGGTTGTCAAAAATGTCAGTTTTATCAAGTATTTGAAAATATTTGTTTTAACTCCGAACTCCATCCAGCATGTCCACAACTGTAATCCCATTCAAATACTCTATATGTTAGACGGCTTATATTCATTATGACTAGGTTACTCCAATACCTTAGCATATTTATCCATCTCCGTTGTCTAGAAGGCCTGATCCCCATATCACCTGTTATAGCTAATAAAGGGGTACATCTGTGTACCCCTAAAAAGTTACGAAAACTATGGTTCTGCACAAGGTCAATGCTAATGTTTTCCAAAACCCCAAATCCCAGATCCATAGTCCAAAACAGGGTTGACACATGTAGATACCAATTTATCAAAAGTTTTGAATCCAAAGTCTTTATAAGGGTGTATCCTTGAAATTATTGACCCAGTGCTCTACCCCCAGCTGTAGCCCAGCTATCTGGTGAATGGGTAAAGGATTTGTCTTCATAAAGTACTATCCCAAGATATTTATATATGTCTATAATTTCCAATGAGCTATTCTTCAGATTGAAGTCATACTTTGTCTTGGGCAGGGCTTTCTCTCTAAAATGCACTATTTTGGTTTTGTTTTTCTTAAGAGCCATCCTCAATCCTTGGTACGGTATTAATGTATTCCTGGTCTGGTAAAATAAAGAGCGTTTGTCTCACTTAAGTAAGAAAGATTCAAACATAACTGGAAACTGTTGTTACTATGGCAAGTTTTATTTGTTTTAGCGTATTAAATAGCCTGCATATCAATAGTACGTGTATTTATCGATATATCGTATTCCGCCTTCTTAATTACGTAAACACAATTGAAGGTTCATATGAGCTATGTCCGTTTAAATATGAAATTAAGAAGATTTAAAATTCCCATTTGAAACATACTACAGTAGGAGATGATTATATATTCAGGCCGCCAAAAATAGCAATGAAAATTTCCCAAATTAACCTAGAGCGATACCAACGCAGTGCTGATATGCCAGCCATTAAATGTTGGCCCATGTAAAGTGGACAAATGGCTAACACTAATAGAATAAGTCTAGCGAAGTTCACAATTACGGGTGGTTATGTTTTAAATTCATCGACCAAACTTGAAGAATAGCTCAGACAAAATCGTGAATGTTGCAAAGAATTCAAAATGGAAAAGGGAAATCATACGATTACAATAAGTACGACTGTGTAAATAACTGTGATTTAATTAGAATAAATATAACTTGAAGGAATACAAACTCTGGGAGGTTTGTGCACAGATCGACAGATGGGTGGATGGACTGGTAGAGAATGTTATTCCAGTAGACCCCTACTATATATGGCTACAATTTCCTTGTGGTAGAGGGGTAATGTCGCAGGAACTATACTCAACGTTCACCCTAGAATTGGCAGTCACGTTATATTCAACTAATTAACGGATCTCTGCCGGGTGTTTTTTAAAACACCAAAGTGTGTGGAACATCTTGATAGATAAGTCAAATTGAACATGCGGGGAGGTCGAATCGATTTGAGATTATAAATGCGCCCTGCAAGTATCGCTCTTGCGACATTACCCCTCGACATTCCTTGCGGATGGGGAATGAAAAAAAGGAATACCCAAAATAATGCTGGAAGTCTACAGTATGACTGTAAGAAGATCCTCTAAAGTTTCCATTCACTTCAAGGCATACTATGGGTGTTGATTACATCATATCAGTGCTCAAAATCAATATGTATAATTAATTTACGCCGATAAGGCGGGTACCCAACTACAGACGGATGGACATGTTCAGACACATGCAAAACGATGATCACTATAGTCTCCCAAATGCCTCAATTCGGACCCGATTCTGCTGTTCTGGCATTGGCCCGTAAAATATATACCCCCACAAAGGTTGCATCGGCATACCAAAACTATTCACACCTGACCACCAATGGCTGGCATATAGAGGCAAAAAGTTCAGAGTGAGGTGGACAGACTTTCACTTCTCACACAAGGGCCATAACTCAACAAAAATGAATGGACGAAACACGTTGTATGTAAACACTCTTTCACAATGTAATGGTGGCTCATTAGCATAACAATAATTTAAATCCGACAACTGGATTACTGAGATATAGAACCCATTTCGATATTCCCAGCTAAACTTTGTCTGCGGGCATAATAACATATCCATAATTGGGAACAAAAGGTAATGTTTCATTTTCATATGCGATACATGGGCCGAAGTGGACAACAATAGGGCGTGAGCAGATTGAATTTCAATATCCAGGTGTAGTAGTAGTGAGTTAGGCTTTGGCTCTAGGACTGGCATCTAGTGTCCGATAAAATGCAGACAAGTCTCCACCACGGTCTGTGAAATATAATCAATATAATGTGCAAACATTAACAAATTAAATTGCATATAATACTGTCTTGCATGTATCCATGCACACCCAAATTATGGGAGAGTATACATCTAGTGTATAACTTAACTTTCATCCAAATTGCTTCATTTTCTTTTCAGCTGGTTGGAACCATCCTGACATATGGAATCATAGTTCTTCAGCTAAAACCATCTACCCCTGATGTCAATCCATGTCAGTTCAACTGTACCTCCATTTACCAGTGACGCCAATCCACACGACCACAGGCAGCCATGAACATGAAACAAGGATTCAATGTTCAAATAACTCTGTTTTATTTCCAGCTACCAGAGAACATGTCTGTAAACGTCCAAAGGCTAGCATTACTATTTGAACGTATACTGAACGTTTAAAAGCAAACTAGTAAGAGCGAAAATATATTAATTCATTACGCAAAATTGTGTCTCTTTTATGTCAAAGATGAGTGAGGTCCACAAGTCGTTTAAGGGCTCACAATGGTGTGTTCATAGTTAACTAGACTAGACCAGGTTAATTCCAGTGCTGATCGACACCCTCAGTATTTTTCTAAAAGTTTGCCAATATTCAACATAACTGATAATATTTTGCCAAAATGCGAATCTCAGTGACGATTACTTCCCTTATTTTTGTTTCAAAACACTGATATTTGTTCCATGCAAAATAACAGAAAAGTCGGTAAAATCATCATTACTAAGATGAAAGTTAAATAATATATATATTTGCTTCTGATTTTTTTTATAAAAATCATCAAATAATCATCAATAATGAGATAGTGCGTTTTGAAAACATTTCTAGGTAAAAAGTAATTGTTGCATTATGCGAAGATGACTACCGTTTTCATATGCGATTACTAAATCATGAAATTGAACATTAGATATAATCGAAGCATTCACAAATAGTCAGTAAACACAAACGTTCAACTGAATATTCGAATCACATTTCTCATCGGTGATGTTCGTTGACAAAACTGTAACAGTTGATGTTTACATAACATGGATTCAACATCTCGTTTCTCTAAAATTATTGTAATGAACTTGTGAAAAGCAACTATCGTTTTTTTCACGATCATCTTGCCAATTTGTGATTATACAGGGTCTTGTTATGTTTCACACGAAACCACTGCGACGGCATTGAGGGTAAACTTCTCATAGAAACCCCAAATAGAAATGCCAGAATATGAACGGCAACATGCATCTAAAATGCTTATTTACCAAAGTTAACGACATGAGAAGTAATAACATCGATTGTTTCTTATGCTTTGGTGCTGAAATAAAAACTGACAGGCATGTATTCTGAATTCATTAAGAAACAAGGTGTCGGCATGAAAATCTTTCAAGAACTTGCTGCATTGCTTCTGCTGAATTGTTGTGGCTGAGCATGGTTGGTGTGTTGTACGGTGCTAATCGCCGTCTCAGAGGCTTATGATATTGTGTGCTTACGTTGTTAGTGGCATCTCAGCGCCTTATAGCACTGCTCATAGTACATGTACGTTGAGTATCTCGTCAACGCTAAGAAAATTTGAACGGGAAAACTATCGCTTCATCACAATATACCCCCAAAAACAGCGCAGTGTTTTATAAGAAAGAGACTATTTCAAATAACAATGTGTTATCTGACACTTATGAGTCTTATGACATCAGTTTCCTTCCCGCTGTTTTTGAATCGTGTTCTCGATGGGCGTAGTTCTGGTCCACATGTCGTTCAGTATCCATGAACTCTTTCGGCTCAGATAGAACCCCCGGAATTATATCAACGGCATATTGTCTCAGTTTTTACTATCAACCATTGATAACTCTGATATTGGAGCATATAGTGTACTTTACCGAATAATACATTCAGAATCAAGGCGATACAGATACATTACTGTTTATCGAACCTCGCTGCAATGAAAGCAGTACCATGATTTAATAATTGTCATGGATCACTTCATATTCCAGAAACTATTTACTCGGTGGGGTCCACGGTTACTTATTTTCTGGCATATGGTACCATTCATGGAACTGTGAAGCCGGATGAATATTGCATGATTGGGATTTTTCCTTTGTTCCATGTTCACATGGCTAACAATGGTGACTGTCACTGACATTGGTATTAAAGCCACTCGGTGGATTGCGTTCCAAAATACACCAAATAATATTCACTTTTGAATTTTTCCCGGTATCGAAATAGGTCGATAAATACTTGATCTACCTTTCTACGAGAATTATATGTCCCAGAAAGACGAATTGAAGTCGTAAATCATACAAATTTGAACAAGATGTTTGGGTTCCCAAAAAACAAAACAGCCATTTGCACGGAATGGAACAGAAAAGAGCGGTCCGTGTAATCTATTCCTGATATGGTAGAAAGAAAGAACGTTTCTTTCACTTATGTGTGAAACTTGAAAACAGCTGGCAAATGGGTGTGATCGTGTAACGTATTTTTTAGAGCTGAAGCCGGTATATCAATATTTATTGTATATGTCAGCTTATCTTATACCTCATTCCAAACTACATGGAACCTCGAATGAGCCATGTCCGTTTAGTTAATGGGTAATTCATTTACTAGTAAATTTGTTTTTATCGATTTTATATTTTAGTTATCTAAGTGTGAGCTTGTTATGCATTTATCTATGTCGTGTCATTCAGATTTCAACGTTTCGTCCTTAAACTCGTGAACTAGTCGTGAACTAGAACTATAATTGTTACCAATTCTCGTTAACAGCACAGTACGTACATCAACCAGTTATTGAAGAATGCCGATAGAGATGTAAAAGTTGCCCGATAAATTGTTGGGTCAATTGTAAAAACTAAATATATATATCAATGCAAGCATTGTGTATTATATAGAATTGAGCTCAGTTGAAAACTTCAAATTGTATGCATGAAACTGTTAATTACTAAAGACATCAGATGTGTCAAATATCGCTGAAATGAAGGAGCATAACGAGAATTTGATAAGTTCCTATGGAGCACTTCGACACCATAGCCTGTTCGCCCAAAATCCGCACATTATCTGCTTACAATAGAACTTGTTTTAGGTTGATAATCTGCTGAGAATCGGTTAATTTTGAGTGTCGATAATGTGATGAAAATGAGAGCGTTTTAGTCACATTTCGACTCATAATGAGGCGATTCTAAGCAGATTATGTGTGCACAATGACACATATAATCCAACTCACGACTTCCATGTGTACGCTCTTTAACATGTGTTTTCGATGTGGTCCGCGGCAAAAAACAAAATAACGGATATGACTCCATTATCTGCTTATATCAGGATCAAATAATCACATTATGTACCTATTTCACTTTATATGTCGATTATGTGCGTATTTGCGCGGGTATATTTTGAAGACCAGCATGCGTCTTATACTAGCAATGGCGGGGGTCCACGGTGAACTGTGTAGTTTGTGTGTTGACTCTTACGACTCTTCTTTGTCGCTTTCTTTATTTTGTTTATTGGTCCACAGTTTAGCATCCAGGAAACTTTTCGGATTGGATATCAAATCTGGAACCCCTGGATACTAACGACATTTTATGAAATGCTTTATTACCAGCCATATATAATTATGATTGGAGCGCACTCTATTGTACCATATCATATATTCCGAATCAAGACTGACAAGACATTGCTGAATAAATCAGATGTATCGAACATCGATCGAAAGAGTATTATCAGGAACTTCAACGTATGTATTCGTCATATATATGCCAACAAGTACATACTTGTAGGTACAATTCATGGATATGTGAAGCCGGATGTATACCACATTGTTGTATATTTCCGTCTTTCTTTGGTCGCATTCTTTGGTCGCATTCAGTGACATTCATTGGCAAACTGTTCAACTTAAGGTAAAGTATTTTGGAAATTTGAACTAGCTATGAGTAGCCATTTATTTCAACGTATCGTCGATTATGCCAGAATAAAACTAGTTCCCGTGAATGGCCAGTCGGTTCTCCCATAAATAAGCTCATATATAACTAATTAAAACACACGAAATAGGCCCATAAAGAGATTATTTGAATCTGAATTAAGCTGAACCTAAATGGGGCACGAGCCAAACAAAACAGTCTTATATAGGCACTACGTAATGTACTTTTTTCATCGACACGAAGGATCCGATGAACGCTCTTTATAGTTTTTTTTTAACCGCCCGTGCCATTCAACAGAATAAAGTTTATAAGACCTTTATGAGCTTATTTCAGAAGTTCCAGAGGAAACTATTTGAATATTTAGGTCATATATGAGCCTATTTACACGAGGATGGGTCGGAATGGCGGCAATGAATACTCCACCAGTATAGGTTCCTTCACTATCAGCACTCGAGGTTTCGAACTGCATCAAATGTGTCGATATTCCCCACCGTGGGTGGTTCCATTAGCAGTTTCCGTCACAACGCCGCAAAAACATCTTCTGATATAGGAGCATTTAGAGTGTTGTGATCAAAATGGCACTGGATGAACCTTCACACGAGCCGGAGATTAGCATTTTTATGACTTCAATGCGTCTTCTTTCTGTGACATATAATGGTCGTAGAAAGGTAGTTCAAGTATTCATCGACCTATTTCGTTACGGGAAAAACATTCAAAAGCAAATATTATTAGCAGTAATTTAGAGCGCAAACCGCCATGTGTCTTTAATAGTAGTTTTTTGTAGTTATGTTCTCAAGAGGGTGTGAAACTAAGGTTTCACTTAGTCTAGGGGTCATCTTGAGAGTTATGACTCTGAATTCCTTTGGCGACTGGTATATAATTATGTTGTCTGATTCGCGACCGATGTCCCTAGACACAACGAACCCGTTTTAATTTTAATATTCACAATCCGAAGTGATATTTATTTGGGCATACGAATCCCGAATACTAGCAACCAGGGTGGTATCAAATGGAGTTGAAACCCTCACGTGTACGACCTGAACGTAGTCAAACAATGTTTAGTTGTGACATTGTGTCCGTTGGGCGTGCGGTTCAAATTAAATGTAAATATATCGTGGACAGATCCATCGACACACTATTGAACCAGTTGTTGAACTCCGTTGGGGCACCCTGTCGTTTGATTTCGCAGTAACCTCGACGCATTAGCTTCCCCGCCTGATTAATGACTCGCGGTTGCTTCCCTCTATCGTATAACTCGCCGCTCTTGCTTGTAAGTGCACTCTTTGCGGGTGTTGTTCCTGTGGCTTGCATCCGGGTTCCACTCAACTACGTCCAGTCTTGAACAAAATGGAGACTGTGTTCGTCGAGATAACCCCGGATAACCATCATCCAGACTCAGAGCTTAGCAGAAATGATGTGCACCAGTACTTTGACACAATAATATTCTGGTCAAAACTGGCAGGCTTTTATTCCGAGTTTATCCACAAACTCAGCGATACCAAGTGGAAGTCAGTAACATTTAAGAACTTTCTTCACGGATTATACTGCATCTGTGTGCATGGATTTCTTTTACTGAACATTGTTCGCGCGTTGTATGATCTCAATATCCAGATAAAAAATGGTGTTTCTTCAAGGCTTATGGCTCTATTTGCTTACACTGCTTCTATCGCTGGTTCATTTTATATGCCTGCTCTCAGTACATGGAGTGTCTCAACGGCGTTAAGGAAACTGGAACTGATGTATTCCAGCTATAATTCCAAGTACACGACAAAAGGAAAATGTTCGACGAGAAAGAAACGAGTCCATGTCGCAATGTGTGTCATGACTGTCATTAATATTCTCAACGCTGCTTTTTCCCCGTTGTCTTTAAATATGTTTTCAGATGGTACAATAGTGGTCCAAACTATGACATCGATGGAACTATTCGGATCGGATACGATAATTGGAACCCCAGGTATAATCATGTCGACAATTTTTCAATTTGTTCAACTTCAAATTACGATCACTTTGTTTGTTACATATACCTTACTGTCACACTTAATTTATTCTGAAGCAAGGCGATACAATGCATTACTGAAACGGTCAGATGTGTCGCATCTCTCTACAATGAAACAACAGTATGAGGATTTATTAATTCTCATGAAGAATTTCAACAACTGCATGTGTCATGTGCCACCAACGACTTTCGTGATGGCGACCACAATTATTTGTTTCATGACTTATGGAATCATAAATGGTTCTGTGGAACAGGATGACTACTACACCATCGGAGCCTATATATGTTATTCGTCCGCTTGGCTGGTAATTGTAATAGCCATTGGCATAGCGATTCACAATAAGGTATTTATATCTATGTCCTTAAAAAGTGTGCAATTTCTTTGAAATATTTCGGTCGAATGAGTTACGTTGATGATAAACGTACCATGTTTCGTTGGATATTCGTGAATTCTACCATGAAAACAGTTTGTGATCTCCCCGGCAAGCCGGCTGGTTCACAAACTGTTTCATAAGCTCGAAGACAACTGAACAGAGTATTCCAAGTTCAAGAGTTTTTGGCTTTCGATGGATATATCCAGCGATATCCCTTTTTTTTAATTTACTTGCAGTTCTTACATGGGCACGGGTCAACTTCATTATTCTTTATCCAGCACAACAGCACATAATTATGCCCATTAAGAAAGGGGGGAAAACGTGAGTATTGATTTCGAACATCGAACAACTGCGAACAAATTCATGTCACATGCGATTTCCTATTCAAATACAGTTATACCTAAATAATCGACTCCTTAACCACAGCAGAATTGTGGGTATTTTTTTCAGCATTTAGTCGGAAATATGACTTGTTGCCATTCATCGGAAAGCTCTCATTGATAGCTTTCCGATTAATGGCAACAAGCCATGTTTCCGACTAATTCCTGAAAAATGACCCACAGTTCTGCTGTGGTTAAGTAGTCGATTATATAGGGCATTACTGTAGATATACCGATAACGCATGTATGAATACGTTTGGTGATAACACGGTAACCATTGACTGTTGGTATGCCTTATCACAACATGAATGTGGAATAGAAATTTCCCGATCTAACGTCGCCTATGAATACACATGATGAAACGGAACCGTTTACTATTCACACCAGAACAGAACTCGCATGAGTTCATGCACACCAAGGGATTTAACCAACCGATTTTTCTGAAGCCATGCTGTAAATATACAGACTGCATGCAGTGTGCACTCAGAATAAAGGTGGTTAAATTCGCGCTAACTTTATCACCAAATGGAGAATAAATATGTACGAACATAATGTTCCATTAGTGTCCATGGATACCCGGAAACAGGTTGTCTGCGCTGTTGATAGATAAACGCTTTTTATCCCTGTTAATAGGACCGAGAATCCAGCAATTTGTTACAAGCACTAATTCGGCCGCTCATTGCACTGATCAACATCAAATGGTTTGATGACTGTTTTCTCCAACGCCACATTGTTACGCCGAGTTATGTAGTAACTGACGAGTTTTGTGGTAGCTCACGAGTTATGTAGTAACAATCGACGAGTTTTGTGGTAGCTCACGAGTTTTGTAGTAACATCGACGAGTTATGTAGTAATTTCAGGTTACGAGTTTTGTAGTAAAATATCGACGAGTTTTGTAGTAGAAAACAAGCTAACGAGTTTTGTAGCAACAATTTTTAGTCAGTTTCAAAGGCGGGATTGAACTTAATAAAATCTTATATAGTAAATGCAATGTTTTTTGTGTAATTGTTTGTGTGGTGGACGTTAATGACACTGTATCTCAACTTGATGTTGGTCCCTCGTCACTGCGGCGCCGTTTCTCGGCAGATATGAGCTAAACTTCGTACCTAGAAGTACTATAGCTATGTTATTAACTTGAACATGTCCCCTATTACGTCAAACGTCGCGTCCTGACGTTAATGACATTGTAGCTCAATCTGATGGTGGTCCATCGTCATTCGTCCGCTGTTTATCGGCAGTTCGGGACGAAACTTGATACATAGACGTATTGTGGCCATGTTATTTATGTGGACCTGGTCCCGATTACCTCAGTCGTCGCGTTCTGACGTTAATGACGTTGTAGCTCAACTTGATATTGGTCCCTCGTCACTGCTGTGCCGTTTTTCTGCAGATATGAGCGAAACTTCGCACCTAGAAGTACTATGGTCATGCTATTAACTTGGTCCTAGGCCCCATTGCGTCAGATGTCGCGTTCTGACATTAATGACGTTGTAGCTCAACTCGATGATGGTCCATCGTCACTCCTCCGCAGTTTATCGGCAGATCAGTTCGAAACTTGGTACATAGACGTATTGTGGCCATGTTATTTATGTGAACCTGGTCCAGATCATCTCAGACGTCGCGTTCTGACGTTAATGACATTGTAGCTCAACTTGATATTGGTCCCTCGTCACTGCTGTGCCGTTTTTCGACAGATATGAGCGAAACTTCGTACCTAGAAGTACTATGGCCATGTTATTAACTTGAACCTGGCCCACATTATGTCAAACATCGCGTCCTGACGTTAATGACATTGTAGCTCAATCTGATGGTGGTCCATCATCATTCGTCCGCTGTTTATCGGTAGATCGGGACGAAACTTGATACATAGACGTATTGTGGCCAGGTTATTTATATGGACCTGGTCCCGATTACCTCAGACGTCGTGTTCTGACGTTAATGACGTTGTAGCTCAACTTGATATTGGTCCCTCGTCACTGCTGTGCCGTTTTTCGGCAGATATGAGCAAATCTTCGTACCTACATGTAGAAGTACTATGGCCATGTTATTAACTTGGACCTAGTCCGCATTGCGTCAGATGTCGCGTTCTGACGTTAATGACGTTGTAGCTCAACTCGATGATGGTCCCTCGTCACTCAACCGCAGTTTATCGGCAGATCAGTTCGAAACTTGGTACATAGACGTATTGTGGCCATGTTATTTATGTGAACCTGGTCCCGATCACCTCAGACGTCGCGTTCTGACGTTAATGACATTGTAGCTCAACTTGATATTGGTCCCTCGTCACTGCTGTGCCGTTTTTCGACAGATATGAGCGAAACTTCGTACCTAGAAGTACTATGGCCATGTTATTAACTTGAACCTGGCCCACATTATGTCAAACATCGCGTCCTGACGTTAATGACATTGTAGCTCAATCTGATGGTGGTCCATCATCATTCGTCCGCTGTTTATCGGTAGATCGGGACGAAACTTGATACATAGACGTAATGTGGCCAGGTTATTTATATGGACCTGGTCCCGATTACCTCAGACGTCGTGTTCTGACGTTAATGTCATTGTAGCTCAACTTGATATTGGTCCCTCGTCACTGCTGTACCGTTTTTCGGCAGATATGAGCGAAACTTCGTACCTAGAAGTACTATGGCCATGTTATTAACTTGAACCTGGCCCACATTATGTCAAACATCGCGTCCTGACGTTAATGACATTGTAGCTCAATCTGATGGTGGTCCATCATCATTCGTCCGCTGTTTATCGGTAGATCGGGACGAAACTTGATACATAGACGTAATGTGGCCAGGTTATTTATATGGACCTGGTCCCGATTACCTCAGACGTCGTGTTCTGACGTTAATGTCATTGTAGCTCAACTTGATATTGGTCCCTCGTCACTGCTGTACCGTTTTTCGGCAGATATGAGCGAAACTTCGTACCTAGAAGTACTATGGCCATGTTATTAACTTGAGTCTGGCCCCCATTACGTCAAACGTCGCGTCCTGACGTTAATGGCGTTGTATCTCAATATAATGGTGGTCCGTCGGCACTCATCCGTCGTTTCTCGACGTATCGGGGCGAAACTTCGGACCTAGAGGAATCATGACTATGTTATTAACTTGGACCTGGTCGTGTTACCTCGGACGTCGCGTTCTGAAGTAATGACGTTGTAACTCAACTTGACGTTGACTTGACGAGTTTTGTTGTTAAATTGACGAGTTTTGTAGTAACAATCGGCGAGTTTTGTAGTAACATCGACGACAAATGCCGAAAAGTCTGAACCTAGGTGCCGAAAGGTCCAGGTACCGAATCAATAAGTACCGAAAAGTCCAAGGGAACAAGTGCCGAAAAGTCCAGGTGCAAATTAGAGCCATACATGGGATAATTTTTTTATTAAGTCCACACGGGCATACACAATTGAATTAAAAAATTGCTACTACAAAACTCGTCGATGTTACCACAAAACACGTCAATTTTACCACAAATCTCGTCGATTATTACTAACCAATCGACGAGTTTTGTGGTAAAATTGACGAGTTTTGTAGTAACAATTGACGAGTTTTTTTTAGTAACATCGACGAGTTTTGTAGTAAAATCGACGAGATTTGTGGTAAAATTGACGAGTTTTGTGGTGACAATTGACGAGTTTTGTAGTAAAATTGTTACTACAAACTGGTCAATTGTTACTACAAAACTGGTCAATTGTTACTACAAAACTCGTCGATGTTACTACAAAACTCGTCGATTTTACTACAAAACTCGTCAATTTTACCACAAATCTCGTCGATTTTACTACAAAACTCGTCAATTGTTACTACAAAACTCGTCGATTGTTACTACAAAAGTCGTCAATTGTTACTACAAAACTCGTCAATTGTTACCATTGGTTAGTAATAATCGACGAAATTTGTGGTAAAATTGACGAGTTTTGTGGTAACATCGACGAGTTTTGTAGTAGAAATGTTTTAATTCAATTGTATATGCCCGTGTGGAGTTAATAAAAAATTTATCCCATGTATGGCTCTAATTTGCACCTGGACTTTTCGGCACTTGTTCCCTTTGACTTTTCTCTACTTATTGATTCGGCACCTGGACCTTTCGGCACTTAGGTTCAGACTTTTCGGCACTTGAAATTGTTATTTTTAATTATATATTTCATTATGATGACTGTATATGTTAGTTTTGATTGTTTCCGACATGTTTATTTAATGGTGTGATCACTAGTTTCACCCTTGATATCTACTCAGTGGGTCATTATGTGAGGTGGTGTTTGTTTTTCTAACCGATGTCTGACGATGTGTCCTCGAGCTCTGTGGCCACCCATCCAAGTACTTACATGTCTCGGAGTTGATTATCGACGATACATCTTCGACTGCAGCATCGCAGTACTCCAATTGTCACCACAAGCAATTGGGTTGACACAACAGAACTAAATTTTTCGACCAGTCAGTTACATCTTAATGTTTCTCGAAGGGTAGACAACCGAAACATTTATTGTTCAGATCCAATGGTCAGGAAATAGAAATAGTAAAGTCATTCAATTATCTTGGTGTAATATTTTGTAGATCGGGATCCTTTTTAACAATGAAGAAACATGTAGTAATGACAGCTAGAAAAGCCATGTATGAGGTAATAAAGATAGGACGACGAAATTCTCTATCTATCAGAACGCAACTTAGACTTTTTGATATGCCCGTGAAACCAATTCTTTTGTACGGTTGTGAAGTATGGGGCGGGGGACAACTCTATTATAGAAAGTGTACATCTCAAATTCTGTAAAATATTGCTTCGCCTCAAGATTTCCACACCCAGTTATATGGTATATGGTGAGCTAGGTCGATTCCATGTTGAGATAGACATCAAGCTCCGAATGATTAGTTACTGGAGTAGGCTTATACATTCAAACAATAAAATAAGCAGTCAGATATATAATGTATCGGTATCTATCGTAAATGGCACCACATTAGAACTACCATAGATCACATATGTTACAAATATACTTAACCAGTCAGGAATGTCAGGCACATGGGCTAATCAGAACCCTAGCATTGATGGAAAACGACTCTGCTCCAAATTAAAAATAAACTTGAAAGACCAATTTATTCAACAATGGCTATCATTAACAGCCACAGCTAGTAAAGGATCATTTTATCGTACTTTGAAACCAGAATTTGGTGAAGAAAGTTATTTTAAATCAGCCCCAGATAAAGACATTTTAACGACTGTGAGATTTAGAACAGCCAATCATTATTTGCCAGTTGAAGTTGGGAGATGGAACAATACCCCGATAAATAACCGAACTTGTACATTTTGTAACACATGAATATCATACACTATTGCATTGTCTATACTTCTCAGATAAAAGGAAACTTTACGTAAAAAGATCACATTGGAATTACCCCAGCCAACGTAAATTATCTATTCTCCTATGTAATGATAAACCTAGTATATGGACAAACCTGTGCAAATTTATCAGATTTTTAAATGAAACAGTTCGTTGTTTTCCTAACTGAGCAGTACATCACAACCATTTAGATACTTGTATGACACCGGAGCCCCGGCGCCAAAACAATCAGAGTCGTGCACCCGGTATATTCCATTCAACCAGGGTGTACGACAATGGTGGTTTCGATACCAAATCCCCGGAACCACCTAAGTGCCATGACAACCTTATATTATATACTCTGTCATTCATTTATGCATGTACATGTATTGTATGTATTTCTTAATACCATGTTGTATTGGTGAAATAGAATAAACTATCTATCTTGGTGGACCATGCTACTTCTAGATACGACGTTTCTCCCCGGTCTGTCAAGTTGATGCGCAATGTCATTAACGCCAGAACGCGACATCCGATGTTATGATGATGATGATGATTGTTTATTTGTATAATATTTACAAGCTTATGACAATGGTGATAATAAACAGACAAAAATGATATTATACAGGAGCGACATGGCCCAGATGGGCCGTCTTCCTGTCGCCCCTACGTATACAAACATGAAGTGGCAACTAATGAAGTGAAGTGATAATGAAAATGATAGAATGTAGTTCATAATAGATAAACAAGGTATCCAAACCACTTATGGGATGCATATACATGCATGTGTTAATACATATGTATTGGTAATTTTCATGGGCTTATAATAAATCTGTCACTAATGATGGGGTGTGGCCAAGTTACTAACATGGCCACAGCACTTCTATGTGCCAAGCTTCGCTCATATCTGCCGAAAAACAGCAGTGACGAGGGACCAATATCAAGTTGACCTACAACGTCATTAACGTCAGAACGCGACGACTGAGGTAATCGGGACCAGGTCCACATAAATAACATGGCCACAATACGTCTATGTACCAAGTTTCGAACTGATCTGCTGATAAACTGCGAAGGAATGGCGAGGGACCATCATCGGGTTGAGCTACAACGTCATTGATGTCAGAACGCAACGTCTGGTGTAATGGGGACCAGATCCAAATTAATAACATGGCCATAATACTTCTAGGTACGAAGTTTCGCTCATATCTGCCGAAAAACGGTACAGCAGTGACGAGGGACCAATATCAAGTTGAGCTACAACGTCATTAAGGTCAGAACGCGACGTCTGAGGTAATCGGGACCAGGTCCATATAAATAACATGGCCACAATACGTCTATGTACCAAGTTTCGAACGGATCTGCCGATAAACTGCGGAGGAGTGATGAGGGACCATCATCGAGTTGAGCTACAACGTCATTAACGTCAGAACGCGACGCCTGGTGTAAAGGAGACCAGGTCCAAGTTAATAACATGGCCATAGTACTTCTAGGTACGAAGTTTCGCCTCGATCTGCCGAGAAACAGCGGATGAGTGACGATGGATCACCATCAGGTTGAGCTAGAACGTCATTGCCACCAGGACGTGACGGCTAACGTAATCGGGACCTGGTCCACATCAATAACATGGCCACAATACGTCTATGTACCAAGTTTCGTCCCGATCTGCCGATAAACAGCGGATTAGTGACAATGGACCACCATCACGTTGAGCTATGTGACAACGTCATTAACGTCAGAACGCGACATCTGACGTAATGGGGACCAGGTCCCAATTAATAACATGGCCATAGTACTTCTAGGTACGAAGTTTCGCTCATATCTGCCGAAAAACGGCACAGCAATGACGATGGACCAATATCAAGTTGAGCTAAAGCGTCATTAAGGTAAGAACGCGGCGTCTGAGGTAATCGGGACCAGGTCAACATAAATAGCATTGCCACAATACGTCTATGTACAAAGTTTCGAACTGATCTGCCGATAGACTGCGGAGGAGTGACGAGGGACCATCACCCAGTTGAGCTACAACGTCATTAACGTCAGAACGCGACATCTGACGTAATGGTGACTAGGACCAAGTTCATAACATGGTCATAGTACTTCTAGGTACGATGTTTCGCTCATATCTGCATAAAACACGGCACAGCAGTGACGATGGACCGATATGAAGTTGAGCTACACCGTCATTAACGTCAGAACGCGACGTCTGAGGTAATCGGGACCAGGTCCACATAAATAACATTGCCACAATACGTCTATGTACCAAGTTCCGAACTGATCTGCCGATAAACTGCGGAGGAGTGACGATGGACCATCATCGAGTTGAGCTACAACGTCATTAACGTCAGAACGCGAAGTTTGGTGTAATGGTGACCAGGTCCAAGTTAATAACATGGCCATAGTACTTCTAGGTACGAAGTTTAGCTCAGATCTGCCGAGAAACAGCGGATGAGTGACGGTGGATCACCATCAGGTTGAGCTACAACATCATTGTCGCCAGGGCGCGACGGCTAACGTAATCGGGACCTGGTCCACATCAATAACATGGCCACAATACGTCTATGTACCAAGTTTCGTCCCGATCTGCCGATAAACAACGGATGAGTGACGATGGACCACCATCAGGTTGAGCTACAACGTCATTACGTCAGAACGCGACATCTGACGTAATGGGCACCAGGTCCAAGTTAATAACACGGCCATAGTACTTCTAGGTACGAAGTTTCGCTCATATCTGCCGAAAAACGGCACAGCAATGACGAGGGACCAATATCAAGTTGAGCTACAGCGTCATTAAGGTAAGAACGCGGCGTCTGAGGTAATCGGACCAGGTCAACATAAATAGCATTGCCACAATACGTCTATGTACCAAGTTTCGAACTGATCTGCCGATAAACTGCGGAGGAGTGACGAGGGACCACCATCGAGTTGAGCTACAACGACATTAACGTCAGAACGCGACGTGTGGTGTAATGGGGACCAGGTCCAAGTTAATAACATTGCCATAGTACTTCTAGGTACGAAGTTTCGCTCACATCTGCCGAAAAACGGCACAGCAGTGACGAGGGACCAATATCAAGTTGAGCTACAACGTCATTAAGGTCAGAACGCGACGTCTGAGGTAATCGGGACCAGGTTCACATAAATAACATTGCCACAATACGTCTATGTATCAAGTTTCGTCCCGATCTGCCGATAAACAGCGGATGAATGACGATGGGCCACCATCAGATTGAGCTACAACGTCATTAACGTCAGGACGCGACGTTTGACGTAATGGGGGACATGTTCAAGTTAATAACATGGTTATAGTACTTCTAGGTACGAAGTTTGGCTCAGATCTTATGAGAAACGACGCAGCAGTGACGAGGGACCAACATCAAGTTGAGATACAACGTCATTAACGTCCACCACACAAACATTTACACAAGAAAACATTACATTTACTATATAAGATTTTATTAAGTCCAAACCCGCCTTTGAAACTGACTAAAAAATGTTGCTACAAAATTCGACGAGTATTACTACAAAACTCGTTAGCTTTTTTTTTACTACAAAACTCGTCGATATTTTACTACAATACTCGTAACCCAAATTACTACATAACTCGTCGATTTTACTACAAAACTCGTGAGCTACCACAAAACTCGTCGATTGTTACTACATAACTCGTGAGCTACCACAAAACTCGTCAGTTACTACATAACTCGGCGTAACACACATGCTATTTATTTCTATTCTACGGGAAATATACGTCTCTCTTTATTGTTTCGAAAAGGTTTCCAGTTTAATTGAACCCCACAAATTATATACTCATCATTATTATCAGAATAATCCATAGTCCAAAGAAGGGACAGTAATATTAACAACCGTATCATTTGTAATGCTCTATTTTTATCAAGCATTCGGCCCTATCTGGACCTTCCTCAGGACAATATCAAATGTTAAAACACAATCACATGTGAAAGTATGCCAATCGTACAATTGTGTTTTAACATTTGATATTGTCCTGAGGAAGGACCAGATAGGGCCGAAAGCTTGATAAAAATAGGGCATTACAAATGATACGGTTGTATATACTCATCGTTTTTGGAAATCGGCTGATTTGCCAAAAGTAAGAAAACGTTTCACTTTGGTCACCGTTTCCATATCTGTTGGAAATCTTTATATCCTCGGCTTCGTGTCTCATAACGCCTTGGTATTGAACAACTGCCTGTCGCTTAAAGCATCTGGGGTACAAGTTTGGGAAGCCGATATATACTATTGGTAGAATAGTTCATTTTATAGACTTCGCCATCGGGACTTTTGTTATTTTCGCTTATTGTGTGGTTCTCGTGTCGATAGTCCACTGTGAGTTAACCCTTTCTACACTGAATGGATTCTCCCACTCAGTTATAAAAGTAAACATTGGAATGATCGATTATCCAATATCGCGCCTGTTGGTGGCCATATCGGTGGCCTGTTTCCTTTTATTTGGCTGGATATATCGGCCCTTGGTCCCAAATGACTACTGCGTTTCGACTACCTCATCATCTCTGTTGAGATAGATCTTGTCGTTGTTATTGTGGTAGGAATATTTATGTCTCAGGAAACGTGTTGAAGTGAAAGCAACTTCAGAAATTAAAACCGGATTCAGATAACGCATAGTATATACTCCATGTTCCCCGAATCAGTTGGAAATGAAGACATGTCGCCAAACTGATGTGAGGACAGACTAAACTATAGTTAATGTCCATCGCTTCAATTAGTCATATAATGTCCATATATATGAATAATTAATATTTTGATGTCAGGCTCGTGACAAATGCATGCAAAATACTATAGATTTAATCTTAAGACTTTAACATATGTTGCTATAACGCTGTTATATCTTTAAGATTCACGAGCCCCTGGACACCTTGCATTCCATCGGTTTGAAGGGTTTGCCAGAAAGTACAACAATGGAGGTAAGCGTCAACGAAACTCTACATCTTCTTATCTTCTTATCTTATACTGTAAATACCTCCTATGTCTGAACGGCCGATAGCCCGACGTTGGCATACATACCCACACAGCTGTATATACTTTTTGTTAGTATTGCTATTCTAGGGAGGGGTATTTGTTTTTAGTAGGACTTGTTAGATATATATATACGATTTTAGTCTTCCTTGTATGGCAACATGCGTTCGAACTTTCAATAATATATGATTTTGCTCTATCGGTCATACATGTAATTGTGTAACCCGTTGTATGCGTGCCATATGTCTCTACGCACAGTTTAGATAGAGGGTGAGTAATGCTAAATGTTACACCCCAAATGACGGTATTCATGCATTGTTAATAATTTCGCTGATCATTATACCAACATATGTTCAAATCCAACTATTGGTACTCAAGTAACATTGCTAAATATGGTGCACATATATATTATATGCTCCAGGTCCAACACGGCCATAAATAAGACAAATAACATGAAGCTGGGCTGTGGCCACACCCACCAAAGCAAATCCGAAAACCAAAACAGATAAAATTATGGTACGGACGCCATAATTCTGATAAATGAATGGACGCAAGTGTGTACCCTTTCCCCAAACCTGGGATCCATAACCCGCGTTACAATGTGAAAAGCTCGTACGGACACCAAGTGCACAATTTTCCAAATATAATAAGGGTCGTAACTCTGTTAAGCATAAACTACAAGCTGAGCTATCACCATGTCAACGGACTATTAAGTCCGATAATACGTTACCATTAGGTGATATGTGTGTACGAGCGTAACGGCGGACGAATCCCTCGAAAATAGGCCCTGGACCTCATCCGGGGATCGGGGTATAGTAGAGCTAATTGATTGTTTCATATCACGTTTGCTGAATGCGACGGTTTGTGAATAGTGTTGGTCTGATTCACAATTGACTTGACATATTTTGCTACTTTTCAAACCTTCGGATACAGCGCCGAGCTGGATGTGTTTCTGATCTGCTTCCATTTCTTTCTTCTATATATAGATTTCTATCTTCATATCTCGGCTTTCTGGTGGACCGATGGGAATAAGCATGTATGGACTTTTCGTCATCGACAACTCAACAATATTAACGGTGAGTCTTTTATTTCAAAGATAAGATACACGTATTACGTGTAGGTGTGTTAGAAGTTTCTTTGTTTCAATTCTCTACAACACTTATTTTTTTGGCCGATTACACCTTGAGGTTACACAACATCTATGTCAATGTATATTGTCGAAAAGTAGGGGGCATATATATGTGAACAATTCGCTTGTATTACGCTTCAGCTGGTTATTGTGGTTCCGCAGAAAGCCTTCTTCGTGCCAGAGTTTGGAACAATGGTCACAACTTTTCTTCAGCATAGAAAAATAAAGAGCGTTCCTTTGTTGTTGTTTGTTTGATCATTTATTTTAAGTGACATGTGCATAAATTACATTAGTGTGAAACAAAAACGGATGTTGCCATAAACGCACTCGGCCTCCTGGGCCTATAAGTCACTATAATATCCCAATATGTTTCTCATTCTCACGTGATCATTCCATTCCCCTCTCTATCTATCTATCTCTCTCTCTCTCTCTCTCTATCTTTCATACATATATGCAATGTTGTGCCCGCCAACCTGTTTATATTAATTTAGGTAGGAGATGGGGTGGCAGTTGTTGTGCAGATTCTCTTATTATTTTGGCATATTTATCGCTGTCTAACATACAATTGATCATTTCTTCTGCTTTATTTATGAAGGTGGCACATTCTCTTGAATATTTATTCATTAATATTTGAATTGCATCATTATCAGACTTCATCATTTCAGTTAGATGTTCCTTCTTAATTTTTGCGAACAGTTCCTGTAATAAAGGATGCATTTTAGAGAGGAAATGTTTCTCATCTTCAATGTCTTTTGTATCGGGGCAGAATGTGCACAACCGTTTATGAGGTTTTTCTCCTTTAAATCTACCCGTTTCAATTATCAAAGGGAGTACACCAAATCTGAATTGTGGCAATAATGATCTGTTTGAGCGGGCAAGATTCATTGAGACATATTACTCAGTTTTAAATTCAGAATTTAAACAGAATATATGTTCTTAGCTTTGGTACATGTTACAGGCTTTCTTTCCATTTGTCACTAAAGTATGTGTCAATAAGCTTGTTTGCTTCATCTAGATCACAGACCAATCGGTTGTCAAAAATGTCAGTTTTATCAAGTATTTGAAAATATTTTTTTTAACTCCGAACTCCATCCAGCATGTCCACAACTGTAATCCCATTCAAATTCTCTATATGTTAGACGGTTTCTATTCATTATGACTAGGTTACTCCAATGCCTTAGCATATTTATCCATCTCCGTTGTCTAGAAGGCCTGATCCCCACATCACCTGTTATAGCTAATAAAGGGGTACATCTGTGTACCACCAAAAAGGAACGAAGACTACGGTTCTGCACAAGGTCAATGCTAATGTTTTCCAAAACCCCAAATCCCAGATCCATAGTCCAAAACAGGGTTGACACATGTAGATACCAATTTATCAAAAGTTTTGAATCCAAAGTCTTTATAAGGGTGTATCCTTGAAATTATTAAAACATACTTTCCCAAATTAACTTATAACGATACCAACGCAGTACTGATATGCCAGCCATTACATGTAGGCCCATGTAGAGTAGACAAATGGCTAACACTAATATAATAAGTCTAGCGAAGTTCACAATTACGGGTGGTTATGTTATCATGTTGACAATACTTGCCAAGTTTAAAATTCATCGACCAAACTTGAAGAATAGCTCTGACAAAATCGTGAATGTTGCAAAGAATTCAAAATGGAAAAGGGAAATCATTCTATTATAATAAGTACGACTTGTGGTAAATAACTGTGCTTTAATTAGAATAAATATAACTTGAGGGAATACAAAAGGTTTGTGCACAGGTCGACAGGTGGGTGGAAGGACTGGTAGAAAATGTTATTCCAGTAGACCCCTACTATATATGGCTACAATTTCCTTGTGGTTGAGGGGTAATGTCGCAGGAGCTATACTCGACCTTCATCCCAGAATTGGCAGTCACGTTATATTCAACTAAATAACGGATCTCTGTCGGGTGTTTTTTAATACACCAAAGTGTGTGGAACATCTTGATAGATAAGTCAAATTGAACATGCGGGGAGGTCGAATCGATTTGAGATTATAAATGCGCCCTGCAAGTATCGCTCTTGCGACATTACCCCTCGACATTCCTTGCGGATGGGGAATGAAAAAAAGGAATACCCAAAATAATGCTGGAAGTCTACAGTATGTCTGTAAGAAGATCCTCTAAAGTTTCCGTTCACTTCAATGCATACTCTGGGTGTTGATTACATCATATCAGTGCTCAAAATCAATATGTATAATTAATTTACGCCGATAAGGCGGGTACCCAACTACAGACGGATGGACATGTTCAGACACATGCAAAACGATGATCACTATAGTCTCCCAAATGCCTCAATTCGGACCCGATTCTTCTGTTCTGGCATTGACCCGTAAAATATATACCCCCACAAAGGTTGCATCGGCATACCAAAACTATGCACACCTGACCACCAATGGCTGGCATATAGAGACAAAAAGTTCAGAGTGAGGTGGACAGACTTTTCACTTCTCACACAAGGGCCATAACTCAACAAACATGAATGGACGAAACACGTTGTATGTAAACACTCTTTCACAATGTAATGGTGGCTCATTAGCATAACAATAATTTAAATCCGACAACTGGATTACTGAGATATAGAACCCATTTCGATATTCCCAGCTACACTTTGTCTGCGGGCATAATAACATATCCATAATTGGGAACAAAAGGTAATGTTTCATTTTCATATGCGATACATGGGCCGAAGTGGACAACAATAGGGCGTGAGCAGAGTGAATTTCAATATCCAGGTGTAGTAGTAGTGAGTTGGGCTTTGGCTCTAGGACTGGCATCTAGTGTCCGATAAAATGCAGACAAGTCTCCACCACGGTCTGTGAAATATAATCAATATAATGTGCAAACATTAACACATTAAATTGCATATAATACTGTCTTGCATGTATCCATGCACACCCAAATTATGGGAGAGTATACATCTAGTGTAGAACTTAACTTTCATCCAAATTTCTTCATTTTCTTTTCAGCTGGTTGGAACCATCCTGACATATGGAATCATAGTTCTTCAGCTAAAACCATCTACCCCTGATGTCAATCCATGTCAGTTCAACTGTACCTCCATTTACCAGTGACGCCAATCCACACGACCACAGGCAGCCATGAACATGAAACAAGGATTCAATGTTCAAATAACTCTGTTTTATTTCCAGCGACCAGAGAACATGTCTGTAAACTTCCAAAGGCTAGCATTACTATTTGAACGTATACTGAACGTTTAAAAGCAAACTAGTAAGAGAGAAAATATATTAATTCATTACGCAAAATTGTGTCTCTTTTATGTCAAAGATGAGTGAGGTCCACAAGTCGTTTAAGGGCTCACAATGGTGTGTTCATAGTTAACTAGACTAGACCAGGTTAATTCCAGTGCTGATCGACACCCTCAGTATTTTTCTAAAAGTTTGCCAATATTCAACATAACTGATAATATTTTGCCAAAATGCGAATCTCAGTGATGATTACTTCCCTTTTTTTTGTTTCAAAACACTGATATTTGTTCCATGCAAAATAACATAAAAGTATGTAAAATCATCATTACTAAGATGAAAGTGAAATAATATAAATATTTGCTTCTGATTTTTTTTATAAAAATCATCAAATAATCATAAATAATGAGATAGTGCGTGTTGAAAACATTTCTAGGTAAAAAGTAATTGTTGCATTATGCGAAGATGACTACCGTTTTCATATGCGATTACTAAATCATGAAATTGAACATTAGATATAATCGAAGCATTCACAAATAGTCAGTAAACACAAACTTTCAACTAAATATTCGAATCACATTTCTCATCGGTGATGTTCGTTGACAAAACTGTAACAGTTGATGTTTACATAACATGGATTCATCATCTCGTTTCTCTAAAATTATTGTAATGAACTTGTGAAAAGCAACTATCGGTTTTTTCACGATCATCTTGCCAATTTGTGATTATACAGGGTCTTGTTATGTTTCACACGAAACCACTGTGACGGCATTGAGGGTAAACTTCTCATAGAAACCCCAAATAGAAATGCCAGGATATGAACGGCAACATGCATATAACATACTTATTTACCAAAGTTAACGACATGAGAAGTAATAATTTCGATAGTTTCTTATGCTTTGGTGCTGAAATCAAAACTGACAGGCATGTATTCTGAATTCATTTAGAAACAAGGTGTCGGCATGAAAATCTTTCAAGAACCTGCTGCATTGCTTCTGCTGAATTGTTGTGGCTGATCTTTTCCTGAGTATGGTTGGTGTGTTGTACGGTGCTAATCGCCGTCTCTGAGGCTTATGATATTGTGTGCTTACGTTGTTAGTGGCATCTCAGCGCCGTATAGCACTGCTCACAGTACATGTGCGTTGAGTCTCTCGTCAACGCTAAGAAAATTTGAACGGGAAAACAATCGCTTCATCACAATATACCCCCAAAAAGAAAGAGACTATTCCAAATAACAATGTGTTATCTGACACTTATGAGACTTATCACATCAGTTTCCTTCCCGTTGTTTTTGAATCGTGTTCTCAATGGGCGTAGTTCTGGTTCACATGTCGTTCAGCATCCATGAACTCTTTCAGCTCAGATAGAACCCTGGAATTGTATCAACGGCATATTGTCTCAGTTTCTACTATCAACCATTGATAACTCTGATTGGAGAATATAGTTTACTTTACCGAATAATACATTCAGAATCAAGGCGATACAGCTACATTACTGTTTATCGAACCTCGCTGCAATGAAAGCAGTACCATGATTTAATAATTGTCATGGATCACTTCATATTCCAGAAACTATTTACTTGGTGGGGTCCACGGTTACTTATTTTCTGGCATATGGTACCATTCATGGAACTGTGAAGCCGGATGAATATTGCATGATTGGGATTTTTCCTTTGTTACATGTTCACATGGCTAACAATGGTGACTGTCACTGACATTGGTATTAAAGCCACTCGGTGGTTTGCGTTCCAAAATACACCAAATAATATTCACTTTTGAATTTTTCCCGGTATCGAAATAGGTCGATAAATACTTGATCTACCTTTCTACGAGAATGATATGTCCCAGAAAGACGAATTGAAGTCGTAAATCATACAAATTTGAACAAGATGTTTGGGTTCCCAAAAAACAAAACAGCCATTTGCACGGAATGGAACAGAAAAGAGCGGTCCGTGTAATCTATTCCTGATATGGCAGAAAGAAAGAACGTTTGAAAAACTTGAAAACAGCTGGCAAATGGGTGTGATCGTGTAACGTATTTTTTAGAGCTGAAGCCGGTATATCAATATTTATTGTATATGTCAGCTTATCTTATACCTCATTCCAAACTACATGGAATCTCGAATGAGCCATGTCCGTTTAGTTAATGGGTAATTCATTTACTAGTAAATTTGTTTTTATCGATTTTATATTTTAGTTATCTAAGTGTGAGCTTGTTATGCATTTATCTATGTCGTGTCATTAAGATTTCAACGTTTCGTCCTTTATCTCGTGAACTAGTCGTGAACTAGAACTATAATTGTTACCAATTCTCGTTAACAGCACATTACGTACATCAACCAGTTATTGAAGAATGCCGATAGAGAAAAGTTTAACCTCTTGCCCGATAAATTGTTGGGTCAATTGTAAAAACTAAATATATATATCAATGCAAGCATTGTGTATTATATAGAATTGAGCTCAGTTGAAAACTTCAAATTGTATGCATGAAACTGTTAATTACTAAAGACATCAGATGTGTCAAATATCGCTGAAATGAAGGAGCATCACGAGAATTTGATAAGTTCCTATGGAGCACTTTGACACCATAGCCTGTTCGCCTCAAAATCCGCACATTATCTGCTTACAATAGAACTTGTTTTAGGTTGATAATCTGCTGAGAATCGGTTAATTTTGAGTCGATAATGTGATGAAAATGAGAGCGTTTTAGTCACATTTCGACTCATAATGAGGCGATTCTAAGCAGATTATGTGTGCACAATGACACATATAATCCAACTCACGACTTTCATGTGTACGCTCTTTAACATGTGTTTTCGCTGTGGTCCGCGACAAAAAACAAAATAACGGACATGACTCCATTATCTGCTTATTTCAGGATCAAATAATCACATTATGTACCTATTTCACTTTATATGTAGATTATGTGCGTATATGTGCAGGGATATTTTGAACACCAGCATGCGTCATATACTAGCAATTGCATACTCGGTGTGGTCCACGGTGAACTGTGTAGTTTGTGTGTTGACTCTTACGACTCTTCTGTTTGTGTGTTGACTCTTACGACTCTTCTTTCTCGCTTTCTTTATTTTGTTTACTGGTCCACAATTTAGAATACAGGAAACTTTTCGGATTGGATATCAGATCTGGAACCCATAGATACTAACAACATTTTATGAAATGCTTTATTACCAGTCATATATAAATTCTGATTGGAGCTCACTCTATTGTACCATATCATATATTCCGAATCAAGACTGATAAGACATTGCTGAAGAAATCAGATGTATCCAACCTCGATCGAAAGAGTATTATCAGGAACTTCAACGTATGTATTCGTCATATATATGCCAGCAAGTACATAATTGTAGGTACAATTCATGGATATGTGAAGCCGGATGTATACCACATTGTTGTATATTTCCGTCTTTCTTTGGTTTAAACATATTTTATTTGTTCATAAATTGATTTATGACAAAAGGGATTGGAGGACAAGTGCTATAATTACTTAAAATACCCTCCTCTCCCTACTATAATACACTGACAAATTTTACACTAAAGACGAACAAACACAAGGTATATAATATACATACATATAATTGTAGCGTAGCTACTATTTATTTATTTCACGTAAAGTTCACATAGTTTTACCCCGAGAGTCGTGTATCGATTCCGTTTTACAGTTTAGTCTTTTGGCATTGTTTTAGTGTGAACTTACTTTCTTTTCTCGGAAACAGTCCTGAACTTACAATCTATTTATGCCTATCTTGTCTCTTTCTAATGTTATGCTATCTCCGCCAGCTTTCTTCAGAGAAAGTGACATTATTACAACTTTCATTTTCATGTTTTCATACCGGAAGTTGTTTTAACGGGAGCACGTGGCTCAATGTCATTAAGACCGCGTATGTCAAACGGTCCCCACGCGCTTATCACCAGTGGGAACCTTTACCGGGGGCCTTCTGGTGGGAGCTTTTAGTGGGAACCTTTACCTGGAGCCTTTCGGTGGGGGGCTTTTAGCTGGGGCCCTTACTATTAAAGGCGGGGTTTCCGAAGAGTTTGATTGGGTTGATTAGTTGGTTTGTTTTGAAGGTGATATTTGGAGGAGATATTTGAGTTGGTATCTATAGAATAGAAGAGATAAAAGAATTAAGAGATACGATAAGAGAGCTTGGTTTACAAGAATTACAGATTTACCTGAGAATATATTTACAGAAAGGACAGAAAGGTACATACAGAATCATCGAGAGGCAGTCACAAACAATAGCATAATATAGTAATCGCCGGGTGATTTCACTATTTGAACAGTCTAAAGGCTCCCACTAATTCGATCATAATTGATATATACGATAAATATACATATATTTTCTGTTGATGGTTTTAAGATTCGTTACCTAATTTATGTATTAATTATAGACAACAGTAACAGAGAAACTAAGGGGTCAAGGAATCACGCTACCATTATATTCAAATAAACTCGACCCCCTCTACATGTTACAAGTGGTGGCAGCGGTGGGATCAATATAACCAGTCAATCATATATACACACACATATAATTGTATTGCTATAATAAATCTGCAACAAAGATAATGGGTAGAAGGAAACAGTTGAGACGAGATAGGCAAGAGAGCTTAGAGACAGAGAGGTCGATAACACAAGATACGACAGACAATGGCAGAGTGAGTGAAAGGGGAGGCCGAGAACAGTGACGAGAGAGAGCAGAATAGAGTTGAGCACAGAGAGAGAAACGGACGAAAGCAAGAGCAGAACAGAAAGAAAGATCTGTGTCGAGAGTATACAGTGAGCCCCAACTAGAAAAGAGTGAAATTGGGGAGAAATGAAGTGAGTTGAAAGTGTTGACAGATGAGGTAAAATCACTGACTGAGGGGTACGATAAGATACTCTCAGTCCTTCAAGGAATGAAAGAGGCCCAAAAACAGGAACGCCAACAACTGCATAGAGGTGGTAAGTACTGGTATAGAACAAGATATTATCAGAGATTGTACAGAGAAAGATCGGACAGCTCAAGATATAGAAACGCCATGCTCAGATATAGAACACGTAAGTACACCCACTGTTTCTGGTAAACTGGTTCAGAAACCCCTCAACCCTAACGCAATAGAATATGAATCACAGCTACAGAGGCCCGAGCATAGGCGTACACATGAGATACATAAGGTGGGAACGTGGGAGGCCCCCTGTTCACCAAACTACAGAGAAAACCAGGTAGCATCGGAATATGTTACCTACAGAAACGGAATTCACAGACAGACTGGCATCATTAGTTCAGAGACCCCGGATGCAGGATGTGAACATAAATGGTGCAGGGAGAGAGCAAGCAGGGTCCACATTGGGTCACCACACATTTACAGAACCAATGGGAGTTTACAACAGTGATACAGATCGGCAAAACAAGAGACCAAAGGGCGTCTTGGATGCTAGAGTGTCGCATCAATTCTCATGGCCAGACAAAGATTGCTCGCCATATCAGAACAGAGGTGTGAACTTCACATAATCAATGGGAGTTTACAACAGTGATGCAGATCGGCAAAACAAGAGACCACAAGGCGTCTTGGATGATAGAGGGTCGCATCAATTATCATGGCCAGACAAAGATTGCCCACCGCATCAGAACAGAGGTGTAAACTTCACAGAACCAATGGGAGTTTACACCAGTGATGCAAATGAGCAAATTAGGAAAGCACAGAACAATTTAGGGGCTACACTGTCCCATTCATCATTGTGGACAGGTACAGATAGAGAGTGTTCGTCACAGATGTATAAGGAATGCTCCAGATATGACCCGTATAATGCGATAGGACAGCAAGGCACATATGCTCTTGTGCCAGGGCTAAGTGAAGCACCGCCAGGATGGGGTAGGTCTAGAGATAATTGTTATACCGGGATCGATGGCGGGGGCCGCTATCAGAGGTCACTCATTGGTACAGGGCAACATCCATTTGAACTCTATCGCGATGTTCATGGTCGAACAGGTCATGGTATGCACAATCTAACAGAACAATATCCGTGTCAAGGGCACTCAGGGATGGCAAATCCACTGAGTCAGCAGTAAGAAGCCAGACCATATCAATGGAGAGCACCAATATCGGGAGGGAAACACCGAGATGAAGTAAATCATGACAGAGTAAGGTCAGATGTGTATGATGGCTGGTCTAGTTGGACTGACTATCTCTCTCACTTCACATTAATTGCAAGAATAAACAGGTGGTCTGAGGAGACAATTCTTCTTCAACTGGGGGGCCACTTAAGGGGGCCAGCTAGAAGTGTTTTGGCAGATATACGACCAGAGCAAATGAATCTGAGAGAACTCTTGGGAGCTTTAGCTGCACGATTTGAGCCACGGAATCAGTGTGAGCTCTACATAGTTCAGCTAGAGGCAAGAAAGCGTGGGGATAAGGAAACGTTATGTGAACTGGCTCAGGATGTGAAAAGATTAGCAAGAATGGCATACCCGTCAGCTCTAACAGAAGTTCGAGATAGCCTGGCATTCCGTGCATTTGGGGAAGTGCTTCAGGATCCAGAAATTGAATGGGCAATTTTCCAGGGATGTCCTGAAAACAGCGATATGGCATTAAGTTGCGCTCTGAAATATGAAGCTTTTCAGAAAAGTGTATTTAAGTGAAACTTGCCTAACAGACACAGGGTGAGAGCAGCCAGAGAATACATGGAAGAGCAAGATACAGAACCCAATGAGTTCAAGAGGGGAGATTGGGAAACATGATATTGTGCGTCAAATTGTCCGAGAAGAGGTGACAAACACAATGAAGAGAGACAAACCCCAGATTGTAAGAGAAGACATGACAAATATGATGAAGAGGGACAGACCCATGAGGGGAAGATGTTTATATTGTCGAAAGGACAACCATATAGAAGCTAATTGTTACAAAAAACAAAATGACGAGAAGTACCGTAAAGCAAGAGCAGAACCCAGGGAGAAAAGCCAAGATAAGCTAGAGAAATTCAACAGTCCTTCGGAAAACTGTTAGAAGCTGTGTCTGAGGGTCAGGAAACGGCAATTGAAAACGATGAAGATTTTGAAATTGAAAGACCCGAGAACATATTGGAAATTAGGGGATCAGAAAGTGATGGATTATTTTTGAAAGTTGGTCTACTTGGACAAGTATTTAAAAGCCTCATCGATACAGGGGCTACTATTTCAGTTTTGTATCCCAAAATATTTGAGGCTATCAACGAGGATAAGAGACCTCGACTAGAGAATTATAGAGGGAGGCTGATGGCTGATGGGGAAGAGGTTATCCCCAAGGGAATCATCCATGCTTCTATACAGATTGGGGCTGTGTCCTGTCCATGTAAGATGATGTGGCTGATTTGGACACCCCCGCAATTCTAGACTTCGACTTTTTGAGCTCAAATGGATGTGAACTAAATTGTAGTACCAAGACTTTGACACTCCAGGGATGTCAAATCAAGTGTATTCCGGAAAGCCAGCTGAAGGCAGCGTTCAGATTAACATTGACCGAGACCATCACGAACCCCCTTCCTCTGAAATGATCCTACCGGCCAGTGCTGAGAAAATAGATTTTGAAGGCAGGGTAGCAATGCTGAAGATGGCAAGTGACAGCATGACACAGAAAGGTCTGCTTATTGCCAATAGCATATTTAATCCAGAGGAAGAGAACATACCAGTGCAGGTCATGAACACAGATGTGTTGCCAATCAAGTTATATCGACATACCACAATTGCTGATTGTGAATATATTCGTACAGCATATATATCCACTATGAAAATTAACACAGAAACGGAAGAATTGCCTCCAGAGAATACAAAAGCAAAGGTTGTATTGCCGAATCACATGCAAGTACTCCTGGAGCAGTGTAATGATAATTTGACAGACGATCAGATGGAAGCTGTAGCTCATATGTTGAGCAAACATACAATCGTGTTTTCAAGGAACAAGGAGGACCTGGGTCAGACGCATTTGATGGAACATTCCAATGACACAGGTGAAGAACGCCCCATAAAGCAAGCACCAAGGAGACCACGGCATGCATTGAGGGAACCATCAGGAAAGGAAGTCGAGAGGATGCTCGTAGTAGGGGTGATAGAATAGTCGAAGTCGAACTGGGCTAGTCCCATTGGTTTGGTCAGGAAAAAGAAATCTGGCAGGGATGACTCCCACGCTACCGTTCGATTCTTTGTCGACTACCGGAAGCTAAATGACGCCACAGTGAAGGACTCTTACCCTATTCCAAGGATTGACGAAAGCCTGGAGGCACTTAGGGGCTCTAAATTCTATTCGGGGCTGGATTTGGTCGCTGGATATTGGCAGATCCCTATAGCCGAGAAAGACAGACCAAAGACCTCTTTTGTGACATCCAACATATTTGCTAATTCGCAATATCAATTTAGATATATGCTATTTCGCCTGTGCAATGCAGGCGCGACCTTTCAGAGGTTAATGGAGGCAGTTCTAGCAGGCCTGCAGTGGAATACCTGTGTCCGTGTATATTGATGATATTTTGGTTCACTCTGGCTCGTTCCAAGAACATTTAGATAGATTAGATCAAGTTTTGAAAAGAATAAAAGATGCCGGCTTGAAGATCTCCCCACAGAAATGTCAACTGTTCAAGAAAAGATGCTCTTTTCTGGGACACATTGTGTCAGAACAAGGTGTCGAGCCAGATCCAATTTAAGATAGAAGCTGTACAGAAATGGGGACAACCCAGAACAGTCAAGGATGTGAGGAGCTTCCTAGGAACATGCTCTTATTACCGCAAGTTCATCAAAAATTTGGCAAAACTGGCAAAGCTATTAAACAGGCTGACCGAGAAATATGCAACTTTCAGTTGGAGCCAAGACTGTCAAGAGTCATTTGAGAGTTTGAAACATGCACTAATGAGAGAACCCATCTTGAGTTACCCAGACGTTACAAAGAGGTTCATCCTGGACACAGATGCTAGCCACAATAGCATTGGCGGAGTCCTCTGCCAAGAAGCCGCGGATGGTGAGCATGTAGTTGCTTATTTTAGCAGAAATCTGTCGAAGCCAGAGCGTAATTATTGTGTGACCAGGAAAGAGCTCTTAGCAGTGGTTGAGGCAATCAGACATTTCCATCCTTATCTATTTAATAACAAGTTCCTTGTCAGGGGTGACCATGGTGCCCTCAATTGGTTGAGGAGATTCAAGACCCAGGAGGGGCACTTGGCCCGGTGGATTCAATTCTTGGAAACATACGATTTTACCATACAGCATAGGGCTGGATGTCTACACACCAATGCAGATGGTCTTTCAAGAAAACCATGTGAGAATTGCACCCATTGTGACAGACAACAGCTGAAGCTCGAAACAGAGGTTGACTGCCAGTGTGTATCAAAACAGGTAGAAAAGATAAATGCCGTGACTCGGTCAAAAGGAGCAGATAAGAGTGAATCAGAGAAGACAAGAAGCCATGAGATAGCACCAGAAACCAATTGGATGTCGCCAAAATCACACGAGGAAGTCGCCAAAGCTCAGAGAGCCGACCCTGACATAGGAATAGTAGTTGGGTGGAAAGAGTCATTGCCTGAACAAACCGAGGTGGGAAAGTATATCTGAACAGTCCAGCAAGACAAAGACATATTGGGCACAATGGAATCGACTTTATCTCAAAGAGGGAATTCTCTACAGAAAGTGGATCGATGAGCAGGATGAAGAGATAGTGCAGCTGGACTTACCAAAGTGTTGGCAGACGGATGCCCTGAGTATGCTACATACCAGTCCTGAGGGTGGTCACATGGGTATCACTAGGCTAGTCAACAGACTCCGTACAATATTCTACTGGACAGGGTATTATGTTCAAAGGTGCCCTGATTGTCAGAAGCAACGAGTAGAGAACAAGACAGAACCAATGAAACAGTGTTTGGTTGGTGCCGCCCTTGAGAGAGTGGGATTGATATCACAGGGCCATTACCAAAATCTAAACATGGTAACAAGTACATCTTGGTAGTAGTCAATTACTTTACTCGATGGACAGAGGCATGTCAAATGGCCGATCAAGAAACCACAACTATAGTGGATATCCTAGTGAGAGAGTTCATCTCTCGTTGGGGAGTGCCATTGCAGATACACAGTGTTCAAGGCAGACAATTTGAAAGTAACGTCTTCCAGTCACTGTGTAAGATATTCCACATCAAAAAGACACGAACAACACCATACCACCCCAGAGCGATGGCATGGTTGAACGAATGAACAGAACAATAAAAACCATGTTGGCCAAGTATATCAACAAGACACAGACAGACTGTGACGACCACCTAGCATTTGTAATGTTAGCCTACAGAACCTCGGTGCATGATAGTACAGGTTTTTCACCGAGCATGATGATGTTAGGTAGAGAGATGAACCTTCCGATTGATGTATTGTACTCACAAGCTGTCCACAGTCCGGAAAAGGGGAGAGGATGCTCAGTTATACCAGATCACATACATAAAATGTTAGAGCAATTTGACATAATATATAAAGTGGCACGGGAGAAAAAGGTAGGAAAGCAAGTAACAGACAGAAACGAAACTATGATTTGAGAGGCGGAAAAGAGTTCACATTCAAAGTGGGGGACTTGGTCCTGTTAAGGAACACCCAGGTAGGTAAAGGGTAATCCCGATAGTTAACAAACAAGTATATAGGACCCTTTACAGTAATAGAGCAGCTGTCTGATATCTTGTTCCAGATAACAAAGAATGCTAGGAAAAATTCGAAAATGGTGCACGTGACAAGAGTAAAAGAATACCGAGGGAAAGCGAAAATGTGGTATGTGAGTGGAGGAAGGATGACAACAATGAATACAGACAAAGAGCAAAGCGCGTAATCAATTTAATTTTATTATTTTTAGATGCCAAGACGAGATTTCCGTGATGGAAGATTCGAGTGCCACGACTGCGGGCAGTTCTTCAATTCTCCACGCAACCGCTCAAGACACCAGAGAGAGCAGCATTGGTCCAAGGTACAGTGTGACCTCTGCTACTATGAGGTGCCATACGAGCGCAAGTATCGTGTGAAAGAACATAGGGACAGAGTTCATTCAAGCGAAGTGCAGATATAGGTTTAAAGATCTGGGCAGCGGAGCAGAGAGAGGAGATAGGGGACAGGCTGAGTCAAAGAATCAAGATAGGCGGAGAGTTGAGAGAGAGACAAGGAGAGAGGAGAGTAAAGATAGTCGAAGAGTTGAGAGCGAGACAAGGAAAGAGGAGAATGAAGACAGACGTAGGGTTGAAGTTAGTATGCATGGACAGAGAGGAGCAGGAAGATAGTCGTAAGGTGGAAATAGAAGATGAATGTGCAGTTTATGAAAGAGCAGCCAGTTTTTGATTAGACACCCTTGCAGGATGAGTTGAGAGGAATTTTCACCCACTTTCACAGAGGACAGCCAGTCGGACAGTTTGGAGCATTTGGAACTGGCGACAGACAGGACGCTGGCTGAGTTCCTGGAGGATGCACTCGATCATAACGCAGATTGGGGGTCGTACGGCTTTGACAAAAAGTTTATCGAACCAGAACTCGAGTCTATAGGACGAGACATGTTGGAAGAGTTGGGGCTGGTTCCTAGTGCAGACATAGGAACCGAGAACACGGCGACTGTAACAGAAGTAAGTGACATGTTGACGCAGACTGACAGAAATCCGGGTTCAGATTTCTCTCAACAGAGGCAGCTGACTCATTTGTGACATGTGGCAGAGGGGAGCAGGTGGAGCAGAGGAGCAACCAGGGGCCGGAGGCCTATACAGACGAAGAGGGGTTGCTGCCTCTGCCGTTCACCAATGTAAGACAAATGTCGGCTGACCCTCGGTTTTATCTAATAGGAGTACCATCCGAATTTATGGAGGGCCATCGTGCCCAAAGGATAAGAGCAGCGAGAAGGACCGCAAAACAGCATCTGGAGACGTATACAAGAAAATTTATTCCCGATGGATATTTGGGAGTACGGAAGTGCGAGAGTGTAATACTTCTAGTCGGGTCCAAATATGAACTGGTTGATTACTGGAACCGTGATACAGTCTGTTCTGAAACGAAGAATACGGGTGTGTGTACTGACTCACTTCCGGTAAAGCCCACCATCAACTCAGCTGTGCAAACTGAGGAGATGGTTGTCAGGGTACAGCTGGATAAGTCATTCTGTGTCACGACACCAGTTCGCGGGGAGCATTTACTCTTCAGTTTGGGGAAGGCGGAATAGAGGACTGGATCGCGAGTACCTGTGTCGGTGTTTCTGGAACATTCTTTTGTGGCGCTGGAAATTACCTGTGTCGGGTGGTTGTGGAACGTTCTTTCGTGGCGTGTTGAAAGTTACCTGTGACTTTGACGGAAATGAACATTCCTTTCATTAAAATGGACATTAGAACTCGTCGGAATTTTGAATTGTTTAATTTGAATTTTTTTCTTCTTTCTGTTTTGCGCCGTCTCTTTCTCTGAAGAAGGGGTGGTGTAGCGTAGCTACTATTTATTTATTTCACGTAAAGTTCACACAGTTTTACTCCGAGAGTCGTTTATCGATTCCGTTTTACAGTTTAGTCTTTTGGTATTGTTTTAGTGTGAACTTACTTTCTTTTCTCGGAAACAGTCCTAAACTTACTATTTATGTATGCCTTTACCGGGAGCCTTTCGGTGGGGGCTTTTAGCGGGGGCCCTTACTATTAAATGCGGGGTTTCCGGGTTTTTCGGAGAGTTTGATTGGGTTGATTAGTTGGTTTGTTTTGAAGGTGATATTTGAGGAGATATTTGAGTTGGTATCTATAGAATAGAAGAGTTAAAGAATTAAGAGATACGATAAGAGAGCTTGGTTTACAAGAATTACAGAATTACCAGAGAATATATTTACAGAAAGGACAGAAAGGTACATACAGAATCATCGAGAGGCAGTCACAAACAATAGCATAATATAGTAATTTAATCGTCGGGTGAATTCACTATTTAAACCGTCTGAAAGGCTCTCACTAATTCGATCATAATTGATATATACGATAAATATACATATTTTTTCTGTTGATGGTTTTAAGATTCGTTACCTAATTTATGTATACCGGATTACAAATAAATAATCCCGTTTTAACTGATTGGTTTGTCTTGTAAACCTTAAATTCCCAAGTATGCTCTCTGTACAGTTGATATACCCTATCTCAACGGATAACCAAAGCAGATCAAGAATAGCAGATTAATTATAGAGAACAGTAACAGAGAACCTAAGGGGTCAAGAAATCACGCTACCATTATATTCAAATAAACTCGACCCCGTCTACATGTTACATAATGAACAATATATGAAAAAATAAACATAATGGAGATTGTGGAGTAGAAACGGAAGTTCTGTACATTGACGAGATGGGTTGAGTGTGTGCATGCTTCATCAACACGTCGGTGATCATTCCCGTGCAACAAGTAAAAATACGATAGTACTGGCATGTATCAATTATTCAGTGCCATAACAGGGGCATAACTGGGATATATATTACATAGGAAACAAGGTACACATATAGAATATATTCTATTATAAGTAGATTTTAAGTGTAAAATGGCATGGGCAAAGTGTTAGGTTCTCTCAAATCGACAGGAATCTCTAATATACGACTCTTTCTTTGGTCACATGGTTAACGTTCAACTTAAAGGGGCACTTTGATTATTGCGATATAACCAAGAAGCGGGCCCCGTTGGTTCAGAGTGCCCGGATGAAGATAATTAATCGAGTGTGCTTCTCACAGTACGAGCTAACTGCATGGCCTCCTAATAGCTCTAGCCTGATACCGGAGTACGATGCGTATGTCTCTTTGGAAAGCAGACGAAATTCCTAAACGATGTACATCTGTTAGGAATTTCGTCGGCTTTTCAAAGAGACGGGCTATTTGGCCATGCGTTTGTCACAACAGACCTGTTTCTTGCGTGCATGCATAATTCGTGTTTTATTGATAGTAATGATGAAAAGAGTAATGGCTTGTTTTAATCGAATAATATAAATGAAGTTAGTTTGCCGCATCGTAATCAGGATGGACTTTATTTTACCTGCAGCTACGGACTGTTCATTCTTGAAAGTGCAGCCTATACTCGTATAGTAAAACTCGAAATTATGCTTTCAAGATTCATATCAAGGCGACGTACAGACGCGGGATGTTGGTCAGTTTCTGTGCCGAGGCTAGGGACGTACATTAGCGATGGCGGGGTTGTTGACGGGGTGTCACGCGTGCAAATATATACATGTAGTGACATTAGCACCAACCTTTACTAATAAAAATAAATTGAGTTCGTGTGTCTGTCCGGAAAAAGGCGACAAAACGACTTAACCCCTCTGAAAATGTGGACATAGGGTCATATCATACACGTAACCCGGGGATTAAGGGCGCTAATAATGTTTATGACTTTGGCTATATATAGGCGATCAAACGGAGTGGCAGATCGGCAGATTTTTAAAAAATCGAAATGTTTTTGAATTTGGGAATAGATTTTTACAATTTGTTTTGCTTCATCCTATTTTATGGATGTTAGTGTTGAAGACTATTATAATATTTAAGGAAGGGGCAGTCCTGTCAACACATTTGGTATTTTGAAAAAATTGTGATTTTGAAGCCATTTTCACCAAGCTTGGTGTTATTTCTTTAAAGTGGGGAATGTGACCCTAAAAATAATATAATAACAAAAAATTCCGGACCCCCAGGGACCCCTGTGTCTGATATATATGTACTTTTAGTATTATGACCATTTTGTGCCAGGGACCGGTGGTTGTACTATTCATTTGTGTTTCCGAATACGTTGTTCGAATAAATAGGATTATCATTATTTATGACTGAGACATGAGAAGCTGCATAATTTGATATGTAAGACTCTATTTCAGCATCCATTTTAGCTCAAGCTGCTGAATATGAAAATTCAAGTTGAGATATTGCCAATTTGCCATGGTTTGGTATACCCATCGCCAATCACTGTGGTTTGCGAACATAAGTACGTCCGTCGACAATTTCCATTGGCATAGGCTACAGGTTGTAACTTTGGTCGGATCATTGTGAAATTTGCCATGACTGTTGACATTGGTAACATGTAGATTGGGAACGAGTCATTTTGTGGGCCAGTCGGCAAAAACATGTATCATATATCTCAAATTTCAATCTATATAGTATATGGTCTAGATTCCGCCATGCACCGTAACGACGCACATTTGTCGCTTTCGGCGCGTTACTAATGGCACACTTTTTGTCGCTTTCGGCGCGCACCGAAAGCGCCATTAGGAAGTGGCCATAATAGTACAATTGATATTCTAATGCAATTATTATGCTGATCGCCTCATCATTCTTTGTGTCTGGCGAATTACAATTCATGCTAATGGCAGACATTTGTATATGGCGCTATCACAACGATCATGACATTTGGAACTTATTCCCTTCCCTATATATATATTCCTTATTTTCAAAAATGTCGCTTTCGGCTGACTTGACGGCATGGGTGTGTGGCCCGCCCCAAATACCACATAGAAACACCCCGACCTCCACCCATCACCCCCCCCCCCCCGCGGGTGGTACCACCCCGAGGGGTGAAAATTGGGTATGGACCATTTTCGAGAATGGTAAGGATTTCGACCGATTTAACGGAATGTGTGGGTGGCCCGCCCTAAACACCACCTAAAAACACTCCTAGCCACCACGTATCACCCCCGGGTGGTAGGCCTACCTCCCAACCCAAAACATATAATATATGGGAGGCCAAATTCACATTTAATAATGAATTGCCACATATTGTGCTTAAAGGGGTACTGTACACCACAGGAGCTTGGAATTTGGTCAAAACCCCTCTTTTATTGGCGGAACCACCACCCGGGACCAAAGGTAAAATGATGCAATTTTGAAATCCAAGATGGCTGTTGGCGGCCATTTTTTTCATGCAAATAAGCCCAAAATGACTCGGTGTCGTCTATATATCAGTGTCATGATCGGTGAACAATTTCGTGATGATATAGGAGCACCGACACAGGCTCTAGGCTGTGTTATTGATTAAGATTTATCTAGTATTATCACTTAAATCCACGATGGCTGCCAGTGGCCATGTTTTTATGCAAATGAGCCCAAAATAATTCGTTCCCATCTAGACGCCAATGTTATCATCCATCAAAAAGTTCATGATGATCAGTGCATCGGTACGGTCGTGTAATAAACATGTAATCAGCAGCTATGTTCGAAATTATAAACGGTACTTTCAGGCTATCCGTCTCCGGATCATAGTTTTAAAGTTTCCGCACATTTCGGAACCATTTCCGCTCCTCAGATTCTACAACGGATGATGGAGGTGTCGCAGATTTGTGTTCGTTGGTGAATTTACAATACATTACCGAAATAAAGTGAGGTTTTCGAAGAACTGGAAAAATATACCTATGGAATGTTGTAGATTGGCATCTAAGGTGTAAGAGGTACCAAAAGTTTTTAGTGAAAATATATTTTTTGTAGGAATACAGTTGAGTTCAAAATAGGTGGCAACAATTTTCTGTTTCGTTCCTTCCGTGACCTTTGGTCCCGGGTGGTGGTTGCGCCAATAAAAGAGGGGTTTTGACCAAATTCCAAGCTCCTGTGTGTACACAAAGATAGGCGATTTTTTTATTTACTCCCATTGAAATAACTTTTCAAGTTAGATTGTGTTCGTGTTATATGAGTTTCGTATAAACCTAATTTAGCTAAGAAAATATTGATCTTGGAAACAAAAATATTACGATTTCAAACTACGCGCCATGTGTTTGACCTTCACCGGAGAAGACGCAGCTCGCAGGAAGAACCGGAAGTTCATTGCTCACAGCTTCGATTGATGCATTCAATCTCTTCCATCGAACAATCTCACTCCCTATAAAATACTTGACTCTTTATGACTCTTGTTTCTTTCTCCCTGTTTTCCGAATCGGTTATAACGGGCCTTCTTTTGCAGGTAACATGTTTTGTTTGCAACTCAATAATGTTCGCGAACGGCCGTCGATAAAAGACACGCAGCAGATGCGATTTCAAGAACGGTAACTCGTAATGGCATAATTCTCCATTTTATGAATCCAGCCATAAATGAATTTATATTAAATAATTCAATTTTACTTTTACGATAGCCTATTACCCGGAACGTTTTCAGTAGACATCGTCGACTCAAATTAGTTATTTTATAATATAATATTCATATTAGATCGCTATTGTCACCGGGAATTTATTGAAATTGGGGTACAGTACCCATTTAAGCGCAAATAGGGCATTTACGCTTAAGCGTAATTAATTACGCTTAATTGCGCTTAAGCGCAATCAATTGCGCTTAAGCGTAATTGTGACTACTATCTAACCTACCCATAAACTATTAGCATGACCTGGTGTATCACCTAGCAACACAAGATGAGCATTGGGCTAATTTTGACCTGTACTCAACAGTCAAACTGTGAGTATGTGTTCAACAAGGAGAATCCCCTAATTACATATTATCAGCATCCCTCTATCCAAAGAATTGATGTCGCCTTCCCGGAACTCTAGGAATGTTTTGTATGATGTTTTTAATGTATTTTTGCACAGATTTTAGCCTTTACTATGGTAATATCCTATACATGCATGCTGTGTCACTGCATGAGGGCTTTCTTTCCTCATACAGTAATGCTCTATTTAATCGACTTCTTAACCACAGCAGAATTATGGGTAACTTTTCAGGATTTAGTCGGAAATATGGCTTGTTGCCATTCATCGAAAAGCTCTCGAGAGCTTTCCGATGAATGGCAACAAGCCATATTTCCGACTAAATCCTGAAAAGTTATCCATAATTCTGCTGTGGTTAAGGAGTCGATTAATTAGAGCATTACTGTATGGTTTACTTATTGACTTAAATCAGGGGGAAAAAACCCTATTTTCATATTATCAGCATCCCTGCAGCTGATCCCTGTCCAAAAAATGGTGTGTAATTACTGGAGCTTTGGTGTCTCAGTCCTGAAGCTCTAGTTTTTCTTATTAAATCAGCAGCTCTTGCACAAATCTATAGTATTTCCATGATCATATAGTGTGAATGTGGTGTCACCGAGGCTTGCTTCCCTCATATGGTGTGCCTGTATACTCGAAAATTTAAGAAAATCAATGTCGCCCCGACTAATACAGAAAGTAATGCTATTGCAAGTAGCCCCAACTAATATATACCGAAGATAATATAATGCTATCACGAATCGCTCCAACTAAAACAGAAGGTGAGACTATTGCGAGTCAGCCATTTTGATAAAGAAGTTGGGCTAGCTCCCTACCCATCCAAACCAATGAAACCAAGAAGTGACATGTCAATAGGAGTTAATGCTAAGTTATGGAGAAATCTATTTATTCACCAGGGGTGTTTTGTTACATATAACCATGAATTGCGCTTAAGCGCAATTAATTACGTTTAAGCGCAATGATTGCGCTTAAGCACAATTGATTATTAAATGTGAATTTGGCCTCCCATAATAATAGCTTACTAGAGACTGGGACTCATATAATATATAATAATATATTAGTCCCAGCTACATGTAGGTAGAAATGTGAACAGTAGACATCCTGAGATACAAACAATATATATTATTGATTGTTTGATTTTCCAACCAGTATTTAGTGGGGGAATGTGTTGTTTTTAGACCAACAGCAGTATATTCTTCTACTTTTGGTCCAAAGTTTGGTCGGAATGGCTATCGGTTGAACAATTTAGGTTTAGAGGGTGTCAGGTTGGACATTTCAGTTGGAAATGTTTGAGGTACCATTTGGAAAATTCAACTGGGGGGGGGGGGGGGTGCAAAGTAGTATTTCGAGAACATTTGACTTCAAGGTTCAAGGTACGTACATTTGAAAATGTCAAGGTGGACAAACCCAAGTTTCCCAACCACCCACCAATGGGGACCATCTACATGTAGCCACCTCCCCGGTTATAAGGTATAAGACACATTGGCTACATGGATGCGACTAGAGATCTCCATTGTGGGGGGGGGGGTCTCCAACGATAACTTACTATTATTATCACAGCTCCCAGTTAGTGGCCAAGACATAAATGCTATTCTCTCGTCAATTATTTACCAGATCGACATACTTCTAAGTTAGGAATGAAATAGACAAGACAAGAGAAAAATGTAATCCTGTCCATTTTGGTCGATACATGTAGGCGATCACTACCATAAATATGGTAATATAATTTTTTGCCTCAAGGCGACATATCATATTTCTGAATGCCATGCTACATGTAATTAAATATGAAATGTTCCAGATACCATAAAATCTCTTACAGGTACCGGTACTTAATCCGATCAGAGGGTCCCCATATAATCACATTCCAACAACAACATTTTTTGAAATGACGCTTCAGTTTTCAGAATCTAATAATTGCCCAAAAATAATGAAAAGCACCATCAACTATAGTATAAAATTGCACAAAACCTGTTATTTATCAACATTTTGTTCAACGAAATTTTACCGGTTTGTCAAATATCTGACACAAAAAGCCACTTGATTTTAGAGTTATCCATCTTTGCCCGCAATTTGGTCAATGAAATTCTTCTCGATGACTTTCTATTTTGCCGGTTTGTCAAATATCTGACACAAAAAGCCACTTGATTTTAGAGTTATCCATCTTTGCCCGCAATTTGGTCAATGAAATTCTTCTCGTTGACTGTCTATTGGGCCACTTCAATTAAAATAATGATTTATAACATCGATATCTGATCACTCTGAGCTGTGGTGGGTGGGTTCCTCGACTCGAATCAAATATTTTTTACCCCCGAAGTCAAGGAAATAGTAATTTGCGACCGTTAATTCGGATTGAGTACCTTTAAGATCTAACAGCAACTATATCTCAACCCCACTACAATCTGGGACTAATATATGTTATACATATATTAGTCCCAGCTACAATCAGTGAACCTGATGAATAATTTTAACAGCATCTGAAAATGAAAGAAACATCCCACACCTTGTCTACGATATAATGAAAGCCATAATTGTAAATCAATCAGCTCTGCGTGTACCGGTATACATGTATATGTACACATATTGGACCCACATGAATTGCTATATTCTCCATGTTAATTTAAAACGAGCGCACCACTTTAACAAACTCATTATTGAGTATTATATCAATAGCGATGTGTTTGTTAAAGTGGCAAGGTCATTTTAAATTTATACTCCTTTTAACATCAGTAGGCCTACACAATCATTCGTTGCATAACTTTCATTAAATTTTCCTAGTACTGAATATAAACAGTACTGGTACAATAACACTAGCAGTACTGGAACCGACCATACTGTACATGTAGGTGACTGGCCTGTTTATTACCTTTTTAATTTGTTCTGATACATCAGGTACTTATAATAAATGATAGTTCATTCAGACAACATCCTCTAAGTTGCCTAATAATAGAGACAAACTAATAATAGTGATGGTGGGATTTTTTAGCTAAAATTAATAATAGTAACCACAGCAATTTCACTCTATGTCTCTTAGTGATCTGATCATGGGAAGTGTTCTCCAAATATAATAACAGTGTTGACACTATCATATTATTGACACTATTATTGCACATGAGAGTACCGTTACTAGTACATGTAGATGCTAATATGAGTAAGTCATTATCAAGTCTGGCTCTTCTTGAATTCAACTATCATAGTGATATTCAACTACATGTATTATATCTTAATTGTACTACCATACACAATGTATACTGGTACGGTATATACGTAAACTCCAGGTTTTCTCTATTTTTACTAAAACTTCATGGAATCATCTCACTTCGTAATGCACAACCACTTAAAATGTACATGTATATAACACTATAATTTTAACAGAGCAAATGAGAAGGCATCATATTCCAATATAAAAAGAATTCTACAGCTTATTACAGGAGACCTGTTTATTTCATAATGGCAGAAGTACATGTACCGGTATGCCATTTGAATGACATTATAAATAACTTCTCACCAAGATGATTTCAAAATTCTACCTACTAGTACAAGTAAATCAGTTAAATAATCAAAAATGCCAGCACCGATATATATACTGTACTTAGTACATGTAGTAGGTACCGTACATGAGATATTTTCACCACTTCATAATAGTTGAATATATACGGTACATGTACTGGTACAATGGAATTCAAGTTGTGTCAGACCTGTTGTTTGGCATAAACAATGTACCAGTAAGTGACTTTGGTGATCACTGTTAGTCATTGATTTTGATAACATAAGTTCATGATTTTTACAAAATAATTTTAATGAATCAAAACCATGTGCAGCCGCATGTGTAACATGTAACTGTCTTTGTCCATTACTCATTATCCAAGTCTGGTTTAGTCTTGATCTAATGATCAAAGGCGGAATGTTACTAGTATGTACCGGTAACTTATGATCATGATCCGGGAGTCTGGTGAATTATAATCCATTTCACAGCATTGTCCATGTCTGTATGTTTCATGACATGTTTGGTAAACATCCTCACTCGATTCACTGACACTGGTGAGTGGTGCCATTGCCATTCTGATTCTCCAATCTCCATATCATGTTCTACCCTTCACAAGTTCACACACATGTAGCTACTGTACTTCTAATCAGTCTAATGTACTATGCAGAATGATAGAATCTGAATTCTGAACATTCAATGACCTTTTACGGCGTCAGCGTTGACTGCATTTCAGCGTTGACTGCATTTCAGCGTTGACTGCATTTCAGCATTGAAGGGCTGAGGAGTCCAGAATAGAACTATAATCATCATATTTTGCAATAATCATTACATTCACATTGTTTGCATTCTTCCATTGCCTTGGGTCAATCAGTGCTATTCACTTATTCGAGTCAATGTCCATGATAATAACAGTTGAATACGGCATAGCCTGACCTGCCACACTCAGTGACTCACACACAGTGTCTGTGACCAGTCCAGTGTTAGTTCAGTCATGAACGTAGTGCGTGTCCTTCTACGCTGGAAGCAGCAATCTGCGAGAGCGGTCATGTTGACCAACTTCACAAAGTGAAAGTCCAGTGTGCGATATTCGGATTGGTCCCGTCACTTCACATGATATTTTCTGATAATTAAGCGGTATTTCTAACATCCAAACGGGTTAAAACAGTCTATATCTAATCCGTTATGTACACGAAAGAATGAGATACACATTTTCTGCGAATAATGAACGAAACAAGCAGATATGACAGATGAAAAAACTATTTATTTTTAACACATAAAAATTCCACACCGGAAGTTCGGCTGCGCATTGCGAATGTGCAGGGGTGGCGAATACGGACTGTGAAATAACGTACTCTAACTCGGGGAACAATTTATCCCCAATTTCATGCACAAGAATGTTTAAACATTATCATAACATATTCGACTTGTTTTTAATTTGTTTTCATGAAAAGGAATGATAAAAGGCACAATAACCATATCTAGAACGACAAATAAATCCAAATTAGCCATTTCCCCGTAAAATTTCGGCCAGGCAAGCGAGGTACAAAAATGTATGAATCTGAGTACGAAAGTCAGAGTGTTCCTCTATCGTATTGCAATAATCGCCAACCTATTATAATATAAAAAAGCTATGCAGGGGGATAACTCGGAAAAAAAATTATTGTTGCGGAAAAAGTCTCATTGTGAGACTTTAAAGTAAAGTATTTTGGAAATTTGAACTAGCTATGGGTAGCCCTTTATTACCTGTCATTCAGATTTCAACGTATCGTCGGTTATGCCAGAATAAAAGTAGTTCCCGTGAATGGCCAGTCGGTTCTCCCATAAATAAGCTCATATATAACTTATTTAAAACACACGAAATATGCCAATATAGGGATTATTTGAATCTGAATTAAGCTGAACCTAAATGGGACACGAGCAAAACAAAACAGTCTTATTTAGGCACTACTTAATGTACTGTTTTCATCGAGACGAAGGACCCTATGGACGCTCTTTATAGTTTTTATTTTAACTGCGGCCCGCGCCATTCAACAGAATAAAGTTTGTAAGACCGTTATGAGCTTATTTCAGAAGTTCCAGAGGAAACTATCTGAATATTTAGGTCCTATATGAGTCTATTTACACGAGGATGGGTTGGAATAGCGGCAATGAATACTCCACCAGTATAGGTTCCTTCACTATCAGCACTCGAGTTCTCAACTGCATCAAATGTGTCGATATTCCCTACCGTGAGTGGTTCCATTAGCAGTTTCCGCCACAACGCCGCCGAGCTTTTAGTTTTTCGATACGAATGAATTGTTATTGCGGTTTTACACTATCGCATCATCAGTATGTGAAGTATTTTGTATTCTTTCTGGCTTATGATTCGTATCGCAAACTGATAAATTGGTATTATAGTAGGTCGGCGCATCATTTCACGGATTTGTGACATCTCGTTTTCCGCGCAAGAACATCTTCTGATATAGGAGCAATTAGAGTGTTGTGATAAATAATGGCACTGGATAAACCTTCACAAGAGCCGGAGATTAGCAGTTTTATGACTTCAATGCGTCTTCTTTCTGGGACATATAATGGTCGTAGAAAGGTAGTTAAAGTATTCGTCGACTTATTTTGATACGGGGAAAAAAAACAAGAGCGAATATTATTAGCAGTAATTTAGAGCGCAAACCGCTAAGTGTCCTTAATAGTTGCCTTTGTTCTAGTTATGTTCTGAACATGGTGTGAAACTAAGGTTTCACTTAGTCTAGGGGTCATTTTGATTACGAATTCCTTTGGTAACTTGTATATATGTTGTATGATTCGCGACAGATGTGCCCATACACAACGAACCCGTTTTATTTTTCACAATTCGATGTGGTATTTATTTGGGCATACGAATCCCGAATACTAGAAACCAGGTGGTATCAAATTGGGTTGTACTATTTGAATGTAGTTTAACTATCTTTAGTTGTGGACGCATTACATGTATGTCCGTTTGGTATGGGGCTCAAAGTGATGTAAATATATCGTGGACAGATCAATCGACACTATTGAACCTGTTGCCACAGTGACATCGACACATTAGCTTCCCCGCCTGATTAATGAATCGCGGTTTCTTCCTTCTATCGTGTAACTCGCCGCTCTTTCTTGTAAGTGCACTTTATGCGGATGTGGTTCCTGTGGCTTGCATTCGGGTTCCACTCAACTGCGTCCAGTCTTCAACAAAATGGAGAGTGTGATGGTCGAGCTGACCCCGGATAACCATTATCCAGACTCAGAGATTAGCAGAAATGATGTGCACCAGTACTTTGACACATTAATATTCTGGTTAAAACTGGCAGGCCTTTATTCCGAGCTTATCCAAAAAATCAGTGATACCAAGTGGAAATTAGTAACAGTTAAGAACTTTCTTCACGGATTATACTGCACCTGTGTGTATGGATTTCTTTTTCTGAACGTTGTTCGCGCGATGTATGATCTCAATATCCAGATAAAAATTGGTGTTTCTTCAAAGCTTATGGCTCTATTTGCTTACACTGTTTCTATCGCTGGTTCATTCTATATGCCTGCTCTCAGTACATGGAGTGTCTCAATGGCGTTAAGGAAAATGGAACTGGTATATTCTGGCTACAATTCCAAGTACAGGACAAAAGGAAAATTGTCGACGAGAAAGAGACGATTCCATATCGCAATGTGTGTCATGACTGTCATTATTTTTCTCACCGCTGCTTTTTTCCCGTTGTCTTTGAATATGTTTTCAGATGGTACAATAGTGGTCCAAACTATGACATCGATGAAACTATTCGGATCGGATACGATAATTGGAACCCCGGGTATAATCATGTCGACATTTTATCAATTTGTTCAACTTCAAATTACGATCACTTTATGTGTTACATATACCTTACTGTCACACTTGATTTATTCTGAAGCAAGGCAATACAGTGCATTACTAAAGGGGTCAGATGTGTCGCATCTCTCTGCAATGAAACAACAGTATGAGGATTTATTAATTCTCCTGAAGAATTTCAACAAATGCATGTGTCATGTGCCACCAGCGACTTTCGTGATGGCGACCACAATTATCTGTTTCATGACTTATGGAATCATCAATGGTTCTGTGGAACGGGATGAATACTACACCATCGGAGCCTATATTTGTACTACGACCGCTTGGCTGGTAATGGTAATAGCCATTGGCATAGCGATTCACAATAAGGTATTTATGTCCTTAACAAGTGTGCAATTTCTTTGACATATTTCGGTGGAATGAGTTACATTGGTGATAAACGTACCCTGTTTCGTTGGACATTCGTGAATTATAGCATGAAAACAACTTGCGCAAGCCGGCCCGTTCACAAACTGTTTCATATGCTCGAAGACAACTGAACACAGTATACGCTTATCTCCCAATTCAAGAGTTTTTGGCTTTAGGTGGATAGATCCAGCGATATCTCTTTTTTTTTATTATACTTGCAGTTCTTATATGGGCACGGGTAAACTTCATTATTCTTTATCCAACACAACAGCACATAATTATGCCTCTTATGAAGGGGGGCAAACGTGAGTTTTGATTTCGAACTTCGAACAACTGCGAACGGATTCATGTCACATGCGATTTCCTATTCAAGTACAGTAGTGCCCTAAATAATCGACTCCTTAACCACAGCAGAATTGTGGGTAATTTTTCAGTGAGAGCTTTCCGATGAATGGCAACAAGCCTGCAAATTACCCACAATTCTGCTGTGGTTAAGGAGTCGATTATTTAGGGGATTACTGTCGATATACCAATAACTCATGTATGAATACGTTTGGTGATAACACGATAGCCATTGACTGTTGGTGTGCCTTATCACAACAGGAATGTGGAACAGAAATGTCCTCATCTTATTCGGAAGCATTTACTGTTCAGACCAGAACAGAACTCGCATCAATTCATGCACACCAAGGGATGAAACCAACCGATTTTTATGAAGTCATGCATTAAATATGCATGCAGTATGAACTCAGATCAAAGGTGGTTAAATCTGCGCTGACATTATCCCCAAATGGAGAATAAATATGTACGAACATGTTCCATTAGTGTCCATGGATACCCGGAAACAGGTTGTCTGCGTTGTTAATAGATAAACGATTTTTATCCCTTTTAATAGGACCGATAATCCAACAATTTGTTACAAGCATTAATTCGGCCGCTCATTGTATGGATCAACATCAAATGGTTTGCTGACTGTTTTCTCCAACGAGTCATGCTATTTGTTTCTATTCTACAGGACATACACGTCTCTCTTTATTATTTCGAAAAGGTTTCCCTGTTTCAGTGAACCCTACAAATTATCTACTCATCGTTTTTGGGAATCGGCGGATTTGCCAAAAGCAAGAAAACGTTTTACTTTGATCACCGTTTCCATATTTGTTGGAAATCTATGTTTCACGGCTTCGTTCCCTTATATCCTCGGCTTCGTAACTCATGACGCCTTGGTATTGAACAACTGCCAGTCGCTTAAAGGCCCACTTAATTTTCGAACCCCCAGATTACATTATATAAAATATATGCGTCTTTTTGAATGATGTACAATAAACGAGCAAAATAAACACCAAGACACCCGAATCCCGTACTCTTGGAACTACCTAGAACTGACTGGTCAGGTAAATTGCCACACCACGCCTACCCCACAACATGGAACAACATGGAAAAAGACTATACATCTTACCAAAGCAGGCACACGTTGAAGAAGCGCTTACAGATAGCAATGCTTAGAAATTACCAAGAATATGTACGCTGTAAAAACAAAGGATGCCCCGACTGTGCTCTATAAATAATATGAATATTCATTGTTATACTATGATGCAAAATCATAATTGTTCTCGACACTAACATACATATAAACATTATATAAATGTAATACTGTTAATTTGAATATCCCAACACCTCACTCAACAAACAAACAAAAAAGACTTTCCAGCGATATATGTAGATAATTCCTATCTTACTTACTTAAAGACCAGCTGAATAATACAATTAATTTAGCTCCAAACATATCTAAATATGTCTTAACTCATGCTAAATAAGGTTTATAACATGTATCCTTTCCATTTTGTTCACATTTTTACAAAAAAGTACTATTTCCAGACATTTGAATAAAACGGCTTCTTTGTTTACAATAGTCATTTTTGAATCGGGTGTTTCCGTCGCGACTCGGAAATGACGTCACCGAGGGTACAAAGACGGAAGCAATTTCATGCGCCGTTTTTAAAATCACGTATTTTGAAATCGTCTTTTTTTATTGTTGTTTATTTTTTTGAAGAATAAAACGTATTCGTCGCTGCATGGCTGCAAACTGTAGCCATAAATGTTCAAGTGGCACAATAATTAATGCAGCCATTCAACAACAGTGGACGGCGTTTAATTGTCCACAACTAGAGTTTGGAATGGGCTGTCACAATACAGCTGCTTGTGTTCCAAGCACTTTGAAGAAGGATCTTTCACAAATATTGTGAAATGCAAGCTGGGACATACAAAAGTGTGATTCACATTGTCAAACAAAATGTTATCTACGTGAATACCGGTACCAATAAACACCCATGCACTCACGGTCCTTGTGTGGGGGGGGGGGGGTATCATTAGTCTAGTAGACCTACGGCTACGTCGTAGTACACGGATCATACATGAGGATTTACTTTCGGCGATGTGTGAATCGTGACTAGTTCTACTCAAGCGTGAATACATAAATCGGCACCTTGACAATACAAAATGTCAGCTATGCATGACAATATGCAAAATTAAGCATGATTTACAAGGCTACCAATCAACAATCTGTGTACTATAAGTGACAGTTCTACGTTAATTCTAGTCTAACATGACGTAAACATCGATTAGAACCTGAACTTGAAATGTAATGATTCAATGAAAATCATTAGTAAGTCTACTCACCAGATTGAATGTTTCGAATAATTAAAATCCAATACGAATCACCAATGTATTAATCCATTTGTGAAAGCATATAAATGAAATCAGACGAAAAAGTACCGCACTGCATCCATGCACGTGTTACGAGCTGTGTCGATCATGTCAGTTTGTCACGATTTTTCGCCAATATTTCCACCAACAAAACATAAATTCCTTGTATTCCAATCGAATTGTTCAGAGAAATTCTTGATGGTACTTCGAATTATATACATGGCTACGAATTTATATGACTACATCAGTCATTAAGCAGTAACCGAGCATTAACAAACTGGTATTTGAACTATAAACACAAACAAATATTATTGAAAGGTGATGTGACCTATACATCTGACCTAACCTCAACGTCATACACGTGCGTGTGCATATCCATACTCGACAATAATGTGTCTAAAGTTGACTATGAAACACCTACTATCGTAAAAGATAGATCAATTATGGAATTATGTTACCTTTTAACATGCCTTCAGTCCACTGTATGGGTATTATTTTTAAAATAAGAACAGCAATCGCGAGGGACTATTTTGTTATTGCGAACGTAGCTTGCGTAAAATATCGTTCGATTTGTGATCAAAGCGCAGTAGCCTACCGTAGGCCTAGTAAGTACTACGTTCGTCATATGCACAGGAACGCCCACATTTCCACCGAGTGTGGTAGATATAGGCCTATATAGGCCCTAGATAGTTGGTCCGTGTCGAGATTGTGCGTTACTGGTCTTGATTCATTTGAAACAATAAATTGAATAAACATAATACATACTGAAAATAATATATATACGTACGCCTTTTGCGGGTTTTGTTTTGTTGACAGATTGTCAAAAAATGTGTTTTATATGATAATCTAAAGGCCATGCATGATACTGCATTTAGACTAAGTTCAGGTCAGTATCGGTACGTAGACAGCAGTTTGGAAATTCTTGATAGTATAAAATGTTTGATGTTTCACACCTATACCTACCATTAGTGACCAGACATTCTGAATGAGAACTTGGGTGTCTATATAAAGCCAGTTGAAAAATTTAAACATAAAGAGCATTTAATTGGAGGATTATAGGGCCTACTAGTAATGGAATATTTAGGTCAAGCTTTTGCGGATTTCTGCTCACTGTGTTCATAACTGACTAGATGAAATAATTACATACCAACAAATCTAATACCCAGTATCGTGAATATCAAGTTAAAACATAATTGTTTATTTAATCATGGAGCGATCTACTTGTGATATGCAGTTTCTAAATGGTGAAAGGATGTGTCCCCCCCCCCCCCCCCCCCCCGCAATTAACTTTTTGACACAACATAAGTTGAAAATTATACACCACATACAGGCTGAACTGTCTAACTGTTTGAATTTCAATTCAGTTATTGTTGAGGATTGGGAAATGTGTTGACGTTTAGACCAACGTACAGCAGCCTATCTTTTAGTTCAGTCATGAACGTAGTGCGTATCCTTCTGAAAGCAGCAATCTGCGAAAGCGGTCATGTTGACCTACCTATCTTTCTACTTTTGGTCCGAAAGAGGGGGAACCGGTGCAAATGCATGGTCCATGGATGCGATATGTGGAGGATCATTGTCATCAGGCTCGAATGCAGCAAGATCAAAATCATCTTTACAACGTTAGCGCTGACCTGCCATCGCCATTATAGCCGCACGTTGCCAATGACGCAAAGCAGAACTGTGCATTTGTGTTCCCTCCGTGACGTCATGTCACGTGCTCCTCCAGTAGCCATGTGCGCGCAGTGCAAAATGAAAACAAATCTTCGGCGACTGTTTCGTTCCCAAGATATAAAAAATAATTGCAGGATATTTTGACGGGATTTTTTGCGGATTTGTGTTAAGGGGACTTAGATACACACGGGATGATATATCAATACTCAAATTAGGTTACATTTCAGCTGGACTTTAACTAAAGACGGTGGTATCTTACAATTCGTCTGGATTGTCTCACAACCACACCAATACTTGTCTGTGATATGCCCCAAAACTAGTTTCTAGTTAGTTTTATACACGATAATACATGTAGTATGTACGTATGCGTGGATAAAAATACAAGCCATCTATGCAAATAATTATAGTGATACTTGTTTTAGGGGGTAGCAGGAAGACAGCCCGATAGGGCTAGGCTAACCCCCAACAATATATACAGCATTTATATTATTATATGTTACTGTCATTGTATTATTCATGTGTATATTGTAAATAAATTATCCTATCCTATGCCATATATACCATTTGAAAGAGTAACCTCCAAAACATTGTATTATCAACTTATCCGGTGTAATAAACTGTGGACATGTTGTTTTTGTTGAGTTGCCAACGCGTTTTGTCATCAAGAATGAAGTAAAAATCAGTATTATTTTCAATGCAGGGGGAATAACTCTATATATTAAAGATAGAGTGCTTCCCCTTCCATTTAAAAAGTTGGAATTCTGTTGCATTCTGGGTGACAGAGGGGGGAAGTCTTCTATTTATCTGTTATATAGTTAATGTCTATCGCTTCAATAAGTCATACACTGTCCATATAATGTCCATTAATATTTTGATGTCAGGCTCGTGGCAACTGCATGCAAAATACTATAGATTTAATCTTAAGACTTGAACATATGTTGCTATAACGCTGTTATATCTTTCAGATTCACGAGCCCCTGGAAACCTTGCATTCCATCGGTTTGAAGGGTTTGCCAGAAAGTACAACAATGGAGGTAAGCGTCAACGAAACTCTACATCTTCTTATATTCTTATCTTATACTGTAAATACCTCCTATGTCAGAACGGCCGATGGCCCGACGTTGGCATACATACCCACACAGCTGTATATACTTTTTGTTAGTTTTGCTATTCTAGAGAGGGGTATTTGTTTTTAGTAGGACTTGTTAGATATATATATACGATTTTAGTCTTCCATGTATGCAACATGCGTTCAAACTTCCAATAATATATGATTTTGCTCTATCGGTCCTACATGTAAGTGTATAACCCTTTGTATGGGTGGCATATGTCTCTACGCTCACTTTAGAGAGAGTGAGCAATGCTAAATATTTACCCCCCCCCCCAATGACGGGATTCATGCATTGATAATAATATCGCTGATCACTATACCAACATATGTTCAAATCCAAATATTGCTACTCCAGTAACATTGCACATATAGATTATATGCCCCAAGCCCAACACGGTCATAAATAAGACAAATATATGTCGACAAACCTGATGCATGCGTAATATCCTTCCATTGCTGTAGGCCTATTGGCAGTCCAACTGGCATTTAAGTCTGACCGTTAACGTCGACACTGGTTACCATGCAAATTGTCGCTACTGAGTGAACATTTTGAAGTCAAACAAGGGCGGTTACTCCGTTATGAATGAGGAATGAGTTCTTCGAAGTTAGTGCCCCCATGCTGGGCTATGACCACACCAAAGCAAATCCAAATCCGAAAACCAAAATAGATAAAAGTATGGTACGGACGCCATAATTATGGTAAATGAATGGACGTAAGTATGTATCCTTTCCCCAAACCTGGGATCCATAACCCGCGTTACAATGTGAAACGCTCGTACGGAGAACAAGTTCACAATTTTCCAAATCTAATAAGGGTCGTAACTCTGGTAATCATAAATTACAAGCTGCGCTATCACCATGTCAACGGACTATTAAGTCCGATAATACGTTACCATTAGGTGATATGTTTGTACGAGCGGAACGGCGGACGAATCCCTCGAAAATAGGCCCTGAACCTCATCCGGGGATCGGGGTATAGTAGAGCTTATTGATTGTTTCGTATCACGTTTGCTGAATGCGACGGTTTCTGAATAGTGTTGGTCTGATTCACAGTTGACTTGACATCTGTTACTACTTTTCAAATCTTCGGATACAGCGCCTAACTGGATGTGTTTCTGATCTGCTTCCATTTCTTTCTTCTATATATAGATTTCTATCTTCATATCTCGGCTTTCCGGTGGGCCGATGGGAATAAGCGTGTATGGACTTTTCGTCATCGACAACTCAACAATATTAATGGTGAGTCTTTTATTTCAAAGATAAGATACACGTATTGCATGTAGGTATGTTAGAAGTTTCTTTGTTTCAATTATCTGCAACATTTAGTTTTGTGGCCGATTACACCATGAGGTTACACAACATCTATATCAATGTATATTGTCGAAGAGTAGGGGACATATATATGTGCAGAGGCGGACTGGCCGATCGGGAGACCGGGAAATTTCCCGATGGGCCGGAGGCCAGAAAAATTCTGATTCCACGTGATTTTCTATCAAGCGAGAACTGAGGGTTTTTTTTACGGTTTGGGGGGGGGGGGGGTTTATGTGGTTGGGCCGCCCAACCACAACTTGGGCCGCAAATGAAACCGACGTGTGCAGCCACATGTGTTGCTTAACCAGCCGTGTATCCAATAAGATGGCACTCTTCTCACACAAATTCATGAAGTGAATTCCATTTAACGACGGCGTCTGAGATTGTCCCGGTTGTAACCATATTTGGAACCGTCACTAAACAAGAATATATTGATTCGGTAATTATTCCAAATGCAAAATGTTTTACTTCGGATAATGTGTACTGCAAATATATATATATATATATATATATATATATATAGCTATATATATATATATATATATATATATATATATATATATTTTATTTTTTTGAAGACCTCTGTCTGTCTGTCTGTCTGTATGTTTGTCTGTATGTTTGTCATTTATACAAATCTACGATTCTCGACCGATCGGGACGAAACTTGGTGCGTGTGTGTAGTTTGACCAGGCGGTGGACGTTGTCGTATTGGCGAGCCCGCGCGGCGCCCGCTTCGCGCATGCGCAGACCAGATCTCGGAAACGGGTGGAGCTATCGACTTGAAATTTGGTTTTTGAATAGCTATCGACTTGAAATTTGGTTTTTGAATAGCCCGGACAACGTCGGGCTCATCGGCTATGTGAATGTATCTTGCCCCGGATGCGAATATTATCGGGTCGCCGAGCCCGTGCGACGCCAGCTTCGCGCATGCGCAGACGAGATCTCGGAAACGGGTGGAGCTATCGACTTGAAATTTGGTATGTGAATGTATCTTGCCCCGGATACGAATTTTATCGGGTCGCCAAGCCCATGCGACGCCAGCTTCGCGCATGCGCAGACGAGATATCGGAAACGGGTGGAGCTATCGACTTGAAATTTGGTATGTGAATGTACCTTGCCCCGGATACGAATTTTATCGGGTCGCCGAGCCCGTGCGACGCCAGCTTCGCGCATGCGCAGACCAGATCTCGGAAACGGGTAGAGCTATCGACTTGAAATTTCGGGCTGGGTAGAGCTATCGACTTGAAATTTGGTTTTTGAATAGCCCGGACAACGAATTTTATCGGTTCGCCGAGCCCGTGCGACGCCAGCTTCGCGCATGCGCAGACCAGATCTCGGAAACGGGTAGAGCTATCGCATGCTCAGACCAGATCTCGGAAACGGGTGGAGCTTATCGACTTGAAATTTGGTTTTTGAATAGCCCGGACAACGTCGGGCTCATCGGCTAGTCTCATATATATTTTGAAGACCTCTGTCTGTCTGTCTGTCTGTCTGTCTGTCTGTCATTAATACAAATCTACGATTCTCGACCGATCGGGACGAAACTTGGTACGTGTGTGTAGTTTGACCAGGCGGTCGTCGTTGTCGTATTGGCGAGCCCGTGCGACGCCAATGCAGCGCATGCGCAGACGATATCTCGGAAACGGGTGGAGCTATCGACTTGAAATTTGGTATGTGAATGTATCTTGCCCCGAATACGAATTTTATCGGGTCGAGGCGCCCGTGCGACGCCAGCTTCGCGCATGCGCAGACCAGATCTCGGACACGGGTGGAGCTATCGACTTGAAACTTGGTACGTGTGTGTAGTTTGACCAGGCGGTCGACGTTGTCGTATTGGCGAGCCCGTGCGGCGCCCGCTTCGCGCATGCGCAGACGAGATCTCGGAAACGGGTGGAGCTATCGACTTGAAATTTGGTATGTGAATGTATCTTGCCCCGGATACGAATTTTATCGGGTCGCCGAGCCCGTGCGGCGCCCGCTTTACGCAGACCAGATCTCGGAAACGGGTGGAGCTATCGACTTGAAATTTGGCATGTGAATGTATCTTGCGCCGGGTACAAATTTTTCTTATATATATTTTGAATAGCCCGGACAACGTCGGGCTCATCGGCTAGTCATATATATTTTGAAGACCTCTGTTTGTCTGCTTGTCTGTATGTTTGTCATTTATACAAATCTACGATTCTCGACCGATCGGGACGAAACTTGGTACGTGTGTGTAGTTTGACCAGGCGGTGGACGACGTCGTATTGGCGAGCCCGCGCGGCGCCCGCTTCGCGCATGCGCAGACCAGATCTCGGAAACGGGTGGAGCTATCGACTTGAAATTTGGTTTTTGAATAGCTATCGACTTGAAATTTGGTTTTTGAATAGCCCGGACAACGTCGGGCTCATCGGCTATGTGAATGTATCTTGCCCCGGATGCGAATATTATCGGGTCGCCGAGCCCGTGCGACGCCAGCTTCGCGCATGCGCAGACGAGATCTCGGAAACGGGTGGAGCTATCGACTTGAAATTTGGTATGTGAATGTATCTTGCCCCGGATACGAATTTTATCGGGTCGCCAAGCCCATGCGACGCCAGCTTCGCGCATGCGCAGACGAGATATCGGAAACGGGTGGAGCTATCGACTTGAAATTTGGTATGTGAATGTACCTTGCCCCGGATACGAATTTTATCGGGTCGCCGAGCCCGTGCGACGCCAGCTTCGCGCATGCGCAGACCAGATCTCGGAAACGGGTAGAGCTATCGACTTGAAATTTCGGGCTGGGTAGAGCTATCGACTTGAAATTTGGTTTTTGAATAGCCCGGACAACGAATTTTATCGGTTCGCCGAGCCCGTGCGACGCCAGCTTCGCGCATGCGCAGACCAGATCTCGGAAACGGGTAGAGCTATCGCATGCTCAGACCAGATCTCGGAAACGGGTGGAGCTATCGACTTGAAATTTGGTTTTTGAATAGCCCGGACAACGTCGGGCTCATCGGCTAGTCTCATATATATTTTGAAGACCTCTGTCTGTCTGTCTGTCTGTCTGTCTGTCTGTCATTAATACAAATCTACGATTCTCGACCGATCGGGACGAAACTTGGTACGTGTGTGTAGTTTGACCAGGCGGTCGTCGTTGTCGTATTGGCGAGCCCGTGCGACGCCAATGCAGCGCATGCGCAGACGATATCTCGGAAACGGGTGGAGCTATCGACTTGAAATTTGGTATGTGAATGTATCTTGCCCCGGATACGAATTTTATCGGGTCGCCGAGCCCGTGCGGCGCCCGCTTTACGCAGACCAGATCTCGGAAACGGGTGGAGCTATCGACTTGAAATTTGGCATGTGAATGTATCTTGCGCCGGGTACAAATTTTTCTTATATATATTTTGAATAGCCCGGACAACGTCGGGCTCATCGGCTAGTCATATATATTTTGAAGACCTCTGTTTGTCTGCTTGTCTGTATGTTTGTCATTTATACAAATCTACGATTCTCGACCGATCGGGACGAAACTTGGTACGTGTGTGTAGTTTGACCAGGCGGTGGACGACGTCGTATTGGCGAGCCCGTGCGGCGCCCGCTTCGCGCATGCGCAGACGAGATCTCGGAAACGGGTGGAGCTATCGACTTGAAATTTGGTATGTGAATGTATCTTGCCCCGGATACGAATTTTATCGGGTCGCCGAGCCCGTGCGACGCCAGCTTCGCGCATGCGCAGACCAGATCTTGGAAACGGGTGGAGCTATCGACTTGAAATTTGGTATTTGAATGTATCTTGCCCCAGATACGAATTTTATCGGGTCGCCGAGCCCGTGCAACGCCAGCTTCGCGCATGCGCAGACCAGATCTTGGAAACGGGTGGAGCTATCGACTTGAAATTTGGTATTTAAATGTATCTTGCCCCGGATACGAATTTTATCGGGTCGCCGAGCCCGTGCGACGCCAGCTTCGCGCATGCGCAGACGATATCTCGAAAACGGGTGGAGCTATCGACTTGAAATTTGGTACGTGAATGTATCTTGCCCCGGATACGAATTTTATCGGGTCGCCGAGCCCGTGCGACGCCAGCTTCGCGCATGCGCAGACCAGATCTCGGAAACGGGTAGAGCTATCGACTTGAAATTTGGTTTTTGAATAGCCCGGACAACGTCGGGCTCATCGGCTAGTCTCATATATATTTTGAAGACCTCTGTTTGTCTGTATGTTTGTCATTTATACAAATCTACGATTCTCGACCGATCGGGACGAAACTTGGTACGTGTGTGTAGATTGACCAGGCGGTGGACGTAGTCGTATTGGCGAGCCCGCTTCGCGCCCGCTTCGCGCATGCGCATATGAGATCTTGGAAACGGGTGGAGCTATCGACTTGAAATTTGGTATGTGAATGTATCTTGACCCGGATACGAATTTTATCGGGTCGCCGAGCCCGTGCGACGCCAGCTTCGCGCATGCGCAGACCAGATCTCGGAAACGGGTGGAGCTATCGACTTGAAATTTGCTACGTGAATGTATCTTACCCCGGTTACGAATTTTATCGGGTCGCCGAGCCCGTGCGACGCCAGCTTCGCGCATGCGCAGACCAGATATCGGAAACGGGTGGAGCTATCGACTTGAAATTTGCTATGTGAACGTATCTTGCCCCGTATACGAATTTTATCGGGTCGCCGAGCCCGTGCGACGCAAGCTTCGCGCATGCGCAGACCAGATCTCGGAAACGGGTGGAGTTATCGACTTGAAATTTGGTTTTTGAATAGCCCGGACAACGTCGGGCTGGGTAGAGCTATCGACTTGAAATTTGGTTTTTTGAATAGCCCGGACAACGTCGGGCTCATCGGCTAGTATATATATATATATATATATATATATTTATATATATATATATATATATATATATATATCACCCGAGAAGCGGAAAACCGGCGAAGAAAGACAGAAGTTACCAAAATTGGGAAGTTTGCAGGTTCCCCATATGAGTATAATGTGACGTTTGGGGGTGGGATAGAGGCGGACTGGCCGATCAGGAGATCGGGAAAATTCCGGACGTGGGCCGCCACATGTGTTGTTTAACAGCCGAATTTGCTAATCGTAATTTTGTCATTAAATGAACTTGTCAGCATCATATAACACCACGTAAAGACCCCGTTAATCTCGAGATTTTAACGGTATCTCCCAGCTGTAAATTCCAAAAAATTCTCACGCACCCTCCCGGACCCTCCCCCAATTGAAATTTACAACAAAATAGGAACGCTTCAGTTGATACCAGTCTAGATGCTATAGGATTCGCGATTTTCTTGTATAGTTTTCAAAATTTTCTCACCCTGGGCCGAACAACCATGAACATTGAATAGCCCGGTGTGTCCTGGTCTCTTGTCCGTAGCCGTGTGCATTTGTCTGGAGTTAGACCGCTAGATGTTAGAATTTATGCAATTTTTCAGGTAAAAATATCTGAATGGTCTCATACCGGGAATATATAGAACCATGGTTTATACATATTTATTTGGTCTGGTTCTGATTCTGTGGACACCCCCGAACAGATGGGCCGGTATTATATTAATTTCCCGGGCCGGTTTTTTGGCCCAGTCCGCCTCTGTATATGTGAACAATTTGCTTGTGTTACGCTTCGGCTGGTTATTGGGGTGAATTATATCGATCATATTACGCGTAATCTTTTTATATGACATAGTATGACCTGGTTCCGCAGAAAGCCTTCTTCGTGCCAGAGTTTGGAACAATGGTCACAACTTTTCTTCAGCAGCATAGAAAAATAAAGAGCGTTCCTTTGTTGTTGTTTGTTTGATCATTTATTTTAAGTGACATGTGCATAAATTACATTAGTGTGAAACAAAAATGGATGTTGTCATAAACGCACCCGGCCTCCTGGGCCTATAAGTCACTATAATATCCCAATATGTTTCTCATTCTCACGTGATCATTCCATTCCCCTCTCTCTATATCTATCTCTCTCTCTCTCTCTCTCTCTTTCATACATATATGCAATGTTGTGCCCGCCAAACTGTTTATATTAATTTAGGTAGGAGATGGGGTGGCAGTTGTTGTGCAGATTCTCTTATTGTTTTGGCATATTTATCGCTGTCTAACATACAGTTGATCATTTCTTCTGTTATATGCTTTATTTATGAAGGTGGCACATTCTCTTGGATATTTATTCATTAATATTTGAATTGCATCATTATCAGACTTTATCAATTCAGTTAAATGTTCCTTCTTAATTTTTGCGAAAAGTTCCTGTAATAAAGAATGCATTTTAGAAGGAAATGTTTCTCATCTTCAATGTATTTTGTATCGGGGCAGAATGTGCACAACCGTTCGTGAGGTTTTTCTCCTTTAAATCTACCCGTTTCAATTCTCAAAGGGAGTACCCCACATCTGAATTGTGGTAATAATGATCTGTTTGAGCGGGCAAGATTCATTGAGACATATTCCTCAGTTTTAAATTCAAACAGAATATATGTTCTTAGCTTTGGTACATGTTACAAGCTTTCTTTCCATTTGTCATTAAAGTATGTGTCAATAAGCTTGTTTGCTTCATCTATATCACAGACCAATCGGTTGTCAAAAATGTCAGTTTTATCAAGTATTTGAAAAAATTTCCTTTAACTCCGAACTCCATCCAGCATGTCCACAACTGTAATCCCATTCAAATACTCTATATGTTAGACGGTTTCTATTCATTATGACTAGGTTATTCCAATGCCTTAGCGTATTTATCCATCTCCGTTGTCTAGAAGGCCTGATCCCCATATAACCTGTTATAGCTAATAAAGGGGTACATATGTGTACCCCAAAAAAGTATCGAAGGCTCTGCACAAGGTCAATGCTAATGTTTTCCAATACCCCAAATCCCAGGTCCATAGTCCAAAACAGGGTTGACACATGTAGATACCAATTTATCAAACGTTTTGAATCCAAAGTCTTTATAAGGGTGTATCCTTGAAATTATTGACCCCAGTGCTCTACCCCCAGCGGTAGCCAAGATATCTGGTGTATGGGTAAAGGATTTGTCTTCGTGAAGTATTATCCCAAGATATTTATATCTGTCTATAATTTCCAATGAGCTATTCTTCAGTTTAAAGTCATACTTTGTCTTGGGCAGGGCTTTCTCTCTAAAATGCACTATTTTGGTTTTGTTTTTATGACTTTGACTTGAAACGTATTTTATTTGCATATAATACAAAAGGGATCGGGGCACAAGTTTTTTCAACTTATGAAGCCCCTCTCCCAATACAATCGATTTAGATACAAAATGTTTACAAGATGACAGCTGAACATATTTACATGCAAGATTTTGTGATTTTATGGTGATTGGTGTAGTGCCTTCCAGAGCATATTGCTATATATGGGTTATGGATGATTTGATAGCTATAACATTTGGTGGGGTTTATGTGATTTTTCGTTCGTCTTAACTGATGTTGGAGCAGGGTTTTGTCAAAGGGGTATTTTCTTCATATATAAATAAAAATACATATACACACACACATACACATACATACATATATATATATATAGCTATATACATATATATATACATATATATATAGCTATATACATATATATATATATATACATATATATATATATATATATACACAAATACATACATACACATATATATAGATATACACATACACACCCTCGTACATATACATATACACATATATATACATATGTTAATCAAGTGTTGGTCAGCTACTCTGGAAGACAGTACATACGGTAGATCAAAATTACAGAGAACTGGTGATTGAGTGGGGGAGTAGGTCCATAAGTGGGAAGCCAGTAGATTACTAAACTGCGTAGTTTACCGGTGTATATACTAAGGCAATTTGAAGTCCTTCCTTGAGGATATATTTTGTTTTAAATTCAGTTATCGAAACGCTTTGTTGCTACAATATATTGCTGAATTATATCGAACAGTTTATTATTACTTTTGAACGAGATATATGGTATTCCGAACAGAACTTCGTTAATGTCGAGAATTTGAAGGCTCTCGCGGGTCAATTTATCAGCGAGGACGGCTCGCTCAGATTGATACAAGGGGCAACTAAAGAAATAATGAAAGGCGTCTTCGGATGGGTTTCCACAGAAGCACACAGGGCTGTCGGAGATATAATTATTAAACATATCAGAGCGGAGTTCACTACATCTATTTCGGATGCGACAGTGTAGGATACTGTTTTTTCGTTGTCCTGTGTAGAAGTACAAAGGAGGGGCAGGTGAGGGGTCCAATAGTTGCAAATTAGTTTTAAATATAGAGAATTGGCCAACGTCAGTGATTATTTTGGGAAGTTTATTCCACTCAGTGGTTGCCGACGGGAAAAAAGACTTTTTGTAATGTTCTGTATTACAGAAATATGAATAAAATTTGCCGGGTCGCCTCAAGTTGTAACCCGACACCTCGTTTGCCCTAGGGGAAGTGTAGATGCTAGATAATATGGGGCTTGTTCGTTTACTATTTTATAGACTAGTTGCAGTTTGTGTATCTGTCGCCTTCTATCGAGAGAAGGCCACCCCACTTCCTGCAGAACTGTGTTATTAGATGCAGAGCGAGTGATGCCACTGACAATCCGCCCAGCTTCAATGTGTAGTCGATCGAGCTTATCCAGGAGATATTGCGGTGCGCTGTCCCACACTACGTCTGAGTAATCAAATAGGGGTAGTATATACGTTTTATAGATAATTTCAATTATTTTTCTGTCAAGTTGGTACTTCAGGCGCCTTAGTTGAGCTAGTCGAGATGCAATTCGATTTACCAGGCCGTCGATATGGGCATTCCAATTGAGGTTTGACTGTAGTTCCAGACCAAGGTGTTTATGCGTGTCAGCAAACGATATTGTTTCATCGGCGAACTTAAGTTCTGGGTGTTTTGTTTTCGGGGTCATTAATGAGTAGAAAATTCCAACCGTTTTTGTCGGGTTAAAGCTGACCAACCATTTTCGGGACCATGTCGATATTTTTTCAATATCACTATTCATAGCGGTTTCTAATAATTTGATGTCATAATGGCTGTTCGTAATGCAAGTGTCATCGGCATACATTCTAGTATCAGATTCTATATTGTCGGCTAAGTCATTGATATAAACAAGGAACAGGAAAGGTCCGAGGATTGAGCCCTGTGGAACACCGGAAGGGATGACCTCATATTCGGAATAAGCATCATTGACTAATACTCTTTGTTTTCTATTGTTTAAGTAGTCTTCGAGCCAATATAATGTGTTTCCTTCTAAACCATAAGCGCTCAACTTATGAATCAGTCCCCTGTGCCAAACTCTTTCGAATGCTTTAGAGATATCGCAAAATATAGAACAAGTAAATAAACCTTTATCAAGGGATTGTCACAGGTTATGATATAAATCTACTAACTGATATGTTGTGTTATGACCTTGGAGAAAACCCGATTGATGGAAGTACAGGAGTTTGTTTTCAATAAAGAATTCGCTCATCTGTTTAAGAACCACTTTCTCGAAAATTTTGGCGAGGCACGGTAAAAGGGAAATTGGGCGATAGTTTTTCGAATCAGCAGGATCATCTTTCTTGAAAATAGGAATGACGTTTGCAAACTTCCATGCTGCAGGGAATTTCGATGTGTTAATTGATTTTCTAAAAATAAGAACCAGTGGGCGTGCAATAGATTTTGCTGTATCGCGGAGCATTCTAACACTTATCCCGTCATGTCCATGGGCTTTGTTTAGCTTGAATGATTTGATAGCCGATTCTACGTCGGTTTCTGTAAAAACCAAATTTGGCATTATTTTTTTGCAACGCTTCGGAAAGATTGTGATGCTATGTTTGGAGTCATCAATGGTTGAATTTGCAATGAAGCTCTTGTTTAGTATTACTGCTTTTTGTTTTTATTAAGAGCCATCATCCATCCTTGGTACGGTATTGATGTATTCCTGGTCTGTTAAAATAAAGAGCGTTTGTCTCACTTAAGTAAGAAAGATTCAAACATAACTGGAAACTGTTGTTACTATGGCAAGTTTTTATTTGTTTTTGCTTATTAAATAGCCTGCATATCAATAGTATGTGTATTTATCGATATATATTATTCCGCCTTCAAAATTACGTAAACACAATTGAAGGTTCATATGAGCTATGTCCGTTTAAATATGAAATTAAGAAGATTTAAAATTTACATTCGCATTTAAAACATACTACAGTAGGAGATGGTTATATATTCAGGCCGCCAAAAATAGCAATGAAAATTTTCCAAATTAACCTAGAACGATACCAACGCAGTGCTGATATGCCAGCCATTAACTGTAGGCCCATGTAAAGTGGACAAATGGCTAACACTAATAGAATAAGTCTAGCGAAGTTCACAATTACGGGTGGTTATGTTATCATGTTGACAAATACTTGCCAAGTTTTAAATTCATCGACAAAATCGTGAATGTTGCAAAGAATTCAAAATGGAAAAGGGAAATAATTCCATTACAATAAGTACGACTTGTGGTAAATAACTGTGCTTTAATTAGAATAAATATAACTTGAGGGAATACAATCTCTGGCAGGTCTGTGCACAGGTCGACAGATGGGTGGATGGACTGGTAGAAAATGTTATTCCAGCAGACCCTACTATATATGGCTACAATTTCCTTGTGGTAGAGGGGTAATGTCGCAGGAGCTATACTCGACCTTCACCCCATAATTGGCAGTCACGTTATATTCAACTAATTAACGGATCTCTGTCGGTGTTTTTTAAAACACCAAAGTGTGTGGAACATCTTGATAGATAAGTCCATTTGCACATGCGGGGAGGTCGAAGCGATTTGAGATTATAAATGCGCCCTGCGAGTATCGCTCTTGCGACATCACCCCCCGACCTTCCTTGTGGATGGGGAATGAAAAAAGGAATATCTGTTGTCCCCAAAATAATGCTGGAAGTCAACAGTATGTCTCTAAGAATGTCCTATAACGTTTCCGTTCACTTCAATGCATACTATGGGTGTTGACTACATCATATCATTGCTCAAAATCAATATGTATCATTAATTTACGCCGATAAGGCGGGTACCCAACTACAGACGGATGGACATGTTCAGACACATGCACAACGATGATTACTATAGTCTCCCAAATGCCTCAATTCGGACCCGATTCTGCTGTTCTGGTATTGACCCGATTCTGCTGTTCTGGCATTGACCCGTAAAATATATACGCCCACAATGGTTGCATCGGCTTACCAAAATTATTCACACCTGACCACCAATGGCTGGCATATAGAGGCAAAATGTTCAGAGTGAGGTGGACAGACTTTTCACTTCTCACACAAGGGCCATAACTCAACAAAAATTAATGGACGAAACACGTTGTATGTAAACACTCTTTCACAATGTAATGGTGGCTCATTAGCATAACAATAATTTAAATCCGACAACTGGATTACTGAGATATAGAACCCATTTCGATATTCCCAGCTAAACTTTGTCTGTGGGCATAATAACATATCTATAATTGGGAACAAAAGGTAATGTTTCATTTTCATATGCGATACATGGGCCGAAGTGGACAACAATAGGGCGTGAGCAGAGTGAATTTCAATATCCAGGTGTAGTAGTAGTGAGTTAGGCTTTGGCTCTAGGACTGGCATCTAGTGTCCGATAAAATGCAGACAAGTCTCCACCACGGTCTGTGAAATATAATCAATATAATGTGCAAACATTAACACAATAAATTGCATATAATACTATCTTGCATGTATGTATCCATGCACACCCAAATTATGGGAGAGTATACATCTAGTGTAGAACTTAACTTTCATCCAAATTTTTTCATTTTCTTTTCAGCTGGTTGGAACCATCCTGACATATGGAATCATAGTTCTTCAGCTAAAACCATCTACCCCTGATGTCAATCCATGTCAGTTCAACTGTACCTCCATTTACCAGTGACGCCAATCCACACGACCACAGGCAGCCATGAACATGAAACAAGGATTCAATGTTCAAATAACTCTGTTTTATTTCCAGCGACCAGAGAACATGTCTGTAAACTTCCAAAGGCTAGCATTACTATTTGAACGTATACTGAACGTTTAAAAGCAAACTAGTAAGAGCGAAAATATATTAATTCATTACGCAAAATTGTGTCTCTTTTATGTCAAAGATGAGTGAGGTCCACAAGTCGTTTAAGGGCTCACAATGGTGTGTTCATAGTTAACTAGACTAGACCAGGTTAATTCCAGTGCTGATCGACACCCTCAGTATTTTTCTAAAAGTTTGCCAATATTCAACATAACTGATAATATTTTGCCAAAATGCGAATCTCAGTGATGATTACTTCCCTTATTTTTGTTTCAAAACACTGATATTTGTTCCATGCAAAATAACAGAAAAGTCGGTAAAATCATCATTACTAAGATGAAAGTTAAATAATATATATATTTGCTTCTGATTTTTTTTATAAAAATCATCAAATAATCATCAATAATGAGATAGTGCGTTTTGAAAACATTTCTAGGTAAAAAGTAATTGTTGCATTATGCGAAGATGACTACCGTTTTCATATGCGATTACTAAATCATGAAATTGAACATTAGATATAATCGAAGCATTCACAAATAGTCAGTAAACACAAACTTTCAACTAAATATTCGAATCACATTTCTCATCGGTGATGTTCGTTGACAAAACTGTAACAGTTGATGTTTACATAACATGGATTCATCATCTCGTTTCTCTATAATTATTGTAATGATTTGTGAAAAGCAACTATCGGTTTTTTCACGATCATCTTGCCAATTTGTGATTATACAGGGTCTTGTTATGTTTCGCATGAAACCACTGTGACGGCATTGAGGGTAAACTTCTCTAGAAACAGGGGGGAGGTGAAAAAATTTCTTCCGCACGTATGCCGGGGTGGGTGGTCAAAGCCACCAACTGGTAAACTGACTGCAGGCAGTTATCGTGTTGTATTTTGTTGCAAATTTTGAAATCCAAGATGGCCGCTGGCAGCCATGTTTTTTTTGGCCGAATGACCTCAAAATTACTCATTCCTATTTACATGTCCATGTTAACATCCATGATAAATAGTATGCACAGAAATTCATATACAGCTGTTTACAGTGAATTTCCCCCCGCAAATCTCTGTTTTAGTGTTAAAAGGGGGGGGTGGGTGTCAAAATATGGTCGGAAAAAACTGCCGAAAACGGAAAAAAATTTGGCGGTGGGGGTGGGTGGGTACAAAAAATGATAGAAAGGGAAAAAATGCCATACGTGCCTGAATTTTTTTTCCGACCCCCCCCCCCCGATAGAAACCCCAAATAGAAATGCCAGAATATGAACGACAACATGCAATTAAAATACTTATTTACCAAAGTTAACGACATGAGCAGTAATAACTTCGATAGTTTCTTATGCTTTGGTGCTGAAATTAAAACTGACAGGCATGTATTCTGAATTCATTTAGAAACAAGGTGTCGGCATGAAAATCTTTCAAGAACCTGCTGCATTGCTTCTGCTGAATTGTTGTGGCTGATCTTTTCCTGAGCATGGTTGGTGTGTTGTACGGTGCTAATCGCCGTCTCAAAGGCTTATGATATTGTGTGCTTACGTTGTTAGTGGCATCTCAGCGCCTTATAGCAGTGCTCACAGTACATGTACGTTAAGTCTCTCGTCAACGCTAAGAAAATTTGAACGGGAAAACAATCGTTTCATCACAATATACCCCCAAAAACAGCGCAGTGTTTATAAGAAAGAGACTATTTCAAATAACAATGTGTTATCTGACACTTATGAGTCTTATGACATCAGTTTCCTTCCCGCTGTTTTTGAATCGTGTTCTCGATGGGCGTAGTTCTGGTCCACATGTCGTTCAGTATCCATGAACTCTTTCGGCTCAGATAGAACCCCCGGAATTATATCAACGGCATATTGTCTCAGTTTTTACTATCAACCATTGATAACTCTGATATTGGAGCATATAGTGTACTTTACCGAATAATACATTCAGAATCAAGGCGATACAGATACATTACTGTTTATCGAACCTCGCTGCAATGAAAGCAGTACCATGATTTAATAATTGTCATGGATCACTTCATATTCCAGAAACTATTTACTTGGTGGGGTCCACGGTTACTTATTATCGATTTTATATTTTAGTTATCTAAGTGTGAGCTTGTTATGCATTTATCTATGTCGTGTCATTCAGATTTCAACGTTTCGTCCTTAAACTCGTGAACTAGTCGTGAACTAGAACTATAATTGTTACCAATTCTCGTTAACAGCACAGTACGTACATCAACCAGTTATTGAAGAATGCCGATAGAGATGTAAAAGTTTAACCTCTTGCCCGATAAATTGTTGGGTCAATTGTAAAAAGTAAATATATATATCAATGCAAGCATTGTGTATTATATAGAATTGAGCTCAGTTGAAAACTTCAAATTGTATGCACGAAACTGTTAATTACTAAAGACATCAGATGTGTCAAATATCGCTGAAATGAAGGAGCATCACGAGAATTTGATAAGTTCCTATGGAGCACTTCGACACCATAGCCTGTTCGCCCAAAAATCCGCACATTATCTGCTTACAATAGAACTTGTTTTAGGTTGATAATCTGCTGAGAATCGGTTAATTTTGAGTGTCGATAATGTGATGAAAATGAGAGCGTTTTAGTCACATTTCGACTCATAATGAGGCGATTCTAAGCAGATTATGTGTGCACAATGACACATATAATCCAACTCACGACTTCCATGTGTACGCTCTTTAACATGTGTTTTCGATGTGGTCCGCGGCAAAAAAACAAAATAACGGATATGACTCTATTATCTGCTTATATCAGGATCAAATAATCACATTATGTACCTATTTCACTTTATATGTCGATTATGTGCGTATTTGCGCGGGTATATTTTGAAGACCAGCATGCGTCTTATACTAGCAATGGCGGGGGTCCACGATGAACTGTGTAGTTTGTGTATTGACTCTTACGACTCTTCTTTGTCGCTTTCTTTATTTTGTTTATTGGTCCACAGTTTAGCATCCAGGAAACTTTTCGGATTGGATATCAAATCTGGAACCCCTGGATACTAACGACATTTTATGAAATGCTTTATTACCAGCCATATATAATTATGATTGGAGCGCACTCTATTGTACCATATCATATATTCCGAATCAAGACTGACAAGACATTGCTGAATAAATCAGATGTATCGAACATCGATCGAAAGAGTATTATCAGGAACTTCTACGTATGTATTCGTCATATATATGCCAACAAGTACATACTTGTAGGTACAATTCATGGATATGTGAAGCCGGATGTATACCACATTGTTGTATATTTCCGTCTTTCTTTGGTCGCATTCTTTGGTCGCATTCAGTGACATTCATTGGCAAACTGTTCAACTTAAGGTAAAGTATTTTGGAAATTTGAACTAGCTATGAGTAGCCATTTATTTCAACGTATCGTCGATTATGCCAGAATAAAACTAGTTCCCGTGAATGGCCAGTCGGTTCTCCCATAAATAAGCTCATATATAACTTATTTAAAACACACGAAATAGGCCCATAAAGAGATTATTTGAATCTGAATTAAGCTGAACCTAAATGGGGCACGAGCCAAACAAAACAGTCTTATATAGGCACTACGTAATGTACTTTTTTCATCGACACGAAGGACCCGATGAACGCTCTTTATAGTGTTTTTTTAACCGCCCGTGCCATTCAACAGAATAAAGTTTATAAGACCTTTATGAGCTTATTTCAGAAGTTCCAGAGGAAACTATTTGAATATTTAGGTCATATATGAGCCTATTTACACGAGGATGGGTCGGAATGGCGGCAATGAATACTCCACCAGTATAGGTTCCATCACTATCAGCACTCGAGGTTTCGAACTGCATCAAATGTGTCGATATTCCCTACCGTGGGTGGTTCCATTAGCAGTTTCCGTCACAACGCCGCAAAAACATCTTCTGATATAGGAGCATTTAGAGTGTTGTGATCAAAATGGCACTGGATGAACCTTCACAAGGGCCGGAGATTAGCATTTTTATGACTTCAGTGCGTCTTCTTTCTGTGACATATAATGGTCGTAGAAAGGTAGTTCAAGTGTTCATCGACCTATTTCGTTACGGGAAAAACATTCAAAAGCAAATATTATTAGCAGTAATTTAGAGCGCAAACCGCCATGTGTCTTTAATAGTAGTTTTTTTTAGTTATGTTCTCAAGAGGGTGTGAAACTAAGGTTTCACTTAGTCTAGGGGTCATCTGGAGATTTATGACTCTGAATTCCTTTGGCGACTGGTATATAATTATGTTGTCTGATTCGCGACCGATGTCCCTAGACACAACGAACCCGTTTTAATTTTAATATTCACAATCCGAAGTGATATTTATTTGGGCATACGAATCCCGAATACTAGCAACCAGGGTGGTATCAAATGGAGTTGAAACCATCACGTGTACGACCTGAACGTAGTCAAACAATGTTTAGTTGTGACATTGTGTCCGTTGGGCGTGCGGTTCAAATTAAATGTAAATATATCGTTGACAGATCCATCGACACACTATTGAACCAGTTGTTGAACTCCGTTGGGGCACCATGTCGTTTGATTTCGCAGTAACCTCGACGCATTAGCTTCCCCGCCTGATTAATGAATCGCGGTTGCTTGTAAGTGCACTCTTTGTGGATGTGGTTCCTGTGGCTTGCATCCGGGTTCCACTCAACTGCGCCCAGTCTTGAACAAAATGGAGAGTGTGTTCGTCGAGATAACGCCGGATAACCATCATCCAGACTCAGAGCTTAGCAGAAGTGATGTGCGCCAGTACTTTGACACAATAATATTCTGGTCAAAACTGGCAGGCTTTTATTCCGAGTTTATCCAAAAACTCAGTGATACCAAGTGGAAGTTAGTAACATTTAAGAACTTTCTTCACGGATTATACTGCATCTGTGTGTATGGATTTCTTTTACTGAACGTTGTTCGCGCGTTGTATGATCTCAATATCCAGATAAAAAATGGTGTTTCTTCAAGGCTTATGGCTCTATTTGCTTACACTGCTTCTATCGCTGGTTCATTTTATATGCCTGCTCTCAGTACATGGAGTGTCTCAACGGCGTTAAGGAAACTGGAACTGATGTATTCCAGCTATAATTCCAAGTACACGACAAAAGGAAAATGTTCGACGAGAAAGAATCGAGTCCATGTCGCAATGTGTGTCATGACTGTCATTAACATTCTCAACGCTGCTTTTTCCCCGTTGTCTTTAAATATGTTTTCAGATGTTACAATAGTGATCCAAACTATGACATCGATGGAACTATTCGGATCGGATACGATAATTGGAACCCCAGGTATAATCATGTCGACAATTTTTCAATTTGTTCAACTTCAAATTACGATCACTTTGTTTGTTACATATACCTTACTGTCACACTTAATTTATTCTGAAGCAAGGCGATACAATGCATTACTGAAGGGGTCAGATGTGTCGCATCTCTCTACAATGAAACAACAGTATGAGGATTTATTAATTCTCATGAAGAATTTCAACAACTGCATGTGTCATGTGCCACCAACGACTTTCGTGATGGCGACCACAATTATTTGTTTCATGACTTATGGAATCATAAATGGTTCTGTGGAACAGGATGACTACTACACCATCGGAGCCTATATATGTTATTCGTCCGCTTGGCTGGTAATTGTAATAGCCATTGGCATAGCGATTCACAATAAGGTATTTATATCTATGTCCTTAAAAAGTGTGCAATTTCTTTGAAATATTTCGGTCGAATGAGTTACGTTGATGATAAACGTACCATGTTTCGTAGGATATTCGTGAATTCTAACATGAAAACAGTTTGTGATCTCCCCGGCAAGCCGGCTGGTTCACAAACTGTTTCATAAGCTCGAAGACAACTGAACAGAGTATTCAAAGTTCAAGAGCTTTTGGCTTTCGATGGGTATATCCAGCGATATCCCTTTTTTTAATTTACTTGCAGTTCTTACATGGGCACGGGTCAACTTCATTATTCTTTATCCAGCACAACAGCACATAATTATGCCCATTAAGAAAGGGGGGGGGAAACGTGAGTATTGATTTCGAACATCGAACAACTGCGAACAAATTCATGTCACATGCGGTTTCCTATTCAAATACAGTTATACCTAAATAATCGACTCCTTAACCACAGCAGAATTGTGGGTATTTTTTTCAGCATTTAGTCGGAAATATGGCTTGTTGCCATTCATCGGAAAGCTCTCACTGATAGCTTTCCGATGAATGGCAACAGGTCATGTTTCCGACTAATTCCTGAAAAATGACCCACAGTTCTGCTGTGGTTAAGTAGTCGATTATATAGGGCATTACTGTAGATATACCGATAACGCATGTATGAATACGTTTGGTGATAACACGATAACCATTGACTGTTGGTATGCCTTATCACAACATGAATGTGGAATAGAAATTTCCCGATCTAACGTCGCCTATGAATACACATGATGAAACGGAACCGTTTACTATTCACACCAGAACAGAACTCGCATGAGTTCATGCACACCAAGGGATTTAACCAACCGATTTTTCTGAAGCCATGCTGTAAATATACAGACTGCATGCAGTGTGCACTCAGAATAAAGGTGGTTAAATTCGCGCTAACTTTATCACCAAATGGAGAATAAATATGTACGAACATAATGTTCCATTAGTGTCCATGGATACCCGGAAACAGGTTGTCTGCGCTGTTGATAGATAAACGCTTTTTATCCCTGTTAATAGGACCGAGAATCCAGTAATTTGTTACAAGCATTAATTCGGCCGCTCATTGCACTGATCAACATCAAATGGTTTGATGACTGTTTTCTCCAACGCCACATGCTATTTATTTCTATTCTACAGGAAATATACGTCTCTCTTTATTGTTTCGAAAAGGTTTCCAGTTTAATTGAACCCCACAAATTATATACTCATCATTATTATCAGAATAATCCATAGTCCAAAGAAGGGACAGTAATATTAACAACCGGCCATTTGCAATGCTCTATTTTTATCAAGCTTTCGGCCCTATCTGGACCTTCCTCAGGACAATATCAAATGTTAAAACACAATCACATGCGAAAGTATGCCAATCGTACAACACGTGATTGTGTTTTAACATTTGATATTGTCCTGAGGAAGGTCCAGATAGGGCCGAAAGCTTGATAAAAATAGAGCATTACAAATGATACGGTTGTATATACTCATCGTTTTTGGAAATCGGCTGATTTGCCAAAAGTAAGAAAACGTTTCACTTTGGTCACCGTTTCCATATCTGTTGGAAATCTTTATATCCTCGGCTTCGTGTCTCATAACGCCTTGGTATTGAACAACTGCCTGTCGCTTAAAGCCTCTGGGGTACAAGTTTGTGAAGCCGATATATACTATTGGTAGAATAGTCATTTTATAGACTTCGCCATCGGGACTTTTGTTATTTTCGCTTATTGTGTGGTTCTCGTGTCGATAGTCCACTGTGAGTTAACCCTTTCTACACTGAATGGATTCTCCCACTCAGTTATAAAAGTAAACATTGGAATGGTCGATTATCCAATATCGCGCCTGTTGGTGGCCATATCGGTGGCCTGTTTCCTTTTATTTGGCTGGATATATCGACCCTTGGTCCCAAATGACTACTGCGTTTCGACTACCTCATCATCTCTGTTGAGATAGATCTTGTCATTGTTATTGTGGTAGGAATATTTATGTCTCAGAAAACGTGTTGAAGTGAAAGCAACTTCAGAAATTAAAACCTGATTCAGACAACGCATAGTATATACTCCATGTTCCCCGAATCAGTTGGAAATGAAGACATGTCGCCAAACTGATGTGAGGACAGACTAAACTATAGTTAATGTCCATCGCTTCAGTTAGTCATATAATGTCCATATATATGAATAATTAATATTTTGATGTCAGGCTCGTGACAAATGCATGCAAAATACAATAGATTTAATCTTAAGACTTTAACATATGTTGCTATAACGCTGTTATATCTTTCAGATTCACGAGCCCCTGGAAACCTTGCATTCCATCGGTTTGAAGGGTTTGCCAGAAAGTACAACAATGGAGGTAAGCGTCAACGAAACTCTACATCTTCTTATCTTCTTATCTTATATTGTAAATACCTCCTATGTCAGAACGGCCGATGGCCCGACGTTGGCATACATACCCACACAGCTGTATATACTTTTTGTTAGTATTGCTATTCTAGAGAGGGGTATTTGTTTTTAGTAGGACTTGTTAGATATATATATACGATTTTAGTCTTCCTTGTGTGGCAACATGCGTTCGAACTTTCAATAATATATGATTGTGCTCTATCGGTCATACATGTAATTGTGTAACCCATTGTATGCGTGCCATATGTCTCTACGCTCAGTTTAGATAGAGGGTGAGTAATGCTAAATGTTACACCCCAAATGACGGTATTCATGCATTGTTAATCATTTCGCTGATCATTATACCAACATATGTTCAAATCCAACTATTGGTATTCAAGTAACATTGCTAAATATGGTGCACATATATATTATATGCTCCAGGTCCAACATGGCCATAAATAAGACAAATAACATGAAGCTGGGCTGTGGTCAAATCCACCAAAGCAAATCCAAATCCGAAAACCAAAACAGATAAAATTATGGTACGGACGCCATAATTCTGATAAATGAATGGACGCAAGTGTGTATCCTTTCCCCAAACCTGGGATCCATAACCCGCGTTACAATGTGAAACGCTCGTACGGACACCAAGTTCACAATTTTCCAAATCTAATAAGGGTCGTAACTCTGGTAAGCATAAATTACAAGCTGAGCTATCACCATGTCAACGGACTATTAAGTCCGATAATACGTTACCATTAGGTGATATGTTTGTACGAGCGGAACGGCGGACGAATCCCTCGAAAATAGGCCCTGAACCTCACCCGGGGATCTGGGTATAGAAGAGCTAATTGAATGTTTCATATCACGTTTGCTGAATGCGACGGTTTCTGAATAGTGTTGGTCTGATTCACAATTAACTTGACATCTGTTACTACTTTTCAAACCTTCGGATACAGCGCCTTGCTGGATGTGTTTCTGATCTGCTTCCATTTCTTTCTTCTATATATAGATTTCTATCTTCATATCTCGGCTTTCTGGTGGACCGATGGGAATAAGCGTGTATGGACTTTTCGTCATCGACAACTCAACAATATTAACGGTGAGTCTTTTATTTCAAAGATAAGATACACGTATTACGTGTAGGTATGTTAGAAGTTTCTTTGTTTCAATTCTCTGCAACACTTAGTTTTTTGGCCGATTACACCACGAGGTTACACAACATATATATCAATGTATATTGTCGAAGAGTAGGGGGCATAGATATGTGAACAATTCGCTTGTGTTACGCTTCGGCTGGTTATTGGGGTGAATTATATCGATCATATTACGCGTAATCTTTTTATATGACATAGTATGACCTGGTTCCGCAGAAAGTCTTCTTCGTGCCAGAGTTTGGAACAATGGTCACAACTTTTCTTCAGCATAGAAAATAAAGAGCGTTCCTTTGTTGTTGTTTGTTTGATCATTTATTTTAAGTGACATGACATTTATTTTAAGTGACAGATACTAGACAACAGCGCCCATTATTCCTCAAAACCCCGAGAACCTCCTTTTCTGAACAGCTACCATTTCATGCATTCCCAACCTCATGGAACAACTTAGATAACACTATGACTAAAAATCAAAGTAGGCATGTATTCAAAAAACACATCACAGAGAAAATAATAAGCGCATATTCTAACGATATCAAATGCAAGAATCGAGGATGCCCAGACTGCCCCCAGAACGTACCCCGTTAAGTATACAATACATATAACACGTTCAACGTCAATCTATACGAATCAGTAGTCCTGTAACCTCATCCGCCAAACATACTACCCGATCGTCTGAATTTGAACCATATACATGGTATTGAACATCCCTCGGGTAGTATCCATTTTCACACACTAAGCCCTAAACTCATAAATTACATATACACAATATGTGCACGGCTCACACAAGGCCATCTTACTATTAGTTATTACTTTCTATATTTACCATACTGGGGATGGCAGGAAGACAGTCTTGCCAGATTATGCCATCCCCCACAATATACGACAGAATTATCTATAATTGTTATCATTATTATGTAATATGTATGTGTATTGAAATAAAATATCCTATCCTATCCTATCCTAAATTACATTAGTGTGAAACAAAAACGGATGTTGCCATAAACGCACCCGGCCTCCTGGGCATATAAGTTACTATAATATCCCAATATGTTTCTCATTCTCACGTGATCATTCCATTCACCCCCTCCTTACCTCTCTCTCTCTCTCTCTTTATCTCTCTCTCTCATACATATATGCAAATTTGTGCCCGCCAACCTGTTTATATTAATTTATGTAGGAGATGGGGTGGCAGTTGTTGTGCAGATTCTCTTATTATTTTGGCATATTTATCGCTGTCTAACATACAATTGATCATTTCTTCTGCTGTATGCTTTATTTGTGAAGGTGGCACATTCTCTTGGATATTTATTCATTAATATTTGAATTGCATCATTATCAGACTTCATCATTTCAGTTAGATGTTCCTTCTTAATTTTTGCGAAAAGTTCCTGTAATACAGGATGCATTTTAGAAGGAAATGTTTCTCATCTTCAATGTCTTTTGTATCGGGGCAGAATGTGCACAACCGTTCAAGAGTTTTTTCTCCTTTAAATCTACCTGTTTCAATTCTCAAAGGGAGTAACCCACATCTGAATTGTGGCAATAATGATCTGTTTGAGCGGGCAAGGTTCATTGAGACATATTCCTCAGTTTTAAATTCAAATTTAAACAGAATATATGTTCTTAGCTTTGGTACATGTTACAGGCTTTCTTTCCATATGTCATTAAAGTATGTGTCAATAAGCTTGTTTGCTTCATCTAGATCACAGACCAATCGGTTGTCAAAAATGTCAGTTTTATCAAGTATTTGAAAAATTTCCTTTAACTCCGAACTCCATCCAGCATGTCCACAACTGTAATCCCATTCAAATACTCTATATGTTAGACGGTTTCTATTCATTATGACTAGGTTATTCCAATGCCTTAGCATATTTATCCATCTCCGTTGTCTAGCAGGCCTGATTCCCATATCACCTGTTATAGCCAATACATGGGTACATCTGTGTACCCCCAAAAAGTATCGAAGGCTATGGTTCTGCTCAAGGTCAATGCTAATGTTTTCCAAAACCCCAAATCCCAGATCCATAGTCCAAAACAGGGTTGACACATGTAGATACCAATTTATCAAAAGTTTTGAATCCAAAGTCTTTATAAGGGTGTATCCTTGAAATTATTTACCCCAGTGCTCTACCCCCAGCGGTGGCCAAGATATATGTTGTATGGGTAAAGGATTTGTCTTCATGAAGTATTATCCCAAGATATTTATATCTGTCTATAATTGCCAATGAGCTATTCTTCAGTTTAAAGTCATACTTTGTCTTGGGCAGGGCTTTCTCTCTAAAATGCACTATTTTTTTTTTTTTTTATTAAGAGCCATCCTCCATCCTTGGTACGGTATTGATGTATTCCTGGTCTGGTAAAATAAAGAGCGTTTGTCTCACTTATGTAAGAAATATTCAAACATAACTGGAAACTGTTGTTACTATGGCAAGTTTTATTTGTTTTTGCTTATTTTTAATTCTAATGCACTTAGGCCAATATACCACCGGAAACACCACATATTTGCGGGGGGTTATTCATCAATAACCTGTCGCAATGTATAGTCCGGTTCACCGCTTCAATGTTAGATATTTCTACGCGCCAATATTGCCGTTAGCTGAATTCCTAATCTCTGCCATGCCCAATCCAGTCCCGCTCACTGTTCCGTTTCTTTCCATTACGTCACCCTTACGCAGTACATGCCGGCGACGTCACGGAGTAGATGTATAGAGTTGGCGCCCTTGCTGCTGACTTCCGTTACTAGCTCGTTGCTATATAAACAAACCAGCAGCGTCGCTTTTGTCGAAAATTGACAGTCAGTACATTCGCCCTGTATACATGTACTTTCAGAATATACAAAACACCACACCGTTATATCCCACCAATGTCAGTGTCTCGATATCATTTGACCAAATTTCTTGACACGAAACCGCGACAGACACGGCGTGAAATACATCGCATTGAGTAAACAATTTCCTATTGTTTCAATTCAACTTCAAGTTCGCGGTAAAATCAAAACCGCAATTTGCATGTGGTAAACATCTGAAAAAGACATCAGGTACATGCAGAAACTAATTGTTGTGCATATTTATTTCTATTTGAGGTGGCAATTTTTCATGTTTATCAGCATTTTTAACGATAAGAGCTATGGGGTAATTGAGGGACTATATTTTATCTTATTGTTTTCTATGGCCGCACATTTCGTTGATAATTACGAGGCATTTGTTTGTCTAAATAACGTTTTTAAGTTCGAAGAGCATTATAATGGGGATAACAGTGTGGTGTTTTGTGATTTCGGAAAGGTACATGGCGAATATAATGTGGCAAATACCCGCCGTCGCCCATTAACTAAATTTGCCACAGTATATTCGCCATCCCAGCAAACATGTAGGCGCCGGAACGGTGCCTGATAGGTACCGGTTTGTGCCGGTTTGTGCCGTGCCGATATACCGATGCCGGATCGGCACCAAACCGGTACCCATTTACCAATACTTTTCCTGTGCCGAATACCCGGCACCAGATCGGTACTAATCTGATACCGAGAAACATAAAGTATTATATTTTATTGCAAATTGAGTTATGAAAAATAACCAATTTCAATTATGTCACCTTCAAGTTCTGGTATCTGATCAATACTGTGTAAAAAAAAAGCATCTGAATAACGGTGCCGTTCAGATGCCGGAAACTCGGCACTCAGCCGACACGTCCAAGAGTTTATACATATGAGTTGTGAACTTTAGCCAATTTATTGTAATAATCTCTCAATAGTTCATCAACATTTTTTAACAATGATATTCGGTGCAATTAAATGATGCAAATTATAAAAACCGACCTTTGATAAATCAGCACACCGTGCCGTTATAGTGCCGTGTGCAAGGCACCGATCCGGTGACAAAATCTCAGCGCCTGACCGGCATCGGATTTTCAATGCAGTGCAGTCATTAATTAACAAAAGTAATGAAATGCTTACCACTGCATGAGTATATGTCCTTATAACACGTTCACTGCTCACTAGGATTTATCTCATACCTTTTGCATGTAATTGAATGGGCATTGGCAGAGAACATGGTAAAACTTGACACAGTTGTTTTCAGTCGTTACGTATTGTTTTTGTTACGTATTGTTTTTTCGACAACGGCCCGGCACCAAAAATACGATACTCGAGACGGCACTGTAATAACATTTCTTGCCGGTTTCACACCGAATATCCGGTGACGGTACGGCACCGAAAATACGATACTGAGACGGCACTGTAATAAAATTTCTTGCCGGTTCCACACCGTACATCCGGTGCCGGTACGGCACTGTACTTAGGCACCGGTTCGTCACCGAATATCCGGCGACAGAACGGCACCATACTTAAGATGGTATCATATTAAGATGGTATCATGACACCAATCATTCTGATTGACATGATAACCTCTGAATGGGAACACAGTATAGTTGTTAGCTGTTTATCAAATTCATGAAAACGTGTTGTGTGTAGCTCGAAATGGTGAAATTAGAAACTCAAACTGTCAGTCTGAACTTCAACTTCAATTCAATATTTACCTGATCGACTGCCTGCACGATGCCATGCCCAATAAGAACTTAATACATATTTAATTCATTCTGGACCCGTTCATTAATGGTTAACAAAATACTTTAATAACATCTTCAACATTATTTGCGGGTGTATTCGATTGAATTTCGAAACGAAAGTACCTACCTACAGTATGTCAAATGCCAGGCGTACCGTATATCATGCACTTGGGATGAGGGCGTATTTTGGTCAAACTTTGATCATATATAACTCGAAACCGCCACACAAATTGTTCTCCCTATCTACAGGGGCGCCGGAAGCATACAAGGGCAGGGGGGCAGAGCCTACAAAAAGGGTACTTTTCCGCAAAAAAGGGCATTTTCTCCGCAAACTCGGGAAAATAACCATAAATTCATTGTGGCAAAAATCCCTTTTTTAATGGTATTTGTCGGTTTTTATTGCCGTTTTGTGATAAAATTGACAAAAAATTAATATTCCTTGTGAAATTGGTGGTATTTGGACCAAAAAAGTCACATTTTGCTATAAAAACACGAGATTAAACACACAAAAAGCATTTTCTGCCTCCAGAAAAAGGGCAAGTCCTGCCCCCGCTCGCCCCCTTGGTCAAGGGCAGGGGGTCAGCTGCCCCCTCTGCCCCCCTCTTCCGGCGCCCCTGCCTATATACATGCTTTTAATTATATCGTTTTATTTTGCATGCATGGAGTTGGTTAATTTAGAAAGCTAGTTGTTCTCATGAAATATTATGAATGCATAATTATATTATACTATAAATTTTAGAAAGTTAAATATTTTGCAAGTATGCCCCTTTTACATAGCCACAAATCGCCGTGATACCGCACTAATTGGTGAATATAATACCTAACTTCAATATATCTGTGTACACGACCCGACAAACATCAGTCAATATGATTTGAAGTAAACCTTTGATTGTTAAAACAACATTGACGGATTTGCATTGGATTCCCATTATATCTTACATTTACTCAGTATGAGGTTTATGACACTTTCACACATTGAGCGCGTCCCCATGTTTTCGGTGTATCTTTTATCTTGGTCGCACGAATGAAAATTCAGACTGAGCCGTTGGAAGTGCATGGTTTCCCAAGAACGCCATTGGACAGAATATGCCACATGCTTCTCACCTAGTGATTATTTTAGAGATATATAGATTCCCCAAGAAAACGTATCATACACTTTTAGAATCAATATTGATAGAAGCTCGCATATCATATATTGTTCAATTCACATTTACGCCATCACCAACATCTTCTAGACCTCTACAATGTAAGTACTTAAAATTGTTATCTCATTGATTTTTTTAAATATTATAGTTTGTTATTATTCAAGCTGGAATTCTGCAAAATAAATTTGACAATTGTTTTTAATAACTTTTTAAGTATAGGCAATTAACATCTAGTCTGATTGTTAAACCCTCTGCAACATTTTCCCCATACAAATTATATTTTATTAATTTAAGGTGTTTAATATGTGTTGGTGCGGCAACTAAGATGAAATTCTTATTTACTTTACTCCATGTTATTTTCAATTGTGTTATGGCAACAACTAAATTGTAAATACATATTTTTTTAAACTCTTGTACAATTTAAAAACCAATTCAACTGTTCGATTGTTGTCGGTTGTCTTTCCTTGTACTTGTACAGATATTACTTTTTCCCAGAATTTTTGTTTATTACTATGTCCTTTGCATCTACATTTATTCCATCTAAAACATTAGTAAACCAAGTAATCATATTGTCTTGTTTATTTTTCTAAAAATTATGTATATGGTTAATTTGGAAGTTTACTGCCACCAAATTAGGAGGAGAGTCGTAGGATGAGACTCGATTCAGTTATATAATAGTCTGCATGTCCGCATATATCATGCGAAATATATAATAATTTAATATGTATAGTGAAAAAAGTTCCCATAGAACCAATATTACCCTTTTAATTTTACAGTTTGTTTATCGTCACACGTGATATACCACATCGACCAGCAATCATCATGAGCAACGGTATGTGCATATAATTATAATTTACTCCATAAATATGTTAGCTAAATGTGGCATTTGAAGTTGTAAACATGTATTTAGTTTGACCATTAACATGGACAAATAAAGAGCGTTCGTAGTTCATTTAGCGTTCACAGACATTACGTGCTGATTTCTCTGAAACATTTTGGTAAATGTTACATTGATTGCCCAGATAAATAATTGCCTCATAAATACGATAAGACCACTACAATAAAATAGCTTGGTTAATGCACATTTGGGTTTAAAAAGAAAGTAGATTCAGACGGGGGAAATTATGTAGCTAGCACCATTTTACTAAAACAAATATTAAATTGAGGTACCGGTAGGCCTATATCTTTCCATATAAAAATGATAAAACCGTATAAATAGTGGAAACATGGTGAAAGAACGATATTTTATCCGCCATTGTGACCATGCACATGCTTCATATTTTAATTAGTCTGATCATTAACCAATAATATAAAAAGTTTTATTTTGTTGTTTTACAATATCACGGAAAAAGTTGTATATGATTTCGAGTGGGTTCGTAATCGTAAACCAAGCATTACAAATTTTTAAAGCTTTTGATTAATGTCAGCAATAAATATTGAAACTTTATCGACTAAAATCTGATAATTATGTCTCAATTTTATTAATACATTAAGATTTGAAATTAGAATACAATTAATACATTATAATGATTTTCGATCGGCATTAATATAGAACCCGGGCCCTTCAAACTTAGTACGCGCCTGTTTGTACAAAAATAAATAAATACTACACTTGCTCTCATTGGCTATTGCATTGTTTCAACAACCAATGGAAACCGTTTACACATTTCCATCTCTTGAGAAGGATGAAAATATTCCTTACTCGGGATATGCGACGCCATTTGCAATTCAGATTTTTTGCTTGGCAAATTCTTCATTTATTGTTATAAAAGTGATACACGATTTCTGTTCAGACCTGGTGTTTGGTAAGGTTTTAGAATCGATTGAGGTAATGTCGTTACCCAATTATTTGTTTCCGTGTGAAGTTTGGTAAAGGCGATAATACACGCTAATTAATCAGTTGAGTTTTGAAGAATGTTGATTGTTGATTTCCATGCGAATATGCGAAACAGAGTTGCACATACCTCTGAGTGTGATTTGATGTGGTACATGTACAACAGGTATTTATCTGGTGGGTCTGTTTGCAACAGGTATTTATTTATCTGGTGGGTCTGTTTGGTAAAATTTTTCAATAAATATATTTTTGAGAATTTTTTTTAACCAATTAGCAGGTCGGGCACACATCAAAAACGGTCTACGTAGCTCGTTTTGTCTACTGTACTGTAGCCCGATTGAGCTACGTTTTTAATGTGATTTACACGCCTCCTGCTATTATCGCCATACCACGACAAAAGCGCATTTCGAATTTTCGTGCATTAGTTGTGTACCACTAATCACGTCTATATGTAACAACGTTGCAATAGACTAATACATGTTACACCGAGTTATCATAATTATCCGATTCCTGTTGCTTATATACAGTGACAAGGCACACACATACGCTGGCAACACATGAATAATTTCATTACCGAAAATACGGTATTTTTAGTTTTGATTCGGTACGGTAAATCGGTATTAAGCTGATACCGATACCGCACAGTAAATACCGAGTAACGCCCATCTCTACCGTAGGTACATCCCCTACAACGGTGGTCGACAGTAAATATTCTGTGGACTATTTTCTGCGAATGCATTCATTAACTACATGTACAGTTAGCGTTGCCACCGCGGCTGAAATGCAACTACACCGCGGCTCCACCGACTAACTACAGTTCGGCCGTGGTGTACTTGCCGTTCGGCCATGGTGTAGTTGCCACGGTGTACGTTCATTAAACTGAAAAAAGACTATACAAACCAGAAATCTAACCACGGTGTACATGCCGTTCGGCTGCGGTGTAGTTGCCTTTCGGCCGCAGTGTAGTTGCTGTTGGGCCATGGTGTTCTTGCCGTTCGGCCGCGGTGCTCAACTGCAGTTACAATCTCTGACACCACGGCCGAACGGCAAATACACCGCGGTGCCAATGGACACTTGTTTTGTCCCGCGGGGTACCGGTAAAAATCAATATAAAATTCAAAGATAAATACACCAACATAATGGAACAAGTTCCAAACGGGCCATCCATATAAACACCTGTTGTTTTCAATACTGCATCAAGTCACACTCAGAAGAATGTCACATTCAATGTGCAACTCTGTACTAGTAATGTTTACTCCGCAGATTTGCATGTAAATAAGTGTTGAAACGATTAGTGTATTTCAAAGTCGAGGCCCAAAAGTACGAATCTTGGATTTTGCATTGAATCGAATCTCGATATCGAATCTTCTTCCTGATATCAACATTGAATCAGCTAGTGATTAACATTGTTTATTTCGGTGTCTCATGTCGAAAAATAAACTCAATAGCTGAACAAAATTCAATAGCTACGTTATTTGATAAAGATAAAGATTTTACACACTTGGACATGGTACCGCTATACATGTACTTAAAGTAATTGACCATCTATAACGCGGTGTCACCCCGTTAATACCGCAGTATTATACCGCGGTATCCCCAATACCGTGGTACTGATGCCGCTTATTAACGCTTCAACACCGCGCGATACCGCGGTGACCCCACGATGCATGCAGTCACGGTTCGCGATACCGCGGTGATTTTAAAGGACAATTTGCGCGGAAAAAAACAAAGGACACTGAAGAAATCTCCATTTATTGTGGTTATTTTATTTACTTATTATTGACGATGATGTATTTTTGCCAATGGTGATTTGTCCATGTGTATAATATGCTTTTGCCAATAGTGATTTCTTTATGTGTCTGAGTCATCAAAAACTATCTCTTGAGTGGAATTTTTTTTCTCGTCTCCGTATAACCAATAGATATTAATAGACGGTAAGTCTTCCTTAGAAAATCCGATATATCCGACCTAATTTAGTTTTTACCCTCGACTCTGTTTATTGTCGTAGAACTTTATAGGATTTATTTTTATTTTACGATTTGAAACATCGTGCATGTATACATGTTGACCCATCGACGTATGCATGCATATAAACATAGGTCGATGATAAACCTACATGAGAATGCATATCAGTTTTAGTTGCGATGCAGGGTACAGGTAGGTAAGAATTATCTGAGTGACCCAAATAATAGTGCGGGTGGGGAAACAACAATTCTTACCGATATTTCCAACTTTATCAATCTCCAATGTAATTTGATTTATTTTGTGTGGTTTTATTGGCATTATTAAAACAGAAATATATGGTGCCAATATCGAGACCGGCAGAAAAGAATTACTATTCTTGTGAGCAGGTTGTGCGATCCCTAATAATGAGATAACCCTGACGATATCATTAGCGAACGTCATGGAAACACGGCTTAATTGGAACCAGATTCGTCTACTTTTACAGGCACACGGGGAGGTCGTGTATGGTTATTTATAAGTGAGATAATCCTGATGATTATGACGACACATGCGCGTCCTGTTATAAAGACATGTGGGATGGGAACATTCTGTATGCATCTGCTACATGTATATAGATAGATTGTTTATTGCCGTAATATGTCAACATGGAAATTTGACAAATGTGGACGCTTACAATTTGACATTTATAAGAAGCAAACAAAAACATAAGCACGTGGTTGAACACAATTTGACAATATGACCCACGATGACGTCATCAAGGGAACTTCCCCAAACACTAAACGATAAACACGTCACAACAATGTCACATGGGCTTGTTCTGAATGCGACAGGTCGTCATGGTAATCTTCAGCAGGGCTGAGTGCAACACAAAGTATCACGCCGTGAACATACGATACCAGTACTTTGAAGTTGCCGACATCGGCTATCGAATTGTAAACTCCACCCATCGCCTGGTGTCCGGGCACTGACATACCTGCCCTTGAAATAATTTCACCATGCACCAAGTTATGACGGAACGTTTTTGTTTTATATTTTTATTCAATAAAGTAAGATGGACATTCTAATGCAGCGATTGGCATTGACACGAAGTCGTCGAAATCACAGTGATTCTCCTTTTATCTGTGGAATTTAATGAGATCCTCAATTAAGGCTTATAGACGTATTGTTTTAACTTTCGGTGTGACAACCCAGCCAGCAGGAGTCGTCATTTAATTAATAGATATTATACCAATGCCGTGAATCATGCGTCAAAAACACGAACATTGCACTTGTATTAAAGAAAATATAAACTCGCATTTATAAACACATGGGACAATATACTTATTTTTTTTTATAGATGATTTTCCAATATCATCATATTTCTCTTGCTATTCCACATAGTTCAAATCATTTTGGATTTATTCCGTCCTCCCCCCCCCCCCCCGCTCCGATTTTCAGAAATAAACCACGAATAAAGCATGTGATTGACTATCCTACGACATTTCCAGCTACGTACACACGACTGCGATTACGTCGCAAGTGGAGGTTATCAAGGAGATACGCCACGATTTCGCATCTAAAATCGTCAGCATGCGTAATCCAACTATCGGTTACTTCCGGCCTCGACGGAAATCTTTCCGCTTACGATTGAATCGTTGTCGTCTGAACGTTCACTAAATGCATCCCTTCAAAGAGTTCCATGAAAATCACCGCGGTATTCAAAACATTTATCGCGGTGCCCGCTATCAGACCGCGGTATCCTTACCGCCCGATATCGTAACTCCACCGCTGTGACCGTCTCGATACTGCTACCGTTTATTACAGGTATCACCGCGGTCATGACCGGTGTATCACCCCGTTTTTCTGGTCAATTACTTTGAGAATAGCGGTACACTATTCAGCTATATAATTGTTTCAGTCCGATACCAATTGTAGTTAGTTGTTTTCACCCCACAATATATCAAATTGACCTCTCTTAAGTTTCTAACACAGAAAGACGCTTTTTTGTCCCCCGAAATTTTTGTTTCGAGGGACCATTAAAATAGCCGGTGTCCGTCCGTCCGTGCGTGCGGAAATGGTTTCCGGATGATAACTTTAGTTTCGGTTATTAGATCAAAAGCAAATTTCATAGGTGAGTTTATCAGACCAAAATAAAGTTCGAATATGGGTTTGCTCCGCTCATTTTTGCAAGAGTTATGGCCCTTTTTTGACTTTGAAAGTAGAGTTTATCGGATTCAAACCAAATTTTTGCAAACAAAATTTAGGTCACCCTATTATCCTGTCACAAAGAAAAAATGACAGTGTTGCAATTTATCGACACAATAATCTTGATGTTTGTGTGAACTACGACAAGAGGTGAACATTAATATCCTGGGGACTATTTTCTGTGAACTAAATCACTTATAAAACAAAAATACAGAAGGCCAAAGAAAATTTAATGTTTGGGTTACAAGCTGAAAAAATAGGGTCGGTAGGTACCGCGGTAGGCCTCAAATTGTTTTAATTATTGTTTTTATTTTGACATTCTTATTACTTTTCATGTACGTATTTTACTCTCCAAGATTGACATACATGTAAAACTACTTTAGATTATTTTTGTGTAAATTTTAATATTGCACCATACTTGAAGAAAGCAACCTACATGTATTCTGAGAATTTGAAAATAGGTTCTCTTGAAAACCACGAAAAAAACTTTAGGGTACAACTTAACGGTTTTTGAGCAATACAGTATTGTGTGAGTAAGCTAAATGTAAAGTGATGAGATGTGCTCGCTCGGTTAATCTCAGGCTAGAGATAATGTCCCCATTTTAAAGAGCACAAATCAAATTGCATTTGAGCAGCATTGCCATTTCTATTTCCCGAACATTGCATCTTTGGACACTGAATATTGAATATAGTTTATCAAGGTATTCCGCAATGCATAAGATAGCTACACGTATCAACCGTTATGACCAACATCGATCAGCATTGTTAGTATTCGCACATTATATACGGTAGCTGAACTTGCTGAATTCAGCTGTGTATACTGTGTGCTGACATTTGACAGACCTGATATCCTAAGTCGATTAGTTGCATTAAATTGAGCACATACTATTTTTAACATAACATTAGTAGAACTACATGAATGTACAGTGTAATATGCAACAACTGAAACCACAGTGTTAAAACAAAAGCTCTGCTGTTAAGTATAATTGCTTACATAAACACCAGTTATGAAATTGACAAATGTAACTAACAAATGTTCTTTCAATTTGTATCGTGTCATGTCACATTCACATACGGTATTATGGACGCGGTGTGGAATTACATGTAATTCAGTATGCGGCTATGAGTATGGACTAATGTGACAGTTATAGTATGATGAATGTATAATAATACTTCATTAAATGAGAAACCTATACAAAATTGAACATTAACCACCGTGTATTACAAATAGCTGATTACAACACTGATTACAAATGTAGAAATTATGTAGTGATAGCGGTTTCCAAGAGTACTGCTTCCGAGTCTTTATGTAAAAATGGGAACATCTTTGTAAACAGCTGTTGGTGGTATATCGCAGTGATTTACTTAAATTTTAAAATGATATCTTCATATAATTTGAAGAACTATTTAAAGGTTGATCCTTACATTTGGAAATCTCTATTTCTTAAAGACTAGTATACATTGTATACTAGTACTTGTTTGGGTGGATGGAACTGATAAAGTTAGTATTTACATGTAGGCGCTTGCCAATTGGCAAAATGATTTCAGCATCGAGGGTCACTGCATTTACATGTAATTAATACATATGAATGTGTATTGTCAATTTAGATATTATATTTGTAAAAACGTACTACCGGTACTTTGGAGAAGATTATTCTCCATTTAATGAGTGTTTCACTCATATCACTTTACCCTCTCTACTACTCTTTATTCACATAGATTAAGTGCATTCATCAAGTCTATTATTGTTATTCTTAACAACATTTGTGAAGTAAATTACCCCAGAATCCTACAAATAACAGTTTTCAAAATATTGTTTTCAAAGATGCTCCATTATCAATCATGTCCCCAGGAGACAGGGTTCGAGTAAACAATTTGTAGAAATTTGCTAGTAGTACATTTCCTCCATTTATTTTTGGGGTGTCTCACCCCCCTCCCCCCCCCCCCACCCCACACCAACTTTGGTCAAAACTTTCAACAGTTGGAAATTTCGTACCCGCCGAAACATTAGTTGGAAATTTCACACCAACAAATTTAAATAGTTTGAAAATGTTCTTGTACCCCAGTAGTTTGATTTTCGTACAACTTATATGTATTCGGGGAATTTTTTTTGGACCAATATTTGCATATTTTGATTATTTCCCTATTTTTTTGGACTTAATTATAACCAACTATATTGGCTAACCAACTATATTTTTTAAATGAATGAAACATATTAGGTCTAAATCAGGTCTGGAAATCTCCTGGCAGGTTTCCCGCTTACAGCCTGCCTAGAATTTTCCAAAGTGGGCTTTTTATAGCCTGTCTTGTCGACGATACAAAATTTGTATAGTTGCATGTATTTTACAGGGGTGGCGCCAAGGGGGGGGGGGGTCAGGGGGGGGGGGGGGGGCTACAGCCCCCCCGTCGGGGATGGTCAGCCCCCCCGTCGGGGATATCTGCCAAATTCGTCGGGGAGATAAAATTATGCAAAGACGATAAACATTGGAAAATCCGCGACTCGAAACACGTGCACTGGTGATTAACAAATCGACGTGGGCGTGCAGAGTTAATGAATCACATTACCAGAGTTCTATTTTTAGTCCGACAGACTCGACACGAGTCACTCGTGAGACTACCGTGAGTCATATCGTATACTTATTAAATTCGTGCATGGAACTATAGGGTTAGGGTGTCATAGATGCCGTCACCATCCTCGTGTGTGTCGTGTTACATGTATTACAAATTCCACACAGACTCACACTGCCGAATCTTCCCTTTCCCGTTCCCTATGCGTCGCCGAAAAAACAGCCCTGTAATGGGTGTCAAACAAGAAGACCAAATATTATTTGACAATGACGTCATAAAATTCAGAAATGCTCGAAATGATCAAAGGAACACACCCATCAATGTTTTGCAAACGCAGGTTTCAAAGTCAAATCTTGCTAATCATTACCTATTGACTATTGATTATAATACTCAAGTAAAAGTGACAATTATGATCCCCTAGAACAGTGTGTATGTTGACACCAGAACACTCCAGAATCGATCTCAGGCTATGTATTTTCAAAATTTTCGTGGGGGAGGTCCCCCAAACCTCCCGTGAGAGAGGGGACGCCCCTCTCGCGCTCTCCCCGGGGCTGCCTTCGGCAGCCGCCGATGACCTTCGGTCACCGGTCTAGCCCCCCTGTCGGGGACCATAGCCCCTCCGTCGGGGAAATCCTGGCGCCACCCCTGGTATTTTATTGAGTTTTATGAGAAAAATACTGCCTCTAAACCAGTGTTCGCGCTGTCGGTAGCCAAATTAGCCAATGGCTAATCTTATTTGAATTTGGATAATAAATATTTCATTTGGCTAAACTTTTGGCTAAAGCTTTTTTGACCCCAAATGGAGACTGAAAGCATGATTTTTTGGCAAGTGGGTTTTCAATTTTGTGATGTGAACGATCTAGTCCGAAAACATCGTAAGTGGGAATATATCGCCGACTGTACAAAGGGAAACCCGATCGCGGACAGTACAAAGGGAAACCCGTCACTCTGCACGAAACAGCAAAAAATCATTATTTTACATTTAATCCGCTAATCCCCAATTGTCTGTCTGGTCACTCACGGGACTCCTGCACAATGCATGTTTATGATGACATTGTATTTATGACGGCCAAGGTTTATGAGCACCAAGTGTAAGACAATAGCTTAATCAGCCAAATGTGAATCACGACAGATATTTTGGGGCTATTTGTCGTCAATACCGATACATTAAAAATAATATGCATGCTTTTATGACAGATTGCAATTTGATAATGGCGTAACAATATTAAGTTATTAGTTTCCAGATGTCACTTAAATATTTTCGCAAGGATAATTAACATTTAATGATTTTAAAAAAGATATTGATATAAAACAAAAAATTAATGACATTATAAGGACAATCCCGGGTTACCCCCCCCCCCCCCTCACTCTTTCACATAAAGATTGATAAATTTTTAATAAATGATAGATAAACAAATATTTCTAGTTCATCAAAATTAGTTAAATTATTGTGTATTTTACCTGTGCCTGTTAGATTTGACGTTTTAGTCATTAATTGTGAACCGACCAGAAAACGATGATTTAATTTGGCCATAGTTTTTTTTAATTTGGCTAAAGTTTTTTTCATTTGGCTAATAAAATTTTCATTTGGCTAAAGTTTTTTTCGGTCCAGCGCGAACACTGCTCTAAACTATATTACATGTATACAGTCTGCGCATGCGTGAATTGTTTGTGAATCAGATCTTTTGATCGATACTTACACATTAGGCCAAACAAAAAAGATTGTATGTTTCCAATAATGGAGCGAAAAAATTAGGGTAGGTATCGGTACATGTAGGTGGGAATTTTTTGTTGTTGTTGAAATTTTTCATCCAGCTTCAGAAATATTGAATACCTCGACCGAAGTGACAAAACTTGTGTTGTGGGGAAAGTATTACTTGATAAACATAGTTAAAATATACATTAAGATTGATGAAAGATCAAACTTACTTCATGCTCAAGTATGTTTGTTATTATTCATATACCACATTTTCATAAATTTGGCTATAAACTTGGTACGAAATTGATGTCACTAACTTTTTATAAGAATTTTACCCATACATTTGTAATACTGCCATTATATGTCTGGAGGTAGCCAGTGCTGCCAGTACATTCTACCTAGCATGCCTGGTTTTTGGAAACGGTAGCTGATCATCTAACATGTGGTGTTAACCTTTATACATATATATATATATATATATATATATATATATATATATATATATATATATATATATATGTATATATATACAGATACACACCCACCATGTCTGTCAATAGTTTTCCTACCGGTACTCTTTAGCTCCAAATAATAGTGCCGGGGGGAAATTCCATTGAAAGTTGATAACAGTCCAGACCCAAATAATAGCACAGGGAAAACTGAGCAAAACATCAACTATTATTATTATTTAAATGTTCACATGTATGCCATATACTTGAATATGTACATGCATACAGTTATAAGTTCATCAATCCAAGACAATATTAAATGTGCATGCATGTTTATTTGGAACCCAAGAGTACGGTATGTTCCATAAGTCCCAAACAGGACATACAGGTAAAGCAGACAATCCAGACATGAAATTGAAAATAGCAAAATTCATGCCCAGCATCAATCACAACCTACATGTGTATCACACACCTGGGGCTTTTGAGACAACTATCACTTCATGGTCACTTTTTACAGGAATATGTTAGAAACCATGTGTTTCGCACACTAATGATCAATATTTATGAACAGTAGTAGTGGTAATAACAGTAAAAAAAAACATTTGACTTTTTCTCAAAATATCAATAAAAAGTTTAGGGTTGGTCGATGTATGGAAACATGGTATCTTTTTTTTTTGGCCTAATAACAAAATAAATTATTTTCTTCTTTGGATTGAGCTTACAATATATTTCACTGGATAAAATACAGGTAGCATATGTTTGTGGTTAGTGAGAATAAATCTCACTGTCCCAATTGAGTTCAACCTTCGTTCCGATTCCAGTTCTTATCAGTGAAAATGGATATCACTGAAAGTTTCATTTCCCCGCTTTGATTGACAATCTTATTAATATAATGAGCTAATGTCTTATTAAAGTTGAGAAACTGTTCTGTATGTCGCTAATTGCAAACACCCAGTAAATCTATACAGAGCAACTTTACCGCTGGTAGCAGCAATCTGAGAAAGCGGTCATACCAACTTGTAATCAGTGATAGACTATGGATTAATTTGACAAATAAAGCATTCATTTTTAACAGTATTCAAGTGTAAATATACTATATTTAATATGCTACTTCATTGTGTACTCACCCAATTTCGTAAAATTAATTTTATATTAGTTTACCTTATTTACATTAATAGATTATGGGTTCATTGGCAAATCTTAAAAACATTTCTTTCATTTTCAGGCGATCACTATATGGTGGTTGAATTTTTGAATGAGAAAGGTCGGCCTTCTGGGATCATCAGCACAAAATGGGTAATTGATTTTTGCACAGAATCATTGAGGGGAACAGCGAACTGGCCTCAGAACGATGCCACTGCCACAAAGAAGGCGAGGATACATGCAGCCGTGAAGTCTGATTGGAAAGTGGTTGAGATACTGAGCCTTTATTCTACAGGTGAGTACATGTATTAAAGATGCATAATCTGAATTAACGCTCCCAAATGACAATTTCTTTGGCTTCAGGGTGAACACTATTAGAGTCGAGGAACCCACCCATCAAAGCTCAGAGTGATCAGGTGTAAATTTTTTATTTCTCCAAATTTGTAGTTATTTGTGGCCCAGAAAAGAGTCATCAAACAGATGGTCTCTGACAAAATTGTGGATGAAGATGGATAACTGTAAAACAAGTGGTAATATGGCCAAATTTTGTGATACGCAAGTAATATTTTGGCCTTATTTCTTTGACAGTGTTTTTGTTTGGATTTCCCGACCGACCCTACCAGTATTTTTTGCGTGCTGTCCTAAACATTTGTCCGCCCCTTCAGCAAAAAGAAAACAAAATCGCATATCATACGAATTATGGAAGTATGTCACTGGTTCAAAATATCTTAAGTATGCACATCCACTGTTATTGGGGTGCATAATGAACACACGCAATATAAAATGTCAAGTTTTTACTCACTTCCCCGAATGCAAGCATGCAGAAAGCAAACAATTAATATTAAAGAATATCACACACAAACTTTTTAATAAATTTTCAAATCCAAACACGATGATTTCAACAAGCTTGATGTTTGGCGTAGCGCGGATTCCCCCGATAACAAAAGATAAATTGTCCTTTTTAATTTGACAGACACTTTATCGACAACCCGGCTAGGGTCCTGCGAATTGGAGATTTTGATCGAATCGAGTCGACGAAATTGAATCGAATATCGAATCGAATCATACCTGTGTGTTGCATTCTCAATTAGGCATTTAATGCCAATGATTAGACGATTTGTGAAACGTTCTATGAACTTCCATGAAGTTCCATCATAACTTATGTGGCGATCAACCGTCGTTCCTGATACTATTAACTTCTATTGAGAATTGTCGAGAGAAACAAAAACATTAAAACGTCCATGTGGTCATCACGACGATTAAATATATAACCACTAAACGGATTATCGGAATTGAAATCACGCGCTATTTATAGAGTTTGCATGTACATGCACAACTGCAAATCGGCACTGGGAAACACCCGTTGTTATATTTGATATGTGGACCTTTCACAACAATATCTTATTATGTTTGAGAACCAGGTTTTCCGAGACTTTTTAACTGAGTTACGGCCTTTAGTCACTCTAAGTTTTGGTGAAAAAAACTTAACCAGAGCCAATTTTATGTGCAACCCTTATTTTTCATTGTTTAGCCGAGCAGCCACCAGACTCGTTTCAGACTCGGAGCCTGAGGAGGACCCTACTCCTGTCAGCAATCCGTTCGAGGCACAACCAGCAGCCCAGCCACCATCAACAATTCTGCCAACCCGACCTGAACCTACACTGCCAACAATCAGAATAATATCACGACCCGTATGTTCGTCGACTCCGACTGGCGCCAGTCGCTTCAGCATGTTTACTGATCGAGGTAATGTTAAAAGTAATCAAAGTATCAAATTCTCAGCTAAACATGAATAACTGTTATAATAAAATGCAACAAGGAACAAACAGTAAACGAGTATTCCATCTATTGCAATTAATTGGTAGCATATACATATATTGATCAGGTTGACATGCCATTTTAGACATTGTAAACATGTGGTATAAACAGGCACTTGTGTCCTAAGTTTTCATTTTCTCAAGTTCAGTCACTGAGGTAACTTTGATACTTCTTAGACTTTTTTATAGCGATTGCCCTCGTAATAAAGTTCTGAGGCCGTCTATATAAATTGTCTCTATAAATTAATCGATAAATGATCTCTAATGATTGCAGATTTTTAAAATAATTTGGGTAAATTATGACAGCTCTGCCAGTTCCAAACATAATTTAATGGATGGACAACTTATTATTAGGGCTATGTTCATTCTAAAGCTCAATTTTTTAATACTTGTACTTTATGTTATGATTATACAGTTTGACCTCTATTCTCAAACCATAAACTCTGTATAAAGTAAATTTCAGATAATACTGTGTCACAGTATGAGTTATTTTTAACTTATAAAGCATTTATTTCATTCACAGCACTAATGATCAGGCTGATTGAAAATCAAGAAACGATTATCGAAAATCAGGAGGCGGAAAGAGCAGAACGGAAGAAGCTTCAAGCAGCAATTGAAGTTCTGTTTGAATAGAGAGATCAGGTAAAAACAAAATTACTTTCCTGAAGCGTCATAAAATCTGAGACACCAGGGCTTAAATTTTGCAACTGTATTTGATGACCACATATTGTTTTATAATATGGACTGATCATTCACACCTAAAGCATCTGTTTATTGGAACCCTCGTTTACAGTTTTAGCTCACATAAAGTCTCAGGTCTACTGGTAGCATGAATAAAGTTAAATCCGCTGTTTACTGCTATATGAAATACTTGTTTAACAGAGGTTACATGTGTAGTATTAACCCACATAACAGGATATTTGTTTTATTTTTAAAGTCTTGATTTATATGCCTGTGTGTACTCATAATAGTGGAGAACACATGTATTTACTCAAATAGAACATGGGGGTGGGTGTTAAATTGCCTGTTAGTAGCAGGCATCCCAATAAATCATCCCACATGTCCTATTCTCACAGGAATGTGCCGACAGGATGGGAGGAGGATGGCAAATCGTTGCATATTTTTACTGACATTTAATTTTTTTCCCAAAACCAATTAAAATACCAAATTGAAAACACAACTATAGACCAATATAAATCAAGAGAAGGGGCTCTCAGTTGTAATATTTTACCCAATATTTATTATTTTATGACACAATATCATTGGCTTTAGATGAGGACAAAATTGGGAATCAAAGTTTGGTTCATATCGTCTGTTCGCCTTACTCAAATCTATTTGTTTCTGATTTCAGAATTCTGTACTATATTTTATTATATTAACTATGTTGCGATTATCTAAATAGTGATGAAAAACAAGATATCTCTTTTATTTATTAGCACCCATATGTCACCCGATTATATGGTAAGTTTACCAATCTATGTTTCTGTTCCAGGTTACAGCAGTCGAAGAAGTTTTTGTGGCATTGCCCCTTGGCACTGTAGATGCCGTTCTGGAACTGGAAAGCAAATTACAGACGGCAACAATATTAAAAAATCTTGTAAGTAATTAATTAACCTATGCTACTAAATTCCATACTTATGTTGTGTCGACAACTTTAAATTATGGATAGATTGTGATGCAGAATTGTAACGGATGTGAAAATCCTGTAATTTTTTCCTGGATTATTATTGAACATCTGAGGTTATTATCGAACATCTTCGAAGTCTATTATTTTTCTACACAAAATTTGAGTAATTGGTGTGACGATACTGTGACACAATGTCACTTTATGTCTATAATCAGTGAAAACCAAGTGACAACAAATATAAACTCAGAACCAGAAAAACTTGAAAGCACAAATGCGCATAAACTTTAAATAAGACAATTACATCATTTTTTTAAAAAGGCAATAACTATGGTAAAATTGGTTCGGAAATTTAACTTGACCTTAGTTTCATATTGGCAACTCACTCACCAGATGTAAAGCAAATATCTTAATTTCATTTTAAATTGTTGACCATAAATAAATATTTTCAAACGGCATAAACTCTGGTCAAAATGGTTGGGCATCATATACCAAATATGAAAGAGATATCTGAATTCAAACTACAGGTATCATCTCTATCATACTTAATATGTCCCTTCAGTCATATAAAATGGACCTAAGCTTGATACATATGGCTCTTAATGTCTGTTCATTTGGCTGACACTGACTCATGTTGATTGAAAATAACATCATAATCTTGATTATTCTAAGTATTCAAACATTTGGCCAACAAATTTAATAGAATTGGTTTCTGGCATATGCGTTACTCAAGTTCATATTTGTAATAGCCAATGAAAAAGTGCATAGATTGTATTTAATGTGTACGGGTCTGAGGAAATATATTATATTTTTATGATATTCTTTTCATTCAGGTCACAAAATATCGCCTCCTAGGTGGAGATGGCGAAAAGGATGTGATTAGAAATATCATGGCCCAAACATTCAAAAAAGAACTTGCGGCAAGGATGAATTGGTCGGGGATTGGCCTTGGGAAGAAGACCCCATTGAAGGATTTCCCCCAGTTGATATCTGCCATGAAACGTAAGTATTCTTTCTTCACCTTCTGTTTTGGTTATAAACAGGGGGTATCTTTTTTTTAAATGGTGACCCAAACGATAAAAAATTCCAGGCACATAATTTACGTTGTAAGTGCTTTTTATCTTTATTACCTGATACGAAGTGAGGAACATAATTTTCTTTTACAGTAATTCTTAAAATGTCGTCTCAATAACATCTGGGATATTTGGTATGGAGGGTCCTTGGGTGACTGTATTTCAGATTTTTCAAATGTGGTAAATGTGTCCAATAGGGGCAAGTCAGGGACATAAATATTTTTCTCCATAGTAATTCTTAAAAGGTCTTCTTAAGAACGAAAGTCCTACCAATATTTAGCTTAACAAAATAAGATATATACAAGGTCTTTTTCTCACCCATGAGAATAGTTTGACAACGCCTTCCATAGCTTGAATGTTTTGATATTAAGTTCTAAATATTAAATTGTTCTCAGATATATAGAATCATGTGACTTAGTCAATTATTTATTTTCAATTGTTTTCAACTGGTAATTTTTCTATTTTGTGTCAGATAATTTCTGTGATTTGATATCAAGTGCATATACTGACTACAGTACTGTACTTTTAGACAGAAAATAAGTAAATGTGTACATGAGCGTGTGCATATACAACTCCTTTATTTGGATTTTCCTGTAGTAAATAAAGTAAAAATAGATATCTGATTCATTTGTAATGGTTTAATGAATCTCAGCAAAACCTGTCCATATTATAAATGCTTACATTCATTTTCATTTAAGGGGGTGCAAGAAAGAATCCGGCAGCAGCCAATATAACTGATGGGACATTCAAGAAAATTGCGGGGAAATGGCTCAGAGATTCATGCGACGCCAGGAAAAAAAACCTCAGCTGATAGAGTTAATTTGGTATGTAGAACACATTCTATTCGTTCTGAACAAATGCTGTCACAACATACTCTGCCACTATCTTTAATTTGACTGAAAATTGTTGACAGTGTTTGTTTTAGTTTCAAAACGCGGGCAAAATGGTTGATGGACAACATCATCATAGTAAGGAAGACAGCTAACAGCACAGCTTGATTTAATATCAATGTCATGTAAACCAAGAGCATATAAATTATATACTGGGTGTCAAAAAGTATATTGGGAATTTCATTTTTTTATACTCATTATTCTAAAATCTATAGTCATTTATTCATAATATCTTCTGTTCCTACCTCTGTGGCTACCACATTGACATTAACAAAGGGAGATAACTTGTGCATTCTTAGAACCATATTTGGCAACTCATAATTATAAACTTATAAACAAATAAGTTAATTTGTCTTTAAGACCACACAATGTCATTTTCCCATTTCTCAGGCCTGCTACCTCTTTGTGTTTTATCTGTTGGGAAGTTTTAATCAGTACAAAATAATGGTGGGATAGGTTTTGTACACAATAATTGTGGGAGAGTTTTATGCAAACATGTATGCTATTGAGAACAAACCCATTCGGATTCATTACTGTAATTGGTAACTTTTAATTTATTCAAACATTTGTTATACACCGATGCCTTTTGACCGCAATATCTAAAAATGTGTTGTTCATACTCTATTAGACAATTGTTTAATAAAATAAATGACAGGGAATCTAACTTTTTACAGACATTTGTTGTGGAAATAATGGCCCCAGGTAACTATATTGTGCCACCCTGACATTTTCTCATTTTTAGTCTTCATTTGAGAAAGTTGAACTAGTTCAAATTCAAATTTGGTTTCAGATTGATCATTGATATTGGTCCAACCTATCGTGTACCAAACTAAAAAAACTTTCTATTAATCTTCTTTCTCGCTGTTATCTCATTACTTGTTTTTCTATAAAGTTTCTCCAGTCTCTATGATTAACTGTAAACAGATCACAATTATGGCCCGGAGAGATACACCATAGATCTCTTGAGTCTGACCATTACAATTGTTTGGACTATACTAACCTGTTTGCATGATTTCAAAAGAACTACACATTTTATATGTCGCTAGATTAAAGGAATGATATATTTTATTTTCTATTTCAGAATGAGCAGAACAGCGGAAGTGAATAGCATCACCGAATTCTCCGTCTGGGGACTGCATTCTGCAAATGACAGACACAATATTTTCAGGCTTGTCTGCATATCTTTTTAAAGGTACTCAATCCGATCAGACCCTCCTAATTTACTATTTCTTTAGCATCAGGGGTAAAATATATTTGATATGAGTCGAGGAACCCACCCATCAAAGCTCAGAGTGATTAGATATCGATGCTTGAAGTTTGCGATTTCTATTGTTTGTAGGACAGAACATGCCAGTCAAATGGAGGTTTTTGCAGATAAAGATGGGTTACTACTTGATTTGAGAGTTATCCATCTTTATCTGCAAGATCATCCATTTGTTGGCAAGTTCGGTCCCACAGACGATAGAAATCACAAACTTCAAACATCAATATCTAATCACTCTGAGCTTTGACATGTGGGTTCCTCGACTCGAGTCAAATATTTTTTGTACCCGAAGCCAAAGGAATAGTAATTTAGGAGCGTCTGATCGGATTGAGTACATAAAACATGATTGTCGTGGTATTATAACTTATCTATGTTCTTGCATAAAACATGCCAATTGTCACAACTTTTTTCTTGCATGTTTTATGCAAAAACATAGATAATGTCTTTTTTCTGGTGATAATTTTTGTCGCTTTTATTCCGAGTATAATTTTCAATCATGCTAAAGCGACTTCCTTAACTCTTAACTTCCTAACTAACGGTATCCACACATGTCCATATGAATGTATATTTCCGGTGAAATGTATTCTAGGCTGACAGTTTCAACAAACTAATATGAGCTTTAAGGATGGGTTGCTCGACTCAATATCATCTATTCTTCATGCCACCCCCACCCGAAGCAGAAGTAATAATTAATTAGGTGTGTTAAATCATGGACATGGTAACTTTAAAAAAGTGCAATTTTAGTTTTAATTTCAGTTGAAACCTTGATTCATTTTCACTTGTAATTCAAGTTGAATATTTGTCTCTGAAACACAAACTCTGATTGGTGGAGATTAGGGTTGGGTGGTATTGATGTTTTTAAAAACTGCGATTTTTCCAAAATAACACCGCGATATACGGTTTTATTGAAAATTATTTTACTATTGAAAATTACCATGTAAAATCAAATTTTAAACGAGAGATATAACATTCCGGGTTTTCGTTACAAGGGATGTAAAATTGTATACACTATCACCAGGCAGTAAATGGTAAACTATTCTCGGAATGGCATGTGCCCATTCTATAAAGTTCCTGCATTCTGGAATACGCAACAACACTGAGTGAATAACAGGCTCAAGTTATCCTGATTACTCCATTGTTTACATATCAGCACGCGATGCACATTCCCGTTAGGTCATAGCTAAGCACGTGCTCATAGGTTGATAGAGGACCTAGTCAGTAGAATTGGGCTAAGATGGTAGATTCTGGGTTGTCTGCAGTTTATCATACACTATGAATTACGGAACATTTTTAATTAACTTTTGAACACGGGAAAGATAATCATAATTAATCATTGAACAATATTGCAGTTCGTGTGTTTATTTGTCCAAATTCTTGGCAAGAAACACTAACGTGTCAACCCTAGAAGGATTGAGACATGTTCCTTTCCTGCGTCAAGTTTTAAGATATAATTGAACGACAAATACCGCCGAGTCATGAGTCAGAAAGTTTGGACGAAGTATCGCTCATGACTTTACACCGCTACCAGGTTGGATTTGGAAGAAGATACTCCATCGCTCTACTATAGCCCAAAATACAACCGTTGCGTGATTGGTTACAATAAAAGACAATGGAAACTTAAATTGGGAGCGACCGATAAAGGCTGCTTTCAATCAGTGGTCCGCTAAAGTATTTAACTGAGTTGGATTGTAATTTGAAACCGTCTTTTGAGGTGATAAAATTGCGGTTGCGATATATTTAATTTTTATTTTACACACTGTTTCAATACGGTTTTTCTTTTCCAAACCGACTATAGTCAATATATTGAAATATCGCCCAGCCCTAGTGGAGATTCACGAACTTAAGTTTTTCGATGCACCAGAATTCTACTAACATCACAAAGTGTCAAGGAATTTGGCTTTACCTCTCCATATAAAATATTGCTTGAACTACGCTAAATTGTAAATATTTACTACTTGAATCGGGACGCTTCCGTTGGCGATAAACTAACGAGAACAATTTTGCTATCGGCAGGCACTGCATTTAATTAATATATAAGAATGATGGTGTGTATTGTCAATTTAGATGTAATATTTGTAAACATAACTACTCTGAACGATATTATTTTCCATTTCTATTTAGTCACCCCACCGGAGTGTTTCACATCACTTTAATTACAATGAAGATAAAAGTTCACAATTTTGTTGGATATTCAGGAATTCGAACATTTTACGAGCAAGCCGACTCATTCACAAACTATTTTCATGCTTGAATCCCGAATCTCCAACTCAACAAAGAATGTTTGTCTCCAAATTATAATTTGCTCTGTTCATTTGATAACTTAAGTGAGCTTATTCTTAAACTTTTTGTTTTAACATTCATGGTTAACCGTTTAAATATGAAAAAAACAGGAATGTTTTCAATATGTTATTGGTCTGTCCATTCGTTCCCTTTTTTCGTTTCCGGATATAACTTGAGGAAGTCTGAACTGAATGGAATGAAATTAGGCCTGTTGGTTTACAGCCCTAAATACGAGTCAACTTAGAATTTGACTTCGCCTGTCAATTTTCACCAGTACTCAATTTTCTTTTCCCGATAACATAAGTAAATCTGAACTGAATGGAATTAATTTGGTATGTCAGTTTACTAGCCCAAAATACAGGTCATGTTCAAATTCGGCCTGCCCCACTTTTGTCGGAGTTATGGTCATTGTCCAATTAGAATTTGGTAATTAAAGTTATCTGATTGTTTACAAATAATGGTGTATGGATAAGCCAGGATATGAAAATATAAGTAAAGTTCCAATTTGGATTCCGTCCGCCTATTTTTAGCCAGAGTTATGGTGCTTGCTGTCTTATAATTTGACGATTATTTTGGTTTCTGGGTGATAGCATTAGCTATAATTGTAATCTATTTGTCTTCAAATTTGGCATATGGATCACTCTTTATGGCACTTTGTTCGAATTACCACAGGCTTATTTTGCCTCACCCTATGTTATATTCTAGTATAATGAACTGTATTTAAAAATAAAGTGTGCGACATGAATAATACCCTGCTGTTTCATCTTAAAGGTACTCAATCCGATAAAACTCCTCCCAATTACTATTTCAATGGCTTCGGGGGTCAAAAATATTTGATTCGAGTCGAGGAAGTCACCCATCAAAGCTCAGATTTGTTAGATATCGATTTTAGAAATCTATTATTTTTCATTATCGGGAATACTATCTGGCCCAGAACTCAGTCAAAATTGCGTTAAAATTACCACTTGATTTTAGAGTTATCCATCCTTGTCTGTTTGAATAGATTTCGAGTACACATCCAGAGCAGATTACGGCAGTTATTAGTACTCATCTCGAGAACATAACAAATTTCAAAAATCAATATCTAATAACTCTGAGCTTTGTTTGATGGGTTCCTCGACTCGAATCAAATATTTTTTACCCCCAAAGCCAAAGAAATAGTAATATAGGACCCTCTGATCGGATTGTTGTTGGAATCTCTTGAGATGGGGACCCTCTTTACGGATTGAGTACCTTTAAATGTTTTATCCAATGATTTTGAGATAAAGCAATAATTATTGTGTTTTGTAAATAACATTTATGTTACTTGTTAGCTGTATTGTTTTTATTTATTACATTATAATAAACAAGTTTATTCTCATTCAGTATCAATTTCCAAAGAATCCCCATGAATCTAGTACCAATGTGTGTGGATCAATGGGCTTCTCGCATTGTGATTGAAATGCTCTGCAGGTATTGTAATCGTGATTCATATCCATGTAGAATACTGTGCTGTTTTGAGAATTACAACACTGTCGCAATACCCATATCTATGTAGCATCACCCCAACTTAATTATGAATAAAATTAATTTCACCTAATTGATATCATTTGATCCTCGAATGGTCAGAAAAGATTTTTTGAAATTTAAATATTTTTTTTGACAATTTTTTTTAATTTGACATTTTTTTTTTTCAATTGACAAAATATTTTTTTTTACTCATTTGTTATAGTTTCATCCTGAAATGGCCATAAAAGTGTTTTTTGAGATTTATTTTGATGTTGAAATTTAATTTGGTGTCTGCTCGGTGCCGTCTTCTTGATGACAAACATGTCAGATCGATGCCGGGCTCTCTATATACATGGCATGAGTATGCATGTATGGTGAGAGAATATTGAATCCATATTTTGTTGCTAATTAATCAATTCCTGCGATATGACAATTTCATAGGTCATTAATTTAAAGTACTGCAAATATGGTGTCGACTCGGTGCCGTATTCTCGGTGCTGAAACGGTGCCCGGATTCTCGGTGACGAAACGGTGCCGTATTCTCGGTACCGAAACATGTCGGATCGATACCGGCTACATATATATATATATATATATATATACATATATATATATATATATATATATATATATATATATATATATATATATATTTGGTTGCTAATAAACCATGTGACAATTATATAGGGCATTTTAAAGTACTGAAAATATGGTGTCGACTCGGTGCCGTATTCCCGGTAACGAAACGGTGCCGAATTCTCGGTGGCGAAACATGCCGAATCGATACCGGCTCTTCCTATATACATGGTGGGAGAATACTGGAGGCATATCTTGGTTGCTAATTAATCAATTCCTGGGATATGACCAGGGCATTATAAAGTACTGCAATATTTGGTGTCGGTTTGGTACCGTATTCTCGGTGCCGAAACAGTGTGCCGATTCGGTACCGACCCGGTGTGCAAAAACGGTACCTTCACGGCACCAAAATGTGCCGTAAACCCGGTACCGTGGCAGTCACCGAATAAGTACCGTTACGGCGCCGGAATGTTTGCTGGGATGTACCTTTCCGAAATCACAAAACACCACACCGTTATCCCCTAAATAGCCTGCATATCGATAGTAGGTGTATTTATCGATATATCTTATTCCGCCTTCAAAATTGCGTAAACACAATTGAAGGTTCATATGAGCTATGTCCGTTTAAATATGAAATTAAGAAGATTTAAAATTTCAATTCGCATTTAAAACATACTACAGTAGGAGATGATTATATATTCAGGCCGCCAAAAATAGCAATGAAAATTTCCCAAATTAACCTAGAACGATACCAACGCAGTGCTGATATGCCAGTCATTAAATGTAGGCCCATGTAAAGAGGACAAATTGCTAACACTAATAGAATAAGTCTAGCGAAGTTCACAATTACGGGTGGTTATGTTAGCATGTTGACATATACTTGCTAAGTTTTAAATTCATCGACCAAACTTGAAGAATAGCTCTGACAAAATCGTGAATGTTGCAAAGAATTCAAAATGGAAATCATTCTATTACAATAAGTACGACTTGTGGTAAATAACTGTGCTTTAATTAGAATAAATATAACTTGAAGGAATACAAACTATGGCAGGTTTGTGCACAGATCGACAGGTGGGTGGATGGACTGGTAGAAACTGTTATTCCAGTAGACCCTACTATATATGGCTACAGTTTCCTTGTGGTAGAGGAGTAAAGTCGCAGGAGCTATACTCGACTTTCACCCCAGAATTGGCAGTCACGTTATATTCAACTAATTAACGGATCTGTCGGGTGTTTTTTAAAACACCAAAGTGTGTGGAACATCTTGATAGATAAGTCAAATTGCACATGCGGGGAGGTCGAAGCGATTTGAGATTATAAATACGCCCTGCGAGTATCGCTCTTGCAACATTACCCCTCGACATTCCTTGTGGATGGGGAATGAAAAAAGGAATACATGTTGTCCCCAAAATAATGCTGGAAGTCAACAGTATGTCTCTAAGAAGGTCCTATAAAGTTTCCGTTCACTTCAATGCATACTATGGGTGTTGACTACATCATACCATTGCTCAAAATCAATACGTATCGAACATTTCCTGAAATTAACTTTCACTATATATATAAATGATGAAATCTTCAACGTGTCAGAACAAACTCCTACTCCACACTCAACGTATGTGTGCTGCAGAAAGAACAAAATTGAAACTGCGGGATTTTAGTACCCATCGTAGGGTTATATACATTTTCCAAATAAAAAAAATGTTCCAAATTATAAAAAAAATATGTTTGTATTCATATGCTGACCGGTGTATACACGAATCATTCACATGGCAGCAGAGTTCGCGCTGCCACTTGCCAAATTTGTCAATGGCAAAAATAATTCACATTTGGCAAAAAATAGTTTCATTTGGCAAAAGGTTTGGCAAGTCACTTTTGATTCCTCAAGAAAGTGTATTAATATTTGTCAATATCCATTTACTATATATACTATGCATATGCATATATTTATGTATTATATAACTTTATACCACTGGTGAGCGAATGCTGTGAACCAAGAGAGTGCGTGCAGTAAGAAAGAGATATCTGTGAACGCGAGGAATGCCATATTTGTATACACATATCAATGCCATTGACTATTATGTATTTGACATTCCTCACTATGATTGTTTCTGCAATAAACATATATATAAAAAAAATTGTCAATCAATACCATTCGTTTCAGGAAACTCTTTCATTAGTAATGGCATTAGTGGTGATTTACACATGTAGATGAACTGGTATAAGGTTATGAAAAGTTATCACCTCTATAAAGATGCAATTAATCTGATATCATTAGTATCAACGGGTGGAGGGATTGCTATTATGTCTGGTTGCATGTAGTGTTTACATAGCTGATCCTCTTTGTTTCGATGTGCCTTTCTGTCGAAGAAACCCTTCTACAGTTGCATTGTTATGTTTTTGGTTTGGTTGGATTGTCGAAATAGTCAAAATAAATGAAAAAATGTTGTAGAAACTGATAGCATTTGGCAACTCATAACAGCATTTGGCAAAAGTAAATTTCTGGCCAGCAGTAAGAATTCCCCGAAGTTCGAATCCTCTAGAATAAGATATTTGACAGGATTAATTTACGCTGATAAGGCGGGTACCCAACTACAGGCGGATGGACATGTTCAGACACATGCACAACGATGATTACTATAGTCTCCCAAATGCCTCAATTCGGACCCGATTCTGTTGTTCTGGTATTGACCCGTTCTAGGCAAAACTAAAATATATACCCCCACAAAGGTTGCATCGGCATAAAAAAATTATTCACACCTGACCACCAATGGCGGACTTTTCACTTCTCACACAAGGGCCATAACTCAACAAAAATGAATGGACGAATCACGTATGTAAACACCCTTTCCCAATGTAATGGTGGCCCATCAGCATATCAACAATAATTTAAATCCGACAACTGGATGACTGAAATATAGAACTCCAAAGTTCGAACGGATGGATAGTACCCATTTCGATATTCCCAGCTAAACTTTGTCTGCAGGCATAATAACATATCCATTATTTGTGAACGAAAGGTAATGTTTCATTTAGATATGCGATACATGGGCCGAAGTGGACAACAATAGGTCGTGAACAGAGTGAATTTCAATATCCAGGTGCAGTGGTAGTGAGTTAGGCTTTGGGTCTAGGACTGTCATCTAGTGTCCGATAAAATGCACACAACTCTCCACCACGGTCTGTGAAATATAATCAATATAATGTGCAAACATTAACACATTTAATTGCATATAATACTGTCTTGCATGTATCCATGCACACCCAAATTATGGGAGAGCATACATCGAGTGTAGAAATTAACTTTCATCCAAATTTCTTCATTTTTTTTCAGCTGATTGGAACCATCCTGACATATGGACTCATAGTTCTTCAGCTAAAACCATCTACCCCTGATGTCAATCCATGTCAGTTCAACTGTACCTCCATTTACCAGTGACGCCAATCCACACGACCACAGGCAGCCATGAAAATGAAACATGGATTCAATGTTCAAATAACTCTTTGTTTTATGTCCAGCGACCAGAGAACATGTCTGTAAACTTCCAAAGGCTATCATTACTAGTTGAACGTATACTAAACTTTAAAGGCAAACTAGTAAGAGCGAAAATATATTAATTCATTACGCAAACTTGTGTCTCTCTTTTATGTCAAAGATGAGGTCCACAAGTCGTTTAATGGCTCACAATGGTGTGTTCATAGTTAACTAGACTAGACCAGGTTAATTCCAGTGCTTATCGACACCCTCAGTATTTTTCTAAAAGTTTGCCAATATTCAACATAAATGATAATATTTTGCCACAATGCGAATCTCAGTGATGATTACTTCCCCCTTTCTTGTTTCAAGAGACTGATATTTTTTTCCATGCAAAATAACATAAAAGTCTGTAAAATCATCATTACCAAGATGAAAGTGAAATAATATATATATTTGCTTCTGATTTTTTTTTATAAAAATCATCAAATAATCATCAATAATGAGATAGTGCATGTTGAAAACATTTCTTGATTAACATTAATTGTTACAGTTACATTATGCGAAGATGACTACCGTTTTCAAATACGATGACTAAATCATGAAATTGAACATTAGATATAATCGAAGCATTCACAAATAGTCAGTAAACACAAACTTTCAACTAAATATTCGAATCACATTTCTCATCGGTGATGCTCGTTGACAAAACTGTAACAGTTGATGCTTACATAACATGGATTCAACATCTCGTTTCTGAAAAATTATTGTAATGAACTTGTGAAAAGCAACTATCGGTTTTTTCACGATCATCTTGCAAATTTGTGATTATACAGAGTCTTGTTATGTTTCACACGAAGCCACTGTGACGGCATTGAGGGTAAACTGGCAAGTTTGCACGGCATTTTGTTTTTGGAGGCATTTTCTCATAGAAACCCCAAATAGGAATGCCAGAATATGAACGGCAACATGCATATAAAATGCTTATTTACCAAAGTTAACGACATGAGAAGTAATAATTTAGATAGTTTCTTATGCTTTGGTTCTGAAATCAAAACTGACGGGCATGTATTCCAAATTCATTTTGAAACAATGTGTCGGCATGAAAATCTTTCAAGAACTTGCTGCATTGCTTCTGCTGAATTGTTGTGTCTGATTCTTTTTCTGAGCATGGTTGGTGTGTTGTACGGTGCTAATCGCCGTCTCAGAAGCGGCTCGGCTTATGATATTGTGTGCTTACGTTGTTAGTGGCATCTCAGCGCCTTATAGCAGTGTTCACAGTACATGTACGTTGAGTCTCTCGTCAACGCTAAGAAAATTTGAACGGGAAAACAATCGCTTCATCACAATATACCCACAAAATAGCGCAGTGTTTTTATAAGAAAGAGACTATTCCAAATAACAATATGTTATCTGACACTAATGAGTCTCAATATTTATTGTATATGTCAGCTTATCTTATACCTCATTCCAAACTACGTGGAATCTCGAATGAGCCATGTCCGTTTAGTTATGGGATAATTCATTTACTAATTTTATTTTTATCGATTTTATATTTTAGTTATATAAGTGTGAGATTGTTGTGCATTTATCTATTTCGTGTCATTCAGATTTCAACGTTTCGTCCTTTATCTCGTGAACTAGTCGTGAACTAGAACTATAATTGTTACCAATTCTCGTTAACAGCACAGTACGTACATCAACCAGTTTTTCAAGAATGCCGATAGAGATGTAAAAATTTAACCTCTTGCCAGATAAATTGTTGGGTCAATTGTAAAAACTAAAATATATATCAATGCTAGCATTGTGTATTATATAGAATTGAGCTCAGTTGAAAACTTCAAATTGTATGCAAGAAACTGTTAATTACTAAGACATCAGATGTATCAAATATCGCTGAAATGAAGGAGCATCACGAGAATTTGATAAGTTCCTATGGAGCACTTCGACACCATAGCCTGTTCTCCCGAAAATCCGCACATTATCTGCTTACAATAGAACTTGTTTTAGGTTTATAATCTGCTGAGAATTGGTTCATTTTGAGTCGATAATGTGATGAAAATAAGAGCGTTTTAGTCACATTTCGACTCATAATGAGGCGATTCTAAGTAGATTATGTGCGCACAATGACACATATAATCCAACTCACGACTTTCATGTGTACGCTCTTTAACATGTGTTTTCGCTGTGGCCCGCGGCAACAAAATCAAAATAACGGAAATGATTCCATTATCTGCTTATTTCAAGATCAAATAATCACATTATGTACCTATTTCACTTTATAGGTCGATTATGTGCGTATTTGCGCGGGATATTTTGAAGACCAGCATGCGTCATATACTAGCAATTGCATACTCGGTGTGGTCCACGGTGAGCTGTGTAGTTTGTGTATTGACTCTTACGACTCTTCTTTCTCGCTTTCTTTATTTTGTTTACTGGTCCACAATTTAGCATACAGGAGACTTTTCGGATTGGATATCAGATCTAGAACCCATAGATACTAACGACATTTTATGAAATGCTTTATTACCTACGGCAGCGTAGAACCGCCACCTCCTCTTTTGTTACTAACTTGATTAATCAAGTTACTAACTTGTTTAATCCAGTTAGCTAACTTGTTTAATCAAGTTAGCTAACTTGTTTAATCAAATTAGATAACTTGTTTAAGCAAGTTACTAACTTGTTTAATCCATTTACTAACTTGTTTAATCCAGTTAGCTAACTTGTTTAATCAAGTTAGCTAACTTGTTTAATCCAGTTAGCTAACTTGTTTAATCAAGTTACTAACTTGTTTAATCCAGTTAGCTAACTTGTTTAATCAAGTTACTAACTTGTTTAATCAAGTTAGCTAACTTGTTTAATCAAGTTAGCTAACTTGTTTAATCAAGTTAGCTAACTTGTTTAATCAAGTTAGCTAACTTGATTTAACAAGTTAGCATCTGACCAATCACTAATAGCCATTATATGTCGGGTTTTTCTATTGGTTGAAACATACTGATTTCTTGTTGAAAATATTTATACATTGTTGAAATTATCAGCAGCTGTCGAACATATGACACAAGATCAGGGCAAATGAAGCTCGCAATCACTCGCGTTGGTCCCTTTAAAACATCGTTAGAAAGGTCAACATAATTCTTTATTTCATAAATCTATAATTAATGCTATCAGTGATAAACAATAATAAACCAGATCGGCATCACACCTGTCTGCAGTCATACAGTGCTATCTATATTTAGACCGGGTACATCTCACTGTGGTCGTACATTGGATGTTAGGTCTATGACTCTTGAGTATGCACCAATCAATTAGCAATGACACAGAATATCACCCAAAGGATATTCAAGTCGCCAACCAATAAACTAATTTGTATATCCCTGTACATATATTTATTATTCCCTGTAATTTCGGAAAATTAGATGATTACACGGGTGTAATTTATCTCAGTTAATATCGATGCCCGCTAATCCACTGAGCACGTTGCCGAAAATTGCATATATGAGTAATTTGACCCGGGGAATCTTATTAGATAGGTCCCGTTGACATCAAATGTCTTAAAATGGCACTAATCATTAATTAAATTAAATATTTAATTACATACACAAACGTGTTGCAATCTGGTCAGTGAAAATTGATACACGTGGATAAATTGACCCGTAGAGTATAATGCGATAGATGCCGTTGACCTTTTTCTAAAGAAATGTTGTTGTTGTTGTTGTAGCTTGATGATATGACATGATATGGGGATCGTCTGGTCGGATCGATTACCTTTAAATAATAGACTTTACGCACATTATCGTTGGCGGGAGTTATCTCGTATATATGTCTTCGGAGTAGGTCACATTGGCGCTTTGCGTAAATGAACATAGGAGGCAGCCTTTCCCAAACATGAGATATAAAATATCCGTATAACTATATTGCACCAGGTATTCATAATTATGGCAAGATATTCTCAATATAATTGCACCAAACGTACTTATCGAAAAATGGCATCCATATGGGTCGCCATCTTGAATTATAAAAAAATACTCAAAGTGGATTTTAGCGGATTATGGATATGTTATAGAGGTTATATTACTCTTCAAAATGGAACAAAAACAAACTTAGTCCAAATTTGTTCCAGGTCAAACCTTTTATCGACCAGACTATATAAATTATAATAGTATATATGGGGCCTGTAATTGGAACTGGTTTTCCGACCCCATTTAGTTAAAGTGGTGTGATCGTATGAATATATCCAAACACATGCCCTAGCCGCACCGTGCAACATTGACTACTATTAGCTTACATCACCAGGCCGTATGCATGGCTCCTTTGCTGCGCATGCACTAAAAAGTTATTAGGTTACAACGAATAGAAACCCCCGACATAAAATGGCTATTAGTGATTGGTCAGATGCTAACTTGTTTAATCAAGTTAGCTAACTTGATTAAACAAGTTAGTAACTTGATTAAACAAGTTAGCTAACTTGATTAAACAAGTTAGCTAACTTGATTAATCAAGTTAGTAACTTGTTTAAACAAGTTAGTAACTTGTTTAAACAAGTTAGCTAACTGGATTAAACAAGTTAGTAACTTGATTAAACAAGTTATCTAACTTGATTAAACAAGTTAGCTAACTTGATTAAACAAGTTAGCTAACTTGATTAAACAAGTTAGCTAACTTGATTAAACAAGTTAGCTAACTTGATCAATCAAGTTAGTAACTTGTTTAAACAAGTTAGCTAACTTGATTAAACAAGTTAGCTAACTGGATTAAACAAGTTAGTAACTTGTTTAATCAAGTTAGTAACAAAAGAGGAGGTGGCGGTTCTACGCTGCCGTAATTACCAGTCATATATAAATTCTGATTGGAGCTCACTCTATTGTACCATATCATATATTCCGAATCAAGACTGACAAGACATTGCTAAAGAAATCAGATGTATCGAACCTCGATCGAAAGAGTATTATCAGGAACTTCAACGTGTGTATTCGTCATATATATGCCAGCAAGTACATACTTGTAGGTACAATTCATGGATATGTGAAGCCGGATGTATACCACATTGTTGTATATTTCCGTCTTTCTTTGATCGCATGGTTAACGTTGGTGACATTCATTGGCAAACTGTTCAACATAAGGTAAAGTATTTTGGAAATTTGAACTAGCTATGAGTAGCCATTTATTACATGTCATTCAGATTTCTACGTATCGTCGATTATGCCAGAATAAAAGTAGTTCCCGTGAATGGCCAGTCGGTTCTCCCATAAATAAGCTCATATATAACTTATTTAAAACACACGAAATAGGTCCATATAGGGATTATTTGAATCTGAATTAAGCTGAACCTAAATGGGGCACGAGCAAAACAAAATAGTCTTATATAGGCACTACTTAATGTACTTTTTTCATCGACACGAAGGACCCGATGAACGCTCTTTATAGTTTTTTTTAATGCTTAACAGCGGCCCGCGCAATTCAACAGAATAAAGTTTACAAGACATTTATAAGCTTATTTGCACTGAATACTCCACCAGTATAGGTTCCTTCATTATCAGCACTCGAGTTTTCGAACGGCATCAAATGTGTCGATATTCCCTACCGTGAGTGGTTCCATTAGCAGTTTCCGCCACAACGCCGCCGAGCTTTTAACGAATGAATTGTTATTGCGGTTTTACACTATCGCATCATCAGTATGTGAAGTATTTTGTATTCTTTCTGGCTTATGATTCGTATCGCAAACTGATAAATTGGTATTATTGTAGGTCGGCGCATCATTTCACGGATTTGTGACATCTCGTTTTCCGCGCAAGAACATCTTCTGATATAGGAGCATTTAGAGTGTTGTGATAAATAATGGCACTGGATGAACCTTCACAAGAGCCGGAGATTAGCAGTTTTATGACTTCAATACGTCTTCTTTCTGGGACATATAATGGTCGTAGAAAGGTAGTTAAAGTATTCGTCGACTTATTTCGATACGGGGAAAAAAAGAAAAGCGAATATTATTAGCAGTAATTTAGAGCGCAAACCGCTAAGTGTCCTTAATAGTTGCTTTGTTCTAGTTATATTCTGAACATGGTGTGAAACTAAGGTTTCACCTAGTCTAGGGGTCATTTTGATTACAAATTCCTTTGGTAACTTGTATACATGTTGTCTGATTCGCGACAGATGTGCCCATACACAACGAACCCGTTTAATTTTTAATTTTCACAATTCGATGTGGTATTTATTTGGGCATACGAATCACGAATACTAGAAACCAGGTGGTATCAAATTGGGTTGTACTATTTGAATGTAGTTTAACTATCTTTAGTTGTGGACGCATTACATGTATGTCCGTTTGGGTATGGGGCTCAAAGTGATGTAAATATATCGTGGACAGATCCATCGACACACTATTGAACCAGTTGCATGAACTCCATTGGGGAACCCTGTCGTTTGATGTCACAGTGACATCGACACATTAGCTTCCCCGCCTGTTTAATGAATCGCGGTTTCTTCCTTCTATCGTGTAACTCGCCGCTCTTTCTTGTAAGTGCACTCTATGCGGATGTGGTTCCTGTGGCTTGCATCCGGGCTCCACTCAACTGCGTCCAGTCTTCAACAAAACGGAGAGTGTGATGGTCGAACTGACCCCGGATAACCATCATCCAGACTCAGAGATTAGCAGAAATGATGTACACCAGTACTTTGACACAATAATATTCTGGTTAAAACTGGCAGGCCTTTATTCCGAGCTTATCCAAAAAATCAGTGATACCAAGTGGAAATTAGTAACAGTTAAGATCTTTCTTCACGGATTATACTGCACCTGTGTGTATGGATTTCTTTTTCTGAACGTTGTTCGCGCGATGTATGATCTCAATATCCAGATAAAAATTGGTGTGTCTTCAAAGCTTATGGCTCTATTTGCTTACACTGTTTCTATCGCTGGTTCATTCTATATGCCTGCCCTCAGTACATGGAGTATCTCAACGGCGTTAAGGAAAATAGAACTGGTATATTCTGGCTACAATTCCAAGTACACGACAAAAGGAAAATTGTCGACGAGAAAGAGACGATTCCATATCGCAATGTGTGTCATGACTGTCATTAATTTTCTCACCGCTGCTTTTTTCCCGTTGTCTTTGAATATGTTTTCAGATGGTACAATAGTGGTCCAAACTATGACATCGATGAAACTATTCGGATCGGATACGATAATTGGAACCCCGGGTATAATCATGTCGACATTTTATCAATTTGTTCAACTTCAAATTACGATCACTTTGTGTGTTACATATACCTTACTGTCACACTTGATTTATTCTGAAGCAAGGCGATACAGTGCATTACTAAAGGGGTCAGATGTGTCGCATCTCTCTGCAATGAAACAACAGTATGAGGATTTATTAATTCTCCTGAAGAATTTCAACAAATGCATGTGTCATGTGCCACCAGCGACTTTCGTGATGTCGACCACAATTATCTGTTTCATGACTTATGGAATCATCAATGGTTCTGTGGAACGGGATGAATACTACACCATCGGAGCCTATATTTGTACTACGACCGCTTGGCTGGTAATGGTAATAGCCATTGGCATAGCGATTCACAATAAGGTATTTATGTCCTTAACAAGTGTGCAATTTCTTTGACATATTTCGGTGGAATGAGTTACATTGGTGATAAACGTACCCTGTTTCGTTGGATATTCGTGAATTATAGCATGAAAACAACTTGCGCAAGCCGGCTCGTTCACAAACTGTTTCATATGCTCGAAGACAACTGAACACAGTATACGCTTATCTCCCAATTCAAGAGTTTTTGGCTTTAGGTGGATAGATCCAGCGATATCTCTTTTTTTTATTTTACTTGCAGTTCTTATATGGGCACGGGTAAACTTCATTATTCTTTATCCAACACAACAGCACATAATTATGCCTCTTATGAAGGGGGGCAAACGTGAGTTTTGATTTCGAACTTCGAACAACTGCGAACGGATTCATGTCACATGCGATTTCCTATTCAAGTACAGTAGTGCCCTAAATAATCGACTCCTTAACCACAGCAGAATTGTGGGTAATTTTTCAGTGAGAGCTTTCCGATGAATGGCAACAAGCCTGCAAATTACCCACAATTCTGCTGTGGTTAAGGAGTCGATTATTTAGGGGATTACTGTCGATATACCAATAACTCATGTATGAATACGTTTGGTGATAACACGATAACCATTGACTGTTGGTGTGTGTGCCTTATCACAACAGGAATGTGGAACAGAAATGTCCTCATCTTATTCGGAAGCATTTACTGTTCAGACCAGAACAGAACTCGCATCAATTCATGCACACCAAGGGATGAAACCAACCGATTTTTATGAAGTCATGCATTAAATATGCATGCAGTATGCACTCAGATCAAAGGTGGTTAAATCTGCGCTGACATTATCCCCAAATGGAGAATAAATATGTACGAACATGTTCCATTAGTGTCCATGGATACCCGGAAACAGGTTGTCTGCGTTGTTAATAGATAAACGATTTTTATCCCTTTTAATAGGACCGAGAATCCAACAATTTGTTACAAGCATTAATTCGGCCGCTCATTGTATGGATCAACATCAAATGGTTTGCTGACTGTTTTCTCCAACGAGTCATGCTATTTGTTTCTATTCTACAGGACATATACGTCTCTCTTTATTATTTCGAAAAGGTTTCCCTGTTTCAGTGAACCCTACAAATTATCTACTCATCGTTTTTGGGAATCGGCGGATTTGCCAAAAGCAAGAAAACGTTTCACTTTGATCACCGTTTCCATATTTGTTGGAAATCTATGTTTCACGGCTTCGTTCCCTTATATCCTCGGCTTCGTATCTCATGACGCCTTGGTATTGAACAACTGCCAGTCGCTTAAAGGCCCACTTAATTTTCGAACCCCCAGATTACATTATATAAAATATATGCGTCTTTTGGAATGATGTACAATAAACGAGCAAAATAAACACCAAGACACCCGAATCCCGTACTGTTGGAACTACCTAGAACTGACTGGTCAGGTAAATTGCCACACCACGCCTACCCCACAACATGGAACAACATGGGAAAAGACTATACATCTTACCAAAGCAGGCACACGTTGAAGAAGCGCTTACAGATAGCAATGCTTAGAAATTACCAAGAATATGTACGCTGTAAAAACAAAGGATGCCCCGACTGTGCTCTATAAATAATATGAATATTCATTGTTATACTATGATGCAAAATCATAATTGTTCTCGACACTAACATACATATAAACATTAAATAAATGTAATACTGTTAATTTGAATATCCCAACACCTCACTCAACAAACAAACAAAAAAGACTTTCCAGCGATATATGTAGATAATTCCTATCTTACTTACTTAACTAAAGACGGTGGTATCTTACAATTCGTCTGGATTGTCTCACAACCACACCAATACTTGTCTGTGATATGCCCCAAAACTAGTTTCTAGTTAGTTTTATACACGATAATACATGTAGTATGTACGTATGCGTGGATAAAAATACAAGCCATCTATGCAAATAATTATAGTGATACTTGTTTTAGGGGGTAGCAGGAAGACAGCCCGATAGGGCTAGGATAACCCCCAACAATATATACAGCATTTATATTATTATATGTTACTGTCATTGTATTATTCATGTGTATATTGTAAATAAATTATCCTATCCTATGCCATATATACCATTTGAAAGAGTAAGCTCCAAAACATTGTATTATCAACTTATCCGGTGTAATAAACTGCGGACATGTTGTTTTTGTTGAGTTGCCAACGCGTTTTGTCATCAAGAATGAAGTAAAAATCAGTATTATTTTCAATGCAGGGGGAATAACTCTATATATTAAAGATAGAGTGCTTCCCCTTCCATTTAAAAAGTTTGAATTCTGTTGCATTCTGGGTGACAGAGGGGGGAAGTCTTCTATTTATCTGTTATATAGTTAATGTCTATCGCTTCAATGAGTCATACACTGTCCATATAATGTCCATTAATATTTTGATGTCAGGCTCGTGGCAACTGCATGCAAAATACTATAGATTTAATCTTAAGACTTGAACATATGTTGCTATAACGCTGTTATATCTTTCAGATTCACGAGCCCCTGGAAACCTTGCATTCCATCGGTTTGAAGGGTTTGCCAGAAAGTACAACAATGGAGGTAAGCGTCCACGAAACTCTACAACTTATCTTCTTATCTTATATTGTAAATACCTCCTATATGGCCTATGTCATAACGGCCGATGACCCGACGTTGGCATACAAACCCACACCGTTGTATAGACTTTTTGTTATTATTGCTATTCTAGGGAGGGGTATTTGTTTTTAGTAGGACTTGCTAGATATATATATATATACGATTTAGTCTTCCATGTATGCAACATGCGTTCAAACTTCCAATAATATATGATTTTGCTCTATCGGTCCTACATGTAAGTGTATAACCCTTTGTATGCGTGGCATATGTCTCTACGCTCACTTTAGAGAGAGTGAGCAATGCTAAATATTTACCCCCCCCCCCCAATGACGGGATTCATGCACTGATAATAATATCGCTGATCACTATACCAACATATGTTCAAATCCAAATATTGCTACTCCAGTAACATTGCACATATAGATTATATGCCCCAAGTCAAACACGGTCATAAATAAGACAAATATATGTCGACAAACCTGCTGCATGCGTAATATCCTTCCATTGCTGTAGGCCTATTGGCAATCCAACTGGCATTTAAGTCTGACCGTTAACGTCGACACTGGTTACCATGCAAATTGTCGCTACTGAGGGAACATTTTGAAGTCAAACAAGGGCGGTTACTCCGTTATGAATGAGGAATAAGTTCTTCGAAGTTAGTACCCCCATGCTGGGCTATGACCACACCAAAGCAAATCCAAATCCGAAAACCGAAATAGATAAAAGTATGGTACGGACGCCATAATTCTGGTAAATGAATGGACGTAAGTATGTATCCTTTCCCCAAACCTGGGATCCATAACCCGCGTTACAATGTGAAACGCTCGTACGGAGAACAAGTTCACAATTTTCCAAATCTAATAAGGGTCGTAACTCTGGTAATCATAAATTAAAAGCTGCGCTATCACCATGTCAACGGACTATTAAGTCCGATAATACGTTACCATTATGTGATATGTTTGTACGAGCGGAACGGCGGACGAATCCCTCGAAAATAGGCCCTGAACCTCATCCGGGGATCGGGGTATAGTATTGGCTAATTGATTGTTTCATATCACGTTTGCTGAATGCGACGGTTTGTGAATAGTGTTGGTCTGATTCACAGTTGACTTGACATCTGTTACTACTTTTCAAACCTTCGGATACAGCGCCTAGCTGGATGTGTTTCTGATCTGCTTCCATTTCTTTCTTCTATATATAGATTTCTATCTTCATATCTCGGCTTTCTGGTGGACCGATGGGAATAAGCGTGTATGGACTTTTCGTCATCAACAACTCAACAATATTAACGGTGAGTTTTTTATTTCAAAGATAAGATACACGTATTACGTGTAGGTATGTTAGAAGTTTCTTTGTTTCAATTATCTGCAACACTTAGTTTTTTGGCCGATTACACCATGAGGTTACACAACATCTATATCAATGTATATTGTCGAAGAGTAGGGGGCATAGATATGTGAACAATTCGCTTGTGTTACGCTTCGGCTGGTTATTGGTGTGAATTATAATCGATCGTATTACGCGTAATCGTTTTATATGACATAGTATGACCTGGTTCCGCAGAAAGTCTTCTTCGTGCCAGAGTTTGGAACAATGGTCACAACTTTTCTTCAGCATAGAAAAATAAAGAGCGGTCCTTTGTTGTTGTTTGTTTGATCATTTATTTTAAGTGACATGTGCATAAATTACATTACTGTAAAACAAAAACGGATGTTGCCATAAACGCACCCGGCCTCCTGGGCCTATAAGTCACTATAATATCCCAATATGTTTCTCATTCTCACGTGATCATTCCATTCACCCCCTCTCTCTCTCTCTCTCTCTCTCTCTCTCTCTCTCTCTCTCTCTCTCTCTCTCTATCTTTCTCTTTCATACATATATGTAATGTTGTGCCCGCCAACATGTTTACATTAATTTATGTAGGAGATGGGGTGGCAGTTGTTGTGCAGATTCTCTTATTATTTTGGCATATTTATCGCTGTCTAACATACAACTGATAATTTCTTCTGTTATATGCTTTATTTATGAAGGTGGCACATTCTCTTGGATATTTATTCATTAATATTTGAATTGCATCATTATCAGACTTCATCATTTCAGTTAGATGTTCCTTCTTAATTTTTGCGACAAGTTCCTGTATTAAAGGATGCATTTTAGAAGGAAATGTTTCTCATCTTCAATGTCTTTTGTATCGGGGCAGAATGTGTACAACCGTTCATGAGGTTTTTCTCCTTTAAATCTACCCGTTTCAATTCTCAAAGGGAGTCCCCCACATATGAATTGTGGCAATCATGATCTGTTTGAGCGGGCACGATTCATTGAGACATATTCCTGTTTTAAATTCAAATTTAAACAGAATATATGTTCTTAGCTTTGGTACATGTTACAGGCTTTCTTTCCATTTGTCATTAAAGTATGTGTCAATAAGCTTGTTTGCTTCATCTAGATCACAGACCAATCGGTTGTCAAAAATGTCAGTTTTATCAAGTATTTGAAACATTTCCTTTAACTCGGAACTCCATCCAGCATGTACACAACTGTAATCCCATTCAAATACTCTATATGTTAGACAGTTTCTATTCATCGTGACTAGGTTATTCCAATGCCTTAGCATATTTATCCATCTCCGTTGTCTAGAAGGCCTGATCCCCATATCACCTGTTATAGCTAATAAAGGGGTACATATGTGTACCCCCAAAAAGTTTCGAAGGCTACGGTTCTGCACAAGGTCAATGCTAATGTTTGCCAACACCCCAAATCCCAGATCCATAGTCCAAAACAGGGTTGACACATGTAGATACCAATTTATCAAAAGTTTTGAATCCAAAGTCTTTATAAGGGTGTATCCTTGAAATTATTGACCCCAGTGCTCTACCCCCAGCGGTAGCCAAGATATCTGATGTATGGGTAAAGGATTTGTCTTCATGAAGTATTATCCCAAGATATTTATATCTGTCTATAATTTCCAATGAGCTATTCTTCAGATTGAAGTCATAATTTGTCTTGGGCAGTGCTTTCTCTCTAAAAATGCACTATTTTGGTTTTGGTTTTATTAAGAGCCATCCTCAATCCTTGGTACGGTATTAATGTATTCCTGGTTTGGTAAAATAAAGAGCGTTTGTCTCATTTAAGTAAGAAAGATTCAAACATAACTGGAAACTGTTGTTACTATGGCAAGTTTTATTTGTTTTTGCGTATTAAATAGCCTGCATATCAATAGTAGGTGTATTTATCGATATATATTATTCCGCCTTCATAATTACGTAAACACAATTGAAGGTTCATATGAGCTATGTCCGTTTAAATATGAAATTAAGAAGATTTAAAATTCGCATTTGAAACATACTACAGTAGGAGATGATTATATATTCAGGCCGCCAAAAATAGCAATGAAAATTTCCCCAATTAACCTAGAGCGATACCAACGCAGTGCTGATATGCCAGCCATTAAATGTAGGCCCATGTAAAGTATGTAAAGTAGACAAATGGCTAACACTAATAGAATAAGTCTAGCGAAGTTCACAATTACGGGTGGTTATGTTTTAAATTCATCGACCAAACTTGAAGAATAGCTCAGACAAAATCGTGAATGTTGCAAAGAATTCAAAATGGAAAAGGGAAATCATTCGATTACAATAAGTACGACTTGTGGTAAATAACTGTGATTTAATTAGAATAAATATAACTTGAAGGAATACAAACTCTGGCAGGTTTGTGCACAGATCGACAGATGGGTGGATGGACTGGTAGAAAATGTTATTCCAGTAGACCCCTACTATATATGGCTACAATTTCCTTGTGGTAGAGGGGTAATTTCGCAGGAACTATACTCAACGTTCACCCTAGAATTGGCAGTCACGTTATATTCAACTAATTAACGGATCTCTGCCGGGTGTTTTTTAAAACACCAAAGTGTGTGGAACATCTTGATAGATAAGTCAAATTGAACATGCGGGGAGGTCGAATCGATTTGAGATTATAAATGCGCCCTGCAAGTATCGCTCTTGCGACATTACCCCTCGACATTCCTTGCGGATGGGGAATGAAAAAAAGGAATACCCAAAACAATGATGGAAGTCTACAGTATGTCTGTAAGAAGATCCTCTAAAGTTTCCGTTCACTTCAATGCATACTCTGGGTGTTGATTACATCATATCAGTGCTCAAAATCAATATGTATAACTAATTTACGCCGATAAGGCGGGTACCCAACTACAGACGGGTGGACATGTTCAGACACATGCAAAACGATGATCACTATAGTCTCCCAAATGCCTCAATTCGGACCCGATTCTGCTGTTCTGGCATTGACCCGTAAAATATATACCCCCACAATGGTTGCATCGGCATACCAAAACTATTCACACCTGACCACCAATGGCTGGCATATAGAGGCAAAAAGTTCAGAGTGAGGTGGACAGACTTTTCACTTCTCACACAAGGGCCATAACTCAACAAAAATGAATTGACGAAACACGTTGTATGTAAACCCTCTTTCACAATGTAATGGTGGCTCATTAGCATAACAATAACTTAAATCCGACAACTGGATTACTGAGATATAGAACCCATTTCGATATTCCCAGCTAAACTTTGTCCGCGGGCATAATAACATATCCATAATTGGGAACAAAATGTAATGTTTCATTTTCATATGCGATACATGGGCCGAAGTGGACAACAATAGGGCGTGAGCAGAGTGAATTTCAATATCCATATGTAGTAGTAGTGAGTTAGGCTTTGGTTCTAGGACTGGCATCTAGTGTCCGATAAAATGCAGACAAGTCTCCACCACGGTCTGTGAAATATAATCAATATAATGTGCAAACATTAACACATTAAATTGCATATAATACTGTCTTGCATGTATCCATGCACACCCAAATTATGGGAGAGTATACATCTAGTGTAGAACTTAACTTTCATCCAAATTTCTTCATTTTCTTTTCAGCTGGTTGGAACCATCCTGACATATGGAATCATAGTTCTTCAACTAAAACCATCTACCCCTGATGTCAATCCATGTCAGTTCAACTGTACCTCCATTTACCAGTGACGCCAATCCACACGACCACAGGCAGACATGAACATGAAACAAGGATTCAATGTTCAAATAACTCTGTTTTATTTCCAGCGACCAGAGAACATGTCTGTAAACTTCCAAAGGCTAGCATTACTATTTGAACGTATACTGAACGTTTAAAAGCAAACTAGTAAGAGCGAAAATATATTAATTCATTACGCAAAATTGTGTCTCTCTTTTATGTCAAAGATGAGTGAGGTCCACAAGTCGTTTAAGGGCTCACAATGGTGTGTTCATAGTTAACTAGACTAGACCAGGTTAATTCCAGTGCTGATCGACACCCTCAGTATTTTTCTAAAAGTTTGCCAATATTCAACATAACTGATAATATTTTGCCAAAATGCGAATCTCAGTGATGATTACTTCCCTTTTTTTGTTTCAAAACACTGATATTTGTTCCATGCAAAATAACATAAAAGTCTGTAAAATCATCATTACCAAGATGAAAGTGAAATAATATATATATTTGCTTCTGATTTTTTTTATAAAAATCATCAAATAATCATCAATAATGAGATAGTGCGTGTTGAAAACATTTCTAGGTAAAAAGTAATTGTTGCATTATGCGAAGATGACTACCGTTTTCATATGCGATTACTAAATCATGAAATTGAACATTAGATATAATCGAAGCATTCACAAATAGTCAGTAAACACAAACTTTCAACTAAATATTCGAATCACATTTCTCATCGGTGATGTTCGTTGACAAAACTGTAACAGTTGATGTCTACATAACATGGATTCATCATCTCGTTTCTCTAAAATTATTGTAATGAACTTGTGAAAAGCAACTATCGGTTTTTTCACGATCATCTTGCCAATTTGTGATTATACAGGGTCTTGTTATGTTTCACACGAAACCACTGTGACGGCATTGAGGGTAAACTTCTCATAGAAACCCCAAATAGAAATGCCAGAATATGAACGGCAACATGCATCTAAAATACTTATTTACCAAAGTTAACGACATGAGAAGTAATAACTTCGATTGTTTCTTATGCTTTGGTGCTGAAATCAAAACTGACAGGCATGTATTCTGAATTCATTTAGAAACAAGGTGTCGGCATGAAAATCTTTCAAGAACCTGCTGCATTGCTTCTGCTGAATTGTTGTGGCTGATCTTTTCCTGAGTATGGTTGGTGTGTTGTACGGTGCTAATCGTCGTCTCTGAGGCTTATGATATTGTGTGCTTACGTTGTTAGTGGCATCTCAGCGCCTTATAGCAGTGCTCACAGTACATGTACGTTGAGTATCTCGTCAACGCTAAGAAAATTTGAACGGGAAAACTATCGCTTCATCACAATATACCCCCCAAAACAGCGCAGTGTTTTATAAGAAAGAGACTATTTCAAATAACAATGTGTTATCTGACACTTATGAGTCTTATGACATCAGTTTCCTTCCCGCTGTTTTTGAATCGTGTTCTCGATGGGCGTAGTTCTGGTCCACATGTCGTTCAGTATCCATGAACTCTTTCGGCTCAGATAGAACCCCCGGAATTATATCAACGGCATATTGTCTCAGTTTTTACTATCAACCATTGATAACTCTGATATTGGAGCATATAGTGTACTTTACCGAATAATACATTCAGAATCAAGGCGATACAGATACATTACTGTTTATCGAACCTCGCTGCAATGAAAGCAGTACCATGATTTAATAATTGTCATGGATCACTTCATATTCCAGAAACCATTTACTTGGTGGGGTCCACGGTTACTTATTTTCTGGCATATGGTACCATTCATGGAACTGTGAAGCCGGATGAATATTGCATGATTGGGATTTTTCCTTTGTTCCATGTTCACATGGCTAACAATGGTGACTGTCACTGAGATTGGTATTAAAGCCACTCGGTGGTTTGCGTTCCAAAATACACCAAATAATATTCACTTTTGAATTTTTCCCGGTATCGAAATAGGTCGATAAATACTTGATCTACCTTTCTACGAGAATTATATGTCCCAGAAAGACGAATTGAAGTCGTAAATCATACAAATTTGAACAAGATGTTTGGGTTCCCAAAAAACAAAACAGCCATTTGCACGGAATGGAACAGAAAAGAGCGGTCCGTGTAATCTATTCCTAATATGGCAGAAAGAAAGAACGTTTCTTTCACTTATGTGTGAAACTTGAAAACAGCTGGCAAATGGGTGTGATCGTGTAACGTATTTTTTAGAGCTGAAGCCGGTATATCAATATTTATTGTATATGTCAGCTTATCTTATACCTCATTCCAAACTACATGGAATCTCGAATGAGCCATGTCCGTTTAGTTAATGGGTAATTCATTTACTAGTAAATTTGTTTTTATCGATTTTATATTTTAGTTATCTAAGTGTGAGCTTGTTATGCATTTATCTATGTCGTGTCATTCAGATTTCAACGTTTCGTCCTTAAACTCGTGAACTAGTCGTGAACTAGAACTATAATTGTTACCAATTCTCGTTAACAGCACAGTACGTACATCAACCAGTTATTGAAGAATGCCGATAGAGATGTAAAAGTTTAACCTCTTGCCCGATAAATTGTTGGGTCAATTGTAAAAACTAAATATATATATCAATGCAAGCATTGTGTATTATATAGAATTGAGCTCAGTTGAAAACTTCAAATTGTATGCACGAAACTGTTAATTACTAAAGACATCAGATGTGTCAAATATCGCTGAAATGAAGGAGCATCACGAGAATTTGATAAGTTCCTATGGAGCACTTCGACACCATAGGCTGTTCGCCCCAAAATCCGCACATTATCTGCTTACAATAGAACTTATTTTAGGTTGATAATCTGCTGAGAATCGGTTAATTTTTAGTCGATAATGTGATGAAAATGAGAGCGTTTTAGTCACATTTCGACTCATAATGAGGCGATTCTAAGCAGATTATGTGTGCAGAATGACACATATAATCCAACTCACGACTTCCATGTGTACGCTCTTTAACATGTGTTTTCGATGTGGTCCGCGGCAAAAAACAAAATAACGGATATGACTCCATTATCTACTTATTTCAGGATCAAATAATCACATTATGTACCTATTTCACTTTATATGTCGATTATGTGCGTATTTGCGCGGGTATATTTTGAAGACCAGCATGCGTCTTATACTAGCAATGGCGGGGGTCCACGGTGAACTGTGTAGTTTGTGTATTGACTCTTACGACTCTTCTTTGTCGCTTTCTTTATTTTGTTTATTGGTCCACAGTTTAGCATCCAGGAAACTTTTCGGATTGGATATCAAATCTGGAACCCCTGGATACTAACGACATTTTATGAAATGCTTTATTACCAGCCATATATAATTCTGATTGGAGCTCACTCTATTGTACCATATCATATATTCCGAATCAAGACTGACAAGACATTTCTGAATAAATCAGATGTATCGAACATCGATCGAAAGAGTATTATCAGGAACTTCAACGTATGTATTCGTCATATATATGCCAACAAGTACATACTTGTAGGTACAATTCATGGATATGTGAAGCCGGATGTATACCACATTGTTGTATATTTCCGTCTTTCTTTGGTCGCATTCTTTGGTCGCATTCAGTGACATTCATTGGCAAACTGTTCAACTTAAGGTAAAGTATTTTGGAAATTTGAACTAGCTATGAGTAGCCATTTATTTCAACGTATCGTCGATTATGCCAGAATAAAACTAGTTCCCGTGAATGGCCAGTCGGTTCTCCCATAAATAAGCTCATATATAACTTATTTAAAACACACGAAATAGGCCCATAAAGAGATTATTTGAATCTGAATTAAGCTGAACCTAAATGGGACACGAGCCAAACAAAACAGTCTTATATAGGCACTACGTAATGTACTTTTTTCATCGACACGAAGGACCCGATGAACGCTCTTTATAGTTTTTTTTTAACCGCCCGTGCCATTCAACAGAATAAAGTTTATAAGACCTTTATGAGCTTATTTCAGAAGTTCCAGAGGAAACTATTTGAATATTTAGGTCATATATGAGCCTATTTACACGAGGATGGGTCGGAATGGCGGCAATGAATACTCCACCAGTATAGGTTCCTTCACTATCAGCACTCGAGGTTTCGAACTGCATCAAATGTGTCGATATTCCCTACCGTGGGTGGTTCCATTAGCAGTTTCCGTCACAACGCCGCAAAAACATCTTCTGATATAGGAGCATTAAGAGTGTTGTGATCAAAATGGCACTGGATGAACCTTCACACGAGCCGGAGATTAGCATTTTTATGACTTCAATGCGTCTTCTTTCTGTGACATATAATGGTCGTAGAAAGGTAGTTCAAGTATTCATCGACCTATTTCGTTACGAGAAAAACATTCAAAAGCAAATATTATTAGCAGTAATTTAGAGCGCAAACCGCCAAGTGTCTTTAATAGTAGTTTTTTTGTAGTTATGTTCTCAAGAGGGTGTGAAACTAAGGTTTCACTTAGTCTAGGGGTCATCTTGAGAGTTATGACTCTGAATTCCTTTGGCGACTGGTATATAATTATGTTGTCTGATTCGCGACCGATGTCCCTAGACACAACGAACCCGTTTTAATTTTAATATTCACAATCCGAAGTGATATTTATTTGGGCATACGAATCCCGAATACTAGCAACCAGGGTGGTATCAAATGGAGTTGAAACCCTCACGTGTACGACCTGAACGTAGTCAAACAATGTTTAGTTGTGACATTGTGTCCGTTGGGCGTGCGGTTCAAATTAAATGTAAATATATCGTGGACAGATCCATCGACACACTATTGAACCAGTTGTTGAACTCCGTTGGGGCACCCTGTCGTTTGATTTCGCAGTAACCTCGACGCATTAGCTTCCCCGCCTGATTAATGACTCGCGGTTGCTTCCCTCTATCGTATAACTCGCCGCTCTTTCTTGTAAGTGCACTCTTTGCGGGTGTTGTTCTTGTGGCTTGCATCCGGGTTCCACTCAACTACGTCCAGTCTTGAACAAAATGGAGACTGTGTTCGTCGAGATAACCCCGGATAACCATCATCCAGACTCAGAGCTTAGCAGAAATGATGTGCACCAGTACTTTGACACAATAATATTCTGGTCAAAACTGGCAGGCTTTTATTCCGAGTTTATCCAAAAACTCAGCGATACCAAGTGGAAGTTAGTAACATTTAAGAACTTTCTTCACGGATTATACTGCATCTGTGTGCATGGATTTCTTTTACTGAACATTGTTCGCGCGTTGTATGATCTCAATATCCAGATAAAAAATGGTGTTTCTTCAAGGCTTATGGCTCTATTTGCTTACACTGCTTCTATCGCTGGTTCATTTTATATGCCTGCTCTCAGTACATGGAGTGTCTCAACCGCGTTAAGGAAACTGGAACTGATGTATTCCAGCTATAATTCCAAGTACACGACAAAAGGAAAATGTTCGACGAGAAAGAAACGAGTCCATGTCGCAATGTGTGTCATGACTGTCATTAATATTCTCAACGCTGCTTTTTCCCCGTTGTCTTTAAATATGTTTTCAGATGGTACAATAGTGGTCCAAACTATGACATCGATGGAACTATTCGGATCGGATACGATAATTGGAACCCCAGGTATAATCATGTCGACAATTTTTCAATTTGTTCAACTTCAAATTACGATCACTTTGTTTGTTACATATACCTTACTGTCACACTTAATTTATTCTGAAGCAAGGCGATACAATGCATTACTGAAACGGTCAGATGTGTCGCATCTCTCTACAATGAAACAACAGTATGAGGATTTATTAATTCTCATGAAGAATTTCAACAACTGCATGTGTCATGTGCCACCAACGACTTTCGTGATGGCGACCACAATTATTTGTTTCATGACTTATGGAATCATAAATGGTTCTGTGGAACAGGATGACTACTACACCATCGGAGCCTATATATGTTATTCGTCCGCTTGGCTGGTAATTGTAATAGCCATTGGCATAGCGATTCACAATAAGGTATTTATATCTATGTCCTTAAAAAGTGTGCAATTTCTTTGAAATATTTCGGTCGAATGAGTTACGTTGATGATAAACGTACCATGTTTCGTTGGATATTCGTGAATTCTACCATGAAAACAGTTTGTGATCTCCCCGGCAAGCCGGCTGGTTCACAAACTGTTTCATAAGCTCGAAGACAACTGAACAGAGTATTCCAAGTTCAAGAGTTTTTGGCTTTCGATGGATATATCCAGCGATATCCCTTTTGTTTTATTTACTTGCAGTTCTTACATGGGCACGGGTCAACTTCATTATTCTTTATCCAGCACAACAGCACATAATTATGCCCATTAAGAAAGGGGGGAAAACGTGAGTATTGATTTCGAACATCGAACAACTGCGAACAAATTCATGTCACATGCGATTTCCTATTCAAATACAGTTATACCTAAATAATCGACTCCTTAACCACAGCAGAATTGTGGGTATTTTTTTCAGCATTTAGTCGGAAATATGACTTGTTGCCATTCATCGGAAAGCTCTCATTGATAGCTTTCCGATGAATGGCAACAAGCTATGTTTCCGACTAATTCCTGAAAAATGACCCACAGTTCTGCTGTGGTTAAGTAGTCGATTATATAGGGCATTACTGTAGATATACCGATAACGCATGTATGAATACGTTTGGTGATAACACGGTAACCATTGACTGTTGGTATGCCTTATCACAACATGAATGTGGAATAGAAATTTCCCGATCTAACGTCGCCTATGAATACACATGATGAAACGGAACCGTTTACTATTCACACCAGAACAGAACTCGCATGAGTTCATGCACACCAAGGGATTTAACCAACCGATTTTTCTGAAGCCATGCTGTAAATATACAGACTGCATGCAGTGTGCACTCAGAATAAAGGTGGTTAAATTCGCGCTAACTTTATCACCAAATGGAGAATAAATATGTACGAACATAATGTTCCATTAGTGTCCATGGATACCCGGAAACAGGTTGTCTGCGCTGTTGATAGATAAACGCTTTTTATCCCTGTTAATAGGACCGAGAATCCAGCAATTTGTTACAAGCACTAATTCGGCCGCTCATTGCACTGATCAACATCAAATGGTTTGATGACTGTTTTCTCCAACGCCACATTGTTACGCCGAGCTATGTAGTAACTGACGAGTTTTGTGGTAGCTCACGAGTTATGTAGTAACAATCGACGAGTTTTGTGGTAGCTCACGAGTTTTGTAGTAAAATCGACGAGTTATGTAGTAATTTCAGGTTACGAGTTTTGTAGTAAAATATCGACGAGTTTTGTAGTAGAAAACAAGCTAACGAGTTTTGTAGTAATACTCGTCGAGTTTTGTAGCAACAATTTTTAGTCAGTTTCAAAGGCGGGATTGAACTTAATAAAATCTTATATAGTAAATGCAATGTTTTTTGTGTAATTGTTTGTGTGGTGGACGTTAATGACACTGTATCTCAACTTGATGTTGGTCCCTCGTCACTGCGGCGCCGTTTCTCGGCAGATATGAGCTAAACTTCGTACCTAGAAGTACTATAGCTATGTTATTAACTTGAACATGTCCCCTATTACGTCAAACGTCGCGTCCTGACGTTAATGACATTGTAGCTCAATCTGATGGTGGTCCATCGTCATTCGTCCGCTGTTTATCGGCAATTCGGGACGAAACTTGATACATAGACGTATTGTGGCAATGTTATTTATGTGGACCTGGTCCCGATTACCTCAGTCGTCGCGTTCTGACGTTAATGACGTTGTAGCTCAACTTGATATTGGTCCCTCGTCACTGCTGTGCCGTTTTTCTGCAGATATGAGCGAAACTTCGCACCTAGAAGTACTATGGTCATGTTATTAACTTGGTCCTAGGCCCCATTGCGTCAGATGTCGCGTTCTGACGTTAATGACGTTGTAGCTCAACTCGATGATGGTCCATCGTCACTCCTCCGCAGTTTATCGGCAGATCAGTTCGAAACTTGGTACATAGACGTATTGTGGCCATGTTATTTATGTGAACCTGGTCCAGATCATCTCAGACGTCGCGTTCTGACGTTAATGACATTGTAGCTCAACTTGATATTGGTCCCTCGTCACTGCTGTGCCGTTTTTCGACAGATATGAGCGAAACTTCGTACCTAGAAGTACTATGGCCATGTTATTAACTTGAACCTGGCCCACATTATGTCAAACATCGCGTCCTGACGTTAATGACATTGTAGCTCAATCTGATGGTGGTCCATCATCATTCGTCCGCTGTTTATCGGTAGATCGGGACGAAACTTGATACATAGACGTATTGTGGCCAGGTTATTTATATGGACCTGGTCCCGATTACCTCAGACGTCGTGTTCTGAGGTTAATGACGTTGTAGCTCAACTTGATATTGGTCCCTCGTCACTGCTGTGCCGTTTTTCGGCAGATATGAGCAAATCTTCGTACCTAGAAGTACTATGGCCATGTTATTAACTTGGACCTAGTCCGCATTGCGTCAAATGTCGCGTTCTGACGTTAATGACGTTGTAGCTCAACTCGATGATGGTCCCTCGTCACTCAACCGCAGTTTATCAGCAGATCAGTTCGAAACTTGGTACATAGACGTATTGTGGCCATGTTATTTATGTGAACCTGGTCCCGATCACCTCAGACGTCGCGTTCTGACGTTAATGACATTGTAGCTCAACTTGATATTGGTCCCTCGTCACTGCTGTGCCGTTTTTCGACAGATATGAGCGAAACTTCGTACCTAGAAGTACTATGGCCATGTTATTAACTTGAACCTGGCCCATATTATGTCAAACATCGCGTCCTGACGTTAATGACATTGTAGCTCAATCTGATGGTGGTCCATCATCATTCGTCCGCTGTTTATCGGTAGATCGGGACGAAACTTGATACATAGACGTATTGTGGCCAGGTTATTTATATGGACCTGGTCCCGATTACCTCAGACGTCGTGTTCTGACGTTAATGTCATTGTAGCTCAACTTGATATTGGTCCCTCGTCACTGCTGTACCGTTTTTCGGCAGATATGAGCGAAACTAGAAGTACTATGGCCATGTTATTAACTTGAGTCTGGCCCCCATTACGTCAAACGTCGCGTCCTGACGTTAATGGCGTTGTATCTCAATATAATGGTGGTCCGACGGCACTCATCCGTCGTTTCTCGACGTATCGGGGCGAAACTTCGGACCTAGAGGAATCATGACTATGTTATTAACTTGGACCTGGTCGTGTTACCTCGGACGTCGCGTTCTGAAGTAATGACGTTGTAACTCAACTTGACGTTGACTTGACGAGTTTTGTTGTTAAATTGACGAGTTTTGTGGTAACAATCGGCGAGTTTTGTAGTAACATCGACGACAAATGCCGAAAAGTCTGAACCTAGGTGCCGAAAGGTCCAGGTACCGAATCAATAAGTACCGAAAAGTCCAAGGGAACAAGTGCCGATAAGTCCAGGTGCAAATTAGAGCCATACATGGGATAATTTTTTTATTAAGTCCACACGGGCATACACAATTGAATTAAAAAATTGCTACTACAAAACTCGTCGATGTTACCACAAAACACGTCAATTTTACCACAAATCTCGTCGATTATTACTAACCAATCGACGAGTTTTGTGGTAAAATTGACGAGTTTTGTAGTAACAATTGACGAGTTTTTTTTAGTAACATCGATGAGTTTTGTAGTAAAATCGACGAGATTTGTGGTAAAATTGACGAGTTTTGTGGTGACAATTGACGAGTTTTGTAGTAAAATTGTTACTACAAACTGGTCAATTGTTACTACAAAACTGGTCAATTGTTACTACAAAACTCGTCGATGTTACTACAAAACTCGTCGATTTTACTACAAAACTCGTCAATTTTACCACAAATCTCGTCGATTTTACTACAAAACTCGTCAATTGTTACTACAAAACTCGTCGATTGTTACTACAAAACTCGTCAATTGTTACTACAAAACTCGTCAATTGTTACCATTGGTTAGTAATAATCGACGAAATTTGTGGTAAAATTGACGAGTTTTGTGGTAACATCGACGAGTTTTGTAGTAGAAATGTTTTAATTCAATTGTATATGCCCGTGTGGAGTTAATAAAAAATTTATCCCATGTATGGCTCTAATTTGCACCTGGACTTTTCGGCACTTGTTCCCTTTGACTTTTCTCTACTTATTGATTCGGCACCTGGACCTTTCGGCACTTAGGTTCAGACTTTTCGGCACTTGAAATTGTTATTTTTAATTATATATTTCATTATGATGACTGTATATATTAGTTTTGATTGTTTCCGACATGTTTATTTAATGGTGTGATCACTAGTTTCACCCTTGATATCTACTCAGTGGGTCATTATGTGAGGTGGTGTTTGTTTTTCTAACCGATGTCTGACGATGTGTCCTCGAGCTCTGTGGCCACCCATCCAAGTACTTACATGTCTCGGAGTTGATTATCGACGATACATCTTCGACTGCAGCATCGCAGTACTCCAATTGTCACCACAAGCAATTGGGTTGACACAACAGAACTAAATTTTTCGACCAGTCAGTTACATCTTAATGTTTCTCGAAGGGTAGACAACCGAAACATTTATTGTTCAGATCCAATGGTCAGGAAATAGAAATAGTAAAGTCATTCAATTATCTTGGTGTAATATTTTGTAGATCGGGATCCTTTTTAACAATGAAGAAACATGTAGTAATGACAGCTAGAAAAGCCATGTATGAGGTAATAAAGATAGGACGACGAAATGCTCTATCTATCAGAACGCAACTTATACTTTTTGATATGCCCGTGAAACCAATTCTTTTGTACGGTTGTGAAGTATGGGGCGGGGGACAACTCTATTATAGAAAGTGTACATCTCAAATTCTGTAAAATATTGCTTCGCTTCAAGATTTCCACACCCAGTTATATGGTATATGGTGAGCTAGGTCGATTCCATGTTGAGATAGACATCAAGCTCCGAATGATTAGTTACTGGAGTAGGCTTATACATTCAAACAATAAAATAAGCAGTCAGATATATAATGTATCGGTATCTATCGTAAATGGCACCACATTAGAACTACCATAGATCACATATGTTACAAATATACTTAACCAGTCAGGAATGTCAGGCACATGGGCTAATCAGAACCCTCGCATTGATGGAAAACGACTCTGCTCCAAATTAAAAATAAACTTGAAAGACCAATTTATTCAACAATGGCTATCATTAACAGCCACAGCTAGTAAAGGATCATTTTATCGTACTTTGAAACCAGAATTTGGTGAAGAAAGTTATTTTAAATCAGCCCCAGATAAAGACATTTTAACGACTGTGAGATTTAGAACAGCCAATCATTATTTGCCAGTTGAAGTTGGGAGATGGAACAATACCCCGATAAATAACCGAACTTGTACATTTTGTAACACATGAATATCATACACTATTGCATTGTCTATACTTCTCAGATAAAAGGAAACTTTACGTAAAAAGATCACATTGGAATTACCCCAGCCAACGTAAATTATCTATTCTCCTATGTAATGATGAACCTAGTATATGGACAAACCTGTGCAAATTTATCAGATTTTTAAATGAAACAGTTCGTTGTTTTCCTAACTGAGCAGTACATCACAACCATTTAGATACTTGTATGACACCGGAGCCCCGGCGCCAAAACAATCAGAGTCGTGCACCCGGTATATTCCATTCAACCAGGGTGTACGACAATGGTGGTTTCGATACCAAATCCCCGGAACCACCTAAGTGCCATGACAACCTTATATTATATACTCTGTCATTCATTTATTCATGTACATGTATTGTATGTATTTCTTAATACCATGTTGTATTGGTGAAATAGAATAAACTATCTATCTTGGTGGACCCTGCTACTTCTAGATACGACGTTTCTCCCCGTTTGATGCGCAATGTCATTAACGCCAGAACGCGACATCCGATGTTATGATGATGATGATGATTGTTTATTTGTATAATATTTACAAGCTTATGACAATGGTGATAATAAACAGACAAAAATGATATTATACAGGAGCGACATGGCCCAGATGGGCCGTCTTCCTGTCGCCCCTACGTATACAAACATGAAGTGGCAACTAATGAAGTGAAGTGATAATGAAAATGATAGAATGTAGTTCATAATAGATAAACAAGGTATCCAAACCACTTATGGGATGCATCTACATGCATGTGTTAATACATATGTATTGGTAATTTTCATGGGCTTATAATAAATCTGTCACTAATGATGGGGTGTGGCCAAGTTACTAACATGGCCACAGCACTTCTATGTGCCAAGCTTCGCTCATATCTGCCGAAAAACAGCAGTGACGAGGGACCAATATCAAGTTGACCTACAACGTCATTAACGTCAGAACGCGACGACTGAGGTAATCGGGACCAGGTCCACATAAATAATATGGCCATAATACGTCTATGTACCAAGTTTCGAACTGATCTGCTGATAAACTGCGAAGGAATGGCGAGGGACCATCATCGGGTTGAGCTACAACGTCATTGATGTCAGAACGCAACGTCTGGTGTAATGGGGACCAGATCCAAATTAATAACATGGCCATAATACTTCTAGGTACGAAGTTTCGCTCATATCTGCCGAAAAACGGTACAGCAGTGACGAGGGACCAATATCAAGTTGAGCTACAACGTCATTAAGGTCAAAACGCGACGTCTGAGGTAATCGGGACCAGGTCCATATAAATAACATGGCCACAATACGTCTATGTACCAAGTTTCGAACGGATCTGCCGATAAACTGCGGAGGAGTGATGAGGGACCATCATCGAGTTGAGCTACAACGTCATTAACGTCAGAACGCGACGCCTGGTGTAAAGGAGACCAGGTCCAAGTTAATAACATGGCCATAGTACTTCTAGGTACGAAGTTTCTCCTCGATCTGCCGAGAAACAGCGGATGAGTGACGATGGATCAGGTTGAGCTAGAACGTCATTGACACCAGGACGTGACGGCTAACGTAATCGGGACCTGGTCCACATCAATAACATGGCCACAATACGTCTATGTACCAAGTTTCGTCCCGATCTGCCGATAAACAGCGGATTGGTGACGATGGACCACCATCACGTTGAGCTAAGTAACAACGTCATTAACGTCAGAACGCGACATCTGACGTAATGGGGACCAGGTCCCAATTAATAGCATGGCCATAGTACTTCTAGGTACGAAGTTTCGCTCATATCTGCCGAAAAACGGCACAGCAATGACGATGGACCAATATCAAGTTGAGCTAAAGCGTCATTAAGGTAAGAACGCGGCGTCTGAGGTAATCGGGACCAGGTCAACATAAATAGCATTGCCACAATACGTCTATGTACAAAGTTTCGAACTGATCTGCCGATAGACTGCGGAGAAGTGACGAGGGACCATCACCCAGTTGAGCTACAACGTCATTAACGTCAGAACGCGACATCTGACGTAATGGTGACTAGGACCAAGTTCATAACATGGTCATAGTACTTCTAGGTACGATGTTTCGCTCATATCTGCATAAAACACGGCACAGCAGTGACGATGGACCGATATGAAGTTGAGCTACACCGTCATTAACGTCAGAACGCGACGTCTGAGGTAATCGGGACCAGGTCCACATAAATAACATTGCCACAATACGTCTATGTACCAAGTTCCGAACTGATCTGCCGATAAACTGCGGAGGAGTGACGAGGGACCATCATCGAGTTGAGCTACAACGTCATTAACGTCAGAACGCGAAGTTTGGTGTAATGGTGACCAGGTCCAAGTTAATAACATGGCCATAGTACTTCTAGGTACGAAGTTTAGCTCAGATCTGCCGAGAAACAGCGGATGAGTGACGGTGGATCACCATCAGGTTGAGCTACAACATCATTGTCGCCAGGGCGCGACGGCTAACGTAATCGGGACCTGGTCCACATCAATAACATGGCCACAATACGTCTATGTACCAAGTTTCGTCCCGATCTGCCGATAAACAGCGGATGAGTGACGATGGACCACCATCAGGTTGAGCTACAACGTCATTACGTCAGAACGCGACATCTGACGTAATGGGCACCAGGTCCAAGTTAATAACACGGCCATAGTACTTCTAGGTACGAAGTTTCGCTCATATCTGCCGAAAAACGGCACAGCAATGACGAGGGACCAATATCAAGTTGAGCTACAGCGTCATTAAGGTAAGAACGCGGCGTCTGAGGTAATCGGACCAGGTCAACATAAATAGCATTGCCACAATACGTCTATGTACCAAGTTTCGAACTGATCTGCCGATAAACTGCGGAGGAGTGACGAGGGACCACCATCGAGTTGAGCTACAACGACATTAACGTCAGAACGCGACGTGTGGTGTAATGGGGACCAGGTCCAAGTTAATAACATTGCCATAGTACTTCTAGGTACGAAGTTTCGCTCACATCTGCCGAAAAACGGCACAGCAGTGACGAGGGACCAATATCAAGTTGAGCTACAACGTCATTAAGGTCAGAACGCGACGTCTGAGGTAATCGGGACCAGGTCCACATAAATAACATTGCCACAATACGTCTATTTATCAAGTTTCGTCCCGATCTGCCGATAAACAGCGGATGAATGACGATGAGCCACCATCAGATTGAGCTACAATGTCGTTAACGTCAGGACGCGACGTTTGACGTAATGGGGGACATGTTCAAGTTAATAACATGGTTATAGTACTTCTAGGTACGAAGTTTGGCTCAGATCTTATGAGAAACGACGCAGCAGTGACGAGGGACCAACATCAAGTTGAGATACAACGTCATTAACGTCCACCACACAAACACTTACACAAGAAAACATTACATTTACTATATAAGATTTTATTAAGTCCAAACCCGCCTTTGAAACTGACTAAAAAATGTTGCTACAAAATTCGACGAGTATTACTACAAAACTCGTTAGCTTTTGTTTTTACTACAAAACTCGTCGATATTTTACTACAATACTCGTAACCCAAATTACTACATAACTCGTCGATTTTACTACAAAACTCGTGAGCTACCACAAAACTCGTCGATTGTTACTACATAACTCGTGAGCTACCACAAAACTCGTCAGTTACTACATAACTCGGCGTAACACACATGCTATTTATTTCTATTCTACAGGAAATATACGTCTCTCTTTATTGTTTCGAAAAGGTTTCCAGTTTAATTGAACCCCACAAATTATATACTCATCATTATTATCAGAATAATCCATAGTCCAAAGAAGGGACAGTAATATTAACAACCGTATCATTTGTAATGCTCTATTTTTATCAAGCATTCGGCCCTATCTGGACCTTCCTCAGGACAATATCAAATGTTAAAACACAATCACATGTGAAAGTATGCCAATCGTACAATTGTGTTTTAACATTTGATATTGTCCTGAGGAAGGACCAGATAGGGCCGAAAGCTTGATAAAAATATGGCATTACAAATGATACGGTTGTATATACTCATCGTTTTTGGAAATCGGCTGATTTGCCAAAAGTAAGAAAACGTTTCACTTTGGTCACCGTTTCCATATCTGTTGGAAATCTTTATATCCTCGGCTTCGTGTCTCATAACGCCTTGGTATTGAACAACTGCCTGTCGATTAAAGCCTCTGGGGTACAAGTTTGGGAAGCCGATATATACTATTGGTAGAATAGTTCATTTTATAGACTTCGCCATCGGGACTTTTGTTATTTTCGCTTATTGTGTGGTTCTCGTGTCGATAGTCCACTGTGAGTTAACCCTTTCTACACTGAATGGATTCTCCCACTCAGTTATAAAAGTAAACATTGGATTGGTCGATTATCCAATATCGCGCCTGTTGGTGGCCATATCGGTGGCCTGTTTCCTTTTATTTGGCTGGATATATCGGCCCTTGGTCCCAAATGACTACTGCGTTTCGACTACCTCATCATCTCTGTTGAGATAGATCTTGTCATTGTTATTGTGGTAGGAATAGTTATGTCTCAGAAAACGTGTTGAAGTGAAAGCAACTTCAGAAATTAAAACCGGATTCAGATAACGCATAGTATATACTCCATGTTCCCCGAATCAGTTGGAAATGAAGACATGTCGCCAAACTGATGTGAGGACAGACTAAACTATAGTTAATGTCCATCGCTTCAATTAGTCATATAATTGCCATATATATGAATAATTAATATTTTGATGTCAGGCTCGTGACAAATGCATGCAAAATACTATAGATTTAATCTTAAGACTTTAACATATGTTACTATAACGCTGTTATATCTTTCAGATTCACGAGCCCCTGGAAACCTTGCATTCCATCGGTTTGAAGGGTTTGCCAGAAAGTACAACAATGGAGGTAAGCGTCTTCTTATATTCTTATCTTATATTGTAAATACCTCCTATGTCAGAACGGCCGATGGCCCGACGTTGGCATACATACCCACACAGCTGTATATACTTTTTGTTAGTTTTGCTATTCTAGAGAGGGGTATTTGTTTTTAGTAGGACTTGTTAGATATATATATACGATTTTAGTCTTCCTTGTATGGCAACATGCGTTCGAACTTTCAATAATATATGATTTTGCTCTATCGGTCAAACATGTAATTGTGTAACCCGTTGTATGCGTGCCATATGTCCCTACGCACAGTTTAGATAGAGGGTGAGTAATGCTAAATGTTACACCCCAAATGACGGTATTCATGCATTGTTAATCATTTCGCTGATCATTATACCAACATATGTTCAAATCCAACTATTGGTACTCAAGTAACATTGCTAAATATGGTGCACATATATATTATATGCTCCAGGTCCAACACGGCCATAAATAAGACAAATAACATGAAGCTGGGCTGTGGCCACACCCACCAAAGCAAATCCGACAACCAAAACAGATAAAATTATGGTACGGACGCCATAATTCTGATAAATGAATGGACGCAAGTGTGTATCCTTTCCCCAAACCTGGGATCCATAACCCGCGTTACAATGTGAAAAGCTCGTACGGACACCAAGTGCACAATTTTCCAAATATAATAAGGGTCGTAACTCTGTTAAGCATAAACTACAAGCTGAGCTATCACCATGTCAACGGACTATTAAGTCCGATAATACGTTACCATTAGGTGATATGTGTGTACGAGCGTAACGGCGGACGAATCCCTCGAAAATAGGCCCTGGACCTCATCCGGGGATCGGGGTATAGTAGAGCTAATTGATTGTTTCATATCACGTTTGCTGAATGCGACGGTTTGTGAATAGTGTTGGTCTGATTCACAATTGACTTGACATATTTTGCTACTTTTCAAACCTTCGGATACAGCGCCGAGCTGGATGTGTTTCTGATCTGCTTCCATTTCTTTCTTCTATATATAGATTTCTATCTTCATATCTCGGCTTTCTGGTGGACCGATGGGAATAAGCATGTATGGACTTTTCGTCATCGACAACTCAACAATATTAACGGTGAGTCTTTTATTTCAAAGATAAGATACACGTATTACGTGTAGGTGTGTTAGAAGTTCTTTGTTTCAATTCTCTACAACACTTATTTTTTTGACCGATTACACCTTGAGGTTACACAACATCTATGTCAATGTATATTGTCGAAAAGTAGGGGGCATATATATGTGAACAATTCGCTTGTATTACGCTTCAGCTGGTTATTGTGGTTCCGCAGAAAGCCTTCTTCGTGCCAGAGTTTGGAACAATGGTCACAACTTTTCTTCAGCATAGAAAAATAAAGAGCGTTCCTTTGCTGTTGTTTGTTTGATCATTTATTTTAAGTGACATGTGCATAAATTACATTAGTGTGAAACAAAAACGGATGTTGCCATAAACGCACCCGGCCTCCTGGGCCTATAAGTCACTATAATATCCCAATATGTTTCTCATTCTCACGTGATCATTCCATTCCCCTCTCTATCTATCTATCTCTCTCTCTCTCTCTCTCTATCTTTCATACATATATGCAATGTTGTGCCCGCCAACCTGTTTATATTAATTTAGGTAGGAGATGGGGTGGCAGTTGTTGTGCAGATTCTCTTATTATTTTGGCATATTTATCGCTGTCTAACATACAATTGATCATTTCTTCTGCTGTATGCTTTATTTATGAAGGTGGCACATTCTCTTGAATATTTATTCATTAATATTTGAATTGCATCATTATCAGACTTCATCATTTCAGTTAGATGTTCCTTCTTAATTTTTGCGAACAGTTCCTGTAATAAAGGATGCATTTTAGAAGGAAATGTTTCTCATCTTCAATGTCTTTTGTATCGGGGCAGAATGTGCACAACCGTTTATGAGGTTTTTCTCCTTTAAATCTACCCGTTTCAATTATCAAAGGGAGTACACCAAATCTGAATTGTGGCAATAATGATCTGTTTGAGCGGGCAAGATTCATTGAGACATATTACTCAGTTTTAAATTCAGAATTTAAACAGAATATATGTTCTTAGCTTTGGTACATGTTACAGGCTTTCTTTCCATTTGTCACTAAAGTATGTGTCAATAAGCTTGTTTGCTTCATCTAGATCACAGACCAAACGGTTGTCAAAAATGTCAGTTTTATCAAGTATTTGAAAATATTTTTTTTAACTCCGAACTCCATCCAGCATGTCCACAACTGTAATCCCATTCAAATTCTCTATATGTTAGACGGTTTCTATTCATTATGACTAGGTTACTCCAATGCCTTAGCATATTTATCCATCTCCGTTGTCTAGAAGGCCTGATCCCCACATCACCTGTTATAGCTAATAAAGGGGTACATCTGTGTACACCCAAAAAGTAACGAAGACTACGGTTCTGCACAAGGTCAATGCTAATGTTTTCCAAAACCCCAAATCCCAGATCCATAGTCCAAAACAGGGTTGACACATGTAGATACCAATTTATCAAAAGTTTTGAATCCAAAGTCTTTATAAGGGTGTATCCTTGAAATTATTGACCCAGTGCTCTACCCCCAGCGGTAGCCAAGATATCTGGTGTATGGGTAAAGGATTTGTCTTCATAAAGTACTATCCCACGATATTTATATCTGTCTATAATTTCCAATTAGCTATTCTTCAGATTGAAGTCATACTTTGTCTTGGGCAGGGCTTTCTCTCTAAAATGCACTATTTTGGTTTTGTTTTTATTAAGAGCCATCCTCAATCCTTGGTACGGTATTAATGTATTCCTGGTCTGGTAAAATAAAGAGCGTTTGTCTCACTTAAGTAAGAAATATTCAAACATAACTGGAAACTGTTGTTACTATGGCAAGTTTTATTTGTTTTTGCGTATTAAATAGCCTGCATATCAATAGTAGGTGTATTTATCGATATATCTTATTCCGCCTTCATAATTACGTAAACACAATTGAAGGTTCATATGAGCTATGTCCGTTAAATATGAAATTAAGAAGATTTAAAATTTTAATTCGCATTTAAAACATACTTTCCCAAATTCACTTATAACGATACCAACGCAGTACTGATATGCCAGCCATTACATGTAGGCCCATGTAGAGTAGACAAATGGCTAACACTAATATAATAAGTCTAGCGAAGTTCACAATTACGGGTGGTTATGTTATCATGTTGACATAAACTTGCCAAGTTTTAAATTCATCGACCAAACTTGAAGAATAGCTCTGACAAAATCGTGAATGTTGCAAAGAATTCAAAATGGAAATCATTCTATTATAATAAGTACGACTTGTGGTAAATAACTGTGCTTTAATTAGAATAAATATAACTTGAGGGAATACAAAAGGTTTGTGCACAGGTCGACAGGTGGGTGGAAGGACTGGTAGAAAATGTTATTCCAGTAGACCCCTACTATATATGGCTACAATTTCCTTGTGGTTGAGGGGTAATGTCGCAGGAGCTATACTCGACCTTCATCCCAGAATTGGCAGTCACGTTATATTCAACTAAATAACGGATCTCTGTCGGGTGTTTTTTAATACACCAAAGTGTGTGTAACATCTTGATAGATAAGTCAAATTGAACATGCGGGGAGGTCGAATCGATTTGAGATTATAAATGCGCCCTGCAAGTATCGCTCTTGCGACATTACCCCTCGACATTCCTTGCGGATGGGGAATGAAAAAAAGGAATACCCAAAATAATGCTGGAAGTCTACAGTATGTCTGTAAGAAGATCCTCTAAAGTTTCCGTTCACTTCAATGCATACTCTGGGTGTTGATTACATCATATCAGTGCTCAAAATCAATATGTATAATTAATTTACGCCGATAAGGCGGGTACCCAACTACAGACGGATGGACATGTTCAGACACATGCAAAACGATGATCACTATAGTCTCCCAAATGCCTCAATTCGGACCCGATTCTTCTGTTCTGGCATTGACCCGTAAAATATATACCCCCACAAAGGTTGCATCGGCATACCAAAACTATTCACACCTGACCACCAATGGCTGGCATATAGAGACAAAAAGTTCAGAGTGAGGTGGACAGACTTTTCACTTCTCACACAAGGGCCATAACTCAACAAACATGAATGGACGAAACACGTTGTATGTAAACACTCTTTCACAATGTAATGGTGGCTCATTAGCATAACAATAATTTAAATCCGACAACTGGATTACTGAGATATAGAACCCATTTCGATATTCCCAGCTACACTTTGTCTGCGGGCATAATAACATATCCATAATTGGGAACAAAAGGTAATGTTTCATTTTCATATGCGATACATGGGCCGAAGTGGACAACAATAGGGCGTGAGCAGAGTGAATTTCAATATCCAGGTGTAGTAGTAGTGAGTTGGGCTTTGGCTCTAGGACTGGCATCTAGTGTCCGATAAAATGCAGACAAGTCTCCACCACGGTCTGTGAAATATAATCAATATAATGTGCAAACATTAACACATTAAATTGCATATAATACTGTCTTGCATGTATCCATGCACACCCAAATTATGGGAGAGTATACATCTAGTGTAGAACTTAACTTTCATCCAAATTTCTTCATTTTCTTTTCAGCTGGTTGGAACCATCCTGACATATGGAATCATAGTTCTTCAGCTAAAACCATCTACCCCTGATGTCAATCCATGTCAGTTCAACTGTACCTCCATTTACCAGTGACGCCAATCCACACGACCACAGGCAGCCATGAACATGAAACAAGGATTCAATGTTCAAATAACTCTGTTTTATTTCCAGCGACCAGAGAACATGTCTGTAAACTTCCAAAGGCTAGCATTACTATTTGAACGTATACTGAACGTTTAAAAGCAAACTAGTAAGAGAGAAAATATATTAATTCATTACGCAACATTGTGTCTCTTTTATGTCAAAGATGAGTGAGGTCCACAAGTCGTTTAAGGGCTCACAATGGTGTGTTCATAGTTAACTAGACTAGACCAGGTTAATTCCAGTGCTGATCGACACCCTCAGTATTTTTCTAAAAGTTTGCCAATATTCAACATAACTGATAATATTTTGCCAAAATGCGAATCTCAGTGATGATTACTTCCCTTTTTTTTTGTTTCAAAACACTGATATTTGTTCCATGCAAAATAACATAAAAGTCTGTAAAATCATCATTACTAAGATGAAAGTGAAATAATATATATATTTGCTTCTGATTTTTTTTATAAAAATCATCAAATAATCATCAATAATGAGATAGTGCGTGTTGAAAACATTTCTAGGTAAAAAGTAATTGTTGCATTATGCGAAGATGACTACCGTTTTCATATGCGATTACTAAATCATGAAATTGAACATTAGATATAATCGAAGCATTCACAAATAGTCAGTAAACACAAATCTTCAACTAAATATTCGAATCACATTTCTCATCGGTGATGTTCGTTGACAAAACTGTAACAGTTGATGTTTACATAACATGGATTCATCATCTCGTTTCTCTAAAATTATTGTAATGAACTTGTGAAAAGCAACTATCGGTTTTTTCACGATCATCTTGCCAATTTGTGATTATACAGGGTCTTGTTATGTTTCACACGAAACCACTGTGACGGCATTGAGGGTAAACTTCTCATAGAAACCCCAAATAGAAATGCCAGGATATGAACGGCAACATGCATATAACATACTTATTTACCAAAGTTAACGACATGAGAAGTAATAATTTCGATAGTTTCTTATGCTTTGGTGCTGAAATCAAAACTGACAGGCATGTATTCTGAATTCATTTAGAAACAAGGTGTCGGCATGAAAATCTTTCAAGAACCTGCTGCATTGCTTCTGCTGAATTGTTGTGGCTGATCTTTTCCTGAGTATGGTTGGTGTGTTGTACGGTGCTAATCGCCGTCTCTGATGCTTATGATATTGTGTGCTTACGTTGTTAGTGGCATCTCAGCGCCTTATAGCACTGCTCACAGAACATGTGCGTTGAGTCTCTCGTCAACGCTAAGAAAATTTGAACGGGAAAACAATCGCTTCATCACAATATACCCCCAAAAAGAAAGAGACTATTCCAAATAACAATGTGTTATCTGACACTTATGAGACTTATCACATCAGTTTCCTTCCCGTTGTTTTTGAATCGTGTTCTCAATGGGCGTAGTTCTGGTTCACATGTCGTTCAGCATCCATGAACTCTTTCAGCTCAGATAGAACCCTGGAATTATATCAACGCTATATTGTCTCAGTTTCTACTATCAACCATTGATAACTCTGATTGGAGAATATAGTGTACTTTACCGAATAATACATTCAGAATCAAGGCGATACAGATACATTACTGTTTATCGAACCTCGCTGCAATGAAAGCAGTACCATGATTTAATAATTGTCATGGATCACTTCATATTCCAGAAACTATTTACTTGGTGGGGTCCACGGTTACTTATTTTCTGACATATGGTACCATTCATGGAACTATGAAGCCGGATGAATATTGCATGATTGGGATTTTTCCTTTGTTCCATGTTCACATGGCTAACAATGGTGACTGTCACTGACAATGGTATTAAAGCCACTCGGTGGTTTGCGCTCCAAAATACACCAAATAATACTCACTTTTGAATGTCTCCCGGTATCGAAATAGGTCGATAAATTCTTTATCTACCTTTCTACGAGAATTATATGTCCCAGAAAGACGAATTGAAGTCGTAAATCATACAAATTTGAACAAGATGTTTGGGTCCCAAACAAATAAAACAGCCATTTGCACGGAATGGAACAGAAAAGAGCGGTCCGTGTAATCTATTCCTGATATGGCAGAAAGAAAGAACGTTTGAAAACTTGAAAACAGCTGGCAAATGGGTGTGATCGTGTAACGTATTTTTTAGAGCTGAAGCCGGTATATCAATATTTATTGTATATGTCAGCTTATCTTATACCTCATTCCAAACTACATGGAATCTCGAATGAGCCATGTCCGTTTAGTTAATGGGTAATTCATTTACTAGTAAATTTGTTTTTATCGATTTTATATTTTAGTTATCTAAGTGTGAGCTTGTTATGCATTTATCTATGTCGTGTCATTCAGATTTCAACGTTTCGTCCTTAAACTCGTGAACTAGTCGTGAACTAGAACTATAATTGTTACCAATTCTCGTTAACAGCACAGTACGTACATCAACCAGTTATTGAAGAATGCCGATAGAGATGTAAAAGTTTAACCTCTTGCCCGATAAATTGTTGGGTCAATTGTAAAAACTAAATATATATATCAATGCAAGCATTGTGTATTATATAGAATTGAGCTCAGTTGAAAACTTCAAATTGTATGCATGAAACTGTTAATTACTAAAGACATCAGATGTATCAAATATCGCTGAAATGAAGGAGCATCACGAGAATTTGATAAGTTCCTATGGAGCACTTCGACACCATAGCCTGTTCGCCCCAAAATCCGCACATTATCTGCTTACAATAGAACTTGTTTTAGGTTGATACTCTGCTGAGAATCGGTTCATTTTGAGTCGATAATGTGATGAAAATGAGAGCGTTTTAGTCACATTTCGACTCATAATGAGGCGATTCTAAGCAGATTATGTGCACACAATGACACATATAATCCAACTCACGACTTTCATGTGTACGCTCTTTAACATGTGTTTTCGCTGTGGTCCGCGACAAAAAACTAAATAACGGACATGACTCCATTATCTGCTTATTTCAGGATCAAATAATCACATTATGTACCTATTTCACTTTATATGTAGATTATGTGCGTATATGTGCAGGGATATTTTGAACACCAGCATGCGTCATATACTAGCAATTGCATACTCGGTGTGGTCCACGGTGAACTGTGTAGTTTGTGTGTTGACTCTTACGACTCTTCTGTTTGTGTGTTGACTCTTACGACTCTTCTTTCTCGCTTTCTTTATTTTGTTTACTGGTCCACAATTTAGAATACAGGAAACTTTTCGGATTGGATATCAGATCTGGAACCCATAGATACTAACAACATTTTATGAAATGCTTTATTACCAGTCATATATAAATTCTGATTGGAGCTCACTCTATTGTACCATATCATATATAAATTCTGATTGGAGCTCACTCTATTGTACCATATCATATATTCCGAATCAAGACTGATAAGACATTGCTGAAGAAATCAGATGTATCCAACCTCGATCGAAAGAGTATTATCAGGAACTTCAACGTATGTATTCGTCATATATATGCCAGCAAGTACATAATTGTAGGTACAATTCATGGATAATATGTGAAGCCGGATGTATACCACATTGTTGTATATTTCCGTCTTTCTTTGGTTTAAACATATTTTATTTGTTCATAAATTGATTTATGACAAAAGGGATTAGAGGACAAGTGCTATAATTACTTAAAATACCCTCCTCTCCCTACTATAATACACTGACAAATTTTACACTAAAGACGAACAAACACAAGGTATATAATATACATGTATTATATAATTGTAGCGTAGCTACTATTTATTTATTTCACGTAAAGTTCACATAGTTTTACCCCGAGAGTCGTTTATCGATTCCGTTTTACAGTTTAGTCTTTTGGCATTGTTTTGTGTGAACTTACTTTCTTTTCTCGGAAACAGTCCTGAACTTACAATCTATTTATGCCTATCTTGTCTCTTTCTAATGTTATGCTATCTCCGCCAGCTTTCTTCAGAGAAAGTGACATTATTACAACTTTCATTTTCATGTTTTCATACCGGAAGTTGTTTTAACGGGAGCACGTGGCTCAATGCCATTAAGACCGCGTATGTCAAACGGTCCCCACGCGCTCATCACCAGTGGGAACCTTTACCGGGGGCCTTCTGGTGGGAGCTTTTAGTGGGAACCTTTACCGGGAGCCTTTCGGTGGGGGCTTTTAGCGGGGGCCCTTACTATTAAAGGCGGGGTTTCCGAAGAGTTTGATTGGGTTGATTAGTTGGTTTGTTTTGAAGGTGATATTTGGAGGAGATATTTGAGTTGGTATCTATAGAATAGAAGAGATAAAAGAATTAAGAGATACGATAAGAGAGCTTGGTTTACAAGAATTACAGATTTACCTGAGAATATATTTACAGAAAGGACAGAAAGGTACATACAGAATCATCGAGAGGCAGTCACAAACAATAGCATAATATAGTAATTTAATCGCCGGGTGATTTCACTATTTGAACAGTCTAAAGGCTCCCACTAATTCGATCATAATTGATATATACGATAAATATACATATATTTTCTGTTGATGGTTTTAAGATTCGTTACCTAATTTATGTATTAATTATAGACAACAGTAACAGAGAAACTAAGGGGTCAAGAAATCACGCAACCATTATATTCAAATAAACTCGACCCCCTCTACATGTTACAAGTGGTGGCAGCGGTGGGATCAATAAAACCAGTCAATCATATATACACACACATATAATTGTATTGCTATAATAAATCTGCAACAAAGATAATGGGTAGAAGGAAACAGTTGAGCCGAGATAGGCAAGAGAGCTTTGAGACAGAGAGGTCGGTAACACAAGATACGACAGACAATGGCAGAGTGAGTGAAAGGGGAGGCCGAGAACAGTGACGAGAGAGAGCAGAATAGAGTTGAGCACACAGAGAGAGAAACGGACGAAAGCAAGAGCAGAACACAAAGAAAGATCTGTGTCGAGAGTCTACAGTGAGCCCCAACTAGAAAAGAGTGAAATTGGGGAGAAATAAAGTGAGTTGAAAGTGTTGACAGATGAGGTAAAATCACTGACTGAGGGGTACGATAAGATACTCTCAGTCCTTCAAGGAATGAAAGAGGCCCAAAAACAGGAACGCCAACAACTGCATAGAGGTGGTAAGTACTGGTATAGAACAAGATATTATCAGAGATTGTACAGAGAAAGATCGGACAGCTCAAGATATAGAAACGCCATGCTCAGATATAGAACACGTAAGTACACCCACTGCTTCTGGTAAACTGGTTCAGAAACCCCTCAACCCTAACGCAATAGAATATGAATCACAGCTACAGAGGCCCGAACATAGGCGTACACATGAGATACATAAGGTGGGAACGTGGGAGGCCCCCTGTTCACCAAACTACAGAGAAAACCAGGTAGCATCGGAATATGTTACCTACAGAAACGGAATTCACAGACAGACTGGCATCATTAGTTCAGAGACCCCGGATGCAGGATGTGAACATAAATGGTGCAGGGAGAGAGCAAGCAGGGCCCACATTGGGTCACCACACATTTACAGAACCAATGGGAGTTTACAACAGTGATGCAGATCGGCAAAACAAGAGACCAAATGGCGTCTTGGATGCTAGAGTGTCGCATCAATTCTCATGGCCAGACAAAGATTGCTCGCCATATCAGAACAGAGGTGTGAACTTCACATAATCAATGGGAGTTTACAACAGTGATGCAGATCGGCAAAACAAGAGACCACAAGGCGTCTTGGATGATAGAGGGTCGCATCAATTATCATGGCCAGACAAAGATTGCCCACCACATCAGAACAGAGGTGTAAACTTCACAGAACCAATGGGAGTTTACACCAGTGATGCAAATGAGCAAATTAGGAAAGCACAGAACAATTTAGGGGCTACAATGTCCCATTCATCATTGTGGACAGGTACAGATAGAGAGTGGTCGTCACAGATGTATAAGGAATGCTCCAGATATGACCCGTATAATGCGATACGACAGCAAGGCACATATGCTCTTGTGCCAGGGCTAAGTGAAGCACCGCCAGGATGGGGTAGGTCTAGAGATAATTGTTATACTGGGATCGATGGCGGGGGCCGCTATCAGAGGTCACTCATTGGTACAGGGCAACATCCATTTGAACTCTATCGCGATGTTCATGGTCAAACAGGTCATGGTATGCACAATCTAACAGAACAATATCCGTGTCAAGGGCACTCAGGGGTGGCAACTCCACTGAGTCAGCAGCAAGAAGCCAGACCATATCAATGGAGAGCACCAATATCGGGAGGGAAACACCGAGATGAAGTAAATCATGACAGAGTAAGGTCAGTTGTGTATGATGGCCGGTCTAGTTGGACTGACTATCTCTCTCACTTCACATTAATTGCAAGAATAAACAGGTGGTCTGAGGAGACAATTCTTCTTCAACTGGGGGCCCACTTAAGGGGGGCCAGCTAGAAGTGTTTTGGCAGATATACGACCAGAGCAAATGAATCTGAGAGAACTCTTGGGAGCTTTAGCTGCACGATTTGAGCCACGGAATCAGTGTGAGCTCTACATAGTTCAGCTAGAGGCAAGAAAGCGTGGGGATAAGGAAACGTTATGTGAACTGGCTCAGGATGTGAAAAGGTTAGCAAGAATGGCATACCCATAAGCTCCAACAGAAGTTCGAGATAGCCTGGCATTCCGTGCATTTGGGGAAGCGCTTCAGGATCCAGAAATTGAATGGGCAATTTTCCAGGGATGTCCTGAAAACAGTGATATGGCATTAAGTTGCGCTCTGAAATATGAAGCTTTTCAGAAAAGTGTATTTAAGTGAAACTTGCCTAACAGACACAGGGTGAGAGCAGCCAGAGAATACATGGAAGAGCAAGATACAGAACCCAATGAGTTCAAGAGGGGAGATTGGGAAACATGATATTGTGCGTCAAATTGTCCGAGAAGAGGTGACAAACACAATGAAGAGAGACAAACCCCAGATTGTAAGAGAAGACATGACAAATATGATGAAGAGGGACAGACCCATGAGGAGAAGATGTATATATTGTCGAAAGGACAACCATATAGAAGCTAATTGTTACAAAAAACAAAATGACGAAAAGTACCGTAAAACAAGAGCAGAACCCAGGGAGGAAAGCCAAGATAAGCTAGAGAAATTCAACAGTCCTTCGGAAAACTGTTAGAAGCTGTGTCTGAGGGTCAGGAAACGGCAATTGAAAACGATGAAGATTTTGAAATTGAAAGACCCGAGAACATATTGGAAATTAAGGGATCAGAAAGTGATGGATTATTTTTGAAAGTTGGTCTACTTGGACAAGTATTTAAAAGCCTCATCGATACAGGGGCTACTATTTCAGTTTTGTATCCCAAAATATTTGAGGCTATCAACGAGGATAAGAGACCTCGACTAGAGAATTATAGAGGGAGGCTGAGGATAGCTGATGGGGAAGAGGTTTTCCCCAAGGGAATCATCCATGCTTCTATACAGATTGGGGCTGTGTCCTGTCCATGTAAGATGATGTGGCTGATTTGGACACCCCCGCAATTCTAGACTTCGACTTTTTGAGCTCAAATGGATGTGAACTAAATTGTAGTACCAAGACTTTGACACTCCAGGGATGTCAAATCAAGTGTATTCCGGAAAGCCAGCTGAAGGCAGCGTTCAGATTAACATTGACCGAGACCATCACGAACCCCCTTCCTCTGAAATGATCCTACCGGCCAGTGCTGAGAAAATAGATTTTGAAGGCAGAGTAGCAATGCTGAAGATGGCAAGTGACAGCATGACACAGAAAGGTCTGCTTATTGCCAATATCATATTTAATCCAGAGGAAGAGAACATACCAGTGCAGGTCATGAACACAGATGTGTTGCCAATCAAGTTATATCGACATACCACAATTGCTGATTGTGAATATATTCGTACAGCATCTATATCCACTATGAAAATTAACACAGAAACGGAAGAATTGCATCCAGAGAATACAAAAGCAAAGGTTGTATTGCCGAATCACATGCAAGTACTCCTGGAGAAGTGTAATGATAATTTGACAGACGATCAGTTGGAAGCTGTAGCTCATATGTTGAGCAAACATACAATCGTGTTTTCAAGGAACAAGGAGGACCTGGGTCAGACGCATTTGATGGAACATTCCAATGACACAGGTGAAGAACGCCCCATAAAGCAAGCACCAAGGAGACTACGGCATGCATTGAGGGAACCAGCAGGAAAGGAAGTCGAGAGGATGCTCGTAGTAGGGGTGATAGAATAGTCGAAGTCGAACTGGGCTAGTCCCATTGGTTTGGTCAGGAAAAAGAAATCTGGCAGGGATGACTCCCAAGCTACCGTTCGATTCTTTGTCGACTACCGGAAGCTAAATGACGCCACAGTGAAGGACTCTTACCCTATTCCAAGGATTGACGAAAGCCTGGAGGCACTTAGGGGCTCTAAATTCTATTCGGGGCTGGGTATGGTCGCTGGATATTGGCAGATCCCTATAGCCGAGAAAGACAGATCAAAGACCTCTTTTGTGACATCCAACATATTTGCTAATTCGCAATATCAATTTAGATCTATGCTATTTCGCCTGTGCAATGCAGGCGCGACCTTTCAGAGGTTAATGGAGGCAGTTATAGCAGGCCTGCAGTGGAATACCTGTGTCCGTGTATATTGATGATATTTTGGTTTACTCTGGCTCGTTCCAAGAACATTTAGATAGATTAGATCAAGTTTTGAAAAGAATAAAAGATGCCGGCTTGAAGATCTCCCCACAGAAATGTCAACTGTTCAAGAAAAGATGCTCTTTTCTGGGACACATTGTGTCAGAACAAGGTGTCGAGCCAGATCCAATGTAAGATAGAAGCTGTACATAAATGGGGACAACCCAGAACAGTCAAGGATGTGAGGAGCTTCCTAGGAACATGCTCTTATTACCGCAAGTTCATCAAAAATTTGGCAAAACTGGCAAAGCCATTAAACAGGCTGACCGAGAAATATGCAACTTTCAGTTGGAGCCAAGACTGTCAAGAGTCATTTGAGAGTTTGAAACATGCACTAATGGGAGAACCCATCTTGAGTTACCCAGACGTTACAAAGAGGTTCATCCTGGATACAGATGCTAGCCACAATAGCATTGGCGGAGTCCTCTGCCAAGAAGCCGCGGATGGTGAGCATGTAGTTGCTTATTTTAGCAGAAATCTGTCGAAGCCAGAGCGTAATTATTGTGTGACCCGGAAAGAGCTCTTAGCAGTGGTTGAGGCAATCAGACATTTCCATCCTTATCTATTTAATAACAAGTTCCTTGTCAGGGGTGACCATGGTGCCCTCAATTGGTTGAGGAGATTCAAGACCCAGGAGGGGCACTTGGCCCGGTGGATTCAATTCTTGGAAACATACGATTTTACCATACAGCATAGGGCTGGATGTCTACACACCAATGCAGATGGTCTTTCAAGAAAACCATGTGAGAATTGCACCCATTGTGCCAGACAACAGCTGAAGCTCGAAACAGAGGTTGACTGCCAGTGTGTATCAAAACAGGTAGAAAAGATAAATGCTGTGACTCGGTCAAAAGGAGCAGATAAGAGTGAATCAGAGAAGACAAGAAGCCATGAGATAGCACCAGAAACCAATTGGATGTCGCCAAAATCACACGAGGAAGTCGCCAAAGCTCAGAGAGCCGACCCTGACATAGGAATAGTAGTTGGGTGGAAAGAGTCATTGCCTGAACAAACCGAGGTGGGAAAGTATATCTGAACAGTCCAGCAAGACAAAGACATATTGGGCACAATGGAATCGACTTTATCTCAAAGAGGGAATTCTCTACAGAAAGTGGATCGATGAGCAGGATGAAGAGATAGTGCAGCTGGACTTACCAAAGTGTTGGCAGACGGAGGCCCTGAGTATGCTACATACCAGTCCTGAGGGTGGTCACATGGGTATCACTAGGCTAGTCAACAGACTCCGTACAAGATTCTACTGGACAGGGTATTTCAATGCCGCCCACCTTTATGTTCAAAGGTGCCCTGATTGTCAGAAGCAACGAGTAGAGAACAAGACAGAACCAATGAAACAGTGTTTGGTTGGTGCCGCCCTTGAGAGAGTGGGGATTGATATCACAGGGCCATTACCAAAATCTAAACATGGTAACAAGTACATCTTGGTAGTAGTCAATTACTTTACTCGATGGACAGAGGCATGTCAAATGGCCGATCAAGAAACCACAACTATAGTGGATATCCTAGTGAGAGAGTTCATCTCTCGTTGGGAAGTGCCATTGCAGATACACAGTGTTCAAGGCAGACAATTTGAAAGTAACGTCTTCCAGTCACTGTGTAAGATATTCCACATCAAAAAGACACGAACAACACCATACCACCCCAGAGCGATGGCATGGTTGAACGAATGAACAGAACAATAAAAACCATGTTGGCCAAGTATATCAACAAGACACAGACAGACTGTGACGACCACCTAGCATTTGTAATGTTAGCCTACAGAACCTCGGTGCATGATAGTACAGGTTTTTCACCGAGCATGATGATGTTAGGTAGAGAGATGAACCTCCCGATTGATGTATTGTACTCACAAGTTGACCACAGTCCGGAAAAGGGGAGAGGATGCTCAGTTATACCAGATCACATACATAAAATGTTAGAGCAATTTGACATAATATATAAAGTGGCACGGGAGAAAAAGGTAGGAAAGCAAGTAACAGACAGAAACGAAACTATGATTTGAGAGGCGGAAAAGAGTTCACATTCAAAGTGGGGGACTTGGTCCTGTTAAGGAACACACAGGTAGGTAAAGGGTTATCCCGAAAGTTAACAAACAAGTATATAGGACCCTTTACAGTAATAGAGCAGCTGTCTGATATCTTGTTGCAGATAAAAAAGAATGCTAGGAAAAATCGAAAATGGTGCACGTGACAAGAGTAAAAGAATACCGAGGGAAAGCGAAAAGGTGGTATGTGAGTGGAGGAAGGATGACAACAATGAATACAGACAAAGAGCAAAGCGCGTAATCAATTTATTTTTATTATTTTTAGATGCCAAGACGAGATTTCCGTGATGGAAGATTCGAGTGCCACGACTGCGGGCAGTTCTTCAATTCTCCACGCAACCGCTCAAGACACCAGAGAGAGCAGCATTGGCCCAAGGTACAATGTGACCTCTGCGACTATGAGGTGCCACACGAGCGCAAGTATCGTGTGAAAGAACGTAGGGACAGAGTTCATTCAAGCAAAGCGCAGAGAGACAGATATAGGTTTAAAGATCTGGGCAGCGGAGCAGAGAGAGGAGATAGGGGACAGGCTGAGTCAAAGAATCAAGATAGGTGGAGAGTTGAGAGAGAGACAAGGAGAGAGGAGAGTAAAGATAGTCGAAGAGTTGAGAGCGAGACAAGGAAAGAGGAGAATGAAGACAGACGTAGGGTTGAAGTTAGTATGCATGGACAGAGAGGAGCAGGAAGATAGTCGTAAGGTGGAGATAGAAGATGAATGTGCAGTTTATGAAAGAGCAGCCAGCTTTTGATTAGACACCCTTGCAGGATGAGTTGAGGGGATTTTTCACCTACTTTCACAGAGGACAGCCAGTCGGACAGTTTGGAGCATTTGGAACTGGCGACAGACAGGACGCTGGCTGAGTTCCTGGAGGATGCACTCGATCCTAACGCAGATTGGGGGTCGTACGGCTTTGACAAAAAGTTTATCGAATCAGAACTCGAGGCTATAGGACGAGACATGTTGGAAGAGTTGGGGCTGGGTCCTAGTGCAGACATAGGAACCGAGAACACGGCGACTGTAACAGAAGTAAGTGACATGTTGACGCAGACTGACAGAAATCCGGGTTCAGATTTCTCTCAACAGAGGCAGCTGACTCATTTGTGACATGTGACAGAGGGGTGCAGGTGGAGCAGAGGAGCAACCAGGGGCCGGAGGCCTATACAGACGAAGAGGGGTTGGTGCCTCTGTCGTTCACCAATGTAAGACAAATGTCGGCTGACCCTCGGTTTTATCTAATAGGAGCACCATCCGAATTTATGGAGGGCCATCGTGCCCAAAGGATAAGAGCAGCGAGAAGGACCGCAAAACAGCATCTGGAGACGTATAAAAGAAAGTTTATTCCCGATGGATATTTGGGAGTACGGAAGTGCGAGAGTGTAATACTTCTAGACGGGTCCATATATGAACTGGTTGATTACTGGAACCGTTATACAGTCTGTTCTGAAACGAAGGATACGGGTGTGTGTACTGACTCACTTCCGGTAAAGCCCACCATCAACTCAGCTGTGCAAACTGAGGAGATGGTTGTCAGGGTACAGCTGGATAAGTCATTCTGTGTAACGACACCAGTTCGCGGGGAGCATTTACTCTTCAGTTTGGGGAAGGCGGAATAGAGGACTGGATCGCGAGTACCTGTGTCGGTGTTTCTGGAACATTCTTTTGTGGCGCTGGAAATTACCTGTGTCGGGTGGTTGTGGAACGTTCTTTCGTGGCGTGTTGAAAGTTACCTGTGACTTTGACGGAAATGAACATTCCTTTCATTAAAATGGACATTAGAACTCGTCGGAATTTTGAATTGTTTAATTGGAATTTTTTTCTTCTTTCTGTTTTGCGCCGTCTCTTTCTCTCAAGAAGGGGTGGTGTAGCGTAGCTACTATTTATTTATTTCACGTAAAGTTCACACAGTTTTACCCCGAGAGTCGTTTATCGATTCCGTTTTACAGTTTAGTCTTTTGGTATTGTTTTAGTGTGAACTTACTTTCTTTTCTCGGAAACAGTCATAAACTTACTATTTATGTATGCCTAGCATTGTCTCTTTCTAATGGTGGGAGCTTTTAGTGGGAACCTTTACCGGGAGCCTTTCGGTGGGGCTTTTAGCGGGGGCCCTTACTATTAAAGGTGGGGTTTCCGGGTTTTTCGGAGAGTTGATTGGGTTGATTAGTTGGTTTGTTTTGAAGGTGATATTTGGAGAAGATATTTGAGTTGGTATCTATAGAATAGAAGAGTTAAAGAATTAAGAGATACGATAAGAGAGATTGGTTTAAAAGAATTACAGAATATTTACCAGAGAATATATTTACAGAAAGGACAGAAAGGTACATACAGAATCATCGAGAGGCAGTCACAAACAATAGCATAATATAGTAATTTAATCGCCGGGTGAATTCACTATTTGAACCGTCTGAAAGGCTCCCACTAATTCGATCATAATTGATATATACGATAAATATAGATATATTTTCTGTTGATGGTTTTAAGATTCGTTACCTAATTTATGTATACCGGATTACAAATAAATAATCCCGTTTTAACTGATTGGTTTGTCTTGTAAACCTTAAATTCCCAAGTATGCTCTCTGTACAGTTGATATACCCTATCTCAACGGATAACCAAAGCAGATCAAGAATAACAGATTAATTATAGACAACAGTAACAGAGAACCTAAGGGGTCAAGAAATCACGCTACCATTATATTCAAATAAACTCGACCCCCTCTACATGTTACATAATGAACAATATATGAAAAAATAAACATAATGGAGATTGTGGAGTAGAATCGGAAGTTCGGTACATTGACGAGATGGGTTGAGTGTGTGCATGCTTCATCAACACGTCGGTGATCATTCCCGTGCAACAAGTAAAAATACGATAGTACAGGCATGTATCAATTATTCAGTGCCATAACAGGGGCATAACTGGGATATATATTACATAGGAAACAAGGTACACATATAGAATATATTCTATTATAAGTAGATTTTAAGTGTAAAATGGCATGGGTAAAGTGTTAGGTTCTCTCAAATCGACAGGAATCTCTAATCTCTTTCTTTGGTCACATGGTTAACGTTCAACTTAAAGTAAAGTATTTTGGAAATTTGAACAAGCCATGGGTAGCCCTTTATTACCTGTCATTCAGATTTCAACGTAACGTCGGTTATGCCAGAATAAAAGTAGTTCCCGTGAATGGCCAGTCGGTTCTCCCATAAATAAGCTCATATATAACTTATTTAAAACACACGAAATATGCCAATATAGGGATTATTTGAATCTGAATTAAGCTGAACCTAAATGGGACACGAGCAAAACAAATCAGTCTTATTTAGGCACTACTTAATGTACTGTTTTCATCGACACGAAGGACCCGATGGACGCTCTTTATAGTTTTTGTTTTAACTGCGGCCCGCGCCATTCAACAGAATAAAGTTTGTAAGACCTTTATGAGCTTATTTCAGAAGTTCCAGAGGAAACTATCTGAATATTTAGGTCCTATATGAGTCTATTTACACGAGGATGGGTTGGAATGGCGGCAATGAATACTCCACCAGTATAGGTTCCTTCACTATCAGCACTCGAGTTCTCAACTGCATCAAATGTGTCGATATTCCCTACCGTGAGTGGTTCCATTAGCAGTTTCCGCCACAACGCCGCCGAGCTTTTATTTTTTCGATACGAATGAATTGTTATTGCGGTTTTACACTATCGCATCATCAGTATGTGAAGTATTTTGTATTCTTTCTGGCTTATGATTCGTATCGCAAACTGATAAATTGGTATTATTGTAGGTCGGCGCATCATTTCACGGATTAGTGACATCTCGTTTTCCGCGCAAGAACATCTTCTGATATAGGAGCATTAGAGTGTTGTGATAAATAATGGCACTGGATGAACCTTCACAAGAGCCGGAGATTAGCAGTTTTATGACTTCAATGCGTCTTCTTTCTGGGACATATAATGGTCGTAGAAAGGTAGTTAAAGTATTCGTCGACTTATTTCGATACGGGGAAAAAAACAAAAGCGAATATTATTAGCAGTAATTTAGAGAGCAAACCGATAAGTGTCCTTAATAGTTGCTTTGTTCTAGTTATGTTCTGAACATGGTGTGAAACTAAGGTTTCACTTATTCTAGGGGTCATTTTGATTACGAATTCCTTTGGTAACTTGTATATATGTTGTATGATTCGCGACAGATGTGCCCATACACAACGAACCCGTTTTATTTTTTATTTTCACAATTCGATGTGGTATTTATTTGGGCATACGAATCCCGAATACTAGAAACCAGGTGGTATCAAATTGGGTTGTACTATTTGAATGTAGTTTAACTATCTTTAGTTGTGGACGCATTACATGTATGTCCGTTTGGTATGGGGCTCAAAGTGATTTAATATATCGTGGACAGATCCATCGACACACTATTGAACCAGTTGCATGAACTCCATTGGGGAACCCTGTAGTTTGATGTCACAGTGACATCGACACATTAGCTTCCCCGCCTGATTAATGAATCGCGGTTTCTTCCTTCTATCGTGTAACTCGCCGCTCTTTCTTGTAAGTGCACTTTATGCGGATGTGGTTCCTGTGGCTTGCATCCGGGTTCCACTCAACTGCGTCCAGTCTTCAACAAAATGGAGAGTGTGATGGTCGAGCTGACCCCGGATAACCATTATCCAGACTCAGATATTAGCAGAAATGATGTGCACCAGTACTTTGACACATTAATATTCTGGTTAAAACTGGCAGGCCTTTATTCCGAGCTTATCCAAAAAATCAGTGATACCAAGTGGAAATTAGTAACAGTTAAGAACTTTCTTCACGGATTATACTGCACCTGTGTGTATGGATTTCTTTTTCTGAACGTTGTTCGCGCGATGTATGATCTCAATATCCAGATAAAAATTGGTGTTTCTTCAAAGCTTATGGCTCTATTTGCTTACACTGTTTCTATCGCTGGTTCATTCTATATGCCTGCTCTCAGTACATGGAGTGTCTCAATGGCGTTAAGGAAAATGGAACTGGTATATTCTGGCTACAATTCCAAGTACACGACAAAAGGAAAATTGTCGACGAGAAAGAGACGATTCCATATCGCAATGTGTGTGATGACTGTCATTAATTTTCTCACCGCTGCTTTTTTCCCGTTGTCTTTGAATATGTTTTCAGATGGTACAATAGTGGTCCAAACTATGACATCGATGAAACTATTCGGATCGGATACGATAATTGGAACCCCGGGTATAATCATGTCGACATTTTATCAATTTGTTCAACTTCAAATTACGATCACTTTATGTGTTACATATACCTTACTGTCACACTTGATTTATTCTGAAGCAAGGCGATACAGTGCATTACTAAAGGGGTCAGATGTATCGCATCTCTCTGCAATGAAACAACAGTATGAGGATTTATTAATTCTCCTGAAGAATTTCAACAAATGCATGTGTCATGTGCCACCAGCGACTTTCGTGATGGCGACCACAATTATCTGTTTCATGACTTATGGAATCATCAATGGTTCTGTGGAACGGGATGAATACTACACCATCGGAGCCTATATTTGTACTACGACCGCTTGGCTGGTAATGGTAATAGCCATTGGCATAGCGATTCACAATAAGGTATTTATGTCCTTAACAAGTGTGCAATTTCTTTGACATAATTCGGTGGAATGAGTTACATTGGTGATAAACGTACCCTGTTTCGTTGGATATTCGTGAATTATAGCATGAAAACAGCTTGAGCAAGCCGGCTCGTTCACAAACTGTTTCATATGCTCGAAGACAACTGAACATAGTATACGCTTATCTCCCAATTCAAGAGTTTTTGGCTTTTGGTTTATAGATCCAGCGATATCTCTTTTTGTTATTTTACTTGCAGTTCTTATATGGGCACGGGTCAACTTCATTATTCTTTATCCAACACAACAGCACATAATTATGCCTATTATAAAGGGGGCAAACGTGAGTTTTTATTTCGAACTTCGAACAACTGCGAACGGATTCATGTTAGATGCGATTTCCTATTCAAGTACAGTAATGCCCTAAATAATCGACTCCTTAACCACAGCAGAATTGTGGGTAATTTTTTAGTGAGAGCTTTCCGATGAATGGCAACAAGCCTGCAAATTACCCACAATTCTGCTGTGGTTAAGGAGTCGATTATTTAGGGCATTACTGTAGATATACCAATAACGCATGTATGAATACGTTTGGTGATAACACGATAAGCATTGACTGTTGGTGTGCCTTATCACAACAGGAATGTGGAACAGAAATGTCCTCATCTTATTCGGAAGCATTTACTGTTCAGACCAGAACAGAACTCGCATCAATTCATGCACACCAAGGGATGAAACCAACCGATTTTTATGAAGTCATGCATTAAATATGCATGCAGTATGCACTCAGATCAAAGGTGGTTTAATCTGCGCTGACATTATCCCCAAATGGAGAATAAATATGTACGAACATGTTCCATTAGTGTCCAAGGATACCCGGAAACAGTTTGTCTGCGTTGTTGATAGATAAACGATTTTTATCCCTTATAATTCACCATTATTTGAAACATCTGTGGCTCAGAAGATGCCCACAGATAAATAGAAGACTCCCCCCTCTGTCACCCAGAATGCAACATAGTTCAAACTTTTTCAATGGAAGTGGAAGCACTCTATCTTTAATATATAGTTATTCGCCCTGAATTGAAAATAATACTGATTTTTACTTCATTTTTGATGACAAAACGCGTTGGCAACTCAACAATAACAACATGTCCACAGTTTATTACACCGGATAAGTTGATAATACAATGTTTTGGCGCTTACTCTTTCAAATGGTATATATGGCATATATTTTATATAATGTAATCTGGGGGTTCGAAAATTAAGTGGGCCTTTAAGCGACTGGCAGTTGTTCAATACCAAGGCGTTATGAGATACGAAGTCGATGATATAAGGGAACGAAACCGCGAAACATAGATTTCCAACAAATATGGAAACGGTGATCAAAGTGAAAAGTTTTCTTGCTTTTGGCAAATCCGCCGTTTTCCAAAAACGATGAGTAGATAATTTGTAGGGTTCACTGAAACCGGGAAACCTTTTCGAAATAATAAAGAGAGACGTATATGTCCTGTAGAATAGAAACAAATAGCATGACTCGTTGGAGAAAACAGTCATCAAACCATTTGATGTTGATCCATACAATGAGCGGCCGAATTAATGCTTGTAACAAATTGTTGGATTCTCGGTCCTATTAAAGCATTTTAATCATATTTTAAAACCGTATATCAAGTCACTATAAAAAAATAATTGGCGACTCGAAAATTAAGTGAGCCTTTAAAGCCTTCGGGGTTCAAGTTTGGGAAGCCGTTACTATTGGTAGAATAGTTCATATTATAGACTTCGCCATCGGGAATGGGGAGCTTTTGTTATTTTCGTTTATTGTGTGGTTCTCGTGTGGATAGTCCACTGTGAGTTAACCATTTATACACTGAATGGATTATCCCACTCTGTTATAAAAGTAAACATTGAAATGGTCGATTATCCAATATCATCCCTGTTGGTGGCCATATCGGTGGCCTGTTTCCTTTTATATGGCTGGATATATCAGCCCTTGGTCCCAAATGACTACTGCGTTTCGACTACCTTCATCATCTCTGTTGAGATAGATCTTGTCATTGTTATTGTGGTAGGAATATTTATGTCTCAGAAAACGTGTTGAAGTGAAAGCAACTTCAGAAATTAAAACCTGATTCAGACAACGCATAGTATATACTCCATGTTCCCCGAATTAGTTGGAAATGAAGACATGTCGCCAAACTGATGTGAGGCCAGACTAAACTATAGTTAATGTCCATCGCTCCATAAGTCATATAATGTCCATATATATGAATAATTAATATTTTGATGTTTGGCTCGTGGCAAATATATGCAAAATACTATACATTTAATCTTAAGACTTTAACACATGTTGCTGTAACGCTGTTATATCTTTCAGATTCACGAGCCCCTGGAAACCTTGCATTCCATCGGTTTGAAGGGTTTACCAGAACGTATAACAATGTAGGTAAGCGTCCACGAAACTCTACATCTTCTTATCTTCTTATCTTATATTGTAAATACCTTCTATGTACGAACGGCAGATGGCCCGACGTTGGCATACACACCCACACAGCTGTATAGACTTTTTGTTATTATTGCTATTCTAGGGAGGGGTATTTATCTTTAGTAGGACTTGCTAGTACTTTTATATATATGGCAACTTGCGTTCGAACTTTCAATAATATATGATTTTGCTCTATCGGTCCTACATGTAATTGTGTAACCCATTGTATGCGTGGCATATGTCCCTACGCTCAGTTTAGAGAGCGTGAGCAATATTAAATGTTTACCCCCCAAATGACGGGATTCATAGTTTGATAATAATTTCGCTTATCACTATACCAAAATATGTTCAAATCCAACTATTGGTACTCAAGTAGCATTGCTAAATGTGGTGCACATATAGATTATATGCTCCAGGTCCAATACGGCCATAAATAAGACAAATATATGTGGACAAAACCTGATGCATGCGTAATATCCTTCCATTGCTGTAGGCCTATTGGCAATCCAACTAGCAATTAAGTCTGGCCGTTGACGTCGACACTGGTTACCATGCAAATTGTCGCTACTGAGGGAACATTTTGAAGTCAAACAAGGGCGGTTATTCCGTTATGAATGAGGACTAAGTTCCTTGAAGTTAGTGCCCCCAAGCTGGTCTATGGCCACACCAAAGCAAATCCAAATCCGAAAACCAAAACAGATAAAATTATGGTACGAACGCCATAATTCTGGTAAATGAATGGACGCAAGTATGTATCCTTTCCCCAAACATGGGATCCATAACCCGTGTTACAATGTGAAACGCTCGAACGGACACCAAGTTCACAATTTTCCTAATCTATAATAAGGGTCGTAACTCTGGATATGCATAAATTACAAGCTGAGCTATCACCATGTCAACGGACTATTAAGTCCGATAATAAGCACTTAGGTGATATGTTGGTACGAGCGGAACGGCGGACGAATTCCTCGAAAACAGGCCATGATCCTCATCCGGGGATCGGGGTATAGTAGAGCTAATTGATTGTTTCATATCACGTTTGCTGAATGCGACGGTTTGTGAATAGTGTTGGTCTGATTCACAATTAACTTGACATATGTTGCTACTGTTCAAACCTTCGGATACAGCGCCGAGCTGGATGTGTTTCTTATCTGCTTCCATTTCTTTCTTCTATATAGATTTCTATCTTCATATCTCGGCTTTCCGGTGGGCCAATGGGAATAAGCGTTTATGGACTTTTCGTCATCGACAACTCAACAATATTAATGGTGAGTCTTTTGTTTCAAAGATAAGATGCACGTATTACATGTCGGTATGTAAGAAGTTTCTTTGTTTCAATCCTATGCAACACTTAGTTTTGTGGCCGATTACACCATGAGGTTAACCAACATCAATATCAATGTACATTGAATATTTTTATGCCGAAGAGTAGGGGACATACATATGTGAACAATTTGCTCGTGTTGCGTCCCGCCTGGTTATTGGGGTGAATTATGTCTATCATATTACGCGTAATCGTTTTATATGACGTAGTATAACTGGATGTCACAGATAGTCTTCTTCGTGCCAGAGTTTGGAACAATGCTAACAACTTTTCTTCCGCATAGAACAATAAAGAGCGTTCCGTGTTATGATATGTTATGGTATTGATGTATTCCTGGTCTGGCAAAATGAAGAGCGTTTGTCTCATTTAAGTAAGAAGGACTCAAAAATAACTGGAAATTGTTGTTGCTATGGCAAATTTTTTGCATATTAAATAGGTGTATTTATCGACATATCTTATTCCTCCTTCAAAATTACGTAAACACAATTTGAAGGTTCAAATGAGCTATGCCCGTTTAAATATAAAATTAAGAAAATGCAAAATTTTCAGTTCGCATGCAAACATACAGTAGGAGATTATTATACATTCAGACCGCCAAAAATAGCAATGAAAATTTCCCAAATTAACCTAGAACGATACCAATGCAGTGTGGATAGGTCAGCAGCAATTTAATGTAGGCCCACGTAAAGTGTACACATTGCTAACACTACTAAAATAATTATAGCGAAGCTCACACTTACGGGTGGTTATGTTAGCATGTTGACAAATACTTGCCAAGTTCTAAATCCATCGACCAGACCAAACCTGAAGGAGAAAGGATCTGACAAAATCGTGTATGTTGCAAAGAATTCAAAAATGGAAAAGGGAAATCACTCTACTATAATAATAAGTGTCCGACTGATATTGTGGTAAATTCTTGTACATTAATTGGAATAAATAGAACTTGAATGAATACAAACTCTGGCAGAAAGTCGCGCACACAGATCGACGGGTGGGTGGATGGACTAGTGGAACATATTCCAGTAGACCCCTATTATATATAGCTACAACTTCCTTGTGACTAGAGGGATGTCACAGTAACTATACTCGACCTTCACCCCATAATTGACAGTCACGTTACATCCAACTAATTAACGGATCTCTTTCCACCAAAGTGGGTGGTTCATCTTGATATATAAGTCAAATTGCGCATGAGGGGTGGGTGGAGGCAGTTTGGTATTATAAATGCGCGCCCTATGAGTATACGTTAAACGAGGTCAGTGACGAGTATAGATCTTACGACATTACCCTCTACCTTCCTTGTGGATGGGGAATGAAAAAAGGAAAACCTTTGCTGGAAGTCTACAGTATGTCTGCAAGAAGGTCCTATACAGTTTCCGTTCACTTCAATGCACACTCTGGATGTTGACTACATCATAGCATTGCTCGCAATCAATATGTATCGAACATTTCATGAAATTAACTTTCACTTCATATATAAATGTTGAAATCTTCAACGTGTCAGAACAGCATCCCACTCCACACTCAACGTATGTGTTCTCCAGAAAGAACAAATTGAAACTGCGGGATTGGAGTACCCGTCTTAGGGTTATATATATTTTCCAAATAATAAAATGTCCCTAATTATAAAAAATGTGTTTGTATGCTGGCCGGCGTATATTCGAGCAAATCCTTGACATGGCAGTAACAATTCCCCGAAGTTTGAATACCCAAGAATAATATTTGTAGCAGGAGTAAATTACGCCGATAATGCGGGTGCCCAATTACAGAAGGATGGACATGTTCAGACACATGCACAGAGATGATTACTATAGTCTCCCGAATGCTTCCATTCGGACCCGATTCTGCTGATCTGGTATTGACCGGTTCTAGGCAAAACTAAAATAAGTGCACATATATATACCCCCATAAAGGTTGCTTCCCGCTGAGGATTATTATTTCCTCATCTGGACTAATTCGAAATATCCTTCATCCCTTTGCTAGTATTAAAAATATCTTTTACATCCCAACTAAAATGACGACAATACAGGGGTGGGCGGATTGTTAACTCTAAGGGCCATAACTTCGAAAATAAGGGAATAGAAAACATGTGTTACATGTGGATATTGTTCCCTTCATGTTGCCGCATGAGGATACTATAAAGATCATTCAAGACCAACGATTACTTCGACAGATATCCAACGCTGGCATAGCTCAATGTTATCTTTTCACAATCCTATAACTCAACAAAATGGACGAATCCCGTTGAATGTAAATATCGTTTTCCCCATGGTGGTTCATCAGCATACCAAAAATGATTCACATCTGACCACCAATGGTTAGGATATAGAAATCCCAGGCAAAACGTTCAGAGGGAGGCGGACAGACTTTTCACTTAACAAACAAGGTCCATAACTCAACAAGAATGAATGGTCGAAACACGTTGTATGTAAACACCTTTTTCCCTATGTAATGGTGGTTAATTAGCACATTAACGATGCTTTAAATCCGACAACTGTATGACTGACTGAGATATACAACTCCAAAGTTCGAACGGATGGATGAAACCCATTTCGATATTCCCCGTTAAACTTCGTCTGCGGGGGGTAATACCATATCCATTATTTGGGAACGAAAGGTAATGTTTCATTTTGATATGAGATACATGGGCCGAAGTCGACAACAATAGGGTTTGAATGATAATATGATGTGAGCAGAGTGAATTTGCAATATCCAGCTTGTAGCAGTAGTGAGTTAGGCTTTGGGTCTGAGACTGGCATCTAGTGTCCGATTAATGCAGACCACTCTGCACCACGGTCTGTGAAATAAAAGCAATATCATGTGCAAACATTGAAACACTTAATTGCATATAATATACTGTCTGGCATGTATCCACGCACACCCAAATTATGGGAGAGTATACAGCGAGTGTGTAACTGTTAACTGGCATCCAAATTTCTTCATTTTCTTTTCAGCTAGTAGGAACCATCCTGACATATGGAATCATAGTTCTTCAGCTCAAACCATCAACCCCTGATGTCAATCCATGCCAGTTCAACTGTACCGCCATTTTCCAATGACACCAATCCACATGACCACATACAGCCATGAAAATAAATTAAAGGATTCAATGCTCAAAACACTCTTTGATTTATTTCTAGCGACCAGAAATGTTCATGTCTGTAAACTTCCAAAGGCTATTATTACTATTTGAACCTATACTGGACGTTTAAAAGCAAGCTAGTTTGAGCGAAACTATATTAATACATTACGCAAAACTGGGTCTCTCTTTTATTTCAAAGATTAGGTCCACAAGTCACATAAGAGCACACACGGGCGTGTGCATATTTAACTAGTCTAGACCAGGTTAATTTCAGTGCTGATTAAGTACTTTACATTTTGCTTCTCACTACGTTTTACTGCAAAGATGACAACCGTTTTAAAATACGATGACTAAATCATGAAATTGAACATTATAATTAGTCAAAGCATTCACAAATAGTCAGTAAACACAAACGTTCAACAAAATATTCGAATCAAAGTTCTCATCGGTGATGTTCTTTGACAAAATTGTAACAGTTGATGTTTACATAACAACAGTATCAACATATCGTTAGTAGAAAATTATTAACGAACATGTGGAATGCAACTATCAAGTTCCTCTTGCCAATTTCACAGGAAGCCACTGTGACGGCAGTGAGCCCCGTTAATTTCTAGCTCTTCTGTTTTAATTGTTTGTTGACCTAGCGTTTTGATTTGATAGTATATATGTGCATATATCCTTCATTTTCATCATAAACATAATTATGTTTCGCAAGCAGGCTGATAAAATTTGTGTCCCTGTGAAGCAATTCTCCCATAATTACACGAAAAATGGTATGCAAAAAACTTGGCATGTCTCATCTATGTAAATAATATAAGCAACAATGACCATGTCATTGTTAATTCTTGAAAACATTCCCGCCAATCGAGAGGATACACCGTAGTGTCATCATCAGGGCTGGCTTCGATGATCGACTGAATACAATGGGGAGCTGATTCCAAGTCTTATGCTGGTATGCAAGTACTGAATAAAACCTGCATGCATGCCAAATAATATTCAAATCGGTTCATATCTGTTTGAGTTATCAAGCCGGACAGACCAAAATTGCGAAAAAATTGACATAATAAGTTTGATATCTCAGACAAAATGTAAATGCAGACGTCACTGGGCACTCTTTTGAGAGAATTCAAGATGGCAAACATCCATACCAAATTTCGTTAAGATCAGATAAACCATTATGATATATCTGCGTGAACGGACAAAACAAATACTTTAGAGATAAACAAGGAAGGATGACTCTAAAACGGAAAGGAAGCCATGATGGTGAACCTCCAATACAAAATTCATTTAGATCCTATAACCATATATTGGTTGAGATATATGCTCTGAAGGACAAAAACCCACATTTCCAGATAAACAAGATGGCTGCTGGCGGCCATGTTTTTAACAAATGTGGAGAATATATTAACCGCTCCCATCTAGAGGCCAACCCAAATATCCATATGAAGTTTGGCGACGATCGGATCAGGAATGTGGTTGTAGGGTGTTCCTAAGGATTTAGTCATGCCATGTTGGTTCATCAACATACCGATGATCATTAAAATACGAATGACGATGACCAAGATATTGATCTTCAAAATTGTTACGGACGGGCGGACGGAGCCCATTTCTATATCCACAAGAAAATAAATTATGACGGGAAACTGGTCACCACCACAACCTAGCAATTTGTTCAGAACAAGATGAGCTTTATAGTAATTTTCAATTCACAAATTTCGGCTATATATTCATAACTTACTCGCAGTAAGAGCTAATTCTTATACCTGAGTCCCAGTATTGGTCGAAAACTTCCATTGTTCGCATGATAGCTTTATAAAAATTAGTTAACTTCTTGTGGTTTGTTTTGCTTTTATTTGTTTCTTTCTTTGTTTTATTGTACAAATGACTGAGATGCCTGGATTCAATTGTCGTTTGAAAGCAACAAGGCTGCGTCTTTTACAACACCCGAGGCTGGTGTCCGAATTGTTTTGTTTTGTTGTTGCAGTAATTCGTGTATTGATACAATAATAAAGCTGCCTCATGTTAAATGGAACCTTTGTCGCAACCCTCTACTTGTTATATTCATCAAAGGATACAAATGAGTCGTTACTCTCCAGAACCACGGAAGTCCATTAGTTTTCATAACTGATTTATGTAAATGGTTTATTTGTTATGGCACATTAATGACGTGATGACCATTTAGTTATTACATCGTCATGCCAACTGTTTTAATGTTGTGAGTGTGGGTTCCGATTCATATACCGGACAGTTTATATCTCAGTTCGTCGGAACAGCAACGGCCAACATCTCGGTTTGCATATAATGGGGAGAGTTGTGGTCGAGATGACCGTGGATAGCAATACACCAGAATGGCATTTCCAGATGTGAGTCAGGGTTATGCTTTGGTGCTGTAATCATTTGGTCAAAACTGGCAGGCATGATTGTATTTCGAATTCATTCAGAAACTATGTGACGGCATGAAAATCTTTCAAGAAATTGCTGCATTGCTTCTGATGAATTGTTGTTTCTGATTCTTTTCCTGAGCATGGTTGGTGTGTTGTACGATGCTAATCGCCGTCTCACAGCACATATTTCAACAGGAAATCAATCGCTTCATCACAAAACACCCCCAACACAGCTCAGTGTTTTATAAGAAAGAGACGATTCCAAATAACATTGTGTGTTGACACTTATGAGACTGATCACATCAGTTTCATTCCCGCTGTTTTTGAATTGCGTTCTCAATGGGCGTAGTTCTGGTCCACATGTCGTTTAGCATCCATGACCCCTTTCGCCTCAGATATCACATTTTGGAATCCCTGGAATTATATAAACGGCATCTTGTCAGTTTCTACTATCAACCATTGATAACTCTGATTGGAGCATATACTGCACTGTACCGAATAATGCATTCAGAATCAAGGCAATATAGATACATTTACTGTGTATCGAATCTCGCTCCAATGAATTAGCAATACCATTATTTGATAATTCTCATGGATAACTTCATATTCCAGCAACTATTTACTTGGTGGAGTCCACGGTTACGTATTATCTGACTTATGGTGCCATTCCTGGAACTGTGAAGCCGGATGAATTGCATGATTGGGATTTACCTTTGTTCCATGTTCACATGGCTAACAATGGTGATTGTCACTGGCATTGGTATTAATGTCACTGGGTGGTTTGCGCCAAAATACACCAAATAATATTCACTTTTGAATGTTTACCGGTATCAACATATGTCGATAAATACTTGGTCTACCTTTCTACGAGAATTATATGTCCAACAAAGACGCATTGAAGTCTTAAAAGATACAAATTTTAACACAATGTTTTGGTCCCAAACAAAACACAACAGCTATTTGCACGGCATGGAACACAAACGAGCGGTCCGTGTTAGTCTATTCCTGATAAGGTAGAAATAAAATAAAGAACTTTTCTTTCACTTATGTGTGAAAACTTGAAAAGTGCTGGCAAATGGCTGTGATCGTGTAACCTATTTTTTAGAGCTGCAACCTGTGTATCAATATTTATTGTATATGTCAGTTTACCATATACCTCCTTCCAAACTACGTGGAATCTCGAATGAACCATGTCCGTTTAATGGGATAATTCATTTACTAATAATTGTTTTTATCGATTTTATATTTCAGTTATCTAAGTGTGAGCTTGTAATGAATTTATCTATTTCGTGTCATTCAGATTTCAACATTTCGTCCTTTTTCTCGTGAACTAGAACTAGAATTGTTACCAATTCTCGTTAACAGCGCAGTACGTACGTCAACCAGTTTTCGGAGAATGCCGATAGCGATGTAAAAATTAAACCTCTTGCCCGATAAATTTTCGGGTCAGTTGTAAAAACCAAATATCCATATCAATGCGAGCATTGTATAGTATGTAGAATTGGTCTCAGTTGAAATATTCAAATTGTAGGCATGAAACTGTTAATTACTAAAGACATCAGATGTATCAAATATCGCTGAAATGAAGGAGCATCACGAGAATTTGATAAGTTCCTATGGAGCACTTCGACACCATAGCCTGTTATTCCGAATATCCGCACATTATCTGCTTACAATAGAACTTGATTTAGGTTGATAATCTGCTGAGAATCGGTTCATTTTGAGTCGCTAATGTGATGACAATAAGAGCGTTTTAGTCACATTATTGACGTATGGTGAGGCTATCATATATAAGCAGATTATGTATGCACAATGACACATATAAACCAACTCACGACTTTCATGTGTACGCTCTTTAACATGTGTGACATTAATTGACAACGTGGTCAACTTAAGGTAAACATTTTGGAAATTTGAACTAGCTATGAGTTGCCCTTTATTACTTGTCATTCAGATTTCAACATATCGTCCATTATGCCAGAATAAAAAATAGTTCCCCTGAATGGCCAGCCTGTTCTCCCATAAATAACCTCATATATAACTTATTTCAAATAAAAACGAAATGGGCCCATATAGTGATTATTTTAATCTGAATTAAGCTCTATATGAACCTAAGTGGGACACGATCAAAATAAAAGGTCGGACGACCACAGTGTCCCCCGAAAACGTGGCAAGTCGACGCCGCTTTGTTAAAGAAATTAAAAAAATGTTGAAATGTTCTAAGTCGAAAGGGTTAATAATTCCGTAAAGAAATAATTTTTCCGTCATCTATATACATGATGCACATCTCCAATATGTGGGTAAACAATACTCTGAAGTTTCAAATATCTACGATCAAAACTGTAGGAGGAGTTGATTACACCATGAAGGTACGCTCATACAGAAAATGAGAAAAAACTAATTTTCAAAGTTGAAAGTCTCGTAACTCTGGGAAAAAAATCATTGGATCAAACTCAAATTCGAACTTGACCTGTATTTTTATATACACGATCCACAAAAAACAGAATTTCCAATTAAACAATCCAAACTTGAGTTATCATCCGGAAACCAAAGAAAAAACAAGAAAAGCCCATAACTCTGAGAAAAATCATCGGATCAAACTCAAATTCGAACTTGACCTGTATTGTGATATCAATGACTCACACAAAAAAAGGATTTTTCAATTGAACAGTCCAAACTTTAGTTATCATCCGGAAACCAAAGAAAAAAGAAGAAAATTGAATTTTCTAAGTCGAAGTCCATAACTCTAGGAAAAATCATCGGATCAAACTCAAATTCGAACTCAACCTGTATCTTGATATGACTGATCCACATAAAAACGGTATTTGCAATTAAAGGATCAAAACTTGAGATATCATCCGGAAACCAAAAAAGTGAGAAATTTTCTAAGTAAAAAAACAGTCGTATATCGGGCACTCGTTAAAGGCACGTGAGGCCTTAGTTGTCGAAAATATTCATATTTGTTCCAATCACCGTAAACAGAAAAACATTAAAACGCATACAGTTTCGTTCATATATACCATGACCATCGCGTAAACAGCATGTTATCACAAAGACCTACTAAATTTTACCTAAGCAAGAGCCTGGTTGTGTTACAGAAGACAGCACAATGCTACTGGATAATCACACACAAATGGCATAAACGCTCCACCAGTATATACGTTCCTTCACTGTAAGCACTCGAAGTCTAGAACTGCATCAAATGTGTCGATATTCCCTACCGTGGGTGGTTCCATTAGCAGTTTCCGCCACAACGCCGCCGAGCTTTTAGTTTTCGATACGAATGAATTGTTATTGCTGTTTACACTATCGCATCATCAGTATGTGAACTAATTTGTATTCTTTTGGCTTATGATTCGTATCGCAAACTGATAAATTGGTAATAGTGTAGTCGGCGGAACATTTCGCGGACTTTATTCCTGCAGTTGACATCTCGTTTTCCGCGCAACAACATCTTCTGATATAGGAGCATTTAGAGAGTGTTGTGATAAAAATGGCACTGGATGAACCTTCACAAGAGCCGGAGATTAGCAATTTTATGACTTCAATGCGTCTACTATCTGTGACATATAATGGTCGTAGAAAGGTAGTTCAAGTATTCGTCGACTTATTTCAATACGGGGAAAAAACAAAAGCGAATATTATTAGCAGTAATTTAGAGCGCAAAGTGTCTGTAATAGTTGCTTTGTTCTAGTTATGTTCTGAACATGGTGTGAAACTAAGGTTTCACTTAGTCTAGGGGTCATTTTGATTACGAATTCCTTTGGTGACTTGTATCTATGTTGTCTGATTCGCGACAGATGTGCCCAGACACAACGAACCCGTTTTATTATTAATTTTCAAAATTCGATGTGGTATTTATTTGGGCATACGAATCCCGAATACTAGCAACCAGCTGGTATCAAATGGGGTTGAAACCCTCCGATGTACGAGTTGAATGTAGTTTAACTATGTTTAGTTGTGACGCATTACACACATATCCGTTTGGGCATAGGGTTAAACGTTATGTAAATATATCGTGGACAGATCCATCGACACACTATTGAACCAGTTGTATGAACTGCGTTGGGGGCACCCTGTAGTTTGATGTCACATTGGCATCGACGCATTAGCTTCCCCGCATGATTAATGACTCGCGGTTGCTTCCTTCTATCGTGTAACTCGCCGCTCTTTCTTGTAAGTGCACTCTTTGCGGATGTGGTTCCTGTGGTTTGCATACGGGTTCCACTCAACTGCGTCCAGTCTTGAACAAAATGGAGAGCGTGTCGGTCGAAATGACACCGGATAACCATCATCCAGACTCAGAGCTTAGCAGAAATGATGTGCACCAGTACTTTGACGCATTAATATTCTGGTCAAAACTGGCAGGCTTTTATTCCGAGTTTATCCAAAAACTCAGCGATACCAAGTGGAAGTTAGTAACATTTAAGAACTTTCTTCACGGATTATACTGCATCTGTGTGTATGGTTTGCTTTTTCTGAACATTGTTCGCGCGTTGTATGATCTTAATATCCAGATAAAAAATGGTGTTTCTTCAAAGCTTATGGCTCTATTTGCTTACACTGTTTCTATAGCTGGTTCAGCTTATATGCCTGCTCTCAGTACATGGAGTGTCTCAACGGCGTTAAGGAAACTGGAACTGGTATTTTCTGGCTACAATTCCAAGTACACGACAAAAGGAAAATTTTCGACGAGAAAGAGACGATTCCATATCGCAATGTGTGTCATGACTGTCATTAATTTTCTCACCGCTGCTTTTTCCCCGTTGTCTTTGGATATGTTTTCAGATGGTACAATAGTGGTCCAAACTATGACATCGATGAAACTATTCGGATCGGATACGATAATTGGAACCCCGGGTATAATCATGTCGACATTTTATCAATTTGTTCAACTTCAAATTACGATCACTTTGTGTGTTACATATACCTTACTGTCACACTTGATTTATTCTGAAGCAAGGCGATACAGTGCATTACTTAAGGGGTCAGATGTGTCGCATCTCTCTACAATGAAACAACAGTATGAGGATTTATTAATTCTCCTGAAGAATTTCAACAAATGCATGTGGCATGTGCCACCAGCGACTTTCGTGATGGCGACCACAACTATTTGTTTCATGACTTATGGAATCATCAATGGTTCTCTGGAACGGGATGAATACTACACCATCGGACCCTATATTTGTTCTACGACCGCATGGCTGGTAATGGTAATAGCCATTGGCATAGCTATTCACAATAAGGTATTTATGTCCTTAACAAGTGTGCAATTTCTTTGACATAATTCGGTGGAATCAGTTGGATATTCGTGAATTCTAGCATGAAAACAGTTTGTGCAAGCCCCCGCGTTCACAAACTGTTTCATATGCTCGAAGACAACTGAACAGAGTATACGCTTATCTCCCAATTTAAGAGTTTTTGGCTTTCGATGGATAGATCCAGCGATATTCCTTTTTTTAAAATTTACTTGCAGTTCTTATATGAGCACGGGTCAACTTCATTATTCTTTATCCAACACAACAGCACAACATTACTATGCCTATTATGAAGGGGGTGGGGCAAAACGTGAGTTTTTATTTCGAACATCGAACAACTGCGAACGGATTCATGTCACATGTGATATCGTATTCAAGTACAGTAATGCCCTAAATAATGGACTTCTTAACCATAGCAGAATTGTGGGTAATTTTTCAGGATTTAGTCAGATGAATGGCTTGCCGATTAATGGCAACAAGCCAATTTTCCGACTCAATCCTGAAAAATTATCCACAATTCTGCTGTGGTTAAGGAGCCAGAACAGTGTAGGGTTGGACAATTATTACCGGAGATTTCAATTGTAACCAACTGTGAACTGAACCAAAACAAACAAGATATATATGTGGGAAGTTTGGTATGAAACAGCTTATAGAACAAACAACCTACTTCACTGAAAATTCCCGATCACTCTTAGACCTGTTTTTCTCAAATAAACCGGATTGTGTACAGTCGTGTGAGATTTTAGATCCATTTTTTTGCAGAATTGGTTCGATATCACTGCCCATTCGTACTTACTTTAAATATTTGTAAAGCGACATCGAACCGATTCATCAAAAGAAGAATATGGAAATACAATTAGGCAAATTTCAGTGCAATGAATGAAGAATTGCACACGTGGGGCTCCGAGAATCCGTTGAAACATGTGAATTATACAGAACTTGCGACGGTGGTAACTAACAAAATAAATGAAGTCGCGATAAAACACATTCCAAACAAATTTGTTACAATTAGAGCAGATGAACCCGAATGGATGTCAGGCCACATTCGTCTCCTTATGAGCCAACGCAAACGATTATATGCCAAAGCAAAAAAAGAATACGACATTAAATGCATGGGCTAAATATAAAACCAAGCGAAATGAAGTAATATCATCTATCAGAACTGCCAAGCGACTGGAAATGGACAAAAAAACAAAAACTCCTCGGCAGTTCTTTTACTGATTCATCGGTGTGGTGGAAAACTCTTAATAGAACGTGAGGACACAACATACCAACTGCTTATCAGAAACAGAATCCTTACCAGAACAGGTAGAAATCAGACGGTGGGACCCAGAAAAAAATGTAGAGTATCAAACCAACATCGATTACACGAGATCTAAAAACATTCTGGAATGCCTCAATTCTATAGAAGGGAACACCACATCTTCGGACATTGACAATGTGAGCCGTGACATTTCTGACATGCATGTATCTGCAGCAATGAAAACTTTTGGTGTTAAACGAAAGAAGGGAAATAACAAATCGCGTCATAAACCTTGGTTTGATACGGATTGCCGCGACGCTCGTAAGAAATTTCATATGAAAAAATCCGAATATAATCGGGACAAAACGCTTGAAAATAAACTTCTAAAATTCAATAAGTCTTCGCCGAAGGAGTTTTGGAAAGAACTCAATAGACTTTCGAGTTCTGGCGCCAACGCAAATGATAGTCACAAACAATGTTAGGTGCCCCCAAATGTGTTTCATGATCATTTCAAAAAAATACATGCCTCAGAACACAGTGACGATTATTTGAGCAGACGTGTTGATTCTGAAATTGATTTATCAAACTCGACTTATCTCAATGACTCGATAACTGATGAAGAGGTACGAAGGGCAATAATTAAAGCTCGGAATAATAAAGCCCCGGATTCGATATGGTTCCTAACGAGTATATAAAGTTGTCTTTAGACCAGCTGGTGCCATTGTATACTAAATATTTCAATGTGATATTAAATTCAGGTATATTTCCGACAGATTGGGCGATTGGAATGGTCCAACCGATATACAAAAATATCGGGTGAACCGAGAAGTCCGGATTCGTATCGTGGAATAACATTACTTAGTTGTCTATCAAAAGTTTTTACTACTATTTTGAATGCTAGATTAGTTTCGTACTCGGATGACAATGAGACGATAAGTAAATTCCAGACTGGTTTCAGAAGTTGACATTCTACAATTGACAATATATTTTAATTACATAGTATTATAAATTTATACCTGTCGTCTGGTCGAAAGTTATTTTGTGCATTTATCGACTTTCGCAAGGCTTTTGATTTAGTATGGCGAGAAGGCTTATGGTTTAAGCTAATTTTCAAAGCGGTATTAATGGGAAAATATTGAGACTTATAAGAAACATGTACAGCAAAATCAAATTATGTGTTAAATCTGATGGAACCAAAACGGACTTCTTTCCTAGTTTTGTAGGATTATTTCAAGGTGAAATTATGTCACCGTTATTATTTTCCATCTACATTGACGATCTAACGTCGTTCATGAACGATTGTGCCATCAAAAGCCTCGATTTTCTTGATGATATATTTATGGACAATGCGGGTATATATATACGACTGTTTTGTATGTTTTATGCTGATGATACAGTTATACTTAGTGAAAGCGAAGATGAAATGCATCGAGCGTTACAGGCTTTCGCAGATTATGCGGATGCGTGGAAGCTCCAGGTGAACACAAAAAGACGAAAATAATGATACTCTGTAAAAAATTACCTAAATGCATACCAATATTCATATACAGGGGGGGTTGAACTCCAAGTCGTTAAGGAATTTATTTACCTAGGTGTAGAATTTTTCTATACTGGCAGATTTTGTAGCACCATAAAGCGCACATTTAATGTGGCCACACGTGCAATGTACGGACTGTTAAATAAAGTTAGACATCTCTCTTTACCACCCGATCTGATGCTTAAGCTGTTTGATAGCATAGTAGCACCGGTAATCTTATACGGTAGTGAAATATGGATTACAGAAAAAATCCAGAGACTTGAAACATTACATATGAAATTGTGCAAAATATTTTTAGGAATGAAATCTAGTACACCAAACTACATGGTATATGGGGAACTTGGTAGGCACCCACTCATAATTGAAATTAAATGCAGACTTGTCATATTGGTCAAAGTTGGTATCCACAGATAGATCTGAACTCGCAAAAAACATACACCTTATTTTGAGACTTGTATATGACAACAAACAAAGCCAGTCGGCTGAATTCAAATGGTTGAATATCGTGAAGGAATCTCTGTGCAAAGTAGGACTAACATCTAATTGGGAAACCCAATCCTCTCTTACGAAATCTGAAATCCGAAATTGTAAATCAAGCATGATCGAACAACACTGGACACAAACATTCAGTGATATTAAAAACTCAGATTCATCCAGAGTAATTATGTACAGTAATATAAAATCTCATTCTGGTATATGCCGATATTTGTTATATCTCCCAAAACACCTGACAGCACCATTAGTGAAAATCAGAACATCAAACCATAAATTACCAATCGAAAAAGCGCGATGGCATAAAACAGAGAGTAAGATGTGCGATACATGTAAATCTGACACAATCGGAGACGAGTATCATTTTGTACTCGTCTGTGGCAAATATAAATGTCTACGAGAGCGCTATATCCCAAAATATTACTGGGGAAAATCCTTCGCGCGAAAAGTTTCATGGACTCTTGTCAATAGAAAATATCTCTCGTTTGAAACAACTCTCTATTTTCCTAAAAATTGCCTTTAGAGAAGTTTCTTAATTTCAATTCATTATATACCTTGTGGAAGGCAGCTGAATTAGCTCATTGCATGGTCAATAATTCAAACTGATAATCAAAATGACATTGAAAACATAAGGAAGAATATAACTTATGTGATTACACGATTTTGTTTAAAGAACAAAATAAGGAACAAGGAAAACAAAGAAGAACAAACTACACGTTTGTAGGGAGGGGTCTCATTTTCATCATGTATATATTGTATATAAAATATTGTATATATGTTTTGCATGTTACTCATTAATTTAGGTCTTCGCAATAAAGCATTCATCCAATCATGGCCCCAGACCACAAACCTATTCCGCACTTTGCGAGGACAACAACGTATACACAGATAACAATTCTAAATCAGACATATTAAATAATTACTTCTGCTCTACATCGTCCCTGCCCGAATCTGACATAAAAGAACCACCGCTATTATCTAGATCTAAAAATTGTACCTTGAAACTTTTTAAGATGTATTGGAATCCCTGACAAGCGTTAAAGTAGCAAAGGCCAGTGGCGATGACGGTATCAGCATAAAAATTCTAAAGAACTGCACAACGGCTCTAGCAAGTCCTATGTGCTATATATTTAACAAGTTGTTAAAACATACATATTACGCTGATGAGTGGAAGAGAGCAAACGTTTGTCCCATCTTTAAAAAAGGAGATCCAAGTATGCCATCGAATTATCGTCCGATTTCATTGCTAAGATGCCTCTCAAACATATTTGAGAAATGTATCTTTCGACATTTATCAAAATACTTATACGAAAATAAGCTCCTAACAGATTTACAATCGGGTTTCACTCCAAATGACAGTGCCGTATTCCAACTAACAGACATATATCATTATCTTATTTCATATTTAGACGAAGGAAAAGAAATAAGGTGCCTTTTCTGTGACATCAGCAAAGCTTTTGATAAAGTTTGGCATAAGGGATTATTGTCCAAACTAAGTAACCTAGGTGTGTGTGAAAACAAAAAGCGACGTTTTCTCGAGCCTCCGGCGAGAGAAAACTGAAAATTCGTGACGAGTTTCATAAATATCATATGAGAGAAACACGAATTACATATTCTATTTATCATATGACACCTATAAATTGATTATGATGTCCAAAACGCACACAAATCACTAAATAGCTATATGACATCGGCAGTAAAAGGTTAATGTGACGTCACTTCATTGCACCGGAAGCCCAATTACACCTGGTGAACTAGCAGAAATAATATGCACGCGAATATATAGTGCGCTATTCTGTTCTCAGTTTGTGACATTATATCGTATGTTTATTAGATAAATACGAATTACATATTCTATTTATCGTATAACAATGTCCAAAACTATATATTTCAAGATTATAATTGCGACAATTTCGGCATCGCGTTGATTGACGCGCACGAATTTGACCTGCATTTAGTTAGAGATGCGGCTCGGCTCAGGCTGCCATTCAGCCAATCAGAACACACTTTTTGTCAACAAACCAATCAAATTATCGGAAGGTGATATGAACTAGTAGTTCATATGAAATTGATTTATGACATACTTTCCAACGTATAATAATGATTGAGTCATATGATATATATATATATGCACACAGCCAACAGCGTAGAACCGCCAGCTTCACTTGTGTACTAATTTGTTTAAACGTGTAAGTAACGCATTTAATTACATGGTGTAATTTCATCGATATGATAATTACTGTATGGTATTTATTATTTTGTCATGTTTTATTCAATAAAACAGTAAATTACTCTATATTCTAATAGTAATTACTTAGTTCTATTATTTTATAGTCCATTACAAACAAGGAGAAGCAGTCTTGGCGGTCTTCATATACATTTATGAGGATGAAAATAAAATGAAAAAATAAAATAAACTGAGAAGCCACCCGCCCCTATTATTTTCTTGCATGTCACCAGAAACACGGATATATATGTTTTGGCCTTATTTACTAATTTGTATATTTTGTGTCAATCAGATTTCATCGTTTCGTCCTTGATCTCATTAGCTAGATCACACAACAGCCAGTCTGATAAATATCCAGATTCCGCCTATTTCTACCAACTAGATGTTGATTGTTATGAAACCTTGGTCTAGTTTGGACGAGAATGGCTAACAGCATGGTACATCAACCAGTTTTGGAGAATGCCGATAGAAATGTAAAAATTAAACCTCTTGCATTAGAAATGATTAGGATAATTGTAAAATAAATAAAGGTATATCGTATAATCAACGTTATATCGATGCTATATCGTATTCTGGATGTTGCTTATACATGCAATGCGAGTATCATGTAATTATATATATAGTTGAGCTGGGGTGAAATTTTCAGAATTGTAGGCATGAAATTGTTAATTAAAGCAACATCGCGGTTTTCGCTCCAAAATACACATAATATTATTTGCTTTTGAATTTTTCTCAGTATCGAAAAGGTTGATAAATATATTAACTACCTTTCTACGAGCATCATGTAACCCAAAAAGACGCATTGAAGTTGTGAAAATTACAACTGTGAAAACGGTGTTTGGGACCCAAACACAAAACAGCCATTTGCGCGACATGGAACAGAAACGAGCTTTCCGCGTTAGTCAATTCCTGATATGGTAGCAATAAAGAGCGTTTGTCTAACTTCTGGCGAAATGTTGAAACGGCTGAAAAATTGCTGTGACTTTGCAAAGTGTTTTTCAGAGCATATGAAGCCGGTATATCAATAGTTCGTTTATTTATCGACCTATCGTGTCCGTTGCTCCAAATTACGTAGAAAAACATTTAGAGGTTCGAATGAGCCATGTCCGTTTAAATTCTTAGAATTCTCAAACGAAAATCTCTTTTCGGCACACCAGCTCGCAACACATTGCCTTGTAATCAAATAAATGTAAATATTCGCTATGAGTCTCGATTGAAAGTTGAATGAAATTGATCGAGAGTCAAATCGAGACATATCAGGTCACTTATGAACATATTTACGTCATTGTTACTTCACTGAGAATGTTAGATAAAACTATTGATTGTTTCGGCATAAATGGGGTATCAGATCCTTTAATTGTTACTTGTCATATGCTGATATATACTTTCCAGCCCGGTAACATATTTGTAACCCCTGGAATTATACTTGCATCATTTTATAACTATTTCTATTTTCAACAATTGATACATCCGATTAGCATATACATGTACTGTACTGTACCGCATTGATGTATGTTCCGAGCTCAGAATCACGACGATACAATACATCACTGAAGACAGATGAATCGCAACTCGCTGCAATGAAAGAGCACTACGAAAACAATTTAGTTCTGATCAGGAACTCCAACTACAGCATTGTTGGTACCATGCATGGATCTTTGAATACGACAATTATCATGATTGGGTATCATGATTATCACGAGAAGCCTGTCGTGATATCTGCTTGTACCCATGAATGATAATTCTCTTGTTCGGTCAAAAAGCCGTAAGTTTCCATTTTTATTATATGCGGTTTCGTTATTTCAATTTACAATTATTTCTCTAAGGCGATAATTTTGCCGAATTAAATGTAGACGAAACGAATTTGCTGATTGACTCGTCTCTGGTTTATATATAAAATACTACACGAAGCTCGATATTGCTATGTAACGTGCATTTTCATAAGAGATCAGTACGGACTATCGCCATCTTTAAACAGTTAGTATTAGCTCGCTGGGACAAGCGATTGGTACGCCGTTTATTTCACGACAGTTTAGAGCTATTTCACTGCAGAGCATATACTAAATTATGGTATTTTCCTTTCTGTCATGTTGACATGGCTAATAAAGGTAACTACCACTAGCATAGTTATGAATAGTTGAAAGTGTCAATGAAACTGCAGCTCAGCATGGCGAGGCGTTCATTTTATGCTGAACAGTCAATAGAAAGATAGAGAAGGAAAGTCAAAAAGTTTCATCAAAGGGATTGTATTGTGTAGATGAAATTATTTTCATTTCAAACATTTCTTTAATAAATGTGGGCTGCGCTATGTGTGCCAATGGATTAAAATGTGAAATACAAGATAGCTGCTGGGGGCATGCTTTTTAACGAATTTCGGAAAACTTGGATGGCTCCCATCTGGAGGTCACACAAAAGAGCCATAAGAAGTTTAAAGGTACGGTTGGCCTTGGCGGTGGGTATCCTGTGAAAATATTTACACCCGTCAAAAACCGCCACAGAAAGAACATCAAAATGTAGACAGACTTTGTCCGTATATAAATAAGAAATATCGCATAAACAGTATGTTATTCTCATATGTTGTTTAACCATTGTTATGTAAACAAAAGCATAAAAAGTTACTTTTCTGGTGTTTGTTTATATTATGATGGTAAACATAAAGAGCGTTCTTTGTTGGTGAATTCCTGATATGGAACCAATAAAGAGCGTTTGTGCCATTTGTGTGTGATTAGCCAGTAGCATTGTGCTGTCCTCTGTAACCCAATCGGGCTCTTGCTTAGGTAAAATATAGTAGGTATTTGTGATAACATGCTGTTTACGCGATGGTCATGGTATATATGAACGAAACTGTATGCGTTTTAATGTTTTTCTGTTTACGATGTTTGGAACAAATATGAATATTTTCGACAATTAAGGCCTCACGTGACTTTAATGACGATCGGATGAGCGATGTTGGCCATCATGTGGCATGTGGTGTGTGTGCCGAATTATTTAGTCATGCAAGAAAGAAAAACCAAAATGAATTTGTCATTTTGAGCTAATAAATAAGGTGGGCCATGATATCGATTTGATATTTCGGTTATATAAGTTCGTACTAGTTATGAATTTATAGCTGTCATTCAACGATTTCCATGTTTCGTTCTTTATCTCGTGAAATATATAACTGCAATACATGGATTTGTTAGTTCGCATAGAGCACTTCACACATGCAATTGTTATATGTCAGCAATTACTTACTGGGGACCATTGTTAATTGTTTCCTAACGTATGGTACCATTCATGGCTCTGTCAAATCTGATGTGTCAATACTCACTACCGTGGGTCGTTCCATTAGCAGTTTCCCCCGCAATACCGTCGAGCTTTTAGTTTTCAATAGGAATTAATATTGATTGTTGTTTTACATTATCGCATCATCATTATGAGAATGAATAGTGTTCTTCTGGCTTATGATTCGTATTGCAAACTGATACATTGGTAATACTCCAGTTGGTCGCAACATTTTGCGCATGTTATTCCTACAGATAACATCCCGTTTCCCCGCAACAACATATTCTGATATAGAATCATTAAGATGGAGAACGTTGTGATCAAAATGGATCCGGAGGAGCATTCACATGAGTCGGAGGTTCGCAGGAATGGTGCGCACCAACTCTTTGATGCAATGGTCTTCTGGTCAAAACTGGCAGGATTTTATTCCGAGTTTATCCAGAAATTTCATGTCGACAAGAGAAAGACAGTCACATTTAAGAACTTGCTTCACATATTATATTGCGTCTGTGTGTCTGGCTTTATTTTCCTCAACATGGTTCGCGTGCTGTATGATCTTAGTATCCATATCAAGAGCGGTGTATCTTCCAAACTTATGGCTCTGTGTGCTTATGCTACGTTTTATATTGCCACGTTTTATATGCCTACCCTCAGTACATGGAGTGTCTCAACAACTTTAAGAAAACTTGAATTGGAATATTCTTGTTATATCTCTAAATATGCGCCAAATACGCAGTTTTCTAATACAAAGAGAAGATTGCACATCGCAATGTGTACCGCTACTGGCTTTAATCTTATAGCTACTGCTTCTTTTCCGTCGACTTTAAATTTGTTTTCACAAGGTGTGATATTGATGCAAACTGTTGTATCAATGAAACTGTTTGGATCGGATACGACATTTGGAACACCGGGTATTATCGTATCGACAGCTTATCAATTCATCCACTTTCATGTCGCGTTCACTATGTATGGGACCTACTCGTTACTGGCCCATATGGTCTATATCGAAGCAAGGCGATACAGTGCATTACTAAAGAAGTCTGACCTATCACATATTTCTGGAATGAAACAACAATATGAGGATTTGTTAACACTCATCAAAACATTTGACACTTGCATGTGTCATGTGCCAGCAACGACTATCGTGATGTGGTCCACGATTATTTGTTTCATGACTTACGGTATAATTTACGGATCGGTGGAAAAGGAAGAATACTACGCTATGGGATCGTACCTGTTTGCTACGTCCGTGTGGCTGGCATTGGTAATAGTTTCTGGTATAATGATTCACAATAAGGTATTTATATTTCAATTGAGAAAGAGTCTAAAGGGTGAACGTCGTAATTCGTCGGACATTCTAAAGTATTTACTTGCAATATAGTCATGTTTTTAAAATGGCTATGAGTCGATTAGTACCCATTTGTTTTATATAGTTTTGCATTGCTCATCAGCGGAGCTATACCAGAGATATTACCTTCAGCAATTATTACTCTATTATACTGACACGCACGAATCACTTCTGAATATTATCTGATATTTCAGAGGTTATTTAGTAGTACCGAGAATCGAACAACTACCTAAATATCGCCATGTCATGCTGCTTTCCTTCTGTATTGGAATTTTACATACCACAGTGCACATCTCCTGTCAGGAGGTGTTCGTTTGAGCGTTTACCGTGCTCTCTAGGTATTCTCAGTCTTAATGTATTTATGAATCTGGTCAGCATCAACATCATATTTCAAAACGGGTTGCATGGCTTCTACTGATTCATCAACAACAGTAAAAGAGATGTAACTTGAGCTGACGACTTCTTCTCGGTTCAGGTTTCTTATTGCTTCGATTGTTTTCGTGAATAACAAACTCTACCTAATCGTTATTCGCGGATATATTGCTTGACCAATCAATACGTTGCTGGAAAAGCAATTAATTGCTTGACCAATCATACATTCCTACAAAATCAATTAATATTCGCTTATTCTAATTTATTCACACAAGCCGCGCCCGCAGTTTTTTACTGCAGATTCACCAAGTTATCGAAAAAACATTGCATTGTCGCCTCGCATCTCAACTGATCAAACGTCGTATGTTAAAAATCAAATTAATGTACGTTATTTCATAACTGGGATTAGTATACATAATAGAATTGTATTAGTAAAGATATTCAAAGTTTATTAATCTACAGTTAGTATTTTCTCCTTGTCCATGGATAATTACGTCACGTGCCAAATACTACGGTGGTGTCGTATGCTTGTCTCGGTGCAGTGGACGTCGATCTGGTAGAATTCGGGATCGTTGGCATATAGAAAGGCTTGATACATCTGCAGAAACAACGAATTAATCAGATATCTGTTACAGAAGCAACAAAGTACGATTAGGGTGCGAATTAATCAAATAACTGTTGTTACAATAAGCTAGCATGTATAACCGGGTTACAGTCAATAAATTGCGTCCGTCTGATTAAGACTCTAATTTATTGTTGGGAGAGGGACCATCTTAAGATGTCCCACAATCCCTTGTAAATTGTCTGTAGGTGTGCCAAAGGATTTAGTCATTAAAAGATGGCTGCCAGCGGCCATGTTTTTCATCGAAAAAAATTCCAAGTCTTGGTCCTAAAAATGCCTGCAATTTTTTAAAACAATTCTATACATGCGCGCTGCATCGTTGCCGATGGATTCAAATTTGAAATCCATTATGGCTGCTGACGGCCATGTTTGTTAACGAATTTCGGGCGAATCGATGACTCCCACCGAGAGGCCACCCCGTAGACCCATATGAAGTTTGGTGACGATCGGATTTAGTCATACAAAGAGTAAGATCCCAACTGACTGCCATGTTTTTCAAAGTTCGAAAAAATTTGATGGCTCCCATCTAGTGGTAACCCAAAAGATTCATATCATATGCCACTGATAAGCTGTAAATATGGCAACGGCATATGGAACATTGTAGAAAACAAGAAAATACCTTTTGTGTGAAACTAATCTGTAACGTTTGATGTTAGTAGTGCAAGTGTTTCCCACTTCATGATCGAAACTGCAAGAGAGATTGTTGTCAAGGTCACCCAGTAATGTCAAGGTTATTTAATGAAATGTTTATTTGTGACAGGTAATTCTACATTCAATAGAATCTAAATAAATAACTTAATATCTGTCTCAACTATTTTGCTCAAAATATATAGCTATTCAAATTTGAGGTGTGTTCTGATTCACGATATATCCTCTCGTTATAGTTTGGACACTATGGTTACGGCAGTCGTTATAGTTTGGACGCTATGCTTACGGCAGTCTATTGCATGATGACCCGTATATCGACTGAACCACGGGGACACCTATACAGCATATGCACTGAATAATGGGGTGACACGATTCGGTCTAGTTTGAATTGATATTGACTAAGTTAGACTTATGACTTCAAAGAGCTAATGGTGTTGGACGCTGGAAACGTTCAGAGCGACCAATGATGCAATGTTTCCATCAAATACAAAGAACAGTTACATTAGTTTTAGTTTCAATGAGCTCATCTGTTGTGAAAGATATAAATTCGAGCACATCCGAGTCGTAGACTTATCACGTGTAGTCCGGAATTCTACCCTCGAATATACTTCTGCTGTATGTAGTCCTTTCTATATTTAGTCGTGAAACTTCCGTCTTTATTAGAATCAATTGGGGCCGCAACATTCTCGGGAATATGCACTTTATAGCTCCTGACGCGAGAGATGAGGGCAGGGAACCCATGTCAGAGATGGTTTGAATAATAAAACACTGTTAGCCATTGATTTATGTCCAATTTGTACTCTTAACATGACTGATGGCTTACAATACTCGTTCAACTTACACTGTGAAATACCCATATAAAACACAAACACAACCACGTTATTGCAATATTCATTTCCTTGAACAAAAGATTCGAGCACATCCGAGTCAGAACTATATATATATCTCATATTGACTCACGGAGAAGTTCCTTAGAAAAGCGGTGCATTTTGCTCCATTCAGCCAATATACTCCTGCTCTCAGTGGAATCAATTGGAGGCTTAAAGGCACGGGCGGCGTTCGTTGTAGAAATATTCATAGTTGTTCAAATCGCCATCAACAGAAGGAATATTTAACTAAATATAGTTTTGCTCATATGCCAAACATAATCAGCGCTTAAATAGTATATTGACGTCAAGACGTACGATGGTGTGCGTTAACAAGAACCTGCTCGTGATACAGAAGTTTTGCTTCTGTTTACATAACACAGCGCAATTCTATTGGTTAATCACACACAAATGATATAAACGCTCTTTATTATTCCCATATCAGGAAAACAGTAACAAATAACGCTCTTTATGTTTATCACTTCCGGATCTAAACAAAAGCCAGGTCCTGTAACGTTTTTTGCTTTTATTTACACAACAAAGGAAAAATATTTTTGACAATAACATACTGTTTATGCCGTATTTCTTATTGGTATAAGAACAAGGTCTGTCTATATTTTCCTATTCTTTCTGTTTTTGGCGGTTTTTTGACTGAGCTAAATATTTTAACAGCATACTCACCGCCAACGCCGCCGGTATCTTTAGAAGACTCCAACACGCCACTTGATATGCATAGACGCACGACATTGTTTGGAAATTGGAAGATGAAAATCCACTAACCTTACATAATTCTGTTTAACTTAAAATATATGTTCTGTCGTGTGATATTTGTGCGATTCAGACGAGAAACTCCCGTCCTAGCTGGAATCAATTGAAGCCTTAATTTTCTCGAGAACAGGCCAGTTGACAGCTGTTGACGCCAGAGATTGTTCGAGAAATAAGTCATAGTTAACCATGTTGATTTGTGTCCAATTGGTATTCACCAATCCAATGATGGCTTACGATACTCGTTGAATTTACACTGAAAGAACACGAATTCATGTAAATCATAAATTCAACCAGATTCGAGAACGTCACATAAACTCCCGAACTAACGAAAGAAGTCTTCAGTGGAATCAGTCGAAGCCATAAATGTCTGGAGAACATGTCACTAGATACTGTATGGAATATGAAAAAAACTAACCTACTGAATACTCGTCCGGGCTACTTTTGCTATTCAGATAAGAAACTCCCGTCAGTATACTCAATCGGGGACTTAAAATACTCGAGAACACGCCACTTGATATCTGCTGACACACAACATTGTTTGGAAAATGAGAACAATGAGGAGACACCACTAAGCACACATAACTCGTTTAAGAATATGTTCTCAAATTCCCTCGGTGTTAACACTAGACATGAGGATAAATTAAGAAGCAATAAGCCCAGAACATGTTTTTTTTTCAGAAGCCCTACCAAAACATTTATTTCCTAATGTGCGGACGGTATTTAGTTAATTCCAATATAAAAAAGTAAATTTAGGTCATACCGCTCCTGTGCGATAATATAATTTTTGGTTGATATTTTGTAAATAATTTATATATTGTTGTAAAATAAACCGATTTATCATAAATGAGCCGATCAATCAAAAATAGTGTTTTATTATTATTTTGAAGGAGGTCTGATCCAGCCCACAACACATTAAGGTATACATGCATAACAATGAATGATGATTGGCGATTGTGTTATCGATTATTCTTTCGGTGTGTTTTTTATTATCTTTTGGGCAGGAAAATGATATTGTCTGGCATCAATTACTAGCACGGAAAAAACGTCATTTCTGTTGGAAATCGCAATACCAAATTTACTCTGTTAGTAGTCCTTTAGAGAGTCGGATTCCGATTTGTTCAAATGCTGCCATCCACAATGATCCAGTCATATAGGAGAGGAACCAATGTGGAACTCGCCTTCTCTCAAATAATGCTTGAAACAGAACATCCTCTCTGAAACCCATTGTGACCCTACCTGGTTTAGGGAACATCGTGTGACTACGATTCAGATCTGATAAAGGTATTCATTTGTCAAAAGGGGCAGATCTAGGCGACTCTGTATTATTGCATTAACAATTTCACCGAAAATTATAATAGAATCTTCAAAGAATTGACCGCAGTGATTAATCGGACGTTTGGTTGAACTATCTTTTGGTATGGAAATGAACACATTGTCCATTGCAAAAAAAAATAATTGAAACTATATACTATATAACTTCAAACCATTTGAACTGTTCAATATTGATATATCAGATTTTGGAGACACTAACTCATTATAATTGTGCATTGCTCCAATGTATTATATAGCCTGACTTAGGCCGCATGGTATTCCATGTATATTTAAGGCCGTTGGGGCGACAATAACTAAAGTTTAAGCTGATGTTTTAAACACATTGATGGATGCACTGACTCATTCAGTTGGCGTGAATAAATTCTCATTTATTATATTATCAAAATGTCCATGTATGGATTAGAATGGCACATTGAGTTGTATCTGAAACTCATAATACGCTTGAAAATCGGTCCAGAGTTTTGCCTATATCCGGGTTAGAACCAACGATAATCTACTCGGGCCCAGACTGCGTTATTATCCGCGAACTCTCCACCTCGGCTATGGAAAATTAATGGAAAATACTCTCTATCAAAGCATTTCTACCGTTCAATATTATTTTTGCCAGATTTATGGAGGCTCTAGCTCACTATGAGTATCCATTGCTTCAATGTATTGTAGCCTGGCTTAGACATAGCTGTTGCAACGACAATAAACTTAAAACTAAATGTTTAGGCAGAATTTTAAAACAAACTGATGCCCCAACCGAGGTTCTTCTTCCTTTGCCAGGTACGCATGAGTGTTTATTTCATTAAAAAACAAGTAAGTTGTGCTTAATAGTTTATGTTATAGCTTTCATTAGCTCAACTTTACAAAGTCAAGTTTGAGCTAGTGCTATGGGTTGGCATCCGTCGTCCGTTCGTGCGTCCGTGATCAGTCAACAGTTTCTCCAAAAGGCTGCTATACTATGCTGACCACAAATGCTTATTGGTGTATGGACACCAAGGAGCAATGTTGTGCTGCTTGTTAAATGCAGATATTACAAGTCTATCCTGTGTTCCATGTTCACAAAGCTAACAAAGGTAACAGTCACTGGCATAGTTATTAATAATTCAAAGTGTCAATGACACTGTAGCTCATCATGGGAAGCATCCATCAAGGCAACAATCAACAGAAAGATAAAGAAGGAAAGTCAACAAATTTCAGTTTTAAATTATTTTCATTTCAAAGCTTTCTTTAATAAATGTGGGCTGTGCTATGTGTGCCGATGGATTCAAATGTGAAATACAAGATGGCTGCCGTGGGCATGTTTTTTAACGAATTTTGGCTCCCATCTAGAGGTCACGCAAAAGAGCCACACGAAGCGTGATGGCGATCGGATGAGGGATGTGGCATGTAGGTTGTGTTAATGATTTAGTCATGCAAAAAAAGCAAAAATACAAAATAAATTTGTCAAGTTGAGCCAACAAATAATGTGCGCCATGATATCGATTTGACATTTCAGTTATCTAAGTTCTTACTAATTATGAAAGTATCATTATCATTCAGATTATAAACGTTTCGTCCTATATATTCATTGCTCTATCAAATCTGATGACTATTTCCTCTTGGGATTCTCCCTTCTTTCTTTGGTCACCTGGTTAACGTTGGTGATAGCCGCTGGAATATTGGTCAACATAAGGCAATGTATTTTGTAAACTTGAACTAGCGACGAGTAGCCCTTTATTACTTGACATTCATATATTTCAACGCTTCGTCGTTAATAATATGTGCGTCGATACTACCGTGTGTCGTTCCATTAGCAGTTTCCCTCGCAATGCCGTCGAGCTTTTAGTTTTTAGCTTTTAGGAATTAATTGTTATTGCCGTTCCACATTATCGCACCATCATTATGAGAATAAATTGTGTTATTCTGGCTTATGATTCGTATTGCACACTGATAAATTGGTAATACTGTAGTTCATCGGAACATTTAGCGGATGCGATTCCTGCAGATAACATCCCGTTTCCCAGCAACAGCATCTTCTGATATAGAATCATTAAGATGGAGAACGTGATCAAAATGGCCCAGGAGGAGCCTTCACAAGAGTCGGAAGTTAACAGGAATGGTCTGTACCAACTCTTTGATGCAGTGGTCTTCTGGTCAAAACTGGCAGGATTTTATTCCGAGTTTATCCAGAAAGTTCATGCCGACAAGAGAAAGACAGTGACATTTAAGAACCTGCTTCACATATCATACTGTGTCTGTGTGTCTGGCTTTATTTTCCTCAACATGGTTCGCGTGTTGTATGATCTTAATATACATATCAAGAGTGGTGTATCTTCCAAAGTTATGGCTCTGTGTGCTTATGCAACTATTTATATTGCCACGTTTTATATGCCTACCCTCAGTACATGGAGTGTCTCAACAACTCTAAGAAAACTTGAATTGGAATATTCTTGTTATATCTCTAAATATGCGCCAACTACGCAGTTTTCTAATACAAAGAGAAGATTGCACATCGCAATGTGTACCGCTACTGGCTTTAATCTTATAGCTACTGCTTCTTTTCCGTCGGCTTTAAATTTTTTTTCACAAGGTGTGATATTGATGCAAACTGTTGTATCAATGAAACTGTTTGGATCGGATACGACATTTGGAACACCGGGTATTATCGTATCGACAGCTTATCAATTCATCCACTTTCATGTCGTGTTCACTATGTATGGGACCTACTCGTTACTGGCCCATATGGTCTATATCGAAGCAAGGCGATACAGTGCATTACTAAAGAAGTCTGACCTATCACATATTTCTGGAATGAAACAACAATATGAGGATTTGTTAACACTCATCAAAACATTTGACACTTGTATGTGTCATGTACCAGCAACGACTATCGTGATGTGGTCCACGATTATTTGTTTCATGACTTACGGCATAATATACGGATCGGTGGAAAAGGATGAATACTATGGTATGGGATCGTACCTGTTTTTCATGTCCGTCTGGCTGGCATTGGTAATCGTTTCTGGTATAACGATTCACAATAAGGTATTTATATTTCGATTGAGTTAGACTTTAAAGAGGGTGAACGGCGTAATTCGTCAGACGTTCTAGAGTATTTACTTGCAATATAGTGATGGGTTTAAAATGACTATGAGTAGACTAGTAGCCATTTGCATTGCTTGTCAGCCGAGCTAGACCTTCAAACAGTATTACACTATTATATTAACACACATGAGCACTTTTGAAAATTAGCTGATATCACAGAGGCCATATGGTAGTACTGACAATCGAATAACTACTTAAATATCGCTATGTTGTCATGCTGTTTTTCCTTCTGCATTAGCATTCTACATACTACATTGCATAACTCCTGTCAGGAAGTGTTCGTCTGAGCGTGGACCATGTTCTCTGTAGTTATTCTCAGTCTTAGGGTGGATACGCACATGCATGTAATGTCTGTATGTAAAATACATGTATTTTACATGGCCACACCAATAATTGACCAAATTAATCACCTGCGCGCGAGAGGTCAATTTCACCAGTGAGTAGTTATAAGCCATTATCAAACAAACTGCCATCAAGAAATTTCAGGCCAGTCATAAACATGTCTTCTTTCATGGATGCCGAAATGAGTAATTCTTGTCTGATATATGTTTCTGTTTTTCACGAGTTATAATTTCGAAAAGTGGATTAGAGCCGGTCGATTTTATACTTGATGTGTTTCTGTCATTTCTTGGAAACAGGGTCATCCAAAACAAAAATAGAATATGCAGAATTCTTTTATAGGATGATACCGGCTTGTTGAGATTTCTCTGATAATTTGAGAGCGAGCTCATGTAATAACATTAATTCAATTGGGACTGTAAATATTCATTATAGCGCCAAAAAATAATGCAGGTACAGCGTTGAAATTAAAAAGAGTGACACCCCCCCCCCATTTATATATATGTTTCTCAAGCCAAAGGTTGAACAAGCTCCTACCTGTCACAAGCTTGAATTATAACATTTTCGACCATAATCCATGATTGGGGAGGGGCTGGTTCTCGAAAGCTTCAAATAACTAAGGGAGTTAATTGAATGTATCAGCCGGGATTATCTGGGCAAGAATTACAATATAATGTTTTACTTAAATATCCATAGTTGTAAATTTTGCGTATACATGTATAACTGTATAACACAAGAGAGGAAAGGTGACGTAGTTGGGAACTCGTAGCTAGGCAACCCTTTCGCCGAATGAAGACAAACAGCAACACCATGCATTCAAATTTAAAGCTGTATAATATGTTCATAATTATATTAATAGCATAAATTGCTGCATATTAGATTAATCACTCGTAGAAAACAGACACGACAGATATGACTACGATATTTATAAAGCAGGGTGTCAGGACTCAGGGTGCTGCATGCACAGACCCCCCCCCCCGTCGAGGAAATATGCAATGGTGAATTCGGTAGCTTCTGGGATAATATAGCTCCCCGTGCATGTTGTGGGTCATAGCCCCCTGCGTTGGGGAAGATGCCATCACTGGTATTAACATCAATAGAAGACTGACAATGATTTAAACAGAGCGTCGACCATTTGAGTTATTGCGCGAATAATTATTTTAAGCGGCCTGACGACTTCGTCCCAGTCAACGGCTCTTCAGCGGTTCAGAGTTTAACTCACTGTGGTTAAACACAGTCGCAATGATTGGGTTGTCAGCGGACACATATTACACGGTGTGTATGATCCATGTAAAACGCCAAATACACGATATTTACAGAGATTACATGCATGTGTGTATCCACCCTTACTGTATGAATCTAGTCAGCGTCAATATCAAATTTAAAAACGGGTTCCATGGTGTTTATTGATTCATCAACTACAGTAGAAGCGAAAAGCTAACTCTGTTTGTCATGTCTTTGGGTTGTCCGGCTTATCACTTGCAAATTGTTAGCTTCTGTGGCTGAAAGTAATTTGAGCTGACGACTTCTCGGTTCACTTGCTTCGATTGCCTTCGTGTTTTCCTTCCTGCAAAAGCAATTAATTGCTTGAACAATCAATACATTGATACAAATCAATACATATTCACTTATTGTAGGTTATTCACACAAGCCACACCCGTAGTGTTTGACTAGTTTCACCGAGTTATCGAATAAGCTATGCCTCGCGTCTTAACTACTCAAGCGTCGCATGTTAAAAATCAAATTAATGAACTTTAATTGGAATTGGTCAAACAGAACGTGTATACATAATAGAAATGTATTAGCAAAGATATTCAAAGTTTATTAATATATAGCTAGTATTTTTCTCCTAGCCTACTAGTATGGATAGCCAAATACTATCGCGGTGTCGACCGCACACGAACGCTCCCGATCGCACCGGACCGCACTTCCCCAAAGGGTCCGAACGAGAGGAGGCAAGCACTGTGGTCCAGAATAGACTTGTATGTATCAAAGTTCCAATCCCCATGTCGATAGCTTGAGCGAAACCGATTCTGCCAGGTACGCATAGTCCAAAAAGGCACCGACCGCACCTCGGATACAATAATTTTAACCCCGTCTGTTACTTTGTTGGCATCATATCAGTTTATCGACTTTCAATCCGTGGTTATCGTATATGGTGCGTGCGCTATGCTGTTCCACTTATTATATTCCGAGCAAAGAAGGCGTCAGATCTATTGAATCTCTGAAATTAAGGAATATGGAATCTCGATTTTCAAATGTGTGAACACTGATTGAAAAGAGTCAGCCCAGTCAGAAGTCCATGGTCACAGTGTGTATCACATTGTTGTAAAGATATCACTTTTAGTGGACATGCATGCTTTCCTAGTCACCGAATCCAATCAGATGGGTGGTCAGTTGCCTTTGTCGGACAGACTAATCTAATCAAGATAATCCCTGTGTTGTGATCTGCCTGCCATCTGGTCTGGTTGTAAGATAATCATGAGATGTTTCGGGCCAATGTATGACACATGTTTACATTGAAACTGGGGAAACATAACATTTCAGTCTTAAAATTGGGATACGATAATAGTTTCGGGTGTCAAAAGTATCAATTATGATGTTTTGTCTAGCTTATTTAGAAGGTAGGCACACTTGGATACAGCTAAATGTTATTTATTATTTATATATACATATTTTTTAGATTTTTTTGAAATTTGAGATTCCATAGTGCTTAAACAACGCTATGAAGATTTGTTAACACATATATAGAACGTTAATAAATGCATGCGCCATATGCCACTACATTCGTGATGGTGACCAATTTTATTTGTTTCATGTTTTATGTAATCATTGACTGATCTGGAATTTGCCATTCACATGGTTGGTTCCTTTGTTTGGGGTTTATCTTCGTTTCAGTCGTTAGGACATGTCACAACTGTGTCAGTTTTATTGATGGCGGGGCTATAGCTACTGCGCTGGTCTAATTTCATTGAAATATCACTCCACCGCGCGTAGGAACAACCGGTCCCAGGTTACCCTGCCATTTCATCACAGACCCACTCATGTTGGTATTCGAACCAAGTTCGACTCCGCTTCAAACGTCCCAATAATTTATGCACATAACTGACTGGGACATGGGGCCACTTCACGGTAAGGTATTTTCTTTGCATTGGCAACGAAATGAATATTGAGAACAGCATATACGATGTTTGCAGTCCCGATTCGTTCTAGTCCATGCAAATAAGCAAAACCAAAATTTGTCAAGTTGAGCTAAACAATAATGTGCGCTATGATATCAATATGATATTTCAGATATCTAAGTTGATACTAGTTATGAATGCATTATCGTTATTCAGATTTCAACGTTTCGTTCTTTATCTCACGAAATATATAACTGCAATACATGGATCTGCTAGTCCGCATAGAGCACTTCACACTTGCATGTTGCATATGTCAGCAATTACTTACTGGGGACCACGGTTATTTGTTTCCATTCATGTCTTTGTCAAATCTGATGATAATTTCCCCTTGGGATTTCTTTGGTCACTTGGTTAAAGTTGACGATAGCCACTGGAATATTGGTCAACATAAGGAAATGCATTTTATAAATTTGAACTAGCGATGATTAGCCCTTAACCCATAAAAACAATTCGCCCTGAATGACAGTATTGAATACTCCACCTGAATGTTCCATCAACTTCAGCATTCGATCGATGTGCATGAAATGCGTCAATACTCACTACCGTGGGTCGTTCCATTAGAGTTTCCCCCGCAATATCGTTGAGCTTTTAGTTTTCAATAGGAATTAATTGTTATTGCTGTTCTACATTACCGTATCATCATTATGAGAATGAATTGTGTTTTCTGGCTTATGATTCCTATTGCAAACTGATTTCGCTGATGCGATTCCTGCAGATAACATCCCATTTCCCAGCAACATCTTCTGATATAGAATCATTAAGATGGAGAACGTTGTGATCAAAATGGCTCCGGAGGAGGAGCCTTCGCAAGAGTCGGAGGTTAACAGGAATGTGCACCAACTCTTTGATGCAGTGGTCTTCTGGTCAAAATTGGCAGGATTTTATTCCGAGTTTATCCAGAAAGTTCATGTCGACAAGAGAAAGACAGTGGCATTTAAGAACTTCCTTCACATATTATATTGCACCTGTGTGTCTGGCTTTATTTTCCTCAACATGGTTCGCGTGTTGTATGATCTTAGTATCCATATCAAGAGTGGTGTATCTTCCAAAGTTATGGCTCTGTGTGCTTATGCGACTGTTTATATTGCCACGTTTTATATGCCTGCCCTCAGTACATGGAGTGTCTCAACAAATCTAAGAAAACTTGAACTGGAATATTCTTCTTACATCTCTAAATATGCGCCAACTACGCAGTTTTCTATTACAAAGAGAAGATTGCACATCGCAATATGTACCGCTACTAGCTTTAATGTTATTGGTACTGCTTCTTATCCGTCGACTATAAAAAAAATTTCACAAGGTGTGATATTGATGCAAACTGTAGTATCAATGAAACTGTTCGGATCGGATACGATATTTGGAACACCGGGTATTATTCTATCGACAGCTTATCAATTTATCCACTTTCATATCGTGTTCACTATGTATGGGACCTACACGTTACTGGCCCATATGGTATATATATCGAAGCAATGCGATACAGTGCATTACTAAAGGAGTCTGACCTATCACATATTTCTGTAATGAAACAACAATATGAGGATTTGTTAACACTCATCAAAACATTTGACACTTGCATGTGTCATGTGCCAGCAACGACTATCGTGATGTGGTCAACGATTATTTGTTTCATGACTTACGGTATAATTTACGGATCGGTGGAAAGGGAAGAATACTACACTATGGGATCGTACCTGTTTTTTATATCCGTCTGGCTGGCATTGGTAATAGTCTCTGGTATAACAATTCACAATAAGGTATTTATATTTCGATTGAGAAAGAATCTAACAAGGGTGTACGGCATGATTCGTCAGAAGTTCTTGAGTATTTACTTGCAATATATTGATGGGTTTAAAATGACTGAGTAGCCATTTGCATTGTTTATCGGTGGAGCTAGACCACAAATTATTACTCTATTATATTAACACACATGAGTAATTTTGAAAATTATCTGATATCACATAGGCCATTTTGGTAGTACCGATAATCGAATAACTACCTAAAGATCGACATGGTGTCATGCTGTTTTCCTTCTGTATTAGCATTGTACAATCCACAGTGAATAACTCCTGCCAGGAAGTGTTTGTCAAAGCGTGGGCCATGTTCTCTGTAGTTATTCTCAGTCTTAATGCATTTATGAATCTGGTCAGCATCAAGATGAAGATCAACGATGCGTTGCTTGGCCGATACCGATTAGGTGTACACATAATAGAATTGTATTAGCAAGATATTCAAAGTTTATTAATATATCGTTAGTATATTTATCCTAGCCTATGGATAATTACATCACGTGCCAAATACTGCCGTGATGTCGTCTTCTGGTCTCTGAGCAGTGGACGCCGATCTGGTAGAAAAGCTTGCTACATCTGCACAAACAACAATATCTGACCAGAGTACGAATTAATCAGATAACCGATGTTACGATAAGCTATATATATAGCTCGTATAACCGGGTTACAATCAATATTATTAAGATTAAGACGGTAATTAACAAACACGTGTTGGTGACTGTTTAAATGTTCTTACAAGTATTCATTTCCTTATTTGGTTTTAATAAAGTGTAGTAACCATATTGTATATATTACCTCTTCGTGGCACGTGGAGGGCCATCTGGTCGTTGTGCTTGTCGCGTGCGGTTGATGTTTATAACAGAGTTGGGTGTTTGGGACGACTGGCGGGAGGGGAGTCGACATCTGCATGTTTCCTGAAGGCGCCTTGTACAATTATTATTAATATAACAAACAGCGAACGTTTGCTGTAATTCGTGTGTCAACACGCTTAGTTTGCGCAACCGAATCATAACAAACGGCATATTATTCGCGTAGTGTTGGATTCCAATTAACCCAACAAATAAATAATCTTACAACATTTCACATATAGGCAACATGGCTCTATCAAGGTTAGTGGTTTGATATCTAATGCATCTTCTTACTTTTCCACATGATTTAATTCGAATAAGGGATGTTACTATAGTCCCAGATATACATAGAATATTGTATTAATCAAATTAACATTGTAACAATAGAACCTGCCTTCGTCAAACGACGCCTTGGTATAGTTATTATGCCCCAGACTTGAAGTCGGCAGGTATATAGTCGACGTCTCCGTCCGTCCGTCCGTGCAAACATTTTGCATTATTGTTCAGCAACCGCTGGGCAGATTTAGCTGATATTTGGTATGGTGATAGAGCAGCATGGGGGAACAGCTACATGCATAGCGCGGGTTTCGTCCACCCATTTTCACCAGAGTTATGGCCCTTTTTTGACATAGAAAATTCAATTTTGTCCGTCCGTACAAATATTTTGCATTATTGTTCAGCAACCGCTGGGCAGATTTAGCTGATATTTGGTATGGTGATAGAGCAGCATGGGTAACAGCTACATGCATAGCGCGGGTTTCGTCCACCCATTTTCACCAGAGTTATGGCCCTTGTTTGACATAGAAAATTCAATTTTGTCCGTCCGTACAAATATTTTGCATTATTGTTCAGCAACCGCTGGGCAGATTTAGCTGATATTTGGTATGGTGATAGAGCAGCATGTGGGAACAGCTACACGCATAGCGCGGGTTTCGTCCACCCATTTTCACCAGAGTTATGGCCCTTTTTTACTTAGAAAATTCAATTTTTCTCTTGTTTTTTTGTGGTTTCCAGATGATAGCGTGAGCTTTGGTGGTACGATTTCAAATCCCGTATTTTCGTGGATCAGTTATATGAAAATACATGTCAAGTGCGAATTTGGGTATGATCTGATGATTTTTCCAGAGTTATGGCCCTTTTTTCAACTTAGAAAATTTGAATTTTTGCTTGTTTTTGGGTTTCCGGATCGCTTGTTTTGTGGTTTTTAGTCAACATTTCTGTACGAACTTCTATTGGAATGGTCATATAGACCTCCTCGGATATCCGCAGTTTCGTCCATGCTTAATCCAAATTGCTACGGTCGGGGCAAATGCCACGCGTCAGCGTACCTCTTGTTAATTCCATCGAGCATTTAAATTGTAACTAAATTAAACTTGGAATTGTTACAAAATGGCATGAATTGATGATGAGTATTATGTTGTAATGTTTACCCCATAAACGAACCCTAGAACATTGACATGCATGTACCCCAACATTATCTTACAAAATGTGAACACACCCACCCTTTAGTGTTTAGTTGCATTCCCATCCAAGAATATATGTACATGTTATTCAGACAGCTGGATTCCATTTTCACTGTTTTTGTTTAGGAAAAATCATATTTTACCCCCAAAATAAGCAGTCGTATAACAGCACACGAAAAATCAACACCGGCATGTTATCCGCTGTATCAATACGAACAATTTGATATATACTTCAGTTTATTATTCTTGAACTCGAAAACTATAAAGCCCAATTTTGGTTCCAGTTGCTCCACTATTATGACTATATATATGTGTGTGTGTGCTTATCCTATTATTTATAGTGCCACGTTTTATATGTCTGATCTCAGTACATGGGTGTCTCAACAAATGTTAGGAAACTGTTCTTGCTGCCTCTCAAAATACGTACCGACAGGCAAGAAGACGGATGTATATCCCAATGTGTGTACTCATTGTCACCAAGGGTCTCAGCACCGCTTCTTTTCCGCTGGTTATGAATCTATTTTCAAAGAATTTGATACTGATCCAAACTATAGCATCGTTGAAACAGTTTGGATCGAATACGATGTTTTGAACCCCGTGTGTAACTCTGTTGGCATCATATCAGTTTATCGACTTTCAATTCGTGGTTATCGTTTATGGTGCGTACGCTATGCTGTTCCACTTAATATATTCTGAAACAGAGATATATAGTGCATAACTGAAGGTGTCAGATCTATCGAATCTCTCTGAAATTAAACAAAATGAAGATTTGTTAACACATATATAGAACGACCACAAATGCTTGGCCACGTGTCACTTAATTACTGATGGTGACCAAGGTTATTTGCTTCATGTTTTATGGAATCACAAACTGATCTGGCATTTGCAAAAACATAGCATGTTGACTGTTACGAGCATATGCTAGTTTATTTTAAAAACGAGTTGACACCTTATTTGTTCGGAAATACTCAGTAGTTTTCTAAAAAATTCTGACCAAAGTTGCCAGTCGGAGGTTCATGGAATACAAAAGAATAAAATTCTTCGACTGACAACTTTGGTCACAATGTTAGAATAAACTATTGTGATTTGGGACAAGCTTGTTTGAAAAATAATATAGAAAATATCTGTAGCTGCCAAAATACTTTGTTAATATAATAGTTTATTTCAGGCAATGTTGCCCATATGTATGTATACAATATAATATATAACAACAATCAATCACAAATTTTAGCAATAACGTATTTTGATTTGCATTATGTGTATAATATAGAATTCCAATTTAAAAATAGTTTTGATCTACACTTAATATCTGAAGAATGTATACTAGAATTTATTGTATTCGAACATTGACATACTCTCTCTCTCTCTCTCTCTCTCTCTGAAGTTATACACAAACTTGCGCAGTAACATATGAAATGATAACATACAATCAGTAACATACATAGCGCTAGCGCTACAATATTTAAATAATCGCATCAACATCCTATATGAATTATTATAACAGAGACAATTTGCTGTACGTTTTCTTTGAGTAATTAGCCCACAAATGGGCACAATATAATGGTGAAATGTAATGAAGAAATAAGAATTTCTTGACATCAAAAGAACAAAAAGAGAATTTCCGGATTATAACATTCGCTCGAATACATATGACACGATATTGACGTTGAATGTCATCGTCGTCAGAGAGATCGTCGCGAATCATGTGACCCATATATTTATAGGAGGAACTGAAGTTAACCTCGCAGCCGTTAAGAAATAGTTTTTGGAAAATATTTAATATTCAAAGATTTGGGAATAAAAGCCATGGCAACGGTTTTGGACGTGTTAAAACGTAGGTGAAGTTTAACGGCTTCTGTTTCACAAATAGACAATAGACGACGAAGTCCCATCACAGATGGAGACAAAAGACACATAACATCTGCATAGCAAAGATGATTAACTAAAGTCTTACCAATCATGCATCCCACTCCACATTCATTCAGCTTCTCGCTCATGTAATTTATGTATAAATTAAACAAAAAAGGACTTAACACGTTCCCTTGGCGGACGCCACTGGATGGACAGAACACAGTTGAGTAAGTAGAACCCCAACGCACACGGAAGTTCTGAGTCTGAAACCACACTCTTAGCAGGCGAATAATGTGTGGAGATATTCCTCGTCTATCAAGTTGGCGGAATAGAGTGTCGTGGTCAACACGATCGAATGCTTTGCTAGCGTCTAAAAAGCACACAAATGTCGGAGTGTCGTGAAACATATACAGTCGGATACACTCCTTCAATGCGAATACACAATAATCGGCAGACAGTTTCTTCTTAAAGCCAAATTGGTTATCAGTCGTGTGTAATTGATCCTTAAATTGAGATAGCAGAACCAGTTCCAGGACCTTGGATAATACACATGATAAAGCGATTGGTCTATAGTTATCTTTGTCAGCTATGTTTCCAGATTTGTTTTTTACAATTGGTACTATCAGTATCCCAGTTTATTACCTTTATCCTCATCTCTGGTCTCTGGTCGCGTTTGTGATGGCCTCGGCCATTTTGATTGTGTAATACTCATAAACTCGAAACCATATGATTCCTTTATTGGGGTTTATCTCCGTTTCAGTCGTTAGGAAATATCACGACTTTGTCAGCTTTATTGATGGCCTGGCGACCGCGCTGGTCTAATTTCATTGAAATATTACCCCACCGCGCGTAGGAACCACCGGTCACAGGTTACCCTCCCATTTCATCACACATCCACTCCTGTAGATATTCGAACCAAGTTCGACTCCACTGGACGGCTTCAAACGCCCCAATTGGCTATGGACATAACTAACTGAGCCATGGGGCCCCTTCACGGTAAGGTATTTTTCTTTGCATTGGCATTCTAGTCCAATACATTTCGATTCAGTGCCAAGTCCGATTTTTGTATCAACCCATATTTCCTTGATCATTTTTCAAATTTATTGATTATAACAATGTGATACATTGATGGAAATAGCTCTAAGAGGTGACGCATAATAATGTATCACATTATTATAATCAATAAATTTGAAAAATGATCAAGGAAATATGGGTTGATACAAAAATCGGACTTGGCACTGATATTGCAAAATGAATTTTCTCAAAATCTGTCGACAAATTTCGTTTTGAAATATGGTACATGCGATTTTAATGTGACACAATATTTAAGAAACATGAATCAATTTGAAATTATATGATAATTTCTACACTAATTGACATGTAAAATAAATTAAAGTTCACTATCTTCAGGTACAACTGTACAATATAAATAGTTAAGTCGATAACATATCTGAAGATCATGATGTGGAACTTAATTGGCCTTGATTCAAGATTTCATCATTATGTATAGGTTAATGGCTAAAAATTGTACATTATTTCATGGAATGGATCGATCGAGGTCGTAGGCCGAGATCGTTCCATTCGCTGAAATAATGCAAAGTTTGAAGCTATTATCTGACTTAAAACATGGTCGAATCCATTTGTTTGATGCATCACCTCTTATCAGAATGGAGTAACCTGAAATTGGGTCAAGACACCTGAGTTGTACCATGTGTTGGACATAATCCAATCGCTCATTGGCTGCACGGATGGCGTGACATATTAACCCATTGTGAACTTAATGGACAGGCAGTACCCCATTGCGTTTCCGACAATTGAATGAACACGACGTACCGACAATGAGCTCCTGCGATAGATTTACGAATATCATCGGGAGTTTTGCACTAACATTTCGGCAACATGACACCCGGGAACGGAATTATATTCGAGAAATTGCAACAGTTGAAAATTCAATGACTAATCGTGAAACGACATGCCTGGAATTTGAAGTTATACACAGTCCCCTCACTCCAAACCGAGTGATGGGCTCTATGTATATATAGATCTATCCCTAATTAGGGCATATTCCAGCAATCAATAAGAGCGACATTATAATTGAAAATCATTGTCTACATTATGGTATCATACATGCAAGTCATATAAAATTAAATCGACCACAGTAAAATAACCGTTCATTAAGTTGGATATTGAGACCGTTATTGAAAAAATGGATCGTTGTTTGGAAAATAATTTACGATCTCGACAATAACCATCCATTATCACATAAACTGGACTCGGTGAACAAAGGAGTGACGTCATATACATGTTTAATTCCAGTTATAAAGCCAACTACCCATATCTAGTTTACTATATTTGACAATTCACATGACATGCATGTTAATCAATGAAACATTGGTCTGATATGTGATCATAGGTCTCATGGTCAAATCTCAGCTGCTAACCATATATCTTAATGTTGTGTATTATTTCCAGTTGATTAGTCTCTGGTTGAGAATGAATATAAACATTAATGTTCTGAAATAGAGCATGCTGTTTTACTCTTTATTAATAAATATGGATCTATGATGCTATGTCATGCAACTCATTACTATGATATAAGCGAAACTTTATCTCATGCACCCAGCACAATAAGATATTTTGGAGATCTGTTGGCCTGTTTTGGAGCTGTTGGCCTGAGGATGCCACAAGGAAATTAGTTTAATTATAATTAACTAACCCTCTCACATGTATTCAAACCCATATTTGTCATTCGTCAATTAGTGCTCAGACTCTATATGCAATGCAGGTGATGACATCCTCTCCTCGTGAAAATAGTTTCGTATTGGACATAACTGATCACATAGTTTCATATTGGACTTATTTGATTATGAAATAAGCCCATAGTGGACTAGTACACGTTATACCATTTTATGGCGCGGGCCATAGTGCAAACACATCAAAAAGTGTACATCAAGTCGGATTTCTGTTCATAAAGAGCGAAATTCCGATTCAAATAATGCTGATATCGGCGTATTTGTGTTTTGGAAATAAGTTCAATATAAGTTTATTTTCAGGAGAACAGGTTGATATATGAATGTTTTTGTTTTGGCTTTCGCTAGATATATCCGGAGTAATTTTTATTGAACATTTCTTGCAGACCTTTTTTTTTTGCAAAACGTTTGTCAGTCGAAGTTAGTTAAAAAACTGCCAACTGATTCACGCCACAGCCACAGCCATACAATTTCGAATGCAATTAGATATACCGACAACGAATATATGAATTAGTATGGTTATTACACCAACCATTTACTGTCGGTAGTACACATGATGCAACAGTAGTTTGGAATGGAAAGTTCCCTATCTTACCACGCCTACCAATACGCATGATGAGTCCGTATAGTAATCAAGAGCAAGTACCCTTCACACCATAACTGACATGAGAGCATGTACAGCAGGGGTGAAATCAACCGATTTTTCTGAAGCCCTGTCGTACATATATAGATGGCACTGTGCACTCACATTAACGATGGTGAAATTCCCTCTGACATTCGTAAATGGAGAATAAATATTAATGAACAAATATTTTCCGATATTTTCCATTAGTTCCCATGGATATCTGGAAACAAATTGGCTCCGGTGATAGACAACGGGTTTTATCCCTGTTAATAGGACCGGGCCGCAATCAAACAATTTGTTGAAAACAATTTGTTCGGCCGCTCATTGCTTTGATCAAAATCAAATGTTACATCACGGCATCGCCAATGTTGTTATTCTATCACTTCTCTTGTCCATATAAACACTGCAGTACGCTATGGATTCTGTGAACGAAGAACACGATTTTGACATGGATGAGTCGTTAAATCAAATTATCGACTTGTTTTTCAGACGGGTACATTTGTTGCTCAAACTGCAAGGACTTTACAGTGATTTTCTTAGAAAGGTTTTTTCAAGAAAAGCAAGAACAATCAACGCATGGGACGTGTTTCACGTTATTTACTGCGGACTTGTGTGTGCGATCATACTATTAAGCTGCTATCGTATTTTATACGAAGTTCAGTATGAGTATGCCCATGGCATGTCTGCAAGTCTGATGATTGTTTTCTCCAACGGGTCTTGTTATTTATTCATGTTCTACATGAAAACTACGTCTCTCTTTATTTTTTCGAAAAGGCTTCCGGGTCTCATTGATGCCTACACATTATATACCCAGCGTTTTGGCAAATCGGTGGATTTGGAAAAAGCGAGAAAGCGTTTTACTTTGATATCCGTTTCAATGTTTGTTGGAAATTTATGTTTGGCGGCATCATTCCCTTATATCCTCAGCTTCGTATCCCGCGACTCCTTGATATTGAACAACTTCAGGTCTCTCAGAGCGTTTGGAATACACCACGACGCCGGTGTTGTTGGTAGAATCGTGACAAGTGTAGATTTCGCTATCGGGAATGGAGGAAATTTGATTATCTTCGCATATTTTGTGGTTATGGTGTGGTTAGTCCACTGTGAGCTTACCCATGTTGTAAACCAGATACCTTCAGACGATCCAGAAGATGTGCGACAGAGGTTTTCGTTTGTTCGTGAACAATTCGTGGCATGTCTTGACTTGGTTACAAAACTCGATCGTTGCATCGCACCGGTTGTCCCAGCGACTATAGCCTTGGCCATGTCAGTGAACTGTTTCCTTGTATATGGCTGGATATATGGGCCCTTCGTCTCAGATGACTACTACGTATCGGTCACCTTCAGCATCGCTGTCGGCATATGTCTTGTCATTGTTATTGCGGCAGGAATATTTATCAATCAAAAGGTATAATAATAGTTATGTAGTGAGAGCTCTACTTAGTGAAAATCCACTCACAAATAACCGGGCACCGATCTTTCGTTAGAATAATATTCACCGTGAATTTCTCTTCCCCCTCAACCCAACGAATATTTTAGAGAATTATGTAAACCATACGCAGAAATATATAATTATGCGAAAATGAAGTGGGTGTCATCGCCGAGTCCTCAATGATTCATATACATTGTAATGTCCATAAATGTCATATATTTTCATGTCCGATTCTGAACAAATGCATGAAAAAATACTAGGTTTGATCCCAGGCTTTAAAATATTATATAATATATCGCTGTATATAATGCTGTATAAACTTGAACGTGCTATGTGTCTATAACGCTGCTATATCTTTCAGATTCACGAGCCGCTGGAAACCTTGCATGCCATCAGTTTGAGGGGGCTGCCAGAAAGTACAATAATGGAGGTAAGTGTTCGATAATTATGCATTAAAATGTCGGTTTTTCACTCAGCTATTACCATAACAAAGCCCAAACAAATTCGATTATAAAATCCCGTGTTACAACATTCGCATATATCTAAGAACAACAAGGTCCCAAACTTGGCAATCGCGTAACAAAACATAACCAAACCCGATTACCTACACCCATGTCACAAGTCCGATTACCTACACCCATGTCACATGTCCAGCAAGGGCCGGGTTAATATATTATATATATATATCTCTCTGGTAAGAAAATTTCGAAAAATGTAGTATGTGGGTATCTTTTCCACAAGATGGGCAATGCCCACGTTCTAACTATAACCGCAAAGTCCTAACCGCCATAATGGATAGGGGTTCCATTTATCCGGACTTAAATAAGCAGACGCTCAATCAATACGAAACCTGCCGACAATTATAAAATGGCCGAATAGAATAGAAGATTGTGGTTTAACCAACCACTACAATACGGACTCCGAGAACAAGTTGGGTAAGTTTTAAAATAGAAAATAATAGCACAAACTATATACAGGAGTGGCTAAAACAACAATGCATGTGCATTATATGCAGTAACTAACGCTGTGTGCACACGCACATTGTTTGTAGTTGGACAATTTCCATTAACAAAAGTAAGTCCTGATCTGGGAGATCTCTATCAAGAATGTTTTGTCGAAAACTCATACATTACACCACATCGTGAATTTATTCTCATGAAAACCCATACATTACTCCGCATAATATGATTTTATTCTCATGATTTTTAAGTGAGTGTTTGAATATTCAAATGTTTCAACAAAGCATCACACAGTTGTTTGACTACCTCTATATTCAGCTTCTAGAAGCCAGTGGGCAGTCATTGAACAATTTTGATTAATCCTGATTATGATTTGGGATAGACAGCCAAAAAAAAACGAGAATATTTTTCCAAAACTTTGAGATCCCAGTTCACTCAGCATGTAGACTCGTCATCACGAGGAATGTTTTTTTTTCAGAAAGAACTGAAGTCAACCATACGCTTAAAAAACTATATTACCGATTTCCCCTTCAGTTTGAGAATTTTTTTGTTAAAACACGTACATAAGATCATAGATTGGATGTGGAAACAAGTGGATGGGGTAAGCGATGAGCATATGCAAAAATGAAATGGGTGATGAATACCATTTTGTTATGAATTGCGCCAATTTGAAGCACCTGCGGGTAAAATACATATCCGAGTTCTATTGGAATCCAGGGCGATATGGAGGTTGGTGAGAAAAATTCTTAGAAACAGTTTTACGAGCAACTGATGACATAACATAGACCAGGTTGGCTATGTTGAATTGTATGCTTGATGGTTGAGTGAACCTGGCCCACTGTATAAACAAGACACTATGGTCGGTGCCGAACATAGCTGTTTCTGGTGAAGTTGAGTCACAACTCAAACCTTCACTTTGTAAAACTGAAATTAAATACTTTTTGGTACTATAAAATGTGGATTTCTCAACAAAACATTTCTTATAGAGTTCTCCTGAAACAAAATATACTCCAGGTTACAAGTTCGGGTGGGTGTGTGGATGGGATCTGAGCGCCGATAGCAGGTGAATCCAACGTCATGTAACTGTTTTTCCAAATCCATGTCTAAAGATAAATTATGACTGCTAAAATGATTTTAAATGTTCCGGCTTATACACTCGGCCAATATAGAGAGCATTAATCAAGAGAACTCCTAAATTCAATATTGACCCAATATGTTTTCTCTTATAACACGATATCATGGGGTGGGTCCAGCTTTTTACGAAGAAAACATGAACTGAAAACATTAAATATTGAAAGATAAACAAATTTCCTGTATTACTGTATGATGTCCATCACTGGGTAGATGGGACCTTGGATTACTTACTGGTATAATGAAAAGCTGAGTAATTGAACATAATAAGTATTCATCGTTGAATTGATACATTTAATTTGGCATTACTGTTTCTGCCACATAGGCTTGTAATCACCCCCCCCCCCAACCAGCATTGTACTTATACACTGCCCTATATGTTCCTGCATTATACATCATGGTAGTACAGTAAAGCAGGATCATATATATACACTAGTAGCTACTGTGTATAAGGTCTGTATGGAGGGGGTAAATACGCCGTATAGGTAGGATGTAAAAGCACCTGAGTTGAAAGTGAAACAAGAAATTCAATTAATTGAGGAAAACTACCCACTGTCCTGAGTGGTATTGATAAGCTATTGGAGCGTCTACCAACAAAATAACATGAATGACACCAACAGCTTGAATGTGGGAATAACCCACCATATATGGTAGATATTCAACCAGGCTCTGCTTAAGTTTGTTAATTGATGACTGATGAACATATACAGTACACACAAATAGTAATAACAATTAACGTTATGATTTTGAAACTAACCATGCTAGAATATTGACAGTAAGGTGGTATTAATTACTACGAGTACTATTAATAATAGTACTATTCTATTATAATATATGTGGGCATGATGTATGGAAATATTAAAAGACAAACCAATAGTTACAATACAATTATAACATTCTTTTTTAATTAAGGGCATGAAGAGCTAATTGCGCTTAAGCACAATAAGGGATATTCCTTATTGCACTTAAGCACAATAAGGGAATCTCTATTGTGCTTAAGCGCAATAAGGGAATATCAATTATGTCTATGCGCAAGGGACCCACGCCAATCTTCTCTGTTGGGATTCCAATTGTTGGCTATTTAAATATGCACATATGCTTAAGATACAGTGGCGCGCAAAGCGCGCTCCCGTAGGTCGGGTTTTGGATCCCTGTTAATGAAAATATCATTGAAATAATCGGTTTCCCCACAATAAACATCCATATATTCAATATACATGTTTATGGAGCAGAATTAGGTAGTCCATAGTGGGCACCATCATGGGGTTTAATTATTTTGTTTAATTTTCACACATATTTATTAGTTATGTGGAAGAAGTTCTCATTAAACCTCACATCTTTATATTGGTTATGTGGATTGAGTTATCATTAAACCTCACATCCTTATATTGGTTACAGTAATGCCCAAAGTAATTGACCACTTAACCACAGCAGAATTATGGGTATTTTTTCAAGATTTTAAATTCGGAAATATTACCCATAATATTTGCCGTGGTTAATTGGTCAATTACTTTGGACATTACTGTTTGTGGATTGAGTTATCATTAAACCTCACATCCTTATATTTGTTACAGTAATGCCCAAAGTAATTTACCACTTAACCACAGCAGAATTATGAGTAATTTTTCAGGATTTAAAATCCTGAAAAATTACCCATAATTCTACTGTGGTTAAGTGGTCAATTACTTTGGACATTACTGTTTTTGGATTGATTTATCATTAAACCTCACATCCTTATATTGGTTACAGTAATGGCCAAAGTAATTGACCACTTAACCACGGAAGAATTATGGGTGATTTTTCAGGATTTAGAATCCTGAAAAATTACCCACAATTTTGCTGTGGTTAAGTAGTCAATTACTTTGGACATTACTGTATGTAGATGGAGTTATACCTCACATCAGTGTGTTGGGGATTTTGGACCTTGACTGGGGAACTTTGGTTTTTAATGCAACAAATGCGAGTACACCTTATACACAAATTTCTTATGTAGCCAGAGTTTTTCTTGGATAAGATGAGTTTGAAGCCTGCTTACATTTCAAAATGTCAGTTTTGTATTGTCTGCAGCGGAACTCGGCATGTTGAAGCAAAAGTTACAAGAGATAAAATGTGTACGTAACGAGACTATAATACAAATGAAAAAATAAATTGAGGGTTGGGTGGGCGATACAGGGAACTAAGGGTTGAACCGATATAAATTTGTAGAGCGATAACGACCAATGTTGACATATTATTTATCTCAACTCTTCTGTTGCAACAAGGCTATAAAATAAGGGGGGTCAGAATCTTAGTCATCTCTATATAGTGCCAGAATAGTCATTTATGGACTTCTATAGTGGTACAATGCAAATTAGAATCAAATGATAAAAATATGTATCTAACACAACTATACCGATGAAAATAGAAATAATAATTTAGGCCGGGATTAGATGTTGGGTTGGTTATATGGACTCGGAGAAAAAGGGGTCCGTATCGATGAACTGACATAAATTAGTAGAGCGATAGTGATCAATGTTGCCATGTAATGCATCGCGACTGTACTGTAGCGGCAATGATATAAAATTGGGAGGGGGGTCCTGAAATTATCTCTATCTCTATAGATGGCACCAGGATTATATAGAAAGGAATAGCAATTGATATACGTATACGGCATAGTAATACCATAGACATAAGTATTGATCACATGATAACAATATGTACATAACTCGACTATACCGATGGAAAAAAAATTGGACCATGATTAGAGGTTGGGTTGGTTACATGTGGATAATTGGATATGCGGTTAATACCGATGAAACGATATAAATTAGAAGAGCGATAAAGACCAATGTTGACACCTAGTCAGGCTATGCAGGGAAAATAGGGGTTGATACGATGATACGATAGACCGAAATAAATTTGTCGAGTGATAGTGACCAATGTTGATGTATAAAGTAACGCGACTGTACTGTCGCACAATTATCAGGTAGGAATTGTCCAATATGTACCCTGGTGTCGAATATGGAGCACCTCAGAAAACATTCGCAGAGCCCTAAAATTTATTTAACACAGGATTTCCCATTCAAATTGATTTATGTCGATAAAACTCTTATTTTTCAAAATTTTAAGCTGACACTTGGTGTGATTGCGTGAAATAATTATATATTCCTAAAATGACAGGTTCCAGCATGTAATTACGTTTTAGATGGAAGAAATGAATTTTTTTTCGATGATAAATTTTAATATAGAATTTGCCATTAAAAACGATTTATGTCCATAAAACTCTTATTTTTCAAAATTTTAAGCTGAGACTTGGTGTGTCTGCGTGAAATAATTATATATTTCTAAAATGACAGGGTCCATTACGTAATTATGTTTTAGATAAAAGAAATGAATTTTTTTTCGATGATAAATTTTAACATGGGATTTTCCCCATTCAAATCGATTTATGTCGATAAAACTGTTATTTTTCAAAATATTAAGCTGAGACTTGGTGTGTATGATAGGAATACTTATATATTCCTAAAATGACAGGGTCCAGCACGTAATTATCTTTTAGATGGAAGAAATGGATTTGTTTCGATGATAAAAACCAGCGCAAACATTCAATTTCTCAAGTGTCGTTTTGGTCAAAATATCGCTTTCTCGACGGGGAGATCTGATCCGAATAATACCTAAGATGTATTTAGATAGAACTATTGAGAGAATTTGACCGATTATGTTGCATTTTGAGAGAATCGAGTGGAGAAAACTTTTGCTTCAAACACGCGAATTCTGCCAATTCCAGTAGAAGACGAGCGCTGTCACCAGCTGGTCACTGTCAGAATCAGATTAATTGACAACACATTGAACAAATGCAGGCCTGAAACTCACCTTTTTGGGATGTAAATCCATTATTTAGATATCAAAACTCCCTCCTAAGGACATTCAAAGATATCCCGCAAGATTTTAATATCTTAGGACACAGAAATAGTCAAAATTAATGAATGTAAATCACGCTTTCCATACGAAGCGAGACATGTACAATCATGTGTACGATTTGATTTTGAGGCGCCTTGTTTACGATGACGTCATTTGCATTGCTTCCCAACCTTAACCCTTTCCACTCTCAACGACATTTCAATTGGTTGAAAATAGAAATTTCTCAAGTTCCAGCTCAACCTGAATCTAGTTACTCAATTGGTAGAAATAGTTTAAAAGTACATTTTAGTTTCATCAGTTTTATCTATAATTTTTTTGACGATATGAGCTCAACATCATAATATGAAACTGTTTATGGCAGTATTATCCAAACGTGTGTTTTGATAATGATTATAATTTTATTTTGCGATCAACGTCAGTGCAGCTCAGCAGAAACGCATGGGCACTAGTTCAATTTCACAGAAACGCATGAGCTCCTACAATCATAGTATCACCCACAGGACACGGCTGTGCCGTGTCGGTCAGTGGGTGAAAAAACATTTTTTTCAAAGGATCAGTTTTGTTGACAGCTTTACTCCCTCCTTACACATTATTCTTCATAACTAACATAAAAAAATATAATATGGCGATAAAATGTTTTAGAAAATCCAATCCCAAATTCAAAACCTGATCGATCTTTTCAACACTTAATATTCGTGTTAAATTTCTAGAAATAGCTAGACGTCGGACGAGCAGATCGACAGATTTTAAACAAAATCCATCAGGCTTTGAATTTGGGATTTGATTTTTCAAATTTTTTATTTTTTTTATCACGTGTTATGGGTGTTAATGATGAAGAATAACATTTAAGGAAGGGGTATTGCTGTCAACACATTTGATATTTTGAAAAATAGTGTTTTTAAAGACATTTTCCCCAAGTTTGGCGTGATTTCCCTCAAAATTGGATATGTGAGCCTTCTAAAAATAATATATTAAAAAAACATTCCCGGACCCCTTTTTGTTAATGGAACTGCAGATTGACAATTATATAATAATTAATGCAGAGATTGTGCGACCATTTAGTCATCTAGCCGCATGACTGTGTCGCATATATACTGCGGGTAACGTATGGTATGCATGCTGAGCCTTATTTGACAAGTTTAGTTGAGTGTTTTGTGATTTTCTTATATTTATGGGCGGTGCTTTTCATTTAAGGTTACCTGATTGGCATTTAATCCGGATGGTTATTTAGAACATTTCACACCCTCTCTGCATTATCCTGCTGTTTTGACCGTTTTTCATCTAACTTTGGGAGAGTCTCCCAATTGCCCTTGGAAAAAAAGCTTGTGTTTGAGGGATGGGTGTCAGAGATATGAAAGGAAAAAAAATAACCCAAAATATTCAACCTTGTATCCAGTAGTTGTTTTCCTGCGCCCCTCTGTGGTTTACAGAAATAATTTGACTGAATGTTATCTTATGCGCACAAAGTCAGATTTCGGTAGGGAAGTAAGTGCCACAGATCGTTAAATTCAGCGACCAGTATAGTGTTATTTACTACATATGATAAGATTGCCATATATTTTCTGTGAATTTTGTGATGTTTTTTATATAACAATTTTCTACCAGTTTAAAAATTGATAAACATACCCCTGGAGTCCATATTGGACTGTTTTCGTTAAACCTTATTACAAACGCTGTGCTTAGTACGCCAGATCGTGCGAACCAAAAGTGTCATGCGCATGATTAGCCTCGTCGTCATTTCGCGAAACAAATGATTGGCCCCGACTAATTTTTTGTCAAATCTATCTACTGTTCAAAATCTTCGGTTACCCAGAACCAAGGTGGTGTGATCCTGATCTGCTTCCATTTGTTTCTTCCATATACAGATTTCTATCTTCATATCTCGTCTTTCCGGCGCGCAGATGGGAATAAGCATTTATGGACTTTTCGTCATCGACAAATCAACAATATTAATGGTGAGTCTTTTATTTCCAATGTAAGAAACTGTAACAGGTCCGGACAGTGCTGGTGGATAACTGACACAACAACTAAAGAGAAGTTGATTATTGATTCTATATATATCATAATTCCAACTTTAAATATCAACTTTAACAGTATAACAATTGTATAACAAATAACTGACTAGATGTGTCTCTTTAAGATCAACTGGGTAATTCCAACGAGCTGCTTTAATTATATTTAAAGGGTACTAGTATATTAAATAGGTTACTAAATACTAGAGGTAATCGGAAATGTCACATTAATTGACACATTTAAAGAGCTTTTAAAGCCATATCAACATAGGTGTCACTTTAAATCATTATATATAAAGTGTGTTTAGAGAATAATCCATTCATAGGGGTCACTTTAAATCGCATCGAAAGCATATTTAAAGAGCGTTCAGTCATAAATTCAAATGGGTGGGTCAAATTAAATAATCGGCATATTTAAAGAGCGTTTATATAGTATCATAAATTCAGAAGGGTCACTTTAAGAGTGAGCATATTTAAAGAGTGTTTATATAGTGCCAACAATTCAGAGGGGTCACTTTAAGAAGTGAGCACATTTAAAGAGCGTTTAGTGTTATAAATTTAGTGGGGCCACTTTAATAAGTTTAATTTAGAAAATGAAATCCATAATTTAAGTTAGAAGTCGCGATGGTTCATATCAAGAAGATGGTTGGGCGAGTGAATCTACCCATTGATTCCTGAACTGAACGAAGATTTTGAAAAATATTACCACCTTATATACCCGAAAAGAAGGCAAGCAAGAAGCGGATTGGCGTTCTCTGGGTGGAGTATTCCATTCTAACAAATCAGGCAACGCGAAACGAGTCAGAATGGGCGACACCACCAGCCGAGAGAAACAACCAATCAAAACGCTCCTTTCTTAGATCTTCCGTCCGGGAGAAACTACCACGAAAATTTGAAATATAAAAATACGAAATAAAAAAAAACATATGACAAACAAGCTATTGAAGAGAGGTAAATTTTGTGAGGAACAAGAAGCAGATTACTATTTTGAAAAGTATAACACGAAATTAAGCCATACAGTAGCATATGCTTGAAACAAATAGCTGATAAAATGTACACACGAAATTAGAAGCGGCAATGAGGTAATTTGATCACATTCCTCCCTACTAAAAAAAAGAATAATAGTTATTTATTTACTATTATTTATAGTTGATACAGTTTATAACTTTAGCTCTACTGATGGGTTGGAACACTCTCCTTTCTGCAACCAGTTTTTCTTTGTTCTAAAGAAACAACCTACTGATCCCGCGAGACCGATTATGTTGGGGTTGGCACGTGGAGGTGTGTAACACCCCATGTCGCAACCCGCCGTTCCTCTGCTGCGTTCTTCTTAGCCTCTTACCTCTGCTGAACTAATTCCTCACCAAGGACCTGCCTAGGTGGCAACTCGTCCCCAGGGTCAACGAAGTCCTCATTGGACACTGTCTCTGTCCAAAAAGTTTTATGCTGCTTTTGTTTCTGATGCTGCGTTAACCGGATTTTTAATGCAAACTTCCGCTTACAGCTACAAACATGTAGGATCTTACTCCAGTGGAACTGCGTCCAATGCTTCCCAAATACTCTCGTGAAATTTCGAGGACACCGGGCACCCTTTAACGGTACACAACTCACCCCACCGGCCAGCGAAGCCTGTTCTCTTCATTGAAGGTTTCCATCTCTGTCTCATTGTAAATTAATTCAGCCATTGTACTGGAAATATAAGAAAGCAATGATGAGTATTTTATTTATATAGTCGTCATTATTGGATACTATTAGATATACAGCTCTAGTAGTGAGGTTTAACATGGTTAAGGATTAGGGACACTGTGAAAGTTATTGTACCAGTATTACATAAAATGATCACATATTTGATATTATTTAAACTATTTTGACACAGTAACATTCAGATTCAGTTACAGAGAAATTGTTATGGTGAGTATATATCACGTGGTTTAACTGTTCTGCCACTTCTAGTAGAAATTATAGGTCTAGGAACTTCTGGTTCAACGTCCAGGTTATCAGACAAATAGTCGTCATTATCGGAAACAATTGACGGCAAAGCACTAGGAACTACTGGAGCAGACTCGGAACTAAATATCCAAGTGTCAGGTATATTGTTGCCATCGTATGGCTTAAGATAATCTACATGTACTGATTTAGAACGTTTAGTTGCACTTTGTTGTATTATATATGTAAAATCAGTCTGTTTCTGTATTATAAGATATGGACCAATCCATCCACAACCAAGTTTCTTTTTCCCTACTGGAGGATACCAATACCAAACCCAATCCCAACATTCATGTTTTTAACTTTAGTTCCACGGTCATACTATTTTTTCTGTCGACTAGCTGCCATATCAAGATGTTTATATGCAAATTCAAAACTATTCCTCAAATTGTTTTTTAACCATTCTACATATTGAACAGGGCACATAGAAGCTGTATCTTCCGCAGGTGATTCAACCATAATTTCTATGGGAAAGCTAATCTCTCTGCCTAGCATTAATAAGTTAGGGGTACAATGAGTACTGGAATGTTGGGTTGAACGATATGCCATCAACAAATAAGGAAGCTGCTCATCCCAATTAGAGTGGTTTTCAATAAAGGCCAATAAAAACGCTGTTTGATTGCCTCCAAAGTTCTATCACGCCCAAAATGGCCAGCAATTTTGTCACAGTGTAATTTTTGAAAAATGAACTGCCTCATTTCTTTAGGTGCAACTAACTGATTCTGGTCCCTACTTAATATTATTGGTTGCCTATATAATACACCCTCGATCAGGCATAAATTATCCCATTGTGTACAATAAACATGAACATCAGAACTAAGCTTTGCAGTTTCATCACGAGATGGTCGATTATCAGAACTGGTTTTAGCATCAATGATTAATTTAATATCCAAATCCCGAGACTGCATTTCAACAAGATCGGCGACCCCCCAGGAATACATCCGATTAACCCTAGAATCCATCCAATTAACCCTACTCTCGAACACAGGGGAAGTAGTTACGTGATCATTGTTGGAACCAGGTATCTCATCACTGGAAGTAACTTCTGGCGAATTACTGTAGCTCTGATCAACCTCTTTAGACCCAACAATGGTGCCAACTTGTACCCTGTTACCTGAACTCAAAATCCTATCACTGCATGTGGGGCAACTAATACAATTTCCTACACAAGGTTTGCACGGGATCGGCGATAAAGCATCTGCATTTTTATGTTTAATTCCAGCTCGATGTTTCATTTCAAACTCATATATACCTATAATACTTATCCACCTTGCAATCATTCCCTCAGGCTCTCGGAAAATGTTAAGCCAAATTAAAGACGCATGGTCTGTTCTGAGGCTAAATTTCCTACCAAGTAAATAATGTTTAAAATGTTAAATGAAAACCACTACAGCTAACAGTTCTCGTTTTGTAGTACAATACTGCTGTGAAAGTGTCCTACTTGCATATGCAATAACTTTCTCGTGACAATTCTGTATTTGCGACATCACGGCCCCGATTCCAATTCCACTAGCATCAGTATCCAATATAAATTGATCATCTGTGGTAGGTAAAGTCAGAACAGGAGGTGACACCATACAATGCTTCAAGGATTCAAATGACAATTGACATTCTGATGTCCAATTAAATTTGTATTTCTTCCTAGTTGCCTGAACTAAAGGATAACTCATCTCTGCAAAACCTGTTATGAACTTCCTATAATAGCTACAGAAACCCAGAAAACTACGAATCTGCTTTTTATTTTTAGGAATAGGCCAATATTCAACAGCTGCTAACTTGCGAGAATCACACTTCACACCATCTTCCGAAACATGCCCTAAGAAATTTATCTCTCTCTGAAACAGAACACACTTTGTTGGTTTGAGTTTTAAGTTGGCTTGTTCAAAACGATGGAAAACAAACGCCAGGTTATTTAAAGCTGACTCAAAATCACTCCCAAATACCACTACGTCATCCAAGTGACAGACATTTTTTCCAACGTAAACCATGCAAAATACGTTCCATAGGACGTTCAAAACTAGCCGGAGCATTTGATAACCCAAACGGCATAACTTTAAAGTGATATAATCCTTTGTGGCTGGAAAAACTAGTATTTTCTCGGTCACTAGGTTCAACCGGAATTTGCCAATATCCTGACGCCATGTCCAGAGTTGAGAACCACTTTTTATTTGAGAGACTATCAAGAGTGTCATCTATTCTGGGTAATGGGTAAGCGTCTTTCTTTACTTTTGCATTAAGTTGGCGAAAATCAACACAAAAGCGTGGTGATCTGTCTTTTTTCAAGACAATACATATGGGAGATGACCACGGACTCTGGCTATGTCCGATAACATCCATTTCTAACATTTTGTTTATTTCATCATCAATAACATGTTTTTGAGCTATTGGAATGCGTCTAGGAGACACTTTATGTGGAGGATTTTGTCCAGTATCAATTTTATGAGTAGTGAGATTTGTTTTCCCTAGCTCTCCATCTGGCCCACAAAAAATATGTTTAAAGTGTGACAATAGTTTAGTTAACCTGCTCTTTTCGACATCTGATAAATTCTGAGAAGACTCTTCAACTAAAGCAACTAGAAAGTGAGGTAACGACTGAACATCAGCCTCATCTTGAAAAATTGAAACATCAATATTATCATCCAACACATTCTCAACACAATATGCATCCCCAATCACTGTACCAGACTTTATTTTAATAGGTTCACTGTGCATATTGACAACAGGGACAACAACCTTACTTTCCTCAGAATTGGTTTAAGTATTTGCCACAAAAATGTCTTTATCTCTCAGAAAATTTGTAGGCTCTATTATTATATGTCCATTTTCCACAGGCCTTTCCACCCTGCCTTCCAATATGAGTTCAGAAAAAGGGGGCACATTCACAGTGTCTATAATATTAATGTGTGCACTATTGTAAGGTTTTTTATTAAGTTTGATCTTGCTATTTTGAAAGTCCAACACTCTTTTATCAACATCAATAAGCATTTTATGCTTAGTGAGAAAATCTAAACCCAATATTCCATTAAGGCTAGCTAACTCTGATACAACAAAATCATGTGTAGTTTGGAGTTTTAGAAGATCAACAGTTACTTCATTTAACTGCCATGTTAGTGCCTTCAGCTGAACACAGCTGTATATTTGTTGTTTTGAGAAAACTATCAGGCATTTTCATCCTAGTGAAAAATTTAGAGTCCAATATTGAAACAGGAGATCCGGTATCTATAAGTAACGAACAGAGCAACCCATTTATGATGCCCCTTACATAAAGGCAATTCTTTGAAATAACTACTCTGCAAGAATCATTAACATGACATTTTCCCGAATATGTATTATGTTTATTTGATTTGGGTAAGGTTATATCAGTAGTGGAAGTATCACAGGCCCCTAATGGAAATCCAGTAATGTCAATTGATGGGGCAACTCTGAAAATCACTTGACTGAATATTGACTAAAGTGTCTATGAAATCGGGTTTGTCAGTTGCATCTTGACTTTGAGCGTCAGAACTGTCAATTGACGAATTCAGACTAACTATAGACTGATAAGTACTACATGGATGCAATAATTCATCTGTATGGCCATCAACAACTTTCGAACAATCATAAGCATTGTCAGAGAGCATGGTAGCACTAGGAGTACTACTAGATTGAAAACATTCATCAATATCAATATTTACTTCAGGAAAACATGTATCAACATTGTCATAGGATATAGTAGCACTAGGAGTATTACTAGATTGAAAACAATCATCAGTATCAATATTTACTTCAGGAAAACATGTATGAACATTGCCATAGGATATAGTAGCACTAGGAGTATTACTAGATTGAAAATAATCATCAATATCAATATTTACTTCAGGAAAACATGTATCAACATTGTCAGCACTTGTAGTAGCACTTGGAGTACTACGAGATTGAAAAAAATCATCAATATCAAAACAACTATCAGTATTATCAAAAGACTGATTACAAACATTGTCAACATTTAATAAACAATTTGAAAATCTCTTCAAATCAGACATGGGACCCTCAATATTTACATCACCTATATTTACAGTGTGGGTCCCAGTTAATTGATCACGATCACCTTTTGAGAGAACTCTCAAATTCAATTCACTGTTACAAGGTTCGGTTGATTTAATTATGTCATGGTTAGTATGTGAAGTCAAATGCAGTAAGTTTGATTCAATATCATTGGAGTTTGCTTCTAGATTAATTGTAGAAGTTTTTGAAAGCTTAACATAAGCACATGGCTCTGATTGGGCAAATTGTATGCCGTTAGAGTTCAAATAAGTGTTTGGTTGATTGATTTGAGAACTGGCTGAATGATTGACCATGGATTCAGCCAACTTTAGTTTCCCGAGCGAGCTATTTTCTGCCTACATTTAGCTTCAATGTGACCAATTTTACGATAGTCATTACAAACCATTGGGGGAGATGGGACATTCCTATTCATTACGGAAACTTGGTCCTCTAAAAATTTAATCCGAGTGAAAACTTCCTGGCAAAAGCTATAGCATGTTCTAAGTTTTCAGGGTGTCCAAATTGAATATGATGTCTTAAACGTGAATCATGCATTCCCAATATGAATTGTTCAACAACAAAGGGTTCCAAGTCACTAGCTCTAGGGTATGCCTTTCTACCTAAACATTCTAAAGAATGAGCAAACTCCCTAACACTCTGACTGGGTTTCCTTTTAGCCTGTCTAAATAATGCTTTATTTACTACTGTTTGTTCATGTGGACAATAACGAGTCAGAATGGGCGACACCACCACCCGAGAGAAACAATCAACCAAAACGCTCCTTTCTTAGATCTTCCGTCCGGGAGAAACTACCACGAAAATTTGAAATATAAAAATACGAAATAAAAATAAAACAATATGACAAACAAGCTATTGAAGAGAGTAAATTTGGTGAGGAACAAGAAGCAGATTACTATTTTGAAAAGTATAACACGAAATTAAGCCATAAAGTAGCATATGCTTGAAACAAATAGCTGAAAAGATGTACACACGAAATTAGAAGAAGCGGCAATGAGGTAATTTTATCACAATACGTATACAATGTCTGTATAATTACACACCCTCTACATTCACAGATTTCGCGCCCTTAAGAATAAGTACATTTCGACATACGGTTTGCACGAACATTTCCGAGGTTCATAAACCAATAACTGAAGTACGCACTCCATAAAAAACGACGAGCCACCCAGGTCACTTCAATCCGATCATTTGCACGCGCGCGCTGCGTGTTGTACTCTTCATAACAACACATGAACCACCTACGTCACTTCAAGCCGATTGGGCTTCACATTTTTTTCCACGTAAATTTAAAGGAGTAAAACAAATACACATAATATTTATATACCGGCTTCATATTGTCTGAAAATTACTACCACTGGTCACAGCCATTTTCCAGCTATTTTCAATTGTTCGCACATATGTGAAAGAAATGCTCTTAATTGCTACCATATCAACAGTAGAATAACACGAAACGCTATTTTTAATTCCCTGCCGTGCAAATGGCTGGTCTTATTGGGACATAAGCATCGTGTTCAAGTTGTATGTTTTATGACTTCAATGCGTCTTCCTAAGATATATACTTCTCATAGAAAGGTAGTTCAAGTATTTATCCACCTATTTCGATACCAGGAAAAATTCAAAAGTGAATATTATTAGTCGTATTTTGGAGTGCAAAATGACTTTAAGCAAATGAGTAAACATTTAAAAAAATTTAATAATGAGCGCTCCATTTTAACAAACTCACCGCTAAAGCATGTCAACGGCGATGTGTTTGTTAAAGCAGTGTGTTCGTTTTTAAAGCCTTGTATATCCGTAATGGTTTGATGTTAAATTATGCCCGAGTCTGGTTACCGCGTGAAATGATTTCGATATGAGTATGTGCAATACATTTATAAGGACGGTATATTGCCTAACGGCACAGAAAGGCTTGCTCAAGCCAAATATTTGAGAAAAATCGGAAAAATCGAGAAAATCTCAAAACGTTTGGAGCATTTAACAAAGAACGTTGCTTATTAGTCTATTTCTGGTATAAATAAAGAGCGTTTGTATCACTTATGTTTAAAAATTGAAAAAAAAATGGAAATTATTGTTGTGACAAGTTTTTGCATATTATACATATCGATATTAGTGTATTTATGGACAAATCTAATCCCTAATCTATAATCTAAGAAAAAAGTGTGTTTTCCTCTGAATTGACCAAAATATAGAAAAATAGATATTGTATTGTATATCTCACAAACTAGTCTGACCAAAGTGGCAAGACGTTAGTTCAAACATGTTATATGTATCGAGGACCTCCACGCCCTATTAGAAGACTTAAAGTCGCCGTCGCGAAGTTCACATTTTACCCATTTCCCTTCTTATTAGACCAACATAGTCGTTCTGAGAACGAAATTAATCGCCCCGAGATTAGCCGCTATCGATTCAGATTCCAGGAAACCCCCTTGTCATGCGCAGAGCTCGAAACGAAAACAACAGATGAGGTGTGTTTTTTTTTTTACCCGTGACGTCATAGAGGACCTCCCCGCACTCTGTTGACATTGTGTTATCGAAATCGGTTTCTGCGTGGTTTTGTTTTATTTCACATTGAAACATGTTTCGTTTTCGTTGGAAATCGTGAATTCGGAATGGGTTTATATGTGTAATAAAATATTGAATAATACGACGGGAATTTATTCGCGTGGCCAACAGCTCCGGAGTAAATGCGTACATATTTGGACGAATTTCGTGTGTCACTGTGACTGTCCACAGTATATCATGCCATGAATCTCTACTCCCGTGCCGCTGGCGTAGGTATTCGTGGCATGATCTACATTTAGGTCCACCGTCCACAGGAACTTCGAAATTTATTAACTGTCAACCTATTGTTGATATGAAATACATGGGATACGTGACCGCTTTCACAGATTTCTGCTTTCAAGTTCCACAAGAAGAGTACGAATTACGTTTATGGCTGAACTATCAGAAGGGCTTCTTGGGCGGCTATGCTGTCTACTTATCTGCATGTATCATCTTTGTGAACATGATTTTAATATGATCAAATAGTGAAATACAGATATATACAGTATACTATGGCGTCTTCCATTCATTGAGTTGAAAAGTAAATACTGGAGTGTTATTACGCTAAATAATATAATATCTATGTTTAGGGTAAACACACCAGCCCCTCCCAAAATGGACCGCATCCTCAGCATTGTATGGGGTTCAAGTTTTTTTTCCAATTTTCCGCCGACTCATTCTTTTTTCATTATAATATACAAAAATGTGACAACGATAACGACCAGAATAAGCGTTTGCTTTAAAAATAGTGAACAATAGTCATTATTTTGTCATTTTATGCAGATTAGTTCCATACATCACCTTCTCAGGAGAAGTATATTTCTTGCTATTTCATGACTATAAAGCAAAATAATCAATAAAACCCCAAGATGATTTTTTGTCATGTAGGTCTTGGACTTCTTTCTTCCCTTCCTAGCCTGGACATCTTTCCCACCAGAACCCTGACTCAAACAACTTTTTCTCGGAAGAAGTTAATTTCTCGCTGTTTCATGACTATATAAAGCAAAATAAGCAATAAAACCATGATTTTTCTCAAGTAGGCACTAGTTGGGGGGGGGGGCTATATCCTGGTCTGGACATCTTCGTTTCATGACTATATAAAGCAAAATAAGCGATAAAACAATAAGACAATTTTTTTGTCATGTAGGTGCTGGGTTGTGGGTAGCTATCCAGACCTGGACATTTGAAAAAATGAAATTAATTAAAAACAAATTTAAATCTCAAAAGTCATTTTTCTCGCCATTTCAGGATCAAATAATCAATTGTGTGATTAAAACATTTTGTCGCTTGGAAAAGAAAACATTTTTAATAAAAAAAAAAGGGAATTATAAAAAAAAAACATTTTTCTGGCCATTTCAGGTTCAAACTATGAAAAGTGGGGGGGGGGAATTTGTCACTTGAAAATAAAAAAATTCTAAATAAAAACAAAGTTAATTATAAAAAAAAAATTGGCCATTCCAGGGTCAAACGTTATCAAATGAGTGAAATTATTTTTAGTCATATATGGGGGAGCTATCCTGGGTGGGGGTGAAGATATCCTGGGGGAGATGACGTGTTACACCGGGTACCTCATCTAGTAATTCATTATTCATTGGTGGTTAAAGTTTAGATAATAAGTTCAGGTCATTTGTTGAATATATTATCTGAACATTTCATTTGGAACTACTGAACGATGGAAGGGTTAAATTACGTTTTTTGCTGAAAAATATTGAATGTCATTTTGTTGTTGGTGATGCCAAATAGTTAAACTTCTATCGGGTAAGTCCCTAGATATTATCCAAAAGTTTATATATATATGTCAATTATTAGTTGAATCAAGAAAATATCAGTTTTCATTCGGCATGTTTTAGTTTAACCCATGTCATGAAATAGAGTTTTTTCTGGAGAACGAACACATAAAAAAGTAAGTTACCCCCTGACATAAATCACTTTGATAAATTTCATAACAATTAGATTATTACCATGGGAGATTTCTGTCTGGGGATAACTTACTATGTTGTGTGTTCATTCTCCAGAAAAAAAATCTAAATCTGAAAAAAGCAAACTTTCAAGTAAGTGGCGCTCAGTAATGTGTTAATTTTGTGAGTAGAAACTATCCGGTCATGCTCCATGTGTCCCATCTTTGATACATTTCATAACAATTAGATTAGTACTATGTGAGACACATAAGGATTAACTGTCATGTGGACTGTTTTATGGAGATGTAACCGTGAGGTAAGTGGACATAACTTGTGTAAAACCCGATACATACAAGTTATGACCACTTACCTCACGGTTACATCTCCATAAAAATAGTCCACATGACAGTTAATCCTTATATTTATATACATTTAGCGAAAAAGCCACTTTTGTAAATGTATTTAAATCGAAAAGTGTATCGTGACAAAAACAGCCCAAAATACCCAATAGCACCCTTGGCAAAAGCTAATAGGAACAATTTCTCTTCATATTGAAACCCGATGATGTATTAAGTCAATCATGCGCGAGTCCAAATGCGCCCAAAAAATTACGCGTTCGTCTTTCCAAACCCAATGACGTATCGATGGTGTTATGAGCTTGGTGTCATGAGGCGTTGCGCATTCACCGAGAAATAACTGCAACTAGCCACGTGGGCGCCGACCAATCAGAATGCTGGATTTATTGATGACAATACTTAGTATGTAAATATAAAGATGTGACATGTAGCAAATGGAGCATGGCCTGAGAGATTCTACTCACAGGAAGAGTTAACCAATTTCTGAGCGCCACTTACTTGAAAATTTGCCATTTTGTTATATAACACTTTGATATTTTGTCGATGAATTTTATGGGAGATGAAGATTAGGGAGATACATTGTAACAATAATCTATTAAGATTTCATTCATTTATTCATTCATTTCTCCAGCTCGGGCAAACGAAAGCCCCTGTAATTCCCACCATCATTTGGGAAAGCATACTGATGCCATTCACAACACACGATGGAAGAGGTCTGCGGTTATGCAAACCAAGGTAGCCAAAACTAGCCATAGCACCACCGAATAAACTGTCTTTATGCTATATGCCTGTATGTGTTGTGCAGAGGTCCATTAAACGGATGACTATACTGTTGCTGGTATCCTAACCATGCAATTCCAAGTACCCATGGGTCCAGGCACACACTCCTGAATGGGACAGTCTCAGAGATACACTTGAAGTGTCCTTCTTCCTCTGAAAACGCTTTTGTCACTTCCTTCAGCTTGGCCTCAACTTTTTCAATCTCATGGCAACATCTGCACTCACAGGTAGTCTCACTGTACATAGGCCGCATGAACACCTGAAATGACAAGGGAAATACATGTATTATGGAATAACTCAGAGTTAACATTCAATTGCTCAATTCTATTGATGCAAACTTTGACAAATGTGTAACAAACTCGACATACAGTAATGCCCTAAATAATCGACCCCTTAACCACATCATAATTATAGGTAATTTTTCAGGATTCAGTCGGAAATATGGCTTGTTGTAATTCACCGGAAAGCTCTCATGAATGGCAACAAGCCATATTTCGGACTAAATCCTGAAAAGTTACCCACAGTTCTGATTTGGTTAAGTGGTTGAATGTTTAGGGCATTGCCGTATGTTCTGATGAATGACAGTTGTCATGCGTCTGTCCGTCCACTTGTTCTCATGGATACATGTATCTTGGACAAGTTTCACACAAATTTGTTATCAGGAGTTATACCTGCTGAATTGTTTACCAGGTATCTATTTCATTATCCCGGTCTGTTAATATCTTGTTTTAAGGATTCACGACTTAATACATGTATGGTTTGTTTACCTGACCACGTGCACCTGATATCTCCGCCAGTGCATCCCCCCTTTTTACTATTTCCAGTCTGTCAAATGTTCACACCCACCGAGAATTCAACATATGACAAAATATAAATGTACATGTATTAATTTATTGCTTATTTATTTTGATGTTATAGTCATTAAAGGGCGATAAATTAACATGTTACAAGAAAAAAGTTGTTTGAGTCAGGGTTTGGGAGGAGAGGGGAATTAGATACCCAGGTCTGAGTATCCCCCACACCCAGCATCTACATATGACAAAAATAAACTAATTATTTAATCGCTTATATTGCCCTATATATCCATTAAAAAATGTATTGAGTCAGGATTTGGGGTGGGGAGAAATTACACAGGGCTGAATATACCACCCCCCCCCAAAACCCAGCAGCTACATATGAGAACAAAATATCTTATGATTGATCACTTACATGTATATAGCGCTTTATATAGTCATGAAATGGCGAGAAATTAAATTTAATCGAGAAACATTTCATTGAGTCATGGTTTGGGTGGGAGGGGGGAAATACCGAGGCCGGAGTATCTCTCGCCATTTCATGACTGTATGAAGCAAAATAAGCAATAAAATAACAAGTTCATTTTTGTCATAAGTAGCTTCTCGGCTGGGGAGTGGGGGCGACAATAAAGTCCGGGTATCTTTCTCCCGCCCCAAATACTGACTCAAACAACTTTTTCTTGGAAAGTTAATTTCTTTCAGTTTCATGACTATATATTCAGAAATAGCATACATTGGCATGTATAGATAAAGTCTTCTCAGTCCACAACAGCTTGGGAAATTAGTTGGGTTGATGCTGTTTTGGACCGAGAATCCGAGATACCTCCTGTTGCTCTTCTATGCCGGTACCGTAACAGATTTTCATTCAAAAGACATACTAGATGTACACGTATAGAACCCCGACAGTCACGTGAACCCATGAATATGATTAATCATCTCACTTGGACCACAATGAATCTGTCTTCAAAATGGTATACAATGTACCATATACTGTTATAGAAAATATCTCCACCGAGATATTATCTCAACTCTCTCGAGATTTCGAGAAAAGAATCTTGAGATATTAACATATTTTCTTGAGACCATATGGGAAGATCTCAAGAAATTATGATGAGATCTCAAAATAATATTGCGAGATACTAGTAATTACTGTAATATGTTCAGATCTTGAGATGCGCATGTCAGGATCTCAAGATGTGTCGAGATAACAATTAACATGTTGAATATTCAAGACACTTTTTTTCTTGGACAATGTCACAAATCAAGGGTTAGCTAATTTTTGGCAAATTATTTATTTTTTTAGCCACTGCAAACACTGTCACTGATTGTGATAGTACTGATACTAATAGCTGAATCCAATATCAATCCGTGAGCAGCCATGGACTGGCACTGGTCGAGTCCAGAATTTCAATACATCACAAAATTGACATTTTTATTTAAAAAAATACTACTAGTACTAGTATATTTTTAGACTAACATTTCGGCAGACACACAACTTTTCCTTGAATTATATTTCATATTTCGATGTATTGAGTATGCGTTATGATTATTACACATGTCCGCTCGAATAAAGGGGGTATTCGCTAGTATTTACATCAATTTTATTTTCACATGTTTTGCCAGTGACCGCGATATTTTAATAGACGCTCAGTGACTCACCATTTTCGTACGCGATTTTCATCTCTTCGCCATCCAAGGTCTGGATCGTTTGGTGGTCTCACACCATGGTGATTTTGTGGTAATTCCGGCTCGTGCATGTACGCCCCCGTTGTTAAATTTAAAGTGTCTTCTGCTGACGAATCAGACGAGGAACAATCAGATCGCAAAACATGTTGCTGTCCGCCATACATGATACAGTGGGAATTCCCAGGGTCCTCTATTACGTCACACGCTTTCTCGCAAATAACTGTTTCCGTCAAAATAGATAATGAAGTGAGGCATCAGGCTATCATAAAGCCACCCACAGTCGTAAACACTCGTATCTTTCATACAGCGGGGGATTGTTTTCTTAAATAAGTGTGCATAACTTAATACAAATATGAATAAATGAACATATATTGAGAATTTTCGCGACGGCGACGTTAAACACAACACGGTATAAAGGGATATCCTCTCAATATTAATTGAGGGTGTGAACAAAGTGTAGTGATATAAGAAAATAATCAATGTGTGTGGATGGGTAGGCTCCATAAAGCGTGTGGCACTTTACAAAACGAAGCTACATGGTAAATAAAGACGAATTTTATTTTTACGAGGACCCCTTACTCTATTTAAAGTCTAGAGCACACCACGAATTGAAGCTATATGCTCTACATATTAACTGTGTGTGTGGGTGGAAAGTGGTTCTATCAGGGAATACATAATTTATATATATGTCAGAGTTATGGAGGCACGGACTCAGTATGAGTGTTCATTGCTTCATATTTGCGTGAACAAATTCTCATTTCTTATCGAAATAGCCATGTGTCGATCGGAATTGTATATCGAGATGTTCCCCAAACCAAATCAAGCTTGAAAACCGGTTCCGATTTTCATCCATGCCGGGGTTCGAACCCGCGCCAACCTCGTCTAGCCCAGACTGTGATGATCGTATCCACGACCTAACCACCTCGGCTACGGGGACATCCTAAAAGGAAGCCCTTTCACCGAGAGTTAGGAAGCGTATCAGTCTGAACATGGGTTCGAACCCACTACCTTCGAAATTCTTGATCTGCCATTCTGGAAACATGTCAATGCACTTCCTCCGAAATTGCATCTGTGACCATACGATTACTGGTACTGGCGTATATATATATGTCAGAGTTATGGAGGCACGGACTCAGTATGAGTGTTCATTGCTTCATATTTGCGTGAACAAATTCTCATTTCTTATCGAAATAGCCATGTGTCGATCGGAATGGTATATCGAGATGTTCCCCAAACCAAATCAAGCTTGAAAACCGGTCCCGATTTTCATCCATGCCGGGGTTCGAACCCGCGCCAACCTCGTCTAGCCCAGACTGTGATGATCGTATCCACGACCTAACCACCTCGGCTACGGGGACATCCTAAAAGGAAGCCCTTTCACCGAGAGTTAGGAAGCGTATCAGTCTGAATTTTATTTTTACGAGGACCCCTTACTCTATTTAAAGTCTAGAGCACACCACGAATTGAAGCTATATGCTCTACATATTAACTGTGTGTGTGGGTGGAAAGTGGTTCTATCAGGGAATACATAATTTATATAGGTTGGTTGGTCGGTTCCCAGAAGCCTGGGTCACTTTACAAAAAGAGGCTGGCAAATAAAGGCGAATACTGTTCTATGATTTGAGGAGTCCTATCCTATGAGTGTGGACACAGGATAGTTATATCACGGAATATTCAATTTGTATGGGAGTGTTGGTTTCCAAAAGCCGGTGGCACTTAACATAATACGGCTGGTATATACGAAATGCGAAAGTTTGGAACCATTGCCTTCTGAAGCCTTGAACACACCCCGGGCTGAACGGATCGGCTCTCAGTATTAAACGAATATGTGGACACGGGTTCGTTCCATCAGGATATGTACAATGCTATTTGATGGGGTGGTTTCCGACAACCTGTGTAACTTTACAAAAAAGCGGTATCAGATTTAACTTAAGGTGTGGACAAATGATAGTTCTATCAGGAAGTACACAATAAATATGTATGGGTTGTCCCGATAATCTGGGACACTTTATACAGTAAGCGGCTGGTAAATAAGAAAGGCGAATGTTCACCATTTTGGGGGACTATTTGAAGTCTTGAACACACCACGAACTGAAAGTATGGGCTTTGACAGAGTGTGTGGGAAAAGGCTATTCGATCAGAAAATTTACAATTCATATACTAATAATATTGATATATCTCGTTCCTGAGAGCCTGGCGCGCCTTTGAAAAAATTGGCTGGTAGATAAGAAAGGCCATTTTCGATGGTTTGGTGCCTTTTGGAAGTCGATATATGACCAAACTTATATTAGTGGGCTAAGGGTACGATCTAGTTATGTCCTGATATAGAAAACGTACACATGATCGTTTTATGGTGTCACATCGGACACAATATCTTTAAAGGCACGGGCGGCGTTCATTGTAGAAATATTCATGTTTGTTCAAATCGTCATCAAAGGAAGGAATATTAAAATATATATAGTTTTGTTCATATGGCAAACATAATCAGCGCGTAAATAGTATAATGTCCTCAAGATGTACGATGGTGTACGTAAACAAGAACCTGCTCGTGTTACAGAAGTTTTGCTTCTGTTTACATTACACTGTGCAATTCTCTTGGTTAATCACACACAAATGATATAAACGCTCTTTATTATTTCCATATCAGGAAAACAGTAACAAATAACGCTCTTTATGCTTACCATATCCGGATCTAAACAAATACCAGGTAACGTAACGTTTTTTGAAATAATGTACAATAACATACTGCTTATGTCATATTTCTGATTGGCATAATAACAAGGTATGTCTATATTTTACTATTCGTTCTGTTTATGGCGGCTTTTGACGGAGCTGAATATTTTAACAGCATACCCACTGCCAAGACCGCCCGTATCTTTAACGTTAGATTAATCTGAGTATATACACGAGGGAACTCATCCACATATCGGAAACAAATCGCCGTGTGAACCCGTCCAAATGAAATGTGTATGTACACAAACATGGACGAGCGTACACACATCCACACGAAAACGATTAATCTAGCCTCTCGCAATGTTATTTGGTGGGGCGACATCTATGTTCCAGAAACGAAATAAATTCGTATTATAATGAGGCTGATACATTTCCCAGTGATCCCCTCCCGTGGTGCTCGAAAGTATAATCCTCCACCATGATCGCGTGAAATATTATGAGACATACACGAGTATATAGTATCGTATATACACTCTAAACTATGGGAGGGACAGAAGATAACTTATACTTTAAATTGTGGGAGGGGCAGAATATAACTCTGTGAAATACATCAACATTGCTTCATTCTCTTTTCAGCTAGTAGGAACCATCCTGACATATGGAATCATAGTTCTTCAGCTAAAACCGTCTACCCCTGATGTCAGCCCGTACAACTGTACCGTCATTTACTCGTGATGCGGATCCATGACACTAGGTTAGCCTGACGTATGCAGCGGAGCTGAAACTGAAATCACTGACTCAAATTCGAAGAACTATTTAGTTTTTTTCAAATGGTGAGGGAGTAATCTGATATGGCAATGCTCATCATGGACACAGTGAACCCTTTCTATACTAAATCACCACTGATAATAGCCGGACTGTGCATTACACAAGAACTAAGAGTACCGTCTGACAAGAGTTTAAATGTTACAACTGTATACGTGCGTATTTGCTTTTGTAAGACCCACATGTATGTGTTGAGGCCCGATAACACATGAGTAATTTTATTTCAACTTTCTGACCGATTCTGAAACCGCCTTTACACCAGGGTGCTCTGTCGTTATCTTTGGTCAACTTCTGGTGAACAAGATACGGTGCCTTTGTCGTGGACTCAAGTGTCATTGGGCGCCCCTTTACACACATTGTGCGCCCCTTTACACACATTGGGCGCCCCTTTACACACATTTTGGTCTTACAAAACCATGATATGTTGGCACTGTGCTGACAATCAATCTGCATATAATCCTCAACAACATAGCTTTTCGTTTGTAAAAAGATTAATGTTCGTTTTGTATTGTCAAAATGTTATGCAAAGCAACATATCCTTGCGCAAATAGATTCACATTGGACCTAAATATTCAGATATGTTCATATTGCTTATATTAGTGGACTTATTACAAAGAACTTACTAGTTATTCCGTTGGATGGAGCGGGCCACAGTAAAAACGCATTATAAAGAGCGTGAATCTCGTAAGTCCTGAGTTGTTTTATTCCTGTTATTGCCCAGTCTGTTCTCGTAAAAATAAGCACAATACAGGCTTATTTCATATTGAAATAATCCCATATAGGGCTATTTTAATAACCAACGTTTAGGTCCATATAGAGCGTATTTGAATTTTGAAATAATGCCAGTATGAGTTCATTTCGCAAAATTATAAAATAAGCTCAAATTGTGCTTATTTTCACGAGAACAGGCTGTGCAAAAAAGTCAGTCAAATTTGAAAGATCCCACGAACGGGTTTATAGATTGAAAAACATTTAACTTCACACGTCAAGCAGTAACATGCTATGATATCCCATAAGCCCTCCAGAGAAACGGACTATAGCTGTCAGTGCCGTAGGTGGGAAAATATTATCCTCCAGTCAGGCAGCTTCATTACCTGGAATTTAAAGGGCGATTTACGCCAATTTCAACAAATTCCGATCTATTATCGATAATATATAGAAAAATAAGTTATTTGAGTCGAAGATGTCTTCTGCAACCGTTCAGGTTAACAGATTATATTAAAATCACAATTAATAATTTAACATAAATTTGATTTTTGGCTCAAGTCATAAATTAAATCACGAATGTTCGTGTACAAGGCGTAATAAAATTAATTGACGGAAAGTGGATTGGGCAAAGCGTGGAAAACATGATCGTGTAAAAAAAATGTTGATACTGGGCGTGAACTCAAGCTACTCACTGACTAGCGGCCATATATACACTAACGTAAATGAGTATGTGGGACTAGTATGCATTTAATATAACATTTATTTGATACATTTACTTGAAAATTGTACACAAATTACTCTACGACGATAGTTCTATTTTCGCATTCCGGCTAACCTGTCGTATGTAACATGACCTCAAACCCAACAGACATTCAAATAATGGAAATCTGGTTACCTTATTCTACGAAGCAGAAACTCTAGAGATCAACAACAACATTTAAGAACAGTATTATGGTTGAACTACCATTGAACACCTTCGCATTATCGTTCCACCTATTATTATGGCATGCCGTGTATGTTATGTGTTATTATTGAACCTCATTGTTGAATGTTGATGCTATTAAATTAATAATTGTTTCATAAATAATGTTTGATTATATTTTATTTGCTCATAGGGATGGGCTATATGCAGTCTGTTCTCGTAAAAATTAGCACATAACGGGCTTATTTTAATGAGCGATATAAGCTCATATTGGCATTATTTAACCTCCATATACGCATTATATTGATGAGCATATGTTGCATCATTCCACAAACTACTGATACAAATCGTGGTCTTTTATAGCAACAATTCCTCGTGCAAACAGGTTTATATTGGACCTAAATATTCACATAGGTTAAAGGCCCACTTAATTATCGAACCCCCAGATCACATACATAAACTATATGCCATAGTATATACCATTTGAACTACCATGCTCCAAAACATTCTATTATCAAGTTATCCGGTGTAATAAACTGTGAACATGCAGTTTTTGTTGAGTTACTGACGTGTTTTTATGCTCAGGTTTCATCTGGATTGTAGTGCAAATTGTATTATTTGCAATGGAGGGGGAATAACTATATATATATATTAAAGATATATTTATTCCTCTTCCATTGAAAATACATTTCGAGTTTGAATTATGTTGCATTCTGGGAGTTATAAGGGGGATCTTTCTATGATTTCAGCTGTTTTCTATTTCACTATGGGTATCTTCTCAGACAGATTTTCAAATGGTGATGAATTATAGTATTGTAATCACATTTAAGGCATAGATTGTTATTAAAACCGTATATCAAGGCACTAACAAAAATTAATCGGTGACTCCAAAATTAAGTGGACCTTTAATATCAGACTTATTTGATTCTGAAATAAGCCCACATTGAGCTTATATTAGTTATTCCGTTGAAGGGTGCGGGCCGCAGTGAAAACACATTTTGAAGAGCGTGAATTTGTCAAGTTGTGTCGATGAAAAAGGTAGATAAAATAACACCAATATCGACCAATGTGGGCTTATTTCGTATGAAAATAGTCCCATATTGAACTGTTTTAAACCCGCGTTTTAGGTCCATGTTGATCGCACATTGAGGTTAAATCTTGCCAATATCAGCTTATTTAGCTCACTAAAATAAGCCCGTTATGTGCTTATTTTCACGATAACAGGCTTAATTATTATGATACCTAAATGGAATAAACGACCAAACCATCCGAGATCATGTTTATAATAAACAGCCGAGTCAGTTGTGGAAAACATGGCGAGCTTAAAGTAAATGTTTAATTACATTTTGTCGACTTTAGTCCAGTCAAAATACGAGCCTATTATGTTCATGGTATGCGGGGACCTTTCCCACACCACATATTAATAATCCTATGCGAGATCTGTGCACAAAATAGGAAAACTGACATCGTTTATCACAGCACCCATGTGAGTTTTCGGTGGATTCTGTTTGTGTGGGTAGGGTTAAATAAAACGCACCAACATGACGTTTGCTTAGAGTATGGGCCATGTCTTATATCAAAATGACGAGAATCAATTGCTAATTGTGTCGTGATAGTTCATGAATTTTGCTACATATATCTTATCGATCAAAAGGTCACAGAGTGCAAAAACATTCGATAGTATGGTAAGCGAAAAGATGGATTAACACGGAGGAAATTGGTAAGAAAACGATTATTTTGTCAAAAGACGCAGAAGAATCTTCAGTTTAACATATCTAAAATCCGCCTTGAGGAAACTTTGTTATCCAAGATGGCGTCTAACACGGTTGTCTATGAAACATCAGTTCTTGAAAAAAGTCATTATACGATATATTATAGTATAGGAATTACTAGTACTGGCCCCACCATAGACCCCATAGGATTCGTATGTGGAGAACTGACTATATGTGGACTTCGATAAGTAGGTTATATGCTTTCAAAAAAAATTGGGTAGACATAACAGAAAGTTGCTCGGTTGCTATGGCAACGACTTAAACATGAATGCCAATTATTGAGGTTTCCGACAATTGGGGCAGTATTCACCGAGTGGGTTTATTTTATAAACCAGGTAGTTTATTTGCTAGCGACTGAACGCAAAGGTGTCTTCGCTATAGTGTTATTGCCACACGCTGTCGATGACGTGATTGGAAAATTCCAACCTGACACCCAAACCCAAATAAGGTCAGTAAAATTCCAACTGATGGAGGGGGTGTGAGATACCCACCCTTCGCCCAAAACAAAACCTCTGTCGCCACATCCCTGAGAAGAATATGATGAGTGGATGTTTGTTGCACGCTATAGAATTTAAGCACAATCCAAATACTGCACATGATCTATTCGGAAAATTCCCTACCATTTCCGAAGAAATTGCTTTCCGGCACTGGTGGATGGTTCCGGTCTCTTTATTTTCAAGGATTTAGATGTTGAAATGCAATATGCTCAAATAGTTTTGCGTTCTTCAGTTGTGTTCCCCTTCTTTTCCACCGGTTACTCATGATTGAACTGAACCAAACGTACTGCTAGTCTGCTAGCCGCCTCGTATAAACTACCTGGACTATATATAAATCCAGCTGGTGAATACGGCCCCTGGAATTTTTTTGATTCATTAAACCTGCATGTAAATGTATTGGTCAAGGCCCTTAGCTACGCTTGGTAGCGACAATCTCTATCAGAGTTCGTAAACGCGTCCATGCATAATTACATAGTTACCATACCGCGAAAATGGAATTAATGAATAAGACTGATCAGTGAATCTATGAAATTCGATACTTAATTACTCGGGGATAAAGGAATGTGTTACATAACTATACCACTATTAGCAATAACACTTCCAGCTTCGTGCCAGTATATACTAATATGACATGACAGTGATCAGGGGAGCATAAAATGTGACAATTATACCCTTTGTTTACAATTCTAATTTGTCATCTGAGACGTAGCGTCCATAGTTACCATACCGTGAAAATAAAATTAACGAATGAGACAGATCAGTGAAACTATGAAATGCGATAATTTAGTTGGGGAAAAAGGGATGTTTTACATAACTATTCCACCATTAGTATTAGCATTTATCCAGCTTCGTGCCAATACTAATATGACATGGCAGTTGTCATGAGAGCATAGAATGCACCTTTGTAGCAATTGTTTACATTTCGAGTTTGTCACCGGATACCGCAAATTGGGTGGGGAAGTTAGGGAACACCGCTTCGGAATTGCTATCGAATCGGATCGTTTTTATGACAATGGATGATCTAGAATCGTTTTAAATTAGTGAAATATACACCAGCAAGTACAGTTTAATAGTTTACGGGTATGGTGTCTAGCTTTTGTATAGTTGGAAAGTTGGAACAGAAATCGAATTGTGTGTTCATCACGAAGTTCCGGTCAATTTATTCTCGATCCAATTTCCCATTTTCCGTTAAAAGAGCATCTGAAGTCCAGACACAAGTATCACTTTGTTATTTTTACTATTTAGTGTTTTTAATATAGTTTCTTTAAAAAAAAAACTAGTTTAATCACCAACTAATATGCGGATTGTCGTAAGTATGTAAGCAATCAACGTCGTTTTAGATGCATCTGTCGGCGTATAGAAGTGTCTGATGCCGAACTACATACTTAGTATAATTTCGCTTCTCGAAATTATATAGTATGTAGTTCGGCATCAGACACTTTTATACGCCGACAGATGAATCGAAAACGACGTTGCCCAAAATTTAAATTTTATTCGATTTCGTTAATTTTGGACGCAATCTTGATTTTGTGCGCAATGATATTTCACGACTGGTGATCCGTGTGTCAAGAGTAATCATTTGCGGTAAGTTTTTCTCCAAAATTGGCAAGACATACTCCCGATACATAACCGTACACAATAACGATCATTGCTGAATTGGTGCCGATATCAGGTACCTCCAGAATATGCTCGAATATGAAACGTCCCACACATATTTCGAAGATGATTTTTGATAGACATATTGACATAAAACAGCGTTTGTTTGCAATTAACAATTAGAAGTGGTATGTGTATGTATTTGGGTTTCTTCTACATGTAGTAGAGACCACAATACTTCCCTGGCCAATCCATTTGGGAATAGAGCACAACAGATATAGGGGTGTCGGATCAAGGCTTGATCCAAGACAATATAGTGTTCCCGGGAGTTGGATGTAAAATAGAACGAACATACCTCAATGATCTATATACAGGGACGTGGCTAGAGGGATTTTCATATGGAGGGTGTAAGGTATCATATTTCCAAATAGGGGATGATAGATAGTGATAATGTCAATTTCAAACCTATGGTAATTGAGATGTCATATATTATAAACTGTGGTAAATGAATACAAAGTATCAAGTGATGACTAGAAACGAAATACAAATATCAACAACATGCAACTTATGTCTATTTTTATGTAACAATAGTATGCATTGTTAAAGCATGGGACTTTCATTAATGTTATACATCTAAATACACATAGACTAGTAGATATTGGTTAGGTGAAATCAATGTTCGTAGACAATGCATATTTCAGATTTATCTTGTCTCCACGGTCCACTGGATCAGTGCATGATAATATGTTTGTTAGTTTAAGCGTAGCTATTGTTTCAATAATCATCATGTTCTCACCATGGTTGTATAGTATAATGAAGTCAGTGACAAAACTTATCGGCATTACCTGATGAAATTAATTATCTATGAAGCAAAGGGGCCATTAGTTTGGCAAGGTAAGGAAAGGACAGATACACGTGGTCAGGCATATGACGCTAACTAAAAAATAATTATTCTTGGACTGGTGGTTCCAAATTAACAATGGAAACTATACATTAATTCGTCTTTCCCTCAAATTTGCCCACATAGGGACAACCTGTGACATATCAATTGAATCGGTGATATCACGCTCACAGTACAAAATCATCAACCAGATGAGGCGATCATCTCCACACCTTGATCTGAGGAAATCTTTGACTATTTTTAGCCTGCTGAATGCCCTTTCATTTTCACCAACCGTAACTGGCGATGTGAGAGCCAGATTATATGCTCTGTTAACTAGTGGAACAATTCGTCGATGGTCATGAGCGAACTTCGCAGCATCTTTTAAAGTGAGAATCTCTTGAACGTCATGCTCCGATTCCGTCACAGTCTCCGTGGCCTAAATAAACACTTCCATTTCAGCAACAAAACTTTCTTCGTCGAATTTAGCACTGACTGATAACAATGCGCACAGCTTTTTCACATTAGTCCTGGGTTTTTAAGTGGCGGGAATAGGATCGGCATCGGTTTCACCATTTCCATGCACATCTAATGGTTGTCATCAAGTTCAGTAATGAGGCTGTCGAGAACTGTTTTCATTTCCTTCCGTTAAAATATTTCAAACCGAATCTCAGCAGCTATAGTTTAAACATATTTATTTGTCTGATTTCAATAACACATATAGGAAATGATACATACATTTTTATATAGACAATGGGATTGGAGGACAAGTGCTGACTCACTTATGAGTACCTCCTCTCCCATCTCAGCAGCTGTTTCTGTGTTGTCATCTAACCTCCGTGTTGGTATCTTTTGTCTGTGATATCTCTGATATTCCTTTTCCACATCAGCGTCTACTTTCTTGGCACAGACTATGACTGCCTTGGTCATATCGTTCATCTCCGCTTCGTTCCCGTTAATCAATTTCAGCGAGTCAACCGTTGATGCTAAGATCATTAAAATCTAAAATATTTAACTCTTCATTCTGCATCTGTTCTACCATTACTTTGGATTTCCACATCACATTCTTCATGAACATTAAAGCAAACAAAAAGTCAAATCTCAGTATCTTTGTCATGAGCCCTTGCGCTTGTGTGCGAGTTTCGGTTGTGGCTTGGCTCATAGATTCAGTGCATCAACAATGCTCTCATATGAAGTCCAGACAGCCCATATTGACTCTGCTTTTGCCGTCCGCCTAGTTTTTGATAACTTTCTTAACAGTAGACTGTTCTCCACTTCTCGAAGTTTATCCACTAGCACCGCGTGCCGCTTGGTTCTACCGGAAAAACAGAGAGCTTCCAGCACATCAAACAAAGATTTGATAATCACAGATGAGACTGAACTCAACACCGGTGTTTGCACGGTATACCAAGCATGGTATATGGGATTTGACGGTCCAACATGTCCGACAGTTTCCGCTGAGCACATTTGTGAACTCCCGATATTGAAGCCGTATAATCGTAAGACTGGAATAAATATTTCCACTGTCCATGCCATTCTTTTTCAATGGACGTCAATAGAGAAGTAACAAGATCTGCATTAAATGGGGAATGTAGTAATCGAGATATTACCGGATAATCCTCCGGACTCAGATCTTAGCAGCAATGATGTGCACCAATACTTCGGCGCAATAGTTTTCTGGTCAAAACTGGCAGGCTTTTATATTTTTGTTTTTTGTTTTTGCAGAAGGTCCATGTCGAAAAGAGGAAGTCAGTAACTTTTAAGAACTTGCTTCAAAGCTTTTACTCAATTAAAATGTCTGGATTACTTTTACTTAACATTGTTCGCGTGTTCTATGATCTTCATATCCAAATCACACATGGCGTTTCTTCCAGGCTGATGGCTCTATGGGCTTACACTGCTTGTTACGTTGGCATTTTTCTACAAGAAAACTAAGATGCATGCATCAAGTCACCCATGAACTATTTATCATATAATCTTTGAGCTATCTATTACATATTTTGGAACTTCTGTCTATGTGTATGTATGTGTGTTACAGGCTCGAAAACTGCTCTACCGACTCTAATTTGGTATGTAGGCCCACTTTGATACCGAACAATATGGGCAGGTCCAATTTCGCGTGCGACCGTGTCCTTGACCTTGATCTCGCCCATATACGCTCATATAGGCATGTTTCTGGACCTCGACCGATCGGACTCAAATCTGGTATGTAGGCTAACCATCTTGAATATTGCCTGATAGTAATGATGGTGTGGTGGTATATATATACTCGGCGGATCAAGTAGTACGGTTCATTGTGCATTCAGTCACCATATTAAACCGTCCAGCTACACGAAACTATCAGTCTAAACCGTGATCTGAAATGCAACCTCGCAAAAGCTTCCCCATTTTGCCTGTGTGGAGAACTTGAACTATATCACCATCTCTTCGAGTGTACTTTTACCAAGAACAAAACTCTTTGAATCTCTCCCAAACGTTACTCCTTCAGAGAACACTCTGCTGCAGGGATCACGCGAAATCAGACCCCGTGAACACAGACACATTTTTGATGCAGAGCAGACATATATCATTAGAACAAAAAGATTATCTTGACACAGCCTAATATATATAATGGTGTACTGTGTATACATATACCACCTACGATCCAACAATCAAATCTCATTCCCAATCCTTCCCACCCGATCTCCCTTCTCCGCGTAATGGAGAGGGGCGCGAAACAAAAGGGGATAAACTTAATAAAAGATGGGCTTGTTGTTTAATCCCCTGTTCAATTCACCTATCTATACTATATTGTCAAAACGTTTGTTAAATAATCATATATGTTACACGCATTAGGATTGAAATAAAATATGTTTACATTAAGCTAGCACTAATCTTGATAAGAGCGATTTGTGGTCCGCAAAATGTAAATATAGTTATCTTCGACACAATTAATACGTCGATACTCTCTTGTTTCATGTGTGGGTAGTTCCATTAGAGTTACTCTGCAGTTTTATTTCTGTTTCATTATGTGACTCGTCGCTGTTGTCATTTTTCTCTTCATGGATTTGGATCTAGCAGCTTAAATTTAGGTTCCTTGCCATAACTGGATCCAGTTCTGCGTGAAATGGCGACGGTAGTAATAGCTATGACCCCGGATAACACTCCACCGGAGTCCGGGGTCAGCCGAAGTGATGTTCACCAATGTTTTAACGCAATAGTTTTCTGGTCAAAACTCACAGGCCTTTATTCTGAGTTTGTTCAGAAACTCAGTGGTTGCAAGAAACACCCAGTGACATTTAGGAACTTGCTTCACGGTCTATACTGCATATGTGTGTCTGGATTTCTTTTCCTGAACATGGTTCGCGTGTTGTATGATCTTAATATCTACATAAAAAGCGGCGTTTCTTCACAACTCATGGCTCTGTGTGCGTATGCTGCTATTTATATTGCCACGTTTTATATGCCTACTTTCAGTGCATGGAGTGTCTCAAAAACTCTAAGGAAATTCGAACTGGAATATTCTTGCTACCTCTCCAGATACTCACCGGCAGTCCATGTTTGGACGACAAGGAGGCGGCTACATATCACAATGTGTGTATTCACTGCCATCAATGTTCTTGGTGCCGTTTCTTTTCCGTTGTTTTTGAACCTATTCTCAAAGGATGTGATGTTGATCCAAGCTATAACATCGATGAAACTATTTGGATCGGATACGATATTTGGAACCCCGGGTATTATTCTGTTGGCATCATATCAGTTTATCCACCTGCAGTGCTTGGCCACCTCATATGGTACCTACACTCTATTATTCCACTTAATATATTCTGAAACAAAGCGATATAGTGCATTGCTGAAGTTCTCAAACCTAACCAAACTCTCTGAACTTAAACAACAATATGAAGATTTGTTAACAGTTATAGAGACCTTCAACAAATGCATGTGCCATGTGCCAGCAACTACCTTTGCGATGGTGATTTCGGTTATGTGTTTCATGATTTATGGATTCATTAACGGATCTGTTGAGCCGGATGAATACAGAACTATGGGAACCTACCTGTGTTTCATGTCTTTCTGGATGGCACTGGTAATATTCACTGGTATTGCCATTCACAAGAAGGTTGGTTCCTGTGTGTATATATGTATATATAATATATATATATATATATATATATATATATATATATATATGTTGTCAATTGTTATAAGTATATAAGTAAATATATACACTGGGTAATGTCATAGGTGGTTAAATTCACGCGATCACTACCTCCAAATGGATAATAATTATGCACGAATATATATTTTCCGATATGTTCCATTAGTTGCCAAGGATACTCGGAAACAAATTGTCCCTGTTGGTGATAGATAAAACGTTTTTGTATTGCCATTAATAGGACCGAGAATCCAAAAAAAAAATTTAAAAGCATCATGTCGACAGCTCATCATATCAAATGTTAGATCGCAGCGTCTATGTTATTGTGCTCTTAACTTGTTTTCTGGCACTGTGTGTTGTGTCGACCGCTATGGCTGCTGAAAAACGAAGAAATCAATTATTCTGACGTGGAAGGGTCTTTGAATCAAATTATAGATTCGTTTTTCGGACGGGTACTTTTCTGGCTGAAACTGCAAGGACTTTACAGTGATTTTCTTAGAAAGGTGTTATCAAGAAAAGCAAGAACCATCAACGCGTGGGATGTGTTTAACGGTATTTATTGCGGACTGTTGTCCGCTGTCATGCTCCTAAGCTGCTATCGGATTGAAGACGATGTTCAGCATGAATATGACAAAGGCATGTCTACAAGTCTGATGATTGTTTTCTCCAACGAGTCATGTTTTTTATTCATGTTCTACATGAAGGCTACGTCTCTTTTTATTATTTCTAAAAAGATTTCAGGTTTTATTGAATCCTACAAATTGTATACTCATCGTTTTGGCAAATCAGCGGATTTGGAAAAAGCGAAAATTTATCTCAGTTTCCACGTTTTTTGGAAATCTATGTTTGGTGGCTTCGTTCCCGTATATCCTTGGCTTCGTGTCACACGACTCCGTGATATTGAACAACTTCCGGTATCTCAGTTATAAATCATTCTTGCTTGATCTAGATAATTTTCAAATGAATATGGAAGTTCAGTTTCTCAGAATAATGCAGAATAAATTGTAACCTACAGAAGTCTCAAATAAATAATTCTGACTTTTCTTCACATTACATGTAGGTGCGGGCAGCGGCAAGTCCTGCGTAGGGGACTGAACTCTGCATGGAGCTTGGGAGAAGATCTGGCAACAAACTTTTTCAAAAAATAATTGTAAGGGGAATAACTCTGGAAAGCAAGTTAGGACATTAGCCTAAATGCTTGGAGTCGTTGTAACTTGGCAAGTTACATATACCTACCAAATTCCAATGTTTTCTATATTAAACTTTTGAGATGTAAGGGTTACAAAATATATTAAGAAGAAGAAGCGTAAATAATAATGGAAAATACAAAATACAAAATTGAACAACAGTATACTTCCATATTAAAATATGGAAGTAAAATTATCGCCCAGGGGCAACACAATTGAAACTGTACGATTTTGTCTTTTTCACAGTAACTCACACAAATCTTGCCATCTATCAACTAAATTGTGGGTTTACCATAGCGGGTATATATAAGTATGTAGACTGCTATATCTTAGGGGGGGTCCGGGTTCCTGCTCTTTTTTATTCCGTCCTGACGACAGGGGGGGGGGGTGGTATTACAAAATCTGCAGGAAGGTATGCCGGTGTTGGTGGGTGGTCCGAAAGACAAAAAAATACATTTTTTTACAACCTCAATCAAATGGTTTACTAAAGACCTTTTGTGCACATATTTGACATTTGTGAAAGTTTAAGACATTACAACTGCAAAAACACCATGTGTATGTTACTGGGCTTAGATGAGATGATATTAAGCTATGACATGTTGTGTATGGGATGGCGAGGTGAAAAACTTCCTTGGAAAGAAGCTTCGAGAAATGTAATTGAAATAAATAAACATGTCCTGATGAAACTAAGACATTTAAGCCTAGATCATGATGTGTATGGAACAAGAGCGATCAAATGTCTCAAACATTAATGTGACTATCAATGGCTTGAACATAACTGCAATCAGTGCATCAAACTAATCTGTGAATTATTTTCATGTGTATCAACTCAGATTATCTGTTATCCTGTCAACACCTAAAGTATTTAAGTCCAGCAATGTGACTGCTTGTCATTTAGTATAATTGAAGTTGCTCCACTAGACTAACAAATGTAGTATGGAATATTGCTAGGCAATGGGCTGGTTGACAGACTAATCAGGAAATAGTCAGAAATTATGGAATTGTGTGTATAATGCACAATGACCTAGGTTTGCAGATATCACCGATTTATAAAATATCGTTTCCAATTGCAGCCTGGTAAATGTCCTCTCTGTGTATTTATTTTCAAACTATGTCAACTCTATTTGAATTGGAGCTTAACTGATATGTCATGGATATGTCTACAAAATGTCAACAGTGACACGAAAGTGAAGATTGAGTTGACTGTTCGGAGATGTTATCAGCTTAAAATATATTACAGCCAAATTAGCCAAAACACATGTTTGGTTCACGACAAAGCTTGCAGGGGATCATATCTCATTGAATATGCAGGCGATTTGCTGGGAAATTGTTTTTTTGAAAATTGGATGCATATACATTCCAGTGAAAGACAATTATTGTGGTTCGTTTAGTTTTAAATGTTCCATTTTATAAGTTTACTTATACAGTAAGTTATACATATGTTTTGTGTGCACATATCAGCTTCTGGTGAGTTGGTACTGTATTTGTCCACTTCATAGATGCATTAGAATGTCCATTTATCAGTGTCGAATTTGACCACCCAGGTAGACCTATCATCATACACTCCCATGGAATCTCCAGTACATGTATGTGGTAGACAAATGCCTGTCAGCCAGTATTTGAAACAAAATCTTCATATTTGCCTGTATTAACATTTTTTCAATTAAAACAGCTTCTGAAAGAGGTTGACATGTCGATTGAACTAAAGGAGATACTTTCCCAGTCATAACAGCGATATCAGTATGGTTTTATGCGGTTTTAGTCAAAATATTGTGAAATTTGGGGGTGGGTGTCAAACAATTGTGAGTAAAAAATGTGTGTTTTTTTTTTTTGCAGGATTGGGGGGTGGTGGGCCCCGAAAATGCCAGGTGCCATAAAAACGGCATACCTTCCTACAATTTTGTTACTACCCCCCCCCCCCCACCCTGCATAACAAATCACTTATTACAGAGGGTGACAAAATCAGCCTATGATCTTATGCGGCAAATATCTCTGCAGTTTTCTAGACTATATACGAGATCCTAGGTCAAGGTATTAAGAGCTATGCCAACAAAATTGAACAATTGCACTTTTTTGTCTATTTATATACCATAAATCTCAGAAATTTTGCTATCTGTCAAGAAAATCGTGACACTATCGTTAAATATATAGAAGTATGTGAACTGTAATATCTTAGCGCAAGACATCGTGTTTCTCTACTTTTGTTTGTCTCATTTTGCTGCATTTTCAAAACAAAATGCTGAACTTGGCCCATTAATCTTATTTTGCGCCATTTGCATATTTCACACCGATTCTTAGCTGGTGCGCACTTTCATAATCTTCAAACTGACGTATCAGAAGCCTGTGTGTGGTACCGATGGACTAATCTCCTATGTCCACTCTGCTTTTTTAGTTCGCCCGCTGTACTATATATACCGAAACCAGCCTGCTAGTTATTCCACACCCATTGACGTGAGGTACATGTATTCAACGGAATCCCAGCCATTGGATACATATTAGTGTATACCTCTAGTGGAATTGTAAGCCGGAACTTTTCTTGTTGACGTTGTCGCCAAGAAAGATGACGTACATTACGTCAATTATCCGCTTCCGGTGATTCCCCCATAATTAATGGTTATTTGTCAGACTTAAATCACAATAAAGGTAGCTATAGTAACAGTGGAGGTCACATTCATGGACTGAACTTATCTGACTAAACGGTGTAGAATAAATACAGAACACAACTTGCATCATAATCACGAATCTTTTATCGAATTCGCTGCGGACGGTGCAAAGTTATATTTCGCTCGAGCTACGCTCTCGCGAAATATATCCTTGCGCTATCCGCAACTCATTCGATTAAAGAGTCTCGATTAAGATGCGCATTGTGTTCTGTCTATATATGTGGCTTAAGTTAACAAACATTAATATTGCTGTCATGTTTGTCGAAGACATTCTTTTTGGTATTCCATGTTATACAAACGAAATAAACAGCCGATTGTTTGAAACTGTTCAGACTTTCATTTCAGCATCTTGTTGTTTCGAACAATTAAATAATCAGTCATCGTACACGAGACCGAAGCCATACCCATGCAACCACATTGGAATCAGTTAACTTTTTGGTCAAAGTTAGAGCATGAAAACATCTCACACATTTCGACAACTACTTACTCAACAACATTTACATTAGTGATTTCATATTGGTGATGAAAGGAACATTACTAATTGTGGTAATTTGTGTTCCGATCCCATGCGACCTCATATCATCAGAAGTATTGTCATTACGTTATACGTCTAACTGATGTACATATAATGGGACACAATATATGTTTTAAATATAGTTATCTTCGACGCAATCAATACGTCGATACTCTCTTGTTTCATTTGTATGTAGTTCCATTAGAGTTACTCTGCAGTTTTATTTCACAGCAAAATCGAAAACTATATGCCCGGGATGCGAAGAATTATATGTGGTCAAACCGGGATGACTTCTCGTCAACGAATGATTACCCACAGAGAACAAATCACACATCCCCAATATAGACAAATCCCGGCCTCTCAGTGGACACCTTGATATATGTGGGAAAGGACGATTTAAATTATTCCCACCCTATACAATGAGGGAGGTGAGCGTCATAAAACGTCTGGCAATGGAAGATAGATTCAAAGCCAAATTCAAGCCCAAATTATTACGGGATATGACGCTACCTCGATCTTGATGTGACTTGGTAACTCCGGAAGTTACGTCACAATTGACTAATTCAAGATGTCAGCTGGGGAGATGTCTGAAACACACCGAAACGCTTAGGTCCGAATCGGCATCTCTGGCTTAGACTAGGTTTTATTCTAGACCAGGTTTTACTCTAGTTTAAACTAGGTTTAAGTAGGAGTAAAACTCGGTTTTACTGCAGATAAACTCAGTTTTAGTTTGTGGAATTCGATCTAAATTAAAACTAGGTTTTATTGACGTGATAAATTTATGGTAATATTACTAATCGTTTGTGGTGAATTGGCTATATATTCATCAGTATAAGCTTAGGTATATATGATTTATACGTACCCTACGTCTCGTCTCGAAAATATACCTTTAAATATACTTTGAAAAAACGTCAAAGTTAAACCACCCTACACCAGGTTTTACTAAAACCTAGCTTTGTGGGTTTAATTATTCGGTCGATTTTTTTCGCCCAGTATTGATGTTGTTTCTTCGTGTATATGGGAGTGTTTATTTTGAATTGGGGGAGGCGTTGATGCTCGGGCGTTTGGCACTCATTGTACACGCAGGGGAGTCTTAGTGGAATTCGGGGAGACGATATCGGTACTTATGAGATCACTTCTAACAAAATATGTGCCAGTGTGATGGATGAATTCTTGCTATATAATTATGTTTGTTTGCAATTCGCTCGTTCGGATGTCGCTTTGGCTGATCAGTTTGACACGTTAGACACGAACATGACTTTTGAAACTGATTCCTTATTCACAAAAAGGTTACTTTCGGTCAATTTGACGCATGGGTTAGTGGCCCACCCAAATACCCACCAGAGAGACCCCAGCCCTCGCCCGGGGGGAAGGTAACGGCCACCTTGAGGGGGAATGGAGTATGGACCATTTTGGAGAACTGTAAGGATTTCGGCCAATTTTATGGTATGTGTGGGTGGGTGGCCCACCATAAATAACCCATAGAAACACCCCACCTCACATCCGGGTGTACCACCTGAGGGGGCGAACATGAGATATGGATTTCGGTTAATTTGACGTCAGGAGTGGGTAGCCCGCTCCAAATACCCCCTAGAAACACTAGAAATTGGGTATGGATCATTTTCGATAACGGTGGGTGGCACACCCCAAATGCCCCCCTAGAAACACCCCAACCCGCACCCGGGGTCCATACCCCATTTTCACCCGTTCGGGTAGAACCACCCGCGGTGAGTGTGGGGGTGTTTCTATGGACTATATTTGAGGGCGGGCCGCCCACCAATGCCGTCATATTGGCCGAAATCCTTACCGTTCTCGAAAACGGTCCATACCCCATTCCGACACCCGGGTGAGGGGTGGGGTGTTTCTATGGGGTATTTGGGGCGGGCCACCTACACATGCCGTAATATAGACCGACAGAGGCATGTTTTTGCGAATAAGCAATAAAATGCTCCATACCCCATTTCCACCCCAGCAGGGTGGTACCCTCCAGGTATGAGGGTAGGCTGTTTCTAGGGGATATTTTGAGCGAGCCACACACCCATGTCGTCAAATTGGCCGAAATCCTTACCGTTCTCGAACATGGTCCATATCCCATCTTCACCTCTCGGTGGTAACTCACCCCACCCGCCCGGATGTGAGGGGTGGGGTGTTTATATGGGTTATTTGAGGTACCCTTCCCCGGGGGTGAGGGCTGTGGTGTTTCTATTCGGGAGTTGGGCGTACCACATTTCCACCTCCTTGGGTTTCTATGGTGTATTTTGATCTGGCCACCCACTCCTGCTGCCAAATTAATTAGCCTAAATCCTTACCGTTCTCGAAAATGGTCCATACCCCAGTTCTCCCGTGGTGAGGGTTGATGTTTCTATCGGGTATTTTGGGCGGGCCACCCATTCATGCCGTAAAATTCGCCAAAATCCTTCCCGTTCTCGAAAATGGTCCATACCCCATTTTCACCCGTCCTGATGGTACCCCCGGGGGAGGGGTGGTGGTGTTTTTATGTGGTATTTGTGTTGGGCCCCCACTCATGCTCTCAAGAGATATTTTTGAGTTCCAAAAGTCATGTTCGTCCATGATATTAGATAATATATAACCGCTATACAACAGACCGTGCATTAGTCGTGATTTCTCAAAGCGCACGGGTTATTCGCCTGATTAGGAGATTAGATAGCGACAACAGTTCGCGTGACCGGACAGTGCATTGACAAGTAGCGACAATAAACAGACAGACCACGCCTACTATCCTTGCAATTGGACAAGTGTGGTTCACAGGTAGCGCAATCGACCAAATCCATGTCGTCTCAGCGGTGGAGTAAAACATGGTTTTAATACTAAAACCCAGTTTAAACTGGTAATTTAAACTAGGTCTAAACTGGAGATGCCGGATCCATGTCGTCCCAGCGGTGGAGTAATACATGGTTTTACTACTAAAACCCAGTTTACACTGGTAATTTAAACTAGGGCTAAACTGGAGATGCCGGACCCTAGTGACATCTCATATATATTTTTGAAGACCTCTGTCTGTCTGTCTGTCTGTCTGTTTGTTTGTCTGTCATTAATACAAATCGAAGATTCTCGACCGATCGGGACGAAACTTGGTACGTGTGTGTAGTTTGACCAGGCGGTGGACGTTGTCGTATTGGCGAGCCCGTGCGGCGCCCGCTTCGGAAACGGGTGGAGCTATCGACTTGAAATTTGCTATGTATTGTATTGTATTGTATTTATTTCAGGCAAGATATGTGAATGTATCTTGTCCCGGATACGAATTTTATCGGGTCCCCGAGCCCGTGCGACGCCAGCTTCGCGCATGCGCAGACCAGATATCGGAAACGGGTGGAGCTATCGACTTGAAATTTGGTATGTGAATGTATCTTGCCCCGGATACGAATGTTATCGGGTCGCCGAGCCCGTGCGACGCAAGCTTCGCGCATGCGCAGACCAGATCTCGGAAACGGGTGGAGCTATCGACTTGAAATTTGCTATGTGAATGTATCTTGCCCCGGATACGAATTTTATCGGGTCGCCGAGCCCGTGCGACGCCAGCTTCGCGCATGCGCAGACCAGATCTCGGAAACGGGTAGAGCTATCGACTTGAAATTTGCTATGCGAATGTATCTTGCCCCGGATACGAATTTTATCGGGTCGCAGATCCCGTGCGACGCCAGCTGCTTCGCTTTGATTTTTGAATAGCCCGGACAACGTCGGGCTGGGTAGAGCTATCGACTTGAAATTTTGTTTTTGAATAGCCCGGACAACGTCGGGACCTCTGTCTCTGTCTGTCTGTCTGTCTGTTTGTCTGTTTGTCTGTCATTAATACAAATCTACGATTCTCGACAGATCGGGACGAAACTTGGTACGTGTGTGTAGTTTGACCAGGCGGTCGTCGTTGTCGTATTGGCGAGCCCGTGCGACGCCCGTGCAGCGCATGCGCAGACGAGATCTCGGAAACGGGTGGAGCTATCGACTTGAAATTTGCTATGTGAATGTATCTTGCCCCGGATACGAATTTTATCGGGTCGCCGAGCCCGTGCAACGCCAGCTTCGCGCATGCGCAGACGAGATATCGGAAACGGGTGGAGCTATCGACTTGAAATTTGCTATGTGAATGTATCTTGCCCCGGATACGAATTTTATCGGGTCGCCGAGCCCGTGCGATGCCAGCTTCGCGCATCCGCAGACGAGATCTCGGAAACGGGTTGAGCTATCGACTTGAAATTTGGTATGTGAATGTATCTTGCCCCGGATACGAATTTTATCGGGTCGCCGAGCCCGTGCGACGCCAGCTTCGCGCATGCGCATACCAGATCTCGGAAACGGGTAGAGCTATCGACTTGAAATTTGGTTTTTGAATAGTCAGATCTCGGAAACGGGTGGAGCTATCGACTTGAAATTTGGTTTTTGAATAGCCCGGACAACGTCGGGCTCATCGGCTATCTCATATATATTTTGAAGACCTCTGTTTGTCTGTATGTTTGTCTGTCTGTCATTAATACAAATCTACGATTCTCGACCGATCGGGACGAAACTTGGTACGTGTGTGTAGTTTGACCAGGCGGTCGTCGTTGTCGTATTGGCGAGCCCGTGCGGCGCCCGTTTCGCGCATGCGCAGACGAGATCTCGGAAACGGGTGGAGCTATCGACTTGAAATTTACTATCTGAATGTATCTTGCCCCGGATACGAATTTTATCGGGTCGCCGAGCCCTTGCGATGCCAGCTTCGCGCATGCGCAGACCAGATCTCGGAAACGGGTGGAGCTATCGACTTGAAATTTGCTATGCGAATGTATCTTGCCCCGGATACGAATTTTATCGGGTCGCAGAGCCCGTGCGACGCCAGCTGCTTCGCGCAAGCGCAGACCAGATCTCGAAAACGGGTGGAGCTATCGACTTGAAATTTGGTTTTTGAATAGCCCGGACAACGTCGGGCTCATCGGCTAGTCTAATATATATTTTGGGACTTCTGTTTGTTTGTCTGTCTGTTTGTCCGTTAGCTATGGCCGGGAAAACTGCCGGACGGATTTTGACGAAATTTGATACCTATGGTTACTTTTGTCGTAACTCCAACCTGACCTTGACCTTCAAAAAGTTCAATAAAGGTCAAATCGGGTAAAACAGGACGGATTTCGACGAAATTTGATACCTAGATACTTTTTTCCGGGGAGTCTTTTGGACGGGTCAAATCGTTACCCCGACCTGGCCTTGACCTTCAAAAAGGTCAATTCAAGGTCAAATTGGGTAAGACGGACGGATTTCGTCGAAATTTGAGACCCATGGGTACTTTTGTCCGGGGAGTGTTTTGGAAGGGTCAAATCGTGACCCCGACCTGACCTTGACCTTCAAAATTGTCAATTCAAGGTCAAATCGGGAATTTGGACGGGATTTCGACAACATTTGATACCTAGGGTGTTTTGGACGGATCAAATCGTGACCCCAACCTGACCTAGCTTGACCTTCAAAATGGTCAATTCAAGGTCAAATCGGGTAAAACCGGACGGATTTCGACGGGTACTTTTGTCGGGTACTTTTGTCCGGGGAGTATTTTGGACGGGTCAAATCGTGACCCCGACCTGACCTCGACCTTCAAAATGGTCAATTCGAGGTCAAATCGCGCGTTTCGCCGGAAAGCAGAGGGGAAACAGCCCGGACGAAGTCGGGTCCACGACCTTGACCTTCAAAATGGTCAATTCAAGGTCAAATCGCGCATTTCGCCGGAAAGCAGAGGGGAAACAACCCGGACGAAGTCGGGTCCACCAGCTAGTCTAATATATATTTTGGGACTTCTGTCTGTTTGTCTGTGTGTGTGTTAGCTATGGCCTGGAAAACTGCCGGACGAATTTTGACGAAATTTGATATCTAGGGGATATTTTGTCCTGGGAGTGTTTTGGACGGATCAGATCGTTACCCCGACCTGACCTTGACCTTCAAAAATGTCAATTCAAGGCCAAATCGGGTAAAACGGACGGATTTCGACGAAATTTGATACCTAGGGGTACTTTTGTCCGAGGAGTGTTTTGGATGGGTCAAATCGTGACCCCAACCTGACCTTGACCTTCAAAATGGTCAATTCAAGGTCAAATCTGTTTCGATGGGTACTTTTGTCCAGAGAGTGTTTTGGACGGGTCAAATCGTGACCCCGACCTGGCCTTGACCTTCAAAATGTTCAATTCAAGGTCAAATCGCGCAATTCGCCGAAAAGCAGAGGGGAAACAGCCCGGACGAAGTCGTGTCCACCAGCTAGTAAATATATATTTTTCTAGAAGCAATGTCTTTCTTTCACTTCAATATATACATATATGGTGTGATGTCCGATAATGTATGTCATGACCGTTGATGTATACTCGATCGCAACATGGCTTTGGAAGAATAAGTTTCCGATTTAAACCCGCCTATCAATACAAATGATGAATCCATACATGATTCGGAAGCATTTATCATTCACCCCAGAACAGGGGTGAATCGACAGATTTGCGGAAGGCATATATATACAGTTACTATATATACTGTATTATGTCATAGGTGGTTAAATTCACGCTGACACTACCTCCAAATGGATAATTATGCACGAATATATATTTTCCGATATGTTCCATTAGTTGCCAAGGATACCCAGAAACAGATTTCCCTGTTGGTGGTAGATAAGTACGTTTTTGTATCGCCATTAATTATAATAGGACCGAGATCCAAAAATTTGTTTAAAAGCATCATGTCGACCGCTCACTATACATTGATCAACAACAAATGTTAGATCGCAGCGTCTATATTGTTGTGCTCTTAACTTGTCTTCTGGATCCGTGTGCTGTGTCGACCGCTATGGGTGCTGGAAACGAAGAAAACAATTGTCCTGATGTGGAGGGGTCCTTGAATCAAATTATCGATTCGTTTTTCGGACGCGTGCTTTTCTGGCTGAAACTGCAAGGACTTTACAGTGATTTTCTTAGAAAGGTTTTATCAAGAAAAGCAAGAACCATCAACGGGTGGGATGTGTTTCATGGTATTTATTGCGGACTGCTGTCCGCTGTCATGCTCCTAAGCTGCTATCGGATTATATACGAAGTTCGACATGAATATGACAATGGCATGTCTACAAGTCTGATGATTGTTTTCTCCAACGCGTCATGTTTTTTATTCATGTTCTACATCAAAGCTACGTCTCTTTTTATTATTTCTAAAAGGATTTCAGGTTTTATTGAATCCTACAAATTGTATACTCACCGTTTTGGCAAATCGGCGGATTTGGAAAAAGCGAGAAAACGGTTCACATTTATCTCAGTTTCCACGTTTGTTGGAAATCTATGTATGTCGGCTTCGTTCCCGTATATCATCGGCTTCGTATCCCACGACTCCATAATATTGAACAACATCCGGTCTCTTAGAGCGTTTGGAATGCACCACGACGCCGGTATTATTGGTAAAATAGTTCTTACTATAGACCTGGCTGTCGGGATTGGAGGAACGTTTGTTACCTTCGCTTATTTCGTGGTTATGGTGTGGACAGTCCATTGTGAGCTTATCCATGTTGTAAATCAGATACCTTCAAACGATTCAGAAGGTGTGCGAGAGAAGTTTTCGTTTGTTCGTGAACAATTCGCGGCATGTCTCGGGCTGGTTACAAAACTTGATAGCTGCATCGGGTCCATTGTCGCAGCTAGTATAGGCTTGGCCATATCGGTGGTCTGTTTCCTTTTATATGGCTGGATCTATGGGCCTTTCGTCCCAGATGACTACTACGTATCGGCTACCTACATCACCTCTGTTGGGATATGTCTTGTTAGTGTTATTGCGGCAGGAATATTCATCAATCAGAAGGTATAATTATCCCTGTAGACATAGTCACGTATCTCTTTTGTGAAGGTCAAAACACGACAAACTATCAGTGACGGCGTGGCTAGAGCTAGAATATTCGGTTCAAATATAATACTGGAGTACTGCCCCCATTCCAACCAAAGATATTATGTGTGTTCACTAGACAGTTTGTTGTCTCTTTGCATTACCCCTGTTACCATTATATATACCTCAGACTTACATGTACTTACATGTACTATATATATATCCATTATAACTTATCTTCGCCCCGGAATTTTGAAGATTAACCCGTTTGCGTTGACACAATATTCAAGTTTGTCCATGTCAGCGTTTTCCGCCGTTTGGTGTCAAACCAAGCTTACGATCGACCAGAGCTAGCCTGACTTGATAGGAATCTACGTTTACCAGACCGAAATCGGTCTTTATTTTCTATATTTGTCCGCCAGATTTTCACCACATATTTCAAACAGCTATAAATCTTGGATGCCTCAACCTTCAAAGACGTTTGATACGTTTTTAGATGGGGGACATTTTAAGATATATCAGGATGTGACACTTAAATGTGTCGTTTGAATGGGTTTCGCAAGATTCTCTATTTACTAGATATGTCTGTTGTGACCTCTTCGATGTGTGAACTCTCGAAGCCATGCCCACACCAGGATTTCACAACATATTTTCAAAGAGCTATGCATCTTGGATGCCTCAACCTTCACAGACGTTTGATACGTCGTTGGAAAGGGGACATTTGAAGATATCTAAAGGTTGAATACTTAAATGTGTCATTTGAACGGGATTCGATTTTTCAGTTTGAAATATTATGCAAGGTTGATGCAACTATTACTCCAAGTTCCCGTCATGCTAAGAAACAATACTTTAAACACTTGCAAGAACTATATTAGCCCTTTTCAATTAACCCTTTACCCAACAAACCGGCCAAAACGCCCAAATAAAGCTTCAACAGCCTAAAATATCTTCGGTCTGTCTCAATAACACCATACAAATATGGATATCATTGGAACCGGTTCACATTGACCACATTGTGATGGTTACAGTTATGCCCTGTGCCAATGCATTCTCTTATATATGCGAGTCGACCATAGGTCGCTTCTCATATATAAAAGAATGCATTGGTCTAAAAAAAAAAAATTCTTACATTCTTTAACAATTTTTATAATATTTTTCTACATTCTTTGACAATTTTATCATTTTTAATATGTGTTAAGCCAATGCATTCTCTTATATATGCGAGACGACCTATGGTCGACTCGCATATATAAGAGAATGCATTGGTACAGGGCCCTTCTGTTGGGTAAAGGGTTAAGGATAAGATAAGGTTGAGATCCATAAATAATCAAATCCATGGAAGTATAAAATGTCTGCATTTCAGAAATTTCAAATCCTAGTTGTGGTTTATCTTCATTTCGGTCGTTAGGATATTCCGACGTTGTCAGTTTGATTGGTTGAATAACAACCGCGCAGAATTAATGTCATCACTCCACTGTAGAAACAACCGACTCCGTTTAGCAATGGTTTTCTGAAAACTTTCCCAGATACACGAACCAGGTTACCATCCCTTCGATTGGATTACAAATCCTCTCATATTGATATTAGAAGCAGTCTCCCCGGCGCTGGACGGATTGTGACGGCCTAATTATAATGTGCTATGTCGTTTTTTTTTTACTTCTCTTAATATCTGTATTATTGTTAAAGCTCTATTAGTCTGGTTCTTGAAGTCAACGTTGAAGCTCAACCTAGACAAAATTAGTAACAATGCGATTTTAGTGTCGAAATATGCGCAACTATATTCGGAACAATACAAGCAAAATCCGCTTTGGGGTACTTTTATTATACAAGATGGCGTCCAGCATTGTTCTGTATTCCGCATGTTGTTTAAAATACGAGCATATTATGAACATTTGTGCATGGTAATGGCGAACTTTCGTTCGAGTTTATGTAATATAAGACGTGGAAATAATAGGCGGGATAAATACCAAATACACTAAAAAATATATAAAGAACTAAAGTTTAGTCAGACTCTAACCCAACGTTTAGTCAATCGAATCCGATTAAACGTTGGGTTAGAGCTGTTAACTAAACTAGTTGGGTTAGAAAAAAGAAACCAAACATTGGGTTATGGTAACCGAATTTTGTAATCAAACGTGGGGTTAAATTAAACAAGCATCGGGTTTGAAGTAACTAAACATGCAGTTAGACAAAACATATGTCCATATAAATATATTTTATCTAAATGAAAGAGTGTTGGCCATATAATCTGAGACTCTGGTCATTAATTAAGTTTCCCAAGAATGAGTTCAATGAATGGATCTTAACGTCTGAATGGAGGAGAGCTATTGAATTTCACCAGCCTTCAAACCTATAGTATGTAACATGAAAGTCCGAAACGAGGTGTGACATATAATGACTTCCTATTCGGGAATAATTAACAACCTACAATAGAATACTTCTACCAAAGACACAAGCAATACTATAACTATATAATTACGACTTAACAGATGCCTTCACCGTTTATTTATCTATTTGATTCGATACCAATAAAGAGAAAAATATATGACAAGAAAGACATTCATCAGGAAGAACAAGAGGACATAATAAAAAGATACAGATGCCCATTGTTAACAAGGCCACGGGAAAATATTTCTTCACGCAGAGGGTGGTAAATAGCTGGAACTCTCTGCCAGACTTCGCTGCTGAGGCTCCAACACTCGATCAATTCAAAATATACATAGACTCATTTTTCTATTATAATAATACAAGTTCGACGACAAGTAATATGTTAAAGTGACTCACAAGTAAATATCGAATGACGATACATATATTTGTAAACAAGCATTGCAAATAATGTTATTGGGACGAAAAGTCGTAAGACTTGTTCCGTATTATGATGATGATGATGATGATGATGATATGATTGATAGAACAAACTACCATTATGATGATCGTGTCGTTATTTGTTTAAATTACGTATCAATTGACATATACGCACCCGTTCCCTCATTAAAATCAACATATTTCGACCATTTTAGGGTACCTCCGCGAATTCGGGGACCTCCGCAAATGGGCATCCGCAAATAGGGACCTACTGCGAATTGTCAATAGGGACCTACTGCGAATTGTCACAACCGGAAAAAAACACATTATCTATAAATAAAATTCTAGAACAGTATACACCCGAGGGTGTTAATAACTGGTCTAAGGAAATTTAGGGAGTAGCCAAACACGTTTACAAGCGTGAAAGTTTTTGAGAAAGAGTTACTTCAGCTCGCCTCCAGTGAACTAAGATAATCGCCAGCGTGAAGGACCAATGATAAGTTACGACATCTAGTTCATCTAGATTGATTGATGAGTGCATGGTATGATTTGCCAGTGATAATTCCCGTCACCGCTTCGCTCGCTATTACATAACAGTTAACTCACAAAGTGCCAGTGCTGTGTGCTTTTAACCAATAGTCTGCAAAACACCTCCACCACATATGTTGAAGCATATGAATACCGAATATTAGTGAACTGGTGGTATTATCCTGTGTCTTTTTAAATTACCCGTATACGATCCGCATACCGGGGAATAGGGTAGAATGTGGTGTGACCTTGTTTTAAAGAGTGTGGCGCATCGTGTCCGTGTTGGCATTCGGTTCAAATATAAATATATCATTGACACTCACTTGAGAGAGTTGCATGAATTTTATCTGAGGCACACTAACTGCCCTGTGAATCCATTATTCGAAACAACATTTCATATCTAACATGCCCCATAATTGGCCCGATGTTGCGGATTTTACGCAGGGTGACCTGCATGTGCAATCGAATGATGCATGTGCGATATTCCACGGAGCACATGTAAAGAGGTGGGTCACTTATGTAAAGACAAAACGCGCACGTAACAGACAAGCTGTCCAAATATCCTAACGTTTGTATATGAACAATATTAACTGGCTAATTGCGTTCTCAGACTGAGTATACATGTTTGTGCCCGTTTTCTCACGAACTGCACGATCCTGGGTATAAATCATCGTTTCACATGGTACGCCAAATGTTAATTTCTTTTGTCACCATGTGGCCTGATCTCATGATGGTAAGATCGGGAACTGACTCCTGTAAGTATCATACTGTTCGAGCAATTGGACTTAAGCTAATGAATATAACGATTAACCGCCCACTGCATAAGTATTTTGCTTACAATCATACACTGGGCCAATTATTGCAATTTATTTCCGACGCCTTGTAGGAACAAACTCGTGACAGACTTGATTACCTGTATAATACCCTATGCACAGATGTTGACGATTAGATTCGATTTCACCATCACGATTCGATGATTTCGAATCTGAGGAAATTGCCGATTCGCAGGGCCCTATCTGCAAGGGCCCTATCCGCAGTTTCACAGTAAAATCGACATATTACTTTCCATGTTGGATTAGTCAGTTGCACATGTGTTATTCCAATATCCCCTCAACGCTATTTTGTTAATAATTTAGCTCCTTGTGGATTTTAATTCTGCAGCATTCATCTTGATTTTCGCAACAACTGTATCTAGGTCTGCATAAAATGGGGAGTGTAGTAATCGAGATAGTACCGGATAATCCTCCAGACTCAGATCTTAGCAGCAATGATGTGCACCAATACTTCGGTGCAATAGTTTTCTGGTCAAAACTGGCAGGCTTGCATATCACACGTGGCGTTTCTTCCAGTCTGATGGCTCTATGTGCTTACACTGCTTGTTACGTTGGCATATTTTATATTTTATATGATTGCTCTCAGTATATGGAGTATTTCAACATCGCTAAGGCAGCTCGAACTGGAATATTCTCGAGCTCGCTACACCTCCAAGTACACGACAACCGCGCGTTTGTATATCAGAAAGAGACGATTCCATATCGCAATGTGTGTCTTCACTGGAATTAATGTTCTCGTCGCTGCTTCTTTGTCTTTTACTTTGAAATCATTATCAAATGATGCAATACTGGTCCAAACTATAACATCGGTGAAACTATTCGGATCGGATACGATATTTGGAACGCCGGATATTATCATATCTACATGTTACCAATTTATACACACGCAGGTTACGGTCACTATATATTCGACCTATGCCTTACTGGTCCATACGATATTTTCCGAATCAAAGCGATACAGCGCATTACTAAAGGAGTTATATGTATCATCTCTGTCTGGAATGAAACAACAATATGGGGATTTGTTAATTCTCATAAATAAAGAACTTCAACAAATGCATGTGCCATGTGCCAGCAACTACATTCGGGATGGTAACCCACGGTTCTTTGTTTTATGACTTATGGTATAATTCATAAAACAGTTGAAACTGACGAGTACTACATCATGGGATTATACACGTGGCTCATGACAGCTTGCCTGGGATTGGTAATCGTTCCTGCTATAGCCATTAACAATGAGGTATTTATATTTAGATTGGAACAAAATCCAAAAGTGCGAACTGCGTGATACGACAGACGCCCACGAACCTTTACTTTCAATAATTTTCTAGAACCGAATCTAGCTTGAGGAAATTGAATATGCTTCTAAAATGCGAGACTATCAGTTATGAACACATATGTAGGGTGACCAGATGTGTCTCATCAACGGCTACCTGTTATTCAGGTTGATAGAGGAACAGGTAGCAACCACCTGTCAGGAGGCAGTCTGATCAATCTGCCATAACGGATACAGCCCTTATGTTTTTTGTCAAATCCCCTGTCACGTCTTGATAACAAATTCGTGCAAACTTTATGGAGTGCATGCAACGAATAGTCTAACATTAACGTGCATATTAAGCCAATATACTTCACCAGTCAACATAAATTGTTATCTGCACGTGACAGGGGATAGGTATTGTTTATTGTAACCTGTTTTGTCTCTGCACCATGTATGTTGGATGAGAAAATATCTGAGATATTCATGCATAGGAGAGAGCTTTCCGATGAATGGCAACAAACCATATTTCCGACTAAATCCTGAAATATTACCCATAATTCTGCTGTTAAGGAGTCGATTATTTAGGGCATTAATGTAGCTATTAACGCTATCCGCTATAACGAAATCATAGCACTATCATACTGGGTATCTAGAAGTATGGCGACTTCTATATCATACCATTATTATACTGAGTATCTAGAAGTATGGCGACTTCTACATCATAGCACAAAATAATCAGTCTTCTTGTGCTTTCGTATTCCGTCGATCCTGCCGCCATGTTTTTAAAAACTGACATTCTGCTTAATTGTAAGGTGAGTGGCAACATAATCTTATACGACACAAAACATGTAATAAATTATGGCATCATATGATCGTATGCGCTATATATTTCCAGAATATGCCTGGGTATTTACTAGATCCCTCACCAAAGCAATATTAATAATAAGTATGTAGACTGCTATATCTTAGCGGAAAAAAGTCCGATTTACTGTTCTTTTTTTTCCGTCCTGACGAATTTCGCCAAAACTGACTTGTTGCTGAATTTTGGGGTGAGGTTGAACTAAACTTACATAACACATCACTTATTGCAGGGGGTTACACAATCAGCCTATGATCTTATGCGGCATATACCTCTGCAGTTTTCTAGACTATATACGAGATCCTTGGTCAACGTAAATATTGAGCTATCGCCTATTAAGAACTATGCCAACAAAATTGAAAAAAATGCCAGTTTTGTCTATTTTTACCGGAAATCTTGGCATCCATCAAGTAAATCGTGACCCTATCATTAAATATCTAGAAGAATATAGACTTCAATGTCTTAGCCCCAAAAAATCGTGTTTCTCTACTTGTTCGTCTCATTTTGCTGCATTTTTTTTTTAAAACAGCGATGTTTGCTGAACTTGGTTTCTTAATCATCGTTTGCGCCATTTGCATATTTCACACCCATCCGCACTTTAATAACCTTCAAAATGAGGTATCATAAGCATGTTTGTGGTACTAATGGATTAAACTAATATGTCTATTAACATTAAACTCTTATGTCCATTAAGATTAATATTGCTGTTATGTTGACTTACTTTTTGGTACTCCATGTTATACAAATGAAATATACAGCCGATTGCTTGAAAATGTTCAGTCTTTCATTTTAGATTCTTGTTGTTTAGAACAATTAAATAATCATTAATCGTACACGAGACCGAAGCCATAGCCAACCACATTGGAATCAATTAACTTTTTTGTCAAATTTACAGCATGACAACATCTCACTCATTCGACAACAACATCTTACTCACCAACATTAACATTAGTGATTTCAAATTGTTGAGGAGGGGAACTATTAGTAATTGTGGCCCATATCATCAGGAGTATTGTCAATATGTTGTATCTCTAACTGATGTATATATAATGGGACACAATACATATGTTTGAAAAATATGTCTGCACCCAAGTCAGTTCCTGAATATATATTACTCAATCCGAGTGGAAACATTTTCTTGAGTGCTTGTATCTGCAGGTAGCTCACTGTTTAGTATCATCTGTTATCTCATTTATACGCAGCTGCGTCTGAATATCGGTTACTATTTTAATCGGGATATGGCCCAGTGGCTGAAACGACATTAAACCCCAATCAATAAATGGCATAAACCCACCCTCCAGAAAATGCCTATATTGTACATACATTGAACCCTCTTGGATATTGCCTGGTGATAATGATGGTATGGTGGTACCCAGCGGCTCAAGTAGTACGGTGCGCGGTGCATTCAGCCAGCATATTAAACCGTCCAGCCACACGAAGCTAGCACTTCGAACCATGATCTGAAATGCAACCATGTAAAAGCTTCCCCATTTTGTCTGTGTGGAGAACTTGAACTATCATATCATTATCTCTTCGAGAGTACTTTTTACCAAGAATAACTCTTTGAACCTCTCCAAACGTTATTCGTTCAGAGAACAGACTGCTGCGAGGATCACACGAAATCGGACCCCGCGAAAACAGACACATTTTCGAAGCAGCGCAGACATTTATCATAAAACAAAATGAATACCTTGACGCAGCCTAATATATATAATGATATACAGTGTATTGTGTAATGGAGAGGGGTGCGAAACAAAAGGGGAGAAACTTAATAAAAGATGGGCTTGTTGTTTAATCCCCTTTTCAATTCACCTATCTATACTATATTGTCAAAACATTTGTTAAATAATCATATATGTTACATGCATTAGGATTAAAATAAATTATGTTTACATAGGGCTAACACTAATCTTGATAAGCGCGATTTGTGGTCCACAAAATGTAAATATAGTTATCTTCGACACAATTAACACGTCGATACTCTATTGTTTAATTTGTGGGTAGTTCCATTAGAGTTACTCTGCAGTTTTATTTCACAGCAAAATCGACCATTAAGTGTTCACGTCCGATTTCTGTTTCATTATGTGACTCGTCGCTGTTGTCATTTTTCTCTTCATGGATTTGGATCTAGCAGCTTAAAGTTAGGTTCCTTGTCATAACTGGATCCAGTTCTGCGTGAAATGGCGACGGTAGTAATAGCTATGACCCCGGATAAAACTCCACCGGAGTCAGAGGTCAGCCGAACTGATGTTCACCAATGTTTTAACGCAATAGTTTTCTGGTCAAAACTCACAGGCCTTTATTCTGAGTTTGTTCAGAAACTCAGTGGTTGCAAGAAACAACCAGTGACATTTAGGAACTTGCTTCACGGTCTATACTGCATATGTGTGTCTGGATATCTTTTCCTGAACATGGTTCGCGTGTTGTATGATCTTAATATCTACATAAAAAGCGGCGTTTCTTCAAAACTCATGGCGCTGTGTGCGTATGCTGCTATTTATATTGCCACGTTTTATATGCCTACTTTCAGTGCATGGAGTGTCTCAAAACATCTAAGGAAATTCGAACTGGAATATTCTTGCTACCTCTCCAGATACTCACCGGCAGTCCATGTTTGGACGACAAGGAGACGGCTACATATCACAATGTGTGTATTCACTGCCATCAATGTTCTTGGCGCCGTTTCCTGTCCGTTGTTTTTGAACCTATTCTCAAAGGATGTGATGTTGATCCAAGCAAAAACATCGATGAAACTATTTGGATCGGATACGATATTTGGAATCCCGGGTTTTATTCTGTTAGCATCATATCAGTTTATCTATCTGCAGTGGGTGGCCACCTCATATGGTACCTACACTGTATTGTTCCACTTAATATATTCTGAAACAAAGCGATCGATATAGTGCATTGATTAAGTTCTCAAACCTAACCAATTTTTCTGAACTTAATATATATATATATCCGATAATGTATGTCATTGACCGCTGGTATGCACCTGATCGCATTACAAATGATGAATCCGTACATGATTCGGAAGCATTTATCATTCACACCAGAACAACAGGGGTGAACGAACCGATTTGCTGAAGGCATACAGTAAATATATACACTTCATGATGTCATAGGTGGTTAAATTCACGCTGCACTACCTCAGAATGGATAATAATTATGATGAACGAATATATCTTCCGATATGTTCCATTAGTTGCCAAGGATACCCGGAAACAGATTTCCCTGTTGATTGTAGATAAATATTTTTTGTATCGCCATTAATAGGACCGAGAATAAAAAAAAACAATTTAAGCATCATGTCGACCGCTCATTATACATTGATCGACATCAAATGTTAGATCGCAGCGTCTATATTGTTGGGCTCTTAACTTGTCTTCTGGATCCGTGTGCTGTGTCGACCGCTATGGCTGCTGAAAACGAAGAATCAACTATTCTGACGTTTTTTGGACGGGTACTTTTCTGACTGAAACTGCAAGGACTTTACAGTGATTTTCTCAAGAAAAGCAAGAACCACCAACGGGTGGGATGTGTTTCATGGTATTTATTGCGGACTGCTGTCCGCTGTCATGCTCCTGAGCTGCTATCGGACTGTATACGAAGTTCGACATGAATATGACAATGGCATGTCTACAAGTCTGATGATTGTTTTCTCCAACGCGTCATGTTTTTATTCATGTTCTACATGAAGGCTACGTCTCTTTTTATTATTTCAGGTTTTAATGAATCCTACAAATTGTATACTCACCGTTTTGGCAAATCGGCGGATTTGGAAAAAGCGAGAAAACGGTTCACATTTATCTCAGTTTCCACGTTTGTTGGAAATCTATGTTTTGGCGGCTTCGTTCCCGTATATCCTCGGCTTCGTATCCCACGACTCCATAATATTGAACAACTTCCGGTCACTCAGAGCGTTTGGAATGCACCACGACGCCGAAGCCAATATTATTGGTAAAATAGTTCCTACTATAGACATCGCTGTCGGGAATGGAGGAACGTTTGTTACCTTCGCTTATCTCGTGGTTATGGTGTGGACAGTCCACCGTGAGCTTATCCATGTTGTAAATCAGATACCTTCAGACCATTCAGAAGGTGTGCGATACAAGTTTTCGTTTGTTCGCGAACAATTCGCGGCATGTCTGGGGTACTGCCCCCATCCCAACCAAAGATATTATGTGTTTTGACTGGACAGTTTGTGGTGTCTTTGCATTACCCCTGTTCCCATTATATATACCTCAGACTTACATGTACTATATATATATATATATATATATATATATATATATATATTAATTCTGCAACAGTATGAATATTCCTGAGTCTACAGCGTCAATGACATATTTGGGCAATCGAAGTAACTCGGCGACATTTATGTCTGATACAGCGTATCGAAATACCAATAATTACTCAATTTCAGTTCGTTATATTGGGAGCAATTGATATCCATGTTTTCTATTGTAAATTTCCATTGTAACTTATCTTCGCCCCGGAATTTTGAAGATTAACCCGTTTGCGTTGTCCATGTCAGCGTTTTCCGCCGTTTGGTGTCAAACCAAGCTTACGATCGACCAGAGCTTGCCCGACTTGATAGGAATCGCCGTTTACCAGACCGAAAGCGGTCTTTATTTTATATATTTGTCTGCTGTGGCCTCTTCGATGTGTTCACGCTGGAAGCCATTCCCACAATCCGCCAGATTTTCACCACATATTTCAAACAGCTATAAATCTTGAATGCCTCAACCTTCAAAGACGTTTGATACGTTTTTAGATGGGGGACATTTTAAGATATATCAGGATGTGACACTTAAATGTGTCGTTTGAATGGGTTTCGCAAGATTCTCTATTTACTAGATATGTCTGTTGTGACCTCATCGATGTGTGAACTCTCGAAGCCATGCCCACAAGACACCAGGGGTGCTATTCACCAAGCGAGACTTTTTTATAAACCAGGTAGTTTATTCGGTAGTGGCTGAGCGCAAAGGAATCTTTGCTTTAGCGCCAACGACACACGCTGTCGATGATGTGATTGATCCAATCTATCAGATTTGTCACCTGTCAATTAACGCCATGTCACGACTAATTCGTGAACACTCACCGTCCACAATCGGCATGTATAACGGTATCATTTTTTTGGGTATAATTGTGTGGAGACTTATGCTTGCGTTTATATAGCAACAGAATGAGTGTCAATGACATTAATGAGGTTTTTTAATAAGCACAGTGTGGAAATGAAGAGCCAGGAAGATAACGTCTCAGAAGAATTTTGTTTGTGTTTTGGTTCTGTTTGGATATTTCCCTGCCATTTCCAAAGTCATTTCTTTCCATGCATCAATTTTCCGGCGCTGATGAATGGTGCCGGTTTCTTTGTTCTTTAATATTTTGATTCTTCTCTCCACAAATCCCAAAAAAGTTTTACGCTCGTCGGCAGTGGTGGGGTGGGGGGGGGGGGGGTTTCTGGAAAAAAATGCACATATATGGCCCAAAAGGTTTTTTCCGACCCCGAGGAACCCACCACCCCATTTGTGCAAATTTGTTCCTCCAAATGTTGGGGACCCACCTCCTTTCTCATATTTTTAACAAAATTTCAGAGTTTTTTAGCCGTTCTTCAATAACTGTGTTAACTGCCTTTCAATCCCATTCCACTATCCTATTTCCAGGTGTTTCCTGGTGTTTCCAGTATCTAACAACAATAATAAAGCATTGTGTAGGTACACTGTATGTCACAAATTGCCCTAGACCGCATTATAGCCTTAATATATCGAGCGTGTTTAGTCTGACAGAGAACACTGGCCAGTGTAAATAGTGGTAAACAGGTCAGGGGTTCTACAATTATTTGTGCATGATCAAAGAACTCTTTAGTCTTATCCACCGGGGTGGGTGAGGAGGGGAGTTGTTTTTGTTAGGTATACACATAGATATATGGTTATTATACCCCCGATATTAGTCGGCGGGTATATAGTTGACGTCTCGAGCCGTCCGTGCGTCCGTCCGTACAAACATTTTGCATCATAACTCAAGAGTCGGTTGTCATATTTTGATGCTCTATGACATGTGACGGACAAGAAATGGGGAACGAATATGCATAATATCACGGATTGTGAGTACCAATGCCTACCAGAGTTATCCATGGGCCCTGTTTATGAAATTAAATCCGTACAAAGTTTTTGCCATATAAGTTGAAGTGTCGGTTGTCGAATTTTGAAGTGGTTTGGTATGGTGATAGACCTGAATGATACGGGAAGGATGTATGCAGATATTACTGCATATCACAGGTTTTGCCTGTCGATGCATACCAGAGCTACCAACTTGGTTCCATCCGTAAACACATTTTGCATTATTATAACTCAACCATTTGTATGTATATTTGTGCACTAGAGTCTGCAGTATAGTCTCAGTCAGATTTTATTCTTGATTTTAGTTTGAACTTTGAAGAAATTGAAGAATGTCATTTCTCAAAGCATCTGAATGCATCACATTATTTCAGTTCATCTATTTGTAAGCGATAACAGTATACAATTAGTATTGTAGTTTAGTCTTGTTGGGCAGTATTTAAGCTTCAAGATGAAGTTCGTAAATCCAAGGAGAATAGCGTCACCTTCAGTTGGGATTGTCTGAACAATAAACAGTAACGGCCATTCATCATAACCAATTCAGTTTTATTTGGATAAGTGCTGCAAATTAACATTACTTGCAATCATTAAAAAGATGAGAAATAACCAGAAGGAATGAATTTGATTGCATGCCAGAACAAGACAGTATTTCAGACATTAGACATTTATGAGATACCCTTTTAAATTTCATGTTATGCAACAATCGGGTCAATGATATCTAGTCATCATTGAGTATTCACCATGTAGTATTTGTGATACAGTTTTTTTTTTTTTTATTACTTTTATTCGGGTAATACAACTGGGTAATACATTAATTTTTTTCACTAAATTACGGTTTTCCACTGAGAAGTGGGACGGGATCCTGTGAAATCCAGAATGTTGCTAAATCTGAGGCTAAATAGTCACTATAGCTGTCTATATAGCCATATGCCAACAAACATGATACTAACACGCTTACAAACAACATTACATGGTCAGTACTTGTAAATTGTTTGAAAAAAACCCATTTTGGAGAAAAAAATTACAAGCACGATTGTTTCGGCCTCTGGACCACCCACTCACCCCGGCCCTATATACGGATTTTTGTTGTAGACCCCCTCATGTCGTCGGTGGTCTATTTTGCCCCACGTCCTTTTCCTCGGTTGCTGATTGTTGAAAGGTGTACAAACGTGTACTGTTACACGCAGCATGTTTATGTGACCGGTGGTCAATCTATGATTGACGCCAATCACCTTGATTGGATAATCCTATATGGCACGGCGATGTCTTCCCATCGATATGTCCACCGATAGCTTCGCATTGAGCGTCGCCTCGTAGAACTACCTGGACTATATTATAAACCCAGTCGGTGAATACCACCCCTGATGTTCACAACATATTTTCAAACAGCTATATACATCTTGGATGCCTCAACCTTCACAGACGATTGATACGTCGTTGAAAAGGGGACATTTGAAGATATCTTAAGGTTGAATACTTAAATGTGTCATTTAAACGGGATTCGATTTTTCAGTTTGAAATATTATGCAAGGTTGATGCAACTATTACTCAAAGTTCCCGTCATGCTAAGAAACAATACTTTAAACACTTGCAAGAACTATATTAGCCCTTTTCAATTAAGAATAATATAAGGTTTGAGATCCATAAATAATAAAATCAATGGAAGTATAAAATGTCTGCATTTCAGAAATTTCAAATCCTAGTTGTGGTTTATCTTCATTTCGGTCGTTGTCAGTTTGATTGGTGGAATAAAACAACCGCGCATAATTAGTGTCATTACTCCACTGCCTGTAGAAACAACCGACTCCGTTTAGCAATAGTTTTCTGAAAACTTGCCCACATACACGAACCAGGTTACCATCCCGAACGAACCGATTTGCTGAAGGCATACAGTAAATATATACACTCCATGATGTCATAGGTGGTTAAATTCACGCTGCATTACCTCCAAATGGATAATAATTATGATGAACGAATATATTTTCCGATATGTTCCATTAGTTGCCAAGGATACCGGGAAACAGATTTCCCTGTTGATTGTAGATAAATATTTTTTGTATCGCCATTAATAGGACCGAGAATAAAAAAAAACAATTTAAGCATCATGTCGACCGCTCATTATACATTGATCAACATCAAATGTTAGATCGCAGCGTCTATATTGTTGTGCTCTTAACTTGTCTTCTGGATCCGTGTGCTGTGTCGATCGCTATGGGTGCTGGAAACGAAGAAAACAATTGTTCTTATGTGGAGGGGTCCTTGAATCAAATTATCGATTCGTTTTTCGGACGCGTACTTTTCTGGCTGAAAATGCAAGGACTTTACAGTGATTTTCTTAGAAAGGTTTTATCAAGAAAAGCAAGAACCATCAACGGGTGGGATGTGTTTCATGGTATTTATTGCGGACTGCTGTCCGCTATCATGCTACTAAGCTGCTATCGGAATGTATACGAAGTTCGACATGAATATGACAATGGCATGTCTACAAGTCTGATGATTGTTTTTTCCAACGCGTCAATTTTTTTATTCATGTTCTACATGAAAGCTACGTCTCTTTTTATTATTTCTAAAAGGATTTCAGGTTTTATTGAATCCTACAAATTGTATACTCACCGTTTTGGCAAATCGGCGGATTTGGAAAAAGCGAGAAAACGGTTCACATTTATCTCAGTTTCCTCGTTTGTTGGAAATCTATGTTTGGCGGCTTCGTTCCCGTATATCCTCGGCTTCGTATCCCACGACTCCATAATATTGAAAAACTTCCGGTCTGTCAGAGCGTTTGGAATGCACCACGACGCCGATATTATTGGTAAAATAGTTCTTACTATAGACCTAGCTGTCGGGAATGGAGGAACGTTTGTTACCTTCGCTTATTTCGTGGTTATGGTGTGGACAGTCCATTGTGAGCTTATCCATGTTGTAAATCAGATACCTTCAGACGACTCAGAAGGTGTGCGAGAAAAGTTTTCGTTTGTTCGTGAACAATTCGCGGCATGTCTCGGGCTGGTTACAGAACTTGATAGCTGCATCGGGTCCATTGTCGCAGCTAGTATAGCCGTGGCCATATCGGTGGTCTGTTTCCTTTTATATGGCTGGATATATGGGCCATTCGTCCCAGATGACTACTACGTATCGGCTGCCTACATCACCTCTGCTGGGATATGTCTTGTTATTGTTATTGCGGCAGGAATATTCATCAATCAGAAGGTATAATTGTCCGGATATACATAGTCACGTCTCTCTTTTGTGAAGGTCCAAACCACGACAAACTATCAGTGACGGCGTGTCTAGAGCTAGAATCTTCGGTTCAATTATAATACTGGGTATACTGCACTCATCCCAACCAAAGATATTGTGTGTGTTCACTCGGCATCATGCGGTCTTGTTGCATTACCCCTCTGCTCCCATTATGTATACCTCAGACTTACATGTATTATTACTTCTGCGGCAGTGTGAATAGTCCTGAGGCTACAGCGTCAATGACATATTGGGGCCATCGAGGTAACTCTGCAACAATTATATCTGATACAGCGTATCGAAATACCAAATAAAAACCAAATTTCAGTTCGATATCTTCAAAAATGTGGGAGCAACTGATCGACAAAGTTTTCTATAGTAATTTCCATCGTAACATAACTTCGCCCCGGAATTTTGAAGATTAACACGTTAGTGAAATCGGTCTCTATTTTCTTAGGAAGGTTTTATCAAAAGCGATCATAACTAGCGTTGGGTTGGCGGTTTAATCCATATTTAAGGTTGCCGTTTCAATGTGCTATGTTTTTTTTTTTCTGTCTATTTTCTATATTTATCTGCTGTGGCCTCTTCGAGGTGTGAACTATGGATGCCATGCCCAAATTCCGCCAGATTTTCACCACATATTTCAAACAGCTATAAATATTGGAAGCCTCAACCTTGATAAATGTTTGATACGTCGTTAGATGGGGCCATTTTAAGATATATTAGGGTGAGGCACTTAAATGTGTCGTTTGAACGGGTTTAGATTTGTTAGATGGGTTTCGCCAGATTCTCTATTTTGTTTTTATTTATATATTTTGTTTTTACATATTAACTTCAAGATACAAAAACATATAGCAATGCGTTTACAAAGTATATTGACACATGTGTTAACATGATAATATCAATCAGAAATATAAATCAGAAATATAAAGGGGGTGATGGGGGGGGGGGCGCTCATTTATTTTCACGATAAATTCGTATATGTGGTATGCTCTTTTAACAGTTTACTTAGTGGACTATTCTCATGCGTTGCCTCTAATGACATGAAGTAAAATAAATCAAGAACCAAGCTGAAGTAAATAGTAATGTTTGGTTAGATTGATAGATAAATAGATATATAAATGTATTACTCTTATCACTGTATCATGTTCTTTTTGTATGCAAACAAAAATATAGCGGGAGAAAAAATCTAGCGGGAGACATTGGGTCATTCGTACACTATTCATATGATTACTACATTTCGTTGACTGCTATCATAACTGGATACCACTCATAGTCGAATTCGTGGATATGGTCGTTGTTAAGAGCTATAATCCGTTCAATTCTACATCTATTCTTAATTTCCAAAATAAGTGACTTTAAAGACATGACATCCGGGGTGAACTTTGTTTTATGAATATAGTACTTCAATAGTGTGATCAGTGTGGTAGTTATTTTGTTTTTGTTGCCTGCTGTGGGTGGTAGGAGCAAACTATTTAATAGATATGTCTGTTGTGACCTCGTCGATTTGTGAACTCTCTACGCCATGCCCTCAAGACACCAGATATTTACAACATATGTTCAAACAGCTATACATCTTGGATGCATCAACCCCCACAGATGTTGTTTTTTTTTCTTCTCTTAATTTCTGTATTATTGTTGAAACTCTGTTAGTCTGGTTGTTGAAGTCAAAGTTGAGACTCAACCTAGAAGAAATTGGTAACAATGCGATTTTAATGTCGAAATATGCGCAACTATACTCGGCGCAACACAAACAAAATCCGCTTTGGTGTACTTTTATAATTCAAGATGGCGTCCAGCATTGTTCTGAATTCCGCATGTTTAAAATACGAACATAATATGAACATAATATGGAAATGCGAACTTTCTTTCGAGTTTGTAATATAAGACATGAAAATATAAGGCGGGATAAATACCAAAAATATATAATTAAAATTTAGTCAGACTCTAACCCAACGTTTAGTCAACCGAATCCGACTAAACGTTGGGTTAGAGCTGTTAACTAAACTAGTTGGTTTAGAAAAAAAGTAACTAGACATTGGGTTATGGTGACCCCAACGTTGTAACCAATAACCAAACGTTGGGTTAAATTAACCAAGCTTTGGGTTTAAGTAACTAAACATGCGGTTAGACAAAACATGTCAATATAAATATATTTCATCTAAATGAATAAGTGTTGACCATATAATCTGAGATTCTGTTCATTAATTAAGGTTAATTAAAGTTTTCCCGTTTGGATTTGGCGCTAAAAATAGTTCATTTCCCCCGGCCGTAGATCGGTAATGGTTGGGGAAAAAAACTTACAAGTGGTACATTCCGGTCAGAATCACTCTTCCCATCCGGTGCATTCAATAAAAGTATTATACCGCTGGACATCTTTTTTTGTTTTTGTTTTTGTTTTTGTACTAAAATTCGAGTTTACATCCGCCATCGGTCTGCCTGGTCTCATCGCATTCCGCCTAGTCTCACCACCCCGACCTGGTCTCACCACCCGGCATGGTTCCGCCGCCTCCACAGACCGGGTCTCCCACGCTCCGTCATTAGCCAAAATATTTGATGTGCTACAACTCGGACATTTCTCAACCGATTTACAAACTTATTTCAGGAGGATCATCAGTGCGTCCTATAGATACATGCCAGTAAAATGGTTGGAATCGGCGACAAGACAAAAATTGACAAATTTTGCACCCTCCCCAGGTCAACAAATTGTGTTCGTACTGTGGTAAAAATGTCCTCGATTCGTCCCCTTTCGATAGTTAACACGGTTACTTGAACCGAATCCACCCGCTTAATTTGCTATAGGAGAAGATCAAGCTGCAAACCAGAGTTGAGTCCCTCGCTACGCTATGTCTGAACGATGCCGGTATGTGCATTTTCTTAACTAAATCTAACATGTTTTATTGAAGTGTTTTGTCAGTTACAATTCATTCGGGCTTGATCTAGATAATTTTCAATTGAATATGGACAGTTCAGTTTCTCAGAATAATGTAGAATTGTAACCTACAGAAGTCTTAAATATAAAATGTGATATTTCTTCACATTACTTGTAGGTGCGGGCAGCGGTAAATCCTGCATAGGGGACTGAACTATGCATGGAGCTTGGGAGAAGATCTGGCCACAATTTTTTCCCAAAAAATGTAAGGGGAAAGCAAGTTAGGTCATTAACCTAACTGCTTTGACAAGGTGCATATACGTACCAAATTTCAATGCTTTATCTATTAAACTTTTTAAGATATAAAGGCTACAAAATATATTAAGAAGAAGAAGCATAAATAATAATAATAATGAAAAAGAAAAAGAAAACATTGAACAATATACTTCCATATTAAAATATGGAACTATCATTATCGCCCAGGGGCAATACAATTAAAAATGTACGATTTTGTCTATTTTCACAATAACTCATAAATCTTGCCATCTATCATCGAAATTGTGGGTTTACCATATGGGGTATCTATAAGTATGTATACTGCTATATCTTAGCGGGGGGATCCGAGTTCCTGTTCTTTTTTATTCCGTCCTGATGAATTTCTCCCAAAACTGACTTGTTGCTGTATTTCGGGGTGAGGGTGAATTATACATATACATAACACAGGGAGTAATTCAAAATCTGCATGAAGGTATGCCTGGATTGGCGGGTGGTCCGAGAGGCAAAAAAGAATTTTTTACATCCTCATGCAATTTTTTTTACTAAAGACCTTTTGTGCCCATATTTGACATCTGTAACAGTTTAAAACATTATAACTGCAAAAAACACCATATGTACGTTACTGGGCCTTAGTGGAGATGACATTAAGCTATGACATGTTGCATATGGGATGGTGAGGTGAAAAACTTCTTTGGAAAGAAGCTTCGAGAAATGTAAAATTAAAATAAATAAACTTGTCCTGATGTAACTAAGACCTTTAAGCCTAGATCATTATGTGCATGGAACAAGAGCGAGCAAATGTCTCAAACATTAATGTGACTATCAAGGGCTTGAAAATAACTATCGTCAGTGCATCAAACTAATCTGTATTATTTGAATGTGTATCAGCTCAGATTATACGTTACTCTAACAACACCTAAAGTATTCAAGTCCAGCATTGTGACTGCTTGTCATTTAGTATAATTCAAGTTGCTCCACTAGACTAACAAAAGTGGTATGGAATATTGCTAGATAATGGGCTGGTTGACCAACTAATCAGCAAATAGTTATAAATTATGGAATTGTGTGTATAATGCACAATGACGTAGGTTTGCAGATATCAGCAATTTATAACATAATGTTTCCAATTGCAGCCTGGTAAATGTCCTCTCTATGTATTTATTTTCAAAATATGTCAACTCTGGTTGAATTGGAGCTTAACTGATCTGATATGTCATGGATATGTCAACCAAATGTCAACAGTGACTCGAAAGTGTAGGTTGGTTTGACTGTTCTTAGATGTTATCAGCTTAAAATGTATTACAGCCAAATTAGCCAAAACACATGTTTGGTTCACGAAAAAGCTTGCAGGGGAAAATATCTCACTGGATATGCAGGCGATATGCTGGGAATTTATAATTTGATTTTGGAAAATTGGATGCATATACCTTTCAGTGAAAAAAACAATTATAGTGTTTTTTTTTTAGTTTTAAATGTTCCGTTTTATAAGTTGACCTTATACAGTAATATATACTTGTGTTTTGTGTGCACACATCAGCCCCTGGTGGGTTAGTACTGTGTTTGTCCACTTCATAGATGCATTAGAATTTCCATTTAACAGTGTCGAATTTGACCACCCAGGTAGACCTATCTTCACACACTCACCTGGAAACAGCCATGTTTTACACCCACCCCCTTGTGTAACGCAAAACACAAACATACAGAGAAAACTAGGACCAAACCTCCTACATTGTGATTAAGTGAATCTAGTAATGAACAGCAGGACTGGTCTCTAGCAGTATATTCTTGACTGCAGTGGATTTTTAATCGTTTTTGTTAAATATCATATTTCCACAGCTCTGCAGTCAATTTATTTTAAAGCTTAGTATATGAATAGAGCTTGTCTTGGAGTTGACTACGCGAATGTAGTGGCCAGTGGGAAGGGTGTAGTTCATGAGCCGAAGGCGAGTGAACTACACCATTCCCACTGGCCACTACATTCGCGTAGTCAACGACAAGATATGCTCTAATCATTATATTATATCGAACATTTATAGACAAACTGACGTTCTAATATTTATAAACCATCGAATATGTTATTGCTAGAAGTCATTGTATTGTGTCCAAGTTGCATTCAATATCCTTCTCGTCACAAAAAGTATTAAGCAGCTTTATTGCTATTGTGAATAGCAGCTATGCCTGAGTGGGTAACCGGTCACCGACACAGCGCGCACGGTTAATCATAATTAATAGTCACTGTTTTAGTGCCAAAATGTGTGTGGTAGTCCTTTTTAGGGACCTTTTTAGTTTTTGTGTTTTGTTACTTTGTTATGGAAATTTATAAAAAATATTATGTCTATACACCAGGTAGGTGATATTGCTCTACACCAGATAGGTGATTTTATTTTACACCAGATAGGTGATATTGTTTTACACCAGATAGGTGATTGTATTATATCAGATAGATTAAATTATTATATGCTACGTGCCACCCAGACTCATTAGACATTACTAAAACATGTTTATCGCACATATAGCAATACACTAGAGCACACAGGAGCACCAATGGCAAATCAAAGAAAGTTAATGTTACGATTGATTCCAATTGATTCAGATTGGTCAGGATTGGTTAGGAATTTTATAACGTTCACAGTTTATCTTGTATGAATTCGGGAATCTTGTATGAGTTCAGAAAAGGCATTATTTCTATTGGACTGCTCAAGTGTAGCATGAGAGAGTAAAGCATATAATAAAAAAACAAACCTACACGTTTAGTAGAAACCTGCACGGGAGGCCTTAATTGTCGAAAATATTCATATTTGTTCCAAACACCGTAAACAGAAAAACATTAAAACGCATACAGTTTCGTTCATATATTATGCAACAGATAATAGTCTCACTGTTAATGTAAATAAAACAAAATGCATGGTTTTTAGATCTCGCAAGTCAAAATATGAACCGAAATTCATATTGCGATCGAAGCCACTGGAAATGGTTGGGGATTATATGTATTTGGGTCTAAAATTCAGTGCAACTGGCAAAACGTTAAAATCGCAGGAGCATTTGAGTGCAAAGGCATTAAAATCAATGTTTTTCCTAACACAATCTATTCCATCAAGACTTCAGCTAACGACCCCTACAAAATGCAAGTTGTTTGATAAACTAATAAAACCAGTAATGTTGTATGGTTGTGAAGTATGGCTGGGAGATGTGCCGAATCTGCATACTGATTCTTTACCTTGCGAGCAGGTTCAATTGAAATTCTGCAAAAATGTACTTTGTATAAATAGAAAAGCGTCGAACCATGCTTCTCGTGCAGAACTGGGTAGATTCCCCGTATTTCATGACGCGGTTTTAAAGAGTTTCAGATATAGGAATAAAATTTCTAAGTCAAAGCGTCATACATTAGTTTATGCGGCCTACGTTGAATCAACTAATTCGAAATTATCCACGGAATCGTGGAATGTATTACTACTGAAGCTTGGAATCGATATTGCCGAAGACAGTGGAATTCAAGAACAAGAACTGATAAAAAAGCTAAAAATAGATCACATTAACTGTTTTGTGAAGGACGTTTTTGATGATACGAGATCAATCGGTGGTAATAAACTAAGAACGTATCGCATTTTCAAACGCAGATATGATGTGGAACCGTATATTACCAATACCAAATCTGCTGACGCGAGAACTCTCTTTACAAGGTTACGCGTAAGTAATCACAAGCTTGAGATTGAGAAGGGAAGACACAAACAGCCCCCGTCAGATATAGAGGATAGAATATGTCTTGTCTGTAGGACAAACTCGGTTGAGACCGAATCACACTTTGTTATGAATTGTTCGGCATACGAAAACATTCGCATCAGTTGTTTCGCAGCAATAGGCGAGTATAAAACCGATTTCCACAGAATGACAGAAGACAATAAATTTAATTATATAATGGAAAATAGGCACATTGATACCATAAATATCATATGCGACATGATCCGGTCCTTCTTTGAAAAACGGCAGATTTTATCAAGTGCATAATAATTATAAGAACAACTTGTGTGTGAGTATACTGAATATAAATTTTGACTTAATCGGGTTTTGTTTAATTCATGCTATTATTGTATATGTATGTTTTATATTATATGTTATATGCTTGCAACTGCCCACTGAGGTGTTATTGCAATAAAATCTTGTATCTTGTATATACCATGACCATCGCGTAAACAGCATGTGATCATAAAGACATACTATAGTTTACCTAAGCTGGAGCCTGATTGTGTTACAGAAGACAGCACAATACTACTGGCTAATCACACACAAATGACATAAACGCTCTTTATTAGTTCCATATCAGGAATTCACCAACAAAGAACGCTCTTTATGTTTACCATCATAAATAAACAAACACCAGAAAAGTTACTTTTTATGCTTTTGTTTACATAACAATGGTCAAATATATGACAATAACATACGGTTTATGCGATATTTCTTATTTGTATACGGACAAAGTCTGTCTACATTTTGATGTTCTTTCTGTTTGTGGCGGTTTTTGACGGGTGGAAATATTTTCACAGGATACCCACCGCCAAGACCAACCGTACCTTTAAATAATACCGATATGAGCCAATTTCGCGCAATTATAAAATAAGCCCTATTGTGCTTATGTTCTGAAGAACAGCCTGTTTTTGTGAAAAGAAGCACAATACGGAATTATATTTAATGCTGCGTTTATGCCCATATGGGGCGTATTTGAGAAAAGATATGCTCTAACTCCTGTCTATATACGGACATACGCAGCGTTCGAACTAAGCAAGGTATGTACTTATTTCAGTACGAAATAAGCCCATATTGGCACTATTTAATCTACTTTTTCGTTGATACGACTTTTTCACGCTCTTCGTATAATGTGTTTTCAGAGTGACTCACCACATTCAACAGATATAAGCTTAATATAGGCTTATTTCAGAAAATAACATATATGTGAATATTTTAATGCTACGTTTATGCCCATATGGGGCGTATTTGAAAAAAGATATGCTCTAAATCCTGTCTATATACGGGCATAAAACGCCGCGTCCGAACTATACTTATTTCTGTACGAAATAAGCCCATATTGGCACTATTTAATCTACTTTTTCGTTCATTAGACTTTTTCACGCTCTTCGTACAATGTGTTTTCATAGTGACTCACCACATTCAACGGATATAAGCAGTACAGTACAGCCTGTTCTGCCTTAAACCCACATATAATCTGCTTATTATATACTTTCTTTTAGTTCGAAAATCTGCTTAGAATCGCCTATTTTGATTCGATAATGAACTGAAAATGAGAGCATTTTAGTCACATTATCGACTAATAAAGACTTCTTTACAGATTCCTTATCGGCGGACAATGACACAAATAAACCAACTCACGGCTTATCAAGTGTACTAATCTTTGAAATGTTTTTTTTCACTGTCGCCCACGCCATAAAACGAAACAACGGATATGATTCCATTATCTGCTTATTTCAGAATAAAATAATCCACTATGAACATATTTGCACATTATATGTTGAGTATGTGCATATCTGCACGATAATATGTTGCAGAGTTTTCTAATTTTTGATGGACTATATATATAGTGGCTGCACAAGAAGAATCCACAAGGATATCACTGTGGTTGCTGTGGTTATGCCGACCGACGATGGGCATATATGACCTAGTTTGGTATTTTTAGATGAACTAGTGGCGACACAAGAAGAATCCACAAGGAGAGCCTAGTGGCTGTTGTGACGATTTAGGAATGAAAAATTGCATTTTTAGTACTATTTTGACCCCACGAACGACTGACGCTCAATGTTATAAACAGCTGGACGGAAAATAAGGAACTTATATCTGGTAAGGTGTGAGTTGGCTTATTCGTGTTATTTTCCAGCATGTTGCAGTGAACATAATAGCACTACAGGCTTATTTCATATTTAAATAGTCCCACATAGGGCTGTTTTAATAACCAGAGTTATTAGGCCCATGCATATAGAGCGTATTTGAGATTAAAATAATAGCAATATGAGCCTATTTCTCGCAGTTATAAAATAAGTGTACGCTCTTTAAAATGTGTTTTCACTGTCGCCCACGCCATAAAACGAAATAACGGATATGATTCCATTATCTCATTTTCTAATTTTTAGATGGTCTATAGTGGCTGCACAAGACGAATCCACAAGGATAGGACGGTGGTTGCTGTGGCTATGCCGACAGATGACGGGCATATATGACCTAGTTTGGTATTTTTACATGTACTAGTGGCGACACAAGAAGAACCCACAAGGAGAGTCTAGTGCAAATAAGTTCATATTCACATATGTTTATATTGGACTTATATAATTCACAAATAGGCCCATAGTGGACGTATATATGTTATTCCGTTGGATGGCGAAGGCCACAATGAAAACGCAAAATAAGGACTTATTTTTTTTTTAAATAGGCCCACATTGAGCTTAACCCGTTATTCCGTTCAATGGGGTGGGCCGCACTGAAAACACATTAAAAGATCGCCGCGTTTTGCGCACATTGCGTATTTTTTTCTAAAATACGCTCTATATAGGTTAAAAACACGATATTCAAAATACGCCCGTATTGTGCTGCTTTTCACGAGAACAAGATGGAAAATCTTGAGAAAATAAAAGGCTTATTTTCAATTGCACGAAATAAGCACATATTGGCATTATTTCAATATAAAATACGCTCTATATGTGCCTAATTAATCTGCTTATTAAAATAGCCCAATATGGGGCTATTTAATTATGAAATAAGCCCGCAGTGTTCTTACTAATTTCTCAAATACGCCCCATATGGGCCTAAACGCAACATTAAAAATAAACCCGTATTGTGCTTCTTTTCACAAGAACAGGCTGTTCTTCAGAACATAAGCACAATACGGGCTTATTTTATAATTGCTCGAAATAGGCTCATATTGCTCATTATTTTAATCTCAAATACGCTCTATATGGGCCTAATTATTCTGGTTATTAAAACAGCCCTATGTGGGACTATTTAAATATGACATAAGCATGCGGTGCTCTTATGTTCACTGCAACATGCTGGAAAATTACACGAACAACCCAACTCACAATTTACCAGATTTATGTTCCTTATATTGCTTTTCATTGTGACCCGCGCTATCCAACCGAATAACCGATATAAGTCCAATGTGAACATATGTGAATATTTAAGTCCAATATATAAACCTATTTGCACGTGGATATATTGCAAATTACAAACAATGTCATGTATGCCCGTTCAGCTGTTTTCAACATTGGGCGTGGTCGTTCGTGGAGGCAAAATAGTACTAAAAAGTGCTATTTTTCGTTGCTCAATCGCACTTTTTGGCAAACTCACAGCAGCCGCGAGGCTCTCCTCGTGGATTCTTCTTGTGTCGCCACTAGTTCATCTAAAATACCAAACTAAGTCATATATGCCCGTCATCTGTCAGCATAACCACAGCAACCACGGTGCTTTCCTTGTGGATTCTTCTTGTGCAGCCATTGTAGTCCATCTCAAAAATAGAAAACTGCAACATATCCTCGTGCAAATCCGCACATAATCAACCTATAATGTGCAAATAGGTTCATATATTGGATTATTTCATTCTGAAATAAGCAGATAATCCGTTATTCCGTTTTACGTTGAGGACGACAGTAAAAACACATCTTAAAGAACGTACACCTGATAAGTCGTGAGTTGGTATATTTGTCTCATTGTCCGCAGATAAGGAACATGTAATGAACTCAAATACGCTCTATATGGGCCTCATTATCACGATTACTAAAACAGCCCAATATAGGATTATTTCTAGATGAAATAAGCACGTAGTGTGCTATTTTCACGAGAACGGGTTGGAAAATAACACGAATAACCCAACTCACGACTTACTAGATGTACGTTCGTTTTATTGCGTATTGAATGTGGCCCGTGCCATCCAACGGAATAGCGGGTATAAGTCCACTATGGGCATATTTGAGAATCAAATAAGTTGCTTAACAAATTAGGCGTATGTCGTTTGTGGTGTAAACATACTGGAAGTAGGAAATTTTTCGTTGCTAAATCCCACTTTTGCGCGAACCACAGTAGCCACGAGACTCTCCTTGTGGATTCTTCTTGTGTCGCTACTAGTTCAACAAACAAAAATCCCTTTTATGACCATGGAACTTGTATATATCTGTGCAGGAGATGTCCCTTTTATCAAATACACTAGAGTTTCGGGTGGAGACACATTTATGGGGCACGGATGCCGATATGCATTAGGAATTATGTTTTTTCTTCAATTTTCTAGTCTATATAGGCCCACCACATGAGGGAAGCAGGCCCCCTGTAACCCCTAATTCCTTTTTATGACCATGGATATTGTATGTAACTGTACAAGAGATGCCCCTTTATTGAAATACATCAGAGCTCCGGGATGGAGACATACTTGCATGGGGCAGGGATGCTGATGAAATGAAAATAGGGGTTTTTACCCAATTTTAAGTCAATAAGTACACCCTATGAGGGAAGCAAGCCCCCTGTGCCCTAATTCCCTTTTTATGACCATGGCACTTGTATATATCTTTGCAGGAGATGTCCCTTTTATCAAATACACTAGAGCTCCGGGTGGAGACACACATCCATGGGGCAGGTATGCTGATATGCATTAGGAAATATGTTTTATCTTCAATTTTCGAGTCTATATATGCCCACAACATGAGGGAAGCAGGCCCCCTGTAACCCATAATTCCCATTTTATGACCATGGATATTGTATGTATGCCCCCTTATTCAAATACACTAGAGCTCCAGGATGGAGACATACTTGCACGGGGCAGGAATGCTGATTATATGAAAATAGGGCTTTTTACCCAATTTTCAGTCAATACGTACACCATATGAGGGAAGCAAGCCCCCAGGGACCCCTAATTCCCTTTTTATGACCATGGATATTGTCCAACTTGAAACATTTTTCCGTTTATAATTCTATGTCCATAATTGTCCAAAAAAGATTTGGTGCTAAATTATACTTATTTTTGGAACTAAATTGTGTTTTCCACAACTACCCCCTTTTTGCACAAAATATTAGTAGGATAGAAAATACAATCCCTCCCCATATTGGCGACCAACGTTGACTCTGTGAAAAATCCAACAAAAATGACAGAGGATTTAGTATAGCATACGTATTATATTTTAAAAAATCGAATATATTATGCACCATTCAGCTGCCAGAATGTGTTTTATGCTGACTCGAGTTTCCCTACACAAATTCAGGGGGAATAATTTCAATGATTTAGTTTCTTGTAACCTCGCCCCACAGCTAAGTTTAAGTAATAAAAAAGTCCCCCTACCCCCGAGTCCCCTTTCAAATTAAAAACATGGCCGTGACACTTGGGAATGTTTATTTAATAGATAAAATCACGTAAAAAGAATAAAAATGCCACACGTGCAAAGTGTGCTAGCAGCTACAGTGCTCGCGCTGAACACACACTCAACGGTGTGATTACATTCTGTACCGGGTGTTTATATTACATTAATGAGGGAAGCGAGGGTTTGCTCCGGTCTGGTGCATTCCCTATTAGGATTCTATTGGTTAATCACACTCAAATTATATAAACATATCAGGGAACAGTAACAAATAACGCTCTTTATGATCACCATATCCGGATCTAAACAGAAGCCAGGTTCTGTAACGTTTATTTGCTTTTGTTTACATAACAAAGGAAAAACATTTGACAATAACATACTGTTTATGCCATATTTCTGATTGGTATAAAAACAAAGTATGTCTATATTTTACTATCATTTCTGTTTATGACGGTTTTGACAGCATACCCACAGCCAACACCGCCCGTATCTTTAACATGTGGGGTCTATCGGAAGCAAAAATTCTCACCAATACTTTGTCACCAATCTCCAGTTTGGTAGTATATCTTCTTATTCTCGACAGATTCAGCTACTCTTTCATACGCTTCGGATATCCTCTTCCTCATCTGGATAATATAGTCAGATATAGACTGTCCTAATTCGCCATCTCGAATTCCAAATGCGGCATCTATGGACATCTTTTGAACCCAGGGCAGACAGCCAACTATGACCTGTTGCATCCATCTTTGCCATATATAACGCATACATCATGTGGTGGGTGTCCCTCAGAACCATAAACTGATATTCATAAAGGTAGTCATGAAATTTGTCTACCACAGCCCATTTAAGTGCCAAAAACTCTTGTTTATGAGCAGGGTAGTTCAGTTCACTTTTTGTCACTCATCGGGTGGCAGATGCGATGACACGTTTTTCACCATCCTGGTCTTGATACACTAATAGCGCCGAGTCCTTTCGCAAAGCTGTCTTTATGTAACTCGAAAGTTAACGATAAGTCTGGATGACCCAGGATATGATATTTGTTTAACCTGTACATTCCTTTTCTTGCTGTTCCTATGTGGAATAAGTTATGTGAATGTCTTTGATATCATGGCGAAATCTTTAACAAGCCTCCTGTAGTATCCAGCAAAGCTAAGAAACTGTCTATCTTCTTCTGGGGTCTTTGGTACAGGCCATAACACTTGCTCTATCTTACTCTCATCTGGTTACACGCCTTCGCCTGATGCACAATGTCCTACATAATTAACTTTCCTTTTGAAGAATTTGAACTTTGTTGATTGTATTAATCCACATTCTCGAAGTCTTTGGAATAATCCACACAGTCTGCACACAGCATCTGTGAAATTGTCTGTATATGAAATCACATCGTCTACGAATGCCACACAGGTCTTAATGTTAATCCTTCAAGACACTGTTCCGTTAGTCTCTGATACGTAGCATCTGAATGTTATAATCAGGATGGTAAACGAATAATGTGCAAGTGGTCCTGCTGTGAACGCAGTTCTGTCTTTGCGTTCTTCGTGCAACCCTACCTGGTGATAGCTCATAGCCATGTCACAGACAGAAAAATACGTCGAATTTGCAAGACAATCCAGAAGATCCTCCACTCGTGGCAGCGCAAACGCATCTTTGATGGTCCTTTTGTTTAATGAGCGATAAGCAATAGCCACCCAAAGCTCCCCATTCTTCTTGCGTACTAAAACCATGTTTGACGCCCATGAGCTGTGAGAAGGCTGATAACGTTTATAAGACACTGTATGTGATCCTTGACTTCACCAGTCATCGCTGGTGATGAAGTTGTCAGTTTCTGTAGAAATGTTTGCAAAACGAACACCTGCTTTTATGCTGTAATTGAATACGAAAGGCGGAACATCCAAGTGTTTTGACAAATTACTGTCTTCATATGGTTGAATAAACACATTGTGTCACAATAAGGAATCCTGTCCATAATACAAGTTATTTCGCTCTGCTTGTTGGGTTGTATCACTATTTTCTGAGATTCAGCACTCTTGACGACACCAATTCAAAAATTGATCTGTCAGAGTTGATTCTCTCGAAGTGATATAAACACCTAAAAAACGAAAGTCCCCCCTAATATATTCGGTAATATTTTATGAGATTATGGATGGATTTTGACAAAACTTTACGCAAATGTTTAGTGGTATCTAAGACACAACCTGTGCAAGGCACCGTCCTGTGACTTCTGTTGTGGCCGGCTGAGCAAGAATTGAATGGAAGAGGGTGCTTTTCAAAAGTTGCAAAACATGGCATAGAGCAGACAGTCACTCCGGTGTTCCATTGTTACACAAGTCGTTACTGGCTGTAAACGTGGTCCAAAAGTGACACTGAGAGTCCACGATAACATGCCTGTCATTTTCGGGACAAAATGTGCCCGCTGCATGCCCAGGCCATTCAGTCTAATCACATTCCTTTGGAATGACACCTTGAAGTTTCATGCCATGAGCAACAGAGTTATTGAAATCAGTCACTTTGAAGCCATTTTTCAGTAAACCAGGTTTCCCACCATGCGATATCAACAGATAAGGATGTTCCAAGCCCATGCCAGAAGTGGGGGACCAAGGCATAGCCGAATGACTATGATCACTCTACCTGTGTTTTTTTGCAACTTTTGAAATGTGCCCCCCTTCCATTCAATTCGTGCTCACTCAGCCATATCTCACCTCACAGCACAGTGCTTAGCACATTTGATGTCTCTAGTACCACAAATCATTTGTGGAAAGTTTCACCAAAATCCAATTAAATACCTCCGAAATCATTACAAAATATATTAGGGGGACTTTCTATTTTTGAGGTGTTTACATCAGAATGTAAGAAATCATAGCATAGTAAGTTTTGCTGTTTGTAAAAATCTCACACCATTTTAGAAATTACATTTATCCATTAGTATGTTGAGAACATTTGTTCCCAGTAACAATGGTACTTTAGTATTGTATTTACTATTAGGTACAACTATATATAATAACACACAAGTCTGAAAATCAGTCCCTGATAAACCAAGAATCTGAATAGCCACTGTAATGAAACCTATATACCCCAGGTTTTCACAAGGGGTACACTATGTTTATAATTGATTCCAATGGTTCTATCTGTAAATAATTTAAATGAGTAGAATAGAATTGTTCACTCACAGTATTTAATGTGTGCCTGTGGGTTTTTTTTCAAATTCAGAAGGGTCCATGTTCGCACATTTGTTGACATGAATCATTACACGTTTAAAGGTTTGTTACCTATTTTAGACGGTGGTACCCTACATCCGGAAGTCATATGTCACAGGAAACGACAATCTCAGCAAGTTATCTCCCCTTCTGTAGTACCCGAGCCTGTGAAAGAACTTTCTTTATATCTACTTACATTGCAAGAATTTTGTCTATCTTGGTTTCCACAATACGACCTACATCTGGAATGACCTGTATAACAAATACCACCTCTAAAACTTCCTCATCCTCTGGTATTTCCTCCTTCTTGTCTATTGTAATTAGAGCACTTAGCTCGGTTTTTCAATTTGTTTCAATTCATTTGTTAACGTCTCTATCTGCTTCTGTAGTTTTAGTCAGAAGACTGTTTCGGTTGTGGCTGAATATGTATGCTTACCTTCCCTTTATCCTTTGTAGCAGGGTGATCAGCTTCAATGCGTCTCAACTCGATTACACATTCTTCAAATGATCTTGGTTTTTCTAGCTGAAATGAATAACGTCTTTCAATTCATGCCGTAAACATGTCCATATCATATGCTTCATCATGTGATCACTGTCATCAATGTGTATCGTCGTTATGGCTTGGTTTAAAATATTCTCCAACCGATAACTCCATGTGACAATATCCTCATCGTCCCTCTACTTTGAACTGTACAATTTGGCAAGTACCTATTCCTTAGATTCCACTGCATCAAACACACTGGAATGGCTCTTTACCTCCAAGGCGTGGGCCATGGCGGATAAGTGTTCAGGTCGCCTTTCCCATAAGCGACCTTCTAATTGCTTGACGTAACTCACCTTAATTAAAATACATTTGAAAACAAATTAACAAAATTTAATTTATTTTACCACAAAATCTGTCAAGTGTGACCTATGCACAAAATGTGTAAAGTTTAAAGAAACTTTTGGACGTTTCACCTGATAAATAATAAATTCAGAAGTTTTGTTTGAATAACTTTATTTACTGGAGTCTGAAGATATTGCTATTTCCAAATTGTTCACAAAATTTAGCAAGAAAAACTGAATTTTCACTGAGTTCTGTAGCTAACTGTAGCATGTATGAACAGTAATCAAACTGTAGATAACCAGTTATGTCAAGCTCACATGACCATGGCAATGACCTTGCACTGATAACTAATTAGGTCACTAATTAATTAAAATTGTTAATTGTATATTTATAGTTAGCACACACGAATTTGACTAAATATACCCTAAGTCACAACTGTTGATACCTGAAAAAAATATCACACAATGTCGCAATATCCCAACACCAGTTAGGTCAAACACAAACAGTTAAAAGTGCAGGATGGGGTTGGGTCATTTTGGTGGTTGACGATATTCACTTTTGGCGATTTCCCAATGTAAATTTACCCAAATTGTTCAAGCCTTAATCCAAGATAATATAGTGTTCCCGGTAGTTGGGTGTAAATTAGAACGAGCTCACCTCAATTCTCTGTATATTCTCTATATCAATCATTTCATGTGAATGTAGTACAATTCTGGTAATAGGTATGGTACTTGTGAATATACAGCTCCTACGATCGTCCTAGGTGTGACAGCTGAGTTTATACTGAGTGACGTATCTCCTAAACAACGGACAGATTTATCATGACTGACTAGTCGATTTGATCACAGATCGATAGTAAATTCTCTGAAACGTTAAATGGTTTATGTGCAAACGAGTGCCATAATATGGTTTATAGCATACCACATCAATCACAAATCCACTCAGGTGTACTAAATTCACCATAAATCACATGCGTGATTTATCCAAATATTTACATCTATACTGGAATGGGTTAAGACAAAGTTATTTGTTACTGCTGGGTTAGCCAACTTGGCTTGCCAATTAACTTTACTGGAGCACCAAGTGTATTGATAAATTACTATAAAATAGCTGATGAAAGTGGACTGGTAATGTACCTTTAAATTGATATGAAAGTAACTGACTGTACTACCAGAAATTTCCCGAAGGGTATATTATTATTAATACTTGGACACTGAAGACAAAATTACGAATCCATTTGACAAATATTCACCTCATTCTGGAGACAAGCAGAAGCCTTTTCATGGATGTATATCAAACATTCAGGCTCTCAAAGCTGCCGAAACAAACAGCATGCATATAACTGAGAAATATAGCAAAACAAGTCTACAAGCGTGAAACGTTCTTGAGAAAAAAAGCGACTTTGGTTCGACTGCAATGAACTCAGTTAATCGCCAGCGTGACGGGCCAATGATAAGTTTTGACATCTAGTTCATCTAGATTGATTGATGGGTGCATGGATAGATTTGTCAGTGATTACTCCCGTCACCGCTTCGCTGGCTATTACATAACAGTTAACTCTCAACGTCAAATATCGACTACATACGTAGCGTTATGGAACAAATTATCGCCCACAATATGAATTTCAATCGTTTTCGGGCATTTTTGTCGGCCACTTAAGAGGAATTAGTGTACAACTGTGGCCTGTCATGTCTCATTTTAGATATATATACTGATTCAGCCTAATGTCATGCAAAGTGTTGCGTCTATTGTGAATATTCAATCTTTTGCAATACTAATGGCCATTTGGACGCCATATTGATGTATACAAATACAACAAATACCAATTTTCAGTTCGAAATCTTGAAAAATGTGGGAGTAATTGATTGACAAATTTTTCTATTGTAAATTCCCATGGTAACTTATCTTCGCTACGGAATTTGAGGATAAACCCGTCTGCGTTGGTACAATATTCAAGTTTGTCCATATCAACGTTTTCCTACGTTTGGTGTCAAACCAAGCTTACTATCGACCAGGGAATGCCCGACTTGTTAGGAATCGCCATTTACCAGACCGAATCGGTCTCTATTTCCTATATGTGTATGCTGTGACCTCTTCGATGTGTGAACTCTGGAAGCCATGCCCACAATGCCAGATTTTCACCACATATTTCAAACAGCTATAAATCTTGGATGCCTCAACCTTCAAAGACGTTTGATACGTCATTGGAAGGGGGCATTTTAAGATATATCAGGGTGTGACACTTAATTGTATCGTTTGAAAGGGGTATCAACACAAGTTATATTTTAACCTAAACAACAACATAACATTGCCCGCATGCACATCATGACTACGAAGAAACCTCCGAGCTATGATAGTATATAACGTCGTTATATAACGTCGAACTTCATTCGAAGTTATCTAATGACTCTCAACGGATTCTTGTCATTTCCAGAAGAAGAATTTCCAGATCTAAACTCACCTATCAATACAAATGATGAATCCGTATAAGATTCGGAAATCAACCGGTTTGCTGTAGTCAGGCGTTGGTGGCTAAACACTCTCTTACATTACTCTCAAATGAATAATAATTATGCATGACAGAAGATCCATTAGTTGCCAAGGATACCCGGAAACAGATTGTCCCTGATGGTGATAGATAAACGTTTTTTATCGCCATTAATAGGACCGAGAATCCAACATTTTGTATAAAAGCATCATGTCGACCATTTATTATACATTGATCAACATCAAATGTTAGATCGCGGCGTCTATATTGTTATGCTCTTAAATTCTGGCTCCGTGTGCTGTGCCGACCGCTATGGGTGCTGAAAACAAAGACAACGATTGTTCTGGCGTGGAAGGGTCCTTGAATCAAATTATTGATTCGTTTTTCGGACGGGTACTTTTCTGGCTGAAACTGCAAGGACTTTACAGTGATTTTCTTAGAAAGATTTTATCAAGAAAGGCAAGAACCATCAACGCGTGGGATGTTTTTCACATTATTTATTGCGGACTGCTGTCCGCTGTCATGCTCCTAAGCTGCTATAGGATTGTATACGAAGTTCGACATGAATATGACAAAGGCATGTCTACAAGTGTGATGATTGTTTTCTCCAACGCGTCATGTTTTTTATTCATGTTCTACGTGAAGGCTACGTCTCTTTTTATTATTTCTAAAAGGATTTCAGGTTTTATTGAATCCTACAAATTGTATACTCACCGTTTTGGCAAATCGGCGGATTTGGAAAAAGCGACAAAACGGTTCACATTTATCTCAGTTTCCATGTTTGTTGGAAATCTATGTTTTGCGGCTTCGTTCCCGTATATCCTCGGCTTCATATCACACGACTCAGTGATATTGAACAACTTCCGGTCTCTCAGGGCTTTTGGAATGCACCACGACGCCGATATTATTGGTCGAATAGTTCCTACTATAGACTTCGTTATCGGGAATGGAGGAATGTTTGTTATCTTCGCTTATTTCGTGGTTATGATGTGGATAGTTTATTGCGAACTTATCAATGTTGTAAATCAGATACCTTCAGACGATTCAGAAGGTGTGCGAGAGAGGTTTTCGTTTGTTCGTGAAAAATTCGGTGCATGTCTCGGTCTGGTTACAGAACTTGATAGCTGCGTCGGGTCTATTGTAGCAGCTAGTATAGCCTTGGCCATGTCGGTGGTCTGTTTCCTTGTATATGGCTGGATATATGGACCCTTCGCCCCAGATGACTACTACCTATCGGCTGCCTACTTCACCTCTGTTGGGATAATTCTTGTTATTGTTATTGCGGCAGGAATATTCATCAATCAGAAGGTATAATTGTCTGTGTAGACATATAGTCACGTCTATCTTTTGTGTAAGGTCCAAACCACGACAAACTATCAGTGACGGCGCGTCTGGAGCTAGAATCTGCGGTTCAAATATAACACTGGAGTACTGCACCCATCCCAAACAAAGATATGTGTATTCACTCGACAGTTTGCGATGTTTTGCAGTGCCCCTCTGCTCCCATTATGTATCTGCTCCCAGTATGTATACCTCAGGCTGACATGTATTATTAATTATCCAACAGTATGAATAGTCCTGAGAATACAGCGTCAGTGACATATTTGGGCCATCGAAGTAACTCGGTGACAATTCTGATACAGCGTATCGAAATACTAATAAATACCAAATTTGAGTTCGATATCTTGAAAAGTGTGAGAGCAATTGATCGACAAGTTTTCTATTGTAAATTCCCATTGTAACTTATCTTCTCCACGGAATTTTGAAGATTAACCCGTTTGCGTTGGCACAATATTCAAGTTTTTCCATATCACAGAGCTTGCGGTCGACAGGGTATGCCCGACCTGATAGGAATCGCCATTTACCCGACCGAAATCGTTCTCTATTTTCTATATTTATCTGCTGTGGCCTCTTCGATGTGTGACTTCTGGAAGCCATGCCCACAATCCGCCAGATATTCACCACATATTTCAAACAGCTATCAAACTTGGATGCCTCAACCTTCAATGACGTTTGATACGTCGTTGGAAGGGGGCATTTTAAGGTATATTAGGATGTGACACTTAAATGTGTCGTTTGAACGCGTTTCCATTGTTAGAGGGGTTTCGCAAGATTCTCTGTTTACCAGATATGTCTGTTGTGACCTCTTCGATGTGTGAAATCTCGAAGCCATGCCCACAGGCCACCAGATTGTCACCGCATATTGCAAACAGCTATACATCTTGGATGCCCCAACCTTCACAGACGACTGATGCGTCGTTGGAACGGGGCATTTGAAGATATCTTACGGTTGAATACTCATAGTTATCGATTTTAGAGGGGTTTCGCAAAATTACAGATTGGAATGTTATGTAAGGTTGGTGCAACTATTATTCCAAGTCCCAGTCATATTAAGAAACAGTGCTTTCATCACTGGCAAGAGCTATATTAGCCATTCTAAATGGGTTTCAGCAAAAAGGCACTGTACATCTGTCCCAATTATAGCGCTTGGTCAATTAAGTAGGCACCCAAGTTGCAACAAAATCAGTTATCAGAGTATAAGATAAGTTTACTCTACAATATATGTTTAAGTATCTGGCAAAGTGAGTGTCACTATAATTCCTATCATTCAGGACAAATTAATCGAATCATGTGCATTAGAAACGACCATACAGTCCCGGAGCCATAAGATTATTCTATTTGCATTAGAGAGGCAGTGTCAATCTCATCTGGAAATTAAGTGTCAAAACTGCACAGTGTTTATATTCGACCAGTACTGGTATAGTTTTGGACTATTGTTACAGAATTGCGTTTAGGATCACTGTGACGCTGGCGCTATTCTATAACTTAGGATTGGTGGTTTAAATCATATTTAAGATTGTTGTTTCAATTAAGGATAAGATAAAGGTCCATAAATAATCAAATCCATGGAAGTATAAAATGGCTGCATTTCAGAAATTTTACATCCTAGTTGTGGTTTATCTCCCTTTCAGTCGTTAGGACATGTCGACGTGTCAGTTTTATTGGTGGAATAACAACCGCCCAAAATTAATGTCATCACTCCACTGCCTGAAGAAACAACCGACATCGTGTTTTTTTTACAAAAACATGGCCGCCAGCAGCTATCTTGGATTTCAGATTTTAATCCATCGGCTCAGCTCACATCCCACATTTATTGGAGAATTGTTTTGAAAATGTGCAGGCATTTTTATGATCACCTCAAATGGGAGCTATCGAATTTGATCAATTTGCGATGAAAAACATGGCCGCCGGCAGCCATCTTGGATTTTACTCTGCATGACTAAATCATTTGGCACACCCTACAAACCACATCCCTCATCCGATCATCACCAAACTGTACATGATGAATCCGTACATGATTCAGAAACATATATAATTCATACCAGAACATCAGAGGTGAAATCAACCGATTTGCTGAAGCCATGTAGTAAATTAAATTCTCTCTGACATTACCGTTAAATGGATAATAATTATACCTGAACAGATTCATATGTCCCATTAGTTGCCACGAACGGATATCGGGAAACATGTTGTATTGTCCCTGTTGATAGATTGTTTTTATCCCCGTTGATAGAACCGATAATCCAACAATTTGTTTAAAAGCATCAGGCCGAGCTCTCGCGATACATTGATCAACATAAAATATTCAATCATTGGGTCGTCTATGTTTTTGTGATCTAACTGTTTTCTGACCCCGAGTGCTGTGTCGGCCACTATGTGTGCTGAAAACGCAGAAAACGATTATTCTGATGTGAACGGGTCGTCAAATCAAATAATCGATTCGTTTTTCGGACGGGTAATTTTCTGGATGAAATTGCAAGGACTTTACAGTGATTTTCTTAGAAAGGTTTTATCAAGAAAAGCCAGAACCATCAACGCGTGGGATGTGATTCACGTTATTTACTGTGGACTGCTGTCCGCTTTCGTGCTCCTAAGCCTCTATCGGATTGTATACGAAGTTCGATATGAATATGACAATGGCATGTCTACAAGTCTGATGGTTGTTTTTTCCAACGCGTCATGTTATTTACTCATGTTATATATGAAGACTACGTCTCTCTTTATTATTTCAAAAAATATTCCCGGCTTCATTGAAGCCTACAAATTATATATTCACCGTTTTGGCAAATCGGCGGATTTGGAAAAAGCGAGAAAACGATTCACGTTGATCTCCGTTTCAATTTTTGTTGGAAATCTATGTTTGGCGGCTTCATTCCTGTATTTCGTCGGCTTTGTATCTCACGACTCTTTGATATTGAACAACATCCGTTCTCTGAGAGCGTTTGGACTGTACCACGACGCCGCTATTGTTGCTCTAATAGTTCCTACTATGGATCTCTTTATCGGGAATGGAGGAACGTGTGTTATTTTCACTTATTTCGTGGTTATGGTGTGGATAGTCCACTGTGAACTTATCCATGTTGCAAATAAGATATCTTCAGACGATTCGGAAGCTGTGCGAGAGAGGTTTTCGTTTGTTCGTGAACAATTCGGGGCATGTCTCAGTCTGGTTACAAAACTTGATAATTGTGTCGCGCCTGTCGTCCCAGCTAGTATAGCCGTGGCCATGTCGGTGGTCTGTTTCCTTTTGTATGGCTGGATATATGGGCCCTTGGTCCCAGATGATTACTACGTATCGGCAGTATACATCTCCATTGCCGGGATATGTATTTTCCTTGTTATTGCGGCAGGAATATGCATCAATCAGAAGGTATAATTATTTGGTTTGATTCGCTGAAATTCGGACGGTCATCAGTCGTCCCAATAACTTAAAAAAGAAAAGTAAATTCAACAGGTGGCTCTAAATATCCATAATCTCTCCTCTTGCTAGCTCTCTCTCTCCCTCTCTCCTAAATCTCTCTCTCTCTCTCTCTCTCTCTCTGAGCAGATTTATCAGTTTCTAAACGTATTAGAATTTAGCATTATCATTATATATTATATTCCCACCATGTCCTCTCCACCTTGGCCTCTTACAATTCGCTCTACTTATATACTCCACATGCCTTTCTTCTTTTCCGGGGAGATAACTCGACATGAGTGATGACTCGCTTGTTATGTCCTCTTCGTCCTTATCTATTCTTAAGTTATATCACCATATTACAATTTGTCAAAATTATTCTAAATATCCATTGAGGGTACACTTAAATATTATTTTAACGAAGGTATAAGTGTCCTTGTAGACATAGTCACGTCTCTGTTTTGACGGTCAAACTACAACAAACTAACAAGGTGTGATGGCCTGTCTATAGATCTAGAATCTTCGGTTGAAATATAATGCACCCATCCCACGTTCACAAACAAAGATAGTATATATGTTCACACAAACATCTGCACGCGGTCTTTTGCATTACCACTCTGCTCCCATTATATATACCTCAGACTTACATGTACTAGTATAATGCTGCAACAATGTGAATAGTAATGAGGCTACAGTGTCAATGACATATTTGGGCCATCGGTGTAACTCGGCGACAATTCTATCTTGATACAGCGTATCGAGAAAACAACATATACCAATTTTCAGTCCGAAATCTTGAAAAATCTGGGAGCAATTGATCGACAAAGTTCTCTATTGTAACCTCCCTTGTAACTTAACTTCGCCCCGGAATTTTGAAGATTAACCCCTTTGTTGGCACAACATTCAAGTTTGTCCAAGTCATCGTTTTTCCACCGTTTGTGTCAAACCAAGCTTACGATCGACCAGGCATGCCGACTTGGTGGGAATCGCCGTTTACCCGATATAAATCGGTCTCCATTTTCTATATTATCTGCTGTGGCCTCTTCGAGGTGTGACCTCTGGAAACCATGGCCACAATCCGCCAGATTTTCACCACACATTTCAAACAGCTATAAATATTGGATGCCTCAACCTTCAAAGACGTTTGGTACCTCGTTAGAAGAGGGCATTTTACGATATATCAGGATGTGACACTTAAATGTATCGTTTGAACGGGGGGGGGGGGGGGTCAACTTAAGTTATATTTTAACATAAACAACAACACAACACTATCCGCATGTCATGCCTGTCATGACAACGAAGAAATGCCCGATCCTATATCATAGAAGGGGAACGCCGAACTTCCTTCGAAGTTATCTACCGACTGTCAACGGATTCTCGTCATTGCCAGAAGAAGTTTCCGATCTAAACTCGCCTAGCAATACAAATGATGAATCCGTACACGATTCGGAATCATTTATCATTCACACCAGAACGACAGGGGTGAATCGACCGATTGCAGAAGGCATACAGTAAATAAATACACTGTATAGTGTGCCATGGGTGGCTAGATTCTCTCTCACATTACTCTCAAATGAATAATAATTATACCTGACAGATATGCGTGAACAGGTCAGTTCCGATATGTTCCATTAGTTGACATGGAAACCAGGAAACGGATTGTCCCTGTTGGTGATAGATAAACGGTTTTTATCGCGTCAATTATAGGACCGATAATCCAACAATTTGTTTAAAAGCATCAGGTCGACCGCTCACTATACATTGATCAACATCAAATATTAGATCGCTGCATCGTCTATTTTTTGTGCTCCAACTTTTTGCCTGGCCCCGTGTGCTCTATCGACCGATATGGGTGCTGGAAACGAAGAAAACGATTACGCTGGCGTGGAAGGGTCGTCAAATCAAACTATCGATTCATTTTTCGGACGGGTACTTTTCTGGCTGAAACTGCAAGGACTTTACAGTGATTTTCTAAGAAAGGTTCTAACAGGAAATACAATAACCGTCAACGCGTGGGATGTGATTCATGTTATCTACTGCGGACTACTATCCGCTTTCTCGCTTCTAAGCTGCTATCGTATTTTATACGAAGTTCGACATGAATATGACAATGGCATGTCTACAAGTCTGATGATTGTTTTCGCCAACGCGTCAAGTTATTCTATTCTATTCTACATGAGGGCTACGTCTCTTTTCACTATTTCTAAACGGATTGCATGTTTTATTGAATCCTACAAATTATATACTCACCGTTTTGGCAAATCGGCGGATTTGGAAAAAGCGAGAAAATGGTTCACGTTGATCTGCGTTTCAGCAGTTATTGGAAATTTATGTTTTGCGGCTTCGTTCCCGTATATCATCGGCTTCGCATCCAACGACTCTTTGATATTGAACAATATCCGGTCCCTCAGAGCGTTTGGATTTGGAATGCCCCACGACGCTGATACTGTTGGTAGATATATTCCTGTTGTAGATATTGCTATCGGGAATGGAGGAACTTGTGTTACCTTCGCTTTTTTCGTGGTTATGGTGTGGACAGTCATTTGTGAGCTTACTCTTGTTGTAAACCAGATACCTGCAGACGATATGCGAGAAAGGTTTTCGTTTGTTCGTGAACAATTCGAGGCATGTCTCGGTCTGGTTACAAAACTTGATAGTTGTGTCGCGCCTGTCATTCCAGCTGGTATAGCCGTGGCCATATCTGTGGTCTGTTTCCTTTTATATGGTTGGATATATGGCCCCTTAGTCCCAGATGACTACTACGTATCGGCAATGTACATCGCCATTGCTGCGATATGTATTTTCCTTGTTATTTCGGCAGGAATATGCATCAACCAGAAGGTACAATTATTTGTTTGATTCACTGAATTTCCGATGGTCTACTTATGTCCTCCACATGTCTCTTTTCTGAGGAGATAACTCGATATTGTTGTTAGGTCCTCTTCATCCTTAAAGATACGGGCGGCGTTGGGGGTTGGTATGCTGTTAAAATATTCACCTCCGTCAAAAACCGCCATAAACAGAAATACTAGTAAAATATAGACAGATTTTGTTCTTATACCAATCAGAAATATGACATAAACAGTATGTTATTGTCAACTGTTTTCCTATGTTATGTAAACAAAAGCAAAAAACGTAACAGAACCTGGCTTTTGTTTAGATCCGGATATGGTAAGCATAAAGAGCGTTATTTGTTACTGTTTTCCTGGTATGGAAATAATAAAGAGCGTTTATATTATTTGTGTGTGATTAACCAATAGAATTGCGCTGTGTTGTGTATACAGAAGCAAAACAGAACGTCTGTAACACGAGCAGGCTCTTGTTTACGTACACCATCGTACGTCTTGGTGGCAATATACTATTTACGCGCTGATTATGTTTGGCATATGAACAAAACTCTATATATTTTAATATTCCTTCTGTTGATGGCGTCTGATCATGGCGATTTGAACAAATATGAATAGTTCTGCAACGAACGCCGCCCGTGCCTTTAAATCATATCAGAATATAACAATTTGCACATACATTTTGTTTAAACCAAGGTATAATTGTCCCTGTAGACATAGTCACGTCTCTCTCGAGTTAGAATCTTCGGTTGGAATATAATAATGGAGCACCGCACCCATCCCAAGTTCCCAACCAAAGATATCATGTGTTCACTGTCGACAGCTGCACACCGTCTTGGTGCACTACACCTCTTCTCCCAATATATAGGCATCAGACTTACATATACTATAAATTTAAGAATTATATACAGGACTCCATGTTCCCATCCACAATAGAAGGAAATCTTTTAGTATTCCATGTTAGTTATTATCGGAATTTGGTTTAAATGGATGCATATCATTCGTTGCTGATAAATTCCGCTCCACAAATGTTAACCCTTTCGAGTATTTAGTATAGAAATGGTTAAATTGAAGTAAAACACTCCGCTGGGGTGTTCAAAATGGAATAGCAAATACGTGTGCCAAAATTATTTATTTTCTTTACTTTTATATATATATCCAAAAATAGTAAGAATACAGCGTCATTTATATAAGCGAATTATTCGCAGTGACTATCGTTGTCGGATTCATGGCCACATGTTTATCACCCACTAATTAGTCCGGAATAAAGTAGTAAATATTAACATTTGTGCACAGTTCAAACGTGTGGTTCTTTGAAATTGTAGTCGATGTGGCTGGAATTTTCGTCAATCTTAGCCGATTGCTACATTCTTCTAACTTCTTACCGGTTTTATTCATTGAAATTATTCCATTATATGTCTTTAAGTTAACTTATGCATATTATGGTATCGTCCGATAACCCATTTATAGTTTATATATAGTCCTTCCCATGACACTTTTATTGGAAAAAGGACCTATTGTTGTTTATATTTCGTCAAAAGGCCAATTTTCACTGAGAGGCTTATGCATGTAAACGCAGAGAGGGCTCTACGTGCACTGGGCAGCCGAAACTCGGCTGGAAAGCGTGATTACATGTGCACTAATAAGGCTTGAACGTGATATGTGTCTATAACGCTGTTATGTCTTTCAGATTCATGAGCCTCTGGAAACCTTGCATGCCATCAGTTTGAGGGGGTTGCCAGAAAGTACAATAATGGAGGTAAGTGTTCACTAAACTCTTCCACCCGACTGATTGCATGTGTTTCATTCAAGTCGATATGACCAATCGAACAGCAGATGGGAAAAGATGTGGGTATCAACAGCATTGTGACATGCGTAGTATCATACCTGGTTCACAAATTTGTGGATTAAATTTTAAACAGTACACGATAAATTATTGCTTTTACTAAAGGTTCAATACATAAAATATGGACATCATGGCATGTTCATCAAGTTACTTTTCCATGTTCAACAAATTACTTTTCCGTGTATGGCAGCCTTCAATAGTAACATACGTTCGTGTTGCTCAATCGATCCTATCATAATATCATACTAGTATTCTAAATCAAGATCATCCTTTTCATCGGCATCATGCCTGTGTGCTGAATGCAAAGGTCAGTTGGGGATGTGGTTGCTGCCTATAGCCAAACCCATATCAAATATGTATATTATGTTATGTGATGCTAGGGGGTACTGTACACAAATCCGGCCATTTATCGGACCATCTCCTTTTATACTTAACAGAATATATGCAATAAATGAAAGAATTTGAGCCATGAATTAGTGCAAAATACACTCATGTGCTCTATGAACGATGCAAACAACATGGTAATTAAAATTAAAATGAATGTATGACTCCAGCCATTTATTCCTTTTAATTTTAATTACCATGTTGTTTACATCGTGCATAGAGCACATGGGTGTATTTTGCACTTATCCATGGCACAAAATCATTTTATTTGTTGCATATATTCTGTTGAGTATAAAATTAGATGTTCCCATAATGATATTTCGGCCAGCTTCAATGGCGTTACAACTGTTGCTACTGCCTGTCTGCAATACCTACATACACATATAATTATAGCCAGAATCAATTAGATGTGTCATATTTCTTATCTGTTTTTGTTTATGTCTTCCATATAGATTTCTATCTTCATCTCTCGGTTATCTGGTGCGCAGATGGGAATCAGCGTTTATGGACTTTTTGTCATCGACAAATCAACAATACTTATGGTGAGTGCTACTCAGTGCTTATACTGGTCATTATTGTCAATTATAAACTTTGATCTTTTAAATTGTGGATATCGTTTGACGGCAAAACTGTGATCCAATAGGGCGTCCAAACATGGTTATCTATATATACATTAGTTATTGAATGGCATATGAATTACGCAGTTATACTACTGTGTGTGAAGTTAGAGTACGGGAGCGAATAGAGTGACAAGGACACAAAATAATACAATCACGGCCGTGAAATGGCTGTCAAAATGGCGCAACTCCATACCATTCCACGACGAAGCAACACATTAGATAACCGTCTGGGGTGAAAATACATATTGGTAATATACAAGTTTATTGTTAAATATCTTTAAAGGTAGGCAGCTCACTAAATAAGATCCATCTGAAGGATTTATTGGTCACTGCAATTAGTCAAATCCAATTATGATTTACGTCTTTAAAGTTCGGGTACACAGTCGGGCCAAACATTTTTCTTTCGGGTATCCAACATACGAAGTAATGTTTCGCCACCACAGTGCGTGCTAGTTTCATTCGGCATGTTGATAAAATGTTGAATGTAAAGTAGAAACCGAAGTGCATATACCCTTGCGATATAAATACTACAAAGTATTTGTTTTTCAGTATCTTTCTGTTTGAAAATATCTTACCAATGCCACCACGTACTTGTGCTAAGTATCAGGTGATTTTTATGTTTTGTTTTGCATGCAGCAGATATATATGTAACATAATGGAGAAGGGGTAAACGCGATGATGCGGTGAACACGTATACTACCTTTACGCATATGTGGCTTTGGTGAATATAACCAAATATAACTTCCTGGTGTGTCTACATGTACCACAGAGTATGTATGCAATTTTGGTCAAGTTTAGAATTTATTGGTACTCCTTTGTGTTTGATAAATAACGTCCATAGTACATGTATATCCACCAATACTACTTGCAGACACGGACAATAGGGTCTTCGAGTTTTACCCAGTACCAGAATATCTCGCATATTGTTCTTTTGCAGTGATAGATACTATGTTTCCGCACATCGACCGACCCTAAAAAGAACCGCCGACCCTTAACTTTTTATTGATATTTTGAGAAAAAGCCAAAATGTTCTATAAAAAAAATGGTTTCTAACATATCCCTGTGAAAAGTGACCACGAAGTGACAGCTGTCTCAAAAGTTAAAACCCCAGGTGTATGATGCGTTGTGGATTGATGGGCATAATTTTTGCGATCTCAGGCCTGCTCTGTGCCTTGTTTGAGACTTATGGAACATATATGAACACTATCAGCATACATGGTGGGTGTGTATCTGTATATATAGAGGTTATCACCACACACGTTAGTGGTATAGCTACTGTTTCCAAAAATCTGGCATGCTAGGTTGAGTGTACTGGATACCTCCAGACAATGAGATGTAGTCGTCACAACTCTCAATACAAGTACGGTATAATGGCGGTATTATGAGTATAATTCTTATAAAACGTTGTGCTTTCAATTTCGTACCAAGTTTATAGCCAAAACGATGAAAATGCGGTATGTGAATAATAAAATACACACTTAAGCATAAAGTAAGTTTGTTCTTTTATTCAGTCTTAATGTATATTTCCACTGTGTTGTTCAAGTAACACTTTCCCCACAACACAAGTTGTCATTTTAAGTCACGTCGGTCGAGGTAGTTCAATATTTCTACAGCTGGATAAAAATTATAAAAATAAAAAAAATTCCCTGCCTCCCTACCTACCATAATTTTTTTTCCATATCCATGTTAGATCCGATTTAACTGTTTTAAAGATATTTAACAGACTTTAATGTTACCAATACGTAAATGCTATTTTATCACCGGATTCACGATAAACAGTACGGATAAACTGCGTTGTTTGTAAATTTTAAAAACAATTTGATTCAAATCTGAAATCCAAGATGGCTGCTGGCGCCGATGTTTTCAAGTTCAACGAAATTTGGAAACAAAATGACTCTTTCCCATTCACATATAAATGTCAAAATTAATTGATAAATTTCATAATGATCAGACAAACGGTACGGCATGTGGCACGCGCTAATGAATTTATAGTGTTTAATACTGAAAAACAAGCCTTTGCCATGTTTTTGGCCGATTCGCCCCAAACATATCAATGTCAACCTGCATGGACTATTTCATGATAATCAAACAAGAGCACGCCGTCGGGGCGTGGCATTATACGCCCGTTTCTGGAGTAGAGTGGGACAAGGTTTAATTCATTTGTTTGATACCTTTGACTTAAGACGAAATAATAACAAAAACAAGAGATGCTGTGTCTCGTTTTCGGTGGCTTACCGCCGGTGGCTACCGCCAATTGGTGTGCATCAGTATCGGTAGACTAATTAATAGGTAAAATCGAAAAATGACTAATTAAGGGCCATAACTCTATCAAATTTTATCGGGCCAGGCTGGTTTTCGAACTCGTCCGAAATATTCTTGGCAAGTACGTCTATTCCAAATTTTAAACAAATCGGAGGACGTTTGTTGAAGTTATCGCGCTAACGAGCTAAAAATTCACGAAAAATGACTAATTAAGGGCCATAACTCAATCAAATTTTATTGGGCCAGGCTGGTTTTCGAACTCGTCCAGGATATTATTGGAAGACACTTATATACCAAATTTTAGTTGAATCGGATGACGTTTGTTGAAGTTATCGCGCTAACGAGCTCAAAATTCGTACAAAATGACTACTTAAGGACCATAACTCTATCAAATTTTATCGGACCGGGCCGGTTTTCTAACTCGTCCGAGGTATTCTTGGGAGACACCTATATTTCAAAATTTCAATCAAATAGGATGATGTTTGTTAAATTATCGCGCTAACGAGCTGACAATTTTTGAAAAAATGACTAATTAAGGGCCATAACTCTATCAAATTTTATCGGACCTGGCCGGATTTCGAACTCGATCGAGATATTCTTGGGAGACACCTATATACCAAATTTCAAATCGGATCATGTTTGTTGAAGTTATCGCGCTAACGAGCTGAAAATTCGTGAAAAAATGACTAATTAAGGGCCATAACTCTATCAAATTTTATCGGACCAGGCCGGTTTTCGAATTCGTCCGAGATATTCTTGGGAGACACCTATATACCAAATTTCAATCAAATTGGATAACGTTTGTTGAAGTTATCGCGCTAACGAGCTGAAAATTAGTAAAAATAATGACTAATTAAGGGCCATAACTCTATCAAATTTTATCGGACCAGGCCGGTTTTCGAACTCGTCCGAGATATTCTTGGGAGACACCTATATCCCAAATTTCAATCGAATCAGATAACGTTTGTTGAAGTTGTTGCGCTAACGAGCCTAAAATCAGTGAAAAATGGCAAAGGGCCATAACTCTGTAATAAATGTGCGGACGAACCCGATTTGTCTGCAGCTTACGTGCATGGATATGTACTCACACAGCAAAAAAAAAATTAATCCGTCAATAAACGGTTGAGTTATAAGCAAAACAGGCCGCCCGCCCGCCCGCCCGCCCGTCCGCCCGCCCGTCCGCCGCCCGCCCGCCGTCCCTCATCAAACTATAAGTCGAGTTTTGGAAAAAAAACTCGACTAATAAAACACAATAACTTCAAGTGTGGTATTTTTGACTGAAAAACCGAAAAACAAATTACAAATATTGATTTTCGGCTATTTTCAGACAAACAAATCCTATAACTGGCAAAAATGGTCGGATCGGACTCAAATTCGAACTTGACCTGTAGACAGAACCCATATTTGAACTTGATCTGTATACCAAATTTGGTTCAGTTCACTCGATTCAATCTAAAGTTATCATCTAGAAACCGCATATCAGGTAAAATCTAAGTCGAACGAGAGGCCGATCAGGATCGGCAGATGTTAACCCATCCCTTAGCGATAGTAAATTACTATGATCGGAATCATAAATTAGAGTGTTGGTGTTGAATTATAGAGTATACTGTTGTGTACTGTTATAGACAAATGTACATAACACAAATTATTGAAATTTATGGGTCACTCGCATTTATATAAGAGAATGCACTGGTACAGGATCTGTAATGCTGCACCACCACAGCCTTGGGTAAAATGTGAAAGGTGACCTGGAAATGGAATACTTGGGTTAAGAGAGTCCAATTTAAGTTTACAATGATAATGTGTCAAATTCTACCAACAATATAGATCAAGATAAGCCACCTCACTGCTGACCCATTAATGTCAATTATATAGCAGAGCTGTCAACAAATCACAGGAATTGTTTATGTTGAAAGCTGACATCTCTATTAAACCAATAACATTTATAATGACTCAGACCATCTGTACAGTGATATCTTCAGCTGTGCAAGGCAGCACAGATGTCAAAGTCTACAGTTAATATCATGTGATGTGTATTGTTGAATCTTTATTTTAAATTAGATACCATAGCTTTCTTTATCAGATTATCTGCACATTGGCATAAGAGACATCAGAAAATAATATAGCCTTATCAATAGCTAAGTAGTCCAAAGGCATGGGATGGTGTGGTGTGGTAAAACGGGGTACCCTTGGCAGAGTCATAATGGTGTTAGTTTTTCAAATTTTTTTAATTTAAAAACAAACAAAAAAAACATTATTTTTTCACCCACTGACCGACGCGCGAAGCGCGTCCAGTGGGTGTACTATAATCGTAGGACTCATGCGTTTCTGCTGAACTGAACTAGTGTCTATGCGTTTCTGCTGAGCTGCACTGACGTTTGATCGCAAAATAAAATTATAATCATTATCAAAGCACACGTTTGGATAACACCGCCATAAACTGTTTCATATTATGCTGTTGAGCTCATATCGTCAATAAAATTAGAGTTATAACTCATTGAACTAAGAATTACTGCTAACGTATTTCTACCAATTGGGTAACTAGATTCAGGTTGAGCTGGAACTTGAGAAATTTTTAATTTCAACCAATTGAAATGCTGCTGGAATTGGAAAGGGTTAAGGTTGTGGGGCAACGCAAATGACGTCATCGAAAACAAGACGCCTCAAAGTGAGTCAAAAATCGTACACAGTACATGTCTCGCTTCGTCTCGGAATCGTGATTTAAATTCATTCATTTTGACTATTACTGTGTCCTAAGATATTAAAAACTTGTGGAATGTGCTTAGGAAGGATTGTTTTTATATCTAATAAGTGGGATTTACCTCCCAAAAAGGTGAGTTTCAGGCCTGCATTTGTTGTCAATCTGTATTATCTGATTCTGACAGCGCTCGTCTGCAACTGTAATTGGCAGAATTCGCGTGTTTGACTAAACGTTTTCTCCACTCGATTCTCTCAAACTGCACAATAATCGGTCAAATTCTTTCAATAATTCTATCTAAATACATCTTAGCTATTATTCGGATCAGATCTCCCCGTCGAGAAAGCGATATGTTGACCAAAACGACACTTGAGAAAGTTGTTTACATTTTGAGCGCACACTGCCTGCGGCACAGTACACGCTCGATTTTTATCATGGAAACAAATCCATTTCTTCCATCTAAAAGATAATTACGCGCTGGACCCTGTCATTTTAGGAATATATAAGTATTCCACGCAGACATACCTCAGTCTCAGCTTAAAATTTTGAAAAATAACAGTTTTATCGACATAAATCGATTTGAATGGGAAAATCCCGTGTTAAAATATATCATCGAAAAAAAACAAATTCTTCCATCTAAAAAATAATTACGTGCTGTACCCTGTCATTTTAGGAATATATAAGTATTCCACGCAGACACACCAAGTCTCAGCTTAAAATTTTGAAAAATAAGAGTTTTATCGACATAAATCGATTTGAATAGCAAATCCCATGTTAAAATTTATCATCGAAAAAAATTAATTTCTTCCATCTAAAAAATAATTACGTGCTGTACCCTGTCATTTTAGGAATATATAAGTATTCCACACAGACACACCAAGTTTCAGCTTAAAATTTTGAAAAATAAGAATTTTATCGACATAAATCAATTTTAATGGCAGATCCCATGTTAAATAAATTTTAGGGCCCTGCGAATGTTTTCTGAGATGTTCCATATTGGCCACCAGAGTCCATATTTGACAGGTTCTACCTGATAATTGTGCGACAGTACAGTCGCGTTACTTTATACGTCAACATTGGTCATTATCACCCGACAAATTTATTTCGGTCTATCGTATCAACCGCCTGACTAAGTGTCAACATTGGTCTTTATCGCTCCACTAATTTTTATCGTCTCATCGGTATGAATTCCATATCCAATTATCTACATATAACCAACCGAACCTCTAATCCCGGTCCATCGCTATAGTCAAGTTACGTAATATTTTATCATGTGATACTTGTACTTATATGTCTATGGTATTACTATAGTATACGGTACACGTATATCAATTGCTATTCCTTTCTATATAATCCTGGTGCCATCTATAGAGATAGAGATAATTTCAGACCCCGCCCCCCAATTTTATATCATTGCCGCTACAGTACAGTCGCAATGCATCACATGGCAACATTGATCGCTATTGCTCTACTAATTTATGTCAGTTCATCGTTCCCCTTTTTCTCCGAGTCTATTTAACCAACCCAACATCTAATCCCGGCCTAAATTATTATTTTTATTTTCATCCGTATACCATAGTTGTGTTACATACATATTTTTATCATTTGATTCCAATTTGCATTGTACCACTATAAGTCCATAAATGACTATTCTGGCACTATATAGAGATAACTAAGATTATGCAACCCCCCTTCCCCATTTTATAGCCTTGTTGCAACAGTAGAGTTGAGATGCATGATATGTCAACATTGGTCGTTATCGCTCTACAAATTTATATCGGTTCAACCCTTAGTTCCCTGTATCGCCCACTCCTCGCTCAATTTATTTTTTCATTTGTATTATAGTCTCGTTACGTACATAGTTTATCTCTTGTAACTTTTGCTTCAACATGCCGAGTTCTGCTGCAGACGATACAAAACTGACAACATTTCGAAATGTAAGCAGGCTTCAAACTCATCTTATCCAAGAAACTTGTGTATAAGTTGTACTCGCATTTGTTGCGTTAAAAACCAAAGGTCCCAAGTCAAGGTCCAAAATCCCCAACACACTGATCATGATGTGAGGTTTAATGATAACTCACATCTACATAACCTAACCAATATAAGGATGTGAGGTGTAATGATAACTCCATCCACATACAGTAATGTCCAAAGTAATTGACCACTTAACCACAGCAGAATTATGGGTAATATTTCAGGATTTTAAATCCTGAAAAATTACCAATAATTCTGCTGTGGTTAAGTGGTCAATTACTTTGGGCATTACTGTAACCAATATAAGGATGTGAGGTTTAATGATAACTCTATCCACATAATCAATATACGGGTGTGATGTTTAATGATAACGCCATCCACATAACTAATAACTATGTGTGAAAATTAAATAAAAAAATTAAATTCCATGATGGCGTCCAATATGGACTATCTAATTCTGCTCCAAAAACATGTATATTCAATATAATGAATATATGGATGTTTATTGGATGGGGGGGGGGACCGATTATTTCAATGATATTTTAATTCACTGGGATCCAAAACCCGACCTACGGGAGTGCGCTTCGCGCACGACTGTATCTTAAGCATATGTGCATATTTAATAAGCCAACAATTGGAATCCCAACAGAGAAGACTGGTGTAGGTCCCTTGCGCATAGACATCGTTGATGATCTCTATGGGAAACCAACTTGACATTTAACAGACAATTTCGATTAACTGCAATAACTTAAGGAATCTCTAATTGAGCTCAAGTCCAATAAGAATATTCCTTCAGTTATTGTGCTTAAGCGCAGTTAGAGATACCTTATTGCGCTTTAGCACAATGTGATATTCCTGTGCAATAAGGATTATATTCTTATTGCGCTTAAGTGTAATAAGACATTCCTTATTACACGTAAGCGAAATTACATCAATATTGCACTTAAGCGCAATTAATATCTCTCTCATTAGATCACCCTTGTGCAAATAGTAGAATAATCCTATATGTGTTCCACCCATTGTACCATGGAGATGGACTACATCACCTGAATTATAGGGAGTTTATGTTCTATATATAATATATTCCTTATTAAGAGATTCCTTATTGGGTTTTATTATATAAGCGCAATTTGTAAATTCCATTATTACGGTTAAGCACAGTTAAATATATCCTTATTGCGCTTAATCACAATAGAGATTCCCTTATTGTGCTTAAGCGCAATTAGCTCTTCTTGCGATTAATTAAAAAAAAAGTTCTAATTATATTGTAACTATTGTTTTGTCCTTTAATATTTCCCATACATCATGTACACATATATTATGCTAGAATGGTACTATTATTACTAATACCACTCGTAGTAGATAATACCACCTTACTGTCAATATCCTATCATGGTTAGTTTCAAATCATAACGTTAATTGTTATTACTATGTGTGTACTGTACATGTACATCAGTCATCAATTAATAATATTTTGCATGCGAAGTGGAAGACCCTCCAATAGCTTATCAATACCACTCGGGACAGTGGGTGTTTTTCCTCAATTAATTGAATTTCTTGTTTAAATTGACAAGGAATTCAATCTAATTTTTTTATTTTTTTTTTAAATTAAGAGTGATTATTTTTTCGAAAAAGGGCCATAATTCAGATAAAAATAGTCGGATCAAACCCATATTCGAACTCGATCTGTCTTTTGTGTTGAGAAATACATATACAAAATTTGGTTCCGATTAGATAGAAAATATTTGAGTTATCGCACCATGCGTAAAGTGTCTACAGACAGACATATGGACGGACTAACGACGAGTGGTCAATCCGGACAGCGACACTATGTTTACCATACTATGGTATGGATAAACATAAAAAGGGGCAGAACTCAGTCAAAATCATGCGGACGAAACCCATATTCGAACTTGATCTGTATTTTGGTGTGGCAAACTAACATACCAAATTTGGTTCAGTTCACTCGATTCAATCTAAAGTTATCATCCGGAAACCAAAAGCGGACGGACGACGGACAACCCATTTACATAATATATACGACCGTTTTTTTTCGGCTTCGGGGGTAAACAATATTAGATTTGAGTCGAGGAACCCATCCATTTAAGCCCAGAGTTTTTCACCACCTCCAATATTTGGTCGCCTGGCAAATATTTGACGAATGCCGACCGACATACCTCGACCAAATTGTGTTGAATAAAATGTTGATATACATGTATAACACTTTTTGTGCAATTTTATACTATAGTCAACAGCGGTTAGCATTATTTTTTTGGCAATTAATCGATTCTGGTAACTGAAGCGGCATCTCAAGAAATGTTGTTGTTGGGGACCATCGAATCAGATTGAGTATAGTTGACCTTTATATAGCTGCATTAGAGTAAAATTGGCAAGGGCTTTAACTGAATATCGTCTTCATCTGATTAAAATGCTTCTTAAAATGAGTGGCTTTACATTGTGTAGAAGAGTGGTTTTAAATACTACCTTATTATTGTCTAGTCACTTCCGAAGACCCGGAAATAAGGTTTGAATAAAGAGAATGACTGTAAATATCTCCCCGATAAGTAACACGAAAGTGTCAATGACACTCTAGCTCAACTTGGAGATGTGATGTCATGCATTACAGCCATTGGAGCTATAAGGAATCGGAACGTATAAGTAATACCAGAGGTCAAACCGAAGAGCCATATAAAGTTTCCAAAACAATTCTCTAATAGATGCGAATTTCCAAAACAATTCTCTATTAGATGCGGGCTTCATGGTGTGCCAATAGATTCAACTTTGAAATTTAAGATGGCTGCTGGCGGCCGTGTTTTTTATCGAATTTCGGTTTAAAAAAATAGGAGGCTCCCTTTTGAGGTCAGCCCCAAGTTTCATATAAAGTTTGGTGACTCTCTGATGAGAGATGTGACCTGTGGGGTGTGAAAAAGGAAATTGTTGACGGATCACAGATGCCAACCCATAGCAATAGCTGAAACTTGACTTCGTAAAGTTGAGCTATAAAATTTCACAAAGATGACTTTGATCATATTTTTCTAGTAAGCGAATTTTTGGGGAGAGCGTACAAAGCAAGTATAGATATTGATTGGACATGCATATCTGCCATAGGAAGTACATGATCTGATCAAGTGAAAGGCTCGAATGACTATTTAACTGGTGCAATGCTGAAAGCCCATATTTGGACCCTATGTAAGAGTGCTGGAAGCCCAGATCTGGGCTTTGGCGATGACACGGTATTGCTTGTTTAGTTTAAACATTTAAATAGTTTGTCAGTTAATATTTTGGAAATATTGTTACATATATAATTAGTTTGGGATATTGTGAAGTTTTAATGGATGCCGCCTGATAAAATTGTCAGAAAAGCTACTTCTATTGCGAAAAGTTTGAGAAAACTGACAGATTGTTTTGCCCAACGGCGTCTTATAACCAAGCTCATAATCATAACCTAATCAGACATCCAGGCTCATAGCCATAACCTAATTTGACAACCAGACAACCAGGCTCATAACCATAGCCTAATGGGACATCCAGACCCATAACCGTAGCACAATGAGACACCCAGACTCATAACCATAGCCTAATGAGACATCCAGACCCATAACCATAGCCTAATGGGGCATCCAGGCGCATAACCATATCCTAATGAGACATCCAGGCTCATAACCATAGCCTAATGAGCCATCCAGGTTCATAACCATAGCCTAATGAGACATCCAGACCCATAAGCGTAGCACAATGAGACACACAGACTCATAACCATAGCCTAATGAGACATCCAGACCCATAACCATAGCCTAATGGGGCATCCGGGCGCATAACCATAGCCTAATGAGACATCCAGGCTCATAACCATAGCCTAATGAGACATCCAGGTCCATAACCATAGCCTAATGAGACATCCAGACCCATAACCATAGCCTAATGGGACATCCAGGCTCATAACCATATCCTAATGAGACATCCAGGCTCATAACCATAGCCTAATGAGACATCCAGGTCCATAACCATAGCCTAATGAGACATCCAGACCCATAACCATAGCCTAATGAGACATCCAGGTCCATAACCATTAGTCGGGGAGCCAATAAGGTCCACCTGCACCCCCCCCCCGATGATTACAAATAACCTTATTTTTATTGTTCCCTATGGTATCCAGATAAAGAATCCGGATTTCACCGAAAAATAAAGGTGGCCCTACTAGGTGCTAGAGCCATTTGAATCCAAGATGGCCGCCATTTCCTCTAATTCCGACCAGCTGTATTTAATCGTTGTAATAGATCGGTTGTTAGCAAAAGACACAGGCAAAATGTATGCCATCTTGTTGGTATGATGTCCTTCTTCAAAATGACGGCAAATAATTTCGAAAAAAATTCAAAATGGCCGCCGAAAAATGACGTCATATGCACGAAAATAGGAAATTTAATTAATATTTCACCATATCTTCCATTTTTCTTCACATTAATCATTAGTAAATGGCAATGTTTTTGAGACAGTCATCAAGCGTGATATTATAGTGTCATTTTAAGACATTTGCCATTGACGAGGGTTCCGTAATAGATACAGAAAGAGGATTTGAAAAAGAGGGGTGAAATTTTCGAATTTGTTTTTGCAAGACGATTTTGATAGTCATTTTAACGACAAACCACACAGGCTGTTAATAGAATGTCAACAACTATGTGCTTTATTTTATTGGACGGATGTTTTACTTCAATGGGAATGAAATTGGTGTAGAAAATTTCCAAAATGGCCGCCGAAAATATGAAAAATGGTAAATATTGCCCCAGGGTGTCCTGCAATGGCTTACAAGTTGTGGTTGATATATAAAATTGCTAATCTGTATTATATACATTGAATACTAACATGTCTGATGCACTATGGATCATTGTTACTATTGTCACCACTGACATTACCAGAAATATTAGATTTTTCTCTCACAAACTTTACATAAATATCGGCAAAAATTCACTTTTCAGGGTTGAACAATTTTTTAAAGTAAAATGCAACTATCATTGGTATCAAAGGTATTTATTGTTTTGGTCTATCTTAAATGTGTTACACTATGGTGTTTATAGACCAAATTGCTCAAGATGGCTTCCAAAATGGGCAACCAAATTTGTAAAACGTTAATTTTTTACATATATCCCGAACATTATTATCTGCGTTATCCAACAAGGTAGCAAACTGTGACTCACTTGGTTATTAGTTAGTTAGTTGTTAGTTAATTAACTGACAACTACGTTCTATTCTGTTTGTCCCAGTTCCGTATGGGGCATGACAAATTCATTTTAAAGTTGCAGCATGGAATTTTGCGGAGAACCTCTTTTGTGATTCTTGCCATATTATTGAAAGGAAATGGGCAGAACTTTGAAACGGAACTGGGATGAGCCATAATATGTGGCTATTCTGGTCCATTATGATAAAACATATCAACTGGATACAGGGTGGATGCCAAGGTGGTAGCCAGGGAGTTACTATATGATCATAGGTGAGGTGAATAGGTATACAGGGAGTTATTGTATGGTCAATGGTGAGATGAGTACATGTATGTATACAGTGAATGACTGTATGATCATAAATGTAATGAATAGCTATACAGGGAGTGACTAAATGGTCATGTGACAGGTGTATGAGTATACCCGGTGTTCCTGCTTGGTGACTCGTGGCGGTATGGTCTATTCTAGGTTATACGGGTATACACATGTGTTGCTATATGGTCATGGGCGAGGGGTATGTGTATACAGCGAGCGGCTATATGGCCATGGATGATGTGCATATGCATACATGGAGTGAATATACTGACATGGATGGGGAGTATTAGTATATCTTGAGTGCTATTCTGCTATGGTGTGACAAATAGGGATACAGGGAGTGACATGGCCAAGGGTGAGGTGAATATATATACAATGATTGACCATGATCATGTATGAATGTTTTGAATAGGTACACACGGGGTGACTATATGGCCATAACTCAGATGAAGGAGTATACCAGGTGCCATGGGTGAGGGTATGTGTATGAAGCGAGTGGCTATATGACCATTGGTGAGGTGGATATGTATACCCGGGGTGACTCTATGGTCATTGTTGTGGTGTTGATGTATATTTTGAATGTCTATTTGACCATGTGTGTGTGGAGAATAGGTATACATTGGATGACCGTATGGCCAATGGTGAGGTGAATGGGTATACAAGGAGTGACTCTATGGTTATGGGTCATGTTTAGGATTATACCCGGTGTGCCTGCATTGTGACTCATGGCTGTATGGCCATCCGTGGTCATGGGTCAGGTGTACGTTTATACAGTTGGTCACTATATTGTTATGTCTGTGGTGTTTATGTATATATGGAATGACTGTGTGGTAATGGGTGGCTATCGCTTTTCATGTTTAAAGTTCCTCCATGTACACAAACACTATCAAGGTGGAGAACTCTTTGACATGACCTCTCTATTGATTAACATATCCTTGAGTTATTTTGGAAAGCGATAGCCACCCAAATTACACATGTACAACCCACCCATGTCCTCATATGTACATAAACACCACACAAATGACAATATAGTCACACACTCTATACACGTACACCTGACCATACAGCCATATTTGGTTATACCGGTACATGCCACAAATGACGATACAGCCATGAGTCACCATGCATGAACACCAGGTATACTCATACACCTGACGATATAGTCATTCTATATATACATATTCACCACATTCACGAGCATACAGTCATTCATTGTATACCTATTCACCTCACCATGGACCATACAGCCACTACATGTATATCTATTCGCCATACCCATGACCATAGAGTCAATCCAGATATACATATACACCTCACCAATGGTGAGCCCTTCCAAATATACCAATACCCGCACACACGACCACTCATAAGTTTCGTACTTGCATATACACCTCACACATGACAATTCAGCAATTCACTGTATACTCATACACGCCATCCATGACCATTCATCTACACCCTATACACCACCGATGATAATACATCCACAACATATATAAATATACGACCCACCCGTTACCAAAATGGCACTCCCTATATAGCCAATCGCTCGTCAATGACCATCCAGCTTATTCCAGGTATGCATATAACTTCAATCTTGACCGTACAGCCATACCATGTGCACCTATACACATTACACATAACTATAAAATTACTCCTATTTATATACGCACTCCATCCATGATTATACAGACAGCACAAATATACATATACACCCACATGTCACAATACAGCCACACACGGTACACATATACATCACACCACGACCTTACAGTCACTCCATATATACATAAACAACACACGGATGACCATGTAGCTACTCCCGTTATATCTATACACCACAGCAATGCCCATACGGTCACATCGGCCACACACAACAATACACCATACAGTCACTACATGTATACCGATTCACTTCACACATGCCCATACGGCCACTCCTTATATTCATATGCATCTCACCATGGACACCCCACTCATAACCATATAGTCACTCCTTGTATACCTATCCACATCATTCGTGACCATACAGTAACTCCCTGTATACCTATTCACATCACCTATGATCATACAGTAACTCCCTGGCTGCCATCGTGGCATCCATCTTTTATCCAGTTGATCACTTTTTATCATAATGGGACAGAATAGCCACATATTATGGTTCATCTCAGTTCCGTCTCAAAGTTCTGCCCATTTCCTTTCAATAATATTGCCAGAATCACAAAAGAGGTTCTCCGCAAAATTCCATACTGCAACTTTAAAATGAATTTGTCATGCCCCATACGGAACTGGGACAAACAGAATAGAACGTAGTTGTCAGTTAATTAACTAACACGTATAATAACCAAGTGAGTCACAGTTTGCTACCTTGTTGGATAACGCAGATAATAATGTTCGGGATATATGTAAAAAATTAACGTTTTACAAATTTGGTTGCCCATTTTGGAAGCCATCTTGAGCAATTTGGTCTATAAACACCATAGTGTAACACATTTAACATAAATAAAAACAATAAATACCTTTGATACCAATGATAGTTGCATTTTACTTAATAAAAATTGTTCAACCGTGAAAAGTGAATTTTTGCCGATATTTATGTCAAGTTTTCTGGTAATGTCAGTGGTGACAATAGTAACAATGATCCATGGTGCATCAGCCATGTTAGTATTCAATGTATATAATACAGATTAGCCAATTTTATGTATCAACCACAACTTGTAAGCAATTGCAGGACACCCTGGGACAATATTTACCATTTTTCATATTTTCGGCGGCCATTTTGGAAATTTTCTACACCAATTTCATTCCCATTGAAGTAAAACATCCGTCCAATAAAATAAAGCACATAGTTGTTGACATTCTTTTAACAGCCTGTGTGGTTTGTCGTTAAAATGACTATCAAAATCGTCTTGCAAAAAAAAAATCGAAAATTTCACCCCTCTTTTTCAAATCCTCTTTCTGTATCTATTACGGAACCCTCGTCAATGGTAAATGTCTTAAAATGACGCTATAATATCACGCTTGATGACTGTCTCAAAAACATTGCCATTTACTAATGATTAATGTGAAGAAAAATGGAAGATATGGTGAAATATTAATTAAATTTCCTATTTTCGTGCATATGACGTCATTTTTCGGCGGCCATTTTGAGTTTTTTTCGAAATTATTTGCCGTCATTTTGAAGAAGGACATCATACCAACAAAATGGCATACATTTTGCCTGTGTCTTTTGCTAACAACCGATCTATTACAACGATTAAATACAGCTGGTCGGAATTAGAGGAAATGGCGGCCATCTTGGATTCAAATGGCTCTAGCACCTAGTAGGGCCACCTTTATTTTTCGGTGAAATCCGGATTCTTTATCTGGATACCATAGAGAACAATAAAAATAAGGTTATTTGTAATCATCGGGGGGGGGGGGGGGGTGCAGGTGGACCTTATTGGCTCCCCGACTACATAGCCTAATGAGACATCCAGACTCATAACATAATCCCAAATGTATATATGTGGGGGGTCAAATTTGAGAACAGAGTGCAAATGTAGTAAATTACCTACTCCGAGCATAAAATTGAATGATTTTCTGTTTATTGAAAAATATACGTATTTCATTATGTGTACATGTATGTAGGATATTTAGCAGCGAACCAGTTAATTGAGAGCAACACTTCTTTAAGAATGTCAAAACAATGTTAGCTGTTGGTGTGCTGGAAAATTGTGAGCAGCCATTTTCAAGAACTGTTACAATGGAGAACCGGGCCCATTGAATACAAATGTTGGTATGCAGGCTTGTCCACTCAAGAAGGCTGGAAGCTATCAACTGGAAATAGGCCACAGTATTACGGAGAGCTTTTCAGCTGAAAAATTGGCTATGGACCTATGACCTAAAACTCATCTCAGCCCAAAGGTTTATATAAGTCCTTGAAAATATGGATGCTCACAATTTTCCAGCACAAAACTAACATTCTATCAACATTACATAATCATTCAAACCTTTCACTAGTTCAGATCATGTACTTTTTTATTGCAGGTATTCTTTCCAATCAATTTGTATACTTGCTGAGAACACGCCTCCCAAAAAATTTCCTTAAAAGATATTATCAAAGTCATCTTTAAAAAAAATTTATTGTTATATAATATGCACGATGCGGTCTTCAGATAGCATAGATTCATTTCAGGTGATGTACTAGAACTAAATGGTGTGCTGTGTAGGTCCATCTAAACATTCCACATTAGGAGATAGGCTCATGTATAGAAAACCCTCCAGTGTTCATGATTTTAACACTATTTTAAGGCAAAACTATCTCATATCCATGATTTGGCTATCCATCGATACCCCATGCACTGTCTCAAATACCCATGATTTGTGCATGCGCGGATACAAAACATTTTCGAAGTGTACGTCGCATGGTGTATTTTGTTGCAAGAACATGGATGTCAGTAAAATAAAAATAAATATCCAGATATATTGGTAGTATTATTCAGTTTCGTGGTTTCGGCTGATACAAATCACAGCCACGCATCTCGCACCCACCCTGGTCAGACGGAATAACAGCAATATTAAGCCAAGATCATGCCATGAATCTCAACTTTAACTACACCCGTATAAAGATTGTATTCCACCAGTACAAAACCTAGGACCTTTTTGATGTTCTGGACCATTCTAACAGGGAACTTTATAACATTGAACAAACAGGCAATGAATATATTTCTTAAAATCTTTGTTAATACTTGTTCCTCAATAATCTTCTTCACATTAAGAGGTGGTCCCAGCTTGAGATTGCATGCTTTTTTTGCGACTTCTGTGAGCCGATATCATAATAAACATTGAATTAATTACCCGGGAGAAATTCCATAATTGTAAGCGACGCAAAGCAATCTCGCTCACAAAGTCACTGAAATCATGCAATTTTGAAATTGGCCCTTCACCGATAGTGAAGTGTATTATTAATAACTAAGAAATATATTACCTACACTGTTTTTTCAATGTTATAAACGTCCAGGTTGCAACATCAACAAGTTCCCAGGTTTCGTGCTGGTAGAATATGATCACTATGGGCATAGCTACAGTATAGATTCATGGCATGATCTATATCATGCCCAAATCACGAAACATACATTCAGGCTTGCACATACACTCAACATTTTGGTGGGGTAGCATATTATGCAGAAATGAACTGTTGTAAATTACATCCAAATTCTTCCATTTTCTTTTCAGCTGGTGGGAACCATCCTGACATATGGAATCATAGTTCTTCAGCTCAAACCATCTACTTCAGATGTCAGCTGCCCATGCCAGTTCAACTGTACCGCCATTTGCCAGTGACACCAATCCACCTGACCAGACAGCCATGCAAATAAAATAATGGGTTCAACTCTTTGTTCTATTTCCAGTGATCAGAGAGTGGTTCAAACTATAGTTAAAGGCACGTGCGGCCTTAATTGTCGAAAATATTCATATTTGTTCCAAACACCGTAAACAGAAAAACAGTAAAACGCATACAGTTCCGTTCATATATACCATGACCATCGCGTAAACAGCATGTTATCATTAAGACCTACTATATTTTTATCTAAGCAAGAGCCTGATTTTGTTACAGAAGACAGCACAATGCTACTGGCTAATCACACACAAATGGCATAAACGCTCTTTATTAGTTCCATATCAGGTATTCACCAACAAAGAACGCTCTTTATGTTTACCATCATAATATAAACAAACACCAGAAAAGTTACTTTTTACGCTTTTGTTTACAAAACAATGGTCAAACATATGACCATAACATACTGTTTATGCGATATTTCTTATTTGTATACGGACAAAGTCTATCTACATTTTGATGTTCTTTCTGTTTGTGGCGGTTTTTGACGGGTGGAGATATTTTCACAGGATACCCACCGCCAAGGCCAACCGTGTCTTTAAGAGCCGAAATATATTAATTCATGTCTCTTTTATTTCAAAGATGAGATCTACAAGTCGCATAAGTGCTCACAAAGGTGTGTGCACATTTAACTGCTCTCACTACTGACATACTTTGATATATCAGTGACAAAATTCATGAATTTATGTAACTAGATCACAGGGCGTGCCGTTAATACAAGTAAAATATAAATAAAAAAATATATCATTTCAAAACGAGCGTGCCACTTTAAAAGATGCAACGATAAACAATACATAATTAAAAAGGCAGTTTATTTCTCAGATACCTCACTTCTAACGGCCATACATAAGGCAATCCGTGCCAGAACAACTGGCAATCCACAGTAATATGCCAACTCAGCCTACATGCAGTGATGAACATAAAATATCAGATTCAATGTCCAAATAATTCTTGTTTTATTTCCAATGTTTAGAGAGTGCCCAGTCTGTTAACATGCCACTGCTATAATAATTTTTGAACATATCACGATCATTGCAATTGCAAGTAATCACTGACTGGATGGGTTTACTAACTGTTAAAGAGGGTCTATCTCATTGTAAACATGTGATATAAAGTTACCGGGGTAGAAAATATTAGATATGAATCGAAGACTCCTGTCAGGAAATGCTTCTATTAATTAATATTGAATATATTTAGAATATTTTCTGGTCTAAGAACCTGTGGTTGTTTTGCTAAAGAACAACAATGGTTAATGTTAACAGAAACCAGAAATTCTATTGTGTATATTTTGTTACAAATAAACATTAATTAGACTCATTATTGCTTATAACTATGGAATAAAACAACACAAATAATTAGTCTGGGACATTTGACATTTGGAACATAGCTATGGGAACAGCCTAATGATCGCTATATGGTCAGCCTAATGATCGCTATATGGTATCGGCTGAATGGTGTCCCATTTAATCATCTCATTTCATAACAAAATATTCGAAATAAAATAATAAATATACACTCATGCAACTATTTCAAATTTGTTATTTAAAGAGATAATCCATCTTTATGATTGTTAATGTTAACTTTTCATCTATATCATAAAAAACCTACATAGTCTATAAGCTATGTTAAAGAAAAAACAATACATTGTATATTCAACAAATTTTAATTGTTCCATTTATGTGTTTATAATCATCATTGAAAATAACAAAAAAATCTCTGGGAAGCCAATAAAATATTTGTTTGAGGGGAGGTTGTGTCAGGGGAAACAAATTATATGTTTATAATGGTCTTAGGGCCAAAAGGTATTTAGTCAGTAAGCAAAAGTGTGTATGTCTTTTGTCTCAAAAATAAGGTCCCTAGATCTAAATGGGTGTGTGTGGAATTAACTGCTATCTCAACTGACATACTAGTAATATAATAGTATAGCATTATTGCATTTTAAAGGTACTCAATTCGATTAAGCACCCGTCAATTACTATTTATTTTGCTTTGGGGGTAAAAAATATATTTGATTCGAGTCGCGGAACCCATCTGTCAAAGCTCAGAGTGATCAGATATCGATTTTTAAAATCTATTATTTTTCACCACCTGGAATATTTAGTGGCCCAGTAAAAGTCGATGACAAGACCAACTAGAATGCACTCAGAGAGATGCCAACGTGCGCAATATGTAATAAACAATAATTAAAACAATAATTTCACTGTATTTTACTTAATTTATTTAATTTAATTTAATTTTAGCAAAAAAAAGACAATTACCATTTCTCATTTCATCACAGATAAAAGGCAAATTACGATATTAATCATTTAAGTAATTAAAACCAATTCCATGTTGCCGAAAGGATGAGACTTTAATATCGATTAAATTTTTTTCAGCGGCATATTTTGATTTTGATTTTCCGGTAGTCAAAGTTGACCAAAGGAGCAATTATAAGAAATAATTAATACCATTTGTGTAAATATTGATAGCAGCCAATATGCAACAAAAAATATAAAAAATTAATCAATAATTAATCAATAACGATCATTTTATGTAATAATAAACTCTTCAAACAGTGTTTGTGTCAACAAATGCGTTTTGTTTTGTTTTACGTCATTCGTCGTATTTGACCCGGAACTCGGCTAATTTGCTTGTGTATTGCTTGAAAATATTGAAGATGTAGAGGAGATCTAATCGAGGTATATAAACTGTTCAATGGTCATGAAATATCAGTGCCTGTGACCTATTTATATATAATAGAAAGAAATTCATCAGGAAGAACAAGAGGACATAATAAAAAGCTACAGATGCGTACTGTTAACAAGGACATAGAAAAATAATTCTTGTTGGTCAATAGCTGGAACACTCTGCCAGACTTCGCTGTTGAGGCTCCAACACTCGATCAATTCAAAATATATATAGACTCATTCTTCTATAGTATAAAATACAAGTTCGACGACAAATAATATTTTTAAGTGATTCACAAGAAAATATTGAATCATGATACATATATTTGTAAACAAACATTGCAAATAATGTTCTTGGAATGAAAAGTTGCAATACACGTGGTTGTATAATACACATGCTCCATGTAGATCGCCGTTAGTGTTTTGATTTAATTTCATATATGTGTATATCCTTCTTTTCATCATAGAATATCTGTGATATGTTGAAATGTTTCTCGAGCATACTGAGAAAATTAGTATCCCTCTCATATCTTAGCTTTGATGACAGATATATAACAGTTCTCTCATTACTTAAACGAAGAATTGTCTGTAACAAATCTTGGAATGTCTCCTCAATGTAAATGATATCGGCACCAAGGATTATGTCATATTGTTCATTTATGCTGGCAAAATCCCTCCAATCAAGAGGCCGCACTGTAATGTCATGCTCAGATCTGGCTTCAATGTTCAATTCAACATTAGTTCTGAGATACTGAAGAGCTGATTCCAAATCTGTGGTTGTGACATGTCCGCCTGAAACAGATAACACATGTTAACCCTTTGCCCAACAAAACCGGCCAAATAAAGCTTCAACAGCCTAAAATATCTTCGGTCTGTCTCAATAGAACCATACAAATATGGATATCATTCGAACCGGCTCCTTGACCACATTGTGATAGTTACAGTTATGCCCTGTGCCAATGCATTCTCTTATATTCAAGTCGACCATAGGTCGCCTCGCATATATAAGAGAATGCATTGGCCTAAAAAAAATCCTTTTTTAACACTTTTTACCATTTTTATGTTTACCCATACCATAGTATGGTAAACATAGTGTCGTTGCCCGGATTGACCACTCGTCGTTAGTCCGTCTGTTTGTCTGTAGACACTTTACGCATGGTGCGATAACTGAAATATTTTCTATCTGATCGGAACCAAATTTTGTATATGAATTTCTCAGCACCAAATACAGATCGAGTTCGAATATGGGTTTGATCCGAGTTTTTTTTACAGAGTTATGGCCCTTTTTCAACTTAGAATTTATGCATGCTGCCATAACTCAAAAAGAAATTATCTGACCATAACCAAATTTGGTATGTGAGTTGCTCAACCCAAAATACATATCGAGTTCGAATATGGGTTTGATTCGATATTTTTTAATGGAGTTATGGCCCTTTGACATAGAATTCATGAATGCTTCGATAAATCAACAATTTTTCAACTGATAGGAACCAAATTTTGTATGTGAGTTTCATAACTCAAAATACAGATCGAGTTCGAATATGGGTTTGATCCGGTACTTTTTACTGGAGTTATGGCCCTTTGATTATTTTATTCATCGCTAAAATATATCAAAGATACACAGGTGGCACTGTCTAGATAGTACCTAATAAATCAGGTTCAGGATGCTATGAAGTTGGCTTCTCACACAGAGCTAGTATCCAGTTACAATACCATGAAGTTGGTTCTCTCTTGTATTGAGTTAATTAACTGCTAGGAGATGTGTTGGCTGTATCAGATATACTTTATACTCTATAAGTATCTCTGGCCATATCATAGGTGGAATGTTTATACTATTATATTTTATATGCATGGTTATTTAAATTTCATCTTAAAGGCATAATCTGGTTTCATTGTTTAATAGCATTACCATTGGAATTTTGTTGGTTGCATGGGAAGACAACTTTGGTTTTCAAAGTTTTAAAAACTTGAGAGCTCTGTATCAGTCTATGGGAACAAAATAATTGTTCATAACACTTTTAGTACTGTAGGTCTAGTTTGTTTTATCTATATATTAATGGAAAGCTTTTTCGACATTGATTTCAATTGATTACATATGTGAATTGAAAAATTAAAGGGGCACACCAGGTTTGATGTATTTTTCCTGTACTCTGCATGAGATAAAACTTTTTATGTGTACCTATACCATAGTATGGTACACATAGCGTCAATGTCCGGATTGACCACTTGTCTGTCCATCCATCTATATCTGTCAGACACTTTAGGTATAATGCGATAACTCTAACATTTTCTATTTGATCGGAACCAAATTGTGTATATAGGTTTCTCATCCCAAAATACAGTTCGAGTTTGAATTTCCTCGCTCAATTTAACATAAACAAATATTAAAAAACTTTTATAATAATAAAAAAATTATTTAATTCCAAAAAAAAATTGTCATTGACACTAATTTGTTTTAGTTGTATTCCATTAATAAGGTGTGATGTCCTGTATTGAAAATGTGAAGATTTTATTGCAATAGTTGCATGTAATATAATGATATCAATAAATTGCCATGTGAACATCCAATATCCAGAGTATGAGAATACCTTTAATAGATGTCATTCCAAGCAAAATCTGTTATTAATTGAGTGATGACATATGTTACATAGCTCTAGGGAGTGGTTGTATGAAGGTAAAGATGAACAACCTGCTGGCTGGATAATTGTTTATCCTATCTGTCAAATGTATTAATGGCTAAACAATTGGATCTCACAGTGAGAGGTCTTTGTGTGAATAGGGACAGAGTTATGAGATTTAAAACGACTCCTCCCCCACCCCAATTACTTTAACCCCTTCTTAAGACAAATTATTTGACCTTTTGATTTTAAGTTAGGTACTGATATATGTATTACTGTGATCATATCTTTGACCAATTATCAGTTATAGCTAATCGCTATCGCCAAGGTATGGGTTAAACATCTGCCGATCGTGATCGGCCTCTCGTTTCTTACATTCTTTAACAATTTTATAATTTTTAATGTGTTAAGCCAATGCATTCTCTTATATATGCGAGGCGACCTATGGTCGACTCGCATATATAAGAGAATGCATTGGCACAGGGCCGTTCTGTTGGGTAAAGGGTTAACCCTTTGATGACTATCTACTAATTGATTAGTACAGTAATGCCCTAAATAATCAACACAGCAGAATTATGGGTAACTTTTAAGGATTTAGTCGGAAATAAGGCTTGTTGCCATTCATCGGAAAGCTCTCACTTACTATAGCTCCCTAAGGGAATGTTGAGATTAATAAGTTTGACAACAGCTGTTTATTGACCTTATCATCTGAAAATTCCCTCCAAATAAAATGATTCAATAGGAATCATATGCCTTCTTAACTTATTTATCAAAACACCCCTCCAAATGAATAAGAGACCATTCCAATATATACACAGAATGACACAAGTGTGTTAATGGTTTTTTATACTGCATGCAGCCACACATTCTATCCTTCTGCAATGGCACAAGTGTTGTATCAATAAACCCACTAACACATGTGTCATTCTGAATTTATTACACATCACCCGTCCTTGAATCAGAGCATTAAAAATACAGACTTACAAGGTTTATTTAGGCACATACAGGGCTTGTTTTGTCATGTGTGATGATGCTTTTATTTTATAATTTATAGTTCCGGTTTCATGGTTGAAGGAAACTTCATGTATCTCATTTGACATCAATGAGATGTGTATGGAATGTATGTTCCATAGTCCATACAGATTTGTAAATTTGGAACAACAATAACACTGTACTTCTAGGAACATGTGTGTAATAAATAATATTATAACTGAATGGAGAATCCACTGAGTAATGAAATGCATGACCTTCATCTTTCTCATTGAAGATATATGCACTGGCTTAAAAGGTCAAGATAAATATTGTTAGGCCCATGCATTATCTTATATATGCGAGGCTCCCTATGGGAATAAAAATAGTACCCTTCTTATCCCAGTTTGTTGGGGAATTAATGAGGAAAACAATTATTTTCCAGTGACAGTAGAGTAATGCTCTAAGTAATCGACTTCTTAACCACAGCAGAATTATGGGTAACTTTTCAGGATTTATTCGGAAATATGGCTTGTTGCCATTCATCGGAAAGATTTCGGGGAGAGCTTTCCGATGAATGCAACAAGCCATATTTCCGACTAAATCCTGAAAAGTTACCCATAATGCTGCTGTGGTTAAGTCGATTACTTAGAGCATGACAGTAGCTCCTGCTGTTTGGTTTCTCTGGCTCAAATTAAAGTTCTTTTTTATCTCTACTCAGAAATTCAGAATCAATACAATACATTCATGGGAGAAACACAATGATCATCTTTAAAGATCTGTCATCCTGAATATATTTTATATAGTTTCCGGGGTATAAAATAATAGATATGAGTCGAAGACACCTGTCTGGAAATGTTTCTATCAATTAATATTGATTTGATATCAATATTTTCTTATATAATGCCATAATCAAGTGGAACATCTTTCATTAATATTTTTATTATTTTAGAAACAAATGCGAGTAGTAAAATGTCACCAATTGATGGTATGTATATTATACCAGAAAAATCTAAATGAAATCCAATATTAATTTAGCATTTCCCGACATGGGCATCAAATCATATTTATTATTTTATAACCATGAACCTATATAACATAAAAACATATAAAACTTGTTATAGGAAGAGATAGGCCATCTTTAAGATCACATATGGAACACTGTTTCAATCTTGTGATTAATTGTTCAATTATTATGGCAAGGCATGTATATGTTATATGTTATTATTGTGCCTCATTGTTGATGCTAATAAATCAATAATTATCTCATAAACAATGTGTGATTATGTGTTTTGGGTAAACCTTTGACGACATTGAAAGGGGTGAGTCACAGTGAACTAATGGTAAGTATAGTTTGAACTTTTGAACAGCTGTTCACAATGTTCAATCCGGCACTAGTTAGCTTCAGAAATTACCTGAGTACTTGTCACAGGAGTTTGTCATTAAAAATGAGACTAAAAATATAAATAAACAAAATTAAAATTAAAATTGAGAGTGCCACTGTTACAAACTGTTACAAGCATTATGTCAATAGAGATGCATACCGGTACTTGCTTTTATTTCAGCTCGCTATAGTATAAACGACAAGCCCCTGTGGTATATATATTTCATGTCAGATGTCAGACCCTATGATGTTATAAGGCCACTATCATTAAAATATTATATGTTTGCCTATTCCCTACCCAATGTACAAAGATTGGGTAGGTAGGTTGTCTAATAAATTTTTTACATTCCTCATTTTGAACTAGATCATGCCATGAATCTCTACTCTGTCCACAGAGATCATATTCCATCAGTACAAAACCTGGGAACTTTTTGATGATCTGACCCCTTCTCACAGGGAACTTTATAACCAAGCCTTGAAATAGGGTGTTTGTCATTTGCAGAATGAGGTCTCCAGAGGGTGAATTTAGTGATGCTACCCCGCATAGCGGGCTAGCATCACCAAATTCACCCTCTGGGGACCTCATTCTGCTTACACCTCAGCAGAATGAGGTTCCCAAAGGGTGAATTTGGTTCACATATAGGGAACTCATGCTTTAACACAGCATGTTATTATGGAATAACTACTTAATTTTACATACATGTACTAACTTATACCAAGAATCAATCATATGTAATAGTCCTGACTATAGTTTGTATTTAATAATTTCTACTACTAGAATAAAGTCTATATCAGATTTTTAGAGGTATTGACTTTATAGTATGAGCTGGTATATCCATGTCATGTATCAGATTTATAGAGGTACTGTTTCAGACATAGTATGAGCTGGTATATACACTATTTATTCATTAGTTCATAAAGTTTTAAACATCTTTATTTTGTAAATTCATTTGATAGTTCATTATTTCAATTCGAAAATTCCCAATTTACCCCACTACGGTATCTATTTTTCCCAATTGCATGGACCCTGGACCCTTTCCCAAAATTACCCAAGATTATCCCTGTCAGATCCTCTAGAGTTGGCATACTATGGTTATGGTATCGGCGAAGCTCATTTTTGCGACCAATGTGGAGGGGGTAAACACTAAACTTGCAATAACAGGAGTCAGACCGCTCTTTGTACAAATCTCACATATTGTTGTGACTGTCTTGAATCTTTGTCTTTGAGAAGCTTTTACCACCTTCCCCTACCCTATTTTTTTGCCCTCCATTACCGGAAACGAAGGTATTATTTGATTTGGCCTTGGCGATATATCTATGTTACATGCACAGTAGTACACCCACAACTGTGCAGATGAATAGGGCTATTAGGGTACATATAGGCTACAGTATATCTACCAGATAGAACAATTAATCAGCTACGGATTGAACATAAAATTCTTGACAACTTAGGCTAGGCCGTTTTTGAACAGTTTGTCTCCTAGTATATTAGTATGTTCTCTTCCTACTTTTAACTTACCCAGCATCGCTGCAACCATTCCAACAATACCCGTTCCGGCTCCAAGTTCTATTATCTTCTTTCCTTCAATTATTTTGGGATGTTTCTCTAGATACTGGCAGAGAACAAGAGCCTGAAAGCAGATAAAGGGCTGGAATGATGGCTGTGAAGTGAAAATATTTCTAAAGGTTATTTTGCATAGGCTTCCACATGATGACTGATGAGGTTGCATGAAACAATAAAATGTCATATTTATAATGTTCCATGGTGCATGCATTGATTACCGGTATTAATCAGGTAGCACAACATATCAAATTTCTGTCACAAAAACTGAAGGATGTGTCAGGAAATTATTATATTAATGCAGTAATGCCCTAAATAATCGGCTCCTTAACCACAGAAGAATTATGGAAATATGGCTTATTGCCATTCATCGGAAAGCTCTCAGTGAGAGCTTTCCAATGAATGGCAACAAGCCATATTTCCATAAATCCTGAAAAGTTACCCATAATTCTGCTGTGGTTTAAGTGATGTGAAACACTCCAGTAGGGTGATCAAATAGAAATGGAAAATAATCTTGCTAAAAGTAGTTATTTTTATAAATATAAAGGTCTCCCATAGCAGATGAGGCCATGCAGAATGAGGTCCCCATAGGATAAATTTAGTGATGCTAGCCCGATGTGTGGGGTAGCGTCACTAAAGTCACCCTCTGGGTACCTCATTCTGCAAATGACCAGCACCATATTTTGAGTCCTGATATTATTCTTATATTACACTCATATACAGATTTTGTATCCTTTCCAAAATATGGAAATGTATTGCCTCAAAACAATTTCATGGGTGCTCAGGCATAATCTACAACATGTAACAAATTAGAGCTTCCTTTCTGGAAGTTTATGAGTTTTTCCTGACGTGAAGAGCAATTCATACTAGACGGGCTGATGGTGTAATTGTCATAAGGGCCTTATTATTCCATGTGCTATTATATTTCATGTTATATGCTATCGATTAAAATAATAAAATAATTTTAAAAATATCGCTTAAATTTTTTGTCAATTTTTGGTCGACTCCCCACTTATCCCTGAAGTCTCCCTAAATTTCCTGAAGTCTCCCTAAATTTCCTGGAGGGAGACTTCAAGTCTCCCTGTTCTGAACCCCCAGGCTGAGGCCTGCATAAGGCAATGATCACAATTGTAACCAGCTTTTCAAATCAGTCACAAATGAAGCTAGCTTTTCAAGGGCGATCATATTCGAAGCCACATTTTCATAATCATATTCATGTGGGCCTAATGGACGAGACTATTTAGGCTAATCACATTTTTGAGTTAATTAATGAAAACCAACTTTACACATAAGGTCAAGGAAGAAAATATTCTGGTTCGGTGTCCTTGCTTGCAATACTTGGATCAATTTTATGTCACACATGTGAAAGCCTACAAAAACATGACACAGATAATGAGCACAAACCAGCATATATGAACAAAAAAGGGTTAACTATTTAATATAAACAGCTTCAGAAAATTAAGGAAGGATATCCCCCATATCCTATTGGTGAAGACCCAAAATTATTTTCCAGTTGGGCTTAATATGCTACAGAAATGATCAAATTAATAGGCCCGGGGACTGGGCTAGTGATTCCTAATATTTGAGATATGTTCATTTTTCTATGCAGGATAAATTTAATGTGGCAAAGCGAATGAGATATCATATATCTTCTGTATATTAAGTGATATCATTTTGTAATTGAAGCAAAAAGAAGCAGGAAGATGTTACTAGTCACAGTGCTAGTCACTGATTAAATTGACAAATATGTGACAGACAATTTTGATGGTCTGGATGTGCTCCCCTTTTGTGGAATTAATATAGAAGCTTGGTTGACTTGGTTGGACAACAGAAAATTAAGAGGTACCAATATTTCAGAATATTCTCACATGATTAACCATGTTGGAACAAACGATATTGAGGATGAAAACATGACAGTATATTACTGTATATATATAGAAGAATTTATTTTACAGTGCAAAACCCTAATTAAATTGATTTGCTGCATTACGGCTTTGTCAGATAATTGGAGAGACTTGGCTTGGAGAGAAAGTCTACAAAGTCAATAATGCATTGACAGCAATTTGTTTATAAAGAATAAATAAATAAATATGCATTTAAAAAAAAACCTACATAATGCAGTGAATTACTAGAATGTACATACCCTTTGAAACACCTTCATTTGAGGTCATATTTTGCGAGTTCACATAAAACTGTTATCTATAATCTCAGAGTAATGTGTTGGGCTTAGGTTTAAAGATACATAATCCGAATTAACGCTCCAAATTACTATTTCTTTGGCTTCGTGGGTAAAAAATATTTGATTCGAGTCAAGGAACCCACCCATCAAAGCTCAGGTTACCATTATTTTGACGTAATTAATCGATTCTGATAACTAAAGCGTCTTTTGAAGAAATGTTGTTGAACAGTTGTTGGAATCTGATGATAAGGGGACCATGGAATCGGATTGTGTAGGCTACTTTTAAATTATTAAACTAATGTGAATTTGACCTCCCATACATGATACTAGTATACCACCACAGCAACATCACTGCTTCAGTCAAATCTAAGAATTAACGCTAAAAATTATTTACCGAATCCCAAACAACAGCAGCCACCCCACCACTATCCCAATCTTGTTGTATGGTAATTTTCTTTCCAAGGAACTCAAATTGTCTATTGCCTTCATGGAATATTGGAAATATTCTGTGCCCTTCATAAGGAACAACTGCCCATTCGTGGTGGAGTACATCGTCACTGACTTTCATGGTTGATGCTTCTTTGTTACAGGTTTTCATAATTTCTTGATATGTGCAAAAATCCGCACTTTGTTCCGACGCCGGATTCCAATTTTTCTTTAAACGCACGTCATCATTACTGCAAGGAAGCTTTTCATCGGAATTCAGATGATCTAAACAAGAGTCAGTGACATAATTTGCACTATCTATTTTCTTTGTATCTAACTCAAGATTTTGGTCTGTTGCGGCGTCATTTATGTCGTGAATATTGCAAGAAATTCTCACAATAGCAAGCATGCAAATCGAAAGTAAATTATTAAAAATCATTCCATATAGAGTTACGGTTCTTAAAATATTACTTCCGGTAGGGGAGACAAATCTTTGTTGCTATAGAAATTATTAAAACAGTGAGGACAGCCATACTTGAAGTTGAATGAGATGACAGGCGCGACTAAACATTGAAAATCACCACACAAACAGTCAGTATCAAGATGGCTGTCAGTACAAATATAAACCAAGCCGGTAAGCACATATATTGACATAAAAACATGTTTTACATTCGATTTTCGATATCAAATGCATGATATCGTTCAACTTCCAGACCTCAATTGCTCAAAATTCAAATTGAAATTTCCAACAAAACAAAAACATCGAAACATGTAATTGGTAATGGTATATACTATATTAATTAAGGGGCAGGTGACCGATTTTGAATGGGGATTTCCATGCATATCTCCCCAGCAAAAGTTATATATGAAGCAGTTGTCAAGGAACTAAAGCATACACATTATTATTATAATATTAATAATAATATTATTATTATTAATATTAAGCACTAAAGTCTAAAGCAGACATAACAATTATTAACATTTATCTGGCGGCTCGGCTGTCTTGGTAAATACTAAAATAGGCAATTTTTGCTATAAATTATAATTTAGAAATTTATTTATTGAGAAATTTTTTCTGGTATTACATTTACAACACTTGACCTAGTTTTGTAAATTCAATAAAAAAAAATAAAAAATAAATACATCAGTCATCAACTTTCTAATGGAACAAATTGCAAGCCGACCCGCCAGGTAATCAATTAATATGAATTATCAATACCGCACAATGTCACCCCCAGAAATATTTCCAACTCTGTAACTTTTGCTGCGGAGATCTGCATGGAAATGCCCATTCAAATTGATCACTTTCAAGACCTCCTTAAAGTTGTAATTTTTTTTAATTGCATGGCTGTTATTTTTTGTCATAAAAATTGTTGCTGGAAATTGCGTATCATGGACGTTTCGCAAGTTTCGGGTGCTGTATTTTATATAAAGTTTGATTATTGTAATTTACTCCACCTAAATTGGCCTAATCGTCAACGCCGTACGATGGTTTGAAAATCAAGTACCAACACCATCTCATATTCTTAACAGTATATTGACAGTTCAATAATATCACGACAATCAAACATTCTCATGCAAATGCTTTAATGCAGGTTGGCATCACTAAATTCACCCTCTGGCAGTCTGGGGACCTCATTCTGCAAATATCGGGCACAATAGTCAATATTCTCAGCTTCAGGCCTGGTTGTTGCTGTGAATAGATACAGCATAGATCTTTAAATTTTAATATTACCCAAGGATCAAAATGATCAATCATTTGAGCAGAAGGAGTTCAAGGAACACACGGTGGGAAATCACATGGTTTCGAGTAGTCCAACAAATTAGACGATTCGGATTAAGACATATTTTAATATTTGGACATTTATGTTGTCTTAATTCCTCATGTTGTCTTAATTACCTTATAAGGATTAAGATAATCGTAAATGTCCAAATATTAAAATATATCTTAATCCGAATAGTCTAATTTGTTGGTCTAGGTTTCGAGGTGAGTATCATGCATTCAAAATGGCTGAGGCGATCGCAAACGCGACCAGAAACAAGGAAAAGTGTAATAAATATATGAAATAGCATAGTGTGTTTTGAGATGGACAATAACTCAATCAAGTCAATGAGTTGAAAGTGGAATATTCCGCGAGGCTCTGCCGACCGAAATATTCCACTTTCAATGAGTTGAGATATCGTCCATCTTAAAACACACTATGCTATTGTTGTATTTATCTTATACTGACCATATTTAATTATTTCTGGATTTTTTGTGGCACCTGTTTTAGTATTTTTCTGGGTGAAACTCTATGTTTTCGCATTTTGTTTACAAAAATTGCCATTGCGCATAAATATATACATGTGATGCTCCATGAATAGCAGAACTTTAGAGTATCGATGCATGCGATTTTAAGTTTGAGTCGAAGAAAGAATAGTTCGCTTATCAAATTCTATCGACTGGGAAAACAGTTCTATACAAGAAAATTTTGTGTCATATATCAACATTTAATGATTTTAATCACAGGAATTTGTTCTATTATAAATATACAACATTACAAATATGTCAATGTTGCTAAGCGTGTCAGGGGTCTCACTGCTGATAGTCCGTTCATGCCATCTATAACACATATATATGTGTTATAGATGAAGTATAATGCATGCATGGGCAATATCTCCAACCGGTATAAGACAAACTAGGATAATGATATATTACATAGTATTTTGGCAGCTAAGAGTAAGAGCATTAAGCTTTACTATTTTTCAAACAAGCTGATATTTCATCTGTTTCCAAACTCACAGTTGTTTGCTCTAACATTCTGACAAAAGTTGTCAGTCAAAGGATTCTCCTGGATGTATGGACTTGTGTATTCCACGAACCTCCGACTGGCAACTTAGGTCAGAATGTTATAGAAAACTACTGAGTATTTCTGAACAAATAAGGTATCAACTTGTTTTATAAATAAACTAGCATATGCTCATAACTAGGCTGCAATGATTTGGAGCATCATGATGCAATGCACATCACAATATTTATGTGATGATATGTATCAGAATGCAAAATTACTAGTTGCCACTATATTTACAGTAATGCTCTTAATTAGTCGTAAATATGGCTTGTTGCCATTCATCGGAAAGCTCTCGATGAGAGCTTTCCGATTAATGGCAACAAGCCATATTTACGACTAAATCCTGAAAAGTTACCCATAATTCTGTTGTGGTTAAGAAGTCGATTAATTAGAGCATTACTGTAGATGTATTAATTCAACCTTTGTTGCAGGAATAAAGTTTTTCACTGCCCAAATGGCAACTTCAACCTGATTCCTGCAATAAGGAAGTGTAAATTGATCTACTGTATCTTTCTCATTTAATAATAAAATTGATATGTCCCTCCAGGAAATAAATGTTGACAAACACAGTAATTTATTGTTGCCAGATCTATAGCATTTGATAAGTTTTTGATGCAAAAGTATGCTTTTCGTAAATCGTGATGCATCATATCAGACATTCGCGATGTGATGCATAGAAAAAGTCATGATGCATTGAAATCACAATGAATCTTTGTAGCCCTACTCGTAACAGTCAAAATGCTACATGTATGTTTTGTGACAGTTCCTCATTTGTTTTTGTGCATATGCACATTTTGAATTCGTGGTACTCACCAACCTTGAAACCATGTGATTCCTCACTGTGGAGACAGGTCTATAGATCTATTGGCATATCAGGACAGATTTAATATTGTCAAAGAAGTAAAACGGTCATTATCATGGGTGATGAAGTAGGATGAAGATATCCAGCGTGAGTAGGTATCTCTTAGGGAAGATGATGTGTACATTTGTACATATGCTGTGCAGTTTGTATTTAATATGTACAGTAATTAAAGACATATTATGGACTTATTCGGGTGCCTGAAACTGATAAGGTAGTACTCAGGCACCATGCTAATTCAGTCCTTCCCACGAGATGGGAGCGATTGCTCTTGCACCAGTATACACTCGCAATTTTTAATTCATATGGGTTCTAAAATTTACACTCATTTGTCAAAATGTTCATAGTCACTGTAATCATTGATTCAATATTGAACTATTTGAAGGTATATTTAGAACCTTTCCCCATCTCAGTTAAATTATGGGCATGTGAAAGTGTAACTGGACATATTGGTTTATCCTACAATGACATTTTGTTTGAGAAAATCCCTTACGATTATACTACGGGCGCAATTACACCCGTCTTCTGAATTGCGAGAGCAAATAAGCACTCTCGCTGTGTTTTCCTCATGGAAAGACTGCCAACTGTGGGAATATAGCATTCTACTAATATTGCCGAAAATCTCAAAGAAATCATCATCTGAACTACCGTATGCTTAATTGTAAATATTTACATCTCGGTTCGGGATGCAACAATCGGCGATAAACGAATGCAAATTAGTTCCTCAGCCAGAGTGATTGCATTTAATTAGTATATAAAGAATGCCGGTGTGTGCTATAAATTTGGATTAATATTCGTAAATATAACTACTTTGAGCAAGATTATTCTCCATTTTTATTTGATCACCCTACCAGAGTATTACACATCACTTTAATTTACATTAAAAGATAGTGTATCTCTTCACAACAAGTTATATATAGATTCCATAATCATAAAATAAAATACATGAATCGAGGACACCTGAAGGCGAAGTACATCTCATCTCAAAGTGATAACTTGGCGAAAGCTCAGCTGCATCATAAATAAACTATACTTTGCTATGACTTTTAATATACAATGTAGACAAAGAATATTATACCAAGTTGTGTCTGTATTTTATCACAAAAAGGCTATATTAAGTCTTAAAATCAGGTTTTATAAAAATTATGTTGTTGTAATTATGGCCCGGAAGATATACATGTACCGTACACTATCTTTAATATTTTTATTTCAGGTTGGTTTTACCATGCACCCAGAGAAAATGTTGAACGAGATCCAGTGCTGTATCCACCACCTTCACAGATACCTGGGTTAGGCTCTTATGAAACAGAGGGAGAACCGGCTCCAAGAGCAATGTATAAAGATACTGACACAAAGTATATCAGGCTAGCAAAACAAGGTGGTCGACCTGGTAAGTGTTTCCTAGACTGTCCAGACAGAGTTTCACTATACTAGTATGCAACATGCTTGGACCTTTAAGTTAGCAGTAACCTGTTACCTTGGTCATCATTCCAACGCTAGAAATGATACTAGATTATGCCTATTTCATCGACATGATCATAAAAAGACGCACCATTTATATGGTACACAAATATATACTTGTATAATGTACACCATAAATATAAAATTTGTAAATATTAGTTAATCGCCCAACAAATCAAGTACGGTACCGGTATACATTATGTCATAATCTTAACAAATTTTGTACCTCATTCACCAGCGCACAATCAAGTATGGATAATATAGTGTGTTTGAAATTGGGGAATGAGGTCCCCACAGGGTGAATATATATATCCCGCACAGTGGGCTAGCATCACCAAATTCACCCATGGGAACCTCAACTGCTATAGGAGACCTAGGATCAAATTGAAGAAACCCAGTTGACATCGGTGATGATCACCCATTAGTCACCTTGATTATGCAATTTATCTTCTGCAAATTAGGGGATATAGAAACTGAACAGCAGGGAAAAAGTAACTAACAACAATGTTAATTTGAGGCTACATAGACACTTCCCAGAAAATGAGGCCTAAGCAGAATGAGGTCCCCAGATGGCAGAGTGTTAATTTGCTGTGCCATGATAGCGTCACTAACTTCACTGTCTGGGGACGTCATTCTGCAAATATCAGACATACTAGATATTCAGACTTGATTGTGTGCAAGTGATGAGATATGAACACACAGGCTTGATATCACAAATCATTACTGCTTATGGGTTACTATGAGAAGTATTTATATATCACATGAAACCCCTAAATATTATATCATTAAAAAAGCCATTACATATTTCTTTATCTCTGACTAGTTATGAATAGGCGCATGCTTCCCGGGCGGCGCATCCAAATTAGTTACATATCACTTGGCATCGTACCAACAAAATGGCCACGTCTTGAGATTGATTCAGGTGGATTAATGCTATTTCAAAAAGCCACGCATGACTCCAACACCAGACAATGCAAAATAATTGCTTTGTTAATTAAAGTTAAATTCTTGTCCAACTTTGTTGCACGAACGAAAATAGACACAAAAACAAAGAGGCAAATTGGGGGACTATATTTTCCATCGCAAGCCCCAGAGCGCACAATACTGGTGTATATGGTTGTGAAGTGTCTCAGCCAATGCTGTAAATATATGAATTTTGCAGCTTTTTGTATTTGATTTGTTAAAAAGGCATATTAAAGCTCTAGTTTTTTCATGTGATATATACAAGATCTTTACAAGATTTGTTAAATTTTATTCACAACTCGTTCATAAAATCTTATATCCGAACATAACTCATTGGAGATCCTCTATATCTTTAACTAAAGTCCTTAACCCTTTACCCAACAAACCGGCCAAAAACGCCAAATAAAGCTTCAACAGCCTAAAATATCTTCGGTCTGTCTCAATAACACCATGGATATCATGATATGGATATCATTGGAACCGGTTCATTGACCACATTGTGATGGTTACAGTTATGCCCTGTGCCAATGCATTCTCTTATATATGCGAGTCGACCATAGGTTGCCTCGCATATATAAGAGAATGCATTGGCCTAAAAAAAATCTTTTTTACCATTTTTTCTTACATTCTTTGACAATTTTATAATTTTTTCTTACATTTTTTAACAATTTTTATAATATTTTTCTACATTCTTTGACAATTTTATCATTTTTAATATGTGTTAAGCCAATGCATTCTCTTATATATGCGAGGCGACCTATGGTCGACTCGCATATATAAGAGAATGCATTGGCACAGGGCCAAAATAATATGTGACCAATATTAATTCTTGTGATGAGCACCATCTTCCTCTGGGTTTGCCAGCAAAAATGTGCTGCATATGTATTCTCTTATCAATGATTTCATACCTTGTCTTCCTCTATGTTACAGATCTTCTCCACTTCCGGAATAAAGATACGAGGAGTAAGGCGCCAGTTGGTTATCCGCGGTGTGATTGGTTTTATCAGGGTCAACCAGAAGCAGAAGATGACAAGTATGTGCTTCGTACTGGGAAAATCAGATACTATTAAAGATACATAATCTGATTCGATGGTCCCCATATCATCCAGTTATAACAACAACAGAATTCACTAAAAGCCGATTTAGTTATCCAAATTAGTGTATTACCAATAAATACTCACAATGATACCAAGCAAGATATCATATTTACTGAAAAAGTCCTATAATAATGTTATTTCTTGGTGGTTTGTATGACGAGCGAGTGTGGTTTGCAACATCCATATACAGTAATGCTCTAAGTAATCGACTTCTTAACCACAGCAGAATTATGGGTAACTTTTCAGGATTTAGTCGGAAATATGGCTTGTTGCCAATCCTTGGGAAAGCTCTTGGGGAGAGCTTTCCGATGAATGGCAACAAGCCATATTTCCGACTAAATCCTGAAAATTTACCCATAATTCTGCTGCGGTTAAGAAGTCGATTACTTAGAGCATTACTCTATGGTGATGCATATAGTGTTAGTGGAATTCCCCAACACATGTCATCACAAATGTAAACAAACATATTTATGTGTGTAACTGGCATGCTGTTATATAACATATCTATTTGCATGACTAAAACATGCTCAATGATTCGTAAGTAAGTACTAGTATATGTATGTATCCACACATCAACTATCACAAGTTACCTTATTTGTTGTTGCTGGCGTTACTTTTCATGGTGTTATATTCCAAAGTTCTGGAAGATCATTGGAGTTTTTTGCTAGGCCGCCAAATATTCGATGTTGTGAAAAATAACAGATTTAAAAAATAGAAATCTGATAACTTTGAGCTTTGATGGGTGTTCCTCGACTTGAATTAAATATTTTTTTACCCCCGAAACCGACGAAAAAGAAATTTAAGTGGGTTAAATTGGATTATGTATCTTTAATTATATCTCCAGCACTTTAATCAGTATTTTACTGAGTGGTCTTAAGTTGTGGCTTTCTCCAGGTTTTGAGATGTGTTTGCTAATTTTTCTTTTAATAATCAAGAATGATTGAATTGTGTTACTTAAAATGTTCACTTTTGAAAATCCGAATGAGGACTTTATTCAAAATCAAACATCAAGCCAAATCATTGGGAACGTGAAGAAGGTTCAAATAAAACAAACCGAAGTTATGTACATATAAATTGTAAAATTTATTGCCTAAAAGACCATGAAAGTAATGCTGAACATTATAATTGGCACATTAGTGAAAAAAATAGTCGTTTGGGAATTCCTTTTCATTTGGGGAATTCGATCACTTCCACGAAGCATCACAAATTTAATGATAAAGCGATGAAGCCAAGCAGGCCATTGGAATTCTTATACAGTGACAGGTCGCTAGTGTGTCTGTCATTTGCAGAATGAGGTCCCCAGAGGGTGAATTTAGTGATGCTACCCCGCATAGCGGATAGCATCACCATATTCACCCTCTGGGGACCTCATTCTGCTTACACCTCAGCAGAATGAGGTCCCCATAGGGTGAATTTGGTGATGCTAGCCCGCAATGCGGGGTAGCATCACTAAATTCACCCACTGGGGACCTCATTCTGCAAATGATAGATACACTATTTCAAGGCTTGTTCACAAAGTGTTTACAAAATTAGAGATTATGACAACTAATTATAAGTTTAACAGTTAAAGGTACTCAACCCGATAAAACTCCTCTCAATTACTATTTCAATGGCTTCGGGGGTCAAAAATATTTGATTCGAGTCGAGGAAGTCACCCATCAAAGCTCAGATTTGTTAGATATCGATTTTAGAAATCTATTATTTTTCATTATCGGGAATACTATCTGGCCCAGAACTCATGCAAAATTGCGTTAAAATTACCACTTGATTTTAGAGTTATTCATCCTTGTCTGTTTGAATAGATTTCGAGTACACATCCAGAGCAGATTACGGCAGATATTAGTACTCATCTCGAGAACATAACAAATTTGAAAAATCAATATCTAATAACTCTGAGCTTTGTTTGATGGGTTCCTCGACTCGAATCAAATATTTTTTACCCCCAAAGCCAAAGAAATAGTAATATAGGACCCTCTGATCGGATTGTTGTTGTTGGAATCTGTTGAGATGGGGACCCTCTTTACGGGTTGAGTACCTTTAACACCCGGTCATGATATTATACGAAAAATTAAATCGAAATGAGATATTTCTCAATTGTAAAACTATTTGTGCACTGTGATGCCATACTGCATGGATTGCATGCAGAAGCTATTTATAGTGGCTGTAATGTGAATGATAGTAAAATCCTTTAGACTCGGTAACACGTACAGTAATGCCCTAAGTAATCGACTCCTTAAACACAGCAGAATTATGGGTAACTTTTCAGAATTTAGTCAAATCCTGAAAAGTTACCCATAATTCTGCTGTGGTTAATCAGTCGATTAATTAGGGCATTACTGCAGCTTGTTCAAGAGTCTAATTTTAATTAGAAAATTAAATTAAGAAATTAAGTGTCTTTAAAATGGTTTCAGTTTTCACTATGATCTTCAGTCTTAGGTTTAATTTGCAATAAAATTTTCATTTAATTTATTTTTCAGGTGTTATGAGTTCTTATTACCAGAATACATGGTTAACCAGGAATACAAGCCACATGGTGACAATCCACAAACGGATGACAATTATCAGCCACAAAGAGGACCAATTGCTTTCGACAAAAAAAGTGCTTATCAGCGTGAAGTGGCTCTGACAGACAAGACTGTCAAACTGCCAGAATTAATTAAACCAGGGTACGGCGTTCGCAGTGGAAAGCCCTTACATTTCAAAAAGAACCCAGCCCCAGAGAGGGTGAGAGCACCAAACACACAATCAGCATCAAATGCTCAAAGAATGCAACTGTGAGTTTTGAATATTTCGTACTCAATCACTTATTCACTTAACCATTTTATGACAGGAGCTGCGCTGGTGCATCATTGAGGATTCTGTGCCTATATATTCTCTTATATATGCGAGTCTCCCAAAGGGAGCCTTGTATATATAAGAGAATGTCCATACTGGCTGACACTGTCAAGGTGAATATTGATAGGCCAATGTATTCTCTTATATATTTGAGGCTCCCTATTGGAGATTTGCATATATAAGAGAATGCATTGGCATGCGGTTTTCATAAAAATGTCAGGAAGCGCCAGTCATGGGATGGTTAACATCAGAAAAACTATTGCCTCCTTGTGAAATAATTGCAATTTCACTTACGTTTTTTGTCTCTTCTGCCAGCTCATTATTTTAACCATTTCTTTACTAAATGGATTCTCAGTTATAACAGTATATATTGCAATGGTGACATCATCTATTATTCATCTGGAGGGGTTTTCATGTAAAATAAAAAGATGACATAATACAAGTACAGAAATGTTCAGATAATAAGTCGCTTTTATAACTTATTATCTTATTGTAGGGAACTACTTGTCTGTGAGTATTATAGAAAAGTTTAAGCTGTATCTGTTGGCTTATTTCAAGTTTTGATATTACACAAAAGCACATTATTCAGTTGTGATGAAAGGATTAACTGGAAGGGCAATCGGCATCGGCCGATATTTGGGTTATTTCTGGGACTAATATAACTTCTATATTAGTCCCAGGTTATTTGTTTACAATCGACATCGGCAAAAATAACTGCCATTATTATGACATTCAGATTGTTTCCACTTTCCGTGCAGCAAAACGAGAAAATGGTAAATCAACATTCAAATCAACTGTTGGTTTAGGTATTGTACAGTCAGTAATGGTAACTTGTTAAGTATGGTCAGCATTTCACATCTAAATAGTACTGCATGGTGGTTAATACACTGGATAAACAGTAAAGTGTCATCATATACATTGGGTGACTTTGATATTTTATTTATCTCCCATAGGGCCATAGAGAGCCTCGCATATATAAGAGAATATATTGGCCTAACAATATTAACATTGACAATGTTAGCCAGTGCATTCTCTTATATGCGCGAGGTTAGGTAGTCGAAAACATTTTATGGACCTTTTTTGGTACTACCAAAGCGCCATCCAGAGATCCTGGTCTATCCCGTATAGACCTGAAAAACTCACTAATCATAGCTGTTAGCAAAAAGAATATCAACTCCCAAAACTGAAGCAGAAATAATGGGTGCTGTGGTCATTCTGTTATATAAAACAAAATATGTGCTTCGATATTCTTTAGAAAATAGTCTAGAACTGCAACAATTCATGATTATTTCAATGCATCGTGATTTTTAGTTCTTGATTTGATGCATCACATCATGAGTGTGTTCTTTGATGCTAAGTTATAAACAGCAACCGATCTATACTTCTCAACTCCTAATTTCCAAATCTGGGGAACATTTTCAGATATATTAGTCTACATTTAGTAAATATTAATCAGTTTATTTATCTTAAAGAGACTCAAGGCATTTGAAATGGGATCATGTGCAATAACATATAAATAAACAGAACACAATTCGCATCTTAATCAGGAATCTTTTATTGAATGAGTTGCAGATGGTGCAAGGATATATTTCACAAAAGCAAAGCTTGAGTGACATGTGACTGCGCCATCTGCAACGATTTCGATAAAAGATTCTAGATTATTATGCAAGTTGTGTTCTGTATTTATTCCATGCCCCGTTTGTCAGATACGTTTAATCCATGACTGACCACCATTAACAGCCTTCATTGTGATTTAAGTCTGATGAAATATTTGTAATTATCTGTGCATCACCCGGGGCGGATCACTTTTGTCAACACGAAGTACAACAATATTTATTCCACACCCATTGACGTGAGGCACATGTATTCAACGGAATCCCAGCCATTGAATACATATTAGTGTATACCTCTAGTGGAATACAAGCCGGAACTATTCTTGTTGACGTTGATGCCAAGAAAGATGACGTACATAACGTCGATCATCCGCTTCCGGTGATTCCCCCCATAATTACTGGTTATTTGTCAGACTTAAATCACAATAAAGGTAGCTATAGAACAATGGAGGTGACATTCATGGATTGAACTTATCTGACTGAACGGTATAGAATAAATACAGAACACAACTTGCATCATAATCTCGAATCTTTTATCGAACTTGTTGCGGATGGCGCAAAGTTATATTTCCTTATATTTCCTTGCGCCATCCGCAACTCATTCGATAAAAGATTCTCGGTTAAGATGCGCATTGTGTTCTGTCTATGTATTCAATGGCTCGAATTATGTTGCATACACATGCCTTGGGTCCCTTGAAATTCATTTTTATTCGGAAAGGATGTTACTAATATTCTCGTTTGTATCATTTCAGCGACTCACAAGAGAAACCAACCATACAAAAAATTCTATCTAATAAGTATGGTCATGATTGGGAAGAGCAGGTCAAAGTTCTGCAAGCCAAACAGGAGAAGGAACTAATGAAGAAAAAGATGGGCTCAAAGAAAGATCCAGCTGTTAAATCTGAATATGTAGATAAATACGGCACATCAGACGATAAGAAAAAAGACAAGAAACGGTAAGACAACAGAAATTCATTATTGATCCCTTTATATGGTAAAAGGATTTTCTCGTCAGTTATAAAAGTATGCATTTGAATGGTTTATTATTCATCTAGAGGGATGCAGACTATCGACAATAGAAAGTGCAGAAGAATATCTATGAATTGGTGGGGAATGTTCAGATAACAAGTTCAACAAATGACCATAGAACAATAAATATAGACTTTGTAGCTAGTGCTGTCGCTTAAACTGTTTATGTCCGTGAGGGGGGTTTTGAGAATGAATCGTGTTTTCCACACATATTCATTAGTGGAGGAGCTTAAAGTTGCTAGGAGATAAGTCACAAGGCACTCATTGAAAGCATCCTTTATCACATACGACTGGAAAAAATGGCCTCCTCCTCACTCGATCATTAGATACTCTTAAATTGGAAAATAACCCGCGGACTGGCAGGGCTTCTCACCAAGAAAACGATCTTGCACATAAGACACCTAGGAGCAACTATACTGAGCGATTGCCACATCACCAAATCCCAACTGCCTGGAATTTGTTGCTGCCTCCCATGAAAACCTCTGGTCCAAGATCCATGTTTAAACAGCTTATATTAGATGGTTATATTGAGAACTATAAAAGTAAGGTCAACTGCGAAAATCCCTATTGCTCTGACTGCAAAAAATCAATAAATAATAAAAATAAATCGTTTCATGACTGGAGCTCCTAAAAATTTTTGAAAACCCTGTACCAATGCATTCTCTTATATATGCAAATCACCCATAGGGTGCCTCGATTATATAAGAGAATCCATTGGCCTAACAAATTAACAATATTTACCTTGATCTTGTAAGCCAGTGCATTCTCTTATATATGCTAATTTCCATATGGGAGACTCGCATATATAAGAGAATGCACTGGCATTGGCACAGGGTTTTTAGTAGACGACACAAAGTGTGTATAAATTATCCATTACCCCCCCCCCCCCATTTTTTAAATATTTAATCTAAACTAGCATTGTTCTAATGGTTTAGGTGGGGACCTCTTTCTGCAAATGTCAGACACACTATTTCCAGATTCGCTTCTAAATCATTAATGAATTTCTGTTACATGTACTTGTAACATGTGTAGCCATTGCCAATGAAAGTCACCTGACTCAATTTCAATGATCGATGAACGCTATGGGACCAATGTGAGAATGTGATTTACCAACCCAGAAAGGTTTTATTTTGATTGTTCTCAATGTGTAGATGACTTGCCAGACAATACAACTATCATAATTAATTTACACATATTGCCACATGTGGGTGGACATCTAAAAACATATAGGCTTCGCACCGCACAGTGAGATCAATTGCATTTCTATAGTAATATCATAGTAAAACATGTTTGTTCCAATATCTGAAGTTGTATGAAATTTCGCAATATGTGGCACAAAAGGTCGACTTTTGAAAGAATTGTTGAATTTTTCTTTTGCATGGCTCTCAACCAAAATCAATTGGCACTCTAATATTGAAATCATAATTAACCCTTTCTGTACTAAATACTCATTGATGAGTAGTTCCCTTAGGAAATATTCAGATATTAAGTGCATTTGTTGAACTTATTATCTAAACATTTCCCACCAATGAATATGAATTCTTCTGTATTATCTTACTTGTATTATCTTTTCGTCTGGTTTTTGTCCGCTCATATATCCTTAACATCCCTCCAAATGAGTAATATACCAATCCAATGTATACTTTTATAACTGAATGGGAGAATCCATTTAGTGTAGAAAGGATTAACCCTTCTTGAACGATTGGCGCTTCCTGAAATTTTGCAAAAACCCTGTGCCAAATCATATATGCGAGTCTCCAATAGAGAGCCTCGCATATATAAGAGAATACATTGGCCCTACAATATTTTTGACCTTGTGAGCCAGTGCATTTTCTTATGTATGCGAGGTTCCCCATTAGAGACTTGCATATAAAAGAGAATGCACTGGCACAGGATCTTTAATGCTGCATGTTATGAATTTCATCATGAAATAGTTAAGAAAGAAAGTGTAAGCAAGAAGAAAATTCATCCCCTCATGACTCATATTCGCTTTTTGCAGGGTTTGTTCAAATAATAAAATTTTATCATAATGACAAACATTTCTGGAATAGTTTTTAATTTGAATATAAATCATTCCAGGAAGGAAAGAAAATCTGATGGTGAGGGAAGGAATCGAAATGCTTCTGGAGATGCAAACCAAGATATGCGGTTGTGGAACATGAGAAGGTACCTAACGAACATGCTGTATTTGTTGAGTTCACTTTCCATATATATTCTAGAAGTAATTGTTTTCAGTTCAGTTTCAAGTTCAATAATAGCCAAGTTTAGACACACATACATGTAACTTGTACCATGAGTTACTGTGGTATTGCTATGAAGATGCACTTGGCAGGAAAAGTCACATTAGTTTACAGCACCAAACCTACTCATTTATAGATATTGGCCCAAGGTGTAAAAAATAATCAGTGATGAGACCAAGCTATGACCACCATACATTTCTTAATAGGCTTCAATCAAGATAAGATCTTCTCATGCAGATAATTCCTATTCTCACGCTGCATAGTGTGTAACTTAAAGTGATGTGAAACACCCCGGAAGGGTGATCAGATAGAAATGGAGAATACTCTTGATGAAAGGAGTTATTTTTACGAATATTTATTCAAATTTACAACACACATCGTCATTCTTATATATTAATTAAAGGCAATGCGTCTCGATGGCCAAATCATTTGCGTTAGTTTATCACCCATTATTGCGTCCCGAATCAAGATGTAAATATTTACAATTCTTTGAGATATTCAGCGATGTTAGTTTAATGATACATTCCACCTGCGAACTAATTTATCAGTTTCAAGCACCCGAACAAGTCCATAATATGTCTTTAATCAGTTATTAGAAGATTGTATTGTTCTTCTTTGCTACAACTTCCATATGTTACATATTGGGCATAAAACATACAGTTTGACTGTGTATGTGTAGATGTAATTTTCACATCAGTCAAGTCACAGGTGACTTCCATTGGATATCAAGCAAGACACAATACAAGTTACACATACATGTGTCTAAATCTGGCTCCTAGTTTTTCTTTGTCGATTTCGTACTTTCCCAAGGCCAATCAGGAGATTTTGAGGGCCAGTTTAAATCTTAATGATTATTCAGGTTTTGAATATGAGATTTCTAAAATTGACTTAGGTGCTTAGAGTTATCTAGCTTTGATTGTCTGGAAGTTTTAACTTCTTTTTTACAAGCAGATGCAAGTAAATAAATCCTTCATTATCTGATCCAATTAAAATGCGGTATGGATTTCAGGGAATTCATATGTAACCATACAAATTGTAACAAACAATTGAATAAATAAAAAAAAAAATATGGTATGGAGGTTCACCAAGAGTGCTTTCAAAAATAGTGTTCTATATGACCAGTTCACATTTTCTATTCTAGAGTTATCCGTTTTTTATCATGATATTGTTTGTTACCTCAACCATAAGATATCACTTGTGAATGAAATTCAGTATGGATGTCTACTGTCAGAAGTTCTTTGTAAATGACGGTACAATGCCATTGTTCAAATTTTTGTTCCAGAGTCACTTTCAGAGTTTCTCTTTGTTCAGCTGAACATGCCAATTTGCTGTCAGTTTGTGCAGATATCTCACCAATGCATGGGTTATCAGAATTGAAATTTAAATGCATATTGACTTTCTATAAGAATAAGTTGCTAAAGAGTGTTCAACGCTGTTGCTAAATGTATTTTTCCATTCTGCATGCACTTATTCTTATTTGTATCCATAAAGGGGTTAAATTATTTTCACTAGTGATGTTCCGATAATCGGAATCGGCCGATGGCCGATAATAGCCCATCAGATATTAATCGTACCTCGCAGTTGAATATCGGCTTTTACCGATTGTCAAAACAAACAAAAACATTTTAGTATCTAAGCGCTATATGCATGCTTTAATAAACGTACACAATACAACCGTAATATTGAATGTAAAACGCAGTTGTAACAACCTAATAAGAAGTTATTGGCATTGTTCAAACAGTCTGGTATGATTATATATAAGCATGGCAATACACCTGTCCGATATATATCCCGTGTAATATGATGTTCAATCGCGTGGATCCATACGAAATAGATTTAACAACTGACCTCATTACAATACACGTGTAGTTTCCGGTTGAGCACGTGCCATGCTGACATCACATGCTATGTCAATAATTTGAAGCACGCACTGAATGAATTAGTACAGTCGCGATCAGAACTGTCTTCAATAATGACCAACGTGATGAGGGGCATAATTAGCTTTTTCGTCTGTAAGGGACAATATGGTGAAGTAGTCATTGTTATAATGTTGCTCTCATTACAAATTATGGCGTACACTATAAAATATGCTTAGCTCCACGTTGAACTTGGAGGCGGTCTAGCAAAAGAAAATTTGAGTAGGCGGAACTATAAAAGTTTCCCAGTTATTAAAAGACAAAAGGTGTGACCAATGGGAATTTTGGTAATTCTCAGAAAAATATGACGCCAATTATTATCCATCATTCTAAATTTAGTTAATAATCAATGCATTCCATACATTGTCTCAACTAACAAGTATTCAATCAAGACCTTTGTACCACGTGCAAGTGTTCCCCTTACGGTGATAACGTTACTCTGATTCGGCGCCTTTGATCTCTTTGTCAAAACAACTACCGGCATACATCAAAGGCAGCGCACAACTGACGTTGGCAGAAATGCTATAATATATATATTTTTATGTATTTGGCTTTGAAACTATAACGGGATATGGAGTGCAATGGGTGTATATAGGTCCATATGGGAACAAACGCACAAAATATATAAACATCGGAATCGGAAGTCGGCCGATTGTGCATCCAGTTATCGGAAATCGGTCCGATGGGCTTTTTCATTATCGGAACATCACTAATTTTCACAATATATGTTACAGTGTTACTACTTTCTATTAATCTGAAAATATACAGTTGAAGAGTTTGTGAAAAAAATTATTTTTCAGCCATAAAAATGACATAAAATTTATTGAAGCTTTTTTCTAATTTCATTTGCTCTTTTCAGGTTCAAAAATGTTCCAGGTCGAACAGACCATCATATGCCACAAGAAATAATGGACGCTACAGCGTAAGAGAAGATCCCTGATCCACTGTGCTAGTAGAATCTCTACACCACCCATAGAATGCTTCACAAGACTCACTATAAGAGATGCACTGGGGAAATATCTGCTCTTAACTCCCTGCTTTATAGATATAAACCTATAAGTATTAGAGCTATAGAAAATAATCTTGGGTACATTTTATTTGCATTTATATAACAGAGACCACCATTCTATATTTCTGAAAAAGAATGGTGTAGCTTTTATATTATATTCCAAGATGGTATGGATTTTTTACTCCTGTTGATCAGCTGTATAGCATTCATGATCATAATTATTGTGTTTAAAGGTACTCAATCCGATTAAGCACCCCTAAATTACTATTTCTTTGACTTCGGGGGTAAAATATATTTGATTCGATTCGAGGAACCTACCCTTCAAAGCTCAGAGTGATCAGATATGGATTTTTGAAAGTTGTTAATTTTTGGAGATGTGGTCCTTGTTAATAGTAACCACTTGATTTTAGAGTTATCCATCTTACACCCGTAATTTGTCCGTTTGAGCACGTGGAAATGGACCACATCTCCAAAAATTAACAAATTTCAAAAATCGATATCTGATCACTCTGAGCTTTGAAGGGTAGGTTCCTCGAATCGAATCAAATATATTTTACCCCAAAAGCCAAAGAAATAGTAATTTAGGAGCGTCTAATCGGATTGAGTACCTTAAGAGTCTTTGAGGTTAGAAAAGATAACATAAGTTTTATTTAAAGTTGGTTATTAAAATATCTATGAAGAGTTCTCGACTGACTGACATTATATATTGAGTTATTGCAATGAATGTAAGAAATACAAATAGCTCATTAAAAAAATCTTAGTACTTAAAACTAACCAAAGCTACCTTTAATATCATTAAAATTAAGGTCTCTACAATAAATGCAAACAAAGAATGGACCATTTTACCCTTCCTATGCTAAAGGGTTAATAATCCCATCATTGCAATTTAGTAAAACAGTTCATTTTGGAGCAATGCATTCATCTTATAAAAAATTACATGTATATCTAGGCTGTAATTGATCACATGATCATCGGCTTGAATATTACACCCATTTTACTGATGCTTTATCTCCTTTACCATTAATGGCTTACACCTGTAATCCTCTTAACCCGTCTCATCTATACCTCATGTGAAAAATATCCCATTGATTTAAAAAAGAACTGAAATTTATTAGGGTGCTGCCTGATAATCATAAGCAGTTTTGTGCAGTATTAATTTTTCATTCAGTTATAACAGTGCATGCATGCTGTATGAAATTCTTATGCATACATGGTAACTCGCATGATCATTCAAATGTGATGACAAATTATGTAACTTGTTATGTAGTCTTGCTTCTTGTTTTTTTTGTGACAGCTTCTGACCGCTTTTCTTTTGATCAAGTTAGTGAATCAATTCAGGGTTTGAGTTGCCATTTTATATATCCGTTCACACGTTACATCACAAGCATATTGATATTAGGTAGTCTAGTGTAGTAAGCACATCCACTAACATACATCTCCTTGAATCCCCTTGGCTTGAACAAAATTCTGTTTTAGTCAGGTATTACAGTCCTATATGCTTTCATTAAAATAGTTTAACCCTTTACCCAACAAACTGGCCAAAACCGGCCAAATAAAGCTTCAACAGCCTAAAATATCTTCGGTCTGTCTCAATAGAACCATACAAATATGGATATCATTGGAACCGGCTCCTTGACCACATTGTGATAGTTACAGTTATGCCCTGTGCCAATGCATTCTCTTATATATGCGAGTCGACCATAGGTCGCCTCGCATATATAAGAGAATGCATTGGCCTAAAAAAAATCTTTTTTTACCATTTTTTCTTACATTCTTTAACAATTTTATAATTTTTAATGTGTTAAGCCAATGCATTCTCTTATATATGCGAGGCGACCTATGGTCGACTCGCATATATAAGAGAATGCATTGGCACAGGGCCGTTCTGTTGGGTAAAGGGTTAAAATGGCTGGAAAATATAATTTTCTATCCTAATGATTAGTGCTTATGATTTCATTATTTGCTCAAAAGTTACTTTGTGATATATTTCAGAGAAATAAAATTATCTGGGTGCATAGAAAAGTGGCAATTGATAGTATTTGAAGTCAAAATACTTGACTGTTAATGAATTCACATATTATATGAGTTTTTGGAACCAAAATAGAATTTCTGTTGGCAAGTGTGATTCTCGGGTGCATGAAAATAACTTATTAATTTAACAGACTGATGGATGGTCAAATAACTGTTCAAACTATAAAAGTTCCAAGAGTAAGCCAAAGTTGGCAGAGACAGCCCTGATAATTAGCATCGTCTATCGGCTGAGTTGAGGCAATACAACATTTTGTTGGCTATTTTTGAGCCAAGGTAAATTTCAGAACATGCCAATGTTTAGTGCAGACATTGTCAGTGTCCTTATGCAGCAAAAATACATCTTTGTTCAGAAATTTGAAAATGTTTGGGTAGCAGGGTAAGCAGGCCACAATCAAGCCTTGAAATAGTGTGCCTGTCATTTGCAGAATGAGGTCCCCAGAGGGTGAATTTAGTGATGCTACCCCGCATAGTGGGCTAGCATCACCAAATTCACCCTCTGGGGACCTCATTCTGCTTACAACTCAGCAGAATGAGGTTCCCAAAGGGTGAATTTGGTGATGCTAGCCCACTATGTGGGGTAGCATCATTAAATTCACCCTCTGGGGACCTCATTCTGCAAATGACAGGCACACTATTTCAAGGCTTGGCCACAATCATTATTCGCTTTCATTTTTCTAGTCCAAATTTCTAACTTCAGTTTGTATCACCAAAATCATTTGGTGCCTAGCAAAAATCTGTTAATATTAGTTTGAATAGCTTGAGGTCAAGCAGGGGCAAATTTTTCTATGAAAATCAGAATCATGATTTTCATTTTAATACTTGCCACAGAATATTTCATATGTATTTCATATGTTATTATCTGAATATTTACAGATATTCATATAAATTGACATATTTGATAGTATACATATTGTATATTGTCATGAATGTGTATTTTATTTTTGGATAGATTTTTTTTCCATATTTCACTGTATTTCAGTGTGTTTATACCATTGACACAAGAGTCTGTGTATATGTGGTAGTTTTATTCATTATGTCTCATCATATGGCTGTGATACATATTTATAGAAGTATTATTTGTTTGTATATAGATTATGTAAAGAAATATTGTTTTTCTTTAAAAAGAAAATCACAATATAAATAATATAATAAATAGAAAAAAAACAACATACTCTTACTTTCTTCTCAAACCACTGTCTCATACACAGCTTGACCATTATTAGACATATTTCACCCCTTGGGGTCAGTACTATGAAATAGCTGCACTGTTATTTACAAGGTGGTAAAATTTTGAATATAATCGACGATAAAACACAGATGCATGATACACATGGGCATGTGCTTTCTTATAATAGGTTTGTTTTATTATTATCAGTTTATCTTCGCTCAGACAGCCTAGGGTTATGAACCATTGACTTATATGGTACGCACATTTCTTTAACATGTTCACTGCCGGCTCCCATTAAATTACATGCAAAATGTACAAGATAACTTGTAGTCAGCATTGAACATGTTAAACTTGTAATTTACATGTATAGAAGTTTTATAGTATTGACACCTGCTCTTTCCTGCCAGGGTGTAAATTTCTTATAAAGAGAAATTCCCCCCTAACATGTCTGGTACATTCTACAATCAACCATTATAATAGAAAATCCACTATTTTCCTATTTTTGTGGACATTATGGGATCGCGCAACCCATTGCACAGCCCCATTGCACTCTTACCAATATTGCAGCTAAAAGTTCGTTTTGAAAACCTTTTAGCCAACTCATTTTATTTAATAATGACACAAATACAGTAATGCTCTAAGTAATCGACTCTTAACCACAGCAGAATTATGGGTAACTTTTCAGGATTTAGTCGGAAATATGGCTTGTTGCCATTCATCGGAAAGCTCTCCCTGAGAGCTTTCTGATGAATGGCAACAAGCCATATTTCCGACTAAATCCTGAAAAGTTACCCATAATTCTGCTGTGGTTAAGAAGTCGATTACTTAGAGCATTACTGTATGCCATTCTAAATGACAAAATATGTGGACAACATCATTCGCATGAATTGAGAAATATTATTTCGTCACAAAAGATATGGTGCTGATTTATAGCAACAATATTTTGGACAATTTTTTGTGAATATGAAATTGGATTATGCCTCGTTTATCAAATTCACAAAATTGTAAAAATCCACATTCAACTCTTATAATGGAGTATATAACTATTATAGTGGAATATAACTATTATAATGGAGTATATAACTATTATAGTGGAATATAACTATTATAATGGAGTATATAACTATTATAGTGGAATATAACTTATATTGGAGTATATAACTATTATAGTGGAATATAGCTATTATAATGGAGTATATAACTATTATAATGGAGTATATAACTAGTATAGTTGAGTATATAACTAGTATAGTGGAGTATATAACTATTATAATGGAGTATATAACTATTATAATGGAGTATATAACTATTATAGTGGAGTATATAACTAGTATAGTGGAGTATATAACTATTATAGTGGAGTATATAACTATTATTGTGGATTATTACTATTACAGTTGAATGAGGATGTGTCAGACCTGCCTAATACTAACATACTCCTACTTCTGCGTCTTAATACTTTATACCTGGGTTCGAGACAGGACTGGTGGTAAAATATATTATTTCTGATAGATCGGGATTTTACTAATATTAATCCTTAACATACTAAATGGATTCTCCTATTGAGTTATGACAGTATAAATTGGAATAGTCTATTATTCATTTGGAGGGGTGTTCATGAAATGAGCAGACAACGTTAAAGTATAATGAAAAGGTAATACACAAGTGCAGAAGGATTCATATTCTTTGGAGGGAAAGATTCAGATAATAAGTTCAACAAACAACCTATTAGTATGGTCGTTAGGCGGTTAGACTCGGAATAAATTGGTAAAGAAGCTGTTTTGGTCTCAAGATGTGCGGACTAGTTTGCTGAACAACATATACAAAATCCGCTTTGGGGGAAATTCTCAATTCAACATGGCGTCCAAAATGGCAGTTGGTATCGGTAAATGCTGAATTTATTTAGTAGGTGCACCATTTAATGCCAAATTTGTAATAAATTGAAATATACACTAGCAGTGCTTGGTCGTAAACCATATATGTAGACTGTCTGTCCCAAAAATGGCCGCCAAAATGGACACAATGATCGAATGAAATTTACATTTTGTGCAAAATTTAATAGCTAGTCCGATAAGTATGAGCAAACGCGAGGAACAATGATTGCAGAGTATAAGAGAATCTTTTGATCAGAGATGTACGAATTCTCTCTAATGTATCTCACGAGAGAGCAAGCGAAAGCAGGGTATCATACAGCGGTTAAATCTGGACTTTTGGGCGCCCAGAAACGGAACAATAACGCAGTTTTAACTGTATTGTTTGTCTTTTATCGTGTGATATGTATAATTAAACAGATGAATGGGATTTAGTATGGATGTATTTAACCTGATATTTAGCATACATTTGTGGTGGTACCAATAAAACGGACGTAACATGGCCGCGCACCGTTTGAAACGACGACCAATAAAACTGACGTAACATAGCCGTGCACTTTTTGAAACGCCCACCAATTAAACTGACGTAACATAGCCACCCACCTATTGAAACAACCACCAATAAAACTGACGTAACATGACCGCCCACCTTTTGAAACGACCACCAATAAAACTGATGTAACATGGCCGCCCACCTTTTGAAACGCCCACCAATAAAACTGATGTAACATGGCCGCCAACCGTTTGAAACGACCACCAATAAAACTGACGTAATATGGCCGCCCACCGTTTAAAACGACCACCATTAAAACTGATATAACATGGCCGCATAATACAACTGATGTAACATCCGTTTGAAACGACCACCAATAAAACTGACGTAACATGGCCGCCCACCGTTTGAAACGACCACCAATAAAACTGACGTAACATGGCCGCCCACCTTTTGAAACGACCACCAATAAAACTGACGTAACATGGCCGCCCACCGTTTGAAACGACCACCATTAAAACTGACATAACATGGCCGCCCACCGCTTGAAACGACCAACAATAAAGCTGACGTAACATGGCCGCCCACCATTTGAAACGACCAACAATAAAACTGACGTAACATGGCCGCCCACCATTTGAAACGACCACCAATAAAACTGACGTAACATGGCCGCCCACCGTTTGAAACGACGACCAATAAAACTGACGTAACATGGCCGTCCACCGTTTGAAACGACGACCAATAAAACTAACGTAACATGGCCGCCCACCTTTTGAAACGACGACAGAACCCAGACAACAAAGTACTCTCCCAACTGATAAGCTGATATTGCAAATTAATGGCCTACTTAATTTTCGAGTCACTGATTAGTGCCTTGATATACGGTTATAATAACTATCTATGCGATAAAATATGATTAAGATACTATAATTCATCTCCATTTGAAACGTCTGTGTCTCAGAAGATGCCAATAGAGAAATGGAAAGCTGCTGAAATTATAGAAAGATTACCACCGTTTGTCCCAGAATGCAACATAATTCAAACTAAAAATATATATTCAATGGAAGGGGAATAACTCTATCTTTAAGATTTAGAGTTATTCCCCCTCTATTGAAAATAATAAAATTTGATCTACAATCCAGATGAAACTTAAGCACAAAAACACGTCAGTAACTCAACAAAAACAACATGTTCACAGTTTATTACACCGGATAAGTTGATAATATACAATGTTTTGGAGCTTCCTCTTTCAAATGGTATATAATATGGCATATGTTTTATATATGTGATCTGGGGGTTCGAAAATTAAGTGGGCCTTTAAATTCATACTGAAAGTTGGCTATGATTTCAGGAGTGATTACGTGATCCCAGAATCATCACGGATGCCAAAGAGACGTGGCAACCAATCAGATCGACAGGAAGAGGTACCAAAACTGAACTTAAAAAAGCCAAAGGAGACCAGGAAAGACAAGAAATCCACAAAGAATGATGATGATGATTCGTAAGTACCTCTTCTTGATCGAAGTATATTATAATATAAATTAAGATGCGCGCATGTATTGCATACTGTTTCTCTGTAGTTTCTAGGGACATATGTCAAATATAATTAGCCTATATAGCTATTAACACGCAAAATCATAGTTTACCACACATACACATCATGCATACTATACACATACACGATTAGCATATATCTAAAGTATGTTCTTCTATGCACGTCGATATCGCATTGAACAAATATGGCAGGGAATATAGTTCTTTGTTAATACTTGTTCCTCAATAATCTACTTCACATTAGGGGGTGGTCACAGCTCGAGATTGCATGCTTTTCTGCGACTTTTGTTTATGAGCCTATATCGCAATAAACATTGAATTAACCAGGACAGATACCATAACTGCAATTAAGCGACGCAAAGCAAAATCTCTCACAAAGTCACTTAAATCTTGTAATTTCGAGTTGGGATCTTCACCTACAGTGAAGCACATTACTAAGGAACAGGTAAAAAATTAAGAAACATATTCCTCGCGTTATTTTTTCGACTTTATATAATGCATATAAGGTTCCCTGCCAAAACATCAAAAAGTCCCAAGGTTTTGTTCTGGAATATGATCTCTACGGGAGTTAGCCATAGTAAAGATTCATGGCATTATCTAATCAATGTATGTGTTGCCTTATATAGATATGTGCCCATGCAGTATACTCATTTTTGAATATACAAAAAACAAAGAGCAGGTACATGGTCTGTGTTTAACTGTTTGGTGTGTCCAACTTAGAATTTCCATCTATGTACAGACCCCGACTCTCTAATTGTAAACCAAAATTTACAACTCTGTGAAACATTAGAACTTTGCAACCCCATTGGAGAGAAATTTATAATTTCAAAATGTATTTTTAGAGCTGTATGTGCGGTTGGAAATGTTCCAATTGATAGTCATTTCAGTCCTAACTTGTGATTGACTGTAGAACAATATTCAAATCTTGGTCCAAGCTCATGCCAACATAATTATTATGTCTGCCAATGCTCCAACCTCTTGTCTGTTTCTGGATTACGCATTCTCTCGGGACAGAAAGCTATACAGAGCTTGCCCGCGCGGGACCCAAGTTAATTTCTTACCTCTGCCTAACCGTATACCAAACGATCTATATTTCTTTCGAGAGAGAGAAAGAAAACAAACATGTTCATCCTACAAACTATATCGTTATATATCCAGGAGAACGAGCACGTCGTATACATGTGTACACACAGCGCATGTTTATATGTTACAGACCTCCAGAATTAGATGACGAAACAATCCAGAAGATCCTGTCTCACCGATATATGTATGAAGCCGAGCAGAAAAATCTCAAAATCCAAGAAGAAAGACAGAAAGAGAAAGAGAGAAAGAAGCGTTCGAAATTGGATGCTGAAGATAAATCAGAATACGTCGACAAATACGGGCTACAGGAAGACAAGAAGAAACGGTGAGCAGTTTGTGAAGTTCTTTCAGAAGGCGCCCGGCCTATTCGTGAATTTTCAAAAAATCTCAAAACTATCAATTTGAAGCAAAATATCATTATCCTTCATAACCAATGTATGCTATAGTATTATAACAATACAATCATGTTTACCCTCACAGTATGAGAGATATGTTTGTATTATGTTTAAAAAGTGGTTTAAAACATAAAATCAATTTGTTATGTAGGTCACTATAGAGAGTTTGACAGGAAGTATTTGCAAAAAAACAAAACAAAACAACACTACATTATCTACCTTATTATCCCAACTAGGGTCTACACTCGGTCTACAATCTCACATCATGAATGTCTGCGAGAAAATAAATAAAACATTTTTCATTGCATATTTTAGTGTTTTTTTGTGGCCATTTTTTTGTCATGTGCATGACGGACCAACACAGCATAAAACAACATAAATATTATTCAACCACGTTTGCAATGATCTTCTTTTTTTTTGTTGCAAATACTTCCTGTCAAACTCTCTAGTGAACTAAATGACAAATTGTTTGTTTGTTTTTTTGAAAACAACTTTTTTACATAATTCAAGAATATCGCTCATATTGTGAGGGTAAACATGTGTCGTTATAATACTATAGCATACATTGGTTATGAAGGATAATGATTTCTTCCTTCAAAGTGATAGTTATAGATAGTGAGATGTTTTTGAGAATTCACGAATGGGTCACCTCCTTAATATTATATAGATGTTCTCCATTGTTGCAAAGCCATCTTTCAGCAACATCACTCCCTAATACTAACTCTATAATCGTTTATGTTGTTTGAACTTGTCTCGGCTGCTTCTTACTGACCCAAATCTCACCTTATGCATGGTACCTGGGGGGGGGGGGGGGGGGGGTAGTTTCCTGAAACGCCGAGTATTATTTATAGCAGGAAACTCTTAATTTAATATATGTGTGGGAAATATATATATATCACATTGCAACTGCATGGAGACCTAATGCCTTCCATATAGGTTGCCTTGCAATTTATAATAGTGTATGCGGCAATGGTGAATATGGTATGCTGAGTTATGGACAAGTTTCCAATTCATATATGTTATTTTCAGTTACTTAATTGTATTATGATTCATTATTTATTTAAAGGCGAGGAAGGAAATCAAACAAAGATGGGTCCAGCCGACGAGAAAACACTGATGGGGATGGTGATAACTCAGACAATAAAATTTGGTACATGACAAGGTACCCTTTATATACTACAACATATATCACCCGCCGTTTTATACATAGATCACTTTCGCGTTACATATAATAATATGAAATGATGAGGCGATTAATTTATTGGTAATACTGATCTACATGACAACCTATACATGACAACACACACACATGTCTGTCAATTTAAAAAATCCAACTCGAACATGCATATGCATTGTTAGGCGGCTTATTTTCCCGATTGGGAATATATAATATACCCATTTTCCATGAACACTCGTGAAGTCCACGGTAATTCCGGCGTTTATGTACACATGAATTATGATATTTCCGTATTTTCGACGATCGTGCATATAGCCGTAAGAATCCTAAAACGCTCTAACCGCATAAAATTGGTCCAGGTTGGAATAAAATGCGTATTAAATATAAAAAATAGTTTGGCATCGATCGTACAATTAATTGGACTTATTGTGAAATCCATATCCATCCAAACTATGCCGGTAATAATCTTGTTTAGATTTTGTCTCAAACAGGGTCCACCTAATTAAAAAAAAATTACGTTGTATTTCAGATTCAGAAATGTACCATCGAAAACAGATCACCACATGCCTCCCGAAATCATGGTAACTGCACAGTGAAAACCATGTAGCGTGGAAACTCCAAAAGAAACAAACGTGCAGGGATGTGACATGGAACCATCATGCAGGGATCGCTTTCGAACGTTATAAATAGCATTATCCCGAAAATGTTTTAACTTGGAACAGAAATTAAACTAATAAATTATATAATTCGAGATAACATCTATAAACGTGTCATTCTAGATTTTTTCGAAATTTGTTTCTGCATGTTATTTTCAAAGTTCTATAATTGCACCTGTTTGTTGGAAATTGCGTCTTATTATAGCGACATGTGCAATCAATGCCGTTAAATCTGTTCCAAGATTCCGAGAAGAGAGTGGGGAGCATCTTCATATTCGAATATACGACATATGTAACCGAACGTTTATCGATACAGAAGGACATACAAATTCACATGTGATTTATGAAATAGTATTTGCCATGGCAGTATCACACACAAACTTCTATCAGCATTAAATAATATATATTCGATCTATAACGTGTTAGCCAGATGTTCTCCTTCCACTGTAGCCACCTAAAATTGGTACCCGACTGGTCAAATGCATAGTGATGTGTAACAACGAGAAGTCAAGACAGTGTCACAGTCACTTATCAAAAGCATAAAACGAAATTAAAGATAGCTAAGAGATGCGATCATCCGACAGGAAAGTTGTACGAATCATCTGTTCAGACAAGAAATAAATTAAAACCGAGGCAGTAAAATAAAAGACATGTATATTGAGTTGGATAGATAAAATGCTTATCAATTCAAGCAGCTGAAATGAAACTACGACAACCAAATTCTACATTGACTTGCGAATCATACTGAATAATTAATATACTGAATGTGGTTATATTCTGGCAAGTACAGTTATAATCCACAGAACAGGAAATGGAACTACGTTTCTTGGTGTAAAATGGCACGCTCACTGGTCAGGGAAATTTATTGGCTGTGTGTTTGAACTTTGAAAAAAATCGATATTTTGTCAGGATAACCATAAATATGTTAGTGATAACATGCAAGATAACGGATCGTCGATCTAACCAAAATCAGCGGTGTAGAACCGAAATCGAACTTAACATGCATGCACATGAATGAGTTTTGACATTTCGGTACAATTGGTAATCTTTATGATGTCCAATCGTGTAACGCATCTTTAATATTGTCATAAACAATGAATTATTATTAAAGTCGCATTGTTGCCAATATATATCGGTATATAGGTCATATATAATACCTGTTGGTGTTTATAAGCGTCCAATCATGCCTATTGATTTTCTATTTTTAACGTCCTGGGAATCACAAGATAGATCGATAAATGCGTGAACAACTTTAGGCTACACGAAGTTTATATGCTTCCGAAAGACATTGTTTTTGTATATAAATACCTCAAAATAAGTGTTCCCCTGGCATATTATAATGTATCTCAAGAATCGTAATCGAGTCAAATTGTAGGCCCTACTTGTATAACAATTTAAGTAATCAGTATAGGGCCTAATAGGATTGATACGTATGGAGAAAATGTCAACCCACCGAGTGCTTGCATTCTTGGGTGAGCACGGTTTGTGTGGATACGTGGTAATGCAAAAGTCACACAACCTGTACAAGGGTAGAACACTTTTTACAGACTACAAGTGCGAAGAACAGTTTTGTTCTACATGTAACCCATGTCAACCCAGGACAAGACTTGACCGTGGCCTAATTGTAATGAGTCACCGTTATTTCGTTAAAGGTATACCGGTATCTTCCTAGTTGGTCATATGTAACGAAATAACGTGGTTCTCAAAACTACGGTATTGTTCGAATTTCTAAAGAAATGTACGGAAGCGTAGAGGCGCCAGATGAATTATATATATTGGTATCATGCTGCAGCAAGTTAACTATCTTGCTGCAGCAGGTTAGCTAACTTGCTGCAGCAAGTTACTATCTTGCTGCAGCAAGTTGCTATCTTGCTGCAGCAGGTTAGTTATCTTGTTGCAACAAGTTAACTATCCTGCTGCAGCAAGTTACTATCTTTCTGGATAGCTAACTTACTGCAGCAAGATAGTAACTTGCTGCAGCAGGATAGCGAACTTGCTGCAGCAAGATAGTAACTTGCTGCTGCAGGATAGATAACTTGCTGCAGCAAGATAGTAACTTGCTGCAGCAGGATAGCGAACTTGCTGCAGCAAGATAGTAACTTGCTGCTGCAGGATAGCTAACTTGCTGCAGCAAGATAGTAACTTGCTGCAGCAGGATAGCTAACTTGCTGCAGCAAGATAGTAACTTGCTGCAGCAGATCGATAGCTCTAACTTGCTGCAGCAAGATAATTACTAACCTGCTGCAGCAAGATAGTAACTTGCTGCAGCAAGATACCAATATAATTCATCTGGCGCCTCTACGCTTCCGTAGAAATGTACCCACAACGTATGCAATGCAAACAAGCTAGGGTACCGGTATGTGTATACATATCGGGGGGGGGGGGGGCGAACGACACCATTCTGGACGCCATCTTCTAGGTTGTCAAGACTTTTTCCTATAACGTATTATTAAAATGTAGTAGAGAGCAAAAGGGCACAACATTGGTGAGATAAAGCTATACGTCAGTTGCGTACTGTTTCTGCAATATTTCTTGTACTAAAATAATCTATCTTGTGAACACTGCGAACAGGGTTAAAGTGCAAGATTGTCACGTGGCTTTTATACTGCGTTTGGATTGTTTTGACATGTGACAGTTATGTCCGAAGTAAATGGTTTGCGGTCATCGTCAGAATTGTGATTATTTTGTTATTTGTGATGCCTCTATCGCATTGACGACGCCGACTTTTTGTTTTATGAAAGGTAATCAAATTGTCCACACATAGAATGTTAAATTTCCGTGAGAACAAACTCACGTATTCCAGTTTTAGTCCAGAACATCTCAATAATATTGCTTCGCGGAAAAATCATTTGTTCAGGTTTTTGAAAACACAAACACGTGTTCTGAAGTGTCAACTGATCATTTCCAATTTTCAATATGTACACGTAGATGAAATCTAACATGTATATGTGAGTATGCAGGAATTATTTACATTATTCGGCTATGTACCGTCACTACCGTGCCCTTTGAAATCGCGTTTGATCCGATTTAATTCCTACTCATACCTGCATACCCCCCCCCCCCCCGATTTTCTTTTCAGCTGGGAGGTTACTGACGCTGAAGGGGTCACTCACCAAAAAAAGTGCTGAAGGGTACACAGGGTTTGAAAATGTGCTGAATGGTACACAGGGTTTGTGATCGGCACGAACACCATTACTTAAAATTTAAATTGTGTTTATGAAAGTCTGGCGCCCATTAACAGTTTGTTTTCAGTACATTGTAATATTCATTGGAACATAAACAATTATTCTCTAACAGAAATCATGGCAGATACGAAAACTGAACGTCCTTTAGAACGACATTTCAAACCCTGTGTACCCTTCAGCACATTTTGAAAATCCTGTGTACCCTTCAGCACTTTTTTTGGTGAGAGTGACCCCTTCAGCGTTACGAACGCCAAAAAAACAAAAACATTGTATTTCCGGTTACCCGACCGACCTGGCGAAATTGGGCCTGTCTGGTTTTTTTTCTTCAAATTTTCATCAACAATTTTTTTTTTAAATTACAAAAAAAATTCTTTATTATGGGAAGCCAAATTGACATTTAATAAATAATTGAGCTTAAGCGCAATAAGGATTCTCTAATTGCACTTAAGTGCAATAAGGGAAGATCTAATTGCGCTTAAGCGCAATAAGGAAATATATAATTACGCTTAAGCACAATAAGGAATATCTTATTGTGTTTAAGCGCAATTATCTCTTATTGTGCTTAAGCGCAATTAGCTCTTAATGCGCAATAAGAATATTCCTTATTGCACTTAAGTGCAATAAGCCAAATTACATAAACTTCCTGTTATTCAAATGGTATTGTCCATAGTGAGATGGGTGGAGTTTATTGGTGAAATGACCTGGTGACTCCACATGTAGGGCATTGTAGGCCTATTCGGATTCTACTATTTGCAGAGGGTGATCTCATGAGGGAGATATTAATTACGCTTAAGCGAAATAAGGGGAAATATTATTGAGCTTAAGCGCAATAAGGAATATCTTATTGCACTTAAGCGCAATAAGGAATCTCTATTTGCGCTTCCCATACTTTATGGATGTAATTGTCATGTAAGACACATATCTATATCACTAACTATAATTTCTATATACTATAATACTATGTTTACATAAGGAATATCTTATTGCACTTAAGCGCAATAAGGAATCTCTATTTGCGCTTCCCATACTTTATGGATGTATTTGTCATGTAAGACACATATCTATATCACTAACTATAATTTCTATATACTATATACTATGTTTACATTAAAGACACGGTTGGCCTTGGCGGTGGGTATCCTGTGAAAATATATCCACCCGTCAAAAACCGCCACAAACAGAAAGAACATAAAAATGTAGATATACTTTGTCCGTATACAAATAAGAAATATCGCATAAACAGTATGTTATGGTCATATGTTTGACCATTGTTATGTAAACAAAAGCATAAAAAGTTACTTTTCTGGTGTTTGTTTATATTATGATGGTAAACATAAAGAGCGTTCTTTGTTGGTGAATACCTGATATGGAACTAATAAAGAGCGTTTATGCCATTTGTGTGTGATTAGCCAGTAGCATTGTGCTGTCTTCTGTAACACAATCAGGCTCTTGCTTAGGTAAACTATAGTAGGTCTTTATGATAACATGCTGTTTACGCAATGGTCATGGTATATATGAACGGAACTGTATGCGTTTTAATGTTTTTCTGTTTACGGTGTTTGGAACAAATATGAATATTTTCAAGAATTAAGGCCGCACGTGCCTTTAAGCAGCAATAATTTTAGATGAAATTTAAAAAAAACAATTTACTTCTATTAAATTTAAAATAATGTCCATTAAATTTTGTGGTTGCAGATGAATCCCAATCTCAGGAAAAAAATCTGCCTGTGCATGGCAAGCACAATTATTTGCACTTAGCACCAATATTTGAGATTGAAAATATTTGTACTTAAGCACAATTATGTCCATTTCATTCCCCATCAATTTTGATCTTCCCTCAAAAATAAAATAGTCTTCCCCATATTGGAGTCCAAATTCATTTTCAATAATTTATTTGTGTTTAAGCGCAATTATTTTGCTTAAGCACAATTATTTGCCCTTAAACTTCATTAGTTGCTCTTAAACACAAATAATTGCACTTAAGTGCAAATAATAAAATTACACATTTTAAAGTACAATTTTAAGCTATTTATGTTTAAAGTAAGCACAATTATTTGCGCTTATGCACAATTATTTGCACTTAAGTGCTATTATTTGTGCTGCAAATAAGGAAATTAAAAACCATTACCAAACACCCCCTTTTGATATTGGCAGAGTCCACCACTCATACATTAGCAAATATCATGGAAGTTCAAACATGGGAAGCCTATTTTATATTTGAGGGAGGATCTATATTGATGGGGAATGACATGTACATGCTTAAGCTAAAGCACAAATATTTGAGCTCAAACACAAAAATTAGTGCATAATTGTGCTTAAGCACAAATTTTATTTTTATTAAGCGCAATGGTTTTATGTTTAAGCATAATTAATTTAGCTTTCTAAAAGCACACATAACTCTGCTTCAATAACAAATGATTGTTAAAGGTGAATTTGTCCTCCCATATCCCCATGTTTGAACTTCCATGACCCATGATGTGTAGTGGACTATGCTAATATCAACCGGGTGTGTTAAGTAATGGTTTTTAATTTCCTTATTTGCACTTTATTGTGCCTAAGTGCAAATAATTGTGCTTAAGCATAAATAGCTTAATTGTGCTTTAGATTAGGCGTAAGTATATTATTTGCACTTAAGCACAAATAGTTGCTCTTAACTCCAATAATTGTGCTTAAAGACAAATAATTGCAATTGAGCACAAATAATTTTTTAAAGTGAATTTGGACTCCCATACAATATCCATGTAGAAGTTTTTCTATTTCAGAATTATAAGTTTATCTCCCCAGTCAATCAATGTTTCATAGTGTTCATGCATAGTTACATGCATATACACACTATAAATGTGACTGCATGTCTACCATATTAACGTGACTTCATGGGTGGGCACAGAAAAAGCACATGAAAATATCTACTGGTTTGTACAGGTGTGTAAAATTTACCAACATGCAGGTGACTGTGTGGATACGGTACATGTACTTCTAAGTTGGGGGTAAATTTGTATGCTGAGGTGTGGTACCTCAAACAAGGTGGGACCAAACATTTAAATGCATTTGAGGTGTGTCTGAGGAACATGATTGTTTATTGTGTTCGTATTTCTTGCAATGTCACAAGAACATGCTGCATATATATGATATTGTTATGTGCTTTAAAGTGAGCAAAACCAGAGTTTTCAACTTTTCCCGATTGATCCTGACGTTTAAGTGTGACCTTGGCCCATAAACATAATAGATGACTGAACATTGTGTAGGACCTTAACACATAGGCACTGTGTAGGAACTGTTACATCGGAAGTCGTTCTATCGCCGTATTGTGATCATGGTTCTTGCCTGATTTGTTACGGTTTCTGATGATTGAAAATAATCATTTTTGTGACAAAATCACGCATAATTATAGATATCTTGAATATATTATACTTTCATGAATGAACAGAGGCTGCATAAGTGCCCTGTTATCGAAACCTGAACTCTAGACCACAATTAACTCGGTATTAGCGAGTTAACGCGTAAATATCAACATGTTATCACTGAAAATCAAGCCACGTGGACGCAATTTCTTTGTTTTTCGTGGCGTATAAAATATGAAACGCATTCTGAAGACAAACACTGAGTGTTTCCACTATACCGGCAGGGGGTCCCCTTGACGGCCCCGTTCTCCTCGCCAAGTTTTCCCCTCCTGCCATACTCCAGGACATACTGCATGTCTATAAAGGTATAAAGATGTTTAAAACTTCTGAATTTTGTTGGAATAGTACTAAGGAATTTTAAAAGGTGAATTTATTTTATATCTTGTGAGTGTATATACACGCTCTAAACGCGTTGTTATACAGAAAATTGAAACAGGAAGTGGTCGGAACTGACATCGCTAGAAGCTATGCCGTTGAGGCTGGTTAGTTACGTTGCGGTTAGTACCCGGTTATGTTATGCAAAAGAGCAGTATTTTAATCGTACCTGTCATGTTTTATACCGCAAAATATACTGTTCACTTTGTAATAGAGCGAGAGAGAAATGTGGGAGTAGCCGCACCGGGCATCAAGGCATCTTACCACTGCCCACAAAGAATACTCATCGGCCAGATATGTAATCAGCCTTCTATATTTACACTGCAGCTGCTAAAATATATTCCGATTACGTTATGCATCCGAAATATCTGCTGGGTCTTCCACAGTGAGTCTTTTAACATTAACGAGCACGTTTAACTCAGGATCCAAATTACTGGTGTTCTGTACTTCGTAAATTAATTTATTTCTAATAAATTTAGTTTAATTTACTAGTTTTAAAGTTACAGGTACATGTATAAGGTTTGATAGCTTGGCACTTGGGCAGAAATGGAACAAAATAATCTGCCATTTCTACTCTCACACGATTCTATTGGCCGATATAACGAAAGTAGTTCAACCAGTGCTAAAACAGGCTACTTTTACCTGGATCCCCACCCCCCCCCATTGACGGATACCGGCCCCATTCCCCTACCCCTTGGCGGAAACCTTGAAAGTATACCCGTGTTATTCTTTTGTAAAATAGCTGGGAAAGTATCCCGATAGGGGTTGGTAATTGGGAGCTGTGACCTCGTACTCAACACGGGTGCGTGTTACGGTTCTATTTCAAACCAATCATGACTGTGACGGTTCTCTACATGATATTTATTCGAACAATTTCTGCACTTTGGTCCAAAAATCGTCTTGTGTATCTGACATTTTAAACCAGATAATGACTGTATAGCTTATGTAATTTGCATAATAGAACAGGTATATTAAGAAATAACACAATACATACCTAATACGGGAGATTAAGTGACATTAATAGGCAGAAATAAAATATTGAAAGTCCCGATGAGTATAGTATCATAATCATGCCCGCCTATATAAATGACCAATGGTAATATAAATCTACTCTGATGAGAATATGAGATGTTATATTCATTTACTTAATCTGGGCATTATTGAAAGATCCAAGACAATATTTCAATGTCAGCGCCATCATATTTCCTCCTCTGAAGTCCGCCTGAGGGACATTTACACATGTTTGTCGCCCAGACATGAATATAAGTTAATTGGTGTCTATCCCCAACTTTGGTCAAATGTTCAACGGTTACAAAGTTCTTATCTTACAATAGATTGGTTTGAAATTTAACACCAATAATATGTTGAACTTGTTCTCTTAGTTTGATTTGACAACAATTTAATAGTGGGGAATTTTTGGTTTTTAGACCAACATTGCATACTTTCCTACACTTTAAACATGTAATCAACCGTATTTGACATATACAAATGGACACCTCTTCTTTAGAGTTGATCCAAAACTCATGATGGATGTACAGGAAGTAGGCAGCAGGTGTGATCTAGTTTTCTATATCACATTCCCCCCCCCCCCCCCCATTGGCAAGAAACTGGTATTAATGGACAAATAATCGAATTCCATTTTCTCTTATTCTCTTCTTCTCTTCTCTTCTCTTCTTCTCTTCTCTTCTTCTCTTCTCTTCTCTTCTTCTCTCTTCTCTCTTCTCTCTTCTCTTTCTCTCTTTCTCTCTCTCTCTCTATCTCTCTCTCTCTCTCTATTTTTGTGGGGTTACTCACTGGGCCCATGTATCCTGAGTTTCTCCCCGGTTTGCATGGTGGCCAATCAAAGGCTACTGATCAATTCACTTCAGAATGGCATACAATCTAAGGCTATAATGTGTCATGCAGTTGGGAAAAACCAAATACCAGGCCTTGTGCATGAGTTTGGTCTGTTTCAAGGGGATGGTGCGGTTGTAAATTCCAAAGTGGACGCCCCAACATTGGAGACCATCCAGCCCACGTCCCTGCTCACTTGACACGTTATCAGCGAGGAATAATAATGTGCCTTATAATACCCAGGTTCAGACACCCATAACACTGATTTCTAATGATGCATTTGTATGAATGTTTAGCTAATAATTCAAACAATATGTTCACACTGTCCAATCGGCTCGCGGAATACCAGTGTGAACGGCGGAATACCAGTGTTGTACAGGAGAATACCAGTGTTTTTAAGCGATATGATGGTACCATAATTAGAACTGGACGGCTAAATAACATGACAAAAGACAATGGAAAGGTATGAGCGATCCATTTTACATTTACCCAGTGGAGAGGTCACCTGGTGATGTTCAGTTCGACTCTGGGCGATCTGGCCTTCGTTTAAAGCAGAAAAATAGGGTCTACAAACTCGTAGGGTGGAGGTCAAATTTTGCCCTAATCGGTATTCTAGTGCGTTTTGTTTGATTCCTGAGCATAACTTGCGGAATTTTTTATAAAATTCCTACATCGGAATCTATTGGCAAAACGTGCACATCGAAATCACTGGCGTGTATTAGTTGGAAATACACGAAAATAAATCGAAACGAGGGGCGGTGATCACAGAAAATGGCACGGCGAACTACCAGTGCATGCCAACGAGGGCTACCAGTGCCAAATTTTCTTTATATGGTAAGTTATATCGGGTATATGTCGGGGGATGTTTTAGATTCGGTTTAAGCTATAGGAATGTCTCATCCCCTCATCAAATTTGGGCACAATCGATCTAGAATGGTACATGTGTGGGTCTCTTGATATGAAAGTTCGAAATTTTAAGTACGGCGATACTCAACATTGGTGGAACATAAAGTAACAATTTAGTTGACAAGAGTTTAAATTTCCCTTTATTCGGTATTGGCACTGAGTTAGTTCCATATCAATTGGATTCAAACAGTTAGTTTAAACTAATGTTTAACATTTGCAAATAAGTCTATCATTAAATAGGGAAGACGTTCTAATTCTAATGGAATGATATTTCTAATTATCCCAGCAAATGTTGCATATATGGGGTAGACTTGTTCCCAAAATTTAGAAAGTAATTGATATTATGGGGCATGCATATCTTTGTCTATATGTTGAGTTCTTCGTCGATTTTAAGGCGTTGCCGTATGTATATGCATGCATGGATATGTGTGTGTCATTATTTGATGTATTGGATGTCTTAACTAAAGATGAATGAGTTATATATATGTGTGTATATATGTATGTGCTGATGAATCAGTGAGTGATTGGCGAGTCGATGGTTGGCTGGATTATTTTTGGTTGATCGTTGCGTGGTGATTGGACGTATGTTGTGGATACGTGTACAAATAGATTGATATATTTTATGACTGAGTGTGCATATGGATAAATCTAGGGGTTTATTTTATGCATACCTAATTTTCTCTTTATTTTTCTCTTTTCAGAAAAGGAAAGCGTGGCAATCAATGGGACAAGAGGAAAAGAATAAAATTTGAAGGAAAAAAACGTGACAGCGGAAACGGACACGATAGTGAAAATGCGGAGCCAGATGTGACTGGGCCAGTAACACCGGGGTCACAGTCAGGTGTGCCCAGCAAGCAACTTTCATGGGCGCCCTTTAAGAGAGCGATCTATAACCGCGGGATCATCCCAGCAAGGAGAGTGCTTTTTCAACAAGGAGGCACGATGGATATTCAATACCAGCTAAAGCAACAACCGCCTTAAAAGGAACTGGATATACTTGAAAGACATAAAAACTTTTTTCGATCTGATTGCTAAAGAAAAAATCCCGATGGAGAACATTTCATTCCGTGTATTTATCGAGACAGTTCGGTTGTTTTCCCTAAATTCAACCACGCAAATGAGATAATCCGCGGAGACAACGGCATTCTGGAAAACAGGATACAGGCTTTTTGGAGAACAAATCAACTTGCTTATAAACAATATAAACATATAAACAAGGCAGCATAACTGATAGATGTCGCAACCAATCACCACGGATTATATTTAAAGCAATTGATTTATTCGCCACTCACCATTAGGCCAAACAGATTTTGGCATTTTATAATGTAATTGTTCAGCTACTGTACAAATTCGGAAAATTGCATTTAAAGTGATATGAAACACTCCGATTAGGGTGATCAAATAGAAATGGAGAACAATCTTGTTCAAAGTAGTTATGTTTACAAATATTATATGTATATTGACAACACATATCGTCATTCTTATATATTAATTAAATGCAGTGACTGTCGACGACGAAATCATTTTCGTTAGTTTATCGCCGATAGATGCGTCCCGAATCGAGTAGTAAATATTTACAATTTAGCGTAGTTCTGACAATGTTTTCTATGGAGCGGTACGGTTGATTTGCTTGAAGTTTCGGTTATGTTAATATAATGCTATATACATCCCTCCAGTTGGCAGCACATTAATGCTAACTTATCAGTTTCACGCACCCGAATAAGTACACAATATGTCTTTAAACTGACGTATCCCAATAGTTTTAAGAACATCAATTCTACAAAAACGCCATATTCTGACCTGGACATCATGAAATTTGTTCTATATTTTACACTAACTTTGAGTATCGACATATATAGTTGAAGTTTCGTACTTTCCTATTATAGATCCACATATTTACCCTTCTAGATCAACTTTGTCGTTATTTTGGGAATGGTGAGGCATTTCGGGTGCCCGGTGCTCTGTATGATGCGTTCATCGACATATACCCGATATAACTTACCATATAAAGAAAATTTGGCACTGGTAGCCCTCGTTGGCATGCACTGGTAGTTCGCCGTGCCATTTTCTGGGATCACCGTCCCTCGTTTCGATTTATTTTCGTGTATTTCAAACTAATACACGCCAGTGATTTCGATGTGCACGTTTTTCCAATATATTCCGCTGTCGGAATTTTATAAAAAATTCCGCAAGTTATGCCCAGGAATTAAACAAAACGCACTAGAATACCGATTAGGGCAAAATTTGATCTCCACCCTACGAGTTTGTAGACCCTATTTTTCTGCTTTAAACAAAGGCCAGATCGACAAGAGTCGAACTGAACATCACCAGGTGACCTCTCCACTGGGTAAATGTAAAATGGATCGCTCATACCTTTCCATTGTCTTTTGTCATGTTATTTAGCCGTCCAGTTCTAATTATGGTACCATCACATCGCTTAAAAACACTGGTATTCTCCTGTACAACACTGGTATTCCGCCGTTCACACTGGTATTCCGCGAGCCGATTGGACAGTGTGATGTTACGCAGCACATTTAGTCACCAAAGGATTAACATCCATATAATAATATTTGTAACTGCATTATTCTTTTCTCTTTTTTATATGTTACTGCTTGTTGAACTTAAAGGTACTCAATCCGTAAAGAGGGTCCCCATCTCAACAGATTCCAACAACAACAATCCGATCAGAGGGTCCTATATTACTATTTCTTTGGCTTTGGGGGTAAAAAATATTTGATTCGAGTCGAGGAACCCATCAAACAAAGCTCAGAGTTATTAGATATTGATTTTTGAAATTTGTTAATTGCTCGAGATGAGTACTAATAACTGCCGTCAATTTGGTAACCTGCTCGAGATTTTACGCCAAAACTCTATTCAAACAGACAAGGATGGATAACTCTATAATCAAGTGGTAATAATAACGAAATTTTGACTGTCTTCTGGGCCAGAAAGAATTCCCGATAATGAAAAATAATAGATTTCTAAAATCGATATCTAACAAATCTGAGCTTTGATGGGTGACTTCCTCGACTCGAATCAAATATTTTTGACCCCCGAAGCCATTGAAATAGTAATTGAGAGGAGTTTTATCGGATTGAGTACCTTTAATAGCTAAGCATTCCTACAAATTAATTAATAGGATTCAAGTCAATTCTCATTACAGCGCATTTAGAGACCACAGGTTTAACATCCATATAATAATATTTGTAACTGTAGGATTCTTTGCTTTTTTATATCTTCTATTAAAAATCAGAGATCCCGATTCAATCTAAAATATGATTGAGTGAAAGGTTATCGTGCTTGTATATGCTTTAATAGCAGCATATTCTAGAATTCTAGAATTTAACCTAGATAATATCAGCATCCAGCAAGCGGATGCCCGACATAAACTTCATAAACTGCGTAATCAGAACATTGTATGGGTGTCAACGAACTTTTAACGTGTTATTTTTTGGCTTGTTGTTGAGTAAAATACGCCTACGAAAATCAGTAGACAACACTAGCCGATGTGCCCCCTCTTCGTCCGGGCTATTTAGGGATTTATTTGAGATCGTTTCCGCCTGGACAAACTATTGTTCGATCGGCCCGGAAACATGCCTATATGAGCGAATATGGTCAAGGTCAATGACACGGTCGCACGTAAAATTGGACCCACCCATATTGTTTTCGGGATCAAAGTAGGCCTACATTATACCAAATTTGAAACGGATCGATCGAGGTCCAGAAACACGCCTATATGAGCGTATACGAGCGAGGTCAAGGTCAAGGACACGGTCGCAAGTGAAATTGGACCCGCCCATATTGTTTCCGTGCATGATCAAAGTATACCCAGCTACCAAATTTGAGTGGGATCGGTCGAGTTCCAGAAACATGCCTATATGAACGTATTTGAGCGAGGTCAAGGACACGGTCGCACGTGAAATTGGACCCGCCCATATTGTTCTCCGTATCAAAGTAGGCCTACACACCAAATTTGAGTCGGATCGGTCGAGCAGTTTTTCGAGTCTATAACACAAATACATATATACAGACAGAAGTTCCAAAACATATAATATATAAAATACAAGACATATAATTCTATATATCCCGTCTACGCTCACGCTTTCCGAAGTCCAGCGCTATGAAATTTCACTATTGTTAACCGGCTATTGACTCATGCAAATGTTGGGCCTGCAAATTAAAACGCGTTATTTTTCAAACTAGCTGGCGACTTTGTGAATTTTGATAGGCGTAACACAGGTTATTGAATAAGCATAGAAAGGCAGTGTAATTCATCGAAATTAATGACAAGTGGTGCAAATTTCAACTTAATGCATAGTTTGTTGTGTTTATCTGTGTATACTTTCACAAAATTGGCAGTTTGAACATGTGCCATGGCAAATATTAGCCATAGTTTTACCCGTATAGAACGACTAAATGGGGAGAGAACCGACTCGATCAGGAGAGAACTCAAACAATTATCAAAATTCGTGGTTTTAGTCGTTGTTATGACTCGCACAATGAAAGTTTCGTTATTAACACGCTCATTGGTGCCACAGATTGTGATGGGATTGAAAATAACTAATCGAATTATCACCTAGATGCTTCAAAATTGCGTTTTAACTGTCAAAAAGTCGTGAAAATGTTTAATTTCGATCATCAGGAACCGTCACAAATCAGTCAAGAACCATCACAAACCGGCGATAGAACGATTTCCGATGTAACAGTTCCTACACAGTGCGCATAGGTATATTAGTCTAGGCTGTGCTGGGGGTGACCGTCGCACATGGTAGCGGGGTAATGTCGTAAGAGCTATACTCGTCCTTGACCTCAATAAATGGTATACTCGTAGGGCACGCATCTATAATCTCAAATCGACTCCATTCCACCCGCATGTGCAATTTCACTTATATATCAAGATGATCCACCCACTTTGTTGTTCTGGAAACCACCCAAAAAAGACCCTTTAATTAGTTGAATATGACGTGACTGCAAATTCTTAGGTGAAGGTCGAGTATAGCTCTTGTGACATTACCCCTCTACCGTCGCACATCGGGGGAATTTATGCAACCATCATTTTATTACGCGAAAATTACTCTAGTTTTCGAATTCAGAGGGCGCCGAGCCGAAATAGGTGACAAAATATACATTTTCTCTATGTTTCATACGGTACCCTACCGAAAAATAGACACATTTCAGCGGTTTGACAGGCAATAGACAACCGGTTGACCGGGCATCAAAATGGGAAAGAATGAACACATATTTGCAATTTATGGGCCTAATGTTCACAGTAACTTCACACTTAATCAGATTCGACATTGTTCTTTGATTTCGTTCTGATTTCGTGACGTCATGGTAAAATATGTAGCGTGACGCGTCAAAAATTCATGGCGATTCAGACAAAGTGTCGTGCGTCAACTCTGCAAATATAGCATATCTGTCGAATTCTTCTAAGTTATATATTTTTGGAAATGGAAGAGTTTTCCCTACAAAATGATGTTCATATCTGTATTATATATCTAAATGGTAAACTAATCGACAAAAGCTTAACCCTCACCCCAATTTCACAAATATCCACTTAAATGCATCCATGCATGTTGTTTCCAATAACACATAGACAATGCATATTTTATAGTATCACACAGGGTAGAACCATTAGGGGACACGGAGAATGTAAGATTTCGTTCAAATCCTAGATTAGGAAGGAAATAAAATCCAAGATGGCCAACAAGTTTTATATTGGTACTCTGTACACAACGAGTGTGCACACCGAAATGGAAAATCGCAAGTGCTTTATTGTAACTGATCTTTATTTCATAGCGGCTGTATCGTAATATGTATAAGTCAACTGGTTACGTAAAACCGATGATGGAGACCAAAATTGCGGCAATAAAACTCAAAAATGTTCCGATAAAATTACCGGCTTCTGAGTTGCAATAGCATCTGCATGTTATGAGTTTTGTAGCTTATTCGTATTGTGATCCGATAAAACTGTTGGCATTGAGAAAGTAAATGCTCATTTTTTTCTCAAAATCGACATGCAATGCTAAATTGCCACAGTGGGACTGTGTTTCAACCTGACATCCATTTTTGTGGTATACAAGTCAACGTTCTGCTTGATGATGAAACTGCTGAGTTTTATATTAGTACAATAAGAATTGAATTATACATATTCAATCATCAATAACCAATGTAGGTGTCCCATGGTAATGGCTCATTAGACCCGCTTACTCAAACCGTCAAGCGATGACAACCAATTTAGAATCCTGATAAGTGCGGGTATGCAAAGGATGGACAACTTAGTTTATATATCTCGCCAATGTTGTCAATGCGTACTGGGGTCATTGGTTTCACGTTCAGTTGAGTGATGTTCCATTGAAATAACCGAAACAAATCTCAAACAAACCTGACATAATAAGTATATGTGTCGTTATATTCTCGCAGGTGCTAGGGTCCCATCACACGTGGATGTATGCTTATTTGTAAATGCTAATGCTTTAAATGATAATGGTAAGTGTGAGGACTGGGTATTGATTGTGCTAAGTCCCATGAATTTTTGATGCATGAAAGTTGGTCTCACACTGTAGGTATCGCACGACTCTCTGTCACACGTTTACAACTATGATAATTACGTACAGTACCCGAATGGGATAAAACTATATCATCCAATTTATATATCAGTATGGAGCAATGTAGGCAATTATCCAGGTGAAATTTCAAGTACAATGATTAGAAAGCCACACAGTTATAAGACGTGCTCAAAATGTCATATACTCAGTTGCTCAGGCATTGGAATGATGCTTGTCATACTAAAGTTGTCCCTTTCGCTGATGCTAATCCATTTCAACCAACGGGATGACAACTCCTTGGTCACATGTTACCAGCCATAGCCGCGGAATTAGTTGTTCCACCCAGCGACTACCCACACAAGACCACTCAGACTACACAAAGCTTATCTGATCAAAATAGAGTATATCCGCTACAGGTGTATGTAAGACATTCTCGAGAAATGTACTAGCCGTTGTGTACTTTTAACACAAACAATAAGTAGCAGCTCCTTAGCACGATCGCCAACTTTCTGCAATGGAACAACCTATTTATCTGATATATATCAAATATTCATGATTCTGTTAATTCTCCACAGGATACACTGTACGATATGCGTGAAACATTTATATGTATCTGACTGCAAGCATGCGATTATCAGATAATGTACATAGGTGTGGTAGTTATTGTGTGCAATCATGCAGAAAACAATTGATTTTGAATCCTTATGTTTAGCTTAATATTGGGGAATTTGAAGCCGTAATTGGTCGGTATTATTTGACTAAGTTTACCATTTGAGCACCATACAATCAAACTAGGTTCCACCGTTGCATGTGGCGACGCAGTCTGGGTGAACGTCGACTCTATATTTGAAATATAGAGTCTGGAGCTAATGTAGCCAAAACCATTTCTATTCAGCGAAGAGCTTCCCCAAAATGACGTCACGGATTTTTAAAAATACATCGATGATTGACAGGTGTCCCCACGTATTATTTGTTGTGCTTCGCCGACTCATCAACCCACAGAAGGCCTGTGTCGCGACATAAACTTACAGAAGATAATATTTGTCGTGTGTGCGACTATACTTTTTCGGGAGATGAACTCGCTGCATCAACGGGAAAGCTGCATCCGAGAGCAAACAATAAGGTCGTCATCAAAAATGATGCTTTAGAACTATTTAAAAGCATAAAATTAAGTCATTTCCTCGGTGTTTGACTTTCAGATGACTTTTTTACGGCAAATAATTTGATTTGCAAACCATGTTACAATAAAGTATATCAAATACACGGACATGAGTAAAGTTCTATTTATATTTATGGGAGGCCAAGTTGGTACCATACGCAGGCCTATCTATCAGGTCCAGCACATCCTTCAAATTAATCGGAATCGTACCGAATATATAATTTCGAAGCCATTTTTTCTGTCTGTTGTATTTGCAAGCCTCGAAATTCCGCTCTGTTACTATATTTAGAGGTGACATTATGGGAGTCTCCGCCCACTAACACTTGTTTATTAACCCATACGGTTTCATTGGACGGAAAATAATTTACGCAATCAATCAGATTACGGAATCCCGAGGACTTGGAAATGAGATAGCGATGTTATCCGTCAGACCTAATATTCAATGTTGTAATGAATATTTAGGTATGAGTTTACTCAGACTGGTGGCGACGGTCCTATATTCGACAATGACACACGTTCTTGTCAAGTTATTGTCGTTGGATTGAACGTGTGGCATATATAGAAATCGCAGTCGGACATTTGATGGCTGTTGTACCCATTTGCTCATAATATAGATTCTTCGGCGACAGGTGGCAAGACATATAGTAAACTTACACATAGTATACCACTCATATGAAACTTCGAAAGTAGCAATACCCTTTGCATCAAGCATATTAAATTACAAATCTCTCTAATTTCTTATGTGTACACCTGGTATGAATTTAGATCGCGATACTTCATGAGTTGAAATATGGTACGTGTTTTCCCTTTGAAACCCAGTTAAGTGTTACATTTAATAAATCGATCTAGTCTCGACTAAGGTTATGCGATTAAAGTTATTTGTCTTCAAATTTGTCGATTCTAACTCGCCACTTTATTAAATCGAAAACCGAGTTATTTCTTATAATTTTAATTTAGTCCGAATATTAATAAATTCGTCCAGTTTTCAATTATATATACCCATGCCATTTATAAATTACTTGTGATAATCAATTACGTGTTGGAAACAATCATGTATCCAGCTGAAGAGTAACTTAATTTCATAATTTGATTGGTTAGGTCAATTGAACCCAACAATACTGTCACAGTGGACTAACAAGCGTGCAATTGCAGCCCGTGCATGAATCGCAACTTCTCGGCGTATCGTAATTGGCAGAAATGCCCGTGCACATGTGCCAACCAACTGTTTTACAGTGTTCCCCGAGTTGACAGTTAATGATGAAATTATGTTCATATATCATCCGTATATAAACTTAATCGTGTCACCCGGCTGTGTAGATCCGCTAGATGTATGTTGCTTAGTGCTGATAATTACTAGCATGGTGAAATCATGTTATCGGTGGTTAAATGTCTAACGAAATTGTCTACGAATTAGTAGGCCTTATCCAATATAAGATATGGTAGAAACTTATCATTTCTTCGTCTCTTGACGAAATGGATGAACATCATAACAAAAGGCTCAACTGATGTATTAATATATTGCGATAGCGACGTGAAACTGCCGGTGTGAAATAAAATAATATGGAAGTGAGGGCACAAACCTGTGAACTAACTCGTCAGCCACATTAACTTGACAACCACTACTGAGACACCCATGAATATAGTACGTTGTTGGGCAATTGATTTAAGATATCGGTTGCCACTGCGAATAGTTCATAAAATTAGTATTTACAACGAACCTGTAACCGTTCATTGTTATCTAAATCCTCAGAGTTGAGAAGTACTAAACAAATACGAATTAGAACTGCGTATGCAAACACCCATTTCCGTGCGTGGTGGCACCCCGAGGAGATGTAGAGAAAACAATTTTAGTTCGGTCTAAATTGCTGGTGATTATTGTCCGTTACTACATTGGAAAATCACTTCTTTGAACGTAGAAACCAACTACCATGGTAAGCAATTGACAACATTAGCTGGGTAATGTGAACAAAGTTGCCCAAGCTTTTCTTATAAACAACATATCCACAATTATCGGGAATAGAGATAGGTCCGTTATCTCAGACGGTTTATGATTGCGGGTCTAATGTGGAACAACTCCTTTAGTTATTGATAAATGAATATACAACTATTAGTGCATAGGCATGTTTTACTCGGCATTCTGACTTCCATTATTGCTATACCAAGGTGGTTGTTTGCAGTTGTAGCATCGTGTAGTAGAAGATTGACATATATACCACCAAATGATTGGATGTCAGGTTGAAATTCGGTCCTATTTAGGCAATTTGACATTATATGATGTCGTTATTTGGAGAAAGTAATGAACAGTTACTATCTTAATGCCCCTAGTTTCTTCAGATACGGATCACGTTGGCCACAATGACATATATGTACGAACAAATAAGCTACAACAATCATACCATGCGATTTTCTTGCAACTCAGAAGTTGGTCGTTTTATCGGAACAACACTGTTTATTTTGGCGGCCATTTTGGTCTCCATCATCGATTTTACGTAGCCAGTTGCCTTAGACGTATTAAGATACATACTCCATCCAAGAAAATGCCATATTATATAAAGCACTCGCGATGATCTAGTCCGGTTAGCATACATCTGGTGTATAGAGTGTCAATATAAAAATTGGCGGCCAACTTGGACGCCATCTTGGATTTGATTACCTTCCTAATCTAGGATTTGAACGATGTTTTACATTATCAGTGTCTCCGTACGATTCTAAACCATATGACAAGGTAAACAGTGCATTGTCAATTTATTTGATGGACACAAACTGCATGGACGCATCTATGTGGTTATTTGTGAAATTTGGGGAGGGTTAAGTTTTTGTCTATTATGTCAATACTTGGAGAGATATAATGTAAGTAGGAACATCTTTATATAGGGAATACCCTACAATTTCCACAAGTATATAACTTGGAAGTATTTGGCAGATATATTATGTTTGTACAGAGTTGACACACGACTCTTTGTCTGAATCGCCATGCATTTTTGACGCGCCTCGTTACATCCTTTATCATGAAGTCACCAAATCAGAACGAAAGCAGGAAAACGATATTGAATCTGATTAAGTGTCTACATTCGTTCCACAATTTGCAAATATGTTTACAATCTTTCCGATTTTGATGCCCTGTTAACCAGTTGGGTAATGCCTGTTAACCTCTGAAAATATGTCATTTTTTAGGTATGAAACATTGTGAAAAGTTATGTTTTGTCACCAATCTCGGCTCGGGGCCCTCTGAATTCGAAAACTAGATTCATTTTCCCATAAGAAAATGATGGTCGCATAAATTCCCCCGATGTGCGACGGTCACCCCCAGCACAGCCTAGACTATATGTATATGAACTAATCTTACCCAGACCAATTATATTTAGATATGACCTTTTTCCATTTTCCACAAAAATAGTATCCGTTGCCATGTCAACAATAATGTCGACATTTTCTTACAATTGCTAACTACAACAGGGCTAATAATAAGCTTTTCAACGGTATAAAACAATCCCGTATGTACGAATTTGCATTAAACTCCTTAAATATGACCCTTTTCCCATTGACCGATCATCGATAACCATGTCTGGTCAACTTGAAAATACTACAGTATTGTTTTTGTTTTTATCACGAAAGGGTACCACCAAATTTGAGGGTTTTGATCTTTGGAATGAGTTGATGTTTTTGGTAAAACTATAATTATGCTTCAAGCGGTGGCCCTTCAAATTAGTTTAAAATATGTTCGTCTCTCTACATATTTAATTTCAAATAAGTGGGTCAATGATCAGCTGATAGGATCCGAAGAAAACACACATTTTTTTTTGCAATGAACTTGACCTTTACATATGATTTTAACCTTCCGAAGAGGTGAACTTATTTTCATATGTAGCGAACGTGGACTCACCCAATTGGTTGCTGATAAAACGCATTTTACTGAAAACTCCTCATCTATTCTCGACTTGCTCATGACTAGCAACCCCAGCCTTGTTCACCCCCTTGTGTTCTTGGTAACAATATTCGACAACATAGTTAGGTATCACTGTCCAGTTGTTGCTCGGATAAAACTTTTGAAACATAAATCTGCTACAACCCACACCAGACGAGTCTGGAACTATAATCTGGCTGACTTCGATACCATGAACGAAGACTTCTTGAGTTGGAACTATGACGATAATACACCATTTGAACTATCAACTCATGCATATAACTTGACTGAAAAAATTAAGAAGGTATGTAGTGAAAATATCCCCAATAAGATAGTACTGATCCGGAAAGGTAGTCCCCAATGCCTTACGTGTAATGTTCGGAAAATGATGAGGCAACGAAACCGATTACACAAGATAGCTAAAAAGCGAAACACGCCACAAGCATGGGCAAACTTTAGATCTAAACGTAATGAAACTACATCGGCTATTAGAAAAAGCAAACGTGATTATGACACCAAGAATGAACGTACATTAAATAATCCATCAAATGACCAGTCTTCTTGGTGGAAAACCCTCCAAAAAATAGTTTTTACAACTAGTGATCGATCATTACCCCCCTTGAACATAAACGGCGACTTCCTGATCTCACCAACTGAAAAAGCGAATGCTTTCAATTCCTATTTTTGTAATATTTCATCAGTTGATGACGTCGGGAAACGCCTACTAGTGCTCGATCCTGATAACTCCATATCCACCTTAAGCGATATAAAAATAACAGCCCCTGACATTTACAAAGCGTTAAAAAGTCTCAAAAAGTCAAGTGGGCCCGACGGAATAAGCCCGAGAGTTTTGAAAAATTGTGCTTCCTCGCTCTGCGAACCTCTTGAATTTTATTTTAAAATATTCACCGAAAACAGTTACTACCCACCCCAGTGGAAGCGTTCCCATGTTACACCTATATTCAAGAGCGGTGACCGCAGTCTTATATCAAATTACCGACCAATTTCCCTACTAAGCTGCGTCTCAAAGGTCTACGAAAAATGTATTTATAAATACCTATGGGAATTTCTTGATGAAAACAATCTATTAACATTTTACCAAGCTGGTTTCATGCGCAATGACTCAACAGTTTTCCAACTTACCGAAATATATGACAATATATGTCGATCACTAGACGACGGAAAAGAGGTCCGGTGTGTATTCTGCGACATAAGTAAAGCGTTCGATAAAGTCTGGCACCGTGGCCTCTTGAACAAACTGACGAAAACGGGTGTAAATGGAAACCTGCATAACTTACTGAAATCGTATCTTGAATGTAGGCAACAACAAGTTGTCATAGACGGCACACACTCGGAATTGCAACATGTAACAGCCGGTGTCCCACAAGGCTCAGTATTAGGCCCTCTTTTGTTCTTGATTTATATTAATGATATAACCGAAAACATACGGTGTAACATTCGTTTATTTGCTGATGATACCTCACTATTTCTCACTATCGAAGATCCCGCCATGGCCGCAAAACTAATAAATGATGACCTCGAAACTCTCATGTGTTGGGCATCAGAATGGCTTGTAAAATTCAATCCCCTGAAAACGGAAGCTCTCTTAATCTCCAGGAAAGAAACGCCAGTATATGACCCACGCCTGACCATGGGAGCCGCGACAGTTAACGAGGTTGACAGCCATAAACATCTGGGACTTACTTTCGATAACATGGGCTCTTGGGGTATCCACATCAGATCTATGCTCGATAAAGCATGGGGTCGTGTAAATTTAGTACGAAAACATAGATATAAACTAAGTAGAGAAACGCTTGAAAAAATACACTACACATTTATCCGACCAATACTGGAATATGCCTCCCCTGTGTGGGATAACTGCCCCGATTATCTTAGTGATGACATTGAAAAGGTACAGTACGAAATGGCCCGAATAGTAACAGGTGCAACCATCAGTACGAATAATGCGCGCCTTTTATCAGAAACTGGCTGGGAACTCCTTTCCTCACGTCGTAGAAAACACAAGCTATGCCAATTTTTTAAGATGATACGTGGAACTGCTCCATCAATCTTGAGAAATTATGTACGACCAATCCAGGCAAACAATTCCAGATATAATTTCAGATTTGAACATATAAGACTACCCTCGAATATTAACTATGACTATTATATGGATTCATTCTTACCATCTGCAATTACCGAATGGAACAAACTACCGGAAACTATAAAAAGCTGCAGTACAATCGAAGACTTCAAAAAAGAACTGAACAGTGACAATATACGCCCACCTGCCTATTTTTATCATAGTAAATCCCGTAAATCTCATATCCTTCACACCCGGTTAAGATTTAAATGCAGCCACCTGAGTTCTGACCTGACAGATAACCATGTAAAAATTTCCCCCTTCTGTTTATGTGGGGAACTAGAGACAACTTACCACTATCTCTTTGAGTGTACATTTTATCACGAGCCCAGAAGAGAACTATATGGCTCCCTACCCAATGTTGCATTATCTGAGAATACTCTAATGCAGGCGTCAAGGGAGCGTATTCTTCGCGAAAACAAACAAATATATAATGCAGTAGAGACATATATTATGAGAACAAAAAGATTTCCAAGATCTGTATGGGTAACAAATCGCTTTGGATTCCGACCGCGTTATGTGGCAGCACGATGTTCCCCATAATATATGTAGTACTTAAAGTCTTCCGATAACGATTATTTTGTAAGTTACTTAAGTTACTTACTTGTCACTATCCTGTATATATACGTGAAATGATTCTATAGCAATATTCACAGTGAACCCCATTGAAATAGGAATTGGTCATTGCGATTGACCCCCCCCCCCCCCCCATGGAGCCTGACGCATGCATATTACTACGAGCATAATTTTCATCACGCAGCACTTAAATTATTGTAAACTCTGTCCCCTCTACTTTCTCACTCTCTCTCATTCTCTCTCTCTCTTTCTCTCTCCATCTCTCTGCCTCCTGCTATCCCTAACACTATCTCCCTGCTGTTTCCATCCCCAACTCAAACTTAGTTACTTCTCCCTTTAAAAACATTATTTCTATCCTTTCCCGTCTGATCGATATCCCTCCCTCAATTATTGGGGAAGGGGCATGTCGCCAAAGAGGAGAAGACTTCATATAAGCCCTCGGGCTTGTTGTCTGATCCTCATTTCCATACACTATCTCTTATATGTTGTATATTTATGTCATTTGTGTATTATGTGTATTATGTTTGGATTTGGGAATAAAAATATGTCTACACTAACTTATTTTCAAAAGTTAGACAACAATGAGTGTTCATATACAGTTTATAAACCAACATAATATTTGAGATAATTGAAATAATTCTCGCCATACACGCAATTTAAAATAATCAGTTAAAATCACCCTCGTTAATTGCTATGTAAACATAAATTGTGCTATTTGTCCAAAATATTGTTCTCTGAGGTTTGTGTATGTTGCATATATTTGCTTACTATATATGCCCCTTTGCCATTTGTGTTGCAAATTGTTCCGGGTTCAACCCTAATTCGCCTGTACTATTGGGCAGTCGGATATGAATTAAATCTGGTATGGAATGCAAATTGCAGCATTTGCGTTTTACCATTTTGAGTTCTCCTTCTTTGTTTATCTGGGAATCTTGTTTCAACTGAATGAACCTGACGCTGTTCAGGCGCACTGTGCAACAAATGGTCGCACATTCCGGTTAATATGCCTGCTTTTCAGACCAAATTTACCTGTTAGTTAAAATAGACATGGTCGCCTGGTAATTTCGAGATGGTGGCCATGATGTCGAGGGACTGACTGCATGTGCAACAGTCAAACACAACTTGCATGTTTCTATGTTGTATTACTGTGCCAAATTAACCTCGCAGTTAGCGTTGTTCATTGTTCATCCACAACAAAGCTAATTTTGAAATAAATAACTCAGGGAGTGGCTAATGCGTTCAAGAATGTGCATATAACCCTTATAGTCGCAACCAACGACACAATAATGTACACTTTCGTTTTAGTCCAGGTGATATTGGTCGACCTTTGCGCCCCGGAAAGGACTCGTCTTTACCCCACTAATTTTCTTCCTTAATGTCGCCTATACTTTTTTCGGTTGTTACGGGGGGGGGGGTGGTAGTTAAAAATTTGCAGGAAGGTATGTGTTTTTTTGTTTTGTTGCATCTGCATTTTTGGGGACCCACCACCCCCAAACCTGCAAACAAAAATATTGTTTACTCCCAATTGTTTGACACCAACCCCCCAAATTTTACTACTTTGGTCTCAAACCGCATAAAACCCTACTGATATCACTCCTATGACTGGGAAATTATCTCGTTTAGATCAGATGACAGTTTAACCCGTTTCAGAAGCTGTTTTAATTTTTAAAACAATTAACACGTACAGGCAAAAAAACAAATTCAATACTGGCTGATTGGCATTAAATTTGTCTACAACATGCAGATGAGAGCATGCTAGGTCTACCTGGGTGGTCAAATTTGACACTGCTAAATGGAAATTCTGATGCATCGATTTATTAGACAAACATAGTAACGTACCAGAAGCTGATATGTACACTAAAACACTTGTATAAGGTATATGCATCCAATTAAAAAAAAAATACAGTATACATTTCCCAGCATATCCAGTGAGGTATCATTTTCCCCTGCAAGCTATTATATAAACCAAACATGTGTTTTGTCTATACAGCTGTATTAAGCCAATAACATCTCAGGACAGTGAACTCAATCTTCACATAGACATATATCCAAGACATATCAGTTGTTAAACTCCAATTCAAATAGAATGGACATATTTTGAAAATAATTACCAGGCTGCAATTGGAAATATTATTGTATAAATTGCTGATACATGTATCTCCAAACCTAGTTCATTGTTGTTCATACACACAATTCCATAATTTTTTATTTCCTGAATATCGGTTTTATCAGCCAATTATCTAGAATTATTCCAATCCACTTATGTTAGTCTTGTGGTGCAACTTCAATTATACTAAATGACAAGCAGCCATTATACCGGACTTGGCTACTTTCGGTGTTACAGCCTCATCTGAGTTGATACACATACCGATACAAATAATTCACTGATTAGTTTGATGCACTGTTTACAGTTATTTTCTAGCCATTGATAGCCACATTAATGTTTGAGACATTTGCTAGATCTTGTTCCATGCACACAATGCTCTACGTGTATAGGCTTTAAATGTCTTAGCTACATCAGGATAATTTTAGTTATTTCAATTTGGCATTGCTCGAAGCTTCTTTCCAAAGGGTGGCGGAAAGGAAGTTTTTCACCTCACCGTACAATATGCAACATTTCATAGCTTAATGTCATCTCCACTAAGGCCCGTATGAGGTAACATAAATGTGGTGTTTTTGCAGTTATAATGAGTTTTAAACTCATATCAAATATGGGCACAAATGGTCTTTAGTAAAATAAAATTGCACGAAGTTGTAAAAATGCATTTTTGCCTCTCGGATAACCCACTCACCCCGGCATACCTTCCTGCAAATTGTGTATTACCCCCCCCCCCCCTGGATGTTAACAAGAAAAAAGTGGCCGCAGAGACTCCAGACAAGATGGCGTTCGACATGGCGGCCATTTTGCTATACGATAAATGTATACATTTACATAGCCCGCCTGTGTTACTCTAAATCCTGTTTGGTGATTGGTCAACTGTCAATTGGGTCACCCTGTTTACATCCCAATAATGCGAAGAGTTTATCACGAACAGGAAGTTACAAACTGTTTACCTAATCAGAACTAATCACTAAACGCGGTCAGCGGAATAATAGGGCGTGCTTTTGAAAGTTCAGCCGAATTGCATCTGAAGCCAGTTATTTATATCGATCACGTTATCGTATATGGGTGATTCTCCATTAAATGAACAATTTCGTCCAGAAAATTCTGGGGGAAAAAAGTTTGTCACATGCCGATGAATTTTATGTGAGTATATAGCACAGATATTGGTGACCACGAAAATGACATTGGGCAAAATTATAGGGCCAGGTCAAGGTCAATCAAGGTCGTTCATTACAGCATGTGCCAATGACGTTTTTTTGGGGTTGAATCAGGGCAACGTCATTGTCAAATTCGCTCTTTCTCCTAAACTTGTTGACATGTGCCCTTTAATAGTTGAATTATCGTTATGTGTATATATTGTTTGAGTAGCCGATGATGTATCCGTCCAAACGACGTATTGCGTAGCTCCGCACGTTGAGACGTCTATGAGATACAGCCATTTGAATATACGTGGTGGAAATTGATGTGCTTTGTGGGCGTGACTTAGAGTTCAAACTCTCTAAGAGGTCAACGAATACAGCGTTCAGATATGATAATTGGAAACAGATTTTGATCGCATAAAAGGCGATTCCTATCAAGTCGGGCATGCCCTGGTCCCTCGTACACTTGGTTTGACTCCAAACGATCGAGGAACTCTGATGTAGACAACGTGAACATACGTCAATCAAAGTCTGTTCCCCAAGGGGTTCGCCAAATTGCAATGATAATTTAGAGTAGAAAACATTGTCGATGGATTTCTCTTACATGTTTCAAGATATTGAACTGAAATTTGGTATTTGGGGGTTTCTCGGTGCGCTCAATCAGATAGCATTGTCAGTGTGATATTCTGATGGTCCAAAATGTGTATTTTGACGCCGTTGCTATAACACACGAGCCGGAAATCGCCCCGCAGGCAGAACGATTGTTGAAAAGTACGGAAATAATTGACTTTTCAAACTGTCATCTGCTTCTCACTGAGATTGTATGATGTAAACGTCAATCCATTTAGAGAATTCGTTAGATTCCGTTGATCAACCCCCCCCCCCCACCCCACCACTCATTCAACTCACCCCCCCCCCCCGATTTTATATAAACGCACTAAAACTAATCCATATGTCATATTTGTTCTTTTTATTTACACCCAGATCATCCCTTAACATGTTTTATTTGTTAGATCGTGTTTGCGTCTCTGGATATTTCAAAATTAAAATTGCGTCATTACCCAAACAGAAGGAGTGTTTGGGTAATGACGCGTTTGGGTAATGACGATTTTCGTTTCAGCGCGCTCTTATATTTTGAATATCCATCACCTACGAAAATGAACTAGTTTATGAACAAACAACCGCTGCGAGCTTTCGAAATAAACTTTTAATCGTTCGCCTACAGCATGTAACATTTAAATGGTCTGCGTTTGTGTAATGACGCTGAATAAATATACGCTAGCGATTTCTAGTTTCAAAGGTTGATTTTGAAAAATTATTCAAGGAAACATAACCTGGGTTTATTTTTTCTAGACATTAAAGGATATTTACTCCACGATGCAACCATAGATATGAACAAGCTATGTTTCTGGTGAAAATATCAGCCGTCTTTATCGTGCGTTTGGGTAATGATTCTATATAACGGGACATGCTTTTGGAAGACTTCACATGCTTTCCACTAACTAAATATTTAATTTCATAAAAATTATACGAATTGCATGGCGTTCAGTGCAAAATTCCGCACAAGAATATTAATTGGTTTAAAGATAAATCGTTCGTTGGCGAATGGGAACAATCAGGGAAGTTGAATGCCTTTGATTTGGGACATGCTGTTTCGGGGTGCGTAGCCTATAATATACACATGGCATATATGTTGCCACACGTCCATACTAAACCCGAAATGTCTCTAATAAATGCCTGTATCGTGAGCTACAAGATCATTACCATCACTTTTATGTATGGTGGCCATTGTTTTTCATAGGATGAACTAATAACGCAGGACATGGGTTTGCTCGTGTACGGGAGAATCACCCATATAAGAGTTTGGAAATCTTGTTTTGGACTGACTTAATGTGCTGCGTGGGCTAGTCTCAAATTATCGGCAGATTTCGTGAAAAATAAATAAGAATACAAGCAGCTTTTTTATGGGAATAAATCATCAAATAGCTATATAAATATAAAAAATGAATGTAGTGTGTTATTGAGTGATACGGTCTGTGTTCGTTTAAACCGGTTTTTACAATGTGCCCCAACGACCACAGCGCCGTATCCCCCAAATAAAACACACCCCACTACTTTCATTTCATTAAAAACCACGCCAAGATACCCATGTTTTCCCACAGAGACAAATAAAACGATATCTGGTGAAATGTCGAATATTTAGCAATAATCACATTTCGGTCGCCATCTTGGCCGCCATATTGGATTTTGGTGTCGGATTTTTGACAAATTTGCAAGCATGGTATATTAACATAACGAATCGAGTTGAAAATAAAACCGCATGTGATATTATATTAACTATATAAAGGCGATTAAAGAAACCTGGTGTATATCAAGCAAAATCGCCGCTATGATGGAGTCTCTGCGGCCACTTTTTTTTCTTGTTAAATTGGTGGGTAGTGGGGTGAAGTTGAGTCCTCGGGGGGGGGGGGGGGGGAGGGGGGTAGTAGTCAATCCACCTCAAATAGGAACATTTGCATAGAGCTTATGAGCCACGCGCAATTTATTTAATTATCGTTAGGGTCGTGCACCCATATGCATGCCAGCGTGTATTAGAACACGCCAGGGTGTGATCGTACCGTGATAGAGTTACTATTATTATGTTGATATAACATGATGAATGAGAAAATCGGGTCAAAAAAATGATTATATGTATATACGTGCCCAAGAATACAGATAAGTTCGTCGACTCAATCCCACCCAAATCGAAAATGTGCATTATCTCAAAAGCACATTCATCTTCTTATATTTTATGAGAAGTCTACGCAGGTCGTTATTTGGTTTTGAACAGAGTTATATATAAATTTGCTATCCCAGTATGCCTATAACGACAAAGTACACAAGTTCTAATAACATGGACCGTGCCAATAGGGCGTGGTTTTTTTGACAGTCAATTCTTTTTTTATACAGAATAATGTTCGTCTCTTATATCGAGGTCTATCTGTCTTTTGTATTTGTATATGAGTAATTCCTTCTTTTAAAACTGGCCTTTGTCATGCAGTTAATGGACTCACGACTGGGCATTCGGAACTAAAAGACTGGACATTCGGAACTAAAAGAGATCGCCACCTTCTGGGGTTCGATCTTCTAGTTCCGAATGTCCAGTCATTCGTCCATTAACCCTGAAGGAGAGCCAGACATGTATAGCCTAAATCCTCATGCGCGCGTGTGTGTGGTGTGTAATTGCGTCATTTTTGGCATTTCACTGTCCACTCAGTCTCTTTGTGAAGCCGACGACATTCTTTTTTAAAGAGACCGCCGGCCACCATATGCGCAAGTTTATTTTTATTTTGAACATAGTTTAATGTATTATGTCGCCCAACACAAAGATCTTTTCTTCCCAAATTAAAGGCATGGATGGCATTCGTGATGGGTATTGCTGTTAAAATAGTCACACTATTTAAAACTGTCATAAATAGAAAGAATATTAAAATATAGACATCTTTTGTTCTTATACCAGATTTAAATATGTAGTATGTTATTGTCAAGTCTGTATGCTGTGTTTTGTAAACAAAAGCCAGATTCCATAAAATGTTTGCTTTTGTTTACATAACAAAGCGTACAAACTAGACACTAACATACTATTTGGACGATATTTATGATTGTTATAAGAACAAAATCTGTCTAAGTTTTAAACCTTTAATATTCTTTCTGTTTATTGCAGTTTTAACGGATGTGACTATTTTAACAGCAATACCCACGGCAGAGGCCATCCGTGCCTTTAAGCAAATTGTTGTAATTTCTATGTTATCTTTTCTCCCAGGTTAATTGCTGATATTACCAAAATGGCTACTTTGTGGATTCCCAGCAAGATCTATTTCTCCCAATGTTCTATTGCGGCTCGTTTTGCGGGCAAAAGCAAAAGAAAAATCGGAGAAACTTTGGATGACTTAATCGCCGGCAAGATTTCTGTGTCGAAGATTCCTCCGTTGAAAATCGGTAAACATAACGACCGATGGTACAGCATGGACAACAGGAGGTTATGGCTTTTCAGAAAGCTGCATAAGCTTGGTCTCGTGAATGAAATTCCGGTCAAGGTTGTGTCAAAGGTCGACAGCTTCAAACTAACAACAAGATCGTATGGAGATAAGGTTATCGTTAGGGGTGACCCGGGTGGAAAAGTTTGGAAGGAGTTGGAACAAGAAGATTCCAAGTGCAGAACTGATTTAAAGCCGAAGTTTGTTAACTATGCTACATCTGCATTTGTAGATATTTCAATGGACTACTCGGATGTGTCTGATTATGAGGATGAAGACGACAACTGGGATGTTCAGGTTGGTTACCTACCGACAAATAGAGGTAGTAAGAGAAGCAGATCGAAAACGTGCGACGAAATTGTGAGACCGATCAGGAAGCGTCGCCATACAGGAGAACGTGACGGCAGTCCTGAAATTAAAATAACTCTGCCTGAACCATCAGAGGTTCTAAAGTTGATTCATGGATGTGTGGACACGAGAGAAGACACACAATCTAGAGAATTCGCCAAAATAATGGCCAAAACTCTTAAATTCTCTGCTGGCCGAGGGGTAAAAGTGGTGCAGAAAGATTCGTCATTTGCTGACCCAAGACCACAATTCCGCGGTAATTCTCCAGCTTCGAGCCTTCGCAGGACGTGCAGTGAAACTACATTCAATCGCAACCGAAGCCGATCGTCATCCGAGTCCTGTTCAGAACGGAAGAAATTTTCCCCCATAAAATTTCCCGAAACAGACAAACGTGGGGTTTCGCCAATGAAATACGATTCATCGTCATCACACTCAGTGCAATGTGGGTTGTCGCCGATTAAATACGATTCGTCGTCATCACAATCAGTGCAATGTGGGTTGTCGCCGATTAAATACGATTCGTCGTCATCACACTCAGTGCAATGTGGGTTGTCACCGATTAAATACGAATCGCCGCCATGTGGTTTTTCGACAGTTAAAATCGATTCACCGTCATGTGATTTTTTGCCAAATAAATACAATTTGCCGCCATCTCTCGAATCAGACCAACATTCCACGGAGAGACGCCGTAGCGTGAAGGACAGACTAGGTCCTGCCATTACCTCCCCCAAGGTCAAACCCGAGTACGTTGATCTCGATTCTCAGGAAGATGAGCCGACTGCTCCGGGCGATTGGACCTGTTATGGCGCACTTTGTTCGGATTCGAACCATCTGCGGAGAGGTATTAACTATGAGTCACTGATCGAGCTGACTCACACGCCTGAGGACCACTTCGGATGTCCGTCGAACGTACTCGGTACTTCCCATGTGAATGACAGTGAGGGACACCCTGCACGTATATAATTGGTGTAATCACACTTGGTCCCAAGTGGTCCTGCTAATATGCTATGATGCTGGTGGTCCTGGTGAATTGCCGTGATGCGGGTAGGTCAAACTGATGCCGTTACGAAAAAGTATCGTTATTTTTTCTAAAGTTGTAATTTTCGCGCTGTTTTGTTAATCCGAGCGATTTGAGAAAAAACCAGTGTATATATGAAACATTCAAGAACATATATATTTTGGAAAAATATAATAATGCCTGCGCTGGTGTTTATAACACGACGTGAATAACCATCTTGATTATAGTCGATTTTCAACAACTAATACAACCAGTATTAAAAATATTTCGCATAAAAATATGTGTTTTAATGTTTGATGCGCATAATAGCTTTTCCTATATATGTTCAGATTATCGGAACACCGCGAAAAAGAATAATTAAAAAGATATAACGGTACTTTTTGTTAACAGCATCAGTTTGCCCTAACAGCATCATAACAATTCAGCAGGACCCAACCGCATCATAGCACATTAGCAGGACCACTTGACCAGGGTTGGTAATACCCACGCTCTGTAATCACTTATGTCATGTCACGTTCTCAGTAGTTATATGTATATGTCCCGTTCTCGGTGTTCATGTTTTCAACGATGCCGAATTTCAACACAAAATGGAGGGTATTTCAAAGTAATTATATAATTTTATTTCTCAGCCAGATATTTAGTCATTCGTTATCTGTTGAATAGTAGCGTATATATGCCGTATTCTTATGAGAAATGTGTTGCACAAAAGTACACCTCTACGAAATTTCTATTCGAACACAAGAAAATGTGTGATTATTTTCTTTCATCGGCGTCACCGCAAGAATGTTCGCCTCTTTTATATTGTTGGGTTGCGTTAACCATGCTTAAAAATTCGGCATCAAAAACATAAAAATAGAAAGGAGCCTTTATTTGTGCCTCAAGTTCATACTCAGGCTACCGCTGTGAACATTCCGTACCCGGAGCTGAAATTTCTTTGACTGAAATGTATGCTCAATTCTTCTTCAAATACCACTTTTATATGTTGAATCGTATGGGCACAATTGACGCTGTGCAACAATGTAAACCACGAAAACTCTTTCGGTGATGCCGATAAAAGACAATAATGACACTCTTTCCCTGTGTTCGAATATAAATTTCGTAGAGGTGTACTTTTGTGCGACACTTTTCTCACAACACGGCAACTACGCTCTATTTATATCGATAAAGGTTTGACTGAATATCATTACTTTGAAATACGCTCCATTTTGTGCTGAAATTCGACAGCTTTGAAGAAAATTCAAACCGAGAGGGTTATTATAACAACCTAGAACGCGTCGTGACACTGAGCCGCATTCAAGTGATTCGAGAGTCTGAATTTTAGTTCGCAACAGCGTGTGTTACCCGAGTAATTTTATCACATTATCACAATAGTGCTGTCATTTACATGAGTATAATGACATTTCTGATATATTGCTAAGTGCTAACCCAATTCTCATTTTATGTGCTATCCACTTTTATTGCATTCTGGTTACCTCAAGTTACCAGTATGTGCTATCTGAACGTTAGCATGCCATTGCTATCTAAGTATGTCTGCCTATTGCCAAAGCATGCCCGATAGTTCATTTTATGATTTTGTATCTAATGTATAAGACATTCCTGACAGCTCCAGTGTATATATGTGTTTCCTGAATATTAGCATTCCATTCCTGATATTGCTGAGTGCTATTTGGCTTTCGCTACATGACATTTATGACAGCCCCATATGTGTTATCTGACTATTATTGCATTCATATTGTTATCTATGAGCTACCATGGTGGCTTTCTTAAGGGCTCATAAGATAATGATAGTAATACTGCAGCTATTTATCCAAAATGTCATTATAATCCTAACATGACATTTCTGATATATAGGTCCATTATTAATTGCATTATCTTATATCTGAGTAACAACATTACATTCCTAATATTGCTATCTAAGTCTTATCGTCATTGGATTCTTATGTGCTCACTGATTATTATGGCATTTCTGGTATATAGCTACACTAATAATAGCTTTATCTTATATCTGAGTAACATGACATTCCTAATATGACTATCTAAGTTCTATCATCTTTGGTTTCTTATGCTCACTGATTATCGTGACATTCCTGATAAATAATAGCACTATCTTATATCTGAGTAATGACATGACATTCGTAATCTTGATATATAAGTTCTATCACAATGGCATTCATATGTGCTCTCTGATAATCATGACATTCCTGACATATAGCTAATTTATTAATAGCATTATCGTGACATTGCTGGTATATATCTACAGTATTGATAGCATTATCGTATGTCTGAGTAATAACATGACATTCCTAATGTTGCTATCTAAGTGCTATCATCATTAGATTCTTATGTGCTCACTGATTATCATGACATTGCTGGTATATAGCTACATGATTAATAACATCTAATATCTGAGTAATAACATGACATTCCTAATATTGCTATCTAAGTGCTATCGTCATTAGATTATTATGTGCTCACTGATTATCATGACATTCCTGATGTATAATTACATTATTAATAGCATTATCTTATATTTGAGTAATAACATGACATTCCTAATATGGCTATCTAAGTGCTATCATCGTTGGATTCTTATGCACTCACTGATTATCGTGACATTCCTCATATATATAGCTAAATTATAAATAGCATTATCTTATATCTGAGTAATAACATGACAATCCTCATTGCTATCTGAGTGCTACCATCGCGACATTCTTGACTAGCAGTTCCATTATATTCTAATATTACTGATTATCATAATGACATTCCTGATAGCTCCATTATTAATAGCTCGATCTTCTTTCTGAGTAATAACATGACAATCCTCATTGCTATCTAAGTGCTACGGTCATGCCATTCTTGACTCGTAGTTCCATTATGTTCTAATATCACTGATTATTATATGACATTCCTGATAGCTCCATTATTAATATATAGCACGACATTCTTTCTGGCTAATAGCATGAACTTCCTGATATTGCTATCTTAGTGTTGGCTGAATATCGCCATTAATTGCTAATAGTTACATGTGTGTGTTACCTGACTATTGTGGTATTCCTGGCGTAACATACCTGAATATATAGCATGCATTACTGATAATGATATTTAAGTGCCGCCTGCCTATCACTCTGGCAATCCTGCTAATGATAGCTAAGTGCCGCCTACCTATCACTCTGGCATTCCTGATAATGATATCTAAGTGCCGCCTGCCTATCACTCTGGCATTCCTGATAATGATATCTAAGTGCCGCCTGCCTATCACTCTGAAATTCCTGATAATGATATCTAAGTGCCGCCTGCCTATCGCTCTGACATTCCTGATTATGATATCTAAGTGTCGCCTGCCTATCACTCTGGCATTCCTGATAATGATATATAAATGCCGCCTGCCTATCACTCTGACATTCCTGATAATGATATCTAAGTGCCGCCTGCCTATCACTGGCATTCCTGATAATGATATCTAAGTGCCGCCTGCCTATCACTCTGACATTCCTGATAATGATATCTAAGTGCCGCCTGCCTATCAATCTGACATTCCTGATAATGATATCTAAGTGCCGCCTGCCTATCACTCTGTCATTACTGATAATGATATATAAGTGCCGCCTGCCTATCACTCTGACATTCCTGATAATGATATATAAGGGCCGCCTGCCTATCACTCTGTCATTACTGATAATGATATATAAGTGCCGCCTGCCTATCACTCTGACATTCCTGATAATGATATATAAGGGCCGCCTGCCTATCACTCTGACATTACTGATAATGATATCTAAGTGCCGCCTGCCTATCGCTCTGTCATTCCTGATAATGATATCTAAGTGCCGCCTGCCTATCACTCTGACATTACTGATAATGATATATAAGGTACGCCTGCCTATCACTCTGTCATTACTGATAATGATATATAAGGGCCGCCTGCCTATCACTCTGACATTACTGATAATGATATATAAGGGCCGCCTGCCTATCGCTCTGTCATTCCTGATAATGATATCTAAGTGCCGCCTGCCTATCACTCTGACATTACTGATAATGATATATAAGTGCCGCCTGCCTATCACTCTGTCATTACTGATAATGATATATAAATGCCGCCTGCCTATCACTCTGACATTCCTGATAATGATATCTAAGTGCCGCCTGCCTATCACTCTGACATTACTGATAATGATATATAAGTGCCGCCTGCCTATCACTCTGACATTCCTGATAATGATATCTAAGTGCCGCCTGCCTATCACTCTGACATTACTGATAATGATATATAAGTGCCGCCTGCCTATCACTCTGACATTACTGATAATGATATATAAGGTACGCCTGCCTATCACTCTGACATTACTGATAATGATATATAAGGGCCGCCTGCCTATCACTCTGACATTACTGATAATGATATATAAGGTACGCCTGCCTATCACTCTGACATTACTGATAATGATATATAAGGTACGCCTGCCTATCACACTGACATTACTGATAATGATATATAAATGCCGCCTGCCTATCACTCTGACATTACTGATAATGATATATAAGGTACGCCTGCCTATCACTCTGACATTCCTGATAATGATATATAAGGGCCGCCTGCCTATCACTCTGACATTCCTGATAATCATATCTAAGTGCCGCCTGCCTATCACTCTGACATTCCTGATAATGATATATAAGGGCCGCCTGCCTATCACTCTGACATTCCTGATAATGATATCTAAGTGCCGCCTGCCTATCACTCTGACATTCCTGATAATGATATATAAGGGCCGCCTGCCTATCACTCTGACATTCCTGATAATGATATATAAGGGCCGCCTGCCTATCACTCTGACATTCCTGATAATGATATATAAGGGCCGCCTGCCTATCACTCTGACATTCCTGATAATGATATATAAGTGCCGCCTGCCTATCACTCTGACATTCCTGATAATGATATATAAGGGCCGCCTGCCTATCACTCTGACATTCCTGATAATGATATATAAGGGCCGCCTGCCTATCACTCTGACATTCCTGATAATGATATCTAAGTGCCGCCTGCCTATCACTCTGACATTCCTGATAATGATATATAAGGGCCGCCTGCCTATCACTCTGACATTCCTGATAATGATATCTAAGTGCCGCCTGCCTATCACACTGACATTACTGATAATGATATATAAATGCCGCCTGCCTATCACTCTGACATTCCTGATAATGATATCTAAGTGCCGCCTGCCTATCACTCTGACATTCCTGATAATGATATATAAATGCCGCCTGCCTATCACTCTGACATTCCTGATAATGATATCTAAGTGCCGCCTGCCTATCACTCTGACATTCCTGATAATGATATATAAGGGCCGCCTGCCTATCACTCTGACATTACTGATAATGATATATAAATGCCGCCTGCCTATCACTCTGACATTCCTGATAATGATATCTAAGTGCCGCCTGCCTATCACTCTGTCATTCCTGATAATGATATCTAAGTGCCGCCTGCCTATCACTCTGACATTACTGATAATGATATATAAATGCCGCCTGCCTATCACTCTGACATTCCTGATAATGATATCTAAGTGCCGCCTGCCTATCACTCTGACATTACTGATAATGATATCTAAGTGCCGCCTGCCTATCACTCTGACATTACTGATAATGATATCTAAGTGCCGCCTGCCTATCACTCTGACATTACTGATAATGATATCTAAGTGCCGCCTGCCTATCACTCTGACATTACTGATAATGATATCTAAGTGCCGCCTGCCTATCACTCTGACATTCCTGATAATGATATATAAGGTACGCCTGCCTATCACTCTGACATTCCTGATAATGATATCTAAGTGCCGCCTGCCTATCACTCTGACATTCCTGATAATGATATATAAGGGCCGCCTGCCTATCACTCTGACATTACTGATAATGATATATAAGGGCCGCCTGCCTATCACTCTGTCATTCCTGATAATGATATATAAATGCCGCCTGCCTATCACTCTGACATTCCTGATAATGATATCTAAGTGCCGCCTGCCTATCACTCTGACATTCCTGATAATGATATATAAGGGCCGCCTGCCTATCACTCTGACATTACTGATAATGATATATAAGGGCCGCCTGCCTATCACTCTGACATTACTGATAATGATATCTAAGTGCCGCCTGCCTATCACTCTGTCATTCCTGATAATGATATCTAAGTGCCGCCTGCCTATCACTCTGACATTCCTGATAATGATATCTAAGGTACGCCTGCCTATCACTCTGACATTCCTGATAATGATATATAAGGTACGCCTGCCTATCACTCTGACATTCCTGATAATGATATATAAATGCCGCCTGCCTATCACTCTGACATTCCTGATAATGATATATAAATGCCGCCTGCCTATCACTCTGACATTCCTGATAATGATATATAAGGGCCGCCTGCCTATCACTCTGACATTCCTGATAATGATATATAAGGTACGCCTGCCTATCACTCTGACATTCCTGATAATGATATCTAAGTGCCGCCTGCCTATCACTCTGACATTCCTGATAATGATATATAAGGGCCGCCTGCCTATCACTCTGACATTCCTGATAATGATATATAAGGTACGCCTGCCTATCACTCTGACATTCCTGATAATGATATATAAGGTACGCCTGCCTATCACTCTGACATTCCTGATAATGATATATAAGTGCCGCCTGCCTATCACTCTGACATTCCTGATAATGATATATAAGGTACGCCTGCCTATCACTCTGACATTCCTGATAATGATATATAAGGGCCGCCTGCCTATCACTCTGACATTCCTGATAATGATATATAAGGTACGCCTGCCTATCACTCTGACATTACTGATAATGATATATAAGGTACGCCTGCCTATCACTCTGACATTCCTGATAATGATATATAAGGGCCGCCTGCCTATCACTCTGACATTCCTGATAATGATATATAAGGGCCGCCTGCCTATCACTCTGACATTCCTGATAATGATATATAAGGGCCGCCTGCCTATCGCTCTGACATTCCTGATAATGATATATAAGTGCCGCCTGCCTATCGCTCTGACATTCCTGATAATGATATATAAGTGCCGCCTGCCTATCACTCTGGCATTCCTGATAATGATATATAAGGGCCGCCTGCCTATCGCTCTGACATTCCTGATAATGATATATAAATGCCGCCTGCCTATCACTCTGACATTCCTGATAATGATATATAAGGTACGCCTGCCTATCACTCTGACATTCCTGATAATGATATATAAGGTACGCCTGCCTATCACTCTGACATTCCTGATAATGATATATAAGGGCCGCCTGCCTATCACTCTGACATTCCTGATAATGATATATAAGGTACGCCTGCCTATCACTCTGACATTCCTGATAATGATATCTAAGTGCCGCCTGCCTATCACTCTGACATTCCTGATAATGATATATAAGGTACGCCTGCCTATCACTCTGACATTCCTGATAATGATATATAAGGTACGCCTGCCTATCACTCTGACATTCCTGATAATGATATATAAGTGCCGCCTGCCTATCACTCTGACATTCCTGATAATGATATATAAGGTACGCCTGCCTATCACTCTGACATTCCTGATAATGATATATAAGGGCCGCCTGCCTATCACTCTGACATTCCTGATAATCATATCTAAGTGCCGCCTGCCTATCGCTCTGTCATTACTGATAATGATATATAAGGGCCGCCTGCCTATCGCTCTGACATTCCTGATAATGATATATAAGTGCCGCCTGCCTATCGCTCTGACATTCCTGATAATGATATATAAGGGCCGCCTGCCTATCGCTCTGACATTCCTGATAATGATATATAAGTGCCGCCTGCCTATCACTCTGGCATTCCTGATAATGATATATAAGGGCCGCCTGCCTATCGCTCTGACATTACTGATAATGATATCTAAGTGCCGCCTGCCTATCACTCTGACATTCCTGATAATGATATATAAGTGCCGCCTGCCTATCACTCTGACATTCCTGATAATTATATATAAGTGCCGCCTGCCTATCGCTCTGGCATTCCTAATAATGATATCTAAGTGCCGCCTGCCTATCGCTCTGACATTCCTAATAATTATATCTAAGTGCCGCCTGCCTATCACTCTGACATTCCTAATAATTATATCTAAGTGCCGCCTGCCTATCGCTCTGGCATTCCTAATAATTATATCTAAGTGCCGCCTGCCTATCGCTCTGGCATTCCTAATAATTATATCTAAGTGCCGCCTGCCTATCACTCTGACATTCCTGATAATGATATCTAAGTGCCGCCTGCCTATCACTCTGACATTCCTAATAATTATATCTAAGTGCCGCCTGCCTATCACTCTGACATTCCTGATAATGATATATAAGTGCCGCCTGCCTATCACACAGACATTACTGATAATGATATATAAGTGCCGCCTGCCTATCACACAGACATTACTGATAATGATATATAAGTGCCGCCTGCCTATCACTCTGACATTCCTAATAATTATATCTAAGAGCCGCCTGCCTATCACTCTGACATTCCTGATAATGATATATAAGTGCCGCCTGCCTATCACTCTGTCATTCCTGATAATGATATATAAGTGCCGCCTGCCTATCACTCTGACATTCCTGATAATGATATATAAGTGCCGCCTGCCTATCACTCTGTCATTCCTGATAATGATATATAAATGCCGCCTGCCTATCACTCTGACATTCCTGATAATTATATCTAAGAGCCGCCTGCCTATCACTCTGTCATTCCTGATAATGATATATAAGTGCCGCCTGCCTATCACTCTGTCATTCCTGATAATGATATATAAGTGCCGCCTGCCTATCACACAGACATTACTGATAATGATATATAAGTGCCGCCTGCCTATCACTCTGACATTCCTAATAATTATATCTAAGAGCCGCCTGCCTATCACTCTGACATTCCTGATAATGATATCTAAGTGCCGCCTGCCTATCGCTCTGGCATTCCTAATAATGATATCTAAGTGCCGCCTGCCTATCGCTCTGACATTCCTAATAATTATATCTAAGTGCCGCCTGCCTATCGCTCTGGCATTCCTAATAATTATATCTAAGTGCCGCCTGCCTATCACTCTGACATTCCTAATAATTATATCTAAGAGCCGCCTGCCTATCACTCTGACATTCCTGATAATGATATATAAGTGCCGCCTGCCTATCACACAGACATTCCTAATAATTATATCTAAGTGCCGCCTGCCTATCACTCTGACATTCCTGATAATTATATATAAGTGCCGCCTGCCTATCACTCTGTCATTACTGATAATGATATATAAATGCCGCCTGCCTATCACTCTGACATTCCTGATAATGATATCTAAGTGCCGCCTGCCTATCACTCTGACATTCCTGATAATGATATATAAGAGCCGCCTGCCTATCACTCTGTCATTCCTGATAATGATATATAAGTGCCGCCTGCCTATCACTCTGTCATTACTGATAATGATATCTAAGTGCCGCCTGCCTATCACTCTGACATTCCTAATAATTATATCTAAGTGCCGCCTGCCTATCGCTCTGACATTCCTAATAATGATATCTAAGAGCCGCCTGCCTATCGCTCTGACATTCCTGATAATGATATATAAGTGCCGCCTGCCTATCGCTCTGACATTCCTAATAATTATATCTAAGTGCCGCCTGCCTATCGCTCTGACATTCCTAATAATTATATCTAAGTGCCGCCTGCCTATCGCTCTGACATTCCTGATAATGATATCTAAGTGCCGCCTGCCTATCGCTCTGACGTTTCTGATAATGATATCTAAGTGCCGCCTGCCTATCGCTCTGACATTCCTAATAATTATATCTAAGTGCCGCCTGCCTATCGCTCTGACATTCCTAATAATTATATCTAAGTGCCGCCTGCCTATCACACAGACATTCCTGATAATGATATATAAGTGCCGCCTGCCTATCGCTCTGACATTCCTAATAATTATATCTAAGTGCCGCCTGCCTATCGCTCTGACATTCCTAATAATTATATCTAAGTGCCGCCTGCCTATCGCTCTGACATTCCTAATAATTATATATAAGTGCCGCCTGCCTATCGCTCTGACATTCCTAATAATTATATCTAAGTGCCGCCTGCCTATCGCTCTGGCATTCCTAATAATTATATCTAAGTGCCGCCTGCCTATCGCTCTGACATTCCTAATAATTATATCTAAGTGCCGCCTGCCTATCGCTCTGACATTCCTAATAATTATATATAAGTGCCGCCTGCCTATCGCTCTGACATTCCTAATAATTATATATAAGTGCCGCCTGCCTATCGCTCTGACATTCCTAATAATTATATCTAAGTGCCGCCTGCCTATCGCTCTGGCATTCCTAATAATTATATCTAAATGCCGCCTGCCTATCGCTCTGACATTCCTAATAATTATATCTAAGTGCCGCCTGCCTATCGCTCTGGCATTCCTAATAATTATATCTAAGTGCCGCCTGCCTATCGCTCTGACATTCCTAATAATTATATCTAAGTGCCGCCTGCCTATCGCTCTGACATTCCTAATAATTATATCTAAGTGCCGCCTGCCTATCGCTCTGACATTCCTAATAATTATATCTAAGTGCCGCCTGCCTATCGCTCTGACATTCCTAATAATTATATCTAAGTGCCGCCTGCCTATCGCTCTGGCATTCCTAATAATTATATCTAAGTGCCGCCTGCCTATCGCTCTGACATTCCTAATAATTATATCTAAGTGCCGCCTGCCTATCGCTCTGACATTCCTAATAATTATATCTAAGTGCCGCCTGCCTATCGCTCTGGCATTCCTAATAATTATATCTAAGTGCCGCCTGCCTATCGCTCTGACATTCCTGATAATGCTATCTAAGTGCCGCCTGCCTATCACTCTGACATTCCTGATAATGATATCTAAGTGCCGCCTGCCTATCACTCTGACATTCCTGATAATTATATATAAGTGCCGCCTGCCTATCACTCTGACATTCCTGATAATTATATCTAAGTGCCGCCTGCCTATCGCTCTGACATTACTGATAATGATATATAAGTGCCGCCTGCCTATCACTCTGTCATTCCTGATAATGATATCTAAGTGCCGCCTGCCTATCACTCTGACATTCCTGATAATTATATATAAGTGCCGCCTGCCTATCACTCTGACATTCCTGATAATTATATCTAAGTGCCGCCTGCCTATCGCTCTGACATTCCTGATAATGATATCTAAGTGCCGCCTGCCTATCACTCTGTCATTCCTGATAATGATATCTAAGTGCCGCCTGCCTATCACTCTGACATTCCTGATAATGATATCTAAGTGCCGCCTGCCTATCACTCTGGCATTCCTGATAATGATATCTAAGTGCCGACTGCCTATCACTCTGACATTCCTGATAATGATATCTAAGTGCCGCCTGCCTATCACTCTGGCATTCCTGATAATGATATCTGAGTGCCGCCTGCCTATCACTCTGACATTCCTGATAATGATATATAAGTGCCGCCTGCCTATCACTCTGACATTCCTGATAATGATATCTAAGTGCCGCCTGCCTATCACTCTGACATTCCTGATAATTATATATAAGTGCCGCCTGCCTATCACTCTGACATTCCTGATAATGATATATAAGTGCCGCCTGCCTATCACTCTGACATTCCTGATAATTATATATAAGTGCCGCCTGCCTATCACTCTGACATTCCTGATAATGATATCTAAGTGCCGCCTGCCTATCACTCTGACATTCCTGATAATTATATATAAGTGCCGCCTGCCTATCACTCTGACATTCCTGATAATGATATCTAAGTGCCGCCTGCCTATCACTCTGACATTACTGATAATGATATATAAGTGCCGCCTGCCTATCACTCTGACATTCCTGATAATTATATATAAGTGCCGCCTGCCTATCACTCTGAAATTACTGATAATGATATCTAAGTGCCGCCTGCCTATCACTCTGAAATTACTGATAATGATATCTAAGTGCCGCCTGCCTATCACTCTGAAATTACTGATAATGATATCTAAGTGCCGCCTGCCCATCGCTCTGAAATTACTGATAATGATATCTAAGTGCCGCCTGCCTATCACTCTGAAATTACTGATAATGATATCTAAGTGCCGCCTGCCTATCACTCTGAAATTACTGATAATGATATCTAAGTGCCGCCTGCCTATCACTCTGACATTCCTGATAATGATATCTAAGTGCCGCCTGCCTATCACTCTGACGTTTCTGATAATGATATCTAAGTGCCGCCTGCCTATCACTCTGACATTCCTGATAATGATATCTAAGTGCCGCCTGCCTATCACTCTGAAATTACTGATAATGATATCTAAGTGCCGCCTGCCTATCACTCTGACATTCCTGATAATGATATCTAAGTGCCGCCTGCCTATCACTCTGAAATTACTGATAATGATATCTAAGTGCCGCCTGCCTATCACTCTGGCGTTCCTGATAATGATATCTAAGTGCCGCCTGCCTATCACTCTGAAATTACTGATAATGATATATAAGTGCCGCCTGCCTATCACTCTGACATTCCTGCTAATGATATCTAAGTGCCGCCTGCCTATCACTCTGACATTCCTGATAATGATATCTAAGTGCCGCCTGCCTATCACTCTGACATTCCTGATAATGATATCTAAGTGCCGCCTGCCTATCACTCTGACATTCCTGATAATGATATCTAAGTGCCGCCTGCCTATCACTCTGACATTCCTGATAATGATATATAAGTGCCGCCTGCCTATCACTCTGGCATTCCTGATAATGATATCTAAGTGCCGCCTGCCTATCGCTCTGACATTCCTGATAATGATATATAAGTGCCGCCTGCCTATCACTCTGACATTCCTGATAATGATATCTAAGTAACGCCTGCCTATCACTCTGGCATTCCTGATAATGATATCTGAGTGCTGCCTGCCTATCGCTCTGACATTCCTGATAATGATATCTAAGTAACGCCTGCCTATCACTCTGGCATTCCTGATAATGATATCTAAGTAACGCCTGCCTATCACTCTGGCATTCCTGATAATGATATCTGAGTGCTGCCTGCCTATCGCTCTGACATTCCTGATAATGATATCTAAGTGCCGCCTGCCTATCACTCTGGCATTCCTGATAATGATATCTAAGAGCCGCCTGCCTATCACTCTGGCATTCCTGATAATGATATCTGAGTGCTGCCTGCCTATCACACTGACATTCCTGATAATGATATCTGAGTGCTGCCTGCCTATCGCTCTGACATTCCTGATAGTGATATCTAAGTGCCGCCTGCCTATCACTCTGGCATTCCTGATAATGATATCTAAGTGCCGCCTGCCTATCACTCTGGCATTCCTGATAATGATATCTAAGTAACGCCTGCCTATCACTCTGGCATTCCTGATAATGATATCTGAGTGCTGCCTGCCTATCGCTCTGACATTCCTGATAATGATATCTAAGTGCCGCCTGCCTATCACTCTGGCATTCCTGATAATGATATCTAAGAGCCGCCTGCCTATCACTCTGGCATTCCTGATAATGATATCTGAGTGCTGCCTGCCTATCACACTGACATTCCTGATAATGATATCTGAGTGCTGCCTGCCTATCGCTCTGACATTCCTGATAGTGATATCTAAGTGCCGCCTGCCTATCACTCTGACATTCCTGATAATGATATCTAAGTGCCGCCTGCCTATCACTCTGACATTCCTGATAATGATATCTAAGTGCCGCCTGCCTATCACTCTGGCATTCCTGATAATGATATCTAAGTAACGCCTGCCTATCACTCTGGCATTCCTGATAATGATATCTAAGAGCCGCCTGCCTATCACTCTGGCATTCCTGATAATGATATCTAAGTAACGCCTGCCTATCACTCTGGCATTCCTGATAATGATATATAAGAGCCGCCTGCCTATCGCTCTGACATTCCTGATAATGATATCTAAGTGCCGCCTGCCTATCACTCTGACATTCCTGATAATGATATCTAAGTGCCGCCTGCCTATCACTCTGGCATTCCTGCTAATGATATCTAAGAGCCGCCTGCCTAACACTCTGACATTCCTGATAATGATATCTAAGTGCCGCCTGCCTATCACTCTGGCATTCCTGATAATGATATCTAAGTAACGCCTGCCTATCACTCTGACATTCCTGATAATGATATCTAAGTGCCGCCTGCCTATCACTCTGACATTCCTGATAATGATATCTAAGTGCCGTCTGCCTATCACTCTGACATTCCTGATAATGATATCTAAGTGCCGCCTGCCTATCACTCTGACATTCCTGATAATGCTATCTAAGTGCCGCCTGCCTATCACTCTGACATTCCTGATAATGATATCTAAGTGCCGCCTGCCTATCGCTCTGACATTCCTGATAATGATATCTAAGTGCCGCCTGCCTATCACTCTGACATTCCTAATAATGATATCTAAGTGCCGCCTGCCTATCACTCTGACATTCCTGATAATGATATCTAAGTGCCGCCTGCCTATCACTCTGACATTCCTAATAATGATATCTAAGTGCCGCCTGCCTATCACTCTGACATTCCTGATAATGATATATAAGTGCCGCCTGCCTATCACTCTGACATTCCTAATAATGATATCTAATTGCCGCCTGCCTATCGCTCTGACATTCCTGATAATGATATCTAAGTGCCGCCTGCCTATCACTCTGACATTCCTAATAATGATATCTAAGTGCCGCCTGCCTATCACTCTGACATTCCTGATAATGATATCTAAGTGCCGCCTGCCTAACACTCTGACATTCCTGATAATGATATCTAAGTGCCGCCTGCCTATCGCTCTGACATTCCTGATAATGATATCTAAGTGCCGCCTGCCTATCGCTCTGACATTCCTGATAATGATATCTAAGTGCCGCCTGCCTATCACTCTGACATTCCTGATAATGATATCTAAGTGCCGCCTGCCTATCACTCTGACATTCCTGATAATGATATCTAAGTGCCGCCTGCCTATCGCTCTGACATTCCTGATAATGATATCTAAGTGCCGCCTGCCTATCACTCTGACATTCCTGATAATGATATATAAGTGCCGCCTACCTATCACTCTGACATTCCTGATAATGATATCTAAGTGCCGCCTGCCTATCACTCTGACATTCCTGATAATGATATCTAAGTGCCGCCTGCCTATCGCTCTGACATTCCTGATAATGATATATAAGTGCCGCCTGCCTATCACTCTGACATTCCTGATAATGATATCTAAGTGCCGCCTGCCTATCACTCTGACATTCCTGATAATGATATATAAGTGCCGCCTGCCTATCACTCTGACATTCCTGATAATGATATCTAAGTGCCGCCTGCCTATCACTCTGACATTCCTGATAATGATATATAAGTGCCGCCTGCCTATCACTCTGACATTCCTGATAATGATATATAAGTGCCGCCTGCCTATCACTCTGACATTCCTGATAATGATATATAAGTGCCGCCTGCCTATCACTCTGACATTCCTGATAATGATACATAAGTGCCGCCTGCCTATCACTCTGACATTCCTGCTAATGATATCTAAGTGCCGCCTGCCTATCACTCTGACATTCCTGATAATGATATATAAGTGCCGCCTGCCTATCACTCTGACATTCCTGATAATGATATATAAGTGCCGCCTACCTATCACTCTGACATTCCTGCTAATGATATCTAAGTGCTGCCTGCCTATCACTCTGACATTCCTGATAATGATATATAAGTGCCGCCTGCCTATCACTCTGACATTCCTGATAATGATATATAAGTGCCGCCTACCTATCACTCTGACATTCCTGCTAATGATATCTAAGTGCCGCCTGCCTATCACTCTGACATTCCTGATAATGATATATAAGTGCCGCCTGCCTATCACTCTGACATTCCTGCTAATGATATCTAAGTGCCGCCTGCCTATCACTCTGACATTCCTGATAATGATATATAAGTGCCGCCTGCCTATCACTCTGACATTCCTGATAATGATATATAAGTGCCGCCTGCCTATCACACTGACATTCCTGATAATGATATCTAAATGCTGCCTACCTATCACTCTGGCATTCCTGATAATGATACATAAGTGCCGCCTGCCTATCACTCTGACATTCCTGATAATGATATATAAGTGCCGCCTACCTATCACTCTGACATTCCTGATAATGATATCTAAGTGCCGCCTGCCTATCACTCTGACATTCCTGATAATGATATCTAAGTGCCGCCTACCTATCGCTCTGACATTCCTGATAATGATATATAAGTGCCGCCTGCCTATCACTCTGGCATTCCTGATAATGATATCTAAGTGCCGCCTGCCTATCACTCTGGCATTCCTGATAATGATATCTAAGTGCCGCCTGCCTATCGCTCTGACATTCCTGATAATGATATCTAAGTGCCGCCTGCCTATCGCTCTGACATTCCTGATAATGATATATAAGTGCCGCCTGCCTATCACTCTGACATTCCTGATAATGATATATAAGTGCCGCCTGCCTATCACTCTGGCATTCCTGATAATGATATCTAAGTGCCGCCTGCCTATCACTCTGGCATTCCTGATAATGATATATAAGTGCCGCCTGCCTATCACTCTGACATTCCTGATAATGATATCTAAGTGCCGCCTGCCTATCGCTCTGACATTCCTGATAATGATATATAAGTGCCGCCTGCCTATCACTCTGGCATTCCTGCTAATGATATCTAAGTGCCGCCTGCCTATCACTCTGACATTCCTGATAGTGATATCTAAGTGCCGCCTGCCTATCACTCTGTCATTCCTGATAATGATATATAAGTGCCGCCTGCCTATCACTCTGACGTTTCTGATAATGATATATAAGTGCCGCCTGCCTATCACTCTGACATTCCTGATAATGATATCTAAGTGCCGCCTGCCTATCACTCTGGCATTCCTGATAATGATATCTAAGTACCGCCTGCCTATCACTCTGACATTCCTGATAATGATATCTAAGTGCCGCCTGCCTATCACTCTTACATTCCTGATAATGATATCTAAGTGCCGCCTGCCTATCACTCTGACATTCCTGATAATGATATATAAGTGCCGCCTGCCTATCACTCTGACATTCCTGATAATGATATATAAGTGCCGCCTGCCTATCACTCTGACATTCCTGATAATGATATCTAAGTGCCGCCTGCCTATCACTCTGACATTCCTGATAATGATATCTAAGTGCCGCCTGCCTATCACTCTGTCATTCCTGATAATGATATATAAATGCCGCCTGCCTATCACTCTGACATTCCTGATAATGATATCTAAGTGCCGCCTGCCTATCGCTCTGACATTCCTGATAATGATATCTAAGTGCCGCCTGCCTATCACTCTGCCATTCCTGATAATGATATCTAAGTGCCGCCTGCCTATCACTCTGACGTTCCTGATAATGATATCTAAGTGCCGCCTGCCTATCACTCTGGCATTCCTGATAATGCTATCTAAGTGCCGCCTGCCTATCACTCTTACATTCCTGATAATGATATCTAAGTGCCGCCTGCCTATCACTCTGGCATTCCTGATAATGATATCTAAGTGCCGCCGCCCTATCACTCTGGCATTCCTGATAATGATATCTAAGTGCCGCCTGCCTATCACTCTGACGTTTCTGATAACGATATCTAAGTGCCGCCTGCCTATCACTCTGACATTCCTGATAATGATATCTAAGTGCCGCCTGCCTATCACTCTGTCATTCCTGCTAATGATATCTAAGTGCCGCCTGCCTATCACTCTGGCATTCCTGATAATGATATCTAAGTGCCGCCTGCCTATCACTCTGACATTCCTGATAATGATATCTAAATGCCGCCTGCCTATCACACTGACATTCCTGATAATGATATCTAAGTGCCGCCTGCCTATCACTCTGGCATTCCTGATAATGATATCTAAGTGCCGCCTGCCTATCACTCTGGCATTCCTGATAATGATATCTAAGTACCGCCTGCCTATCACTCTGGCATTCCTGATGATGATATCTAAGTGCCGCCTGCCTATCACTCTGACATTCCTGATGATGATATCTAAGTACCGCCTGCCTATCACTCTGACATTCCTGATAATGATATCTAAGTGCCGCCTGCCTATCACTCTGACATTCCTGATAATGATATCTAAATGCCGCCTGCCTATCACACTGACATTCCTGATAATGATATCTAAGTGCCGCCTGCCTATCACTCTGGCATTCCTGATAATGATATCTAAGTGCCGCCTGCCTATCACTCTGGCATTCCTGATAATGATATCTAAGTACCGCCTGCCTATCACTCTGGCATTCCTGATGATGATATCTAAGTGCCGCCTGCCTATCACTCTGACATTCCTGATGATGATATATAAGTGCCGCCTGCCTATCACACTGACATTCCTGATAATGATATCTAAGTGCCGCCTGCCTATCACTCTGGCATTCCTGATAATGATATCTAAGTACCGCCTGCCTATCACTCTGACATTCCTGATAATGATATCTAAGTGCCGCCTGCCTATCACTCTGACATTCCTGATAATGATATCTAAATGCCGCCTGCCTATCACACTGACATTCCTGATAATGATATCTAAGTGCCGCCTGCCTATCACTCTGGCATTCCTGATAATGATATCTAAGTGCCGCCTGCCTATCACTCTGGCATTCCTGATAATGATATCTAAGTACCGCCTGCCTATCACTCTGGCATTCCTGATGATGATATCTAAGTGCCGCCTGCCTATCACTCTGACATTCCTGATGATGATATATAAGTCCCGCCTGCCTATCACACTGACATTCCTGATAATGATATCTAAGTGCCGCCTGCCTATCACTCTGGCATTCCTGATAATGATATCTAAGTGCCGCCTGCCTATCACTCTGTCATTCCTGATAATGATATCTAAGTGCCGCCTGCCTATCACACTGACATTCCTGATAATGATATCTAAGTGCCGCCTGCCTATCACTCTGGCATTCCTGATAATGATATCTAAGTACCGCCTGCCTATCACTCTGACATTCCTGATAATGATATCTAAGTGCCGCCTGCCTATCACTGTGGAATTCCTGATAATGATATCTAAGAGCCGACTGCCTATCACTCTGACATTCCTAATAATGATATATAAGTGCCGCCTGCCTATCACACAGACATTCCTGATAATGATATCTAAGTGCCGCCTGCCTATCACTCTGACATTCCTGATAATGATATCTAAGTGCCGCCTGCCTATCACTCTGATATTCCTGATAATGATATCTAAGTGCCGCCTGCCTATCACTCTGGCATTCCTGATAATGATATATAAGTGCCGCCTGCCTATCACTCTGACATTCCTGATAATGATATCTAAGTGCCGCCTGCCTATCGCTCTGACATTCCTGATAATGATATATAAGTGCCGCCTGCCTATCACTCTGGCATTCCTGCTAATGATATCTAAGTGCCGCCTGCCTATCACTCTGACATTCCTGATAGTGATATCTAAGTGCCGCCTGCCTATCACTCTGTCATTCCTGATAATGATATATAAGTGCCGCCTGCCTATCACTCTGACGTTTCTGATAATGATATATAAGTGCCGCCTGCCTATCACTCTGACATTCCTGATAATGATATCTAAGTGCCGCCTGCCTATCACTCTGGCATTCCTGATAATGATATCTAAGTACCGCCTGCCTATCACTCTGACATTCCTGATAATGATATCTAAGTGCCGCCTGCCTATCACTCTTACATTCCTGATAATGATATCTAAGTGCCGCCTGCCTATCACTCTGACATTCCTGATAATGATATATAAGTGCCGCCTGCCTATCACTCTGACATTCCTGATAATGATATATAAGTGCCGCCTGCCTATCACTCTGACATTCCTGATAATGATATCTAAGTGCCGCCTGCCTATCACTCTGACATTCCTGATAATGATATCTAAGTGCCGCCTGCCTATCACTCTGTCATTCCTGATAATGATATATAAATGCCGCCTGCCTATCACTCTGACATTCCTGATAATGATATCTAAGTGCCGCCTGCCTATCGCTCTGACATTCCTGATAATGATATCTAAGTGCCGCCTGCCTATCACTCTGCCATTCCTGATAATGATATCTAAGTGCCGCCTGCCTATCACTCTGACGTTCCTGATAATGATATCTAAGTGCCGCCTGCCTATCACTCTGGCATTCCTGATAATGCTATCTAAGTGCCGCCTGCCTATCACTCTTACATTCCTGATAATGATATCTAAGTGCCGCCTGCCTATCACTCTGGCATTCCTGATAATGATATCTAAGTGCCGCCGCCCTATCACTCTGGCATTCCTGATAATGATATCTAAGTGCCGCCTGCCTATCACTCTGACGTTTCTGATAACGATATCTAAGTGCCGCCTGCCTATCACTCTGACATTCCTGATAATGATATCTAAGTGCCGCCTGCCTATCACTCTGTCATTCCTGCTAATGATATCTAAGTGCCGCCTGCCTATCACTCTGGCATTCCTGATAATGATATCTAAGTGCCGCCTGCCTATCACTCTGACATTCCTGATAATGATATCTAAATGCCGCCTGCCTATCACACTGACATTCCTGATAATGATATCTAAGTGCCGCCTGCCTATCACTCTGGCATTCCTGATAATGATATCTAAGTGCCGCCTGCCTATCACTCTGGCATTCCTGATAATGATATCTAAGTACCGCCTGCCTATCACTCTGGCATTCCTGATGATGATATCTAAGTGCCGCCTGCCTATCACTCTGACATTCCTGATGATGATATCTAAGTACCGCCTGCCTATCACTCTGACATTCCTGATAATGATATCTAAGTGCCGCCTGCCTATCACTCTGACATTCCTGATAATGATATCTAAATGCCGCCTGCCTATCACACTGACATTCCTGATAATGATATCTAAGTGCCGCCTGCCTATCACTCTGGCATTCCTGATAATGATATCTAAGTGCCGCCTGCCTATCACTCTGGCATTCCTGATAATGATATCTAAGTACCGCCTGCCTATCACTCTGGCATTCCTGATGATGATATCTAAGTGCCGCCTGCCTATCACTCTGACATTCCTGATGATGATATATAAGTGCCGCCTGCCTATCACACTGACATTCCTGATAATGATATCTAAGTGCCGCCTGCCTATCACTCTGGCATTCCTGATAATGATATCTAAGTACCGCCTGCCTATCACTCTGACATTCCTGATAATGATATCTAAGTGCCGCCTGCCTATCACTCTGACATTCCTGATAATGATATCTAAATGCCGCCTGCCTATCACACTGACATTCCTGATAATGATATCTAAGTGCCGCCTGCCTATCACTCTGGCATTCCTGATAATGATATCTAAGTGCCGCCTGCCTATCACTCTGGCATTCCTGATAATGATATCTAAGTACCGCCTGCCTATCACTCTGGCATTCCTGATGATGATATCTAAGTGCCGCCTGCCTATCACTCTGACATTCCTGATGATGATATATAAGTCCCGCCTGCCTATCACACTGACATTCCTGATAATGATATCTAAGTGCCGCCTGCCTATCACTCTGGCATTCCTGATAATGATATCTAAGTGCCGCCTGCCTATCACTCTGTCATTCCTGATAATGATATCTAAGTGCCGCCTGCCTATCACACTGACATTCCTGATAATGATATCTAAGTGCCGCCTGCCTATCACTCTGGCATTCCTGATAATGATATCTAAGTACCGCCTGCCTATCACTCTGACATTCCTGATAATGATATCTAAGTGCCGCCTGCCTATCACTGTGGAATTCCTGATAATGATATCTAAGAGCCGACTGCCTATCACTCTGACATTCCTAATAATGATATATAAGTGCCGCCTGCCTATCACACAGACATTCCTGATAATGATATCTAAGTGCCGCCTGCCTATCACTCTGACATTCCTGATAATGATATCTAAGTGCCGCCTGCCTATCACTCTGATATTCCTGATAATGATATCTAAGTGCCGCCTGCCTATCACTCTGACATTCCTAATAATGATATCTAAGTGCCGCCTGCCTATCACTCTGACATTCCTGATAATGATATCTAAGTGCCGCCTGCCTATCACTCTGACATTCCTGATAATGATATCTAAGTGCCGCCTGCCTATCACTCTGATATTCCTGATAATGATATCTAAGTGCCGCCTGCCTATCACTCTGACATTCCTAATAATGATATCTAAGTGCCGCCTGCCTATCGCTCTGACATTCCTAATAATGATATCTAAGTGCCGCCTGCCTATCACTCTGACATTCCTGATAATGATATCTAAGTGCCGCCTGCCTATCACTCTGATATTCCTGATAATGATATCTAAGTGCCGCCTGCCTATCACTCTGACATTCCTAATAATGATATCTAAGTGCCGCCTGCCTATCACTCTGACATTCCTGATAATGATATATAAGTGCCGCCTGCCTATCGCTCTGAAATTCCTGATAATGATATCTAAGTGCCGCCTGCCTATCACTCTGACATTCCTAATAATGATATCTAAGTGCCGCCTGCCTATCGCTGGCATTCCTGATAATGATATCTAAGTGCCGCCTGCCTATCGCTCTGAAATTCCTAATAATGATATCTAAGTGCCGCCTGCCTATCACTCTGACATTCCTAATAATGATATCTAAGTGCCGCCTGCCTATCACTCTGACATTCCTAATAATGATATCTAAGTGCCGCCTGCCTATCGCTCTGAAATTCCTAATAATGATATCTAAGTGCCGCCTGCCTATCGCTCTGGCATTCCTGATAATGATATCTAAGTGCCGCCTGCCTATCGCTCTGACATTCCTGATAATGATATCTAAGTGCCGCCTGCCTATCGCTCTGGCATTCCTGATAATGATATCTAAGTGCCGCCTGCCTATCACTCTGGCATTCCTGATAATGCTATCTAAGTACCGTCTGCCTATCACTCTGACATTCCTGATAATGATATCTAATTGCCGCCTGCCTATCACTGTGGAATTCCTGATAATGATATCTAAGTGCCGCACGCCTGCCTATCACTCGGGCATTCCTGCTAATGATATCTAAGTGCCGCCTGCCTATCACACAGACATTCCTGATAATGATATCTAAGTAACGCCTGCCTATCACACTGGCATTCATGCTAATGATATCTGAGTGCTGCCTATCGCTCTGACATTCCTGATAATGATATCTAAGTGCCGCCTGCCTATCGCTCTGACATTCCTAATAATGATATCTAAGTGCCGCCTGCCTATCGCTCTGACATTCCTGATAATGATATCTAAGTGCCGCCTGCCTATCACTCTGGCATTCCTGATAATGCTATCTAAGTGCCGCCTGCCTATCACTCTGGCATTCCTGATAATGATATCTAAGTGCCGCCTGCCTATCACTCTGGCATTCCTGATAATGATATCTAAGTGCCGCCTGCCTATCACTCTGGCATTCCTGCTAATGATATCTAAGTGCCGCCTGCCTATCACTCTGACATTCCTGATAATGATATCTAAATGCCGCCTGCCTATCACTCTGACATTCCTGATAATGATATCTAAGTGCCGCCCTATCACTCTGGCATTCCTGATAATGATATCTAAGTGCCGCCTGCCTATCACTCTGGCATTCCTGATAATGATATCTAAGTGCCGCCTGCCTATCACTCTGGCATTCCTGCTAATGATATCTAAGTGCCGCATGCCTATCATTCTGGCATTCCTGCTAATGATATCTAAGTGCCGCCTGCCTATCACACTGACGTTTCTGATAATGATATCTAAGTGCCGCCTGCCTATCACTGGCATTCCTGATTGCATTATTAGTATCGACGAACACCATCCATTTCTATCTTATCAGTTGATCGTCCGAACAAGTCCTTAGGTAGCAGTACACGGGTTGTAGGGGGGGGGGGGGGGGGGGTCTGAAAATAGATAAATAAGTATCTGGGGGGGGGCATAACAGCCAGTGTAGCATGTGTTAAATGTGTCATTACTGGTTTGAAGTTTTAATTATTTTATAAAACTGGGAAAGTTCTCAAAAAAGTGGAAAATTTGGATCGCAATAGTGTACGCAACAGGATTTTCGTATTCAATGAAGGCCAACTCTGTGTTATTGGTTACAGGAAAATAGCTCGATTTCTCTCTCTGAATTATGTGACATGCGCTTGCCAGACATTTTTTTCAAATTGATACGATATTTTTTTTGGATTTCAAATATTTCTCAGCTCTAACATAGCTCTATCATGTGGAAGAAGCTTATTTGCTGACATTCGCTCTGTTATGGACTGTGGTCTGTATTTGGGTTGAAAATTGTCAATTTGAGTACAAAAAAATGGCTAAAATTGAGCGTTTTGTGTGTGCAAACCAAGGGGCATAACTCAATGACACATTTTACAAAGAAGTACAGACATATGAGAATACCTAAAATTTCTGTAGAAATTAAAACATGCTTAATGGGACCTATGCCAAGGATAATGGTTCAGCATTGATTTGAAGTACTGTTCCCCATCCAATGTTGGCAAACATTGTTGGAAATCGTGTATTGCTACCTTAATATGTCTTTAACGATGAGATTCAAGATAGTTCCATTTACGACCTTTCTAATTATGACCTTCCTGATTATGACCTTCCTATTTAACATTCACAATTATGACATTCCTGGTAGATCCGGTGTGTCACCATGATATTTTTTATATTGATGTCTAAGTCATATCTTGTGGACTTTCGCTATATATGGCGTTCCTGATAGTTCATTTTAACTGTATGTGTATCCGATTATTACGTTATGGCATTCCTGGAGTCAATACTACATGTAGACAACTTCTACACATGTCATGCAATTTACAAGACGGTCAAAAACGGAACGTATTATGTTATTGGTTCGTCCGTTCGTCTGTCCGTTCGATTTTTATACGTCCGTTTTGAAGAAAAAAACGCAACGTATTATGTTTTTGGTTGAGACGAGACGTCCGTCCGTCCATCCGCCCGTTCGATTGTTTTCGTGATAAATTTAGTAAGTCTGAACTGAATGGAATGCAATTTGGAATGTGGATTTACTGGCACAAAATACAGGTCAAGTTCGAATTCGGGTTTCGCCTGCCAATTTTCACCAGCGTTACGGTCCTTTTTGTTGGAATTTGTACTCAATTATCTTTTCCGGATGATAACTTTAGTAAGTCTGAACTGAATGGAATGAAATTTGGTATGTGTGTTTACTACCCCAAAAATACAGGTCAAGTTCGTATTTAGATTCGGTCCGCCCATTTTGCCGGAGTTATGGTCGTTGTCGAGTTAGAATTTGCGGGTTTTTTGGTTTCCGAGTGATAACTTTAGTTTTAGTTTTTTGATAGTTTTAAAATTAGGTACATAGATTACGCACAATGAAAATACAGGTCAAGTTCAAATTTGGGTTCCGTCCGCCTATTTTAACCGCAGTTATGGTCCTTGGTGACTTATAATTTGACGATAATTTTGGTTTCCGGTTGATAGCTTTAGTTATAGTTATGTTTGTTTTAAAATATGGCATATGGATTACTCGTTATGGCCCTTTGTTGAAATTACCACGGGCGTATTTTGCCACGACCTAGCGATGCTCTTGTTTTATGGTCTATCTATTTATGGCAACAAGTACAACAATAACATATTTTTTGTAAATCCCGATTTCACTACCAATTTTTTTAAAAATAAAATACGGATACAACTGAAGATTTGGCATAATAATGTGGTGTGTTTCGATCGTCTAAAATCCAAAATGGAGTTTGTCGTTATTGGGAGTACTGGCAGGGTGGAAATCTCCTTTTTGGTGCGCTCAGGGCGTTTACGTGTGGATTTCGATTCTAAAAATAGCCAACAAACCTGTCCCGCGGATCTGATAAGAAATTTAAATCGAATTAATATTATTTGATAACATCTTTTCCTGACAGGTGTACTCGATTCACACTTATTATTTTATACCCCGTAATCTGTGTGGGACTTTCTGGGAAGATATACTCCGTCTTCAAGTATACTATAATCAGACTATTCTACCATAAAATACGGCGCATTCATGTGGTTTATATGATGGGATTTCATTATACCCCCATCCCCAAAGGTGGGAGTATACTGCATTGCATGCGTCCGTCCGTCCGTCCCCCGTCAGCTCATATCGGTATCGATGAAATTTGGTATGCAGGTTTAGCATCAAAAGGGCTTTCAAAATATGGTTCATTGACGTAGTTCACATTTTCCGTTCAATAGTTATCCCTCTTTCTTTATCTGAAAATGTTGGATTTCCGTCCGTCGGTCATTAGAATTGTCAAGTAATTTGTTAGTTCATCACATTTTGTTCACAATTTGGTTTCCGACCGTATTTCAATTTTCACTATGGGGGTATCACAGCACTCGTGGTGCAACCTCTTGTTAGTATTAGTTTATCTTCGCACTAACCAATTAATAGCAACAGCCTAAGGTTGTGAACCATTGACTGGCATTTATGTAAACTACATGTACTCTCATATAGAAGTTTTATTATACGAACCCCTCGTAGATTCATCATGTGCTAGCTGACTATTGCCATAACATTCCTGATATTGTTATCCAAGTGATGCCTCACAGCCTTCATTGTATCCCTGATATTGTTCTATGCATGTATATATTGTCTGACTACTATTGGTGTGTGTATTACCTGAGTTGTATTCTATTTTTTCTAGTAATTCCATGTATGTGCTATATGAGTATTATGCCATCCCTGATAATTCCATTTATGCATTTATGTGCTACCTGAATAATATCATGCCATTTCTGATATTACTTTATAAGTGCTATCTGGCTTTCGTGATGGTCAGTTCCATTTATGAGCGGTCTAACTATCATGAAAACGTCAATATAGACATATATATACTTATTTTTCAGAGCTGCGTGTGCTCGATTATTATTTTGCAGGTGATATGCATTTGTAATGTTGCTTTTAATTATGTTTTATGTCGTATAGATTGCCATTCGGTTCCATATATAGGATTGTGCACGCCCGTCACGTCTAAAGGTGACTTTTATAGTGAGGACAATACACCCATAAGGCGTGTTATAGTATAGTTAACACTTTCTATACTAAATGGAATCTCCCACTCAGTTATAAAAATTTACATTGGACTGGTCTATTATCATTTGGATAGATGTTCAGGTAATAAAAGCAGACGACACTGAAAGACGAAAAGCCAATACAAGTCCAGAAGAATTCATAGTATTCTTTGGTGCATGGGAAATATTCATATGGTCATGTGTTGAACTTACTATCTGAATATTTCCTGAGGGAACTACTCGTCAATGAGTATTTGTAGTGTGGTCGTGGTACGCAAAAAAAGGGGTCAACCCAGAAGAAATTGGTATACAAGCGATCTCGGTGTCATTCAACGCGGGAGAATCTCTGCTACAACATATCCAAAATCCGCTAAAATCCACTTTGGGCAAAATCCAGGATCCAAGATGGCGTCCAACATGGCCGCCTTTAGTCAAAAGAGATTCTGACTGAGATTAATTCGACATAATGAGAACAAATGTTGCCATATTAATACAAATGTATACATTTTTGCGAAGGTAAAGTATTATGCCACATATCTATAGAAAAAATGGAACCCCTCGCCCCAGATGGCTGCCAAAATGGTGGCCTAAACTCGAAAATTTGAAATTTTTGCCTAATATCTTAAAGATCAATTCCTGTTGTTTGATAATGGTTCAGACTGGCGACATTGATTAGTCATATTCATGTTAATTCATCATCGGAGCAATGAAAGATACCATAAATGGGGTCCCAGTCTCATATACACCCTCAAAAATTTGATTTTACAGAACGCGGTATAAAATTCCACAAAAATCGCCATTGGGATTCCAGTCGTATATCAACAAGAAATGGACAGAACTGTACAATGTAAGTTGGGCATACCATTATCTATAATTACTCCATTCAATGAAACCCAAATTGGCGCTTTGTCTTAAAATGGCTGCCAAAATGGCGGTCAAAATATGGAAAATGGCAGATATTTAGAATGGTCGTCAGAGGGTTAGACCCAGAAGAAATTGGTAAAGAAACGGTTTTGTTGTCATTCGACGCGGGAAAATCTCGTGTATAACATATCTAAAATCCGCTTTGGGGAAAATACAGAATTCAAGATGGCGTCCAACATGGTCGCCAATAATAATGAAAATGGCAAATATGTAGTTATTCACGAAAACCCATTCGACAAAACGCCAATTCGGCACCAATACACATCATTGATTGAAATCAATGTTTGTTGTGGGTATGAGTAGCCAATCACGATTCAAAATGCTAAGATGGCTACCAAAATGGCCACCGAAAATTGTCGAAATTTAAGTTCTGCTCAGAGGAAAGCCGAAACAACACTTCGGTTGTGAGCTAACGATGACAGACCTATTAAACATGTTGCCAATAATCTACTACCACAATCAGTTCAGCCCGAAATGTTCCAACTAAGAAGTATCTACTGCAGGATCCAACACGATGTCCACTTATTACGAGGGACTATCTGGAAATTAATTAAAAAGAAATTAAATTGCTACGAATCTGGATTATTTGAAAACACAGTGTCAACATTAGGCTATAATAGGTTTTCCAGTGCTGGCGAAAGTGAAAAGGACAGGAGGGAAAAGCGAATAATCTGGGGTTTATTTAATTGGTGGGCAAGTTGGTTATCGGAGCTGGGGAGTTTCAAAGTAAAATTATTTTCTTCAATATCAAGAGGAAAAATGAAAATTCGCATGTACATTGTATACCCTTCACACTTTATGTGACAATTCCGTGTCATGCGATTGTGGGTATATACATGTGGATAGAAACATTCTAGTACATATATAGACGCACCTATATCTTCTACACATTTAGTGAATTTCATCAATGATATGTAGACACAATGTGCGTCACGGCTGGATCTGACCCGTAGGCGTAAAGGTATCAACCATTTAGCTTGATTAACTGGCATTTCAAGGTTGTCATTGGATAGAAATGCCACATGAACATGGTGATTAACAACATGTTTGTCTAAGAAATGTGAACAATGAACATGTTATTTTCCGGATGTTAGACAATCAAACTGCCACATAAGGCGTTCATCCATGCTCATCAGAGCACGAAATATGTGCAAATTAATGACACGAAAACTATTTCATGCGGACGACGTACTCTAGACCTACATCCAACGTCATTTCCTATTAACTATTATTGTTTGTACGGACGGTTTCGAGGTTTGAAAATCCCGCTTGTCCAAGAAAACCTCCACATACTTACGGAGTCGATGTGTAAACAATGTATGGGGATAGTTTCTTCATACATATATGTATTTTGCACACGTATTTTCTAGAACATAAGAGATCACCATTTACCGGAGAGTTGATATCTGGGAAGAGATCAGAGTAAAACTACTTTTCTTACATGTCGAATGGGGAATCCATGGGCTACATTTAGTTCCAGCTTGAAACTTGTAAATGATGGCCGAGCCCGAATAGTTAATATTTCGTCGCATCAGTGCTATAATGTAACCCACATTTTCAACTTTCAGAGAAAATGAAGGTTGAAGTTTTTAGACAACATTTCTCCTAATGTTGACAAAGCATGACGTATTGTTGTATTTATCCCAATGAAAACTGACATTAGCTGTTCATTGAACCACATATTGTTTTCTGTTTATTCCCTCGTTTTCTTTTAAAAAGCAATAGCTTGTTTGGAGATATGACATGCCAGCGACGATTCGTTTCCGTCCTATAATGAAGTTGTGCTAATAAATGCAGATTAAGCTAAATATGGTGGAAATCGCATGTGTCTATGAACTAAAAAGTGCCTATTCTACACTATGAAAATTCACCCATGTGCATCATCATACAGAAATGTGTGGAACAATCACAAAATTTAAATCACCAAATGATCACGTGACTATAACATGGAGATACTGCCATATAGCACACATTTTAGAATTCACAAACACAAAACAGAAGTCACGTGGACAACCTGAAGCGTCCGATTGGCTGCGGTTGGACATACGACCTCATAGCACGAATATGTGTAAAGATCGCTGGAGATACGACATTTGCTTCACTGGTTTGTGCGAATATTTGTCATCCAATGCAAGGACAGTTTGGCCCATCGGATTGGATTTTTTCTCACGATTTTCTCGAGATTTTGTCAACCCGCGGGAAGCCACCAAAAGATTGAAAATAAATAGTTTTGATGTATATGAGCCACATACATGTATATGAGCCAACTATCAACTGCATCCACCACTCACAACTTCCATTATGTGATAAGCTGGGCAGAGTCTACCATTTTCGTTTTGGAACCATATTAGATAAAATTTATTGTTTCTTTTTGTCTATTTGGTCTATTTGATCAATTATTTTGTAGACAAGATCTGTTCATCCCTAAATATCAAATGTGACCAGAACCCCAAAGTCGATTTTGGTTAAATTTCATACCACATTCGTTATAACTTATTAGTGAAGGACCAGAGTAAACTATGATCTAATCTATTAGAAATTCATTGCTGTAATGATCAATTGACACGATCATTGAAAGAATATACCCATTGTTTCCCAGTTCAGAGAGCAACAAGTGATAAACAGAAGTGATAGAAAATAGTATTTTTCACATCGGGTGGCCATTTTGGCAGCCATTTTTGGTACTGATTTTTAAGTTTTTACATAGAGCTAGCATAATGGCATCATAAAGAGGTATACATTCGTATTTATGTAGTCAATTTTATTCATCAACCACTACTTATAATGGATTGAATGACACTGTGATCAATATCCGCCATTTTCCATATTTTGACCGCCATTTTGAGACAAAGCGCCAATTTGGGTTTCATTGAATTGGAGTATTTATAGATATTGGTATGCCCAACTTACATTGTACAGTTCTGTCCATTTCTTGTTGATATATGACTGTAATCACAATGGAGAGTTTTGTGGAATTTTATACCGCGTTCTGTAAAATCGAATTTTTGAGGGTGTAGATGAGTCTGGGACCCCATTTATGGTATCTTTCATTGCTCCAATGATGAATTAACATGAATATGACTAATCAATGTCGCCAGTCTGAACCATTATCAAACAACAGGAATTGATCTTTAAGATATTAGGCAAAAACTTCAAATGTTCTAGTTTAGGCCGCCATTTTGGCGGCCATCTGGGACAATGGGTTCCATTTTTGCCATAAACAGGTGGCACAACATTTTACCTTTGCAAAAATGTATACATTTGTATACATATGACAACATTTGTTCTCACTGTTATCGAATTAATCTCAGTCAGAGTATCTTTTGACTAACGGCAGCCATGTTGGACGCCATGTTGGATCCTGAATTTTGCCCAAAGCGGATTTTAGCGGATTTTGGATATGTTATACACGATATTCTCCCGCGTCGAATGACACCAAAACCGCTTCTATACCAATTTCTTCCGGGTCGAACCCTCTGACGACCACACTATTGGTAAAGAAAGGGATAACGTATACAATAGGGTTTTACGTTCACACACTGGAAACTTGACTGACAAAATTTGAGGATATTTATTGCAGATGGCCATAATGTGAAATTATACAACATTCTCATCACCGTTTACAGCGTAGATTATATCTGTAATTCCACATATGATTGTACAGCTGATATTTTCCAGAGTTTAGCCATCAATTATCTGACAAGAATCCATCATTCAGTATAATGTTTAAAGACTACTTCTATTATACAATAATCAGTATTTTTTCCAATGCATATAGATATATACATTTAAGTATATGTGACCCGCCATATCAAATCCAGTCGGAATTCGGGATTTTTTTTACCCTGTGCCTATGCATTCTCTTATATATGCGAGTCGACCATAGGTCGCCTCGCATATATAAGAGAATGCATTGGCATAACAATTTTTTATCATGTTTTTAAAATAAATGTTTCTTACAATTTTTGGGACATAAAATAAAAAACATCCATTACCCTGCAGGGAGCCCCACACATATGTAGAAGCATATAGAAGAGTGTCGTCTGCTCATGTTTGTCTGGGGCTCTGTATGGGTGAAATTATAAAATTGTTAAAAAATACAAGAACAAATTATTAAAATTGTAAAAAAATTGTTAGGCCAATGCATTCTCTTATATATGCGAGGCGACCTATGGTCGACTCGCATATATACGAGAATGCATTGGCACAGGGTAAAAAAAATCCCGACTTCCGACTGGATTTGATATGGCGGGTCACATATATACATTTAATATGTATATACATACCTGAGCACGAATGGACAGCTAGTTTCCCCGGCGTGGAGCACAATGAGTGGGTATCAGCTTATGCATGACACAATGGCGTGACTATAGAGCGTGTTCTGGTGTCCACCATTGTATTTCCAACTGCACCACCTTTGTTGAGTACAAAAACTTTTGGAAACTCCATTTGCAACCACCCACCCCTTGCTTGAGTTGTAATTTTCCAACTGATATCTCAAACTTTAAAGATATATTATGGACTTGTTAGGTGCGTTAAATTGATAAGTTAGTACTATGGCTATATGCTAACGGGGGGAATGCCCCTTTCTACGAACATCGCTGAAATTCTCAAGCAAATCGACCATACCATTCCATAGAAAACATCGTCTGAGCTACGCTAAAATGTAAATATTTACTTCTTGATTCGGGGCGCAATTATCGGCGATAAATTAACGCAAATTATTTCGCCATTGAGAGTCACTCGTTTAAAGGTACTCAACCCGTAAAGAGGGTCCCCATCTCAACAGATTCCAACAACAACAATCCGATCGGAGGGTCCTATATTACTATTTCTTTGGCTTTGGGGGTAAAAAATATTTGATTCGAGTCGAGGAACCCATCAAACAAAGCTCAGAGTTATTAGATATTGATTTTTGAAATTTGTTATAAACTCGAGATCAGTACTACTAACTGCCGTAATCTGCTCTGGATGTGTTCTCCAAATCTATTCAAACAGACAAGGATGGATAACTCTAAAATCAAGTGGTAATTTTAACGCAATTTTGACTGAGTTCTGGGCCAGATAGTATTCCCGATAATGAAAAATAATAGATTTCTAAAATCGATATCTAACAAATCTGAGCTTTGATGGGTGACTTCCTCGACTCGAATCAAATATTTTTGACCCCCGAAGCCATTGAAATAGTAATTGAGAGGAGTTTTATCGGGTTGAGTACCTTTAATTAATATATAAGAATGACGAACTGTGTGTTGTAAATTTGGATATAATACCTACTTTGAGCAAGTTATTCTCCATTTCTATTGTTTCACATATTCGAAGTGTTTCACATCACTTTAAAATTCCAAGCTCATTTTCAAATTGCCTATGGTGAGCAAATATCGAAACTGATTGTCTTTTTAGTCTCTTGGACTAAAAATTTCCAACCGTAGGTGGGTGTCAGTTTGGAAATTTCCAACAGTTGGTGAGCTTGTGGTATCAGTTGGAAACTTCGAACCCAAGCGGGGGGGGGTGCAAATATAACCTGGGATTTTTGTCTTGTTCAAAGGGGTGTAGTTGGAAATATCAAGGTGGACTATAGCCTACGTCCCTTGATGTAATATAGGTGCAAGTAAGTTTTATTTTCTCAGCTATTTTCGACCAAAATGTATTTGTTTGAAGAAAGCTATATTTTATTTCTCTCTCATTTGTAATGCATGTTGTACTTCATACACACAGTACATGCACATGTACGCTTACTGTTTTAACTGCGATGATATGATTAATTAATTAGTTATACTATACGGATCTGGCGGCAGGTTCAATAGCTAGATGCAAGAACCATGCATGTAATGTATAACCCTTTACCCAACAGAACGGCCCTGTGCCAATGCATTCTCTTATATATGCGAGTCGACCATAGGTCGCCTCGCACATATAAGAGAATGCATTGGCTTAACACATTAAAAATTATAAAATTGTTAAAGAATGTAAGAAAAAACGGTAAAAAGTGTTAAAAAAGATTTTTTTTTAGGCCAATGCATTCTCTTATATATGCGAGGCGACCTATGGTCGACTCGCATATATAAGAGAATGCATTGGCACAGGGCATAACTGTAACTATCACAATGTGGTCAAGGAGCCGGTTCCAATGATATCCATATGTGTATGGTTCTATTGAGACAGACCGAAGATATTTTAGGCTGTTGAAGCTTTATATATTTGGCCGGTTTTGGCCGGTTTGTTGGGTAAAGGGTTAACGCGCAAAAACTGTCTGGGTCTGTACTTCAATCTTCGTGGTATTAACAGTGCATTTGAATGATTATAGACTTTCGTCTTAAAGGTACGGTAAACGTTGGCTGTGTGTATTGCTGTTAAAATAGTTACATCCGTTAAAACCGCCATAACAGAAAGAATATTAAAATATGGACAGACCTTATTTTTATACAAATCATGAATATCGCGTAAATAGTATATTATTGTCAATCAAGTTCGTAAGCTTTGTTATGTAAACAAAAGCCAAAAAGTTTACAGAACCTGACTTTTGATTACATAACGCAGCGTGCGAACTTGAGACTAACATGCTATTTACGCGATATTTATGATTGGTATAAGAACAAAATATGACTATATTTCAATATTCTTTCTATTTATGGTAGTTTTAACGAGTGAGACTTGTTAAAAAGCATATATCCGCGAAAGCCATACACGCTGAGTATTCGGTACGCTGGATATTTGTCGTCGGAAAATAGTGGTCAGTCGGCGAGGCGCATCTTTCAATGGGTACAGTTAATGGTCGTGGGCAAGACGCTGTTGCAGTGCGTCTTGAAAGGGATATTTTTGCTGATTAGTTGGGCATATGGTCCAGTTAAAAGACAGCTTAATAACACATTTGAAGAGTGTGCGTATAAGAATCATTCTTACATTCTAATGGAGAAATTTGCATAACAAAAGTGATTCTCATAGTTTTCCCCTAATACTATATATGTCCCCATATATTACTCATTCAAATTTATCTTGGGGGATTCCTTTGGATGGTTGGCTCATGTTGTAGAAATATATTTTGGGAGTAGATGCACAGTGAGCTATACGTTGATTTAGTCCGCATGCATATCGTCTTGAAATTGTCGGATTGTAGCATTCGGTAATCGTCCGATAGTTTCCGTTAATTCACCGAATGCTACAATCGACCCATATTTGGCAGAGTACATTTAGAAAAATTAATTTTTAACGATAATATGCGGAATAAATCAACTATATCTCACTTCGCATCTTTACTCCAAAGACCTGCAAAGACACAGTTCTACAACATGAGTCGACCATCCCAAAGAATTCCATATAGATTTGAACGAGTCATTTGGGGAACATATTTGAGAACCACTTTTGGTATGCACATTTCTTCGGTATATAATCAGTTCTGGTTAATACACAGACTCCACAGCTATGCAGAAGTGAGTCTGGAGTATTGTGGGGATTTCTATTACCACCAGCATAATTACGTCAGTCTCACCCAATCACAACATCATCAGGAAAACGATGTATCCTAGCAGGAGATGGTTGGAATGCCTTTAAAGTGGTAGATTCGTCAAATTGCTAAAAAAAATAATAAAATAGCGCTTAAACATTGTGTGTCACTGCACTGCATGCATTCGATGCAGAAATTATTTTTAGCCACACAGTGCTGACTCTTGCTGGTGGTGATAGATATCCCCCGAAATACTCCAGACTCACCACTGCATATATGTGGAGGCTGTGTTTTAACCAGAACCGCGGTAGAATGTACGTATGATTATTGTACGCTCTTCTATGTGCTGGGTTGTTACGCTGTCGGTTGGATGAAACACCCAATGACCACAGTCCCCAATATTAAGCCTAAAATATCCCTTTCAATAGCGCCTTACGACTCCTAGAGATGTACCCATTTAAAGCTGCATCCCTCCGGCTGAACACTATATGTCGTCCCACAACAATTTACCGCCCGCATATCCAGCGTTGTAGATGTAAATGTTTAGTGAAACTGTCGTCACCCGTTGTTGTGACTCTTCTCTCTGTTTATTCTGTAGAATAGACTGGTTCCTGGTTTAAAATAAACTGCGAAGGTCTAGAAATGAACTTAGTAACCTGATACTTTCTGCCACATTGATCATGCAAAAAAACTTTTCCGAGCATTATGCTTGCCGCTAGTTATATTTTATAATGTTATTTTGAACCAGGACGTTACTACATGAAAGCGCTGTATAAATCGTCATGTTTGCAATGTTGCATAACGTTTTAATTTTCATTGAATATTTAAACATGTTCTGATTTCGGAAGACAATGATTGTGTTTATGATTTATTGGCAGTGCATGTAGATTCGACATCGATTTGACAGAGCCCTGTATTTAAAGATGATCTATCTCTTCCGGGTCACAGTTACAGCAACAACAACATTATTTTTATTAATCTCGATTTCAAGACTATATGAATAGCTAGTTTGTGAATAAAGTGCATATAAACTGAAGAATAGAGTGTTTTTTTCTATCGTAACTTAAGTAAGATCGTGGTAAATCTAGTTGAAATACATCCGTGATTAAGGCTGTTGACAAGATAGAGTTGTCCTTCTTGGTATGCTTTGCACGTTTTCTTGTGGATTTCTGTTCTAAACATAGCCAATAAAACTGTCCCGCTGATGTGATAAGAAATTATAAAATAAAATTTATATTAATTGATAGAAACTTTTCCAGACAGGTGTCTTCGATTTTATATCTATTATTTCATACGCCGGAATCTATATAAAACCTTCTGGGAAGATATATACCATCTTTAAAGGCACGTAAGGACTTCGCAGTGTGTGTATATGTGAACAATCATTAAAAGTCTGTAAATCATCATTACCGAGAAATATCTTGAAATTTTGATTGACTTCTCACATATAACAATGTTTGAACGTTATAGGAGAATTATTTATAGTCAATATGAGAACAAAGTTTGATCTATTTTATATGTACTTGTTGATGACGGTTGTTTTCCAGACGTTAATTGACTTTTAACATCTACCCACCGTGAAGGCATTGATTGCCATTAAGTGGCCTTGCAAAATTGTTATGATGTTGGTATAACAGAGTCATAAGTAAACAAAAATTGTCAAATAGCCATTTCCATGGTCTTTGATAAATCCGACGAATACAATGAAAAAGTCACCCTCTGATAGAACATCCAAGTACAAAGACATTAAAAAGTTAGTTTTAAAGATTCTTTGTCCGATCTGACACTATAAAAAAAACACCATCTGTACTTTTTATATACCCGAAAATAATTAGATCGGACCTTTCAACCCATTAGTTTGTTGTTTATGGCAGATATAGACTTTCAAAAGAGGAAGATTTTACACGTTATGAATTTTTGTCAGCCAAGCAAAAAATTCAAATGATCGTCTCTTTTTACGAACGCCCACGCTTCCGTCGTCAAAAAGCGGTAGACAATAAAGAGTATTCACAATTATGCGCATTGTACATAATATTTCATTCCATTATTTTCGCTTTGTTTCGATCACTATAATTCTACTAATATGTTGTGACATTGCAACCAACTCTTCGGCCACGATGGAAACCATGTCCAGTCATTAATGTGGTCATGTGCTAACATTGTTTTTTTTTATTTTGTATTTCTGTGGAATCAAGTTCATTCAACATTTATTAAATTTTAGATTCATTCAACCATTATTATGAGCCTCCTGTTGATATTAGCGAGTTTGCTATATTCGTTCGACATGGGAACGGGTAAATCGGTGAATTTCTTCATGGACGTGTCAGTTCTCTCAAAACTTTAAAATTGACAACTTCTTTGATATATATATATACACATTGTATGCCACATCCATGTATAGGGCTAAACTGACGAGATTACACTTGAGTTAAGTTGGCTTGTATTTGAACAAGATATATTATATCTTCTTTTTTTATGTCACTCCCTCCTTTATAATAATAAGCGGTATGGCCAGCAGCCCCTCATCCACCAACGTGATACGGTATGAGTCAGGCTCGTGTTCACCCTTCCTATAGTAAGTGGATTCTTCCGTTCACTTATAAAAGTCTACATTGGAATTGTCTACTATTCATTTCAAATCATGTGTTGGGATGGTATAAGGATATATGCGCGCAGACGTCAAAGACGAAAAGATCAATCAATTTAGTGCTGAAGAATTCCCATTCATTGTAGGGAAATGTTCAGATAATAAGTTCAACAAACGACATATGATGTGGTCATTTGTTGAAACTATTATCTGACAATTTCATAAGCGAACTACTCGTCAATGATGCTTTCGTATATAAAGGTTAACATCCGCACGTAGAACGATTGACGCTCACAACTAAAGACTAATATCCGCTATATAGTATAATAAAGCTGAATTGGTCACTCGCCGGTTTTCTGTGATAAAATTACCCAGGTTTCTGATATTGTGATAAAGTTGCCCAGGTTGGAGAGAATTGTGATCAAGTTACCCAGGTTAATAAAATTTCATGCTTAGCAACAAAATCTTCATATTTTGCGATCAAAATGACCACCTCCAGTACTAAAATTTCTTAATTTATGCTTAATGTTGGCTATTACTTTCCAAAACTGAACAGTATTTCCCTCAGTCATTTTAAATCTCCTTCATGTTGTGTGATATGCTTAACCTGGGTACACTTTATCTCAATTCTCTCCAACCTGGATAACTTTATCACAATTTCGGTATCCTGGGTAACTTTATCGTAACAAAAACCAATGAGAGTGACCACTTCATCTGTAGGCTATGGCGCCAAATAACAAGCAATAATAATTCGACAATGCCATATCAAATACAGCGTCTTCTTTCTTGTGGACTTTCCTGTCTTGCAATTGCTGTTGTACTTGATATGGACTGTAACCACTGTGAATCAGATGTCCACGATATGCAGCGTATAACAGAAACTAGTCACCGAAAGAAATTTGCAACAGAGCATACAAAGAAAATGGCTCTTTATTTCAATGGAATAGTCGTTTCAGCCCGTAGACCCGCATACCACACGTACGTTTAACTGAATCTGGCTACCAATGCGAAGTGTCGATATTTAAAATCTCATATAATACATTTAGTGTTCGAGATCCTAAGAGGCCATATATTCTGAATGTTGGTGTTTTTTCCAACACCGAAACGCATAAGTCTACGCCGAACCCATATTTAATAAATATAGCATGGCTTGGAGTTGATTACGCGTGAAAAGATCCCAGTGGGGTGTGTGTAGTTCACGACGCGAGTCAGAATGAACTGTATCAACCCACTTGGCAATTTCCCCGCGTAGTCAACCACAAGCCATGCTCTGTTTGTTGTATTTCACCGAAAAATTTGAATGTGCATTGCATGCATACTATGCATAACAGTACACCACCAACAGCAACTGCTGAACTGTTCAAAGTCCCTCCATACGAATTAGTTAAGAGAAATCGGGTGCAACTCGTTTCACTGAGAACAAATATGATTATCCACTTACCAATAAATAGTTTATAGAATACAATTGTCGCAAGAATGTCAAGTATATTAAGTTTTGTTTTGAATGCACGAAAACCCGAAACTGTACCGCATGGTGAATTAAACCGGATGGTGCCACTTACCACGTCGTTCCTTGAAACAAGTGTTGAAAGTAGTGTTTTAGTTTCATGTGGACACGCCTCAGTACTTTGGCGGATAAATTTACGAATATATTTTCTCGAGTTGTCTGTTTTCAACTTTTTTTCATGCGAGTTTGGTATAATAGTGTGCTAAATGTAGCACAACACTGAACATTATAGGACACATATCTCGACCAATAAAAAGGTGCCATTTTTGGGTGAGGTGAAATATTCAGTAATATAACCATTGGAAGTGGGAAGCTATATATATAAACATATAACTTATAAATCGACGTGTTGTGCATGATTGAATAATTATGTCTATGGAATCATACACTATACAGCTTTAACCATTTCATACAAAATACTCGTGACGAGAAGTTCCATTTGGAAACATCATATTAATAGGATCGTGGGCCCGATCTAATTAAACCTCATATTAATGGGCTCATGGCCCCGATATAATTAAACATCATTCATATTAATGGGCTCATGGGCCCGATCTAATTAAACCTCATATTAATGGGCTCATGGGCCCGATCTAATTAAACTTCATATTAATGGGCTCATAGGCCCGATCTAATTAATCCTCAAATTAATGGGCTCATGAGCCTGATCTTATTATACCCCCGCAACGAAGTTAGGGGGGGGGGGTATACTGGAGTCAGCTTGTCCATCCGTCCGTGGACACAAATTTGTCCGGAGTTTTTCTCAGTGGTTTTTTATCAATTTCCGTGAAACTTGACACAGACATCAACCACCATGGGAACCTGTGCACCTGCGATTATGACGTCTGTCGGACTTTTTTTGGTGGAGTTATCCCCTCTTTTTCGATTTAGAAAATTTTCGCAACATGTATACTTTTGTCCGAGCTTTTATTCCTACATTTTTCGGTCAATTTTTTTAAAACGTGTCACAGATATTTAGTACCATGTGAACTTGTGCACCTGCGATTATGACGTCTGTTCGAGATTTTTTGGTGGAGTTATCCCCCTTCTTCGACTTAGAAATTTGTTTGCAACATGCATAGTTTTGTCCGAGCTTTTATTCCTACATTTTTCAGTCAATGTTTTTTAATCTTGGCACTGATATTTAGTACGATGGGAACCTGTGCACCTGCGATTATGACGTCTGTCCGACATTTTTTGTGTGGAGTTATTCCCCTTTTTCGACTTAGAAATTTTTTCGCAACATGCATAATTTTGTCCAAGCTTTTATTCCTACATTTTTCGGTCAATATGTTTAAGATTAGGGTTATGGTTGTACACCTGCAATGGGAACTGTTATTTTATTATTTTAACTAAATGTTTACTGACATGTTAAACATCTTAGTATTTTAAAAACAGGGGGGTATCCGTAGTCCCATTGGGACAGTCACACCTCTAGTTAACCTCATATTAATGGGCTCATGGGCCCGATCTAATTAAACATCATTCATATTAATGGGCTCATGTGCCCGATCTAATTAAACTTCATATTAATGGGCTCATGGGCCCGATCTAATTAAATCTCATATTAATAGGATCGTGGGCCCGATCTAATTAAATCTCATATTAATGGGCTCATGGCCCCGATATAATTAAACATCATTCATATTAATGGGCTCATGGGCCCGATCTAATCAAACCTCATTAATGGGCTCACGGGCCCGATCTAATTAAACTTCATATTAATGGGCTTATGGGCCTGATCTAATTAAACCTCAAATTAATGGGCTCATGAGCCCGATCTAATTAAATCTCATATTAATGGGCTCATGGCCCCGATATAATTAAACATCATTCATATTAATGGGCTCATGGGCCCGATCTAATCAAACCTCATTAATGGGCCCATGGGCCCGATCTAATTAAATCTCATATTAATGGGCTCATGGGCCCGATCTAATTAAACCTCAAAATTAATGGGCTTATGAGCCAGATCTTATTAAACCTCACTTCAATGGGCCCATGGGCTCGATCTTATTATTGTCTGGTATGTAAGACGCGCCTATTGTGGCTTTATTGTGTCAAATCGGACAATGTATATTTAACCATATACAACATTTGGTTACTTTTTAAAGGCAACTGTGTTCATTTAGTGAATCAACACAACCTGATGAGTGAGTACTCGGGCATGACCCAATCTGGATGTGGCAATCAACTACTGCATAGTTATACCGGGAATTCCAACCACGTCGATGTACCATTTAAAAACAAGATAACATCTGAAGTACGCTGACTTGTAAATGTGTACTTTTGCTCAGGACGAATTAATCGCGATAAACAAGATAATGGGAATCATTCCGAGAAGGTGAGTCACTGCTTATAATCCATGAATGTGTAAGACTAACGTTTTTGCATCATGATGTCCGTTTGGGGGATAACATTTATGAGAATGACCCCTTTGATCAAAAGTATTTTCTATTCCCATGAAATGTTCACAGGGGAGGGTTTCACGTTCATTACTTGCATGGGTAACGCCGGGTCACCATGGTAGTTATTAATAATTAACTGCTTCCTATCGATACCAAAAGTCAACAATTATCACATATCAAAGTTGCAGAAATTGATAACATTTGGCAAAAGTGAATATGTGACCAGTGTGGACCCTGACCATCAGTTGGAAAGTTTCCAACCATAACGGATAAGACTAGAATTTACAAGCGTCGAAAAAGTTTGAGATATCATATCAGCTGGAAAATTCCAACTCAAAAAGTGTGCAAATGCAGTTTCTCAGAGTCGTACATTTTGGTTACGAAGGGCTGCAGTTGAAATTCTAACACTGGCCAGAAGATAGTCAGGTAACTGTTAGATTCGATATATCTCCAGTCAAGTGAGGATATGGATCTTCATACACCATTGGATCCCACTCAGAGGCGGACTGGGCCAAGAAACCGGCCCGGGAAATTAATATAATACCGGCCCATCTGTTTGGGGGGGGGGCGTCTACAGTCCACCTTGGAAAATTCCAACTGCACCCCCCCCCCCCTTTGAATCAGAATCAGACCAAATACATATTTTTGCATAATTCCATTTGCACCCCCCCCCCCTTGAATCAGATGCTGCATAATTCCATTTGCACCTCTGGTCTAATATCCTATATATTCATAAACCATGGTTCTATATATTCCCGGTATGAGACCATTCAGATATTTTTACCTGAAAAATTGCATAAAATCTAACATCTAGCGGTCTAACTCCAGACAAATGCACACGGCTACGGACAAGAGACCAGGACACACCGGGCTGTTCATGGTTGTTCGGCCCGGGGTGAGAACATTTTGAAAACTATACAAGAAAATCTCGAATCCGATAAACTAGACTGGCATCAACTGAAGCGTTCCTATTTTCTTGTAAATTTCAATTGGGGGAGGGGTGCGTAAGAATTTTTTTGGGATTTACAGCTGGGAGTTACCGTTAAAATCTCGAGATTAATGGGGTCTTTACGTGGTGTTCTATGATGCCGACAAGTTCATTTAATGTCAAAATTACGATTAGCCAATTCGGCTGGTTAAACAACACATGTGGCGGCCCACGTCCGGAATTTTCCCGGTCTCCCGATCGGCCATGCAGTCCGCCTCTGCCCTCATGAATTTATGTGAGAAGAGTACCATCTTATTGGATACACGGCTGGTTAAACAACACATGTGGCGGCCCACGTCGGTTTCATTTGCGGCCCAAGTTGTGGTTGGGCGGCCCAACCACATATACCCCCCCCCCCAAACCGTATCTTGCTTGATAGAAAATCACGTGGAATCAGAATTTTTCCGGCCTCCGGCCCATCGGGGAAATTTCCCGATCGGCCAGTCCGCCTCTGATCCCACTATACCTAGATCCTAAACAAACTTTGCTCTCGTGCAGATGTTGCTACTGTGTTGACATTCTTGTAACTAGATGTTATTTGCGGGCTTTTTATTTGCACTCCCGATCGAACTCGTCTAATTTCTTCCACATCCCCCAGCCATCTTCGTGTATAGTTGTGATGCTAACTTGACCTTCCATCGTACGTTTGACGCAATTAAACGCAACCGATTTCAGATACGTTTAACTGCGTCAGCCGTAACCATGTGCAAGCACCAGTGATACACGTTTTACGAGAGGATAGGATATTTTATTTCAATATACACATATATCATTATTACATAATACATTTCACAGTTATATGATTGAGGGGTGACATAGTCAGATTAGACTGTCTTCCTGTGACCCCCATGTATCGTTTCAGTGAAACATTGCGTCTAACCCGATAGTCGCGTGCGTCGGACGCATTCATCAGCTGCAAGTCTTTGAAAGCAGATTAAGTTGCACACCCCAATCGAGAACCTCTTCTCACATCCCTAACTTACATGCATTTTAATGTGTCCACAGCGGAAAAGGAATGCATTCTCTCAACCTGGCAGATCGGACTCATTTGCAGTTACTTATCGAACACGGCGTTATTACCACTCTCTTTTTTTCCCCGCCCTGAAATTATTGTTATAATCGAATGATTTAGCCGCACAATAACTGTTGATGACAACGTAATAGCCCCACCATTAGCTACGCACTCTGCTGTTGAATATAAAGTAATCATCTGTGTCACTTTCTTCCGTTATTATGTATCATATTACTGAGTATGTTCCAGCGTGCAATGACTATAGGGAATTTTCCATGCAGAGAAAGCAGATACATAGTTGTTCCATTGGTGCGGCACCAACCGCGTCTTATGCGCAAATATACGGTACTAATAGTGTTTACTCAACTTAGAGCCGTAACATTGAGACAGATTTTATCGACCAACACATTGCAAATTACATAGGAACTAAATCACTTATACTGTGGGGAAGCCAAATATACTACCACTGAAAATAGGCACCAAAGTGCATCGAAAATATCGTTGAACTTATGCATACATATTAATTTAGTAGTTTAGAATAAACAAGTCTTCTGCAAGTTCGTAGATTCGAGAAGAATAGTATTATTAGCCAGGTTACGTCACTTCTATATATATTTAGACAATCAAGTATTGTTCATGGAATTTATAAAATATATTTTGTCACATGTGTATAATTATATACCATATATCTCATTTAGAATTCGCATTATCACTGTCAGGAATCACGTGGTCTGAAGTTGTAATACAAATGGCTTATTTTGAAAAAAATATATATACAGAAAAGACTAGGCGATTCTATAAGGGCATGTGGTACTTGTTTACAACTGATATTCCATAGGCAAGTAGATATAGCTAAAATGTGCTCATGAGGCCGCATTAATGAATTCAGAGGAATATTTTTGTTTACTCCTCAAATGTGTGAAATATACTGATTGTTAGCCTGTCATGAATGGAACTCCAGCGGATGATCAAAGTGGTATGAGTTGAATCAGTTGAGGATAAAGATTATAGACTGACTGGCAATTCCAATTTGGCATTATAGTCATGAATATAGTTTTGGAATTATTGTATTATCTCATTCATGCACAATGATCTGGACTTAACCCTTTACCCAACAAAACGGCCAAAACCGGCCAAATAAAGCTTCAACAGCCTAAAATATCTTCGGTCTGTCTCAATAGAACCATACACATATGTATATCATTGGAACCGGCTCCTTGACCACATTGTGATAGTTACAGTTAGCCCTGTGCCAATGCATTCTCTTATATATGCGAGTCGACCATAGGTCGCCTCGCATATATAAGAGAATGCATTGGCCTAAAAAAAAATCTTTTTTAACACTTTTTACCATTTTTTCTTACATTCTTTAACAATTTTATAATTTTTAATGTGTTAAGCCAATGCATTCTCTTATATATGCGAGGCGACCTATGGTCGACTCGCATATATAAGAGAATGCATTGGCACAGGGCCCTTCTGTTGGGTAAAGGGTTAACACTGTTCGAAGATATTAGTTGATTATATATCCGTCATGACCAAGGAGAATCATTGTCCAAGGGACATCAGCTCCATAATCATGAGTTGTATACTGATTTACGCTGAAGTTAAAGTGAAGATAGTTTGAGGTGGTGGTGTTCATAGTGTTAACAAAATTGTTTGCAGGTTTGGTGACTAGGTCCCCGAAAATCGCCCAGATGCAAAAAACGGCATACATTCCTGCATTTATTTTTTGCTACTCGCCCCTGGTGGTACACACATTTTATGGTGACGGGCATATAACTAAATGTTTTCTGAAGACGTTAAGCAGTTTGTGGCGGAATACTCTGTAGTTTTGTCTAGCATTGTTCCAAAGTTAAACATTCTATGAGTGTGAACAATTTATATCAACTAGAAACCCAAATGACACCCAGTTGATGCGAGATAATGGGGTGGTTTAGATTGAAGACTTCTAGCTTTGCCCGTCAAGCATACCATATATAGTAAACAGACTATAGTTATCTGGGGTGGGGGAATACTATCCATTAGTCAGACAGCTATGTTCTATTTCCCAACGATATCCGCGCAACATTCCACAGCTGTTTCGTTACTTGTCAATGAGAGGAGAATGTGTCATACTTCAAAACGTCGTGAATTAAGGCCTCTGCCCGTGCGTAATAATTCACACTCCGTCGTATGCGGGGTTTATCGACATACTATATTTGCACACTATTGGTCACCCGCCACACTACGAGGTATAGTCTTATTTTGCTTGAAATGCGATATCAGAAGTTTGCAATCTTAACCTCTCTATACGCCTTGCCATTGAGTCGCAGCCACATTGGATCCACCCAGCCCCGTTCCGCTTTAGTGAAACAGATCAAGGTTCTGGAGTAGCAATCCATATATGGAACTTTTGATATTCATGAATTCCATATATGGAATGCTACTCCAGAACTTTGACATGTAGCACTAAAAACGGAACGGGACGGGATGGATCCAATATGGCCGCGACTCAGTGGCAGTGCGTATTGATGAGTGACAACTTGGTCAGGGTTTGCTCAATAACTATTCCGCAGAAATGGTGGAAATAAGATGCATTTAGTTAAAAAGTAGGGGTAACGTAACAAATGAAACATATAAACTGTTGAAAGGCCGTGATAAACTTGCAGTACTAGTCTGATTGAGCTCAAGAGCAATTGGTTCTTCTGGCAAGCATTCTCTCGATTCTAGGTCCACGTGCAGACATGCTAATGGCGTTTTATGTTCGCTAATGATCTGATATGCAGAAAACATGTCGCAGTCGTGAAGGTTCACTATCAACACTTTGTTGTTGTCTGCGAAAATCCAGCACCAGTATTCGTCCTCGACATGAGCCGTAGTAATAATGATGTAGAACTCCCTCTGTTTGTGTATAGAGGCAACGCACGAGTAATTTGAAATGGAGTCATTCCCATATTGAATGGTAAGAAGATGATATGCGCTTTCGTAATGATGGTGCATACACCCTCTGCGGCCATTTTCGTCTGTGAAGGCATGTGCTCGCATGTCCCATGAATATGGAATAGAACATGTTATATTGCGCACTCGCTCAGGCTTCACTAGTATACGTTTGATCTCGTCTGGTGAAGAGAATTGTGTGTCTTTTCTGAACGGGCAGCGTAGGTTTCCTAGCTTTGAGGTCGAGGGACGTGACATTCCATCGGATTTTACCGCCTCGCCTATCCTATATCGCATGAAGGAAGAACTGATTTGGTCAAATTCGAGACATGAATACCTAAACCGACAACCGTTGTTGAAAGCGCGTTCAATAATGAACGAACTGAAGCTTTGCGCATGCGCCATACACTTCCACTCGTCGTTGTTGCTGCGTATTATCGTCCCGTGTACTGAAAGCAGAGACCGTCTGTGCTCTTTAATCTCGAACCAAATCCCATTGGCGAAATAAGGAAACACGCACGTGTTCATCGTCTGATTATGCGATGACGTCATACTTTGTCTTGCCCCAGGAATCGTCTGCTCTTGCACGAAATTCGTCAATATTAAATATTCTTTACCTATTCCACAGAAATCCGCATAATAGAGTTGTATTTCTTGGATTATTTCCTGGTGAAGAGATCGGGTTTTTCTTATGAGAAGGCACCAAAATCTCTTGTTGTCTTCACCTAAAAGAATGGTTATGACGCGACCCGGTATCTGGTCCCAGGTCGCCACGCATTTCATCTTGTTTGTAACATTCATACCCGTGCGCCCGGGGACGCAACGACGGCTCCCGAAGACTAAGGTCACGCCCCCGGCGTTCGTGCAGTCGCTTTCGATGTACAGGGGGTTATTCCTGCAAATCCTCCCCTTATAACTACCCTCGACGTCTGCGTAGTATCCACCCTTGAACGCGCATGTTGCTTTCTCATTTTGTCCTTTAATGTGTAAGATGCGGGGTTGTACCTCCTGTTTATAATTAAGCATGCCGCAATGCGCCATCGGCATACGTTGTCTCGGAACAGTCTTCTCTACGAACATCGATTTGGAGCTCTTTCGAACGAAACGCATGCACTGGTAAAGATGCTGGCCACTGTTGGAGTGCATGACCGAGTAAGTGTCATGTGATACTTTTTCAACGCATCTAATGGAACTGCGCATGGACGGGATGCGCCAATCATCTTGGTTATCTGTGATAACCGTGATGACACTGTCTTCAACGGTCATCGATTCTGCCGCGCCATACGTGAGCCACGAACCCTTCTGTCGCATAAATTCGGGAAACTGACAGTTTGCTTCCGGATGATCGTATATGTATGAGTGGCACTTCCCAAAGAGAAGCAATGTGAAAAATATCACCGTACCAGCGCCTCTGCGTTCCATCGCCGCTGATCTGTAACGTACAATGAAACGTCGTATTAAAACATGTTTTGTAAATATGTGCCCAAAAATTCAATTTATTTCACTGATCATCAAATGAAGATATTACAGAGTGTAAGGTATCAGCTTTTGTCATAAGCTATTATGTTATGGCTGTTGGTGTCATTCTTTATAAAGTTTTGGTACATGTGTAAACAACGTGTATATTATGTCGGCATATTTTTGAAGGGGTTTTACTTGTTTGTCCGAAAATGTAGCCTAAAGAGTTCCGGAATATATCGATAACCTTTTTGATGAAGATTGAGAAATTCTTGGTAATTTTTCTGTTGCGATTACTAAAGGAGGTGGGGATTGTACAGCGACATTTATATATGCAATCAACGTCGTTTTCGATGCATCTGTCGGCGTATAGAAGTGTCGGATGCCGAATTACATACTGTATAATTTCGCGAAGCGAAATTATACAAAGTATGTAGTTCGGCATCCGACACTTCTATACGCCGACAGATGCATCGAAAACGACGTTGATTGCTTATAATTACGACAATCCGCATATTAGTTGGTGATTAAACAAGTTCTTTTTACAGAAACTATATTAAAAACAGTAAAATGGTAAAACTACCCAAGTGATATTTGTGTCTGGACTCAGCTGCTCTTTTAACCGAAATGGGAATTTGGGTCGAGAATAAATTGGGCGACCGACCGGAAGTTCGAGATGAACACACACAATTCGATCGCTGTTTCCGACATTCCAACTACACAAAAGCAAGAGACCACACCCGTAAACTATTAAACTGTACTTGCTGGTGTAAATTTCACTTATTTAAAACGATTCTAGAACATGTATTGTCATAAAGGCAATCCGATTCGATAGCCATTCCGAAGCGGTGTTCCCAAACTTCGCCATCGAATAAATGTGGTCTTCGGCGACTCGAAAAGTAAACAATCGCTACAAATGTGCATTCTATGCTCTCATGACCACTGCCATGTCATATTAGTATTGGCACGAAGCTGGATAAATGCTAATACTAATGGTGGAATAGTTATGTAATACATTCTTTTATCCCCAAATAAATTAATGTTCTATTTTGCTGTTTAATCGGCGATCATTTTTCGCTGAGATTTGGCGTCTTGTGTTACCACTAGAAACGGACGTGATTTCTTGCGATTTGATTGGTGGACAAAATAAAATTCCGGGTAATTTCGCCCCATGGATATTCGACTTGGTTTGCGAACTTTTAAGGTATCACCACCCCCAGTGATGCGGGAAACGACACTTCCCTCCACTGATAGATATTGTCGCTACCAAGCGTATCTAAGGGCCTTGACCAATCAAATGCACGCATTTTAGTCAAAGCAAAAGTAGTTGTAATTATACAGTGTTCATGCACACACTGACTAAATTACATCGCATTTTATTGTGTGTTTTTGTCCCTTAATTCTAACGACTACGGGCGTTAGACAAGGGTGTTCCTTAGTCAAAGTTTGCATAGATGATAAGTTCAATTTTCGACAGATCAAAGTTCAAAAGCAATCAAAGCTATATATTTCTTAACAAATTCAATATAGTCAAGGATAAACTTAACTCTAAGTTCAAAATGTAAGTTATTCGATAAACGTATTGAACCCATTACCAAATACTTGGATGTAAATTTTAGCAACATATAATATAAAAGTTAATTACATGGGAAAAATAATTGCATATCGTCTGGAGCATATAGCCCCGTGCGAATTGAACCTCGAACATACATGATGCAACAACCGAAAACTCCAGTTAAAAACAGATTGTGTACAATGTGCGATCAGGCGCGTGTTGAAAGTTAATGTCATTTTGTTATCGAGTTTAGTGCATACTCTGATCTAAGAGCAAGACTATTTCGATATATTAAAGAAAAAAAGAGTGAATTTTCAAAACTGAGCGATAGTGAAAATTTTCAAACGATTATGAGAAATGTTGATGCAAAGATTATAAATACCATATGCAACATGATCCGGTTGTTTTTTCTCCGAAGGGGGTCTTTAAAGTTTATTATATTATAGAAATAAACCTGATCAGATAATGGTGGTCGTTAAATGACGATGCTTTGCATCTAACAATTATATTGAACACAATTTATGTTCGTTTGTATTTACATGTTTTTAAGTTTTAACTCATTATGTAACATGCAACTGCATATAGAGCTGGTGTATTGCAATACATGTTCTATTCTATTCTATTCTATTCTGTCGTCAACATCAAACACGTGACAACATGATTGTGTTGCGAGTTTTGTCTAATTCACTAAATGTAGTTCTGATAAAAAAAACATAACTTCCCAATATATTGAAAACATATAGGCCTACCCATCAAAGACAATTTACATAATGGAAGACCGTGAGTACTGTTTATTAAACTCCAGGACAGGGGTGATATGAACAACCTCCGCAACTCGTTAATGGAAGACTAGGCGTTGAATGTTACGAAACATGTCAAAGGCATGTGTCATCGTCTAATGGAGTATCCTTACAAGTCTGATTTCCGAACGGAATTCCAGATTCCGAGTTAATGGGTCGATTTTAATTATTTGAGCTAATATTCGAAACAAAAAAGACTGTCATAAGATCTGTGATATAGGCAGAAAGACACGACATGTTAAACTGGTATAAATACTATAAGCACCCGTGTCCCCCACCCGGTGGATGCCAGAAGAAATCAAAAGAGAATAGTTACAACATTCATGGCTGTGATTGGTTGATTGAATTAAATAATATTCATAAAAATACGAACAATCTTTCTCCCACAAACTCCAGTTGCCAAGAGACCAAATTCATTAAAGGTGAAGTTTGTGGTGGCTTTGTTTAATATCGTAAATGGTGATTTAAAGGCCCACTTAATTTTCGAATGGCCAGATTACATTATACACAACATATCCCATATTATGTACCATTTGGAAGAGGAACCAAAAATATATATATTCCACCAGAATATGGAACAGCTGTGGCCTTGTAGTGTCCACCAAGTGATGGAGATTCTCAGATTCATTCCAACACCCCCCCCCCCTTGTCAACCCAGAATACATCAGAATTCAAACTAAGAGATAGAGTTATTCCCCTTCCATTGAGAATAATAGACCTTATAGTACAGGCCGGATCACAATTAATCACAGAACACACCTCAGTACCTCGACAAAAACAATATTTTCCCAGTTTATTCGACCGGATCAGTTGACAATACAATATCTTGGAGCTTCCTCTTTCAAATGGTATATAATATGGAATATGTTGTATATAATGTGATCTGGTGATTCGAAAATTAAGTGGGCCTTTAAAAAATAATAATACAAAATTGTCCAGAACTGACTCCAGTTGTGAAAACACGAACTTTAACCCTTTCTTTACTAAACACTCATAACGAGTATTGTTCACTTAGGAAATGTTCAGATAATAATAAGTTCAACAAACGTTTGTTGAACTTATTATCTGAACATCTCCCATCAATGAATATTAATCATTCTGATATTGCATTATCTGTTTTCTGTCTGTCGTCTGCTTTTATTATCTGAACACCCCTCCAGATTGATAATATACCGTTCCAATGTAAACTTTTATAACTGGATGGAAGACTTCATTCACTATATTTTTATTGACAAAGTTTCCATAGATGCATGTCAAGCTCACATAATCTGAAGACAGTTTGAACATTTTCAATTTAGCCTTTGATGCGCATCAATTAGCATTATCGTTGAAGCCAATGTAAAAATATTTATACCATTGACGTTATCTGTAGCAGAGGCAAGTAATAATCTGCCACTGATAATGTATTTTTCGATTAATGTCCAGTTACTTCAGCCTAGAATACATATAGCTATAGATCCAAACCAATAAATATCCAATCCAATCAATAATGAAACAAAGCATCCATGTACATGTACAATTACAATGCTTGCTATAACATGTGTGTTTTTCGTCTCAGAAAACTTCAGAACTACATATAATAGTATGTCAGTATGACCCCTGAGTGTGTGTTTGCACAGAATAGACATGCATTGCCTGTTGTTGTGCATTGTATTATAGATGTACATGTATACATACCGGCCATGTTATGCTGTGCCAAAGCCGTTGAATGATTTAATAACTCAATCATTATTGAATTAACATGAAATAAGAGATGAGGAACATAAACACTATTTACAACATATCATCGTCATCTTCGATTTGTCCTCATCATCATCATCGTTATCAACATCGTCGACGTCATCATCATCACAACCATCATCGTCTTCGCCGTCACCTTTATTATTATAATAATAATCATCATCATCATCTTCTTCGTCATCATTATCATCAGCCCATATTCGTCGTCATCATTGCCGTCATCAGTAGTAGTAGGCCTATCATCATCAAAATCATCATCATCGTCGTCGTCGTCGCCATCGTCTTCTACAAGAGCCTCACTCACTGTGATATTTTAGCACGTAGACAGTGTTTCGGCTTCAAACTTGTGGCACATCTTGTTGTATTACAAGAACATCCAACGACATTAGCTATAAAATATTAACGTGTGACTTCGGTCAAAATGTAAATAGTTAACCTTCCCTCGGGTGTAACTAATCCCGGTAATGTTGCAGAAATGGTTCTCTCAGTGATTTATATAAACGAATGGTGGTGCCTGTTGCCATTTGGTATACATCATAAATTTCAAACTAGTTGTAATCGTAATGAATTACTTTGTGTTTTGAATGTCATTGTGGTTGTAATTGAAAGTAATTGTAATTATAATTAATTACTTTGGATAAGTAATTGACCCATCATTTATAAAATTAACCATTAGATAACACTTGTTTTGTACAGCTCAATGGCCGATTACTATACTACATTCGGGAAAGGCAACCATGTTTGACAAGAGTATCCCCTTTGTGCTTCTGAACACCATAGTGAATTGTTTCGCCTCACATTAAGTTATGTTAGTTCAATATACAAAACATAAATTACACAGATATATGCTAACTGTGATGCATATAGATGTATGTTCGATATACTGAAAGGTCTGAAACTGAAATGCATCACAAATTATCATTATGCGAAAAAATAATAAACAAAAGCTACAAACCAGATTGCAGAATCTTGAATAGCGGCCAATTTGGGTGGTGAATCTCAATTACCAGTTGACAAGGGACTATTCATTAATCCTTTTTTATATATAAAATTACGGATTACGGAAACGTGTGTATATATCAGCAATTGGGTGGCACCCTCAAAGGTGTTCGATGCCTCCACGACCCGCCAGTGTGTGGCTGATGGCAGATGGGCTATACTTTAACTAGGTTCTCAATCCTTCGTACGTTTGGACCAGGATCCAGTCCAATCAAGTAGAGCACCCGGTCCTTACAATGCTATGTTCAAAAAGTTAGATCGTGACAGCACCAACAAGTGTAGGTTATATCATGGTGGTAATTAATTATATTTAAAAATCCACGAGATTTTGACGTAGCTATTTTGAGTAAACCATTATCACCATGATATATTTACATACTAAGTGTAATTATCAATAAATCCAGCATTCCTATTGGTCGGCGCCCACGTGACTAGTTGCAATTATTTCTCGGTGAACGCGCAACAGGTCATAACTGCAGCCCCATAATTACGTCGACGCATCATCGGTTTCGGAAAGAAGAACGCGTAATGTTTTGGGCGCATTTGGACTCCCGCAGGATTGACTTAATACATCATCGGGTTTCAATATAAAGAGAAATTGTTCCTATTAACTATTGCCAAAGGTGCTATGGGATATTTTGGGCTTGTTTTGTCACGACACACTTTTCGATTTAAATAAATTTACAAAAGTGGCTTTTTCGCTAAATGTATATAAATATAAGGATTAACTGTCATGTGGACTGTTTTTTATGGAGATGTAACCGTGAGGTAAGTGGTCATAACTTGTATGTAAAACCCTTCGGGTTAATCGTTATATAACCTACTTACAACACACAATATGACAATGATAATTTGCCGAATTAAATCACAACTTCTCAAAGTCTGTCGCGATTAAACACGGTGGACACTGGACAATATACTCATGCATTGAGTGATATCCCCATTGACACTGCATACCTGGACAATGAGATAGACATTCCCTTCGGTCACTTCACTAGATATAAGACACATAGAAGGCCATTTGAAGCTAATTATTGAACTGTTTTCCAATACTCAATTGTCTATATAATATGTCGTAGTTCGGGTTATCGACTTGCCATTTTTCTCCAGCAGCCAACTTACAAATTTCAAAGATATGTTGTGTTTCGTTTAAGTTCATTTCATTGCTAAATATATCAGAATATATTGCAAAATGTACCGACAGTTAGAGAATATTGTGAATATAAATAGAGCCATTAATATACAGTCTGAATACCACCATATGGGGGTGAGGGGGCCACCCCCAGTAACCTGATTAATAGTGGAGCACAGGAGCCAAATGTTTGTGTTACCACACCCAAAATTGGTAAACGACATAAATACTGGAGAAAGGAATAGCCCAAATATCCAACAATTTGTTTCCCTCGATACATGGATCGTCCATGCTGATGTGTCCAGCATCAACACAACGCTGGTACACATAATAGTCAAATGATAACACCGAACCGACAGTTTGTTTTTTTACACATTTTGTGTGATTCTATAGTCCCGAATAAGTGGCAAGGAACTCACATTTGTAACTTCTTGTAAATATCTCGGACATGTTCTTACTGATGACATTTCAGATGATGGAGATATTGAACGACAATACCGTGCTATCTGTATACGGTCTAATATGATAATTAGGAAATTTCTAAATGTTCTAATCAAGTCAAAATGATTTTATTTTAGCATTATATTTCTCCGTTATACTGTGCCCATCTTTGTATTCCAACTTCACACGAATGTTGAACGAATGTTGAATATGCTCTCTGTTCAACATTCGCCAGAGAAAACCACACATGCTAGGCGTGGGCCCTATGGAGAATTAAAGTACCATCAGGGTACAATCCCTGCATATATATGGGCCCGATCCGATCATGCGTAGATGATGTGGCCCTCTCTCTCCCCCGGAATTAAAATTCCTCAAAAATGAGCATCGAAGTGTCGAATACTCTAATTTTGATAGGGGTGCTATATATACGACCCAATTAATCCATTCACGTTAAAAAAAACGTATGTACAAGAACAATCGAATGTTGAACGAATGTTGAATGTTGTGCCAACTTCACACGAATGTTGAACGAATTTTGAATGTTGTGCTAACTTCACGGACCGCCTTATTTAATATGGACTACAGAAACACACAAAATGTGTAAAAACTAGCGGTTCGGTGTTGCAAAAATATAATGTCATTTGAAAAGTATGGGTACAAGCGTTCCACTCAAGCTAGGAATATCACAATGGACGATCAGTGTACCGAGGGAAACAAACTGTTGGATGTATGAGCTATTCCTTTCTCCATTATTTATGTCATTTACCAATTTGGGTGTGAAAACACACATATGTTGACTCCTCTGCTATCATCTGAACCCTCCGCTACCACCCGATTTGGTTACCGCGCGGTGGTGGGGCCTGTCGGGTGAAAGTTTGTATATTTCATCCGAGAGGGTCCATCCCTGCCATGTGGCGGGAGGGGACCTGTCAGATGAAAGTTAGTGTGTATATATACGGTTATACCACCATATGTGCCCGGGGGGGGGGCTGTCAGATGAAAGTTAGTGTGCTTACTATCACGTGGTGGGGAGGGGGACTGTCGGATGAAAGTTAGTGTGTATATATACCACCATGTGACAGGGAGGAGTCCTGTCGGTGGAAGTTAGTATGTATACCGCCATATGGCGGGGAGGGGGCCTGTCGGTGAACGTTAGTGTGCATACTACCATGTGGTGGTGAGGGGGACTGTCGGATGAAAGTTGGTGTGTATATATACCACCATGTGATAGGGAGGAGTCCTGTCGGATGGAAGTTAGTCTGTATACCGCCATATGGCGGGGAGGGGGGCCTGTCGGGTGAAACATAGTGTGTATATATACCACCATGTGATAGGGAGGAGTCCTGTCGGGTGGAAGTCAGTCTGTATACCGCCATATGCCGGGGAGGGGGCTGTCGGTGAAAGTTAGCGTGTATACCACCATGTGGCCGCATTGTGGCGGGAGGGGCCTGTCGGATTAAAGTTAGTGTGCATATATGCACCACCAGGTGGCGGGGAGGGGGCCTGTCGGATTAAAGTTAGTGTGTATATACTACGATGTGGCAGGGAGTATGTTTGAATACCGCCATAATTGTGGTGATCGGGGGCCTGCTGAGTGAAAGTTAGTGTGTATATACCACGATGTGGCAGGGAGTATGTTTGAATACCGCCATAATTGTGGTGATCAGGGGCCTGCTGGGTGAAAGTTAGTGTGTATATACCACGATATGGCAGGGAGTATGTTTGAATACCGCCATAATTGTGGTGATCAGGGGCCTGCTGGGTGAAAGTTAGTGTGAATAGCGCCATGTGGCGGGGAGAGGGGGGGCCTGCTGGGTGAACGTTAGTGTGAATAGCGCCATGTGGCGGGGAGGGGGGCTGCTGGGTGAAAGTTAGTGTGTGTATATACCACCATATGGCCGCGTTGTGGCGGGAGGGGCCTGTCGGATTAAAGTTAGTGTGCATATATGCACCACCAGGTGGCGGGGAGGGGGCCTGTCGGATGAAAGTTAGTGTGTATATATACCACGATGTGGCAGGGAGTATGTTTGAATACGGCCATAATTGTGGTGATCAGGGGCCTGCTGGGTGAAAGTTAGTGTGAATAGCGCCATGTGGCGAGCGGCAATCCTCCGGGAAGATTAATGGTTTCCTTTCCAAACTTTCCGATCGATCAAATAGCAGCAGCATAAACCAGTACGAAGTTCTCAAACATCACGTCAATCGATTCTGGTGGTTATGCATGTCACGGAAGAGAAGAAATCTGAATCTATGAATCCATGCGTCGCGTGCTACAGATAGGTACCGTGTGTCATAGTAGAGACGAAGGAGGGGATTTTTTTCTAAATGTGGGGATGACACGGAATGTATATTAAAGTTTCTCTCGGCAGAGAACTATTATAGGATCATCTAGCCAGTTCTAGTAGAAATAATGCACGCTATAAACCTATTTGTTCTCGACATGTATAGGTCCAATGTACACTAAATTCGGAATCTGGCTTATAGTACATTACATTCTCAAGTGATGTGTTTTCTTTTAGGCCCGATATCTTCTGTGGAATAACGGGAATTCCACTGTACGTTCGCTGTCGTTTCATTTGAAAACGAAGTGGGTACAATTATTAGTATTGCCTAGTTTAGATTATAACATTTAAGGGGTTGCTTTCTTTCTCGAATCTACACCACATTCTCTTAGTCACTGCTAGTATAATGATATATATGTTCTACAATATAACGGAGTAACTGAATGTCCCCATCCCAACAGTTACAACAACAACGTGGCTGTCCACGAAGTCTATATTTTCTGCAGGGGTGTGGGTTTTGAATGTTCGAATATCTGAGCGATCCAATAAATCTTTAAATATATATATAATAGTATGCACTAAAGTCGAATTAGTTACATGTAACATGCATACCTTTCTTAATTGACTCAATTTTATTTAATTCGTCTTTATAAATCCATGATATTATTACACATCTCGAGAAATAACAAACTTCAAAAATCGATATCTGATCACGCTGAGCTTTGATGTGTGGGTTCCTCAACTCGAATCAAATATTTGTTTACCCCCGAAGCCAAAGAAATAGTAATTTAGGAGTGACTGATCGGATTGAGTACCATTAGAGTACCATATGGGAGTTTACACATCCCTGCAAATATGGGTCCGATCCGATCATGGGTTTATGCTGTGTCCTCTATATACCGAGTCAAAATCCTCGAAAAATTACCAAGTCCGTCGAATATTGAACGAATGTTGAATGTTGTGCCAACTTCACACGAATGTTGAACGAATGTTGAATATGCTCTCTGTTCAACATTCGCCAGAGAAAACCTCACATGCTAGGCGTGGGCCCTATGGAGAATTAAAGTACCATCAAGGTACAATCCCTGCATATATGGGCCCGATCCGATCATGTGTAGATGATGTGCCCCTCTCTCTCCCCCGGAATTAAAATTCCTCAAAAATGAGCATCGAATACTCTAATTTTGATAGGGGTGCTATATATACGACCCACTTAATCCATTCACGTTAAAAAAAACGTATGTACAAGAAAAATCGAATCCATTTTTTTTTTACACATATAAATGGTATTTCCTCAATTCGTTAAGATCAGCCAAATACCGCGAATATGATAACTTTAGATAAACTAACGGAATTTGTTTCTTAACAACATCAGTTTGCCCTACCAGCATCATAGCAAATCAGCAGGATCAACCAACATCGTAGAAAATCACCAGGACCACTTAAACTTAACCAGTGATTAACTTATATGAGTCCAGTTAGTCGTTCTGCATGGGACATATTAAATTCGTAGCTAATTCGCGTGTATATATATATAGACCGGCTATTTATCAGGATTACGGTTACGGTTTCGGAATTTCAACAAAACTCATAAATACATCATGTAGTAATAAGTTCCAGATCGTTTCTCTTATCCTCAATGTGGGAGTTGACTATGATATTGTGTCCTCTAATTAAATCGCCATGTGGCCTTAATTTCTCTCTAAGTTCATGGCAATCAAATCAATCTTCGCCGTGAAACACGAGAATCTTGCGAAAATAAAGAGCTAAGCTATAGTATAATAACGAAAAACAGAGCCACGTCATCCTACTGCGAGTGGCAAGAATTTATTTGGACGGCACGATTTTCTCACAAACGGACTCGTATAGTCGTCAATTCTGCGAACAGTTTTTTTGGACCGTATACGAACAATTTCGACTACTATTAGCTATTCGTCATTCTTATCAGTAGCAGTTCATTATGAGAAATGTGTCTAATGTTTCATACAGACACGACGTCGTCCCACATGCCTTTAATAAAATCGCCCGAATAGCCAAACACTGTGAAAATGACAACTTTAGAAAAATAAGGGCACTTTTTCTTAACCGCTTCAATTTTCCCTAACAACATCATAGAAATTCAGCAGGACACACCAGTATTATATAAAATTATCAGGGTCATTTAACCAGGGGTGCTTATCGGCCTATTTTTACGAACGGAATGTTTATTCTAGGATTAAAGTCGGTGAGTCACTTTAATGAATTGGGAATAAATTTCGACCTTGGCGCCAATGTAGCCATGTTATCGTCCCCCTGTAGTGAAAGCCAGAAACTAATGTACGCGTTATAGAATAAGTAGCCAGTTAATTCATCAAGAGCGGATCTAATCGATACGATTGGTATACCGAACCAGAGATGATCAAAAATGAAACGATAAAAATCAAGCGACCATTGTACGCTATATACATGTCGTCTGCTTTGTACTTTGTTTTAAAAGATAAATATATCGATATAAGACTGGTACTCACCCACAGGAAGTGACATCCGCCTCACGTTGTTAGCTGCTTTGTTTTGGTTTCACTGATCTGAGCGGGCGATAGCTCGACGTTCGTAATAATCATACCACGATGCTTATTGATCGCTCCTTAAATTCATCAGTAAACAATTTATGTGTCAAAATAATTGTTTCATACCTCGCCGCAGTGTAATTCGATTTCTGCTTTCTCCCTACAGATTATCCGGGCCTTTTGCTCCGCACGTAATGACCACTTGACGTCGGAACTCATTTCAGAGAACGCTTTTGAGGCGATGGCTGAAGATGGCCTATATATGACTGGCCTTCTGCATTGTAGCATATCACGAATATCATTGCCAACGGGATCTGGAAAAAACGAAGGCACAGGATTAAAAATGATTTACCGTCACCGATGCACAAACGATACCCCTTTGTGTGAACAACATTTCGTCATGTTTTTTTTTCCAATAAGAGTGTATCTGGAAAGATTGAAAACCGGAATAAAAGAAAGATTTCCCTTATACTGTGGCACACACCGTCCGATTTGTGGAAAAAAAATAATTCCGCCGTATATTTGAGGATTCACCTCTAATGGTTGACGTCCGTCATTATCTGTTCAAAATTTAGTCTCCCATGCAGTCAATTGAAAAGTGTGCATCGGAATGGTCTATTATTGATTTGCAGGAATGTAGATATAAGCAGACGACAGATAAATACAAGTACAGAAGGAGTCCTATTTTTTGACGGAAATGTTTAGACTTTAACTTATTATCTGAACCTTTCCTATGGGACAACTACTCGTCAGTGAAAGGGTTACAATCGAAATCGGCTAGAAACGCAATAAGGACAGGACTTTTCATTCTAATGCGATCGGTGAACTGAGAGACGATCGGTATCGCAAAATTTATCAACTACGAACATGGGTTACACGCGTATTTCTGTAACCTCGGGCACAGGACGTGTCTTGGTTCTCGGGAGCTTCTCGTGGGTCGGTCCTGCTATAGGAGAATTACATCGTTAAGAGATATTATTCAATGGTTAGGGAGATGAGCCAAAACACGGGCTTGTTATCGATTATATTCGACAACGCACAGACATTAAACGAAAGATGATATCCCTCCGAGACATTGAGTAAACTTTCAATATGCCCAAGCGGCCAAAAGCGAATGGTTGCCAATGGAGCAATTAGTTGCTCATCAGTCCGCTGATTCTTATTCGCGAAATATACGGACACAACAGGAAATAATCTAAATCTATAGTGGTTATACATGTACCCTGACATTGGATTAATGTAGACCTTGGGAATGCCATGCATCTGCTGCCCAACCTCTATGGTATTGTCATAGACATTTACGAATTGCAATCTGTAGAAGTACAACATGCAGTAAAATAGAGTATTAGCTAACCATGGTAACATATGTGTGGCGAAAGTAGCAGATATGTTTGGTTCAATACATAAAACAAGCCAGGGTAAAATGACGTACATCTGCCCACAATACATAAAACAAGCGAGGGTAAAATGACATACATCTGTCGACATGGACCGATTGATTTCTGAAATTATTTCATATGACAAGATGCTTTTGCTGACATTTTCAACACTTCTCACGGAATGACTATGCTTTTCAATACAAAATAAAATTGTTCATACCTGAACTAGTTTCTGCTTTCTGCGAAAGAACATGGCACCATTTCTGACTCATGAATTATCTCCCTTTTGCATTCCAACAGTACATATAGTTTATAAAAGATATCTATTTTACTTATGAATGCAGTTTATTTGCATCAAGTCTTTTAATATTCCAGCAGCGAGGAATTGAGATTTATGTGAGGATGGAAAACTGGTCACCTCGGCAGAGGGGGTAGGTGCTGTGTTGGGAAAATGTTCAGACACATTTGATAATTGTTTACATTTGGCTATTTTTGACGCACCCACCCCTTGATCCAAAATGTTTTCCGTTTAAGCAAGTCATAATGGTCGAATATTTAACTGTTCCCGACAGGCATCTGAATAGTGACCTCTGACATGGCATGTCTTTTTACAATCGGTGATAACCTAATTGGCATACGACATATTTATTCTGAAAAGTGATCACCATCTGGCAGTTTGGACATATAGTCCCTTTAGCTATAGCCACATGCTCCAGGCATGGAACCTTTCTCACAGAATAAACATCTCTGTTTGTACACAGTTGACTGTATTACTTCAGAAGTGGACGTCTCGCCATCACCAGGCATCAGAATACAGTACCGGACATTTTACAGAATTAGATCCCCAGAGGGTTAGCGGACTAGCATCACCAAATTCATCCTCTGTGGACCTCATTCTTCATGACGCCATCTGCGACGGGGTGCCTATAGACTCAGATATTTAAGTTCCCAGATAGTGATGCGCACCCATTGGGCACATCGATTATACATTGTGTGACTGCCATTTTCCAGTTTTGGAAATATAGAGAAACTAAACTTAATAATAAGAAAAAGAAACTTTCTAAAGCAAGTCAAAAACTTGTTTATTTGATAGTAACGATATTTTCCATGCAGATGAGATGATGCCCAAGCACAATGAGGTCCACAGAGGGCGAATTTATGCCAACCTGCTATGCGGGATAGCGTCACTAATTTGAACCTCTGGGGACCTCATTCTGCAAATGTCCGGCACCATATTCTGAGGCATGATTATCACCTTTCCTATTTACATATAGCTCATGATTATCACCTTTCCTATTTACATATAGCTCATGATTATCACCTTTCCTATTTACATATAGCTCATGATTATCACCTTTCCTATTTACATATAGCTCATGATTATCACCTTTCCTATTTACATATAGCTCACAAGAGAGATTCCGCTTCTAGCGATTGTATGGTGTGTATATTGTTTATACGTGTGTATCCGTAATAACTGTGTACTGTGTACAGTAATGCCCTAAGTAATCGACTCTTTAACCACAGCAGAATTATGGGTAACTTTTCAGGATTTAGTCGGAAATATGGCTTGTTGCCATTCATCGGAAAGCTCTCTCCCTGCACCACCCCTATTGATTGGTTTTTTGGTCTGAATAACTGTAATACAGGCTGTCGATTCGTTTGAACATTGATAGCGTTTTGTGCATCATATACATTTCCCAATCTAATACCTACGCGCTAAGTTTGGCATATCTCACCACCCCTATTGATCCGTTCGTTTGAGTAAACTGTAATACAGGCTGTCCATTCGATTGAACATTGATAGAGTTTCCTACATGCGTTCTACACATCACCCAGACTACGCTACATCGATTTTCATTACATGTATGAATGGAACGATATCGACGCTATATGTATCGGAATAACTATGACTAGTCCGATACTTTCCCTTTCATCTAGATCAAATGAGCTGGCCGTTCCTTGTCGATCGCGTATTGATCATATCGACATCTGATACCTCCGTGTTGTGTCTGCTATATATTGACTTGCGGTCCGAGTCCAGGCATTTTAATCCTTATTGTAAATAATTCAGGTTGCTGTATAATTGGCAACAATGAGTTATGAATTATGGAAAACTAATTTGAAAACAAATTGGTACATGGGCTCCAAACGATCATCAAACATATCCAGATTGATTTGTCTAATATAGTCCTCCCACAATCAATCGAACTCTGACGTAAATGGTGAAGCCAAATCATAACACTGCCAACAGTGCTACCAATTCATTGGAACGCACAACCTGGTAGCGCTATACACCCCTGGTTAAGTGGTCCTGCTAATGTGTTATGGTGCTGGTGGGGGGAAATGATGTTGTTAATATTTTTTATAATTTTTGTAATGGAATCGTTGGCTGTTGCAAAGCGACGATAATCAAGATTGCAATTCCTATCTTTTCGCGGCGAAAAACGCCATTGTCCATAGAAAACATTCATGATCATATAAAATTTTAATTAATTTAATTGTGACTGCTATGGCAGCCTGTTCTCTGGACCATAAGCTCAGTATGAACCTATTTCGAAAACGAAATAAGTCCATTATGACCATATTTGAGTAATAGGTTCTATAGGGACGTGTATATATAGGAGATACTGGTCTCTTTCGATCAGCAACGAACAGTGCTTTCAAATTCGTCGAAAAATGTCATTCTGATCCACTCGAAAGCTGGAACGTCTGGTATCTGCTTGGTGCTAATCGCCATAGATGTGTTGAGCTCAAAAACCTACTAAACAAAACTACATACCCTAACAACAGTCTGTGCCAAATGTGTATGAGCGCATGCAACAACGAGATTATACACGCATTCGAGTGCTCTTCCTATGTTGTGACCAACATGCGTAACCATGCACCATTGCGAATGGCGTGACCACATTCCTCTTCCTTTATTCGCTCCCAGTTGGATCTCGTGTCTTTCTTTCTTGGAAATGTCACAAACGCAACATTCTGTGTAAATAATGTGGTTTTTTTTCTCAATTGTTGATGCATGTATCTCTTATTAGATGTAACTCTTGTAACTCAACTTTGTCTTATTTGTAAATATTGTAAGCCACTCTCCACACGTGGATGTCAATAAATAAATAAATACCTGATAATCGATACCGCTACTTATCTGCTGAATGTGTGCTCCATTTTCAAAACTAGATCACTCACACTCTCTCGAACAATCCCAGCTCTTTGACGTTGCGTCACTTTGTTTACCACTATGCGGGTATTTGTCCAACCGCCTGCTATATGTATATATCATATCTGATAACGAATACTTGTAATTAATATTATGTAAATACATCTGCTCTTTGTCATGGAGGAATAAAGTAATATATATATATATATATATATATATATATATATATATATATATATATAATGAACCAATTTATACGAGAATATGTTGGCTCTGGTGTTAGCAAAACGCTAGGAATAGTCATAAATTGTGGTCGGATTCTAACCACCAAAAGTGCCATTATAAAAATAATATACAATACAGCGTAACCCCCCCCCCCCCCCCCGCACCCCACCCACCAGCTATCATAGCAAATTTGATTACCGCGTGAGGATATGATTGGCCTTCGTGTGAAAAAACATATCCAGCGTTGTTTACAACTTTACATGTGTTATATCAATGATTTAGCCGTGTTTTCTCACGACATTAATGCCACATATTCTCTTTTAAAATTTCCCCGGTATCAAAGTAGGTCGATAAATACTTAAACTACATTTCTACGGGTATTAAATGTCACAGAAAGACGCACCAAAGTATAATAAAAATTCCATTTTGAACACGATGTTTGGGTCCCCAACAAACAGCAGCCATGTGCACGGCATGGAACAGAAACGAGCGTTCCGAATTAGTCTATTCCCGATATGGTAGAAATAAAGAGCGTTTGTTTCACTTCTGTGTGAAAAATTGAAAACAGTTGCAATGGAAAATGGCTGTGACCATGGCAAGTATTTATTTCAGAGCATGTGAAGCCGGTATATCAATATTTCATGTATGTGTCAACATATCTTATACCTCCTTCCAAATTACGTAGACAATTACGTAAGCCCAAAAGTATTGAAAAACTGTGCCTCTTCCTTAACTGCACCATTAAGATTTATTTTTAATATTTTTTTTAAACATGCATACTTTCCCATTGAGTGGAAGAAGGCAAATGTATGTCCAATCTTTAAAAAAGATGACCCTTGTATACCGTCAAACTATCGCCCTGTTTCCCTTCTGAGTTGTCTCTCTAAAATCTTTGAAAAATGCATATACCGTCGCCTGTCAGACTATTTGCGTGAACACACATTGTTGTCCGATCTGCAATCAGGGTTTACTCCCAACGACAGTACTGTGTTTCAATTAATCGACATATACCACTATATCATATCATCACTAGATGAGGGGAAAGAAATAAGATATGTCTTTTGCGATATTAGTAAAGCTTTTGATAAGGTCTGGCATCGAGGACTGCTCTTTAAATTGAAAGGAATGGGAATAACGGGAAATATGTATAAACTTCTTGAGAATTACTTGGAATCCAGAGAGCAGAGAGTTACAATCAATGGGGTGAGCTCTAATTGGATGCCTGTTTCAGCTGGAGTCCCCCAGGGGTCCTTACTCGGCCCTCTGCTATTTTTGGTCTACATAAATGATATTGTTGGAGGGATAACTAGCAATATTCGCCTATTTGCGGATGATACTTCCCTTTTTCTTGCCGTTGAAGACCCCACCCTTGCTGCCAACGTAATGAACCAAGATATACAGCGAATATATGAATGGTCGCAAATCTGGGCCGTTAAATTTAATCCATTGAAAACAGAGTCTATCTTAGTATCACGGAAGAATATTATTGAAGATCATCCACCCCTTAGGATGGCAGGTGAAGATATCATAGAGGTGACTGAACATAAGCACCTAGGACTGACATTTAACGATGAAGGGAAGTGGAACAATCACATCGAAGATATTGAAGAGCGAGCCTCACAACGATTATACATACTTAGGAAGAATAAATATGCCCTAGATAGGAGAACATTAGAACGAATTTATCTATCATTTATACGCCCCGTCTTGGAATATGCTTCCCCTGTGTGGGACAATTGCACGGCTGAAGAATCACAATTATTAGAAGATATACAATATGAAGCAGCACGTATAATAACTGGGGCTACTAGGAGTTGTAATAGGGATGAATTATTGGTAGAAATTGGATGGCAGAAACTATCGAAAAGGAGAGAAAAATCAAAACTTGCTCAATTCTATAAAATGACGAGAAAATCAACCCCACAATATCTATATAACTATGTCCCAAGGGATTCAACAACTTCAAGTGGATACCCATTCAGGCACGATAACTTAAGACGTCCCTTTTGCTTTTCTACCTCTTTACAAAAATCATTCATACCACATGCTATTAAACTTTGGAATGAATTATCAGACGAAGCGAAAATGTGCGAAACAGTTTCCGAATTTAAACAATTCCTGAATAAAGATTGTATAGAACCTCCACAATTCTACGAGTATGTATATACACGGCAAAGTCAAGTAATCCACTGTCGAATACGTCTCGAATGCAGTAATCTGAATGATCACTTGCACCAAAATCACTTACAGGATAATTCCGATTGTACTTATTGTGGCCTGACAGAGACAACTGAACACTTCTTCTTATACTGTCGAAAGTTCACGAACGAACGAATGATATGCTTCCAAGGTCTTCATAACAGACCATGTTTAAATGATCTTATTAAAGGATCTCAGTCATTAACACTAGATCAAAACATCGATATCTTCGCAAGAGTACAGAAATATATTCTACTTACAAAAAGATTCGCGACTAACTGAGAGAAAACAAACTATGCTATCAACAATGCGGCAACCCTTGTCTCATTGAACGGGTTGGTGGGGACCATGTGGGCGCTGAGGGTGGACAGGCAGGAAGCTATATATATCCATTATTAATTCGCAGTCAACATAACTCATTTAGATATTAATGATAAACCAGTTATCACCCATGTGAATATCCAATGGGGAAATGACAAATATAAGCTTACAAAGCTTACAGTCAGATCCTTTTCTCATCTCTTATATGCTGGGACACACGTGTAAACATTTTGTAATAAATATATGTGTTGTAATTAAAATTGTATATGTATGTACACACTTGCTATTGAGAATAAAATATTGTTTACACTAAATTACGTAGACAGAATTTGGAAGCTCGAATGAGCCATGTCCGTTTAAGCTTCTATTTTTATCGAATTATCGTTAACCCTTTACCCAACAGAAGGGCCCTGTGCCAATGCATTCTCTTATATATGCGAGTCGACCATAGGTCGCCTCGCATATATAAGAGAATGCATTGGCTTAACACATTAAAAATTATAAAATTGTTAAAGAATGTAAGAAAAAATGGTAAAAAGTGTTAAAAAAAAGCCAATGCATTCTCTTATATATGCGAGGCGACCTATGGTCGACTCGCATATATAAGAGAATGCATTGGCACAGGGCATAACTGTAACTATCACAATGTGGGCAATGAGCCGGTTCCAATGATATCCATATTTGTATGGTTTTATTGAGACAGACCCAAGATAATTTAGGCTGTTGAAGCTTTATTTGGCCGGTTTTGGCCGGTTTGTTGGGTAAAGGGTTAAAGATTAATTTATCGGAATCAATTCTGTATATTTACATGCACCTTTCGCTTTATTTCTAATAGTATTACGATAGACCCGAAGTCAATTACTTCATAAAGAGAGCCCTGCGAATATTCGAGATTCTATTCGATGTCGATATCGCCGTTTTAATTTGGGGTCGACACCGAATCGAACAGCCGATTAGAATATTTTCAAATATCCAATTTGGTTTAAACTATATTTTATATCTTCCCAAAAAGATATAATTATAAAACATGACACGTGTATGAATAGAACACTAGAAGGGGGGCCATCTCCTCAGAAAAGAACAGATTACATTTTGTGGTCAGTGAGAAGTGGAAGACAAGATTAAGTAAGAGGAAGAGATACAGAGCATGATGAGAAGATTAATGAACTGATGGATTACAGTTGTGTGAGAACGGAGGAAAAAAGCAATTAGCACATATATTTACAATCATCACTTCTCTTATGCGTGATATTGTTTTACATAGGAAAATTAAACTATGTGTAGAGTGGAGTCACTAGTTTACCAGTACCTTTATATGAATTTTTGTTTTTTTTTGTGTAGCATCGAGTTACTGAAATTGTTACCACATTGTTAGCTATATAATCATTTATATAGCTATACCATTTTGATTTGTGTCTCTGAAGATTATCAAATTCGAGCAGCTACTTATTGTTAATATCCAATTTCTCCCCATCATTGACACTATGTTGGACATTTTGCTCAGAATGATGATGAAATATAGTAGTGATGCATCCGCGACATTTGTCGAAATATGATCAGTAATTTCGTATTATTATATGTTTGTTCACTTAGGTATACCGTCAAAAAGATCATATAAGGGACGAACTGTTCAAAAGGGCCTAGCATTTTATTATTGGTTAATTGTATTATCGGGATATCTCGAGTCAGCCGCCAGTCCATAACGTAGGTCTTCGAAGTTCGAAGTCAGTAGTACCGAGAAAGGTTTTTGAATTTACTGATGCACCAAAGTTGAGACATTATTATGAGTATGCAAACCATGAGTTAAACAGAGCTACTGTATCGCTGACTGCTGTATAAGAATCACGGAGCTAAATGTGTTCTAGAATCGGGGAGCGCGTACACCGTGGAATGCTAAAGGTGAAGGTAACTGAAGAATGACCTTCACCTGATACATGCGACACGTTATTTCGGCCAATTTGGCCGGTTACTTCATGTGACTTTTTCATCTGACGTGTGTGTCGGATAATTGATCTGGAGGATTTATGTAAATGTTAGCCCAAACTACATTTCCAAGTAACGATGGTTTTGTTGTTAAAGGATGACATCGCGTTTATTTGATTTGTACATCATATCTAAACAAGAAAACTAAGATGCATGCATCAGGTCGGCCGTGAACTATCTACCATAGAATTGTTGTAGCTATCGATTATACATTTTGGAACACCTGTCTGTATGTATGTGTGTATGCATGAATGCATGTGTGTATGTGTTATAGACTCTAACACTGCTCGACTGATCCGACTCGGATTTGGTATTTAACGTGTCAACTTGACCTCGCTCATAGGCATGTTTCTGGACCTTGACCGATCCGACTAAAAATGTGTGTGTAGGACTACTTCTATCCCGGGAGCAATATTGACGGGTCCAATTTCACGTGGGACCATGTTCTCGAACGTGCTGATGTAGGCATGTTTCTGGACTATTTGGACGGGTCAAATCTTGATCCCGACCTGACTTTGACATTCAAAAAGATCAATTCAAGGTCAAATCTGGTAAAACGAAGTATTTCAACGAAATATAATACCTACTGTTACTTTTGTCCCAGGAGTGTTTCGGGTGGGTCAAATTTATGACCCTGACCTGATCTTGACATTCAAAATTGTCAATTCAAGGTCAAATCGGGTAAAGCCGGGCGGATTTCGACGGGTACTTTTGTCGTGACTTTTGTCCGGGGAGTGTTTTGGGCGGGTCAAATCGTGACCCGACATGACGTTCACCTTTAAAATGGTCAATTCAAGGTTAAATCGCGCAATTCTCCGAAAATCAGAGGGGAACATCCCGGACGAAGTAGGGTCCACCAGCTACTATTATATATTTCTAGATTTAGTTACAAACTAAATACCTGTATATTGTACAAAGAAATGTTTGACAAATATATCTGTATCAATATTACCATACGGGTCATTAAAATAGATACGACGAAACAAATTTTGAAGGGTGCATGGTATCAGGTAAATTTTTATATTTCAAATGATGACAGGAATGCGGAAAGTTGAAGTACCTACGTAATACTGGCTATCCGAATGAAGAGATATACATGTATATAAAAACCAAAATAGAAGATGACTGCTGGCGACAATGTTTTCCAAAAAAATTCAAAGCATTCGATAGCTCCCATCTAGTTGTCAGCCCGAAGATCAATATAAAGTGTGGTGACTATCAGATGAGGGATATGACTGTACAGTTGCTAAACAATTCAGTCACGCAAAAGAGGATCAAACAGTAAGATACCAAATTGCTGCCTGTGGTAATGTTTTTTAACGAAATTCGGGAAAATTAGATTACTCTCCCCCTGGTTATCCAGAAGATCATTGTGGAATCTGGTGACGATCGGACAAGGGGTGTCGTCTGTAGGATCAACCAAATTATTTAGCCATAAAAATAGTAAAATTCAAGATCACCGCTGGCAGTGATGTCTTCACAAGGACAGCCTGAGAACAAAACATGGCTCACATCTAGCGGTGACCCAAACTATCCACATGAGAAAAAGTTCTCCAATAAAAGCTGGCTGCAGGGTGCGCCAATTGATTCAAATTCGAAATTTAACAGGGTGTACTGCTTGTCGCCATGTTTTCCCCGCAAATTTGATAGACTGATGGACAAAACCACTGAATCCGTTGAATCAATATACATGTATACATGGATTAATGTATATGCATTGTTATACACATGCAGTACTGGTATATAAAGGTACTGAAAATAACAATATTACTAGTATACACAAAATAAACCATATATCATGGCTATGGGTTCTAATATCCGAATATGACAGCTGATAACTTGGTGTGAATTGAAGAGTGGTGGTGTCTCACGCATATCTAACCCTCCATGTTAGAAACATGCCATTAAATGTCATAAGTATAATCTAGCTTGAGGATAGAAGTTATCCATAAAAAAACCCTTAATTCAACCAGGTCCTCGCGCGATGTATGGTCGATCACATGATGATCTAGGGGGGATTAGAATTGTTGTATAAAAACAGCACTGCGTGTAAATATAAAATAAAATAGTGCTACATCTTATTACAGATTATTGCCATATATAATCAGTGACTATACAGACAGTCTGACAAAATAAAGTTTCAGTGACACTCTATCCGAAGAGGGGAATAATTCCATCTGTTACAGTCAATGGAGCAATTATGAATCTGGAAAGGTGAAATTTCTAAGTAATACTAGATATCGACATGACGCGATAACATATAACGTAAATGCAATATGGCCGCTGGCGACCATTTTTTCCTATAAAATTAAAAAAATATTTGATAGTTCTCATCTGATAGATCAATATCAAGATAAATATGAAGTTTAGTGATGATCGGATGAGTGAAGTGGACTGTGCTAAACGGTTTAGTAATGCTTAAAAAGATTTTTACCTTAATATTTTTATGTTCACTTTATAAACTTCACTGAGTCATCTTTGTGATGTATTGAGTTTGATATCTGTTGTTAACAGTTTATAAATCATGTATGTCTCATGTTTGTTATTTTAATTTATGTGTTTATTATCATTAAATAAAGTTGAATTCCTTAAAAAGATTCTTACCTCAATGTTTTTATGTTCACTTTATAAACTCCACTGAGTCATCTTTGTCATGTATTGAATTTGATATCTTTTGTTAACAGTTCATAAATTATGTATGTCTCGTGTTCGTTATTATATTATATACACTTTATAGTGTGTTTCAGAACGAAAACAAAATGAATAAAATCAACAAATTTGTAAATTTAAAAACAATTCAAACGTTGTTGTATTCCATGTCCCAGCCCGGACATATACACCAAATTTCAATAATATTCATTGAGAAACAACGGACCAAACGCCATATAACACCCCGTATGCATCTTTTATTCCGAGTTGGCCTTTTATTCCGAGTTGGCACGCGCCGATTGGGCGAGTTAGCCCATGGGGCGAGTACGCCGATTCCGACACCTTTTCTATTTGCAGCAGGTTAAGTTTACGCGTAATTTAATTTACAAAGTTCCCCAATTGGTATCGTAAATAGAGCGACCTTATTTGACAGAGAATGCCTCTGTTATTGATTATAAAGTTGCTATACATTAAAAACGACAATTCACATGCTCGTTCAAGCGCAGTAGTCTATTTTCCCCATGTTAAAGGACATCCACAAATACTAAATAACGCTAACTTACTGCCGAATGTTTTACACGACAACTGTTAACATATTTGGGCTGAATTCATCTGACGCGGTATTATTCCTCAAAATAAACAACAAAACCATCGTTACTTGGAAATGTAGTTTGGGCTAACATTTACATAAATCCTCCATATCATTATTCCGACACACACGTCAGATGAAAAACTCACATGAAGTAACCGGCCAAATTGGCCGAAATAATTTAAACTGGTGAATTAAGGGGGGAATGGATTTTTGTGAGCGGGAAATTTATTTAACTAGCTGCCGTAGTTCTGGGTTTTTCCAGATCAAATTTGGCTGTGGTATAGACCTGTCGTACACATGGCGATTTATTTTTAATAGTAAAGACATGACCTATGATTTTTCTTGCATTTTCGTAATCAACTGGTGTCAGTCTAGCTGGGTAAACATCAGTGGTATGGCCTGCAGGCTTCAATTCAGTGAATTTGGCCGAAACGTTAACACTGTCGCCTATGGGAAACCATTTAGTTCAGTGATTCCTATAAGAAAAATTTGAATTTTACGAAATTTCATGTCTAGCCATGTTAAGTTGTTAATTTCATATTTTCTTATTTTCAAATGATAATGGCCACATTTTGGACAGATTTAAAGAAGAAACTCATGGATTCGCCTGTAGATAGTACAGAAAGTGACAAATCTGGGAGTTTTGCATGGACATCAGGTACCATTATGGGATCAGGGTGTCTAAAGCCTCCCCCCCCACAATTTTTAGGACTGTTAGCCCCCCCCCCCCCCATTGGGAAAAGGTGGCAGTGGTCGACCTGATAGCTTCCGGCACCCAGTAGCCTTATCGGGGATCGTAGCCCCACCCTAAGTCGGGGGGTGATGGTATCAACACTAGAGTTACTGCCGCTGAAATGGTCATTGTCATCCTGTTTTGTTCAGTTGGGTACCCAGCTTTTTAATGGCAATCACTAATTAAATCACGCTCTGATTGATTTGCACCCCCCCCCCCCCTTGTACCTCATGCTCAGGCCTAATTTCCTATATATTCATAAGCCATGCTTCTATTTTCCCACTATGATATATTTTAACCTGAAAATTGCCCCAAAAAAAACAACTAGTGATCTAATTCCAGACAAATGCACACAGCTACCGACAACAGACCAGGAAACACCGGGCCGACCATGGTTGTTCGGCCCGGTGAGAGAAAATTTTGAAAATTATACAAGAAAATCGCAAATCCTAGCATCTAGACTGGCCTCAACTGAAGCTTTCCTAGTGTTGGAAATTTCAAACCTCATGCTCCCCCTCAGGTTGGAAAATTCTTCAACTGATGACCATTTATGTCTACAAGTTTGACCAAATGTAGTAAAATATTGTTTTGCTAAACTAATTAGCAGTTTTGTATTGGCCATGTGGATGGGGCAATGACACACCATGGTTCGGCTCGGTGTGCGAAAATGTTGAAATCTGAACAAGAAAATCGCAAAATCCTAACATCTAGACTAGCCTCAAGCCTTCCTACTGTTGGAAATTTCAAACCCTACACCCCCACTTAGGTTGGAAAATTTCCAACTGATGACAATTCCAATGACAATGTTGACCAATTGTATGACAATATTGTTTTCTTAAATTAACTAGAAGTTTTTGACTGGCCACGGGGGAGGGACCAGGACACAAGCTTTCCAAGTGTTGGAAATTTCCAACCTGTCACCTCCTTAAGGTTGGAAAATTTCCAACTGATGCAGCTGACTGATGACCATTTCTGTCAAAATTTTTGACCAAAAATAGGAACATATGCAAATATTGGTCGAAAAACAATAAATTCCCCCCAATAAATTGTTTTTACCTGAAATTAGGAATTTCCAACTATTGAAAATATAGCTCTCTGCTGGGGTGGGACACCCCCCACCCCCCCCCCCCCCCCCTTCTAGCCACATCCATGTATGGAGGTACGGGTGTTTACCTTTGTGTTTTTAGTATACATGCATAGCGGAACCGGAAATAAGTTGGGGGTTATAGCAATGCCTGTTCCGTGCAAGCTACATGTAGACTTGGGGAATAGAACTTTGGTACATACCGGTCTACTCAGCACGATAGTGCAAGAACCAATTCGTTCGGACTGCTGGGCGGTACATTCGGGTGTTAATCATATATATGTGTGTGTACATGCATATAGATAATCCGACCGTGGCGTATTGGTTAATGTATCAATTTCCACCTTAGCTAGCAACTTACCCGATCGCCCATGGATGCAGAGGGGTATTTTCTACATGATAGCACACCCCCTCCGTTTTCAGACAGTTATGGGGTGCGGTCGGTGCCGTTCGGGTTTGGAGTACCTGGTGGAACCGGCCGTAAGTTATGGGTTAACAATGGCTTTCCCGCACGAGCTATGGACTTAGGGAAATTCAATGTAATGCAACTTTCTGAATACGTACAGGCCTATTATGCACGATAGTGCAAGAACCACCTAGTTCATAGTCCTGTGTGGCGTTCCGGACGGGTACGCTCGGTGGGGTCTGATTTTAGTGGAACTGAGTCATTCTAAACCATATATAAGCTAACTTGGCAAATCTGTTGCATTATATCTTGAGTCTCATTAGGAGTTTTAAGCATTGTAATATATTTTTTATTTCAGACTTTATCCAGGTATAGATGGGTCGACGCTGTCGGTCGAGGAGCCACTCCTGTTGCTGGAGTTGTCCTGTGACATCAAGCAATCAGAATCCACACATGATGTGGCAATGGATATAACCGACGACGCCCACAGAACCAGTGACTACGTGACATCCAAACTCCAAGCAGCACCCTCTACATTATCACTGCGATAGATCACTGCCGGAAGGATGGTACTTTACGGACCGATACATCAATTTTTATATATCGTCGGAACTATATTTAGTTACCTATTATCTTATTTTGACCACCACAAGTTTGCAATAATGGTAATTTTTTCGTTATTGATAAAGAACAATATATGAACTGAGCCTGACATAGACCATTTTAATCCTAAAACATAAGAACTAAATTCACGTCCGAAATCCGTACCTAATGTCCTTGTGGCAGTGCTATCTCAGCGGAGCGATGGGAGATAACTCTGCCCGGAGTTAGAGTGACATCAATGAATGTACCTACCCCCGTTGCATCAAGCTCACCGAAGAAGTCACGATACAAATGTCAGCATGGCCAATGCCAATATGAAACTAAGTTCAAATCCAATATGACAAGGCACCAGAAACGATATACTCACCCGATAAAAACCAAGAAAGTGCTCGTTCCACGCTTACAGGTAAACCATCAGATAAAGCAAACTGTTTGTGTGCCAGTTGTCCCAAGAGTTCTGCGACTAATGATTAAGAGTACATACACGCCGGCGTCAAACGCAGTGACAGAAATTCGAATGTGACTGCATGTTCTACGAAGGCCATGTATAATAAATGTGATTTAGAAGCACATCAATCTGCATAAAGGAATCACTCCAAGTATGTGCTCGTGGATTCGCCCACAAGAATCGTTATAAATGAGATGAACGTTCAGCGTCATTCTCTCTCAGGAAAACTAAGATGGATCACATGCAAGCCAAACACAGAGGAATCAGATGTGGCTGTTCCCGCGGAAAACAATGGCGGCGATCCTTAGATCGTCACGTGAGAGACAGTGCGGGCATGAGAAGCTACAAGAAAACTAAGATGCATGCATCAGGTCAGCCATGCACTATTTAGCATAGAATAATTTAGTTCGGTTGCAGTTTCACAACGTTACAACTGACATACGATTACACAAGATTAACCTTGAATGTGGAACTATGTAAGAGTGAATATTAATGTTCTAAATCCCATGTTTCACCTTTAGTGGTAATGGGGTCGTACTTTATTAACACGCAAGTAGTGTAATTAAGTACGGGTAATTAGAAGTAACAAATCGTTTAGTTTCTATCGTATCGGCTGAAAGGGGTGAGCAGATTGCTGGTGATGAATGTTCTCGTTAGCTGCCAATATAATGTGCATATTTGTCCCGTTACGTTTATACACTGTAGCATTGGCGGGCCAGAGTGTGTTGACATGTTAATTGTTTGGTTCATTAATAACAGATCAGCAGGGATTTGTCGTGATAACCTATACGTGGAAATATGCTACCTAAACGGTTAAATTAACGGTGGATCTATTACACCACCGTGTATACTCGGTTTAAATAGGTATATTATATAGGGACGTGTGCTCAATTTTGGTGCGGACCGATGATAAAAAAAAATCAGAGGTAAATGTCGGCGGGCGGGAGGGCCATTTTTTCAATAATTTTTAAAGAAATTGAGCAGTTGCAGCAGCAGCAAAAAAAGGGTGTACAATTGGCAAATGATGAGGGGCGGCGTGACGTGTAACTATAGGATTGAAATTAGATATGCAATTTGGAGATTATTGGATGAGGGATGTTATATTAATTATATTAAAGGGACGAGGGGGCTTAGTTGTCGAAAATATTCATATTTGTTCCAAACACCGTAAACAGAAAAATATTAAAACGCATACATTTTGGTTCAAATATACGATCACTATCGCGTAAACATCATGCTTACATAAAGACCTACTAAATTTTACCTAAATAAGAGTCTGATGGTGTTATAGAAGGCAGCACAGTGCTACTGGCTAATCACACACAAATGGTATAAACGCTCTTTATTATTTCCAAATAAGGAATTGAGCAACAAAGAACGCTCTTTATTTTTACCATAATAATATAAAGAAACACCAAGAAAGTAACTTTTTATGCTTTGTTTACATAACAATCGTCAAATTTACGACAATAACATACTGTTTATGAGATATTTCTCATTTGTATATTAATAAAGTATGTCTATATTTGAATATTATTTTCGTTTGTAGCGGTTTTTGACAGGTGGAAATATGTTCACAGGATACCCACCAAGGCCTTCCGTACCTTTAAGGTATACTGCAACTTTTTTTCTTTTCAATAGCAGAATACATAATGCTATTAAGAAGTGACGCAAAACACAGAACATTTTTTTTTAATTATAAGTATTGAGCAGTGAGAAATATTTTAGTCGAGGAAACCAGTAACGAAAGGCGATATAACCTGATTTCTGTCAGCGAATATTGTTTACGTTCCAATGAATATTAAAATGTACTGAAAACAAACTGCTAATGGGTGCCAGACTTTCATAAACACAAATTATGTATTAATGGTGTAACGACATATTTCGTTCTTTATTGTCTAAAAAAATAGGGGATGGGGGTGTTTGGATCTCTAGTTTAACCACATTTTTCCGTCTTTGTAGTTTAACGACATTTTTCGGTCTTTAATAGTTTAATGACATTTTTCGGTCTTTATAATATCTCAAGATATAGGGGGTATTTGGATCTCTAGTTTAACGACATTTTTCGGTCTTTATAGTTTAACGACATTTTCGGTCTTTAATATTTCAAGATATAGGGGCCCTTAGTGGGTATTTGGATCTCTAGTTTAACGACATTTTTCGGTCTTTGATAGCAAAATGGAAGAAGTACATCTTTGGAAAGATGTGGTGGCCCTAAAAAGGAAAGTTGTTTGGTGATCTTGAAATGCAGTTTTTCTGAACAGTCTTCCTTGATTAAAGTGATGTGAAACACACCGGCAGACACCGGGCAGAGTGATCAAATAGAAATTAAGAATAATCTTTCTCAAAGTAGTTATTTGTTACGAATATTAATCAAAATGGATGATACACAACGTCATTCTTATATATTAGTTAAATGCAATGACTCTCGATGGCGAAATCATTTTTGTTTAATTATTGCCGATAGTTGCGCCCCGAATCGAGATGTAAATATTTACAATTTGGAGTAGTTCAGACGATGTTCTCTATGAAGTGGTGTGGTAGATTTTTTTTGTAAATTTTCAGTGATGTTAGTATGTTGGCAAAGTGCCTGAGCACTAACTTATCAATTTCTCGCACCCGAAAAAGTCCATAACAAGTCCATAATATGTCTTTAAGCATATATACAAATCTCCGAAAACAAAAATTCTAAAGCATTAAACGATTTCTTGAAATGCAGTTTTTCTGAACAGTCTTCCTTGATTAAAGTGACGTGAAACACTCCGGCAGACACCGGGCAGAGTGATCAAATAGAAATTAAGAATAATCTTTCTCAAAGTAGTTATTTGTTACGAATATTAATCCAAATGTATGATACACAACGTCATTCTTATATATTAGTTAAATGCAATGACTCTCGATGGCGAAATCATTTTTGTTTAATTATAGCCGATAGTTGCGCCCCGAATCGAGATGTAAATATTTACAATTTGGAGTAGTTCAGACGATGTTCTCTATGGAGTGGTGTGGTAGATTTTTTTGGAAATTTTCAGTGATGTTAGTAGAATGATAACATTCCCCAGGTTGGCAAAGTGCCTGAGCACTAACTTATCAATTTCTCGCACCCGAAAAAGTCCATAACAAGTCCATAATATGTCTTTAAGCATATATATAAATCTCCGAAAACAAAAATTCTAAAGCATTAAACGATTTGCTATATTTCCAGGGCATATATTTCATCTGATTTTGCGAGAATCCATATATACTTTTTTCACGAGAATCCAGGGTAATTTGCGAGAATATTTACGAGAATCTAGATTTGGATTCTCGCCGAAATATAAGCCCTGATTTCACTCTGAAGTGTGCCTAAATGGCATAAATTGTACCGTGGTTCCCATGTTCGCCAAAGTGGCATAAATTTATTTCAGGATAATACTAATTTTAGGCATTCATTTATATCACTGATATCAGGACAATAAATAGCCATTTCCATTGCATGGAACAGAAAAGAGCGTTATTGTTTATCGGTGTTGTTTTTGGAAGTGGTGGTAGTTCAATTTTATACGTTTCGACCCCCAATAAGTATTTCCGAACAAATGAATTATTAACAAGCGTGACATGACATCATTGAAGAAGATAATTAACACCGATCTACGAGAAGTACGTACCAGTAGTGGCAGTAGCCAAATACCTTAAGGTATTTGACAGTCTTTCGGCTGCTATTATCTGATTAATATTGATAATCTCATGTTGGTATCCTGCTTCTCTATTAGCCACCATGGAAAGAAGCAGAGCAAACATATCAGGTTTTAAAGTACACTGAGTTGCAGAACTGCCAGAACTTCCAGACGGCAAAAAACTAAACAGAGACAATGCAGGCAACAATAATGGCGATATCTACTTGATTTAGCCACCCATAAACAATTTTATATATTGCATATCCTCGCGGTGAGGTTTACATTGTATTCGCAAAATAAATTATATTTTTCCTCCAATAAAATTGCCATTTTAGTTATGTTTTGTATCGCAAACGATGAATCTTCTAATTTTCATGGTAGCTGCCATTTGTATTGGGTCACGTGATCACCTAACGAGATCAGGGGAGATAATCAAAAAGTTACGGATAACGAGTAGATCCGCCCAACGCGTAATAGTATTATTATTAGTACAAGAACAAAGGATCATTGAAATCTGCGATTATACAAATCAACTTCGCAGGTGCGGTGGATAATTGCAGAACTGATCTTACCATCGTGTTATCAACACAAAATTGACTATTATTGATCAAATAACATCGCCATCATAAATTAAATAAATGAAACAAAAAATTCTCTGCCTGGACTAATACAAAAAATGGCGACGTCTTCATGGAATTCTATCATTTCTGCGCATGCGCAAGAAACGTCCAAATAAGGAGTTGCCATATAAGGAAACTGCAATCTCAATAATTACCAAGCAATTAAAGTCTTAAAATGAGCTAAAATTTTACATTTTCTTAAAAAAAATTACATTTTTATCTCTCGCGACATAATTGTCACCAATAAAAACAAATTTGATTCATCGTGGAAGTTAGTCGGTGACTATAAATAATGTCACCATTCAACTGAATGTTGTTGAGCATATTTCAACCAATTTTGGAAGTTTAAATGAATATTTTCTTCACACGCAAAGTAAAATTGACAAATTTCATGATTTTAGCCTGCTTCGTTGGGACCAAAATTTGTTGTGCACACTCAAGGAACGTCTACCGTCACTCGCTAGGCCAAATTATGCCATGACCATGCTATAAACTAGCTTGAAATTGGCAAAACAATGAATTTTTGTAGGTTGAAAAAATTTACATGGGAATCTCCATAGTGAACGATTATTTTTCGATAAAAACGAAAATAATGCGAAATGAAAGTCGGCACTCGTCAGAATGGTGCAGAATAACATACGAGTCTTGTTATATGCGAAAATTTGACCTCATTCGATAAATTAGTCTCGTAATTAAGGAATCAATGGCGCTCGGACATGTGGAATTCCGTCGCAGACTGTACATGGCAGACGCAAATTATGAAATGTAAACACGCATCAAACACGCATCAAATTTACCTTTTGTGAGAATAACAAAAGCGCAACCTTGATCAAAGTAATACAATACACAACAACACATAGAATAAAACTGATATAAGCACGGTATAAATGAGAATAAGACGCATATTCAGACGTGGAATTTGACAACATTTCTTCGCTTCGTTAGCAGAACCGACGCTATAAATATATCTGCTCAAGGCGATCAAGATTACCGAGATGCAGCTATCTGATTTGAAACAAATACCAAGCAATAATCTTAACATAAAAGTCAGAAATATTGTTTCATGATCGAACTGCGGACCTGATAATTATCGAAATATGTAGGCGAAATAATTTTTAATTAGTTAATCACATGATATAGACATCAACACACTCTTAAAGACGCAATACACCGCCATCTAATGTCGTTATTTAACTGGGTCGGTGTGTGTTGTTATCAATCGTTTATTGCTTCGTTTTTAGTAAGACCATTGTATCTGTTTTGCGCATGCGCAAGTCACTTTCCATATTTGGAATTTCCATATATGGGATTTGTGTTAACCTCAATACCGATCAAGCTATAACAAATAACCACGCAATTATCTTAGCATAAAAATAAGATATATTGTAATTTATGCAACTACGACCCTGGTAACCCTGATAACTAATAAAATATACCGGCCAATTCATTTTAAGATCGTTATTCACTTTGCTTTAGGCATAAATACACTCTTAAACGCACAGAAACGACCCATTGGCGTTAAATTAAATATACTCGGTATTTATTATATTACTTTTTTATTGCTCAGTATAGAGTTAGACCCTCGACACATGTCAATATATTTGGGCTGAATTCATCTGATGCGGTATTATTCCTCGAAATAAACAACAAAGCCCTCGTTACTTCGAAATGTAGTTTGGGCTAACATTTACACAAATCCTCCATGTATTCTCAGTCGACACACAGATCATCCCAGAAACAACTGTGAAATAAACAGCCAAGGTTTGGCTGAAATAATTGAGTGTGAGGCCACATTGGAACGGTAGGTAGCCAACTAAACAAAGAAAGAATTATTTCAGCTGTTATTTTATTAATTCTCTACAAAAAGCCTGTATTTGATTATCAGACAGCATTATTTGGAACAGTAAACACGGAAATGGAAAAAAAACTCAACGCGGAAGTGAAACGTCTGCTAAATCCACCAGTGTTGCGCGCGCATCACAATTTCACTGATTCATTTTGCAATAGTTAATCGTGACGTCACAGAGTCCAGATAAAAAAGTGACATTGCACACTTGGGAGTCCAATATGACATTCGAGAGTCCAATATGACTTTTTCCCGGATTATCACGTGGCGGCTTTTGCCCAATCAGAAATAGTGTTAGTTAAGGGATGGATAATAATAAATATGAATGGACGACCACTGTTCGCGTTCGTTCTGAGCGTTGAATGTGCGATAACACTTTCTAAAAATCTAAATATAGTAACGAATATATCGTTTTTATTGTGTTATACCCAGGAAACTATATAACACTTGCTATATAGGAAGATATAATCCATGATTGACAACACACACCACACTTAGGATAAGGATACTGTCAGTGCTGTGGTGGGTTTAAACCACACTCTCTCAAGCTTCTAATTTTATCTTGAGCTAAAACACGGGGATTTTCTGGGACCAGTTGTATGATAGCCACATAATCATGTCCCTGTACTGATGAGAAATGCTTTTTTGGACGTAATATTTTCATATCTGATATCGATTTTTGACTTCAGATAGAAGTGGACTGAAGTTGAGGTAGGCCTTTATTGTACACGTTCAATGTGTTAAAGTCACGGGCGGCGGTCGTTGCAGAAATATTCATATTTGTTCAAATCCCCATCAACAGAAGGAATATTAAAATATATATAGTTTTATTCATATGCCAAACATAATCAGCGCGTAAATAGTATATTGTCGTCAAGACGTACGATGGTGTACGTAAACAAGAGCCTGCTCGTGTTACACAAGTGTTGCTTCTGTTTACACAACATAGTGCAATTCTATTGGTTAATCACACACAAATGATATAAACGTTCTTTATTATTTCCATATCAGGAAAACAGTAACACATAACGCTCTTTATGTTTACCATATCCGGATCTAAACAAAAGCCAGAAAAAGTTACGTTTTTTGCTTTTGTTTACATAACAAAGGAAAACATTTGACGATAACATACTGTTTATGCCATATTTCTTATTAGTATAAGAACAAAGTCTGTCGATATTTTACTATTCTTTCTGTTTATGGCGGTTTTTGACGGAGCTGAATATTTTAACAGCATACCCACCACCAACGCCGTCCGTATCTTTAAGCAGGAAACGTTAGATCAGAAAACGTCAAATTCTCCCGTTATCATTGTTGGCGTATAAATCTATGTTTGTAAGAAACATAGCATGAATCAACATTGATACACGATGCATAATAAGTTATAGTCCATATTATATTGTTCGATATATAGATAAAATGTTTTCATTCAAATGTTAGGCTCATGGATTGTGGGCGAACTCCGTTGGCCTCATATCGAATCTCACGGTCATCTGTATGGTGGACTTAGATCAAATGGAGATAATCTGTCTTTGATAACTTGTGCTTTACCCGGCAGTAATGACATCGGTAATTCTGAAATATGATTTGACATTACCGATATTAGTTTGTGGACATTATACATACTTAATTATACATACTTAATTATACATACTTAATTATACATACTTAATTATGAATATTCACAAAAAGATGCATATGATTGATTGATTGTTTATATCAGTGGGATATTGAGAAAGTGGATAAATATATGGGTCGTTTTCCCCAATCACTAAAACCATAATTTCTAAAGGATTCCATGTGAACACTCAATGAATTTCTGTCTTAGAAGTGGAACATGTATAATCGATGAGAAGCGGAACGTGCTGGATTTCTGGAACTAAGAATGGGAGCATCTGTTAACTAAAAACTGGCACCCATGTGGTCCGACGAAAAATTATTCTCAATAGCACATAAATATAACACATATAACAAAATATGTCGTGAATTGTTTGTACATGTGTATTTTATCGTTATTTCACAATCGTAGGATTGTAGGACTAGGTGCTGCGTGAGCACGTTTCACTATTTTGTCCGTCATTGAAGAAAAATATCGTCATCGCTATGACCAAGAACATGCAACAAAATAATTTCCATACATAGTGTAGAGTATTATATATCTACTGAGCATCGATGCGAGGGGCGCCAAATCTAACTGCATGCGATAAATTATTGTCCAGTTACCTTTTTTGTGCGAGTGCGTCCATCTTTCAAAAAAATAATCGCTAAGAATGTAAGCAAAAATCACCTTTGAAGTGGAACATAAAACGGGACAAGAGTGAGTTTCGGGGAGCAGATGAGCAATAGTGCAAAAACCGAGAGAAAGCGGCAGACAGGTGAGTTTGTCAACATGTATCATTGGTAACGCATTTCTTGTAAGAAGGAAAGCAGTGCGTATTCATAAATTCTACTTCCTCTTCATGGCAACATGTGACGAGTGGAGTCTCACAGGGATTTCTTCTGGGACCCGCGTTGTGTCTTATTTTCATCAACGACCTACCAAAAGCTGTAGAATGTTTGTGCAAAATCTTTGCGGACGACACAAAGTTGATTGTAACTCCACTCATATATATGTGACATGCAGAAATACATAGATTATGCATGCCAATGGTCTAAAGACTTGAAACTACAAAAATCCGTATTCTACATTGTGGACACTACAACCGAAAATTCCTTATGTGATGATAGATAGTTCAAAATGTCACCTGTTATGCAATTTGAATGTGAACGAGATCTTGGGGTAATTTTCGACGACAAACTGAAATTTAATCTTCAGGTTGACGCAGTCGTCGCAAAAGCAACCCAAAGGCTGGGAGTACTAAATCGTACTTTCTGTGATATCGATTCATCTGTTTTCAAGAAACTCTATATAACCATGGTACGACCTATCATAGAATATTGTGATGTTGCATGAAAGCCATACTTTGTGGGATTATCACATACGTTAGAGAAATAGACAGAACTGCATACCCGTTCGAACTGTCAATATTATCCTTCCGCCAAAATCGTTCGAGTGCAGGAAAAATTGACAGTTCGAACGGGAATGCAGTTCTGTATTTATTTCACGCCGGCGGAACTTAAAAAATGCTAATGATTTGAGAAAACTTGAATAATTATTATTACGAAAGCGAAATCACGGCAGAAGAGGAGTTAATCCGTTGGAACTTAATTTTTGCCGTGGAACCAGTCTACCAATGTCTCGGTATGCGTCCTTCAACTGGATGACGGATGCCGCCTCGAATGTACATTGTTCGCAATTTCACAATATTTAATGTGTAAAATTAAGTATTTTGGGACCTGACAGGAGATGGTTATGTATATTTTGGATTTAATGAGCAATTAAGTTCGATAATCTGTATTTCTTCATGGAGGAGTGACTCAACTTGTTCCGAGAATTCTAAAATGAAAAGTTTGTGATTTAGTCAATGTTTGACTTAGAGCGTGGAAAATTCAAGTTCACACGGTGCAACACTGCTAAGGTAGGAAGTTTACTGACAAAATGATCAACTAAAATTAAATTCTTGAATCTATCGAACGGATCTAGATATGGAGTTGGAGAATCTCCATCAAACTTGCTAATTTGCTACATCACGGCTAATTCTGACTCGAAATTCTGGAAAACTAGTGATTTTCGAAAATACAAAGAGTCAAAATGTTTCAACTTTCACTTTCACTTTCAGGTAAGTTTTTGTTTTGTTTTAAATAAATCAGTGAATAAATCAGAAAAAAAATACATGTAAATTCCTATTACGTTAACAGTCAAAATTCCAATCCATTGGCATTTGAATGATTTGTCAATGAATTATTCAAATTTTTGAAATATTAAGTTTTTTCAGTTTATATTTTAGAAATTTTACTATACACTAATTCAGGCAGTAGTAGTGCCTAGTGTTGCAGAAGAAAATTCCACATATATCAATATTAGGACAGTTTGTCATTAGACATTACCAAATACCATACGGCGTACAACGATTTTGAATTAAAAACAAAAACAATAGCTGATACTAGAACAATTTTAACCATTGTTTTAACACGAAATTGGAATATATAATATGTGTAGGCCTACATGTATTTCTCTCTGATTTTAGCATATTCGGATTAGTTCGGGCATTTAATTAATTTATAAATTCCAGTGTTAAATTAATGGCACTTCCAAAAAAGATTTGGTCAGTTTTTCATACTATTAGAATAGTAGAGGGAAAGTACCGGTATTCATACTATTAGTATATAGTAGAGGGAACGATTGCCTATTTGCTGTCCCCAGGGAAGGGCATAAAATTACATTTGAAATACGCTCTTTGACAACAAGATCAAAACATTTTCTTCTTAAATAGAATATCAACATGTATGTAATAATAATTAGTGAATTGTACAATAATTAGTCTGTGTCGCTGTCTGATTCAATACGTGCAATTCTCCTGTATTTCTTCTTGCTGTGCCTATGAGAACTTTCTGCATCTGAATCACCACTGTTGGCCCTGGGCGTTTTAACGGTTATTTGGAACGTGCCACCTGAAATGTTGGCATTACTGAAAACACCTTGCATCAATCTTTCTTCAACTGAACATGTGTTACTAGTAGCTACTTTGCTCAATGTTGTACTTGTACTGGTACCTGTGTTGGGGACTATATACTTCCTTCAAGTGAGTAGTTGCCTCACTGTAATAAGTGTTTCTCATCCCGTTACTTGGCAGTAAAGCCCTGCAATAACTTTCACTGGTGGGAAATTCATTGGCTACGGGCATCAGTGGTTTGAAATTATGTGAACCAGTAGTCGCTGCAACACATTGAGAATCATTAGCGGAACACAATGCTCTGGGAACGATCACATTTGTATTATTTGGATTGTTGCCTTGCAGAATAGCACACATCCCTTTCTGCTGATTTATGGAAGCTGTGGCATAGTTATTCAAGCTGTTCACATTTTTATGACCCGATAATTGGGAGATAATTTGGTGGTTCACACCAGCATGGAGTAATTGTGTGCACATCGTCTTCCTCAGCGAATGATTGGTTTTATTTCCAGGGATTCCTGCTTTTGTGCACATGTCTTTCACCATAGATTTCACTTTGTTTACACCAATAGGATGAGCCTTGAACCATAAAATGTTCGGTCCCGTTGTCCAATGCATATTGCCAGAAATATAAAAAGGAGATCCAGCATCCATCATTTTTTGTGGTCGGTTTCTTGCATAGAGTTTGTACATTTCTATTGGGCATCTGTTTTTGTTCACTTCATTTGGAAATATTTTTGGACTGAATGGTCTCGTCGTAGAATTTCCATCTCTTGTTTTGCTAAGGTGTTCATTGAACTCAAGATATTCTGTCCCAGTACTGTAAACTTTCAATTCAATATCTCCAAATTTTAATTGTGAATTTTCATGGGACCCGTGGAATCCTAGCAGTTTTGTATTGTAAAACCACAAAGTGTTCAATAGTGCTTCTGATGTACCGCTCCCAACTGCCCTGTCTCCCGCAGTTTCTCTTCTTCCTCCCCGGTCAATGGCTGCGCTTTGTTCGGTTTGTTCCCAAAACCCCGTTCTTTCAACTCTTTTCGCTTGGATTTCAGTACATCCCTGCTCATTTGAAATTTGTCAGACGTCAATATTTCATCTCCATATTCTGCGTCTTTCAAATGTATCTGCATTCCTCTGTGCAAAGCTGTTAAGCTATCTGGCTCGAACTCGGATCCACTTTCTTTACGTGCAGTCAATAAGAAACCATGGATATATGTATCCAGTTCAGTCGGTGGAATCTGTTCTGGTTCCCTGCCCTCACCCTTCACTCGCAACCATTTTGTTAGCTTTCTGATGCAGGACTCTGTTTTTTTTACCTCTTCGCTGCTATGACGTCCGTATCTATTACGGACATAAAAGTGCACGCCGTGTGCTATATGGTCCGTAGGTACTACGGACCTACTTCAGCACACTAGAAGTAGGCCATTATATATAAATGGAACTTAGAGATTAGTGCATCGGAATAACTGTATCTCGATGTTTCAAACAGTGTATGATGTTCCACGATTGTGAACGATAATAGCATTTCAGCTGAGTCACTTTTATGGTTCTTTTGACATTCCCGCTATATTTTCCCATTGGAAAATGCCAATAACGTCAACAGCCCAGCACACGACGTCATAACGTCATTTAGCAGCGAAGAGGTTAATTGTATTTGGGTTTCCTTTACTCGCCACATACTTCTTTAGGTCAGATATATTACACACCGGTGCGAACTCAGTATTACTGGACATACTGGTATTTGAAGTAATATTTTCATCATTTGTTTGTTGATTTTCTTCATTTTGAACTTCTTCAGTCTCATAATTATTACTGTCTGCTTGCAACTCTGGCACGGCATTACACATACCTTGCACTTCAAGTTCTTCAATCTCATGCCGCTGACTTGCTATGTATTTTCGTAAATCCCTTATGTTATTTGTTGCTATATATCTAGATGGTTCACATGCTTCATGCTGAGCATTGGAGTCGTGTTGACTTTCACTTTGTGTCGCTGTCACCTGGACAGAGGCAGTCACAGTGGGCACCTCTTGGTCTGATTGAGAAGTTTCAACGAAATAAAAGTCATCAGCTAGGATGCTTTCAACAAACCGTTTGTCACTTTCAGTCAGCGATTCATTTCCAGTTTCACAAATATAAAAATCTCCCAACGGGAAAGGTGAATTCATTTTAAATATTATTTTCTTCTATTTCTGAATTACGGAAAATACGAAGAAGTTAATAGTTGCAGACGATAACATCGGCATAAAACGCTGTTTAAATAAACAAAATTAACGTATATTGTACTGTAAGAGCGCTAATAGCAGTCATGGAATTTATTATTTTATTTGTATTTTAGCAGTTAGTCATATTTTATAACGTTTATTTCTTTAGTATTTCAATTTTAAACGTAATTATTTTCTCCGAATCACCGAAGAATTTGACAGTTCAAATGCCCGCCCACTCGGATTTTACAACTCCACTACGAGTGCGCTCTGATTGGTTGAATTCGTTTGCATTGGTCCAATCCGCTTTCGCGAGGAAGAACCAGCTTAAGAATAGCGCGAAAATGCACGTGTTAAATAGTTCGTTGTCAGTTTTTTATTCTTCTAGAAGAAGACAGATTTATTTATTGAACGTTTCAAATATCCATATTTTTAGGGGTATTTCGGGCAAATAAAGCTACGGCGTGAAATAATTTACACAGGAGAGCAACAATAATGGTACCTAGTCTGAGGAAGTATAGTTACGACATGAGGCTGCTAATATTGAACTTTCCTTCGATTAAATACAGGCTACATAGAGCAGACATGATAGAAACTTACAAACTTTTAAAGGGGCTGTACAACATGTACCCCACACATTGTACACAAAATATGGTTATTTTATTTCTCCCAACACTATCATCTGTTATGCTTGGAAACATGTCACTATGATGCTTGCTATGTTGTTGCTATGAATGAATGGTGTTGGAGTGTGATTGTGGCCTATAGCTCTTCTGAGCTGTCAACATGGTTATTTAAGATTTGTGAAGAATAATGTCAATTATCACAGGTTTATCCTGTTTTAATAAAGACTAGATTCTGGTACACCAGACAAACAGTTTTCTGTAACATTCAATGACATTCAGTTTCATTACACATTAACAGTGACATATTTCTCTTTAAAATGCATATATCTGCATATGTCAGTTCATATATGCAGACCGGTACAATTGTAAGGACAAGGGTATAATGTTGCAATAGCATATAGCCAGACGACCAGTTGACAGTTACCTATTCATGCGAAGAACGGGTTACACTTGTAATTGCACTGCTTTGTGGTGATGGGTTTGGACAAGATCCCTTAACGCAAGCACACAAAAGCAATGTAACCCCAAAGGTAACCCATTTTATCGAAATTTGAATCAGTAACTTTAAACATTCGGTGTTATTGTAAGATTATGCCAGGACAAGAGTGTAGCTTATATATTTATAGAAATAATTATGTTGATCAAAATTGTTAATCATATCAGAAGAATACGAACGTTCGGCCATTTTACAGCTCTCCTGGCCCTTATATGGCGCCACTTCAGAGTATGTTCTATCTTGACTCCGTGCAATCAATGTAGTATGGACTTTAGGCAGCTGGGGCATGTATAAGAAATGTGCAAAATATCGTTTTTATGCCAGTTAAACTTGTTTACAGGCATAAACACTTATTTCTGTTGTTTTATATCTATTGTTTTATTAGCTAGTCAATTATTGCTAACCATATAGATTTATAGGTCTAATTTTCTGTAAATTGCGCAGGTAATCGGCATGAAACATGTGATTCAATTTGCAATTCTTAGCAGTTCTTTGTTTGGAATTAAACAGGACGTGCCAATAATTGCTGTTAATAAAAAAAACCTGGTTGGAATAAGAGGCGGATGATTATTTGAAGATGGATAGGGGTAGCTGTAAAAAATTTGATGGATAAAAATTACACGGAAGGGTGGGTGGGTCCCAAAATTCTTGCCAGCAAACAAAAATCAACTTCGAATTGGAAAATAAAACGAGACAGGAATGATGAGCAGAGCAACACTAGGTATGAGCTCAAACTGAATCTTTCTGCGGAAAGATATTATTCCTATCGATAAACATGGTGTATCATTCCAAACAAGTGGCGTCAGAGAGCAAACTGTCGTTACAGCTAGCTAACTTCTGTGACGTTTCAGTAGCAAATTCACGAGAATACAAATCAATTTTCAATATTTTATTGAAGCCATTTCTATAGAAGATATTTCGTGACAATTGCGAGCAAGGGAGTAAATGAACAAGCAGTATAAATGTGCCAATATTTTCTTGAAGATCTATATGCATAGATACATTATAATAATGAATCAGTAATGAGTATTTAACAGAACATAATGTAATTTACAGAAATGAGAGGTATTGCTGAATTAATACTGCAGTATCAATTAAACTGAAATGTCTGATACTGTCTACTAAATTTGAAACATCCCGCAGACACACATTATACAAATTAACCAAAGGGAGTGGTGGGTGGGAAACGTTGTGCGTTCCCGCATAGAAACTTCAAGAAAGGCCGGATGGCGTCGGGCAGATAGTCTATATTCTGTATCTAAAAAGTGAGATGTGCTCAATGCAGATTCCCTCATCCGCAATTATCCTGTTTGACTAAGTCAAACAAAAACAATAGCGAGCAAGGGAGTAAATGAACAAGCAGTATAAATGTGCCAATATTTTATTGAAGATCTATATGCATAGATACATTATATGAAACAGTAATGAGTATTTAACAGAACATAATGTAATTTACAGAAATAAGAGGTATTTTTGAATTAATACTGCAGTATCAATTAAACTGAAATGTCTAATACTGGCTACTAAATTTGAAACATCCCGCCAAGCCGCAGGCCACCAAAGAAATGTCATAATTTTGTACAAGAAATCATGTAACAGTTCACCTTAAGGGTACATACGCTGCAGCATTCGTTGGCCAAGTATGGCTATGCGATCTCAATCCAGGGTACTGCTGGGTGAGCGCAGGAAGGTATAAGTATGAGGCCCCCTAACAACAAACCACACCTCAAGACGCTAGTGGGCCCTGAAGATGTTGACAACAGCACCTGAAATGAAGATCAATAGAGCACAGACAAGGCACAAAAATACAAGCCATATGAAAATAACAATGTAATCGAAGGTCCTATTAACAACATTGATTAACAAATGGCGCAACCTTCGTGTTCCTTCTAAATTTATATGAAGCATATCATTGCCGGCGTAGAGATTATCTTTGATTTTGCCAAATGCAACGAATGGTTTATAAGCAGGAATAAAAGATAATTTGCGCTCAGCACACAATTGCTTCAACTTGTAATTTACTTCCTAGACTTTCGCTCCTAAACGGTCGTGATCCTTTGGGCGAGGTAATATTGACAGAAAGGTGATTTTGCCATGACAAACGGTCTTAAAAACTGTTATGAGATTGTTGTATGCCGACATAATTTGCTTTGAAGTTTTGCTTTCAATATCATTGTTTCCGACAAGAAAAATATCATGCGTGTATGGCATCAAATTACTGGCCTCGATGGTTTGGAGAATTTGTGTCATCCGGTTGATGGTGTAACCAGGATATGGCCACTCTTTGTACATATTTAGCGATGCTGTCGGATATCACAAGAATTGAGCGGGATCGTTTGCCTGGAACTCAAATGGGATCGAATGTCTAACTAAATATACACACATGATGCATTTAATTTCAGCACTCATGGACAACTTTTGTTGACGGTATCACGCATCTGCAAAAAAACAGAAACTCTGTCATGTAGAGAAGAAGCAAGATATCGTTTGTATGTATCAGATGACCAGTCACCTGTTAATTGTATTAATTCTGACGGTACGTACCACCCGGGTGAAATGCCCAAGTACCACCTCCGCGCCGAAATGAGTGCATAGAGTACAGCGCTGAGTCCTTACCAATTTTACCCAGTAGCATGCGGGAAAATGCATGTGTTTGGGAATAACTAAGTGATTTACGGAACGGGGGCACATAAAGGCCAGCTGAGAACAGTTTCCTGGGGTTAAACGTAACATGTTAGCATAGGCATCAGCCGGGCATAGTGGTGAGCCAGGAATAGATAAAAGTGGCAATTTCAAAAGTTTCTGACCATATTGTATATGTTTTTGACCAATTGATGGAAACTAGAAGTGCATTCTCTTTGAAGAGTATGTCTCCATGTGTAAACTGTTTTGTCGGATCAAACTTAGAGGGAAAATCTGGAACCAAATTAGACTTTGTAAAAGTAAAAAAAAAAAGGCAAACAGAAACAGGCACCAGAAGGAAATGTGTACTTTGTTATCTTGATGAATTAATTGATATAGTTGCACTAGCAATGCCGGGGTGACGGGTAAGGCCTGTCGCGGTAGATGACGCTTGCTGCGAGTGAGACCACGTAACGCTAAACGCAATTCGAGGGCTTCAAAATTTGTGAATCCAGACCCAGAAGTTGACGAAGGACGCGTAGCTGAACCGTTTTGAAGGACCTGGGCAAAATCTGTGAGTAACAAACCAACGTTCACACTTCTGATATGCCAAATTATTGAATTGAAAACATATACAGAAAAGGAAATAGGGCTTCCATTGGACTAAATGATTCCATGTTGTTCCGTCCGCAAATGCGTTGGCAATAGACGAACGGGCGTCTCTTTGCAGCTGCTTTTGTTGATCTGAAAATATATTCTACCAGTTGCTAGAAAAGGCAAAGTCCTCGCTCAAAACATGGCATTCTGTTAGTTCAAGACCTGTGGTTGTATCACGGAATTTCCTTTCAAACTCTACCCCCTGATCTCATCGACTTAAGATATCCGGCAGTCTATTTGTAACCCCACGTATATGAGAAGCCCTGATTTAAAATTCGTTGATTGCAGCTATATATAGCAACTCGCGTAAACATGACTGTATGAACTCGGCTCTTGTTGAACCCCGGCTAATAACATAAACACCGGAAATGTTGTCACAATTAATGAGAACTTTGAGATTGTGTAGCCTTGTACACCACTATTTCACTCTAACGACAATGGCCAGTAGCTCACGCTGATTAATATGTAAATTATGTACACTAATGAAGTGGGGATACTCGGCATGGAAATAGGAATCACCGGAAATGGCACCACATGCAGTTTTGGTTGAATCGCTAGCCAAAACGGCATCTGGAGAGGACCATTTCTCAAAATCCATCATGGAAACATCGTTGTACGCTTCCATAAAACGGTGCCACAATTGTAGGTCTTTGTTGATATAAGACGGTAGCGGCAAACTAACTTGTTGACGAATTACGGTAGCTATTTCAATCAACCGTTCTTGTGACACACTAAGTTGCAACAACTATGTATCGAAGGATACGCCAAGAAAGGCGATTTTTGTAGACGGTAAACACGCTTTGGTCGGAGATTGCTCCAAGCCACACAAATTCAACAATTCCTCCAAAGCATGCAATGATTGCACGCAGTCCGAGTTACTTGATGCTCCCGCTATGTCATCAAGAAAATTAACAAGGTGAAGGTCATTGGCATAATCAATGTTTCTAACTGCATTTGTTATACGTTGACAAATTTGAGGGGCTGACCGAAGCCCCGTGGTCAAGGTGCGGTCAAAATACAATTGGTCCCGCCACCTGTAAACCAATAAATGGATATCGCCTGGATCACAATGAAATTGTCGGAACGCACGGGCAAGGTCCGCCTTAAAAATGTGACAATACCGTCCTTTCTCTTTGATAATGTGTACTAGATGATCGACTTTGGGATAAATTAGATTTACCTGCTCACCCAGGTATTCTGAAGCTGAAATGTGATCGTTAACAGATGAACCAGGTGGAAAACTCAAATCAACGATGATCCAGCGTTCCGTATTATTCTTTTTGGGGACTGAATTCAATGGACTTACTTGAATACAACAATTAAATTGATTTTCTTCGAACGTGCCTACAATTGCTGAACATGACTGCTCCTTTTGAAGATATCGGTCAGGGGAATTCAGTAGCACCTTTATGATTTCTTTTAAACTGATCAGGTGGGTGGTCCCGGTGGTGTTCCCCAACCAAACCAATGGGAAACCCATATTTTATTAAACGCCACAAATCACAATTGTGCTGTCGAATTACTTCAGCACATAATTGGTTATACATATATAGTACAATAATCTGATGAAAAATCAATTTCAGAAACAGTTTCTTGCTGAGTAATACTTGCACTAGTAACCGTGTTAGTAAACCCCCTGAAATCGATGACTCAATATTAAGCCTTCCATCACTAGTTGAACTGGAACTAAAAGGCTCAACATTATAAGCTCAGTATTATGACAGTCACTCACGATATCGCGATTGATTTTATGCACTGGCTGCAAATAACTTGGATAGAAATAGCATATCGGGGCATGCGGAAGACGATTCAGGGTGTGAAACTTTCTCTTTCCGTTGACGATAACAAGTAGCACAAAAAAAATGTCAACCATTCTAGCTTGCCCACGAATTTCAGTCTGATGTGGAGCGGATTGAAAACACCGATTCCGTTGATTCAACGGGCAGTACCACGACATGACATTGTCGATTGAATGTTGACCAGATGTGACTTTAGGGGAAAGGTAACTTTGCTACGAACATGCCGCGACAAAATTGGCAATTCAATGATACCGGGGTCATCACTCCACACATTCTTCCCCAACTCAATGCGCCGCAACCAATCGCCATAAAATGTTAAGAGAACCTTCCACTCATAAATGGAACATTACACATTTCAAAATTATGGTTAAGAGTGCCAACACCCACAAATTCAAAACTTTGTGCGTTCCCGCATAGAAACTTCAAGAAAGGCCGGATTTTTTATTTTTTATTTTATTTTATTTTTTTGGATTGCGGATGTTATATACATTACTAGGCTATAGTCTGTATCTAAAAAGTGAGATGTGCTCAATGCAGATTCACTCATCCGCAATAATCCTGTTTAAAAAACGAAAACAATTATCTGGTATGACCGAATAACTTACCATCACCCCATCACAATTTCTGACAATATCGACCTTCGATTTCTACCCCTTATAATTGATCAAATAACTGCCCTGGCCATTACTCTCCACACACAAATTAGGAGAATAACTACAGACATAGACATTAACCGATTAAGACGATGCATGGCGTTCATCATAATAATGCCAGTGTGACGTTTTCATGTTCCTCGCAAATTTAAATTAAAATTCGTGAGATATACAATAATGTATCATGTTCAATTGTGGGATATTTCTATTATATGATAATACCCCTTCAAGTATAAACCACATTCGGTTCGTTATATGAAAAATCCCCCCAGTATTACACTGAGTATTACGGGAATTACTTACCAGTTCCACACTAACATGTACAATTTCGACAATTACGTCAAAACACAAAAATTGTCATACAATTCGAAAGCGACACATCTCAGATGGCAAATTATCTTCAAAGGATGCGGAATGCTATGCTCTATCATAAACATCCTGTCTTCAAAATTCCGCACAAGGAGAAGAGTTTCGATATGTTCGTCCAGAGTTCATATAATACAAATAAAACGTTAACAAAATCTTCTCAAATAAGGTTAAAAACAAGGTTTTTGTTTTAAATCCTGGTAATGTTACATATTTTTAATAGTAACCTGTTCTTGTTGTTTTTTTTTGTAACATAAGCCACATTTTAGTAGTATTTGTGGAAACAGGCAGAATTCGTGTAAACCTACACCTTTGCTATGGCCAAGGCCCAACCCTGGCTGCTGAATCTTGAATACACACACGAATATAGTTTTACGTTAAATATATAATGGTATAACGATATAATACCCACACACTGCAAGACGTGGTTCAGCTCCCTCGCTACGCTGGTCTGACCACAACGTGTATTAAATCTTATATGTTTTTGTTCAAGACTTTTGTTGCTTACAATTCATTCTGATTTGGTCTAGCCAATTTCCAAATGAATATTGACAGTTCACTTTCTCGGAATAATCTAGAATGAATTGTAACCGACAAAAAGTCTTCAATAAAAATGTAAGATTTCCTTACATTCTTTATACGTGATGGCAGTTGTCATACCAGCGAAGATAAATGGGACTGAACTCTTCCTTGCAGTTTGTGATGGTCCCAGTGGTGATGGTCGGTTCGATAACAGATCGCGTTCCTATATAGGAGCAGCAACTCTATATATTATCACAAACTATATGATTCTCCTAAACTTAGCATTTTGACGATCATGCCGATCTCAACCCCAGTGTCACATTGGGCCGACATCAGCTTGTACACAGTACACCTAGCTGCGTCCGCCGCTGACTCTGGTTAACATGATGTGATCGGTCGAATGAGTGCTTGGTTTTCAGTTAGCCCAGGGGAGGACTGTTGCGTGCAAAGCTATGGATTGCATCGGACGAAATGAAAGAAAGAGCTAGAAACAAACAAAATCAATAACAAACCACCTGAGAATCATAAACAATACCAATATATACACTGTTCGCGTATATCGGCATTTCCAATAGCAACTTTCTTCATAAATTCCATTTCCTGTTGGTTACGAAAACCAGAGGCCCCCATGAGACGCATTTTGCACACTGTTTCACAAATTACAAACATAATTCGTGTGTATTAATTTATCACTATCCTGCTGGGCCGTGGGCTGTGTTCAGAACGTGGCATGGATTGAATAACTCGACAAAGTTTATGATTTTCGTCTGGAATATTATGGCGCGTTCTCGCCATATCAATTAATTCCGAGTGATTCGGTGTCGATCCTCCATGACTGGAATCTAGAGTAGAATTATCTCCCCTTCGCCATTAATTTTATTTATCTGAAAGCTATATATCTGAATATATATTAAACAAGCATTTCAGTTTTTTATCCGTTATTTCACTAATGCAGGGAGGACAAACGATCAGCATCACATGACAGATTCCGCGGATATAGTTTCAGCCTAATTACATTGGGGTATTAATTGTATTCCCCTTCTTTTCAGATCGTATGCATGCTTTTTATTGTTGGCTATGGTATACTGTCGTTGAAGAGCCTGTGCCCCATGTATCACGACATTGTACATTTTATTGGGGAGGAAATACCACACACATTGTTTCTCTCCCATTCCGCGAAACACTATCTTATATCACGTGTTATCTGTAATATACATAGTTCGCACCCCTGGATGCATATGATCACCCGGTGTGCTGGTCGGCCGAGCTATGCAAATTCGACTTACCTCACTGGTCAGATCAAGGTCTCTCGTGCAATAAATGTTCGCATTGTGAACTCTTCATATATGGACTGCTTGGCCATACATTGCGACATATTGATATGGACTGCTTGGTCATGCATTGTGAACTAATATAGAGGCTACTGCCCACATAAATAAGTAGTATAATGAGAGCCCACCCACCACCCCATCCCGCCACCCTTAGTATCTTATGCGCCACAGGCGCCCGTATAGAGGCTACTGCCCACATAAATAAGTAGTATAATGAGAGCCCACCCACCACCCCATCCCGCCACAGGCGCCCGTATAGAGACTACTGCCCACATAAATAAGTAGTATAATGAGAGCCCACCCACCACCCATCCCGCCACCCTTAGTATCTTATGCGCCACAGGCGCCCGTATAGAGGCTACTGCCCACATAAATAAGTAGTATAATGGTCGTAAGCGTTGGTCTCACAAGCTCGATTTCTGTCTCATATATATATGAAAAAGTGGTGTGGCAAAATTAAAATTGAAACAGTTACAATAAATTAGGAAATATTGTTTGCTGACGCTCTCCTCATCCTTTCTCCGGACTCCTTGTTCGCACTTCTCTTGTCTTTTGAGAAGATTTGGATAAGCCTGAGCTAAGGTACTTCGCTTCTTAAGCGGCATCTCGACAGCTTATCCAGATTACATAACGTCCCGATAAGGTAAAAGATAAAGAGCGTTCGTGCCGTTTCTTGTTTTTTTTTTTTACTTTGTCTATTGCGAAAACATTCAAACTTTTGCCGTTTGAAATTCCAGAAAATCAGTTTTTTTTTATTCAGATGACAATTTTTGGGTGCTATAAAAATGACCCAGTATGCCGAGCCACTGTTTCGCAGAATACGCTTCTGCTGACTACGTCATAAGTCTGGGACACCTTCTAAAACTACACAAATTCATACCCAACCTTGTTTTAATATAACTACCACATGCATGGTACCAGAAACCATGGACACTTAAGAAGTTCCAAGCAATAGCATTGGGCCCAGAGAGTAAACTGATCTCTGGCATTAATGTTGAACATTTTATCCCGTGTTTTGAAGAATTGTAGTTGCTTGGGATCACCCTGGATTATCGGCTAAATTTTAACACACACATAGACTCACATTGTGCTCTCGCCTGGCATTTCTGCAGTGTGGATAGTACTACCAGGCTGGAGAAAATTCATGAGAGAGCTCCACGTTTTATTTATAATGATTACACTTCAGACTATGATTTTCTTCTGAAACTTGCAAATTGCGAGAATTGACATTTACAATGACTTAGACTTAGGTACCACAACGTTCAAGATACTCAACAAGGACATTAACTTCCCCTTCCTATCTAGACTGTCTGGTAAGATTGAAAAATTGCAAATATTCATTATCAAACTTTGCAGACCCCCTCATCTGATATAACTACTTATGGGGTCTGAGTTCATTTAGATATATGGCACCCAAAGTATGGAAGTCTCTTCCAGAGTTATGCAGAACTGCATAGACAATGGAAGACGTTGAATCTATGTTAAGAACGCGGGATGGTTTTCTTGTAACTGCAGTGTCTGTACGTAAACATCCATATTATATACTTATATCATATAAGTATATAATGGATAAGTATATAATGGAGCCTTTCCTCGAACATACACGATGCCACGAAGCGCGAGAAATGTTTACAAAACTTCGTTTTACTAATCACAATTTGGAAATAGAAAAAGGTAGACATAAACAACCGAAAACTCCAGTTAAAAACAGATTGTGTACAATGTGCGATCAGGCACGTGTTAAAACTGAATATCATTTTGTCATCGAGTGTAGTGCATACTCTGATCTCAGGGCAAGACTATTTCCGAGATATTCAAGAAGAAAATAAGGGTGATTTTTTTTTAAATGAGCGATTCTGAACAATTTCAAACGATTATGAGAAATGATGAAGCAAAGATTATAAATACCGTATGCAACATGATCCTGTTGTTCTTTCTCAGAAGGGGGTCTTTGGAAGTTTAGAATATTATAGTGATAAACATGAGAAGTTATTGGTGGTAGTTGAATGACGATGCATTGCATCAAATAGTTATATTGAACACAATTTATTTTCGTTTGTATTTACATGTTTTAAGTTTTAATTCATTTTGTAACTTGCAACTGCCTATATATATCTGGTGTATTGCAATAAATATTCTATTCTATTCTATTCTATTCTATGTGCATTGTCATAATTTATATACGTATTGTATCCTCTGGTCTGGTATCTCTACGTGGAACTAAACGTGTTGCTAGGAATGACCATTGGAGTGTATGTAATTTGCTGTATAGACAACTATACATATTTTGTATACGTTTTTTCAGATCCAGGTGGGGTTACCAGTCCTCAGGACTTTGACTGAAACAACAGCAGGTGAGCGCATATTACTATTGCAGTTCTGATGCTGTTGTTTCGATTCAAAGAACATTTTTATATCATCATATCGTATATGTTTTAACTAATATTAATTTTATTTCAGATTGGTTCTGTTTTATTCAAGTTACGGTTTGTGTATATACTGTTTTTACAAGTCAGTTAAGCGCATAAATGATTGTGTTTGTAAAATTACCTGAATCTAAAAATAAAGCTTTTGAACTTGAACTTGAAATTTATACTTATAAAATTACTCCTGCTGATAATTAGAAACCGGGAGTGTTACCTTGTCGCCACGACCAATCACATCCGGTCTATGTTTAGCCTCCTGTGGTACTTAGTCATGTTTGCTCTTATACACTTGACTAGACCCACTTATAGTTGCTGTACAGGGCTGCGCCATTTCAATCTGGGCGTCGCCATAATGGCGAACATAACAGTGCTTCGGGATCATGCACATATATAGAGTCATACCTTACTCGTATTTAAATTCATACAACGCTATTTTAGCGCACCCATAATAGTACACAAATAGTACAACTTCCAAGTTTACCGAATCCACATGGAAAATACGAGGGTTCTATATATAGTGATGGGTGAAATTACGAAATCTACGTTAGACTGCCCATGTATAATTATATGTGTGTACAGCATTTTTCCTATGTAAAACGATAAATCTTGGTAAAATCTTCTATATGGCAAATGTTTGTAAGAACTACACTAGTAAGGTATACGCCCCATGCATGTTCTGTCGCATACGGCCCAAGTTTGATCACATCCGGTCGGCCTATACTTGGTGCCATGTGGTACATGTTTGGTCTTCACTTGATTAGACTGGGTCAATGGGCTGCATACAGGTTTCTCTCTGAACGTCGTCATGCATGCAGCGAATATCGCAGATCGTCGGCGCGTCATATGCAGCAAGCATACAGTCTAAGTCTAATTTTAGTGAAATTAGACTATATATATGTGACCCGCCATATCAAATCCAGTCGTAAGTCGGGATTTTTTTTACCCTGTGCCAATGCATTCTCTTATATATGCGAGTCGACCATAGGTCGCCTCGCATATATAAGAGAATGCATTGGCCTAACAATTTTTTACAATTTTAATAATTTTTTCTTGTATTCTGTAACAATTTTATAATTTCACCCATTCAGAGCCCCAGACATACATGATCAGACGACACTCTTCTTTATGCTTATATATATGTGTGGGGCTCCCTGCAGGTAATGGATGTTTTTTATTTTATGTCCTAAAAATTGTAAGAAACATTTATTTAAAAAACATGATAAAAAATTGTTACGCCAATGCATTCTCTTCTATATGCGAGGCGACCTATGGTCGCCTTGCATATATAAGAGAATGCATTGGCACAGGGTAAAAAAAATCCCGACTTACGACTGGATTTGATATGGCGGGTCACATATGTTTGCTGTATATGCTGCTATCTCGGACCATATGACACAGAATAGACAGAGAAGTCTGTTTCATATGGTCCGAGTTTTGTGTCACATAACCCATGTTTGGTTTCACGATGTCCATATCTTGGTTTCCTATGGTCCAAAATTAGGGCTTCGACTCACGAACGATTACTCTATTTGTTTGTCCAGGTATACGATCGTCAGGCATATCGATTACAAAACAGATCATGTTGTGATAAGAAACCGCGTCAACAGTCGATATCAATCATCCTAACTACGATAACATTAATAATGTAACCTTTTTATGGACAAACAGACATTAAAACACTTTCTATGATGTTACGTCCCAAAACTGATGACCCACCAAACAATTATATGTTAGGCTATCTGTGTTAATGGCGATGCCATTAAGTGAACCTCGCGCTAGTGCTCGGTCAGTCAAGTCCATTTTATATCGGGGCATCCACTGGGATGGTCTCGAAAGATCGAGTTCGGTTGGGGTTCGGACTTATGGGGAGAACACATACTACCCAAGAGCAACACAGCAGCTAGCAAGTCAGAAATACGATCCATACCGTTTCTCTTTCTGAACCAAATTACTGGGGGTTTTTCTGTATCCTCGAACTAACACAATCAAACTAACACCACCCTTTTTAGTTCTAAGTTTATACAAGAAAATGAAATATCCTATCGTCATCCCCATACCACAAATGCGCATACCACGCATGTTACTTTCCTTGCTATGGAGAATTCCTGATGGAACCTTTCCAAGAAACAAAAATATATTTCGCATTGTTCAGTCTTACATACATGTAGCTGCGAAAACACGCTTTGGTCAGGATCAATTGCCCAATAATATACCTTCATATTATATACTAGTGTAAATATCAACATAAGTATAAGGATTAGGCGTCCGGCCCGTCCTCATCATATGTATCCAGAGAGACGTTTGTCAATTGAACAGACAACAGCAAACTTCACAGTCCACACTATTACCGGGTATAACTTCTATCTTTTTTGTCAGTTATGAAATACACCACAATTGTAAATACTCTGTCATCTTGTAAACAAATACTGTAATTCAACTTTGTATCGGGAGAAGGGTTCCTGTAAGTTTCCGTAACGTTTACCCCAATCTCTTTGTAATTTACAATAAAATATGTTTTAAAGTAAAAACAAATTACTTTCTTGGGGAGACTGACCCACGGAAACGAAGCATCCACTATATATTGCTGTCGGATCCGATCCATGATTATTCTGTTTTATTCTATGTTTGTACATGCAATTGTTTATCACGAAATTACCCAGAATAAACACTGTCGCCACTCCTTTCCTCTTCTACTATATATTTTGAGACATCCGTATATATATGAGTATGTATATCCTTTATAGACTCGAAAACGGCTCGACCGATTGAGCCCAAACGGCTCGGCCGATTGAGCCCAAACTTGCTATCTAAGGGTAAAAACCAACGGGAAGTGTCATCGCACCGCTTCTGAGAACGTCCGATCACTCCTTCACCCTTCCACCGTCTTTGGAATTGAGGGGTTAAATGGTATCTTTGATGTGTCTGACCCGATGCAGGAAGGACAACTCTAAATGCACACAACGTATTGAATACGTATGACTTACGAAGTGTATTCAATGTTGTATTCAGATCTGACCATTTAAAAACTGACTCCTTATCATCTGTAGTCTCCTTATCATCTGTATGTGTTACAAGTGAAAATGTATGAGTTTATTGTCCGATTGTTAAGATCGCCGATTGTTTATTTCGCATTAATTGAACAACACGTAATGTAATGTGTTCTAACTTACGAAGAGCCGACAACGTTATCGCACGTTCGTCGGCTAATCGTAAAACACACAAATATGTGTTAAAGTGCAGACTAATTCACCACCTTCGTGTATTCAAGAATATGAATCACACCAAAATTAAGCGAATTGTATATGGAATGTGTAGGTATAAGCTGCCATGTATATATAATTCCCCAAATGCTTCAATATGATGACAATCTATCAGTTATTATAAAAAAAACCTCAAAGTTTACGGAACGTCGCGATATGCGCAAGAGCGCAAACATACTCTATTATCATCGTACGATATTTCGCTGTTGGACCGATCGTTCAATGTAACATAATTATGTTTGTCCTGAACTAATGTCTGTGAAGAACGATTGTTAAGTACATATATGAACTATCCATGTCGTGTGAAGACTTAACTTATAATAACAAATTTAATGTTAACATACGCGCATCTTAAAAACATCGAGACAAAATTTCGTACTTATAGGACTTCCAAGGGACGGGGGATTTTCATCGGGTCAGTTTGTCCGCCTGAGGTGACCTTGACCTTCAAACTGGTACCCACAAATGGCCTTGGGCGATATATCGGTCGTCAAACGTGACATCGACGTGAAATTTCTTATGTATGGTCAACTTGGGACGGGGAATATTTTTGTCGGGTTATATGGTGACCTTGACCTTGAAACGGGTACCCACAAATTACCTTGGGCGTTATCTCGGTCGTCAGCGGTGACATCGACGTGAAATTTGTTATGTATGGGTGCCTGTACGGGGTTACCTTGAAAAACAAAAATTAATTGATCGACCAAAGCCATGGGACCAATCCCGCCAGTGGCGGGCTACTCTGCTAGTTTCCTATATTTCAGCAATAATTTCAAATTAGTTTTTGCATTGAAAATGAACTCAGGATGTAAAAAGGATGGCAAAAATCACTGATATATGCTGATCGTTGATTTGTTAAACCGGAGTAATTTGTGTACTCCGAAGTCGCTTCGTAATTATTGTTAAATGCATGGAGAAAAGAGTGGATACTTGGATTCACATATGCCACTGATTTGGGGAAATTAACATTAGATTTGTCGATACACGAAGAAGTTTTGTACAAAAGGTGGTTTTTTGTCGATAAATATTGAGTTTGAAATGGGCGGTATACTTTCTCCTCTGCTAAAGAGGTACCAAAGTGCCGGTGCTCTCCGTGAATTGTTTGTCCGGTGTCTGTTAGGCGAAGTTTTGTATTTAAAGACAAAAGAAGTTTGTTTGTGGAAACCGAGTAAATAGAAACCCTATTCGTTGTGTCGGTTAGCACTTCACCGTTCCATTTAGAATGTGTTCACAATTTGGTGACGTATAGTGCCCTGACTATACTAGTGACTGCATGTTAGTCGCGGGTTTGCGAACCTTTCTGTTTAAGCAACAGCTAATGTCCTGATTCAATGTCGAAAGAGTTTTTATATGACACGTGTATGGTATTAGTTTGAACCAATTCAGACATTCACACTGAGCCTGCCATTTTAATGTATGTTTGATGTCAATATTGAATACGCATACGCCGCAATTCGTTATTCCATCTGCACCCGACAAGAATTCTTGTCCTTGCTTTATGCTTTTCCAAGCAGAAAATGGCAGTTTATTAGTACACATGCCACTGCTACTGTATATTCGTCACGCAATATTCACGTCATATTCGATCAAAACACACACCTCGTGGTCCCTCGAACAATGAATAAGTGAATGCTAATAAAATCCCATGAAATTGAAGCTTGCTATACCTACCGTCCGAGTCATGCAAGACAATCATAGTCAAAAGAAATAACCGCTCAAATATTAATGATTTGCGGGATGGCATGTCCTTGCTGTGAAAGATGAACCAATATTTGTTGTCCCCGCGCCAAACGAGCGCACCCAATGCACTTGACGATGTGTAAGGTTAAATAAAACATAATTATATTTTAAAACCAGTAGTTTGTGATGGTAGGAATTTAGCGTATGGGTGTGTTCCGGTCTCTCGTGTGGCCTGAATCCATTGGGGACCATAATGGAAATAAATGGTCTTAGGACTGTTTTCTTATGCTATCCCCGATGGTTTTTGGTCACCTGTTAGTGCCGGACAACTCCTTTACAGTCTCATATCCTATATAAACGCCATACTCATGCTGGGCTTTGGTCAGTTGCGGTAGTGGTTATGTGACACTTGGTACATCACATCCTTCCGCAATTGACCATTGTCCAGTAATAAATCAAATAATTTGATATTTCTATATCTTTACAATTCGTGTTAATCTGTTACTTGTTACATGTATATCACATATATACCATGTATTCCTGTTTTTTATTTATACATGTAGGTTGTCCTACACCAATATGTGTCTTAAAGACCATTAAAACGTATCTTATCTTATCTTATCTTATCTTAAGAACTGTCAATGGAGAGTAGCTATTAGCCAAACGAGGAAGATGAATAAAAGACAAGCTTTGTGTTTTTGAAAAGCCGTTTCAATGCTTTTTTCCCCGTGAATTATGTTGGCTTACTATCACTCTATTACTAATGTGGCCTATATGTTCGTATATTTATCGCCAATATGTTTATAGGGGGCGTGGTTACCGAATGAAAACCTCGCTTTTCTGCGCTGATTTTTCGCTATTTTTTCGCCGATATTTTCCCTATTTCTCGCTTAAACACCAGCTGCACGAAGTGTTTTATTCAAAACATGATTAGTGATTATCAATATCATTTCTCACTCTATACAACAAGTTTGACTTTGGGATTTCGATAACCACGGCCCTTGTCATAGTAAACAAGCAAAATCGGCGTCATAAATGCCAATATTGGCGATTAATGTACGAAAATCGTGAGTATAAGTAATTATAGGCACATGTATTAATTAATGTATTTCAACACTATCTCACGAAAACAGCGTTTAAACATACATTGTCCGATTCGAGGGATCAGGAATGATCCAGTTATAACAATAAGGGAATTTCACCAAAAGGAGTTTCAGTTATCCAAATAAGTTTATATATTACCAATAAATACTCACAAAATATCAAGCGCACTATCATATTTACCTCAAAGGTCATATATAATAAAGCTTTTTGTACGCCCGTTTGAAAAAAACGGTCGTATTATGTAAATGGGTTGTCCGTCCGTCGGCCTTCCGTCGTCCGTACGCTTTTGGTTTCCGGATGATAACTTCAGATTGAATCGAGTGAACTGAACTAAATTTGGTATATTAGTTTACCGCACCAAAAAAATACAGATCAAGTTCCAATATCGGTTTCGTCCGCATGATTTTGACTGAGTTATGCCCCTTTTTCGACTTAGATTTTACCTGATTTGCGGTTTCCGGATGATAACTTTAGATTGAACAGAGTGAACTGAACCATATTTGGTAAATTAGTTTACCACCCCAAAATACAGATCAAGTTCGAATATGGGTTTCGTCCGCACGATTTTGACTGAGTTATGCCCCTTTTTCGACTTAGATTTTACCTGATATGCGGTTTCCAGATGATAACTCTAGATTGAATCGAGTAAACTGAACCAAATTTGGTATACAGATCAAGTTCAAATATCGATTCTGTCTACATGCCCCACTCTACTCAAGAAACGGGCGTATTATACCACGCCCCGACGGCGTGCTCTTGTTCTTAAATTTCATCATGGTGTGGTCCCATAAAGTTCACCCTGGTGTGGTGCCATATATAAAGCACAATGGTGTGGTTACTTGAAGACGGAACATCTTGAATAGCAAGTCAAAACTAAACAAAAGTGGAACACGCCTCTGCGTCATCAAATCCTCTCTTTTTCATTTTGGGGACAACCACAGTACATGTACCTAAACTTACACGTGACAGGAGTAAATATATTTCCAATTGTCACAATTTGTGAATACCACAAATGTTGTGTTTTCTGAAATGGTATCATCGAATTGTTGGAATCTTCGCCAAATTCCTCCAGTTGGAATATTGTTTGAGTACTGATCCATAAATAATCACATAATATGTCTTTAATTATGTTTTAAAGGCCCACTTGGTTTATTTAGAGGATCGAAGTCGTTTCACTTTTCAATAAACGCAACGTTAATAACTTAATTGTACCCGTTCCCTGCATACGGCGTCCCTACTATTCAACGACAGTGAGCTTTCGGCATATTGCATGCAGCCAACGCATCGGGAACAACTCATTGGTCACGCGTAAGCTTCCATTTGCGTTACTGCGTTATTACGTTGTCAATTAACTGGACCATGGACCCAAATATAAGCTCAAAATATCCCTTTAAAGTTGTAACGAAAAAGTGGCATTTCCACGTCTTTTATCTCTAGCCATCGCAAGCTGCTACCCACCGACTACCGCGGTGGCCATATTTACCGAACGACAACCCAAATTAATATCGTAGTGTGATACATCGCATCTCCTAGCAGACATGACAGTAGCTCCAATTAACCGTTTGTTCCATTTCATATTATTAGTTATCCTAACCAAACAACATCCCATTTACCAGCTTTGGTCAAACTATACCAATGCATGGTGGGAAACGGAATACATGAACGATTTCACGTAGAACCTTTGCGGTGGGGACATATCTATGATCGTCCTGCATGACGCGGGCGGTAGGTATCAATAGTGAAAGTCGTGAATTTTATTAGTGTTTACTACCTCATTGTACCATAGATCAACCGCCATGCATGGAGCTTGGTCGACTATAGCACCTAATACGCACACGCTTGACTACCAAAAGATAACATATCGGGGTTCGCGATATGATGGCTATTGGCATACAATCGCGATCACGGGAGGCACGCGTGGTTTCGATTGACTATCATATTTAATCTGAAGGGTAATGTACCTTTACGAAATAACGGCGATTTGTATGAGAAATTGCAACACCACAATGGATCAACTCTGGTAAATATAGGTCAAATTCTTCTATAGGGTGGGTGGGCCTGGGGGAGGTTTGGGTTACGCTCTATAAAACACTTCTTCAAATATTTCCGTTATTTCTTCAAAAACACTTCTTCAAATATCTCCGTTATTTAGTTAATAAAAATATTTTCCTATTTCTATATTTCGCTCTATTTCGCCATTTCGCTTTTTCGTTGTATTTCATGTCTCGATAATTCGCTATATTTGACATATTATAGGATATGGGATTATATGATACTCTACATTCTGATATTCAATCGATCATCAATTGCCATCCAATCCCGATTACATATTGTTTGCTATCAAATCCTTGGCGTATTTGGCTGACTATATACATGTGGCAGTACCACGATAAACGGCGTACATGCAGTCTGATAATTTGAATGAAACGTTCTAGTGTCTATTTTTGAAATGGACAATTCCATAAAAATTCCATAAAAATAACTGTCACCACGTGTCACATGCACGTGTCATTTCTAATCAACTGTTCTTGTCTAACTTTTGGCAAATCCTTTGTTGATTCATGCTTACTAAAGATAACGATACACCAACAAGAACATTTCCTACATGTATGTTCACCTTTAAATGATTTAGTGGAATGCATGCCAAACTCGCTTCAGAAACATGTTTATATTGACTTTTGGCTAATCGGCATAGGAGTTGTCGGACGGACTATTTTGATCTGATGCGACAAATTTACAATTGAATATGGACACCGTAGTTTCTCAGGATAATGCAGAATGGATTGTTACCAACAAAAGTATGTAATAAAAACATTTAAGAAAAGCTTACATTATGTAAGTGACGGCAGTGGTCTGACAGGAGGAGCTAGGGGACATATTTCTGTCTTGCAGTTTGGAACAAACAGTGAGGCTCGATATTATAGTACTGATCCCCCGTCCGATTTGACACCAATTTAGTCATAACTTTATATAAGCCAGTTCTCGGTTTACGAGGCAAAAGAAAAGGTTTTTTTTAAATACCTGTATTTGCAATCACCATCATTCTTATCACATATATATATATAGACATCGCGAAAATTCACAAACAATATATCGAAAACAAGCACATTGTGCCAATAATGTGCGTCAGTATCTACCGGTTTTTCACAACAGAAGCATGGACGGTCTCTCTTTCCAACAGACGATCGATCATTGAACGTTTTGCTCGCATGACAGAATGGCAAAAACGACATGTATTAAAACGTCTTCTTTTAAAAGACAGTATCTGACTAACGAAACGTAATACCTTACTTGTATTTAAATTCGCGCAGTACTATTTTTCGCAGTCTTTGTAAACAAACATAAACTCCGATTAATACGAATACTGAGTCTATCATATTCCAGCCAACTTTTCATTTCGCTGAAGGATTGCGGTATTCCCCAGAACGCTACGATAATCGTTTTGATTGTACTCTTGGTGCTACTAATAACTGATGTGGAATCCCGGGGTTGTGAAATAAAAACTCTACGAAAGGTCATCAGGTAATCAGGTAATGTCGCAAGAGCTATACGCGTCCTTGACCTCAATAAATGGTATACTCGTAGGACGCGTATCTATAATCTCAAATCGACTCCATTCCACCCGCATGTGCAATTTGACTTATATATCAAGACTAGCAGGTGGACCCGATTTCGTCCTGGCTGTTTCCCCTCTGCTTTTCGGCGAATTGCGCGATTTGACCTTGAATTGTCCATTTTGAAGGTCAAGGTCAGGTGGGGTCACGATTTGACCCGTCCAAAACACTGCCCGGACAAAAGTACCCGTCGAAATCCATCCGGTTTTACCCGATTTGACCTTGAATTGATCAGTGTGAAGGTCAAGGTCAGGTCGGGGTCACGACTCGACCAGTCCAAAACACTCAGTGGACAAAAGTAACCACACGTATCAAATTTCGTCGAAATCCCATCAAAATTCGCGATTTGACCTTGAATCGTCCAGATTTTCATCGAAATCCCGTGATACTCGGGCGTTTGACCTTGAAATGACCCGATTTAAAGGTCAAGGTCACGTCGCACGGACAAATTAACAGGCCCATGCCACTCCACGACCGAAAGTACCCCCACGTACCAAGTTTCATCTAAATCGGGTCGGCCGTTTTCGAATCCATCGCGAACACACAGACAGACACACAGACAGACAGACACACAGATTTCCCAAAATATATAATAGACTAGAAGGTGACCCGATTTCGTCCGGGCTTTGACCTTGAATGGTCCATTTTGAACGTCAAGTGGGGTCACGATTTGACCAGTCGAAAACACTGCCCGGACAAAAGTACCCGACAAACGGGCCCGTCGAAATCCATCCGGTTTTATCCGATTTGACCTTGAATTGATTATTTTGAAGGTGAAGGTCATGTCGGGGTCACGATTTGAGCCGTCCAAAGCACTCAGTGGACAAAAGTAATCCTATGTATAAAATTTCGTCGAAATACCATCAAAATTGGCGATTTGACCTTGAATTGACCCGATTTCAAGGTCACGTCGCACGGGCAAATGAATATGCTTATGAGACTCCCCATACGAAGGTACCCCACATACCAAGTTTCATCGAAATCCCGTGATATTCGGGCGTTTGACCTTGGAATGACCCGATTTCAAGGTCAAGGTCACGTCGCACGGGCAAATTAATATGCCCATGCCACCCCCGCCCGAACCCCACATACCAAGTTTCATCGAAATCCCGTGATATTCGGGCGTTTGACCTTGAAATGACCCGATTTCAAGGTCAATGTCACGTTGCACGGACAAATTAATAGGCCCATGTCACCCCCGGCCGAAAATACCCCCACATACCAAGTTTCATCGAAATCGGATAGGCCGTTTTCGAGTTCATCGCGAACACACACACAGACAGATCTTCCAAAATATATAATAGACTAGAAGGTGACCCGACTTCTTCCGGGCTTTGACCTTGAATTGTCCATTTTGAAGGTCAAGGTCAAGTGGGGTCACGATTTGACCAGTCCAAAACACTGCCCGGACAAAAGTAACCGACAAACGTGCCCGTCGAAATCCATCCGGTTTTACCCGATTTGACCTTGAATTGATCATTTTGAAGGTCAAGGTCTGGTCGGGGTCACGATTGGACCCGTCCAAAACAATCAGTGGACAAAAGTAACCCCACGTATAAAATTTCGTCGGAATCCCATCAAAATTGGCGATTTGACCTTGAAGTTACCCGATTTCAAGGTCAAGGTCACGTCGCACGGGCAAATGAATATGCTTATGAGACTCGCCATAAGAAAGTACCCCCACATACCAAGTTTCATCGAAATCCCGTGATATTCGGGCGTTTGACCTTGAAATGACCCGATTTCAAGGTCAAGGTCACGTCGCACGGGCAAATTAATAGGCCTATGCCACTCCCGGACCGAAGGTACCCCCACATACCAAGTTTCATCGAAATCGGTTCGCCCGTTTTCGAGTTCATCGCGAACACACACACAGACACACAGACAGACAGACAGATCTTCCAAAATATATAATAGATGTTCCACCCACTTTGGTGTTCTAGAAACCACCCTAAAAGGACCCGTTAATTAGTTGAATATAATGTGACTGCAAATTCTGAGGTGAAGGTCGAGTATAGCTCTTGCGACATTACCCCTCTACGATGTAGTTTACTCCAGACTGTATTTTTCGCATATCTTGCTGTGCTAATTTAAGACTGAGTGAACATATTTCGACTCAAACTGTTTAGTGATTTCGCATTGTAAATAATGCGGGTGAGAGGGTAATCACGAATTGGGTGGGTTGTTCCATGTATGTATGCATACAGGTGCAACATACAACCTTTTATTCCACACCCATTGACGTGAGTCACATGTATTCAACGGAACCCCAGGCATTGAATGCAAGTATTTTGCGAAAATAGTTTTGTCATATTTTAAATCACGCACGAATTTGCGGTTATCAAAGTGCGCGAATTTAGAACTAAGCGAAAACAGTACTGTGCGAATTTAACTACGAGTAAGGTTTCGTGCATATACAAGAAAATGCATTACATGTTCCCATAAGTTCCGTCGTGCTGGTTTTTGGTGCATAAATATATCAGAGGTTCTTTATTCGCAGAACAACGGGTCCTAATGTCATCAATATTTAAAAGATTATTACTTTGATGATATAACTGTCTTGCATGACTCGGACGTTATCTAACAAGCTTCAATTTTATGGGATTTTATTAGTTTTCACTAATTCAGTGTGCGAGGGACTGCGAGGGACTGCGAGGCATGACTCTTGATCGGCTATGACGTTAGTATTGCGTGACGAATATACAATGGCAGTGGCATATGTACTTAATAAACTGTCATGTTCTAATTGGAAACGCAGTGACGGGAATTCCTGTCTAGTGCAGATGTCATCACGAATTGCGGTGTATGCGTATTCAGTATTGACACCGAACATAAGTTGAAGTAGCAGGCCAAGTAAAATGTATGAAATTGGCCCAAATAGTATAATTCTTCTTTGGAAAATTCGTTTGAATTGATAAGGTCATACTCAGTCAGTGGGAGCCTGCATAAAGACCACAAGCAGAACATTTTCACATATCTGTAATATGTGAATTGATCTTTTATAATTAATGTTGATTAACCAGCAATGTAGTAACTCTTCAAAGTGCGTGACCATGTTCAGTCTCTTCCCACTTCAACAAAACCTAACTATCCTTACAAATTGTGTAATATATTCAATGTTTCAAACTTTACGAGCCGCGAATGCTATCATAAGATATAAAAACGTCCATTAACCCTTTTATGCTATACTCATTGACGTGTAGTTATCCCTTGGGAATATTCAGATTATAAATTCCAAACAAACAAAAACACCAATGACGTCGATGTCACGCGGGACATTTTAAATATTGATGACTTTAGGGACTCATTATTCTGCCAATAAAGAACATCTGATATATAGTTATGCACCAAAAACGAGCACGATAGCACTTATATGAGAACAGGTAATGCATTGTTGAACTTACTCCTCCAATAAATATGAATAATTCTGCACTTGTATTACCTGCCGTCTGCGTTTTCCCCAAACACCCCTCCAGATTAATAATTGACCATTACAATGTATATCTTTATTACTTAATGGGAGGATCATAGAAAGGCTTAAAGGCACGGGCGGCGTTCGTTGCAGAAATATTCATATTTGTTCAAATTGCCATCAACAGAGGAATATTAAAATAAAAATAGTTGTGTTCATATGCCAAACATAATCAGCGCGTAAATAACATATTGTCGTCAAGACGTACGATGGTGTATGTAAACAAGAGCCTGCTCGTGTTACACAAGTGTTGCTTCTGTTTACACAACATAGTGCAATTCTATTGGTTAATCACACACAAAGTATATAAACGCTCTTTATTATTTCCATATCAGGAAAACAGTAACACATAACGCTCTTTATGTTTACCATATCCGGATCTAAACAATAGCCAGGAAAAGTAACGTGTTTTGCTTTTGTATACATAACAAAGGAAAACATTTGACGATAACATATATACTGTTTATGCCATATTTCTTATTAGTATAAGAAGAAAGTCTGTCTATATTTTACAATTCTTTCTTTTTATGGCGGTTTTTGGCGGAGGTGAATATTTTAACAGCATACCGGTACACCGCCAACGCCGCCTTTATCTTTAAGATAATTTATATCCAAACACCACATATAAGTTCAATGATTTAGAGCGACATCAAATGTCATAGCATTCTGTTCGCAGTATGCTTGAACTTATTTGGCATTTATAATCGTATTGTATATGTCATAACATAATTATATCATTATTGCTGCGATCTCCACAGTCTTCCATTAAAATGTCATTAAATTGGAAATGGCAAACAAATGGCATCTAACTTTGTAATTTCAGAGGTACGTGTATATTTAATATCTCCCACTTCAGTCCCATTAGACCCAAACATAATTATGTGTGCAAGTAATTATATATCCGTCGCTAGGTAGGTTTGGATCGAGAACATCTAACGGCTAACGCCAAGTAGGGATAGTAGTTTGGGGGGGGGGGGGCTAACCCCGGGATCTTCGAAAGGGTCGAATGACCCTTTCCTTAACCCCTCATTTTAAGCTTTATTAAATCAAAACAAACAGAAAAGAAGGAAAAAAAGCAATTTTTAGTTCTTCATCTTTTCTTTGTCTTTTTCTTCTTATGCCTCTTCGCCGGTGGTGGTGCTGACGAAGAGGCATCCGAGGGAAGTGTGCTGGTGTCAGTGTCATGGATTCTGACTTCAACTGTCGCCGGATCAGAGGCGTCGTCTTCTGTATAGACAACTCTGTGGTAAATTAGATCTATCTCTCTCTGCCTTGATGAAACTGTGTGTCTTTCCTTGGTTATGTTCTACAAGGATCCGGTCTTTTAACTCTTGAATCAGTTGGTCTATATCTGGTGGTTCTGCTTCCCTGGTGGTAGAGCTGGGGGACACCGGAATGGTGTGATACTCCGGTGTCCGTGGTGGCAAGCTGTCCAACTCCACCTCGAAGCTGGCGGCAGGAACAGCAGGGGTGGTATCCTGCTCCCTTTCTCCGCTAGCCTCGACAACAGCAGGGACCTCCGGCAGATCCACGGAGTCCCTGCTAACGCTAACGCCAAGCGCTGTCAGCTACATATAAATACAGTCTTATGCTGGCCTGTTAGATTGACCAATGAGAATGTAGATCTACTGACAGGATATGAGGGTATATTAGATTCACTTTGATTGACACTGACCCCATATTGAAAGCCCCAGGGGGTATATGGATTCATATGGGGCCGATGGACGCCATCTTGTTTTTCTTGGAACTCTGCCGCCTCGGGGATATTTTTCAGTGTATTTTGGTGCCAAGAAAAGGAAAATATGTTGGAAATCATGTTTTGCCAATTTAAAGACTTAGTACCATGTATCAAAACCTGTATGTGATATATTTGATTTATTCTAAAGACTCATAAATTAATTATCAAACTCAATGTGTTGTCCTACTTCTGGTGATTAGCTGTTGACTCAATGCGTTGACGTTCAACGCCCATGGTGCGTCACTGTGACGTTACATAGGTTAATGGCCATATGCGACATATTTAACTTATTAAATTACTGAATTTCGTACTTGTAAGTAATTAAAATTCTCAAATGGAAAGCATAATAAAATCGTTACAGGACTCTTTGTTGTCGGTGACATATGAGGCTCAGCGAGATAAATATCGGGCTCGGCTAGGGCCTCGCCCGATATTAATCTCACTTCGCCTCATATGACACGGTATCCGGCAACAACTCGCCCTGTAACTTATATTATAATGTCAGCTCTTGCGATTAGCCAAATCAGCGTCGATATATATTGACGGTATATGAACCCATATTAGGTCGGTGACATAATATGAAATCATTATTAGGTGCTTATCCGCCATCTTGTTTTTTTTTCAGAAACTCAGTCGCCTCGGGAATATTTTTGGTATATTTTGGCGCCAAGAAAGGGGATATCTGTCGGAAATAATTTTCTGTGAATTTAAAGACATAGTACAATGTACCAAAACCTGCATGCTATATATTTGAGGAATTCTAAAGACTCGTAAATTAACTATCAAACTCAACAAGTTGTCAAATACTTCAATGCGTTGACGTTCAACGCCCATGACGCGTCACTGTCACGTTACATAAGTTAATGGCCATAGTACGACACGTATATCTTACCAAATTACAATAAATTACAGCGACGATTAATTAAAGGGAAATGCTGGATTTTGTCCACTGACATAATAAATACGTTACGGGGCGCTTAGTGGTCGGATATGGTGTCATGTGAGGCTCAGCGAGATCAATATTAGGCTCGGCCTACGGCCTCGCCTAATATTGATCTCACTTCGCCTCACATGACACCATATCCGACCACTAAGCGTCCCGTAACTTATAATATTATAACCTGATTGAATTACATGCACGCTTGTTCCCCGGAAAAAGACACCGTCCCGTCGTCTCAGACCCTGTCATCTTTCTCAAACGATTCCCGGTTGACGTCGACGTCACACGACATTCATAGTGCTCGCCTCGACCCTGATTGATTGATTGATTGATTGACTGATTTGAGTTTATTGACCCTTTCAGCAACTAAGGTCATATCACAACATTGCAAGTTCTAGTGGTGGAGGAAACCGCACACTTACTGCTAATCCTACAGTGGTTTCAATGGCTGATAAACTCGTCTATATACCATGTGCGGCAAATCACCGGCCATCGGCGAGTAACTGGCACCAGATAACGATTTCGAGTTACTAAGTCCACGATGGAAACATGTGGATTTGAACCCTTATCGCCAGCGCTGGAGGGAGAGAGGGTTTGGAGTTGTACCCCTTACCGACTGAGCCACCGATGACCCCCCCCCCCCCCCGCCTCGACCATGAAACCGGAACTTTAAAATAAAAGCATCGTCGCACATGGCAATTAGACAAGCCCTGCAATGTATATACATGTATATATCTGAATAAACTTTGTAAGTATATATAGGGGTGTACTAAAAGCAGAACGTATGACATGACGTGTGTGAATGGGTTTTCGATACACTTATGCCATCTTGGAAAAATAAAACTCGAGACTGTGCTACTCGTTATATTCTTCCGAGTTGGCACTCGTCCCGTGTTGACATCCATTAACAAATCCGTGTCAGTCTGCGTATATCTGTCAATAGAGAGATCTGGATCGAGAACTTCTAACTTCTAACGCTGTCAACTACATAATTATATACGGTCACCTGATTGACTGGACGTCTGACGATCACATTTATATGTGACCCGCCATATCAAATCCAGTCGTAAGTCGGGATTTGTTTTACCCTGTGCCAATGCATTCTCTTATATATGCGAGTCGACCATATGTCGTCTCGCATATATAAGAGAATGCATTGGCCTAACATTTTTTTACAATTTTAATAAATTTTTTCTTGTATTCTTTAACAATTTTATAATTTCACCCATACAGAGCCCCAGACAAACATGAGCAGACGACAATCTTCTATATGCTTCTATATATGTGTGGGGCTCCCTGCAGGGTAATGGATGTTTTTTATTTTATTTCCTAAAAATTGTAAGAAACATTTATTTAAAAAAAATGATAAAAAATTGTTAGGCCAATGTATTCTCTTAATTATGCGATGCGACCTATGGTCGACTCGCATATATAAGAGAATGTATTGGCACGTGCAGGGTAAAACAAATCCCGACTTACGACTGGATTTGATATGGCCGGTCACATATACGGTCACTTGATTGACTGAACGTCTGTATATATGCATACTCTGGCCTTTGGTAGCTGCCAGAGCTCGTATTCACCAACTGGGTTTATTTTATAAACCGGTAGATTATGTGGTAGCGGCCGTATGCAAAACGTACCAGCGCTAGCGTTTACGACAACAACGACCCATGCAATCTATCAGATTTTTCCAAATCGCGAACACTTGGTGTTTAATATGCGTAAATAGCGGTATAGACTCAGGCTGGATTTTTTTCGGCGGAATAAGTGTTGAAGATATAATTGGATCAATAGGCAGCTTTATTGGTACCGGCCAAATGTAGGCAGTACATCGGAAATTTTAAAAGAATTTTCAGAGGAACTCGGCCAACAGCGAAGTTAAATGAATTTGTATGGTGTTGTAATTTGTATGGTGTTGTAATTTGTATGGTGCTGTAATTGAGGTTTGTCACCCTAAATACATTTATAGATAAACAATAAGGATATATTAGAAAATTTATTCGACTGAAAGTTTTATGTGGATTTGAAACTTTTTGGAATATTGTGATAGCCTATTCGAAATAAAACATTTACAACCCTAAATCTAACATCGAATTGCATACTGATCGAAATACACAATGCAGTGGTCTTGTGCTAAAATCCGGACATGGACGAAAATAAGAAAAGGTTTTCTAAGTTAAATTGGTATGAGTGCTGCTCAATATCCATATGTGCTGGACCGAGCGTAAAACGAGGACTTCGATAATAATTTATATGTGTTTCATTCACCGTATGTCAAACAACGTTACATCATGGTGATTTACACTGAAATAACATGAGTTTGATTTCATGTTGGATTGCCGATTTATTGCCTACATATGGCCGGTAAAAGCCGGCATGGTATATTTTCCATTATCTTGCCACTATCTTGCCCGTACCGGGCGGTACCGATTGACTGTTGGTAAACTTCACGGCATGTCTATATCAGTACGACACCAGTGGATACAGGCTACCGTCACATTATTATTACATTCTAGAATATGAATAAATGCATATTTAAAAAACTTATGTATTGATTCAAAGTGCAGTTTTTTTTCATGGGGATTAGGAATTATATCTATATTTAGAAAGGGTAGACCTCTAGTTTGTAAAGCCATGTCTCCATTTGTTTAGGACACCCCCTTGCGGCTATCTTGAATTTTTCAAAATTGTCGCCAAAAATGTATTTTCCCATAGTTTTCCATTGATTGGAACAACCATATGGATATATATATACATGTTATATATACCTCCATAAAGGATAATTATCAATTGAAAATGATTAACTGAACGAGTGTTGAATATCTTTACCTAACAAGCAGCTAAAAATTTATCTCTGCCGGCCATCTGGGATATTCAAAATGGCCGCCGAGTACACATTTGCCTTTGAAACCACATCAATAAGCACCGATTGTCTTTAAAGTACAGCATCTTCCTGCCTAAATTTAGGGAACTTGTGCATTTTGTGATTAAATCATCATATTCGACATAAATGCACCAGAGATATGAGAGCAATCAAAATTCGGAAGAGTGCTAAAACAGTGCCAATGGTATCTATAGCAACCACCTTGATACAGATATCAAAATCATCGGAAAAATAATGTTATTCCCTAAAAATCACAATTGTGATCTACACGAAACATTTGATTAGAGGAGTGAATTCTATTACACTGAATTCAAGATGGCCGCCGAAAAATGCAAAATGGTCGTTGTTATCCATAGCAACCATCCGAAGATTCTATTCGCAAAGCCATGGAATCCATATACATGTAGTATGGTGTGATGCCTCGGATTACCAGACTTACATCTACAGTATAATATATACCAGATTACCAGACTTAACATCTACAGTATAATATATACTGGATTACCAGACTTACATCTACAGTATAATATATACCGGATTACCAGACTTACATCTACAGTATAATATATACTGGATTACCAGACTTACATCTACAGTATAATATATACCGGATTACCAGACTTACATCTACAGTATAATATATACCGGATTACCAGACTTACATCTACAGTATAATATATACCGGATTACCAGACTTACATCTACAGTATAATATATACCGGATTACCAGACTTACATCTACAGTATAATATATACTGGATTACCAGACTTACATCTACAGTATAATATATACCGGATTACCAGACTTACATCTACAGTATAATATATACCGGATTACCAGACTTACATCTACAGTATAATATATACCGGATTACCAGACTTACATCTACAGTATAATATATACTGGATTACCAGACTTACATCTACAGTATAATATATACCGGATTACCAGACTTACATCTACAGTATAATATATACTGGATTACCAGACTTACATCTACAGTATAATATATACCGGATTACCAGACTTACATCTACAGTATAATATATACTGGATTACCAGACTTACATCTACAGTATAATATATACCGGATTACCAGACTTACATCTACAGTATAATATATACCGGATTACCAGACTTACATCTACAGTATAATATATACTGGATTACCAGACTGGACGACGACTTGACGATTCTTGACGACTTGACTGTCATGATGATAGGTTATCGAAGGACAGAAATTAATGGTACCGGAAGTATGGGCTAACAATATAGGGATGACGTCACAGTTGGTCTAGCTGATATTTTGGATCACCGATATTTCATGATTCAAACGGTTCTAGCTCTAGCATATCATTCGGACTTTTCGGTGGACAAATATTATCTCTTACAAAAATAATATGACTGTTCTTTGGATTTGATTGAATCGTATGACAGTATTGGTCGCTCAAAAATTCTTTAACACCATTATTATAAGTGTATATTATTAGTTACATTTGGCCGCATTGGGTATATATGGAGATTTAATACATGGATGTCGATTTTCAACCCCGAGGCAGTGCCGATGGGTTCAAAAAGAGACATCCAGGTATTACATCTCCAAGTACCCCACGATGTTGCCGGAGATAACGTTTGTGTCCCCATGCACAACAACACCCACGCGGCATCAACTTAAGTGTGCTTTTCATATATATGTTATCAGATGAATTCGCACCAATAAGAATAATTCAGTAGCCGAACTATAGAACCGGCGTCAGGTGGCGTGAAACTTGGCGTGCTAGAGCCAGTTCAAGGGTCATTCAATTACTCCCGATGTATCACGTGCTCATATACCCCCGATGTTTCATGTTCTCATATACCCCCGATGTTTCGCGTACGTTCTCTTATATCCTGCTGTCATGGGTAACGGGGACATTATTAGTTATCTTCGGCAACATCGGGGGTATATATGGAGATTTAATACCTGAATATCGATTTTGAACCCTAATTAAGGCGGAGCCATGGGTTCAAAAAGGGACATCCTGGCATTAAATCTCCATATATACCCCACGATGTTGCCTGATATAATGATTTTATCCCCATGCACAAAAATAGCCACGCGGCCTCAACTTAAGTGTGTTTTTCATATATAGGTTCTCAGATAAATTTACACCAATAAGAATAATTCAGTAGCCGAACCATAGAACCGGATTCAGGTGACGTGAAACTTGGCGTGCTAGAGCAACGTCCCGATTGGTGGAAACTGCCAGTTCAATGGTCATTCATATACTCCCGATGTTTCACGTGCTCATATACCCCCATGTTTCACGTGCTCATATACCCCCGATGGCTATATACCCCAGAGTTACCTGTCGCAATTGATAATTCATGAAATGATATTGACCGTTCTGGGTGACCTTGACAACAGTTTCGATCATTAAGTGGACAACCACTTAAATTTTCACTCCCAACATACATACTAACATCAAACATAATACAAATCAGTTTTACAGAAGTAGGTATTTCGTGTTTTCTCCAATGTTCTAGATGTCATTGCCATGGAAATCAGATATACTGCTTACCAATGTCGAGTATATATATAGTCCGAGATCCCCAACCAAAAATATTTCACATGTACAAAGTTTCATGCTTTAATCCGGCGAGTCACGATTTGTTGTTTGTTGGTCTACTGGGCTACTATAGTATGGACAATGAATTTGAACTACCATACTGAGTGTGGCGGCACTTGGCTGGTTCATTATCGGACAAAACCTGTATTTTGAGCTGCTTGTCGAACTGATAAGTATCCCTTAATGGAGTATATATATAAGCCTATAAGGTAGCTCAAACCAATGGAAAACCAGGTTAATATTATTTAATTAAGAAGGCGTCGTAAAATAAATGGAAACATGGATTTCAGAAATCCGTAAACTCTACCCTTTCCGAAAACATATGGTTCCAAAATCCCAACGAAAGAAAATCTGAAGACGCAAGGAACCAAACTGTTGAAATGTCAAATACGGTTGTATTGGGTGATATACACTGCTGAACACGAGGTTGATTTCATGTCGGCTTGTCGGTTTCTCGCCTACATATGGCCGGACTGCCTGCATGTAAGATTTGCCACCAGGTTGCCTATACCAACCGATACCGACTGAATGTCGACCATCCGGTGCCAGTACTGCCAGTATGTACCAGAACGCGGCCGGTGCCGGAATGTTTACTTGGATAGGGGTGTTCATTTTGACATGGAGTCTTTAATAGCACACAACAACATCATAGAACATTCACCATGACACAGCAATAGCATAGTTCCATATCAGGACCAAGTGACCATGGCGGGTTGATCAATGATGTAAATGGAAGTCTTAGATTAAACGCTGTTCTGTTAGGAACGTCCATACATGGCATACAATATCTGATTTAGTGACAAACCTCAGTAATAAATATGGCTCACACGGGGTTGTTTTCTGTGACAGAAGTATGTTTACGAGGACTTGCACTCAGGTCTGCAATCGTGTGTGAGATACACGATAAAGATGTCATGGACAGGCACTGTCTGTCTGATTGTAACTTAATTGAAAAATTGTACCATGAGTTACACCTATGTCTCACATTATATAATTTAGACACATGCATACATATAAGTAAATACTGCTAGTTTTGATGCGGATGAGAAAACTATTTTTTCTCTGCTGTCTTATAAATCCGTAACATTCGAGAAAAGATATGCATCGATCAATATTCATAGATATTTAAAAACATTTTAATAGTGGCTGCGCTTGTTATTGGAACACGATCAGAAACGTCATCTTGATTTGGGGTCATTTTGTAATAACCCATCCATTCAATATTTGTTAGCATACACTCAGATCCATACGGATACTGAGTCTATCGTGTTCCAGCCAACTTTTAATTTCTGGGAAGGCTTGTGGTATTTCCCTGAATTACGTCACATCGCGCTCCGTTAATCGTTTCGATTGGACTCCCTTATATTGGCTGCGGACACACGTACCACGGTTGCGATGGCATAGTAGGTGTGACAATTTAGTATGGTGCATTTTGGTGACAATTGGTCGTCATATTTCTGTGCCATAGCTAGCTATGTTGCCCGCTGAGTTTCCGCACAATGAGTCAACTCGACCAATTAACCCATTGCGTGTCACCAAGAACTCTACTCATTACGTTTTGCTACATTGTATTCTCTATACGATATATATAAATGCACGACCGATCGTCTAGAATTGTGTTTGACCGTGGCAATCAATCATTCACTCACATATCATGCACGTAGTACTCTTTGTTGATATGATGTCAATTCACGTTTATCCACTTATATTAATTTCATGCGTATTAAGACAGTTCCCCAATTGCGTTTTTTAATTAGGGATGTTTAGTTCTCCGCATAATTCCGCTAATATTAGCACGTGGGCAAATGAAGCTGTGTCGGAACTGTTGGAGGAAATGCAGCTGCGAGAAAGTATATAGAACAAACAAAGCGAATATACAAGGACCAAAAACAAGAAAAAGACTGATTATAACGAACTTTGGAGGACTCATTGTGCGACTATGCAGCGGGCGACATTTCTGGCTATGGCATATTAATTATGACAACCAATTGTCACAAAACTCTACCATAATTAATTGTCACACCTACTATGCCATCGCTATTGTGATACATGTGTCCGCAGCCATTGGTACTACTAATAATGAGTTATGATTGGCGCTACTGACGTGGAATATTCCCGCTGTTGGGAAATGAAAATTCTACGAAAGGTCATCCACTATCTTATATGTGGGTATGCAGTTCACTCCAGCCTGCGTAATACCCTATACAGTTATTTTAGGGGCCTATACTATAAAACACAATTATTGTCATATCAGCATTCCATTGCAATTTACTTATTTCCCAATACAAAATATCTATTTTATTATATTTTACTGAATTTCTGCTAGTGTATTTCTTTCATTGTTGATTATGATTCAGCATACGTCGATAACTCTTAATTTACATCATGCATCGACGAGAACTGATTTATATGATATTTTTAGCGAGCCATCTATTTACTAGAATTCACTTGAATGTGAAACTATTTTCATTTGGGGGAGATATTGTTCTATATTTTGAGGTCTAGTCTGGCGATTTACAATAAGTCAGTTACACTGTTAACCCTTCCATCACTGGAACTTCCTGAAATTTTGCGAAAACCCTGTGCCAATACATTCTCTTATATATGCGACTCTGCCATAGGGAACCTCGCATATTTAAGATAATACATTGGCCTAGCAATAATTACATTGATCCTGTAAGTCAGTGCATTCTTTTATATATGCGAGGTTCCCTATGGTCGACTCGCATATATAAGAGAATGCACTGGCACATTATATTTGATGCTGCACCATCGCAGCTCCCTTCATGGTAGGGTTAAATTATCAATGTTGATAGTACTCGACACCTTCTGCGAGGCTCAAATCACCGTTTTTGTAATTTTATAGTATAGGGCCATGCATGGGTGTAAATAGCTGTACAACATTTGTGATAGCCAATGTGTAATTATATTATCTTAAAATTGCACATAAAATTACCTCCGTAATATTTAATAATGAAATTAACACATTCGACACACAGAATAAAAGTCTCACGCGCACAATTAAATATTAACACCACACAAGCATGAGACCACAATATATAGATAGAAGACATTTAAAAAATATAATCCAAGAATAAAATTGTACTTCCATATGCACATAAATTTTAAATATAATATTTCCCAGAATTGTAAACAAATTTTGGCTTTAAGATACGTTCACACACTGGTAAATTTGCCTGAGTATTTCTCAGGTAATTCGTCGCAATTCGGCTATATTCTGTTGCGATATGTTATTTATAAAAATGCATCTGAATCGGCTTCTATACCGTTAGACATGAGCTGTCTGAGATTCCATAAGATATTATGTAACTGACATTTGCCCAAATTTATCCTGGCCTCGGCGTTTCTATCAAGGATCAATCGTGTAATCACTCGTGGCATACCATTATAAGCGACGCAAAAATCGAAGACAGATACTAGTGTACTCTGCAGTTCCACAATATATCAATCAGAACAGTGAAATATATATCATCTGAGAAGACTTGCGTGGACATTTGATAGGCAAATTTGCTAGCTGAGTGAACGTAGCCTTAACCCTTTCAGTGCCAGGTCCGTTTTTTGTATCAACCCATATACCCTGTGCCAATGCATTCTCTTATATATGCGAGTCGACCATAGGTCGCCTCGCATATATAAGAGAATGCATTGGCCTAACAATTTTTCATCATTTGTTATTGTTTTTTACAATTTTTTTTACAATTTTAATAATTGTTTCTTATATTCTTTAGCAGACATATTTTGTAGGTTTAGTGCCAGGGAATCTTAGGTTTTTCATGGGCATCAAAGTTATTACTATGAATACTTGGTGATAGTTTTGAGTTATAACATGCCCCTAAGGTTTTATCCAGTTTGTTTTTAAATTCGCTATAGCGTGCTTAAGCATACCCAAACAAAATTTAACCCAAAAAAATCTAAACAAAACAATTTTTTTTTATTTTGTTAGGGCCGATTTTACAGACCGTAAATTAGGGCCGATGAGATCGGCCCCTGGCACTGAAAGGGTTAAATGGGTATTGTACACTAAATCCGGCCATTATTATAATGAAAATCAATATATGTCTGGAGTCATAAATTTATTTTCATTATAATTACCATGTTGTTTGCATCGTTCAAAGAGCACACGAGTGTATTTTGCACTAATCCATGGCTCAAGTTCATTCATTTGTTGCATATATTCTGTTGAGTATAAAAGGAGATGGTCCCATAAATGGCAGGATTTAGTGTACAGTTCCCCTTTAACATTCATACGTTTTGGCCCATATGGCGCATGTTCAATTTCTATGTATATCGAGATATACCGCTTCAACTAAAATTGCAATGGAGCTTTCCACAGCTGTCAATTAAGTAATTATTAGCAGATATACAGTAATGCCCTAAGTAATCGACTCCTTAAACACAGCAGAATTATGGGTAACTTTTCAGGATTTAGTCGGAAATATGGCTTGTTGCCATTCAAGTTACCCATAATTCTGCTGTGTTTAAGGAGTCGATTACTTAGGGCATTACTGTACTCTTCCAATATGCGACTGAACAGGTCGTATGCTGCATTGAAAATTATTTCCGATGCCATCTTTGTTCATCCGAATTCGGTACGCGTGCACACATATTCAAACAATGATTTTGTTGTTAGATCATAACTTACTATTTGAGCACTGATGATGGAAATTCCAATAACAGTGTCTTTCATGTTGAGGGATATTGTATTTTTTTTGTATACATTTAAAGGCCCACTTAATTTTCGAGTCGCCGATTATATTTTTTTATAGTGCCTTGATATACGGTTTTAATGACAATATATGCCATAAAATATGATTAAATTACTACAATTCATCACCAATTGGAATGTCCGTGTCTCGTAAGGTGCCCAAAGAGTAATAGATGAATAATACAATAATTCCCCCCCCCCCTTTGTCTCCCAGAATGCAACAGAATTCAAATAAAGATGTATTTTCAATGTAAGGGGAATAACTATATATCTAAATATATAGAGTTATTACACTTGCATTGAAATAATTGACTTTGTGCATAAACATGACCACAGAACTGACGCCAGTTTCTCAATAAAAACAAAATGTTCACAGTTTATTACATCGAATAAGTTGAAAATACAATATTTTGGAGCTTACTCTTACAAATGGTACATAGATAGAACGACACAAGTGTGTGAACTGGTTAACGTTATTGCACGAGTTTGTTGTGACGCGATGGTAAAACGAGAACCGGAGGTTCGAGTTTTACCTCGCGGGACGACAAACGAGTGCAATAACGTTAACATGTTCACAACACTGTGTTGTTCTATGTTTATTGCACACTTTGAAGATTGTGGATTTTAATATAATAAAATTTACGTTGATATTTTTCATTTAATTGAACAAACGCGTACTTAATGTAGGCTAAACTTCATAATTTAGTGAAGAAATTTTCTGTTAAAGATGACGTCGCCAATGACGCTGTTGACGTAATCGGTTTGTATTCTCTAATACACAATCTTTTATTGACGTTTGAATTCATCTGTATTTTGCTGTATTCCGCACAAATAAGCCAGTTGGTGTGCAATAAATAATATGACATACATTGTACATAATGTGTATTGGGGGTTCGAAAATTAAGTGGGCCTTTAAAGACGAGAACGGTCTATTTCTGTGTGTGCATAAACTGGCATAAGAATAGCAACCTTTATTCTCCGTCCTTAAGACTGGCTGTGGAATGATCCATTGTCGAGTGGTACATATACCCTGTCATTATCTCTCTCCCTCTCTCCCTCTCTCTCTCCCTCTCTATTTCTCGCTCTCTCCCCCCCCCCCCCGCCTCTTGCTCTCCCTCTTTGTTTCATTCTATATTTCCCTCCCATCTGTCACTCACTTTTTATGTACACCCCTTCATCCATTTTATTTCTGTCTCTATTTCTCCATTTTCCTTTTCGTACCGACCAATCAGTCCTCAGTCTGTGACAACACCTCATGGCATATCCGTGTAAAACATTACTAATCTAATCCCTGCATCTTGCTCCTCCATTTCTCGTCGATAAAGAGGAATGGAGAGATATGTATCCTAAAATGTATTTTAACTAGAGTCTTGTGGCCCATAGGGCCCCGAACATTAGACCTGGTGAGTATTCACCAAACCGTAAGGCATAGTTCTGCCCGCACGTTACTAATCTTCAGTATACACCAAACTGGCACCTCGCTACGCTGGTCAGACCACTCACACATCGTGCTATAGTGGCCATTTTTGGAATGGGAACATTTATGAAAATGGCTGTAACCACGTCTCAAATTTTAAAGGCCCACTTGATTTTGGAGTCACCGATTATGTTTGTTATAGTGACTTGGTATACGGTTTTAATAACAATCTATGTAATAAAATATGATTAAAATATTATAATTCATCACCATTTGAAACGTCTGTGTCTCAGAAGATGCCCATAGAGAAATAGAAAACAGCTGAAATCATAGAAAGATTACCCCCGTTGTGGCTCCCAGAATGCAACAGAATTCAATTAAAAATGTATTTCAATGGAAGGGGAATAACTCTATCTTTAAGATATAGAGTTTTCCCTCTCATTTGAAAATAATACACTTTGCACTACAAAACAGATGAAACTTAAGCACAAAAACACGTCGGTAACTCAACAAAAACAACATGTTCACAGTGTATTACACCGGATAAGTTGATAATACAATGTTTTGGAGCTTCCACTTTCAAATGTTATATAATGTGGCATATATTTTATATATGTGATCTGTGAGTTCAAAAATTAAGTGGGCCTTTAATCATGTTGTTTCTGACAAATCTAGTTGATTCAAGCTCACTCAACATAATGACACCACAGAGAACATAAATTTCTTAAAATTGAAATTGTTATATACAGCGGAAGGTATACCAAGCTAGTTTCAGAAACATGTTTTATTTATTTCCGACTATTATATCAGAGTTGCCTTGCGATTATGTACGTGGCGGCAGTGGTCTGACCAGCGTAGCAATGGGACACACAACTCTGTCTTGCAGTTTGTTTACACATATCAAATATTAGGTTGCACAAAACGAGTGGGTGTGACATGCCATGTACTCTGTCGATTGGAAGGTCACGTTTCTCCTATTGTATTGTCCTGCTCTAACTCCCAAATGATTATTTAGAACAGAAATGTCTAAAATATATAACTATTGACATGCGATCATGGAATTCGTTAACTCGTTATAATTAAGAGAAACTGGCCACTTCCTGGCAGATGTCATGAGGCGGCTGTGGGATATAATCGATTGGTCGGTGGGTGTGTCGTAGTTCATAACAGCCGCTTGCATGCAAATTGCATAAAACCCACGACTTCGTCATTCATTTGTTAAATGATCCAAATGCCTGTGCATGTGAGTATATACCGCCACAATATTCCATAATTGTTTTACATGGATCGATTGATACTTAATGTCATAAACACGTATGTGTAATTGGTGAAAGCTGATACGGTGATGATTTTCAACCGATTTGTCGATATTCGATATACTACTGAAACAAAAACATATCTTGTGAATTAATTACATCTCGAAACAGCCATGTCACATACTATCTTCCCAGTTATGAATGACGTGGCGACAACATTTACGGTTAATTCTCGGTAGAGACGACGTCGCATTATTAAGCTTCTTTCACAGACCTGCGACTGATTCATGCGTCCGATGCATGCGGCTATCGGGGTTTTGGCGCAACGTTTCAAACCATACATTTATCACTGGGGTTGCGGCTGACGCAGTTAAACGCATCCGATTTCAAAAAGTTTTGAAATCGGTTGCGGTTTAACTGCATCTGCAGCAACCCCAGTGATATATGAATGGTTTGAAACGTTGCGTCTATAACCCGATAGCCGCATGCGTTGGCCACGTCAGCCGCAGGTATGTGAAAGCAGTATTAGGGAGTGTTTATGGTGTCTCACCACAGCCCCAATTTTGGCAATTTTTTTTCGATCGTTAGACATTCCATTCCTGACACAAAATTAGTTGTATATTTCAGACCAAAATACGTTGAAATTGATGAAACAAAAGTCGAATATTGTTCTGCTCTCTGTCAATTTTTTTAACTGATATGGTCATCATCTGGAACGTTTATAACCATAGGAGGGTGTCATGTTGGAAATTTCCAACAGTTGATTAGCCTGAGTAACCAATTGGAAAATTTCCAACCATCGAAGAGTGTTAGGTTAACCCATGGCGGGGATGCAAATGGAATCTCGGGCTGGTTTAAGCGAACACCGCTAACGGGGACCCTCTGTAGCCACGTCGCTGATTCTCGATTACCAAACAAACGAAGTCATTATTATTATCTCTCTCCCTCAACCCGCTCTTTACCAAATACTCTTTGACGATTAGTTCCCTTAGGAAATGTTCATATAATAAGCTATAGGTCGTTTGCTTAACTTGTCATCTGAACATTTCCCACCAATTAATATAAACCTTTTGTACGTGTATTATCTTTTCGTCTGTCTGGCGCCTGCTTTCATTGCCCGAGCACCACTCCAAATGAATAATAAACTATTCCAATGTGTGTTTGTATAACTGTGTAAGATCCTTTTATAAAACTTTCCACCGGTGCCTCCATGGAACCTCATTAATGTTCGAGACCCCACCAAGCAGCAGGCCTTATGGCATAGTCTCGTGAATTATTAGTGTATTAGCACTGTATTAAGATGACACAAGCTACACAGATACACATAGTATATGTAAATGTATATATTCTATTGTAAAGCATTTATGCCTTTGACACCATGAAGGTCTTATTTAAAAGAGAACTGATTTGGTCATTGAACTATTAAAAACAACTGACTAAAACAGATATACAATAGCTTTCACGAATTGCGAATAAATATAAATAACTACAGTTTACTAAAATTCCATATCGTTATAGTAATCTTACGTAGTATTGTTTATGGACTTGAACTGGAAATATGTATATATGTTACCATCATCGTTTACTAATGTTCTTGTTCTGATACCTAATAAACAATAAACCTAGTGAACTCGGTTGATAAATTCCGTATAAAATAGAAACTCATGTGAGATCCTCTATTTATGAGACCCAATGATGCAAAATTGAGGATCCTTTTTCTTTAAGATACACCACGGCGCAAATCAACCAATAAAATTTCTATATAATCCGTCCATAGACCATCATAAAGTAGGCGAATGCTCTAATAAAGAATATACAGCGTTGGTCATACCCACATTTGTTGGAACTGTTTATCAAAATCCACCGATTTATATAAATACCAACACTTTAATAATAATATGGACCAGTGCGGTAAGCTGGGTAATTCAGAGTTAACCGGAACCTCCCTACAACCACTCGCTTCAAGTCCTATTTAACAAAACTGTAAAATGTACAATTTGCAAACATATTTTTTCCGCCGCTTAATAAGGCATAAGACTGAATTGGTCACTCTCACTGTTTTGTGTGTGCATATGTGTGTGATAAAGGTACCCATGCAGGTTGGGAAAACTCGTGATAACGGTACCCAGGTTCATCTGCGGTCGACGGGGTATTTTTGTGTTACACTGCAGGACAACATATCAAATATCAAAGGATATATTAGTTGATATACTTCATCGGGACGACATCCTTTAAATTTAGAGCAGTTCAAACAATTTAAAACTGAAAGCAACTGCTTAAAACCAAAAGAATTTCCAGCAAAGACATCTAAATCTCGTTTATGTGAGATTCGATGAACCTGGCTTACTTTATCACGATTTTACCCAACCTGTGTATCTTTATCATACTTTTCAGAACCTGGGTACCTTTATCACACAAAAACCGATGAGAGTGACCAATTCAGCCTTAATAAGCTATATATCTCTCTTGAATAACGTTGAAATTCGAATCTGACGAGTCGCCATCCGAGTGACAGTGTATAACTATAATTATAGAATTGGTTATATATAGCGTTATAATCTCGGATGGCGACTTGTCGATTTCACATAGCAGCTTTCAGTACTTGAATATATTATAATTAATGATATGTGTATTTATCGGCTGATTTTGTAAGACTAGCCAACAAATGTGGTCATATCCTGACGACTGTGCGTGAACGGAAACCTTTATAAAAATGAAGCAAAGAATATCGAAAACAATACTAGTGATATACTGGACGTGATAAACGAACCAGCATCGACCTGTTCATCTGATTTTGAGCCCGCCGCCCAAACGGTCTCTCTTGGCGAACTCGAATCAGTCCCAGTAGTTTTGGGAAATGGGTGAAATGGGTTATCAGAACCTGAATTGTTATTGTTAGTAGGCAACGGCTCAATGTAAATTATAGGAGGGGTCTCCGTCGTATGAACATACAGATTATCACGTCCGGTAAAACATTCGTCTGTTGGTTCGTCCATAACAGTGAATCTCTCGAGAGCAATGTCCCGGTGATGACGCTGGAACACTTGCTTTGCAGTACCGGCGTTACAAATACTGGAGTCTACGACCGCTATTTGTTTTGACGACACACTCTGTCTGAAAATCCAGCACAGGTGTTGCCGTTCGCGATCGTAGGGCTCCGTGATAGTCAAGATAGCCCGAAGCTTTGTTGTATATTTAGAATCGCCGTACTTTTCGGGATCCACGAAGTCAAAGTTCGCCAAACATTTATATCTTATGCTGGTTGGCGATATGCAACTCAAACTTTTCAGCTCAAAGTACTCGTTGGTTAGCAACGCGTCGTGACGTATGCATTCTCTACAAGTCGCGGAATCGCGAAGATAAACGTTTGATTCAAATCCTTTTGGAATGTTACAGGTTATGGCATGAACCGGATGTTTACGAATGAGACTCGTAAACGGTATCTCCTGTCCACGATGTGAATGCCTGGTCTCTTTAATAAAATAGTTATCATCGCATATTGTGTCTTCATTTATGGTTACAGGCCAGGTTATTTTCCGTCCGAACCTGTAGATCAAAACAGACCGATCCGGTTTTTCAAGTTCCATACAAACATAACGCGGGTAACAGCCATTTTCGAATGAGCGCAACAACAGCCTTCGGTTTTTACGCTCGCGTCCATATCCTCGTAAACACTGGTAATGCACAGTATTGAACTCCATTGAATACGTGCCGATTTTCATGTTTCCTTTTTTCTTACCTCCTCCGAGCCACTTGGAATGGAATCGTTCTGGGAAAATGCACGGAGTGTCCTCCTCCCTGATGTTACACCCATTACACGTTTTCGGACAGTTCTCTTTGTATTTAGTCTCGCAGAAAATGCTATCCTTCGTGCAAGCTGAAAACTCGTCTGAGCAAGTTGTCGTAACAACGAATCTATCCAGATTTATCGACACGTATAACTGGGTTATCTCCCCTGGGTCGCCTGTATGGCAGACGAAATCCTTGAACAAATATATGTGGTCGACCTCATCCCCGGAATGTTTCCTGTAACGCAAACACCACACTCGGTCCACCTGATTTGGATCGCGCAGCGCGACAAACACGTGACCCGCTTCTGACCAATGAGCCACGCAATCAACTTGTTGAATAACCGCCATGTTAATGCCGGAAGGAATACAGCTTTGGTCACGGAAATTGAACACGATGACGTCATGTTCGTCACATTCGCTTTCGATTCGGATCGGAAGGACGGAATCAGCGCATATTAGGTTGCCGTCTGGATTGAACATCTTGACGTTGAAGCCGCCTTTAATCGGACAGCGCGATTTCTCTCTCGATATGCCGTCGACGCTGACGATAGGCCAGGGGTCATACTTAAGGTCATTATCGTGACACAGCATCGGATCAGGGTCATCTGATTGCTTTGAACGCTTCAACTGCACGATTGACTGACTTCTGCGAATGAACTCCAAGCATATGTATAATTGCTGAAAAGAGTTCGTTCCTTGCGTCTTTTGAAGGACGAGATATTTATTTCCCTCTGTGTGAGTAATGCATTCCCTGATGTATGTGTAGCAAGGACCGTTCGCACAATTCCCTTCTTTTCCTTCGATTTCGGACTCCCCATAATATTCCAGTATAGTTTTACTGCCAAAGCCAGAAGTCCACAAATGTTTATCCTCCGTTGGCTTCATAAACGTCGGAAACTTGCAGCGACATTCTGCCCAGTCCAGAAGCAGAACCAGTAGATTCGCGATCACAACCACGGTATGCTTCATCTCGTCATTTCACCATGGGTCTGAAAATATAAAATATTATTTATATAGCCCGTCTGTGTTACACTGAATTGTTTTCGGGGATTGGTCAACTGCCAATTGGGTCACCGGTTTCATACCCGTCATTGGTTTCATACCCCACACAGGTCGTAACACGAACACGACGTCACAAATTGTTGACCTTATCTGACCTAATCATTATAAGTCAGTGGTAAGCAGAATAATTGGGCATGCTTTTCAAAGTCCAGCCGAATTGCATCTGAAGCCAGTTATTTATATCGATCACATTAGCGATGCTAAGTGTATGATAATCTTATATTGTGCTGACTAAAAATACAAGAAACGAATGCACAGGGGGTGTGTGTTATTTGGGGGATACGACGGTCTGGTTCACACAATGTGCCCCAACGTTTTGCAGTCACCTATTTTTTTCGTTAGGTTGGGGTAGAGGTGTGAATAATCCTATTAATGACTACTTATGCCTTTCCTAGTTGGTTTGATTGCATTCGTTTTTTTTCTGTTATCCCTTTTGATTATGCGAAAGAACGGAAGTTTGGGTTGGATTTATGACTGTTTATTAGTTATGGATAATATATGCCTGCAAATAGATTAAACAAAAACATGAGGTACACACATTAACGAATTATAAACTTATAAATGACAATATACTCAATGACCGCATAACTTGGCCATCTCATCCAGGAACTCTGCTTCATCTATTTCGCCTAGTAGAAGTTGTAGTAGGGCGCGAAGCGCCCAGGATGGTCGAAAAGATCGCGAGATCTTCTCCTTCACCCTTCCCTATTTCGCCTGCCAAGTATATATACACTCTTTTGAACTGACTTCCGCTATCCTCAGTTAGAGTTTTCTGTGTCACCCTGTGTGTATATTGCTCAGGCAAGTTGATCTCGAGACGGGCTTTCGGAAGAGCTGGGGTGGTTTTGGGCCTTTGTCACGAGAAAAGAGAGAGAGATTGTTTATTCCTCCACACACGGGAGACGTAGTGTACAACGTATATACAATTACATAATCAAAAAACATTAAGAATAATAAGGCGTTACGTATATGTTATCAGAACAGACACGAATGCATCGTGTGAAATTAGAAGCAATTACTGTACTATATATACGTGTATATATAACGTCAATACTATCCCATATACACATGTATATATAATAAATTGCATGGCGATTGCAATCACAGAGGTCATATATCTACAAATTATAATTATACGTCAATGTCTATAATGGCATATAATAAATTAGATATCGATATATGGTGGCATTCCATATAATATACAGAGATGCGATGTTATCATTGATATTGTGATATTCGTATACTTTAGTATACTGTAGATAGTAATAATAAAATTGTATTGTTACATATGCTATTTTGTTTCCCGACAAATTTGGGATATTAAAGATCAGCAGTATACATGATGCATGAATCAATATAGGAGTCGCCACTCGCAAACAATCATATGTAACATAATACACGTATGAACGAGAAGCAGTCTGCGAATAAACTATTTTCATTGGGAATATCTGAGGGATCAAGTCCGCCCAGCGACTGGCATCCAAATGCATACATTAGAAATTCATTGCAAGACAATTGATCCATCGTGACAAAGATTGGGATACCGTGGACATTAATAATTCTATACCAGAAGCAGTTCTTCAGTTGAACTATATGTGGTGAGAAACAATGGAGAAACATGTGTTCAACCTGGTTATGGTACAAATGGCCACAGTGCTTGCAGATAGTATGATTGCATTCGTTTTTTTTCTGTTATCCCTTTTGATTATGCGAAAGAACGGAAGTTTGGGTTGGATTTATGACTGTTTATTAGTTATGGATAATATATGCCTGCAAATAGATTAAACAAAAACATGAGGTACACACATTAACGAATTATAAACTTATAAATGACAATATACTCAATGACCGCATAACTTGGCCATCTCATCCAGGAACTCTGCTTCATCTATTTCGCCTAGTAGAAGTTGTAGTAGGGCGCGAAGCGCCCAGGATGGTCGAAAAGATCGCGAGATCTTCTCCTTCACCCTTCCCTATTTCGCCTGCCAAGTATATATACACTCTTTTGAACTGACTTCCGCTATCCTCAGTTAGAGTTTTCTGTGTCACCCTGTGTGTATATTGCTCAGGCAAGTTGATCTCGAGACGGGCTTTCGGAAGAGCTGGGGTGGTTTTGGGCCTTTGTCACGAGAAAAGATATAACGTTGATTTCAAACTATAAAACGATGGCACTTTGCTGATCAACATCGGGTCGATTTCATCGGTTCTATTAAAGCAACTAATCGCTCCGAGTCTGTAGATTTCTTACTACTAAGCGGGTTTGATAATACTCGGGGACACAAGCGCTGGTGAAATTTCACAAGAAGTCAAAGTCAACATCGGGTCGGTTTCGTCGGTTCTAAGCGAAGTCACTTCTTCTTGGTAGATTGATGAATATTTTCACACGCCGAGATCCGACTCTGTATTTGTTTCCGTCGTAAATGAGATGCCTGCCGCCCGTGTCGTTTGGAATAAACGATATATTAACTAGAGAATTACTTATTTTGATTTATGAAAGATTGGCCATAGTGCAGTCCTATATAAACCAAAAAAATTCACGTTGAACATTAGTTAGTGTAACTTACATATGCGTGATAAACAAGTGACGACATGCAGTTACCGTGGCCTTAGTATAAACACGTTTAATATGGCCTGGACACAACACTTATCTTGGATCGGCCTAATTGCCAACAACACAGCCGAACGCACCTTCTGTTAACCCCCTGTCGCGTGTCTGCAAAGTGAGACTAACCCCCCCCCCCCCCCCTCCGACCACCTGTCTGTGTTACTATAACTCATATTCGGTCATTGGTCAACTGCGAAGTGTGTCACCCGTTTTATATAACAATAAAACACAGACCATAAGACGAACACGACGTCACAAACTTTTGACCTAAACACTAAAATCGGTCAGCAGAATAATTGGTTGTGCTTTTAAAAGTTCAACTGAATTTCATTGACGCCAGTTGTTTATGTCGATCACGTGATCGTTACTAGATGTAAGAAATGTGAGTATATTTTTATTGTTCATCATTCTTCACAGTGTTCAGTGCACATTGCCATATTTTTTTTCTTAGATATGAACTTTGTGTTTGTTTAATTTGGGTTCGAAAAAAAAGATTTTAAAAACCTCTATAAATTTCACATTTAGTATTTCTAACATAATCCGCCATGAATTATACTCTTAAAATTTGTGTATCAATGGGTTTGGTTACTGTGATTACTAATACAAGTGAACATAATCCTTTATATTGACTCCATCAAATTTATTTGGGGAAATTGGGTTAGCAAAGTCCTTAAATAGAGTTATTCTTCCAAGAACTTTTAACCAACGTGTTATTAAAATCAGAATCAGATATCATGGTTTGTCATTGTTGAATAATCGTTACTCAACCGTTGAATACAAACCGCTCAACATATTATCACTCAACGTGTTGAGTAGAGATTTTAATCAACAAAATATCCAGTGTAACACTCACTCACTATATTCATTTCTTAATTAATTACACTCCGTACACAACGGTTCGTCGAAATAATGGACTTAATTGTAATTTCGTGAATTATTTAGGCCAATCATTCATCCAGGTATCTGAAACATTCAAGATTCCTCATGTAAACAAACGGGTTCACCACCCAAGGGATTACACCCCAATAAAACTTAAGAAAACAACAAAGTACTCAAAAGTGAAAGTACATGTAGTTGTATGTTGTCGAGAGGGGAACGAGGAGCATTTTACTGAAATTAAGCGTTATATTCTGTACGCTGTGAGCGCTCTCCGCTTGAAATACTAGATAGAGAAGCGTGTTTCACAATGTTCATTTCATTCATAAGATGCCATCATGTCGATTTCAACGAAAGTCGACGAACAACGTCAGCATGTAACTTTTACATCGACCGAATTCGCGTGAACCTGAATTTAGCTTCCGCTTTTTTCATAATTTTGTGTTTTCTTTTGTTTTAAGAAAATTGTAGATTACGAGCTGAATGGGAAGAAATCTAAGCCAGTCTTACCTACCAACGTACAAGATTCGGAATTGTCTGATGCTTTCGGTGACTATTTCATTAATAAAATCCATAATTTAAGATCTATGCTCGACAAGAGCAACATCCAACCTGAGTTTGAATCATTCACTGGAACTTCAATCAGTAAATTCGAGGAAGTGACGTGCGACCACGTTAGGACAATTATTCTTTCGTCTTCACCTAAATCGTGCAGTCTGGACCCAATACCTACAGACCTCATAATTAAACATATCGACTTCATGATAGAGCCATTGACCAACTTGATTAATTCGTCACTTTCTAGTGGTTCGGTTCCCGCCTGTTTTAAAGAAGCAATTGTGATTCCTCTCTTGAAGAAATCGGGTCTCGATCCTGATACTCTAAATCACTACAGACCAGTCTCTAACCTGCAGTTTATATCAAAAGTCTTGGAGAAAATTGTTCTGTTTCAACTCAAAACGCACCTCAATAATAATAAACTATGGGAACCTTTCCAGTCTGCTTATCGCACAGGGCATAGCACTGAGACCGCGATGCTGAAAATAACATCTGATCTTCTTGTTGCGTCTGATGAAGGTCTCGTTTCTATTCTGTGTTTGTTAGACCTTAGCGCAGCGTTCGACACGATTGATCACCAAATTCTGCTACATCGACTAGAAAGATCATTCGGCATTTCCGGTACTGTCCTACAGTGGTTCGTTTCTTACCTAACTGGTCGTCAACAGAGAATACAAATTGGCAATCTGTTATCAAAGTATTACAATCTTGATTTTGGCGTGCCCCAGGGTTAAGTTCTAGGACCAATTCTATACCTGCTTTACACCAAACCTATCGGTGCTGTTATACGATCGCAAGGCATATGTGTACACATGTATGCAGACGACACACAGTTATACATTTGCGGCAGACCCGATCAAGACTCATACCTAGTGAATAGGATCGAGAGCTGTCTTTCCCCTGTTAAAACCTGGATGACCTCCAATAAACTGATGTTAAACAACGACAAAACTGAAGCCATGTGGGTTGCAAAACCATCCATTGTACATTACATCACTGCAAGCAGATCGTAACACTATTATCTTCTCTTCGTGTGTCAAAAATCTAGGAGTCCATCTCGATCAAACACTGTCTATGAGGACACATATCGACCACCTCTGCAAGTCTATATTTTGGAACTGCGACGCCTTGGCCAGGTCCGCAAATATCTCACTGTTGACGCAGCAAAAAAACTTGTTGCTTCGTTTGTTACGAGTCGTCTAGACTACTGTAACATACTATTATTCCGGCTCCCCGATTCGCAAATCAACAGACTTCAACGCTTGCATGACACCGCCGCCAGAATTGTACTCCGAAGAAGGAAAGGCTGTAGCGTAACAACCATGCACGCCGACCTTCACTGGCTACCTATCAAAGATCGGATACAATTCAAAATAGCAACATTTGGTTTCCGTCGGATGTTTGTCTCTGAATCCCTTCCCGAATATATTAACAGTCTGATATATCCATACACTCCCCGGCGAACACTTCGTTCTGGTGAATCGTCCCTTCTCTGCCCTTAAGGTGCAAATCTTTTGACCGTCGGCGACAGTGCTTTCTCTGTAGCCTGTCCCGACATTTGGAACTCTCTACCAAATGAAATGCGACAATCTTGCTTGCTAACCGATTTTCGATCTGCTTTAAAAACTCACATATTCCGACGACGCTACCCCGACACAAAGAAAACTAACAAAATCTGATTATATATAATTCCACATATCTATTGATTATTTTCCATGTGCATTTCTTGTGTATTTATATAATGTGTAAAGCGCTTAGGGCCCCTTGCGGGGGATAGGCGCTATACAAATATTATTATTATTATCATTATTATTATTATTTTCTATGAATTACCAGATGTATGCATGTGCTATGTAGTCTTTGATAACAATCAATTCCATATTAGTATATATTATTTCGCTTCGCACAGTAGTATCTACAGTACCGTGATGTGCCAAGTGCTGTGCATTATTTGAAAAATATGGCTTTTCGGTGCACGTATAGATCGTGCTGTGGCTGTCACAATAGGGCATTTCGACTGTCTGGCTATATAGTAGAAACATCGGTAACGGTGTTGTATTGTATGTCAGATACCCATATATTTGATGCATAACCCGTTTGTCGTGAACATTTAAAACTTCCTAGATACGTTGTTCCACTGACTAGTTTTAAGTGTTATCCAAAACTTTTCCCCTTTGATGGAGAGAGTCCGATAATTTCGTCCAGTATACCGTTAGAAAATCATTATAGGCCTACTTGCCCTTATCAATCGAAAAACAATTATGATTTGATGATGTTTATATAAATATGAAAATGTTGTTGAGATCGTCATGGCGACGATGACTGTTGTTGGTGTTCATGAGAGGTTACTCATCGACCGATTTGGGGTTGGCCTTTTGACTTCCGATTACGACTACAGAACCTTTCTATTGTTCGACAAAGGTCACATGGAAAAGCTAGAACATGCTAGTGTAAGCATCGGTTCATATTCTCGGAAAAGAAACCGTTTGTTTTCATACCAAAATGAATTTATTCCAACTTACTTACCAACGAGTGTAATAGATACCAATATCAGTTTCATGTATTGTGATTTTCACAAGAATTCAATTACAACTCACTATAATTCCCTTTTCTTTCTTTTTTATAATTTTGTTATGTTTTGTTCAACAACATGACGCGTTATTCTAAATCAGTTACCCATTCTTTACTGAATGGATTATCTCACCCAATTATAAAAGTATTTATTAGAATGGTATATTATTCATCTGGAGGGATTTTCAGCAAAAATAAGCAGATGACAGATAATACAAGTGCAGAAGGAGTCTTATTTATTGGACAGAAATGTTGGATTTCAAAGGGTGATAATTCATACATCGGAATTAGGTGACATGTATTGACCAGAAAAATATTTCTGAAAACTAAATTAAATCAAGCTGTTGTTATATCCTTATGAATTAAAATCAAAATACAGAAACCTAATATTAAGATCTAGTACACTCCCTCATTTATTAACTAGCTCCCATTAATTATCTTTGCATTGTAGGCCCTGGGAACATAGTTTTTTTCGAATAGCTGGACGTGTCATTTTAAAGGAATTGTCTAAAACTGCTTTATTTGTATATTTCCCCACAAAAATAAACAAATATTTGAACTACATGCTCTAAATACTTCTAAAAAACAAGTTATCCAACTGTAGATGAATATATCGTTAAATTTGCCGCAGCTGCATGGTATTTGTACTTGTCTCCGAGATATGCCGAGCGTTTCCCGGTGCACATGCCTGGGACTTTATAACAAACAATGCGCCGATTGTTAAAAGCTGCATACATGTTTTTGGGATAATGTATATTTTTGGGATTGGGTGTGATTCGAACCCCGGCCCGTGGCGGCGAGCGCGACTTGCGAATCATAGTCTGACATCAATACCACACGGCCACCGAAGCTACACAAAACAAGGAAGCTCAAATGGCCGCTGTATTCCGACGGTCGCACGTCAGTGTTGAAATTAGCCAACTCAGCGACATCTTAACAAGCTTCCATAAGATAGTATATATTCACTGTAGCACAACTCGACTCAATCTACAGTACACTCCAATCGACCCGCGTGTAACCTTCAAGGACATATATAATTGAAAGTAGGTTAAGTGGCTGTGTAAGTTGATGCAAGATTATCCCATTCCATATGGATTTGATGTACACTTCTAAAAGTCTTGCATCAGCGCACATAACCATTGTTGAAATTATATTTACTACTAGCAGGTGTACCAGGCGTTGCTAGTGTGAATAATGCGTAATTTATTAGTGGCTCTTCAAGTCATTTTAAATAATTGTTAGTCATCTGGGTAAACAGCACCAATTCCATGACTCTCCGGATAAAGTTACATCTATCTTTTAAGTTGATAATAAACGTTCCTTATTGCTAATTAGTAGTGCCTCTTTAAGTCAATTGAGATCAACAGCAGCTATTCTCCGAGACATTTTACTGTTGTGCACCAATTTCCCCACATAGCGCCTGGGCTAATAATAAACGATCTGTATTGATCATATCATGTATTTAAGTCATGTGACGTCAAAGGAACCTATCCCATGACAATCCTCTGGCTAGGTGACCCATATGTACCAATGTTCCTACATATATTATAAGCTGATAATAAACGCTATTATTGCTCATATTTTCCCCTGTATGTCATCTGAGGTCAACTTCATCTATCTAATTACACTCTACGGGTCAATATATCCCCGTGTTTCAATTTTCACCGACCAGATTGCAACCATTTTGGGTATATTGTTAATTATTTAGTTCAATTAATCAGTAGTGCCATTTAAGACATCCGAGGTCCACGGAACCTAACAGATAAGATTCACGGTGTCAAATTACCCATATGTACCCATTTTCAGCTCTGATGGTCCAACAGTTTGGCCTAGCCAATATATATATATATATATATATATATATATATATATATATATATATATATATATATATATATATATATATATAATTATCAGTGCCTTTTTAAGACATCTGATGTGAACGCGACCTATCTAATAACGCTCCCCGTGTCAAATTACCCTTATATGTACATGTTCATCTCCGATGGTCCAGCCGTGTTCTTTTGTATCATTAACCCGAAGATACTTTATCGTGGATTGTTAGGGTGGACTAAAGAATGCAATGCGACACTTTACAAAAAAGAGCGGTACGTTTGTCCTCATAGCACAGTTTCATAACTTAAGTTGCTGTGTAACTTTGTTCCGGAGAAATGTGACGGCAAAACGTCCACCTAATATGGATCTGCCTAAATACAAGACCAACCAAAAGTGTTTATGTTCTCATACTCGGATTTGCTGAATTTTTGCTCTACCAATTAACATCAGGTTTCGATCAACAAGACAAAACATATCAATTGATGAAGCTATTGTATCAAATAAGGCTGAATTGGTCAAGCTCGCACTTTTCCGTTGAGTAAGATACCAAGGATCTTGAAACGTTAATTTGGGTGCCCATGATCACGGAAACGTTGAATAGGCTACACAAGATCTCCATAATCACGCACAGTAGACACGACGTCATAGTTTTAGATAGGTCCTCTGCTTCAATTCAATAAAACAAATTTACTGAACGAAAGCAAATCAATTAAATGTTTCCATCATAAATTCGCATGCGTAATTGAACAACTTATATGTTACAAAATCACCACCATCTTGTCTTTTTAAAGGTACCCCTAAATTACTATTTCTTTGGTTTCGGGGGTAAAACATATTTGATTCGAGTCGAGGAACCTACCAATCAAAGCTCAGAGTGATCAGATATCGATTTTTGAAGTTTGTTATTTCGATTGTTTGTGGCCCAGAAACACTCCGTCATTATAATGGTCTCGGTCTAAATTGCAGATGAAGTTGGATAACTCCAAAAACAAGTGGTAATACGGCCAAATTTCGTGAATACTCAAGTAATAATACGGCCATATTCCGTTGAACAAAATGTTGATAAATAACACGTTTTGGGAAACTTGATACCATAGTTGATGGTGGTTAGCATTATTTTGTTGCAATTAAACGATTCTGATAACTAAAGCGTATTTTGAAGAAATGTTGTTGTTGTTGTTGTAGTAGTAGTATATAGATGATATGGGGACCCTCTGATCGGATGGAGTACCTTTAAATTTACTCTTCGGTAGAGGTCTCGTGCCGCTTGGTGATATTTATATATCATTGATACTCTTATCAACGTTTCAGAAGGACTAATAGGACTAATTGAACGTGTATCGGTAACTCCATTATAACAATATTTTCAACACAACAATGGTTTTGGCATGCGATATCTATTCATTGGAGAGTTATAAATAATGAAATAAGAACAAAGTCAATCTAATTTATCATGTACTTCCACATGAACCCACTTCGAAGGCTTTGAGTCCTTTTAAAGATACGGGCGGCGGTGGGTATGCTGTTAAAATATTCACCTTCGTCAAAAACCGCCATAAACAGAAAGAATAGTAAAATATAGACAGACCTTGTTCGTATACCAATCAGAAATATGGCATAAACAGTATGTTATTGTCAAAGTTTTTTTCCTTTGTTATGTAAGCAAAAGCAAAACACGTTCAGAAACTGGCTTTTGTTTATATCCGGATATGGTAAACACAAAGAGCGTTATTTGTTACTGTTTTCCTGATATGGAAATAATAAAGAGCGTTTATATCATTTGTGTGAGATTAACCTATAGAATTGCGCTGTGTTATGTAAACAGAAGCAAAACTTATGTAACACGAGCAGGCTCTTGTTTACGTACACCATCGTACATATTGACGACAATGTACTATTTACGCGCTGATTATGTTTGGCATGAACAAAACTATATATATTTTAATATTCCTTCTGTTGATGGCGATTTGAACAACTATGAATATTTCTGCAACGAACGCCGCCCGTGCCTTTAATCAACGGATTCCTGCGAACTTGTACAATTCAGCTCCAGTAGCCACACACACTGTTGGTCTCAGGTGACGCATGGAGGAGATTCAATGGCCTTTGAATCCATCTCGATCAAACGCGGAAGATGATATCATGATCTCAGTGATAATGGGTACCAGATATCAGCTGCTGTTTGAAATCGGAGAACTCATCAGTCTCAACCAGGGAGGCTACGTTAATTCGCAGAATCAAATTTACCCGGCTCACTACAGGGTGTTGTTGCGAGGCTGTTCGTTACCATAAGTTCAAATCTCTTGCATAATCGCCGATGATGACGTGATCAACGAGTGTTTGTACTCGAATACTCGTTCTCAATATTATTTTCCGTTTGTTCTAATTAGCACATGGTACTGTTGTTTGAAAAACGGTCATAATTCAAATAATTTCATTCCACACCCGTTGTTGTGACTTGTGAGGCACATCTATTCATCGGAATGACAGCTATTGAATACATATTGCTTTATATATTACATGATCCAACCCTTATTCCATTCAATAAACCCATTCTATAAATTGTGATATTAAACGTTCGTTTAATAACAGGAAATAGTGCCAGGTGACCCTTGACTTCCAGTTTGGTGTCTCTTAAAATTCCATATACTATATCTCAAAAATACAATGGCTTCCAATAATTTTCACACAAACTAAATGAATGAAGAGTTTGAAAGTTATGTTATTAAATATACGCCATTAAATCAGGCTATGGTCTTACAATCTCGTCCAAATACGGATACGATAGGCGAGAATCGCATGCGTTTTGATATGTCGATGCCGTCTGGAGAGTTTGGCGGGACCAGCATCCCGTCTCGATTTGCTCAGTCTACCCTTGATGCTATAAAGTGGTAGCCGCGGGCGCTTATATATAGAGTTGTTTTTATGAGCCATCAGGCCCCCGCGGCAGCGGTCGCTGGCGCGACCTGACTGCCTCGATATCAATTTGAAAAAGGGGTGACGTTGCTTAACGCGCCTGCGGCTTCACTAATTTTGTAAATTCCGCTATAAACTGGGGAGTCGTTGTAGATCCTCTATATATACCACATGTGGAATACAAGCGGGAACTACTTCGGATTGACGTTGTTTCCAAGAGCGATTACGTACATAACGTCAGTCAACGATCTGCATCGGGTGATGTACATATAATTACCGGTTTTTCATCAGACTTCAATAACAATAAATAGACAGAACACAGCGCATATTAACCGAGAATCGTTTATCGAATGAGTTAAATTTACAGCTTCTATTTCCCATTACCATGTGATACCCTTTCGATAATTAGGTATTTTGGGAGTTGTGACTGTATAGCCATCACACATGGCTGTGCTGATTGTAGATTTAAGGGGACCTGTGGCATTTGAAGGACATAAAACATTGGAAAAAGTCAAATCATTAAAAAAAATTCTGAAAATCATATTTAGAATAAAATATTTGAAATGCGTGTGTTTTTTTGAGACAATGCACATTTTTTTGGATTGGGTGTGATTCATGTTTCATACAGAATGTTATTTTAGTCCCAGAAATGCCCATAGGGCAACACTCGGCATGTCTCATAGATAATTATATATAACATGCTGAAGTGCCAAACATCTACCATATACAATATTTGAACTTACTACACGATTAACGATGTCTGTTGACAAATCACTGTAACAGTTTTGTTTACATAACAGAGAAATTTCGTTACCAGAGAACTATCAATAATGAAATAAGAACAAAGTTTATCTATATCCCCATGCATGTTCTTCTTGGTGCTAGGTGATGTTTTTACAGACTTTTATTATATTTGCACATTTACCCAATGCGAGTGCCTTGCGTCCCTTTAACCCATACATCACAGCGCATCGAACACTGTATGCTAATTGTTCGGGGAGGAGGTCAAACTGAGTGGCTAGCACTTTCCCCCGACCCGGTTACCAATGCTATGTATATTGCATATATGCATGTTCATTTGTTAACTAAATATGTTTAAAGATATATCGACAAGTCAACGGGAGCTTCGGTCATTTGGAAATAAGTTGTTTTTCCGGAAATGTTACTATCTATAGAAAATGACATTATTGATTGAAAAGCTATCTTTGATGGAACTAACTTTGCTGATGTATGTTTTGTGGAATTCATCTAGATTATGAGTTACTCGGTCCTATCGTCTTCTATAGCTTCAGGCGTAAATCAGTTCGGCTAACAATCAGCCTTGTGTCGATAACAAAGGCACCCGCAATGGCCGTACGATCAGACCATATACAGCTAATAGCGCTAACAATAAATAAAACAATAACTCTAACTATGCCGTTATTTTACGGGCATGTCAAGAAATATACACCACAAAGAGACAAATTTAAAAAAAAATAATACTAAAATTCAGTATTACTCCCTCTATGGAGTATACTACTAAGCTTATCTGGCCGTGTCCATGGAGGTGATGAAGCAAATCTGATTTAAAATATACTCGCTATATTGCGTACCGGTTAGACTTTTTGCAGGATGTATGTATTCGCGGATGTCTCATTGTTGCAGTGTGTAAAATTTTGACCGCATTAATTGCTTTCGATATTTATGTGTGAACAATAGCTGGGCCACTCTTGATAATTTTGTTGCCGGAACACAATGCATAATATAACAGCTAACATTACTGATGAAGTATGTCTCAGTAGGAATGTAGACTAAATGTCGTATTGCGAAGAATCGGGGTGTATTTAATCCGATTAGTAGTTATTTTTGTCCGAATTTAGAAGCTTTCTGATGTGGTGAATGAGAAACCTTCAGTGATAAACCGCAGTTGTTGTGATAATTTGAAGGATTAGTTGTTTTAACATAATTCTGAGGTTGTGCGTGCATGGAATCGATATATTTTATATTATATATATGCCTAATAATATGACATTGAGGGCATTACCATTTCTGACTATGGTTCTCTTGTGGGTATTGTTAGCGCTATTAGCTGTATATGGTCTGCCAGTACGGAGATAACGTATGCATTTATTATCGATACAAGGCTGTCTGTTAGCCTAGCATATTTTCGTTTTAAGCCTATACATTGTAGGTTGGTCGGGTGGCTGTATAGGCGGAGTATATTTGGGCTATTCGTGATCCAATGTATAGAATATAGCGTGACACCGTCAACTACGAGAGCGGTAATCTGTAATCTGACAACTGATTTGTAAACAGACAGACGGACATTTGACCGACTTTATCCTTCAAATATCGGTCATGACTAAGCTCGACTTTCCGTAACGTCATAGCTGTAGTAAATATAAATTTGATTCTCAGTAAATATCGGTATGCATCTGATAGTCGTACCCGGCACAATGGGCTTGCCATCTGATTGTGTAACAGTCACTGAGTTCGACAGGGGCAAACACTATGTTTTGAAAATGGAGCTCAATTAGAAGTGGAACACATTCGCATAATTGGAACAAGCAAATTCTCGTCACACTACGCCTTGTCACTGAGTCGCGGCCATACTGGATCCACACAGCCTCGTTCTGTTTTTTTTTAGTGCTACAGGTCAAAGTTCTGGAGCAGCATTCCATATATGGAGCTTTTGAATATTCATGAAGTCCATATATGGAATGCTACCCCAGAACTTTGACCTGCATGTAGCAATAAGATATGGAACGGGGTTGAATGGATCCATTATGGCCGGGACTCAGTGACAAGGCATATCCGACATTCATACACATGTATATCTCATTAACAATCATATAAGTACTGGATAGATTCGCATTTTGTATATTTATTTGCATGGGTTTTAGAGTTCTAGCCCATATATACATGAGAAACGTATTGCATCAGCAGCAACACGGTTCATGATATATGGAATAGATTAGTATTGAGTTGTACATCTGCGTGGATTTTTCGAGATAGAACCCATACATATACAAGGTATTACATCAGTAGAAAAGTCAGTTCCCATTATATAGTGGGTGGATCAGCACTGTGTCTTCTCCGTGGTATCCACAGGATCGAACACAGGATGCAAAACAATGCAGAACAGACTAAGACATAAAAGCTCAATACATTGCCTTGTGTTTCCAAATGGACTAATATATAGAGCCGCTTGTTGGAAAATCCAGCTATAGAGTCACGTGACTAAACGGTGGTTAAATGGTGGGACGTTGCACACTTCTCGGTTTGTCGATCCTCTAAGGGTGTCCCCGCAGAGTGTCACTCCGTTGAGATTAATCGAGTGATTAAGTCTTAGATTTCAGCAGACGATCAATTGTTTCTGTAAGTGCGTAGATATATTGGTAAATTTAAACCCAGGAAGACGTCAAGGTGTTGTCATTTAATCAATTATCGAGGAAGGTAGCCTCAAATTTGTCTATTTTCCTTGCGGTTATTCCACATCTTCAATTAGAAATCTTTTTATGGGCTACAAGGTAGCCGCCCACAAGAACTATGTTAAGACTGTTGCGTTGGTGCAAAAAATACGCTGACGTTGAAATGGATGCACTCAGGCGTCGATACTGTTTTTGGTGGCTGCTTTCGCTGGCATTATTCTGTCTTATTTATGGGGATCACTGTATGTCAGTGTCCATCTGTCCGCCCACGATACAGAAACTTGAACATGTTGGTAAAAATAGGGGATCACACGATAACCTATTTATCACCATCTCGATCTCACTAGAGGCTGTGGCAGCCATAATATATTTGCGGACGCTGATTTTTTTTACCAAGCCAACTTTTGTAATTATGTAGATTATGCTCTTGCTGTATCAGGAGGCTTGGATATACTGAATGGGTCTTTCCACGGCATACACAGTCCATTTAAAGCTATTTCGCGTATTTGTAGACCCAATTTGATACCTTGGAACCAAGTAAATTTAAAATAGGAATACATCAATATGTTGTCATTTAATCAATTATCGAGGTACATGTAGGTAGCCTCAAATTTGTATATTATCCTTTCGTTTATTTTTAAGATTCAATTGGGTAGTTGCCTATAAGAACTCTGGTGCGTTTGGTACAAATAAGACGCTGACGTCATGGATGCACTCATGAAGGCATTACTATTGTTTATGTGGCTGCTATCGTCAGCATTAAGCGTTATCAGCCTCAGTTGATGGGGGTCAAGGTCGACAATGTCCACCTGTCCGTCTACAGTGCTGAAATTGAACATGTTGGTATATACGAACGCACGATAGCCTATCAAAATATCACTGGAAGCGGTGTGGCTGTAACAGCAGCACGACTGTATTTGTCGACGCTGATATTTTTTTTTTTTGCAGAGCCAATCTTTTACAATTTTGCAGGCATTAGATAGGTGCTAATTCAATCGGTAACTTATTTTAACATGGCCGGATAAGAATGGCGAGTCGTAAGGTGTCCAATTGGTGTGCAAGTAGACTGGATGTGTCGGCAAATTATAAAAGTTTTAATTTTTGGCCAGCCTATTAACATGAAGATAACCGACGAAATTTAGAAAGTTTGGACCAGCAGAAACTGAATCACCTCAAATTTACGGCATACTATAAGGAACAAAGGACAATAACACTTTTTTCTGCACCATATAGGAGGAAGTCATTCGGTAATTTTCAATAAGGGTAAGAATTTATATCACTCCTCTCATTTGCAGGTTCAAACGATCCATGTCGGTTCATTAGACCACAAAAGACAATCGATAGCATCATATACATGTACATGGCAGACTGACATCCACGGTCGGAATATATGCTATGTATCTGTCGATAAGGGGTACATCATTGTTGTAATTGGCCAGAAAGAAGCAATAATAGTTCACTAAAGAAATCCAAGATGGCTGAGATGACGGCCATCTTGTAATCCAGACCGGACTCAAAATATAGTATTTTTGTTCAAAAGTCATATTCAACGTATATTTTAAATATAATTAAAATCTTTCGTAAATTCGACCTGTTTGACCTTGGCGGAAGGCTGGATATACGCACGGATCAGCGGCTCATTTGTTTGACGGAAAAACAAACATGAGCTGCACTTAATTGTTGCAATTGGTCCAAATATGTAAAACAATTATGATGTTTATATATCACATTGTTACTCCGAAATTGTTTACGACAACTCAGTCGTTAATGCTATGAATTAATTGATGGTTTGTGGAACGATAAACCAATATAGGTCGCTGTTTGTCTGTGCGACACCACGGACTTGCAGTAATTTTCCCAACGATGCATTTGGGCTGCACATGTTAGCTCTGTCTAAACTAAATACTCACTGACGAGTAGTTTTCTTGGGAATTGTTAAGATACTATAGATCGTTTGTTGAAATTATTATCTGAAAATTTTCCACCAATCTATATTTATCCTTCTACACTTGTATTATAATTTCGAATGTCTGTCGTCCTGTCATTATTCTTGAACACCCCCTCCAACTGAATAATAAACCATTCCAATGTATACATTTATAACTGATTGGGAGAATCCAATTAGTATAGAAAGGTTAAACGTTTATCTGTGAATATGTACACTAAGATACTAACTTTTTGCACCAAGATAATAACTTAATAAGATATTTCTTGGTGGCGAAAACCACACTATATGTATGTGATTAAATGTTGCGAACTTGCGAAGCTGAAGTCGTGAGAAAAACGCCAGTTAAAGCCATGTTCAATTAGACCCTATACTTCTGAGAAATATTCACATGGTTACCGGTATTATACAAGACACAGAGTGTTCTCATACGTTTTCACAATAGTGCTACATGTATGAATTGTGAATTTGACAGATAATCAGAAATAGTGATTATGACATTGACTTGTTTCGTAGTATACCAAATACGCAAAAAAATCGAAACTTTTCTCGCGAGAACGGAACAGTTCACTTACTTACCTTCAGTTGTCTAAAGTATTCCCAGTTATGGCAGATATAAAATTCATCTGCAGAACAAATGTGAGACTATATTTATGAAGTCACGTGTGATTGATATGGTATATGATTGTATACAACATATCGCGTCGTTCACACCGGAGACACCAATTAACTCATTTTCCAGAACTACGGGCAAAATTCCCTAGGCACCATGAGTATTAGCCGAGCTGCTACCACCGTTGTGATGCGGCAGAAGACATCACGCCCAGTGAACAAATTGGAATCAATTGTCTGTATGAATCAATTGTTATGTAACGTTCATCCCATGACAGTTATCCTGCAAATGTGTGGATAAACATTGGCATACAATGCTTCTCCGCGCGTTTCCTCGCGCACCGGGATCCAACATGCGCGAGATGTGTACTCTGTTGAGAAACAAAATAGTCCCGACGTGCGCTTCTGTAGAGCCGATTGCTCCCGCCTGCTCACCACCCGAGAGAATTCAATCGCGATGTTCGGTAGCGTGGTGTTATCTGGTCGTTTAATGCAGATCAAACATCGCCGTCCGCACTCATTGGTCAATAGTTATCCTGGAAATGACACGTTACGCATCGTCAATGCAAACTCACGATCGTTTCCAATCAACACTTCGTTCATCGTCTCCTTGATTCACATCATCCGATATCCTAACATTCGATCCGCATCCGTGCTAAAACATTTCATCGTGTCGGGTGCTTCTTGGAATAAATTTTCAGTAACTAACATGGCTGGTAGTCAATACTAATTTTTCTGACCGATAAAACATAGCTAAATGACATTTTCAAACATGCACCCTATTTTCCAAAACAAATACCAAACAAATGCAACAGATTGTCGACTCTCACAGCTACATTATATAGCTGGAATTTAGCATGCAGTTAAACGAGTTCAGTCAACTCTTTCAGTGCTATCTATCTATCTATCTCGCTCCCTCCCTTTTCTCTAGTTTTTCCAATTCTTCGTCTCTTTTTTCCTTTTTCGGTCATGTCTGTTTTTTGCTCTAATTATAGCTTACTCTCCACCTTTTTTTTATATAAGATGAATTTTCCCTTTGTTTTGTCTTATCTTGCTTTAAAATATGTTCTTATTTACGTTGTTGTACTTCACATAAATGTATGTTTAAATACTCTTCATTGTTGGTGGTCATAATGTATATATACGTGTATTGGTCAATATTTATTCTGGAAAGGTGTTGTGTGTCGCAAATGCGAAATTGCCGATCATTTCCATTCAACACTTCGTTCATCGTCTCCTTGATCTCCATCATGCGATATCCTAACATTCGATCCGTGACCTGCGAGTGCCTCTGGGAATAAATGTTCAATAAGAATATGTCTGCTAGTCAATACTAATTTCCGATGATCTGTCAAAATGTATCTCACTTTACTCATGAGGTTTGCGTTCACAATGTTCATACTATACGACAATCCATGCATCACACCCTACATGTATATACGAATATAACCTTCACTCGATATCATAACAATCGGTCCGTGTCCTTGTAAAAACATTGTATTGTATCGAGTGCTTCAGAGAATAATTTTTCAGCAGCTAATATGGCTGGTGGTGAATACTAATTTCTCTGATCGTGGGAAATATACGGCTATATGACAGCTATAGGTATACTCCTGGCATTTATTTTGGATATAAACCAGTCTTCTGCGCGATCGTTCAATCAGGGAGATAGTCATGTTGAAATGTATCACATTATCTTGACGGGCATTGTGCATGCACATGCAACGTCCAACACTGCTTAACTGTACAACAATCCAGGCATATTTCACGCCCTATATATATGGAGATAAATGTGGTATTCTCTAAAAAATATATATACTTAAGGCATGCCATGTACACACATAATTATGACTGTGTATATATTTTTTCTAAACGTATCTCCAAGAATTGAGGAATCAAATACAGCACAACAGCATTCGGCATATCTTCATTGTAATTTATACCTATTGTAAATGTAACTAATAATAAACACCTAAAAAAAAAAGGTTTCCCCCTCATATCACTTTGTCTCCTATGTTATTCATCCGATTGTATTGAATTTGTTAATGAATTGAGCACAATGTAAATGCAACACATTGTCGTAGTTAATGATCATGATGGATTTCTAATCTTCTACTGTGTGTCGTTTTTCAACTTTGGCGTTGAACTGAATAGATTGTTGGTGGGGCGGAACGTGTTGTCTTCGTTTTGAAGAGTTATCTCTCCTGAATATGAGATATAACCTATGAGATAACCGCCTGCGCCTAAAAAAAATAAGTTATGCATTGCGTGTATCCCGATTGTGGTGGAATTTGTGTACCCAGCTATGGCCCAAGCATGCATGCATGTGTCAGAAATAAAACCCCAGTTTCCATGGCAACGACATCATATATGCACAAACTAATCAGCTAATATGTTGTTCCAATGACCATAAATGATGCAAAATAACAAGCATCTCCGTGATACAAAATTAATTCGGTGCTGACTCTCAGTCTTTCCCCGTGTGTGTATATATATGTGTGTGTAATCCTGGTCATTTAGCAAGGATGAATCGCCTTTTATTTGATTAAAATTCCTTGACAACCGTCTATGGAACTGATTATTCTCCCGGTCGAATGTTGAAGAAAGTTCAACATGACGCTCTTCTTAAGTTAACATCTCTTGCACAAATACACGCGTTGGTTAATCGTCTGAAGACCTTGAATAGCATCAGGGCTCTGTTGAGAACCCACGATATGTCTGATTCGTCTTATTGAGATATTGTTTGAGCTGGTTCCACAGGGAGTAACACAAATCTCATATAATGTCAAAAAAACAACAGATATACCCCGTTTGAGTCCCATGGTCCCATGTTAATTTCTATAGCGGACAGACATGCATTCGTAAATATATATATATATACCAGCGTTGTCCAGATGAAACCCTCTGCTGTGGACATTTGGTGGGAATAGAGAATAATCTTGTTCAAAGTATTTATATTCTCATAAAGCTGATGTATATGCAAATGGCATCAAAAACCGTCATTCTCATAAATGGATTATAAGTAGTGGCTCACCTTTTCGGAGTGATTGTCATTTTGTTTATCGCGATTAATTCGTCCCACCAATAAAGAAGTATTTATGTTTTACAACTGCGTTTACTTCAGACGTTAGAATTGACGTTAGTTTTTAGTTTTTTTTATAAATATTTTAATCGGGATCATAAACACATTATTTCGCAAAAATAAAAGACGACAATTGAGTTTTACATAGAGATGTATAAATCAATCTAGTGGTTAGACTATAAGATTTCGAGGACACCTGGTTATCATATATCCATGTAGATACAAATGCTTTAAAGACATGTTCAGGTGTTCCTCTCCTCATGGTGGTATACTGGCCAATTATTCTCAGTTTAAATGAAATGTTGCTATATATCAGCTACATGTGCCCGACACAGTGCGAGATTTTAATTTTTTTTTGTGTTAGGCCATGAGTCTGTTCTAACAAAAATGAAAGAAATCCTCTGAATCTGGCAAGTGTCTGTATACATCTGTATATTTACGCTGCATAATCCAATACTGGCATATATGCAGCGGGAGAGATATCTAGATGATTTCCCTGAGTGCGCTCTTGAAGGAATCCACTGGCTCGGTTTTTATCAATTGTTGATTCCTCCAACCGATTCCAGTCACATATGATTCGAATAAAAAATGAGTTTGCGAACTGGTTTGAGTTATGTGACGGTGGAATATAGCACTTTGTATGGTTACGGATAAGGTGTCGTGGTAGTTGACTCGTAACGTAGTCTTTAAGATGGCTGCTGGTGGTCATGTTTTTCGTCGAAAATCGTTCAAATTTGATAGCTCACATCCAAACGTTAACGCTCAAAAACATTTTCAGAAATCCACCATGTTTCCAGAAAAACAACAACAACGAAACAAATTGTCTACTCGGGACAGCAAAATTGGATTGAATTTATCGGCTATACGAGATCAGTTAACGGCAGTTCAGTTACGTTACACGAAATCAATCACCAGGGGGAGTATACGTTTGAATAATTTAGTTCCATATATGTATAGTATATTAATTGTAGAATATGAGATGATCCTTATTGGATGCGTTTCCGACTGTACGTTATCGTTAAAACAGTCCTCCATTGTGTAGTTTACCTATAATGTCTGTACTGCATTAATGCTGGAATGTCTAAGTTCTTTGGTTCCGATGATTTAGAACTAATCGAGGATTTTAAAAGAAAATGTTGTCATTTCGCGCTTTGTCCACTCAGAACTATCACAACCAAGTATTTGTCTGTAGAGATCATTCAAGTACAAAGATATCTTTACAATCTTTAGAACAGGAACGTGACCATTTTGGATCACATCAACGGATCTTTTTTTCTTTTATTTGTTGTTGTTGTTGTTGTTGAAAGCTGTCCATGTATTGAATATCGCCACCTACATGCATATGATCCATTGAGTGGAGATATTGACTTTCAAAAGGGTCAGTTTATCGGGTTCTGAATTTTGTTCTAAGGCCAAACAATTCAAAGGATCATCTGTGATAGAGATCGTGAATTGTGTTCTAGAGAACGTTCCTAAATGTCTGACAGAGCACCCCATTCAATTGAGATTTTCACTGTGAGATAGATATATAATTTCATTCGAAAGAGATCGTCGCCCATATAGTCAGCATGTACCTGTGATAAAGAGCGTTTATGCTTTGGCTTCCAAATAGTGGTGATAATAAAGAGAGAGCGTTTTACTTACATGCGCTTTAAAGACTAGTCTGGTTATTTTCAAGCGGCATTTTATATAGTGACTTTTACTTAGAGTGACTTTCACAGTGAATTAATCTTTGTTGAATTCGATTCTCAGCAATCGAGACAAACAAGTTCTAAATATAGCGATGACAGCCTGGTTTGAAATAAAACATGGCAGAAAGGTTGCGTTCGTCGCGGAGAAGGGATAAAATGTTGGAGTGAATGATGCTCTATCCGGAGGTATCAAATACACAAAGCGAATTTCTTAATCGGATCAACATTCACTCATCTATACCGCAGCAATATCCAGCGATGAATCTGTTATTCCTGAACATGAATCGGTGAGTCTCGGTATTCCAAAAGTAAATGGAATTGTTCCCAATGCCCCAATTCACAAACAGATAAATGACATTAAAATCAAATTGAAAGAAAGGCACATAGAGTATTTTATAACTGTTATTTTCAACGATAACAAATTTTCGGGCGCGAACAAGTTAAGGACGTATCGTGTAGTCAAACAGTGATGCATACACGAACCATATCTGAATATTGTCCAGAATATCGACACAAAGATAAACTATGAATTACTAATCATAACTTGGAAATTGAAAAAGGTCGTCATAAACAGCCAAAAGTGTCAATGGATGAAAGAATGTGTATGAAATATAACATGGAGGTTGAGAATGAAGAACACTTCCTTATGCACTGCAACACATCTATGATAAGATGCGTAAACACTTCTTTGATGAGATAGGAATGACGCGTGAAAAAATTATTGGATTGAGTGATGGTCAAAATTTCCAATACATAATGCAAAACAACGACCCTCATACAAGCAACATAATCTGCAACAAGTTTTATATATAAATGGAAGATTATTTTTACCCTACAGGGATTGATAGCAACATTGCCCTCATCCTGGAGAAAATATATCGAAATACTAAAAACAATACCTTGAATGCTTTATCCTCTGATCAAAATGACAATGATATCGAGAAATGGAGAGGAGGAACGTAATGCATTATATACACAATATACAGTGATCTCCCGATTGACATGGCGCATGTTCATCATCGTTTTTATCATCATTATCATCAATTTCATTTTTACATTAGAGTCATCTTCATAATCATAATAACCATCATCATCTTCGTCATCCTCATAATCTTTATATCTAACAGCAACACAGTCTTAATACAACACCAAAAAAACAACATCAACTCCAACAACATCACCAATAACAATAACAACAACAACACCAATAACATTAACTCTATACTAATCACTTGTGTCCAGTTAAAGATTTATCAGTCGGATGAACGAGCACAGTTTGCGAAGAGACGTTGCATCTTTCAAATTTAGTATGTCGTCTAGAATATCAATAGTTGGGTGTTTTATACCTATATATTTCCTAAGCATGAGGCAATTTCTTGCCTCTTCAAAATATTCACTGTCCATTAAGTAGTGAAATTCATCCCCAAGTTTTCGTTTTTTACACATGGGGCACACTCTATAAAATACCTGTGTTCCGTTCCAACGGCATTTCTCTGTCGGTAAGCGGTGGTTACTAGTACGAAATTGACATAGAGATATTCTATTTTTTGTATCCAAACTATCCAAGTATATTTCAAAATTAATGTGATGTTTAAAAAATTTATAGGTGTTACCTCGATTAGAGTTTTCAATATCAGAAAACCACACATTACGGAATTGACTATTTAAATTGCACTTGAAGTATGGTACTAGTGTATCTGAACATGGAATATTTTCCATTTTCCAGAGATGGATCTGACCACAATTTGTCAGGATATCCTTTATTTTTTCTATCCACTGAAATTTTACTGACACAGATTCACATACATTCAGGGCTAGTAAATAAAGAGTTTTACAAAATCTGCTTTGTTGCATATTCTTAATATTCATCCAGTATTTCAGAATGCGCAAATTAATTGTGTACTCAATCGGCAGTCTACCACTTTCACCATATACCATATAATTAGGAGTCGATGACTTTAGAAAAGAATTTCCATTAACAATATAAATAATAATGTGCATGTTTCGTCATATCATAAAGTTTCCTCGAATGAACCTTGCTCATCTGTCCATACCGACAATATCCCACTGTTTTTGTTATCTTTTGTGATAAAGTTACCTGAGTTCCCAAAACGGTGAAAAGTTACCCAACTGGGGATAGATTGTGCTAAAACTACACAGGTTATGAAATCTCAAATATATGAAATTATAAAATTAATAAGGGAACTACACTTACAGTTTTGCCAATGATCATCGTAGCATTGGTCGTGAATTTATAAATATTAGAATTGGTGGCGGTCATTTTGATCATAAACGTGAATACATTCTTACTGTACACTAGATTAAATTAAGATGGTCTCATTCTATGAATTTACACAAACCTGAGTAACTTAATCACAATTTTTGTCAACGGTATATTGGGTGTGTAAATATAGCCATTATTTTAGTTTTTTCCGCTCATTTAACACACGCTGCCATTGCTATAAAATATGAAATATCTGATGCATAGTGTGTTTGAAAAGAATTTCCATTAACTATACCAATAATAATGTGTATGTTTCACATCATATATTAAATGTGTCCTCGAATGAACCTCACTCATCTTTGCACACTGACACTTTCCCACTGTTTCAGTCGGACAGCGTTTATTTGTTCCTTTGTGTGAATATTGTTGTATAATTGTATTTACGGAAATGTCAACACAAAGCCATTGGGGGCCTGTGTCCCTCTATGTCGAACTAAATGATTCTCGTCGACTAGCAGAGAGAATAAAGGCGGTCGACAATGGAAAGTATCGATCTCTGTAGCGAAAGTTGGGTGGTTAATTGTCTGAATTTACGCATATTACGAATGGTATCTTCTCAGTCTCATCGGAGGCGGGCTAAAGGATTTTTGAAACACAATTATTGACGTATAATAGCGAATTATTGTGCTGTTCAGAAACGTTTATCCAGAGATATCCCTTGGGTTCCATCTATTTGGCACGTCATAAGTCATCTCCGTCGCGAATATAGATTCTGCTACGGCGCTAGACCGCTATATGAATGCATTAAGATGGAAACTGACTGGAATTGCATATTTTCTCTGCATCGCGAAGTGTTAGTTAGGGACCAATTTGTTTCAGTTAACAACGTTACGTAACCGCTAACGTTACATGAAAATCGCTTGTGATTTTTACATCACCCAATATAGAACAGGTGGCTGTTTTTTTTAAGGATTACTGTCGTTTGATCACCTGGGCCATAAGACGATGTTGTCGCTTCTGTCGGAGAGACGATCGCACAGCAGATTAATTTCACTGAGGAATTACGACACGTAGAAACCACCGAGCCCGTTATGGAACCGACAAACTTGAGTTGAATTGGTCAAGTTCGTATATATGCTTCCATTGATTGGAGCACCAGAATGTCGAAACGTTTATTAGAGCACTGGACTAGACACTGGCTCGGAAGCTCTGACGAATTGCTGTGCACTCCGCCATGACGGCGAACAAAGCAGAGCGCCTGAGCTTCATAAATTTATTTCTAGCCAGTGTCTGGTATAATTAGAGCATCAGAATGTCAAAACATTGATACGATCAACAGAATATCGAACGTTGACTGAAGAACTAGAATGTCGAAACATTGATTAGAGCATCAGAATGTCGAAACGTTGATTACAGCACCAGAATGTCGAAACGTTAATTACAGCATTGGAATAGACACTGGCTCTATGGAGCTCCGACGCTCTGCTGTGTACTACGCCAATACGGCGAACAAAGCAGAGCGCTTGAACTTCATATATTTATTTCTAGCCAGTGCATCTTCTAATTAGAGCACCAGAATGTCGAAACATTGATTAGAGAACTAGAATGTCGAAACATTGATTAGATCATCAGAATGTCAAAACATTGATTAGAGCACCAGAATGTCGAAACATTGATTAGAGCACCAGAATGTCGAAACATTGATTAGAGCACCAGAATGTCGAAACATTGATTAGAGCACCAGAATGTCGAAACATTGATTAGAGAACTAGAATGTCGAAACATTGATTAGAGCACCAGAATGTCGAAACATTGATTAGAGCACCAGAATGTCGAAACATTGATTAGAGCACCAGAATGTCGAAACATTGATTAGAGCACCAGAATGTCGAAACATTGATTAGAGCACCAGAATGTCGAAACATTGATTAGAGAACTAGAATGTCGAAACATTGATTAGAGCACCAGAATGTCGAAACATTGATTAGAGAACTAGAATGTCGAAACATTGATTAGAGAACTAGAATGTCGAAACATTGATTAGATCATCAGATTGTCTAAACGTCGATAAGTGTATCCTGAATTTTAACCCTTCGATGACTGGAGCTTCTTGGAATTTTGGGAAAACCCTGTGCCAATTCATTCTCTTACATATGCGATTCTCCCATAGGGGCCTCGCATATATAAGAGAATACATTGGCCTAACAATATTTACGTTGACCCTGTAAGCCAGTGCATTCTCGTCTATATGCGAGGCTCCCAATGTGACACTCGCATATATAAGAGAATGGACTGGAACATGATTTTAATGCTGCACCAGCGCAGCTCCCATCATGAAATGGTTAAATCTCATCGGATTTACGCGTAAAGTGTTAGTCTGAGGTATATCGTTTGCTTCCGTGGATACATTGATAGATAGCGACCGCAATCAATGGCAGCACGCGGACTTAAAGCAACTTGGTCGTTTGTGCTCCACATTAAATGCACGGGCAGGGTTCGTTGCAGAAATATTCATATTTGTTGAAATCGCCATCAACAGAAGAAATAATAAAATATATATAGTTTTTTTTCATATGCCAAACATAATCAGCGCGTAAATAGTATATTGTCGTCAAGACGTACGATGGTGTACGTAATCAAGAGCCTGCTCATGTTACAGAAGTTTTGAATATTTTAACAGCATACCCACCGCCAACGCCGCCCGTATCTTTAAAGCCACTTGTTCGTTTGTGCTCCACATTAAACCTAATAATATTACATTTTGAATTTGCCAGCGTATCTAAATAGGTCAATAAATACTTGAACTACCTTTCTACGAGAATTATATGTCTCAGAAAGACGCATTGAAGTCATAAAAATTGCAACTTTGAACACGATGTTTGAGTCCCAAATAAAAGGCCGCCTGGCCACAGTGTCCCCCGAAACAGTGGCTTCATTTGGAGTAGGGGCTTTAATCGAACTTGACTGATTCACGGAATCGGATGTATTTCCGGTAAAACAGGCAGACGGAACCAAATTCGAACTTGACCTGTATTTTCATATGAGTAATCCATATAACAAATTTGAAAACAATAATATAACTGTAACTAAATATATCATCCGGAAAACAAAATAACTGTCAAATTCTAAGTCAACAAGGACCATAACTCCGGTAAAACATGTGGACGAAACCCAAATTCGAACTTGAATCATATGAGAAATTCATATACCAAATGTGTAAACAATAAGATAATTAAAACTAAAGTTATCACCCGGAAACTCTACTCCAGCTAGTTTCCATGGCAAACTCATTAAAGATACGGGCGGCGTTGGCGGTGGGTATGCTGTTAAAATATCCACCTCCGTCAAAAACCGCCATAAACAGAAAGAATAGTAAACCAGACAAAAATGGGTGGATCTTACCCATATTCGGACTTGATCTGTATTTCGAGCTGATAAACTCATATACCAAATTTGACTCAGATATGATCACACAAACTAAAGTTATCATCCGGAAACGATAAATTGACAGGATTATAAGTCGAAAAGGGCCATAACTCCAGCAAAAATGGGCGGAGCAAACCCATATTCGAACTTGACCTGTATTTTGGTCTGATTAAATCACCTATGAAATTTGCTTTTGATCTAATAACCGAAACTAAAGTTATCATCCGGAAACCATTTCCGGACGCACACACACACGGACGGACGGACGGACACCGGCTATTTTAATAGTCCCCCGAACATTTTTATTAGTTTATTCCTGATATAGTAGAAATAAAGAGCGTTTGTTTCAATTCTGTGCGAAACAGTTGGAAAGTTGCTGTGACCATATTTTAAGAGCACATGTAACCGATATATCAATATTTCGTGTATTTGTAAACCTATATATCTTATATGTATACCTCCTTCCAAATTACGTAGACAAAATTTGGAAGCTCGATTGAGCAAAGTCCGTTTAACCAATTCAGCCAAACGTGGCCCGGGGTGACATGTCTTGCTTTGCATTGAGCACCAAGCCAAGATTATCAGTATTTGATCCAGCTTAGTCATCGCTGGGCGGCGAATGTTGGCACAATGAGTGCCACCAAGGTTAACTCCATTCAAAAGAACAAAACCATGGAATTGTTTCAAAAGGGAATATTGTTAAATACATATTATGAACTTGTTCGGGTGCGTGAAACTGATCAGTTAGTACACAGGCGCTATGCAAACTGGAGGAATGTACCATTCTACTAACATCGCCGAAAAACTGAAGCAAATCGACCGTACCACTCCATAGAGAACATCGTCTGAACTACGCTCAAATGTAAATATTTACTACTCGATTCGGGACGCATCTGTCGGCGATAAACTAACGAAAACGATTGCAGTTTCGCCATCGAGCGTCACTGCATTTAATTAATATATAAGAATGACGGCCTGTGTTGTCAATGTTGGATATAATATCTGTAAAAATTACTACTTTGAGCAAGATTATTCTCCACTTATATTTGGTCACTCTGCCGGAATGTTTCACATCACTTTAAGAGTGTCTGTGTCTTTACTGAAGTTATTTAAATTCAAACCGAAGAAATTGATACTCTTTCCGATGTGACGGTTATGACATCACGGTTATAGTTAAAACGTATGTATGGGCATAATATGACGTAGCCGTAGACGTAGTTAGCTGACGTATAGTACCCTAGACGTATAAGTCGTAACTCTATCTGTGCATGGGTTTTTCGAAAACAACTCTAATCAGAACACGGATTTGGATACACACTTGAAGCCACCAAACGTAACGTCACTATGCTGCTAAATGGTTGGCTCATTATGTATACCTTGTGTGCTGTCTTGTTGTTCTGTGCACCTGGGTAGCTAGACTATATATATTCCTACGCGGGCAGTTATTGTATTGTTTCCTATCGCCTATTATTTCTCGGATCGTAGAAACCGTCAGAACGATTTAACACCACCATGCTTCAAAGCCAACGTCGACGCCATTAATTTCTGTGTTCCAAAGACGGATCGAACATAAAACAGGAGTCAGCTAACCCGTTACTCCCTTCGGACCAGTTTGGGCGCGCGCGCATAGAAAATTCCTGCCCTTGTGTTACTTGTCGTCACATTAATCGCCCCACAGGTAACCTGATATCTCGACGTAAAAACCATTGACTACGACATTAACGTCGCATTAAGCGCTTTATGGTGTCGTTCACGCGCGGGTTGCCATCGCCTGACGGGGTCTTATTAATGTACAAAAGAGACAATTTGTAATTGCATTTCAATTACAAATGTGTGTACACAGAAAATCAGTATCAGCACACGGGAGGTAAAATCGATGAGTGATGTTACCTGTCTGGATATTAATGCTCAAACACATGGAGCAGTCAGTAGTTTACACCCCTGGTCAAGTGGTCCTGCTAATGTGCCATGATGAGGTTGGGTCCTGCTGGATTGCTATGATGCTGTTAGGGCAAACTGATGCTGTTAACAAGAAGTACCGTTATATTTTTTTTAATTAGTGTTTTTCGCGGTGTTCCGATAATCTGAATATATCCAGGGAAAGCCATTATGCGTATCAAACATTCAAAAACATATCTATTGCGAAATAATTGTAATATTGGTTGTTACAGTTAGTGTTGACCCCACCCGATCAACACCACCTCCCAAAACTTATAAGCACGAAAGCTGGGATCCACATTTCTGCGTAATCGGCTAACTAGTGTAAATTTGGTGGTATGTTATGTAACACTAAAATTGAATCCCCAATCGTGGGAAGTATATGAGGTGTAATACTAAACAGAAATCCCCATTAAGCATGGGTAGTATGTACAGTGTAATGCTAAAAAGAAATCCACATTAATCCTTGGTAGAATATTAGGTGTAATACTAAAAATAAATCCCCGTTATTAATCATGGGTAGTATGCGCGGTGTAATACTAAATCTAAATCCCATTAATCACGGGTAGTATGTGCGGTGTAATACTAAAAATAAATCCCAATTAATCATGGGTAGTATGTGCGGTGTAATACTAAAAATAAATCCCCGTTATTAATCATGGGTAGTATGTGCAGTGTAACACTAAAGTGAAATCCCATTAATCACGGGTAGTATGTGCGGTGTAATACGAAAAATAAATCCCAATTAATCATGGGCAGTGTAATACTAAAAATAAATCCCCATTAATCATGGGTAGTATGTGCAGTGTAACACTAAAGTGAAATCCCCATTAATCATGGGTAGTATGTGCGGTGTAATACTAAAAATAAATCCCATTAATCACGGGTAGTATGTGCGGTGTAATACTAAAAATAAGTCCCAATTAATCATGGGCAGTGTAATACTAAAAATAAATCCCCATTAATCATGGGTAGTATATGCAGTGTAATACTAAAGTGAAATCCCCATTAATCATGGGTAGTATGTGCAGTGTAATACTAAAAATAAATCCCCGTTATTAATCATTGGTAGTATGCGCGGTGTAATACTAAAACGAAATTCCATTAATCACGGGTAGTATGTGCGGTGTAATACTAAAAATAAGTCCCAATTAATCATGGGCAGTGTAGTACTAAAAATAAATCCCCATTAATCATGGGTAGTATATGCAGTGTAACACTAAAGTGAATTCCCATTAATCATGGTAGTATGTGCGGTGTAATACTAAAACGAAATCCCATTAATCACGGGTAGTATGTGCGGTGTAATACTAAAAATAACTCCCATTTAATCATGGGCAGTGTAGTACTAAAAATAAATCCCCATTAATCATGGGTAGTATATGCAGTGTAACACTAAAGTGAAATCCCCATTAATCATGGGTAGTATGTGCGGTGTAATACTAAAAATAAATCCCCGTTATTAATCATGGGTAGTATGTGCGGTGTAATACTAAAAATAAATCCCAATTAATCATGGGCAGTGTAATACTAAAAATAAATCCCCATTAATCATGGGCAGTGTAATACTAAAACGAAATCCCATTAATCACGGGTAGTATGTGCAGTGTAACACTAAAAATAAATCCCCATTAATCATGGGCAGTGTAATACTAAAAATAAATCCCCATTAATCATGGGTAATATGTGCAGTGTAACATTAAAAATAAATCCCCATTACTCATTGGTAGTATGCGCGGTGTAATACTAAAACTAAGTCCCAATTAATCATGGGCAGTGTAACACTAAACATAAATCCCCATTAATCATGGGTAATATGTGCAGTGTAACACTAAAATGAAATCCACATTAATCATGGGTAGTATGTGCGGTGTAATACTAAAAATAAATCCCCGTTATTAATCATTGGTAGTATGCGCGGTGTAATACTAAAACGAAATCCCATTAATCACGGGTAGTATGTGCGGTGTAATACTAAAAATAAATCCCATTGATCATGGGTAGTATGTGCGGTGTAATACTAAAAATAAATCCCAATTAATCATGGGCAGTGTAATACTAAAAATAAATCCCCATTAATCATGGGTAATATTTGCAGTGTAATACTAAAAATAAATCCCCATTAATCATGGGTAGTATGTGCGGTGTAACACTAAAAATAAATCCCCATTAATTATGGGTAGTATGTATGGTGTAACACTCAAAATAAATCCCCATTAATCATGGGTAGTATGTGCAGTGTAACACTAAAATGAAATCCACATTAATCATGCGGTGTAATACTAAAAATAAATCCCCGTTATTAATCATGGGTAGTATGTGCGGTGTAATACTAAAAATAAATCCCAATTAATCATGGGCAGTGTAATACTAAAAATAAATCCCCATTAATCATGGGCAGTGTAATACTAAAACGAAATCCCATTAATCACGGGTAGTATGTGCAGTGTAACACTAAAAATAAATCCCCATTAATCATGGGCAGTGTAATACTAAAAATAAATCCCCATTAATCATGGGTAATATGTGCAGTGTAACATTAAAAATAAATCCCCATTACTCATTGGTAGTATGCGCGGTGTAATACTAAAACTAAGTCCCAATTAATCATGGGCAGTGTAAACTAAAAATAAATCCCCATTAATCATGGGTAATATGTGCAGTGTAACACTAAAATGAAATCCACATTAATCATGGGTAGTATGTGCGGTGTAATACTAAAAATAAATCCCCGTTATTAATCATTGGTAGTATGTGCAGTGTAATACTAAAACTAAGTCCCAATTAATCATGGGCAGTGTAACACTAAACATAAATCCCCATTAATCATGGGTAGTATGTATGGTGTAACACTCAAAATAAATCATTCTTGGTAGTATGCGCGGTGTAATACTAAAACGAAATCCCATTAATCACGGGTAGTATGTGCGGTGTAATACTAAAAATAAATCCCATTGATCATGGGTAGTATGTGCGGTGTAATACTAAAAATAAATCCCAATTAATCATGGGCAGTGTAATACTAAAAATAAATCCCCATTAATCATGGGTAATATTTGCAGTGTAATACTAAAAATAAATCCCCATTAATCATGGGTAGTATGTGCGGTGTAACACTAAAAATAAATCCCCATTAATTATGGGTAGTATGTATGGTGTAACACTCAAAATAAATCCCCATTAATCATGGGTAGTATGTGCAGTGTAACACTAAAATGAAATCCACATTAATCATGGGTAGTATGTGCGGTGTAATACGAACAATAAATTCCCGTTATTAATCATTGGTAGTATGTGCAGTGTAACACTAAAATGAAATCCACATTAATCACGGGTAGTATGTGCGGTGTAATACGAACAATAAATTCCCGTTATTAATCATGGGTAGTATGTGCAGTGTAACACTAAAATGAAATCCACATTAATCATGGGTAGTATGTGCGGTGTAATACGAACAATAAATTCCCGTTATTAATCATTGGTAGTATGCGCGGTGTAATACTAAAATGAAATCCCATAAATCACGGGTAGTGTAATACTACAAATAAATCCCCATTAATCATGGGTAGTATTACACTAAAATGAAATCCACATTAATCATGGGTAGTATGTGCGGTGTAACACTAAAATGAAATCCACATTAATCACGGGTAGTATGTGCGGTGTAACACTAAAATGAAATCCACATTAATCACGGGTAGTATGTGCGGTGTAATACGAACAATAAATTCCCGTTATTAATCATTGGTAGTATGTGCAGTGTAACACTAAAATGAAATCCACATTAATCACGGGTAGTATGTGCGGTGTAATACGAACAATAAATCCCCGTTATTAATCATGGGTAGTATGTGCAGTGT